>OX451740.1:266035614-268449317 GCA_948472305.1 Vicia faba
GAGAGAGAGAGAGAGAGAGAGAGAGAGAGAGAATTGTTCAATCAAGCCACCAGATAGATGTGGGTATGAAGACTTGGCAACTTATGTACTTCTTACTAGTTCTGCAGGTCCTTCTGCTTTTTGAGAGGATATAGTTAGCTAGGAGAGAGATAAGTGGATAGGTGAAATGGTGGATGTGATGGAGTCCTTAAAGAAAAATCAGAAATCGAAGCTAATCAACTTCCTAAGGGAAAAATGATCATCGTTTATAAGTGGGTGTTCAAGAAAAAACCAATAGTAACAGAAAAAGTGGGAAAAGTTTTAGACTCGTCTTATAGAAAATAGGTGCTCACAACAGAAGGGGATTGATTATGATGACATTTTCTCTCTGGTCCTCTGTCATGTATAGTTTAAAGCAGACTCTAAGGCAATGGTACAAGCGCTTTAATTCATACATACTTAAGAGGTATATGCTTGATCATGACTCTTTTATTTTCCTGTTATTGTATGTTGATGATATATTGACTGTTGTTAATCATTTACATGATGTAAATGAACTGAAATTATGTTGGAAAAAGAGTTTGACATGAAACTTAGGTGTTGCTAAGAAGATTCTAGTTATGGAAATTCACATGGATATGAGTGCTAGAAAATTATGGCTCTCTCAAAAAAAACTATGTTAAAAAGGTGTTATACAAGTTTGACATGGATAATTCGAAGGCCAAGCCAGTAATCAGTGACAAATTCAAGTATTGCTTGGACTTGTTACATATTTCTCAGTGTTAAGCACAAGGGATATATCCCGAGTTTCTAGGATGAATCGTCATGTAGGAAGTGTTCACAGAGGTTTGATATTTGTCAAAGTGGAGATTACTATGGGTATTGTTGAGATAATTATGCATAGAGAGAATTGTTTGTTGAAAGTAACTAGGAATTGAGGTTTAGATAAATTGAACCCTATATATATATATATATATATATATATATGAGAAAATGAGTGATTCACCGACATTGTAAAAAAGTTTTACACTGTCAACCAATCACAATTATGAATTCCGTCAAGTCAGATTATACTTTTAAAAATTTTATGACATGGCAAAACGATATATTCCTATTGAATGACAATGTAAAATAATTTTACACGGTCAGTGCATCTCCTTTAACCTATATATATATATATATATATATATATATATATATATATATATATATATATATATTATATATATTATATATATATATATATATATATATATATATATACTATATATATATATATATATTATATATATATATATATATATATATGATAAGAAAAAAATAAAGAAAATTATAACCGCTTTATAGTTGCAGAGATAGATATGAGAGAAATGCTAGCCTTACACAAAAAATTGACACCCACGCCGTATATAGATCCAATTATACATACCTTTGTTTTTTTAACAATTTGTTTTTTGTCTTGATTTTTGTGTCACAGTTAAAATGGCTTGAAAAATAATATGGTGTAAATACGGTGTATAAGATTGTAGTGTCAACATAGCACATATGTAGATATTATTTATCAAACTAGTAACAACGTCCGCACGGGTATAACTTTCTAGTGTAGCATTTTTTATCATGATATGAATAACATGAATACAATGATAGTGTAATTGGGTATTGATCAAGGAGTTTACTTAACAAACTACAACAAAAGAATAATAGTGAAATTAGAAGGTTGATATCTTCTTTCACACAAAAAGTATTAGTGGATAACCTGCAAGAAAAAAAATGAATTTAGGAAAACAAATAGTACAATAGGAAATCTTATTTTGTTTAAACAGAAATTGCATATTTATATTTAAGTTGTATATACTTTTTAAATGTTTTGAAAAACTTCTTTGAATACAACATTTGTGGTAGTGTCTAAAGCTTGTTTTGATTTGTCATGAATCAATATTTTCAATCCTTGCTTGCTTTTAACTCTGGAGAAAGCAACATAAAGTTGGTCATGATTAAAAACCTCTTTCGGAAAATACAAACTGACAAAGTCTAGTGATTGTCCTTGAGATTTGTTAATGGTCATGGCAAAAGAGACAATAATAGGAAATTGTCTTCTGACAAGCTTGAATGGCCACGGGGACTGGGAAGGTGACAATGACATCCTAGGAATATATATGATGTTTCCAATATTTTTTCTTGAAATAATTTTTGCTTCAATGACATGATTGGCTAGTCTTGTAACCGTTAGTCTTGCACCATTACATAAGTCTTCTGATTGATCCAAAATTTTCAACAACATAATAGTTGTGCCAATTTTTAACTTGATAGAATGATTAGGCAAGGCAGAAGTTTGCAAAGCACCCAAAAATTAAAGAGTTAAATATTCAAAAGCATCAAATTCAATCGCCTCAGAATTTTCAATTGAGTCGGAACTCAGATATTCCTTTTCTGTTCCTATAAATGAAAAAAAGAATAAAAATAAGAATAACAATAAAATAAAAAATGTAAGAAAGAGAAAAACAATTGTATTATGGACCAATAAAATAGGCCTAACATAATTATTCCATTAAATCCAACATTATTATTACTATTAATCAACTAATTAATTAATTAATAATAATCTAATAACTTATATCAACAATTCTCAACATCTCACAATTTTTCAACAAATAATCCAAAAATAATTTAATTAAATAATTAATTAAATAAACGGGCGTTACGGCAAACATCAAGTTATAAACTCTTATCTGTTGTTGAAATTTTCTGCTAGTTAGAGAGTCATGATCAAAAAACTATTTCTTTAAAACAGGAGGCGATGTTTTCAATTATGGTAGTTCCATTTTTCTGCTTCCATAATACAATGAATATTTAGGATTAGACAAATGCTTGTGTTTCTCTATCCTCTCTTGATAACACATAAATTCTTGGCAACATCGACATTCGAAAAGCGGATCGCCAATATCGTAATACTCTACGAATGGCATTCAATAAAATGGGTTAGGTGTTTTCAAAACATAAGTTCTTGATATAAAGTTATAAAGATGGCTTAATTTGAAACAATACCCTTTAACGGATGAGGAATTGGACGTACATCGAATCTGTTGTCATTCTTGAAACTAAAATCAGACTCAGAACTGCAAACATGATATATTATGCATACAAAATATTTGAATATTGGATTCAAAAAGTAAAACATAGTAGGATCAGAATATAGTAACACATAGCGTAAAATAGTAGGTCATTGTCACATGCCTGTAATTGGATATCTTTTTTCAAGGGTTCTCCATTATATAACGTATACGTCTCTTGTTCTGTCAACACCTCCGTCCAATGGTTGAATTCTCTTGGACGTGTAACAACTTGGATCTTGTGTCCCTAATATAGATAAATTACTAACACTACGCCAAAAAAGACATACGAAAGCGCTTTTTTTGGCCTTTAAAAGCGCTTAAAAGCGCTTTCTAAGGTGGCGCTGCTATAGGTTTTAGCAACGCTTTTTGTTTAATGAAAAGCGCTTTCGTAGGTCTACCTATGACAGCGCTTTTTCTAAAAAGCGCTCTCTTAAGTAGGCTTCTGGCAGCGCTTTTTCTAAAAAGTGCTTTCTTAAGTAGGCTTTTGGCAACGCTTTTTCTAAAAAGCGCTTTCTTAAGTAGGCTTTTGGTAGCGCTTTTTCTAAAAAGCGCTTTCTTAAGTAGGCTTTTGGCAGCGCTTTTTCTAAAAAGCGCTCTCTTAAGTAGGCTTTTGGCAGCGCTTTTTTATGAAGAAGCGCTTTCATTGGTCTACCTAAGGTGGCGCTTTTTTCTGGAAAAGAGCTTTCATAGGTTGTCTTTTAGCAGCGTTTTTTCCTGGAAAAGCGCTGTCATATGTTTACCTTAGACAGTGCTTTATATGAAAAAGCGCTTTCATAGGTCTACCTAAGGCAGCATTTTTCTTCAAAAAACGCTTTCATATGGTGTTTTTTTTAGAAGTATAATTTATATAATTCATATACCTGCATTGTTTGCAGCATATTATTTATATAAACCAGTTGCCATAACCTGTAATTCATAAACAGCGGTAATGCATTGTATACCATTGTAATCCAAAATATATATACACCATTTTTGTACCTCAAAATATATATAAACCATTGTTATCAACATTGTAACTCAAAATCAGTCTTACAAAATCAACCCTAACAACAACTAAACCAGTCCTTATATGATTCTCTGCTCAATAAAATATTGATACAATTCCTCTTTGATTTCTTCCAACTGAAGTTTCGTGTAATATGCACATTTGTACTCATCGAAGTACTACATAACAAAACATAATATGCATGATTTAGTTAAAAGTAAAAAATTATATGAAATATCCGAGAAATAATAAAACAAATCCTAAGTTATAAATCCATACCGTGACTGAAATCTCTATTTGATTCAGTTGAATGATTTCTTTGATAAACCGCATAACGAAGTATCCGCAATCTATACCGTTTTGCTGTTGAGGACACTACATAGAAAAACAAATAAGAATATATAGTTGTATTGTTTTATCAAATAGCATAAATATTATAAGCAAAATAGTGGAAATTAATATACCTGCACTTTGATCCAATTAATGTTGTTTGATTTAGACCGTCGTACCCGAGCTTCTCTTTGACACCAGAATACTTGTATCGCTCTAACAAAATAAAAATATATATTTAGAACAATGTCACAGAAATAATTAAATATATAAATACACACAAATATTTAGAATAATCTCACTTACGTATCAATCATTAACTTCATATCCGGATAATTTGTCCAATCACCGTCAACCGAATTCAGATAATAGACCACTTCTTTTATAGGATCGATAGCAACCAACAACCAGTGACGTCTATAAATTAAAACAACAGTTTAGAAGAAATTTTTCTACGCAAAAATTACAAATATTAAAATGAACTTAGAATGAAAATCTAACCCTGTAGGAATAGTATTATACGCCCAAAGATATAAGCTTTTTGTACTTCCAGTTGCCATGAATCTTTCGACTAAGTGCTCTCTTACTGATTCCGATTCCCTACCAATTGTCGCTCCGCTGACACGGGAGGAAGACACGAAATGGAATCTGTTTGACAATTGATTTCCGCGCATCAATTTGTCATATAACAGCCTTAAATAAAAACATAATTAATATTAGACTATATTCATTGAAATGTTTAAAAAAGATTTCAGCTAATTACATAATATAAAGATGGGGTTACCGGATGTATGCGTGCATAATACTGACGCCCAATTCTTTATGACCGAAAATTTATTCCACGTCCTCATGTCCAATTATTTCGGTGCAAGGAAAACCAAAGATACCTTGATCCATATCCATTTGACGAATACCACCATCCATCAAATCTGTTGTTCCCACTATTGTTTCAAGACACTACCGGTATCGAGGGAAAAATCTAGTAGGCACCCTTTTCTTGGGTGGTACGCCAATGATTTTCTGGCTCACTTGTTGTGACCCTTGAAAAGGTACCTAAAAATCATATAAACTCAGTTAAATTATAAAATTATGCAGTTTTTTATTCGGATCATATAATTAACACTTTAAACGTACCTCTTTTTGTGATACATCAGACTCGTCGTGTCGTAAAATCCCTTTACCCTTAGATGCGGGTGTTGTAGGAGTCTATAATTACCGTGGAAATAACTGAGGTCAGAACTGACAGTTGAAGACTTAAAGATTCATAATTGTTTTCAACATACCTGATCATCTATGAAAATGAGGTCCGATGGCCATGCAACAAAAGATCCTATTGCATCTCGCAGCAATGTGGTCTCAGCAACAATGTCAGGTACCGGCAGCAACGCATCCATATCTAAAGCAATGTCAACCGATACTTTCATGTGTCCATCCGGAAGCGTTCTATGGTGAAGTAAATCTCCCGAAGTGTTATGGACTTTTCCCTTGCCAACTAGTCGATAAGTCGGCGATGATAGGTATAGCTGGCAAGATGAAATGCCCTAAACCAATAAAAACCGTTAGAAGTGACTAAAAATATTCTATAATAATAACGGATATATATTGAAAATTACCTCGGGAAATTTATGCTGACAGTTGATACTAGCTTTGTCACTAGTTTTTTTCAATTGTGAACTGCTCTTTTCCGCCATATATCTCTCTTTATCCTTCTACAATTCACGGACTTGAGCTTGTAAATCCTGCAATGTTTGCATCACTTCTGCATTGCTAGGATTTCTTCTCCTTGGATGCTTATACAAAGAGGTTGGAGTCACATCATGACCTTTACCCCTCACCCGACCCGGATACTCACCAATATTTAGTGCTCGACTAAGTACGCTCCTGGTATCTTGATGATCCTCACCTGGGGATACCGATTGCGACAAGATCTCCTGTAATTCATTTACATATCGAAAATTATTAGTGGAGATAAAAAATTATTTAAATATTAATAAACATTAATTGATTTAACTAAAGAAACAATCTTATACTTACACATTCATCATACACATGTTGAATATCGGGATTAACAACTTGATCCTTGCCCACACGGGCTTCCTTCCACAACAAATGTGCCAGTAGTGATGTTGTGTCACTTTTCGTCTCTTCTAACTACGCATTGACACAAGTCTTAAGATCATCAATTATAACACATTGAGAGAATTAATAAGATCTTAGAGTTTATATTTACTTACAATTTTTTCCTCTAAGCGAGCATATCCCAAACGCCCTTTTTTGTATGGATATGCGGGTTTTGACGCTCTCTCGCGATTTATAGCACTCACTTTCTTGAAATTATCGTCTCTTCTTTGGCCTACAAAACCAACCCATTCTTCAGGTGTAATGAAGTTCTCATATTTATTTGGACGTTCCGGATCCTCTTCAAGAAAATTTCCTTCATCATCTTTAAGATACTTGTTTGTTAAAAATGTTCTCCACCCTCTGTGTCTTTTTCCAGCCAAACCCATTATATACTTTTTACGGGTATCTTCAATGTTAAAAGACCTCTACAAAAAAACATACGCATAAAGTGTGTTAGTAAAAGAAATTTAAACACATATTATCGTCAAGATAAAGCAAATAACAAAAACCATATATGTACCTTTATCTCAGTCCAAACTTTCTCCTTAGCCTCATCCAACTCTCCTCTTTTCCATCTAGGAGTGGTGATCAGAATATGTTACGAACAAGCGTACCAATGTAGCTTGTCAACTTTGCAGCATTAGACCCAATTAGTTGGTCATTATCATTCCAATCTACATTATATGTTACTCCTCTATCTCTATCATGGATGATTCCCCTCATAATAGTTATACCTCGTGTAATATCTTTTTCTGAAGTCTTTTCTGAAGTATTTTCTGGAGTATTTTCAGGAGCATTTTCAAGAGCATTTGCATCTTTTGAGTTTTCTTGATTACTATCCATTTGACCTGTAATAATGAGGGGAAAAAAATGAAATGACAAATATAAAAATGAAATGGCAAATAAAAATGAAATGACAAATAAAAATGAAATGACAAATAAAAATGAAATGACAAATATAAAAATGAAATGACAAATAAAAATGAAATGACAAATAAAAATGAAATGACAAATTAAATTTTATTGAATGATATAGGCTATAATTATATATACTATTACCCTTTTCACTAAGGTCTCTTTCTTTTCTTGGTAGGAATGTGTTCTACTCGTCTCTTAACAACGCGGACAATTGGATTGATCCAAATACCCTCATTATAATCATTTTTAATACATGATTCATTATCATTATGATCAGTTATGGTTAAAGATTCAATGTCAACACCAATATCACTTTGATCTCCAATGCTTTCATCAATTACTTTGTTAGATAATAGCACCGTAGACCATTTCGTACTTGTCGGATCATTGACATAGAACACTTATTTAGCTTGAGAGGCTAGAATGAAAGGCTTATCTTTGTACCCCACCCTATTAAGATCCACTTGCAAAAAACCTGACTTATCCATTCGTATGCCATTATTATTTTCAACCCACTTGCAACCAAATATAGGAATCTGAAACTTCTCGTAATCAAACATCCAAATGCGCTCGATAACCCCAAAATATGACAGATTTGCAAATTTTGGGTTTAAGTCCTTCACATTTGATATATGCATTGCTTCAGCGATCAAGGTGACACCACTATTTTGCATAGTACTTTTGTCATCTTGTTCTTTGGTATAAAATGTGTATCCATTAATTGCATATGCGCTATAAGAAAACACAACTAAACTTGGACTGTATGCTAAACATCTCAATCTTTCTGTTACTGAAGCATGATCTGAACGATACTTTGAATAAATATGTTCCTTAAACCATGGTATGAAACTTCGATTGTGCTCTCGTACAATCCAATTCTCATTTCTATTCGGATTTAAACCTCGAAGAACACCCTTGTGAATTTCAACATACGGCTCAACTTCAAGCTCATTATGCAGAACATACAAATGCACTTGATCCCGTTCGACCATTGATACTGTCACAACTTTATTTCCAATTAGCTTCTTACCTTCTTTTTTTTCAACAACATGAGATTTGGGGAGTCCAATTGATTGAACATTTGACAGATATTCAGTACAAAACTCAACCACTTCTTCAACAATATATCGTTCAACAATACAACCCTCTGGTCGACTTCGGTTTTTCACATACCCTTTTAATATTTTCATATAACGTTCAGTAGGGTACATCCATCTCATATAAGCTGGTCTGCACAGTTGTGTCTCTTTGACAAGATGAACGACAAGATGAACCATTATATCAAAAAACGAGGGAGGGAAATACATTTCAAGATCACACAAAGTAACAACTATTTCTTTTTGCAATGTTGGTAAGATCTCAGGATCGATCACCTTGCTGCAAATTGACTTGAAGAAAAAACACAGTTTAGTTATTGCGCTTCTTACTTTTTCTAGAAGAATAGAACGTATACATATCGGTAGAAAATGTTCCATTATAACATGGCAATCATGCGTCTTTAAACTCTTTAACTTGAGGTCTTGCATAGACACAAGTCTTCTAATATCTGATGAGTAGCCTTCTGGAACTTTAACCTCACTTAGGAACTTACACAATATTTTTTTCTCCTTTCTGGATAGAGTGTAAACAGCAGGTGGTAGATATGTTCGTCTTCCTTTTTTCATGGGTCCCAGTTCAGTTCTTATTCCCATATCTACCGTGTCCTCCCTTGCTTTAAGACCATCCTTATACTTCCCTTTTATATTGAGTAACGTACCAATAACATTGTCAAATACATTTTTTTCAATATGCATAACATCAAGAAAATGTCTTACGTACAAAGATTTCCAATATGGCAATTCAAAAAAAATCGACCTCTTCTTCCACCCACCTGTAACAACTTTATGTGCAAAAGGCTTTCCAAACTGAATACTCACATCTTTCACCTTTTCAAATAATTGATCACCTGTCAATCCAGGCGGAGCTCTATGTTGTTTGATATCTCTGTTGAACGCTTTTCTCCATCCACGATATTGATGTTTAGAATTTAAGAATCTACGATGACCGAGAAAGACATTCTTCTGACAAAGTTTCAATCGCATCATATCGGTTCCATCTTCACAGATAGGACACGCTTTTTCACCTTTAATGCTATACCCGGATAGATTTCCGTAGGCTGGAAAATCGTTAATTGTTCCAAACAACATCGCCCTCAAGTTGAAACTTTCTTTCCTATACCCATCATAAACCTCCACACCGTTCTCCCACAAAATCTTCAAATCTTCGATTAAAGGTTCCAAATATACGTCTATGTCATTTCCTGGCTGTTTAGGCCCAGAAATTAACATAGATAACATCATGTACTTACGCTTCATACATAGCCACAGAGGTAGGTTATAAATCATAAGAATCACAGGCCATATGCTATGCGAGATACTTTGAATACCGTGTGGGTTCATTCCATCAGTAGACAATGCCAAGCGAAGGTTTCTTGCTTCTTTTCCAAATTAAGGATAATCATTATCAATTTTCATCCACTGTGGTGAATATGCCGGATGTCGAAACTTTCCATCAACAATTCTTTCATCTGCATGCCAAGTTAAGTGTCTTGAATCGGTTTCACTACGATACATCCGTCTAAATCTCGGAATTATAGGAAAATACCATAAGACTTTTGCCGGAGACAACTTTTTCTTATATCGAGGGGCACCGCATTTAGGACACTCATTTAACGATGCATACTCGTTTCGAAACAAAACACAATCTTTTGGACAGGCATGTATCTTGTCATAGCTCATGCCAATAGAGTACAGCATCTTTTTGGCCTCATACGTTCGATTGGGGAGAACATTATCCTCTGGTAGCATATCTTTCATAAGGGCTAATAACTCTGTGAAACTTTTATCCGACCATCCATTGCCCACCTTTAAGTTGTACAACTTTAATACCGCAGACAATCTTGTGGATTTTGTACAACCATTATACAACGGTTTCTCTGCATCGCTTACCAACCTCTCGAGCATTTTGGGATAATCATTAAGATCTTCTTCAAGCGCTTCTGCAATCTCTTCAACTCGATCATAATCGTATGTATTTGTGCCATTGTCGTTTGAAGCATAGGTCCTATTATCCCCCGATTCATCATTCCTGCCACTTTTCTCACCATGCATATTCCAACATGTATAACTTCTATCAATTCCATATCGTATTAAATGCGATGTCAATTGAACCGCGTCAACCCGATTCCCATAACAGCAACACAAACAAGGACATGTCATTTGACCGGGGTCTTCGGCGTGTGCAACAACAAACTTAACGAATTCTGATACCCCGTTCTCGTACTCTTTCGAAAATCGATTGGAATACATCCTTGTCTTATCCATGGTTTACGGTTTCTGAGTCAATCTGAGCTAAATGATAAATTAGAAAACAAAACCAATACTCAAAACTTGCACTTGCTCTTGCACAACCGTATAACAAAACCAATACTCAATACTTTTCACTAAATTCATTTTATTTCATAAACTACTTTAGTACACAAGTATAACACAAGAAATCATAAACAAGAAATTATCATTGCTCAAAATCAATCATAAATTATGTGTGTACTCAAACTCAAAAAAGATAAAATTTTGCAGTCCAGTTGTACTATCAATGGAATGTATGCTACAAGTAATGATGAAAATAGGGGAAATGTACATTTGCATGGATGCTTCCTTCATTCTCGTAAAGTCTTTTGACTTCTAAACATATATAGCGAGGCTAAATATTTTGGTTTACAATAGTGCATATAGTACATATTTAACTCATATGTCTGTTATATGTGAAAACTTAGAGATGACATTTACATTGTGTTGTATGAGAGAAAAAATCGTACACACACTCTACAAAACTAAACTATATAGTAAGCTATGGAGCAGGAAATGAATGGTATTTACTATCAATATGTTGTAGGCAAACAACAAGGCAAAACCACAATTATGGTCCAATCAAAACCCAACCACAGCAAACACTGTATCTGTGATAATATAGTTAATATGGAATGTGAAAGAATCTACATAAACTAGCGACTCTGACCATCAAACCTGTAAACTCCAACACATATGCATTCCCCTACCACTATAGAAAAAAGTAATGCTACACAAAATTCCTATATCGAATTAACTAAAAGAATTATTAGAAGATAGTCACATCTTTATTCATACAAAACTATTCTAGAAATTAGAATCAAAGCAAGTATAGAACAATTTATTCATACAAAACTATACTAGAAATTGACATACCTAGAGCTGAGTTGTGTAATTTTGTGTTGTATATTGTTGTGATTTCTGATGCAGCAAACTTTGTGATTTCACCTTGCGTTTCTCCTGTGGCAAGTGCTGGTCGTTGTTCTGATGAAAGAGTACTGATGAACGGAGGCGGAGGTCCTGATGAAGAAGTCCTGAAACTGCCCCGGTGGTCCTGAACAAGAAGACGGAGGCAGAGGTCCTGATGACGAATAGAAAAGTGGCAAGTGGTGATCGTGACGAAAATCTCCTCGTAGATGCTAACGGCGGCAGAGCTCTGGTTTAGGGCTTTGATGATTTCGTGAAGAACAATAGAAAAGTGATGATACGAATTTTTGATTTTTATTATAAAACTACCTACAAAAGCGCTTTCTAAAGGTCACCTATAACAACGCTTTTTAATGTAAAAGCGCTTTCGTAGCATATCTTATAGCAGCGCTTTTAAAAGCGCTTTCTAAAGGCCAGGTTTAGCAGCGCTTTGTAAAAGCGCTTTCTAAGGCTAACCTTTAGCAACGCTTTTGAAAAGCGCTTTCTTAAGGTACCCTCTGAAAGGCACCCTTTAGCAGCGCTTCTCAAAAAGCGCTTTCTAAGGGTGACCTTTAGCAGCGCTTTTGAAAAGCGCTCTCTTAAGGCACACTTTGAAAGCGAATTTTTTTTAAAACCTACAGCAGCGCTTTTTCCTAAAAGCGCTTTCGTATGTGTGCTGCTAAAACTTATTTTTGGCGTAGTGTAAACAAACAATGTTAGATGACCAAAAAAATATTCTAAAAGAGTTGGATGGGAAACATGATTTATCACCTTTACATCTTGAATGACGAGCTCTACATGTAAACTATCATTTCTCTCTTTAACGATATATGTTAGTCAAGCGATGGACATAAACAAAGATATTTTAGCCACAAAACTAATGTTATAGTCATGGTACATCAAACATGAAAAGCATACAACTTGAATCAATAGAAATAGGCATACTTTAAACTGTAAAAACAGCGTAAAGGCTTGCTTTTTACGGATCTGTGTAGGTTTTCACAAAACATATGCTCATGGAACATTAAGCATGAAAAGAA
The DNA here is from genome assembly GCA_948472305.1 of Vicia faba. Taxonomy (NCBI): domain Eukaryota; kingdom Viridiplantae; phylum Streptophyta; class Magnoliopsida; order Fabales; family Fabaceae; genus Vicia; species Vicia faba. The sequence continues at coordinate 266,048,393 of OX451740.1, forward strand.
AACAGTTGAAACGGTAGAAATAGCTTTTCACAAAAATAGCAAAAGAAAAATATAGAAACTGGCCGTAGAAACTGAAAAAATGTAAGATTGATCATCTATACCATGACACAAATGACCAACCAAATAAATGTTCTGTCATAGCCTCTGACAGGATAGAACTTGAATAGGTTCTAATAATATATATTTTGGATTGAAACTAAATCAATATAATTCCAAATAAAAAAATTAAATAGAGCCCTCTTATATTTTACTATTCACCATATAATGAAAAAATGAGTTTCTATTTAGAATTTCACAAATAAAATTGTCTTTCTTGCATAAGCTTTTGCTTGCAAATTCTGGAACGAAATTAATATCTCTACCTAGTCTTCATCTCTGACTTGTCCAAACTTGATGTTTCAAAGTTTGAAAAAATCCACAAAATAGAAATAAGAATGAACAAGTCAAAATCAAACACACGCTTTCACTTCTATTTATCTCCTTCCAGCACTTCAGAAATCTTGTGCAACATTAAATACCTCCAATCAATCCAATCAAACTCAAAGCAAAAACTCTTCTGTTTATTAGCAGAATCTGTCAATCTAGTTGTTCTGAACGTTTTCCAGTATGGTGCAACAATCGCTAATATACAGCTTTGTAGCGCGGGACACGGTGATCCTGGCGGATCATACTGACTTCATAGGAAACTTTCCAGAAATAGCATTGCAGTGCCTGCAGAGACTCCCAGCAACCAACACAAAATTCACTTACAACACCGATGGTCATACCTTCAACTACCTCACCCATGATGGATTCAGTACTAGCTTCTTTCTCTTTTTTTTCGATTATACAGAAATAACAGACAAACGGACAATAAACTGCACTGTTATATATAGTTAGCTAGACTAATCACATGATTTATTATTTTTAGCTTACTGCGTTGTGGCAGTGGAGTCTTTTGATCGCCATATTGCAATGGCCTTTCTTGATCGAATCAAGGAGGACTTTACCACAAGATATGGCGGAGGAAAAGCTGCAACAGCAATAGCTAAAAGCTTAAACAAAGAATTTGGGTATTTCGGTTTATAGTAATTCTGTGTATAAAAAATGTGTTTGAAAAGATGAATTAAGTTTTTTTTTTGTATATGCATGATTCAGACCTAAATTGAAAGAGCATATGCAATTTTGTGTGGAGCATCCAGAAGAGGTTAGCAAACTTGCCAAAGTGAAAGCTCAGGTTTCTGAAGTCCAAGATGTTATGATGCAAAATATTGATCAGGTATATATATGGCCAAAATGAATCATCAATAGTCAATTGTAAAACGTTAGATTAAGAGAGACAAAATACTCTCACATTGTTTGGGAATCGAGGCTAAGCGTAGCTTGACAATACCTCGTAACTGCAGTGGTGCAGACTTGAGGTCGATCAGAAGAATATGAATATCCATTTTCAATGATTTTACTATATTTTGTATACAGGTTCTTAACCGTCAGGTGAAGATTGATGTTTTGATGGGCCAAACTGAAAACCTTCACAATCAGGTCCTTTTCTTTGGTCATACATAAACTTAATTTTTATTTGCAACAAGTAACTAGTATGTGTAGGTTCTTGTAATTGATATGCCGGTTTGAATGTGGCTTTGCAGGCACAAGATTTCAGGGGGGAGACAGGCCAGTTAAAGAGAAAGATGTGGTTTCAGAACATGAAGATAAAACTAATAGTTGTTGCCATCATAATTGTCATCATTCTTATAATTGTTCTTGTTGTTACATAATTCAAATTCAAATGGTACATGTTACTTAGGTTGTTATTATTTTGTAAATGTAAGGCGTGTGTTAGTTAGGTTGTATGTGGGATATTGTATCAACAATATGTGATGAGATTTATTTGGCTTTCTTAATCCTTTAACAACATCATGATGCAGTTTCTTTTCTTTCTTATCTCTCATCCCTTTTCTCTTATATGTTTCTGTGGTATTTTCTGCAACGTTGTATATGATTATGAACCTCACATGATCATTTTCTACTATGAGCCCTTGCTCCAAACATAAGTATGTGGATTAGGCATCAAAACATCAGATTCATTCAACGAGCCCTATTAATCTGTTTTTTCGGAAACCTGGGACTGCAATTCAAAGCAAAACGACAGAGAAGTTAATGCAATCAAACATAAAGGCTGCATGTGACTAGGAGCTTACTGCACATGTTCATCAATACATAGCTCGTTTTTGGTACCATGATAGTTTGTCTTTCAATATGGTTAAGTTGGAAAGCCTTGAAGACATGCTCACTGTTGTTGGAACTCAAGGTGATGGATGGCTCCTCTTGCAACGGTGCTTCACCTTGTTGATAGTGAGAAGAAACCAACCATGAGCTATATTTATGAGGAAATGGAGAAGGCCAAAGAAACTATCATGAAATATTTTGTGATGGATGAAAGAAAATATAAGGATGTTTTTAAAATTATTGATGATAGATAGACTTATCAACTTCTTCGTCCATTGCATGCAGCTGGCCACTTTCTGAACCCAGATTTCTTTTACACCAACCCCTCTATTGAATAAGCTTTTGAGGTAAAAAAAATGGGTTGTATGCATGCATTGAAAAACTGGTTCCTATTGTAGAAGCTAAAAACCTTATTCTTTCGGAGCTGCCGATATATAAAACTTGTTTGGAAATGATTTTGCAATTTTACAGACCAAAACTTTCACCAGGTGAGAAGTAATTAATGTAGTTTTCAACTTCTAATTTTAAAAATTCTTATACTCACCCGCCATTATATAACTTAGGAATTGCTCTTTATTTTCTAGTGCAATGGTAGCAAATGTGAGGTCAGTCTGCTCCCAAACCTCCAACTGGCTATAAATATTTTTAGCATAACATGTAGTGTGTCCGGATGGGAACGCAATTGGAGCTTTTATGAACAAGTAAATAACGCGATTTATGTTAATAATTTTACTTTTCTAGTTTATAGTATCTTTCTAGTTTCTACGATTAATATAGAGAATTATTAAACTTTAATGTTATAGAGTCATTTTAAGTATTGAGATTGTATTTCTGTGTGTCGAATATGATCTCATATAATGTATGTTTATATGCAAATAGATAATATACAATAAGAAATAATATCAATTACAGTTATGATTAATTGAATATCAATCAATTCTAATTGATTGATAACAGATTTTTAACACTCCCCCTTAAACTGAATCGTATATATTGTATGATCCGAACTTACAAATATAATTCACTCGAGAACCCTTGAGAGACTTGGTAGACATATCAGTCAATTGATCTTCAGATTTGACAAATTCCGTTCATCAACACCGTTCTATTGTGGTGTATGAGCACATGATGATTGGTGAATAATTCTCTGTAATGTTAAAAAAGATTGAAACTGAGATGACATATATTCACGAGCATTATCTGTGCGGATTTTTTTAATGAAAGTGTTAAATTGATTTTTAATTTCAGCATAAAACTCTTGGAATATACAGAAAACATCTTAATGATTTTTCATTAGAAATAACCAAGTGCATCGTGAGTAATCATCGATGAAAGATACAAAGTAATAGTATCCTAAAGTAGACTTCACACGACTGGGACCCCAAATATCAGAGTGAACTAAAGCAAAATGTGATGCAACACTTTTATTTACTCGTTGACAATAAGTACTACGAGTATGTTTGCCTAATTGAAAGAACTGACACTCAAAAGACGAAAGCTTAGAAAGACTAGGAACTAAAAGACGCATTTTATTAAGACTATGGTGACCCAAACATTGATATGTGAGTTCTTGAGAAGCAATAGAAGCACATGCCACCGGTGGAGAAAGATGATATAATCATCCAACTTCACTCCCTGCTCCAATCATCCGTCCTGTACGTCGATCCTGGATATAAACAGAATTATCATTAAAGAGGACTGAACAATCAAGAGTACGAATAAGCTTTTGAACAAATATTAGATTAAAGGGACAACCAGGAATGTAAAGGACAGACTCTAAAGACAAGTTTGGAAGTGGATGTGCCTGACCAAGGCCTTGAACTTTAACTTTAGAACCATCCACCACAGTGACAGAAGGCAAAGAATCACAATAAGACAAGTGAGATAAAAGAGATTTATTACCAGTCATATGATTAGAGGCACCAGAGTCAAGAACCCAATGACCAAGAGAAGATGTAGAGACAAAGGCTACATGATTGCCCGACTGAGAAACAATAGCAGATGATGATTATTGATGGGCTGCTTTGTATTAAAGGAAATCATTGTAATCAGCGGCGGGAATAGTGACATCTTTAGTGGTATTTGGTTGAGTGATGGCAGCGAGTCGTGGTTTTCGTTGTTTTTCTCTTGATTTTGTACGAAAATCAAATTCAATGTGACTGTAACGATTCCAATAGTTACAATGAATACCATAACGTCCACTCTGTCCTCTAGTTCGTCTACCACGACCATGATAGTGGGAAGCAAGAGCAGATGATTCGGTGGGAGATGAAGTAGGAATTAGTGCAAAAGCATGAGGTGTAGCCAAGCGTAACAGTTGTTCACTAACTGCTTCATAGTTAGGAACGTTGGTTTCTGATAAAATCTGTTTCTGAACGGAATCAAGTTCAGATGGAAGTCCTGCAAGTGCCATGACCATGAAGTACTTACTTTGTTGTTCAACATTGAGTCTTTTGTAAAGGGAATTAAGGTTGTGAAATTTTCCTTTAACGCGTCAAACTTAGTCATATATCTTTGCATATCCATATTCTCCAATTGCAAAGAGTAGAGTTTGGTGATGATAGTGTAAAGATTGTGGACATCATTTGAGAAGACTTTCTTAGCCTTTTCCCAAACCTCATAGTAAGTGGTAAATGCTTAGTATTTTTCTTGGAGATTAGTTGCTATTGAAAACCATAACACAATGCATAGAGAAGTATTGGTTTGTTTCCACTTATCACGTTTGGCAGCGAGAATAAAATCAACATTTGTAGTTAAGTGATCCTCATATCCCTAACCGTGAAACCACATCTTGACGACACCAGCCCATATGTTGTTGTTGGCTGTTTCGATTAGTTTCTCACACAGAATAAGTGGGACTTTAGTGAATGTAACAGAATCGTGTCTCGCGTGATATTTGATGGCTTGGAACAAAAAACCGAGAGCAGATCTGGATAGAGGATCGGAAAATGAGTCTGACGAGAAAAACAACGAAGACGGGGAGAAGTGGACACGCGACCACGCGTGACTGGTAGGGTGGCATGTAACACCCCTTCTAAATAACCCGCGAATATATTAATTAAATCAAAGTAACATGGAAAACAGGGATGTCACAATTCAGGATAAATATAAAAAGCTCAAATCTGCAGTTGTCATGCTTTACTGAAGGAATTATTAAGATAAATATTCAAATCAACATCATGTTCTACACAGCGGAAATGTCTCAAAACCGGAATAACTTCACTTCATAAGTATTCCCAACATAAATTAAACAATAGAGTATAAAATAAAACTCATCATTCAAACGTTTCCCCCAGTGTTACAATCTATCAGAGCACGACACTGACACGCGGACTTAAAGTAACATAGCTCTAGAGCCATCCTCACCAACTCCTGAGCTGATAACTTTAATCTGAAATCATTAAAGTAAGGGTGAGATTTCTCATAATTAACATGCATTATAAGCTTCTCAATCAACATTATATCACAAGCATATTATTTCACCCATTTTAGCATAAATCCAGATTCAACATACAGTTTCAATCATACAAGTCATTATGCACAAATCAATAATCAACCAAAGAATTGTAACACTGGAAGACATCCTAACATGTTACAATTCCATGCAAACACAAATGCAGACACAATGCATGTGGTACCAATCACGTGACCAAGTCACCCAACACTGATCCATCATCAATCGGATACAGCAACCATCGATTCGTCCATAAACACCCGGACACGAATCCAGCCTAACCACCCATCATCACCCGGGTATCGGTTAACGGCAATACAAGTCAAATTCCATACAATGGGAATTAACTTCACCAAAACAATGCATATGCACGCACATCACTAGCATGCAACATCTAATCAGTCTATGAAATACATCAATTTATCATAACTGAACCAAAACCAAAAACATGATATCTCAACGATCATGCACACCATCATTAGCAACATAAACATGCCTTTCATTCACACAATACTAATACATCCATCCATCACAGGTTCACTGCTACATACACACCCATGTGCGTTAGCCAATAATCACTTATTCCGGGATTTGACTCATTTTCAAAATAATTTCAGGTTTTAGGAAATCTTTTCATTTTATAAAATAGAGCATTAAATTTAAGAAATAACGTCCAAAACGGCACTCAAAACGGACTTACGGTTTGAAAGTTATGAATTTTCAAAGTTTAATATTTTTCAAAAAGTTACAGCAGAACCCGGTTCCTACATATGCAGGAACCGGTTCCTGCGAAGTTCAAAAATCACGCTTCTGGAAAAATGTATGGGAACCCGGTTCCTACCTATACAGGAACCGATTCCTACGTGCATTTTTGCCAGTTTTTATAAATTCACACAGTGGAACCCGTTTCCTCCCCACTGGGAACCGGTTCGCACGACCTGCAGAGTCAAAAACTGCTATTTTTTACAGCATTATGTATCTCAATCCATTCCTTTTCATTCCCGTACGAATGACCACATCAATTAACACCAGAATCACCCAAGTAACATCAACACAATGTCAAACAACACAATTCAACCATTCCTAACAATCCTATATCATGCAATTGGTTCAATTCCAACAATTTGACAACATTAGGGACAAATTCTACAAACCTAGAAAATCCTAAATTGAGATTTCTAACATGCTTAATCAATTCTATTGATCCCAAAATCTATAAGACATAGTAATTAATCGAAATCACCCCTTACCTCGCGATATTCCTTCGAATTCACGGCGTTTGACTTTTTCCTCTCTTCTCTTCTCTTCTCCAATTTCACGTATAATGACTTTCTCCCAATAACCTTATTTTTCTTTTCCTTTTATTATTTTCCAAATAATAGAAATAAATTAGTAATTATTTAGTAGAGCTTTTTACTTCACACACCTCTAATTCAACCTTACACCCCCCGGTCTTCGTTTTTAAATTTCATAATTAATTCATCCATTTAATCCAAAATATTATTAATTAAGCCTTTAATTAATTTAATAATTAAATTCTTAATTATTTAACACATGAATTAATTTGGGGTGTCACAACTCTCCCCAACTAAAAGAGTTTTCGTCCTCGAAAACATACCTTAGACGAACAGTTCGGGATGCGAGTCCTTCATCTGGCTCTCCAGCTCCCAAGTGACATTTCCATCTGCTGGTCCTCCCCAAGCCACTCTTACCAACGCGATCTCCTTGCCTCGCAACTGTTTCAACTTCCGATCCTCAATTCTCGCAGGTACCGCTTCCACAGTCAAATTCTCTTGTACCTGTATATCGTCTACCCGAATCTCATGAGACGGATCAGCAATGTACTTCCTTAGCTGAGATACATGAAAAACATCATGCAAATTTGCAAGTGACGGCGGCAAAGCAATCTGATAAGCAACTTTCCCAACTCTTTTGGTAATCTGAAACGGACCAATAAAACGTGGAGTCAACTTCTTTAACTTCAAAGCTCGACCAATACCAGTCATCGGAGTAACTCGCATAAAAACATGTTCTCCTTCGCTAAACTCAAGATCCTTCCTCCTCTTATCGTGATAACTTTTCTGACGACTCTGAGAAGTCCTCATCTTCTCTTGAATCATCTTAATCTTTTCCGAAGTCTGTTGGACAATTTACGGTCCAATCATAGCACTCTCTCCAGATTCATACCAACACAGCGGTGTCCGACACCTCCTACCATACAATGCCTCAAACGGATCCATACCAATGCTCGAATGAAAACTATTGTTGTAGGTAAACTCAATCAATGGTAGATAACTATCCCAAGCTCCACATTTCTCCAACACACAAGCTCTTAACAAATCTTCCAACGACTGAATCGTTCTCTCCGTCTGACCATCTGTCTGTGGATGATAAGCGAAACTCAAACGCAACTTAGTACCCAAAGCTTCTTGCAATCTCGTCCAGAATTTAGATGTAAACCTCGGATCTCGATCCGACACAATACTAGAAGGAATACCGTGCAAACTCACAATCTTCTCAACATACCATTCTGCCAACCTTTCCATCGGGTAATCCATTCTGTGATACGGTGGGAGAACTGACTAGTGTTTTGCGTTCGTATTCGCACTTGTGCGGTTGAGCAAGAGTCGCCACCGACTTTTTATTTTATCCTAAAGGAAAGGTTAAAAAAGCACAGCAAAAACCTTTTTGAGATTTTTTCTTGGGTTCGGGGGGTAGATTATGAAAAGGGAAGGTATTAGCACCCTTTTCATCCATGGTTATCCATGGGCTCTTAGTTACTTGTTTTTTTAGATCACTTGCCTTGATTTTTGATTGCTTGAAAATGGTGTGTGTGTGTGTGTGTTTTTGAAAATGTTTTTGAAGAGATGCCTTGTCTTAGGCTACCAATGTATTTGACTCGTGTTTGAGTGTTTTACAAAAGTGTGGATCTTTTCGAAAAGATGTTTCAAATGTTTTTGAGAGTTTGTTTGAAAGTGTTGTGGATTGTGTTTTTTTGAAAAGAAGGCAAGTGTTTTTGCAAATTGATCTCAAGTAACTAAGAGTTTTGTCTACCCTATTGTACTCAAAGATTTTTGTTATGTTTTAACCCTTTTTAACAATTTTGTTCCACCATTGGAATTGGTGGACAATCTTGCATTTAGGAAGTTTATTCGGGACAGGCGCGGGTCATCGTATGGACCATGAATGCAATGGTGCCAAGTGTCTTTGGCAATTTGCTTTGAAGGGACTATGATCATTCCGTTTAGGCAACATTTTGAGACTTATAATCATTTGATTTTGTTTTGCCAAAGAAACTCGACGTGCAAGCATGGCCCATTTTGGAGGGCAACATGTGGGATTACCCTAGGGGGTGCAAGTGTGATTTGTGTATTGATTTCATGTATTTGTCTTGTATTAGGTTATCTAGCGTTTGATTTTATGTACATGCAAACCCTAGGTCTAACCATGGTATAATTGGAAAACTGTAAATTGCGGAAATGTAAAATCTACGCTATTACAAAATAGTATCCGGGAGTGGGGGTACATGTGTATGAATGGGGATGAGACTTATAGTATCCAATAAGTTACAACCAAATCGAAATTGCGATCAAATGTAAATGTCGAATATACAAATATAAGATAAACAAATGTGTATAGGGCCATGTGAATGTATTTGCGTAAGTGTACATGTGTGAGATGTATATGTATTATGTGTGTAATTATTTACAGGTTCGAAATGTGAATTTGATGTGTAATGTTAGGGTATTTGTTTAATTAGTCTTGTATTTTGTATTTAGATATGTACAATAGAAAATGTTTTAATCGTATGTTCAAGTTTTAATCAAATTGTGTATGAAATGATGTTTTAAGAAAAGAAAATATTTCTAGGTTTTCATTATGTATATAAAAAAAGAGTATTTTTCATTTGTTATGTACAAAAATGTTTTAAGAAATTAGATTATGCAAGAATGTATATTTACTTAGTATGTACAAAATATATTTTAATTAAAAGAATAGAAAGGTATTTTCAATTTTAAATTTATGATGTAGAAAAAAATGTATTTTTATGTGTTATGTACAAATATTTTAATTAAAAGAATAAATAAAAAAAAAAGAAAGTATTTTCAATTTTTAATATATGACAAAAATGTATTTTAATTATGTAGGTGATTTTGTAAAGAAAAGGAAAAGAAATAAAAAGAATTAATATTAATGTTTTGTTAAGAAAAGTATTTTAGTGGGCTTAGGCATGCAGAGACGGGTAAAGGCCCAATGCTTGAAACAAATCTTTAGGGTTTGTGACTTGTTTGTTCAGTTGAGACGAAAACGTTAGGGTTTGGACAGCGCCGTTCGTACTTTTCGTTCAACTTCATCTTCTGGTTACAATTCCTCCGTCTAGGCCACCAGCGCCGCTCCCCCAAGTCTCTCTTCCCTCTATGGCATGAGCCCTGTGGGACTGTGATACAAGGTTCGTTTTTGATGTTTATGTTCTTTTACGAATCGCGTGCTTCATTTCAATTTGAATCTTAACCTTAATCTTTTATTATTACGAGGTGAAGGAGAAAAAAGAGAGGGAGGAGATCGTACTACCTGACCTTGGAGAAAGAGGAGAGACAGGGGATGTGGCGCTCAGGAGGCCGGGACGAGCGGAGGTACGGTGAAGACGCTAGCTTGCTTTGAGACCCTGGTATCTTTGTATCTTTTTACCTACTTTGCCTTTGGACTGCTGGTTGCCTTAAACGCTTGCTTGATATATGTGATTGCTTGCTTCTGTATCTTCTTTGTCGCCTAATGATGAATCTGGGATTCTGAAGGACTCGTGGGTTTTGGAATTAGTATGCTTCTTTCTTCTTCTCTTACAGTTGCCTAGAACTTTCGTTGAGTTTGCCTTGAATATTTACTGCCTATGATGAAAGGGTTTCTGAGGCTTAGAGGGTTAGAAAAATGGTTCTGGTTGGCTTGGTGGTGTTAGCAGGTAAGATGTTTGTGGGAGTTATACTGTGGTTGGTTTCTGAGTTTTAGCAGGTTAATGGTTGTTTGACAGGGGTTCAACAGGTTTGTACCTTAGTATGGCTTTTGAGGTTATGTGTTTGTAGTGGTTTTGGTTAGGCTTGATGTTGGTTCAGTTTTGGCATTGATTTGTTTACGCTTCAGTTTATGTGTTTGTGACAGGTTTGTATGTTTATGTGTTTTGACAGTATGTGGGTTTTGAGGTTTCACAGGTTTAGGTTTGTGAGGTCTCAGGCGAGTATGCTTGGTTGGTAAATGGTTTTTGGCCTTGGTTGGAATGCAGACAGCAGGTTTCAGGTTTGGCCTTGATTCTGGTTATGTTTGTGCTAGCAGGTTAAAAGGCTTCAGTAGGCTTGGGATATTCAGGCCTGAACTGGCCTTAGGTTTGAATTCTTAGCAGGTTTTTGTGCTTGCTTAGCAGTTTGGTGCTTGCTTAGCAGTTTTGTATATTTTTCTCCCTCTCTATCCTCTGAACCGTGTTGTTCTTTCTTTTGTATATCTTTTCTTCTTATCTATCCTGCCTATCCTGCCTAAGCCTGAAAAACCTGCTTCTATCTCTTCTTTTTTTTCTCTCTATAGTACAGTTGGATATTATAATATGATTCTTTTTTGTACTATTTTTCTGAAAGGGCTATTTGATGGGAAATGATGATAAAAGAGAACTTGCTTGCATATAAGATTTCCTCTGCATCTTTATCTTTCTTTGACAGCTTGTGTGCTTTTTTTTGATATCTTCCATATCTTTGCCAAATCTTCTTTTGACAGCTTGGGTAGATTTTGTATTCTTGGCAGTAATTTTGTACCTTTGGCTTTTGATAGAAAATGAGAGTTTGGATTTTAGTTGGGTTTGAACTTACTTCTGAACCATGCAGTTTGACGTTTTAAAATTAGGCATTTTGACATTTTGCATTCATGATAAAATTCTTCCCTCTTTGTGAACCGGGAGAAATCTCGTGATTTGCAGAGAGGGTTAACTGATCCCAGTCAGTGGCCCTTAATGATGATTGCAAATTTTATCTGTTTTTTTCAATTTAACTGCTTTTTGACTTTTCTCTCTTTTCTTTTGCAGATGAAAAAATGGAGCACCGGAGCGAAGTGAAGAATGAAGAATTAGAAATAAATAGGATAGTTTTCTTTTTATTTAATATTTAAATTAATGTAAACTATTGTTTGTAATTTAAATTATAAACAATATTTGTACAAATAATTCAAATATCAATAAAAATATTTATTATCCAACTAATTCTAATTCTCTTTCTTTATTGTTTATTTATTTATTTAAAACTCTTTGAATTAAAATGATTGAAAAAATAAATTTCAATCACTTAATTTAGAATAATAAATAATTTAAATAAACAATACTTTAGCACGTTGATCAATTAAACCTGTCCTTTCCAATATCCAAAACAAAGCAGCAGTTAACCAAAATAAACTGATCAAGCGCATTCCCTTTTCACTGATTCTTCGCCAAGCATTGTAATTCCAAACTGCATATTCTTTGACTGGTGAATTCAACTAACTGCCTCCTCTTACTGATTAAATTAAAAACCATGCGAATTCGACCCGAATCTCGGAGTAACTTGCAAAGTATTGTGGAATTTTAATTTTGCTGAGAATATGCCCATAAAACCTTAATTCCTGATTAAATGCCAAATAACGTTCGTCTGACCAAAATTGAACCAAAATCAACCAAAACCCTAAGCCAACTGCTTGAACTGTTCTAGGGCCATAAAAACCAGTAAAACCCTAATTTTGCTTGACTGACAAGAAAAGTCCGTTTGTCCGATTCTTGAGCTAGTTTGAAAAATCAGGAAAGGCTTGAAGCTGAGATTTCTTGTGGAAAAAGGCGAGGGAAAATTTTGGGGTACAACAGTTGCCCCTGTTCAATCTTCTTGGACCTGAAGAGTTAGATTGGCAAGTTTGCCTTTCGTGACTTGAAGGTAAAAGAAGATTGGACACTAAAGTGCCCAGAAAATTTGCACTCGGCGATATGATGGTGGAGGTGAATGGGCTTAAAGACGCCATTTGGTGATGGGCTTAAAGACGCCATCTGGTGCGATAGAATTTTGCCGGGGGATGGGCTTAGAGATGCCATCTGAGAATGGGCTTAAAGATGCCATCTGGTGACTGCTGGTAGGAGGATGGGCTTATAGACGCCATCAGGACATGTCGAACTGTATGTCAATGGTGAGTGGACAAGTATCAGAAGGGCATCCACGTTTCGGAACATCTCTGAATTAGGGTCCGAACAAGCAACACATTGACGTCCATGTCTGGAGAATCTGTAAACTATTTCAGGAGTTGAGATTGAGCGAGCAATAGAGCGGCATCCGTTGTTGGGAAGCGTCCGCAAACTATTTTCAAAAGTTGAGAAGAGTCTGAACAAGTTGGTAGATTGACATCCGTTGTAGGGAAGAATCCGTAAACTGTTTTGAGAAGAGTCTGAACAAGTTGGTAGATTGACATCCGTTGTAGGGAAGAATCTGTAAACTGTTTTCAGAAGTCTTGAAGTTGAAAAGGAACCGGTGTAGGGTTTCTTGATAATGCGTATGGATGGATCTGGAATAAGTATCAGAATGTCGCCGTGTCCGGGTCAAATCTGAACTATTTCTGGATGGATCTCGGAAGATGATCTGTGTCTGTCGACTGCTCTTACCTGAAAAGGTAAAGGGTTAGTTGTATGCAATGTTATGATGCATGATGCAACTTATGTGACATTAATGGTTATGACATGAATGTGATGAATGCGCATGTAAGCTGATGAGCTATTTTGCTGAGGATAAGTGAATCCGAGATGGCTGAAGATAAAAGCATCCTGACTGCTGCCGGGGAAACTAAATCCTTGGCTGCTGCTATGGAGGGCAAGAGTCTTCAGTTGTTGAAAATGAGAAGTCTTGGGACCACTGTTGGGAGAATCAGAAGCTTGGGTTGTATGCCAAACTACTGGGGTCTTCCTGTTTTGAGGAGATCTGTGTAGGATTTCCTGATGATGAGTCCGTGTAAAACTACATCAGGTCTTTGAACACTTTTGACATTCGAATGCCCCAAGTGGTGATGTAGATAAATTCCTGGCTTGTTACAGGTGTTGGTCTACAATCGGTCGTTCACAGATGTTTTCCTGACTTGTTACAGGTGTTGATCTGGAATTCTTCAGACGTGCCCTGGCTGGGTACAGGAGTCGAGTCTGGAAATGGTCGTCAACATATATGCCCTGGCTGGATACAGGAGTCGAATCTGGAATTGTGACAGTTGATAGATGTGCCCTGGCTGGATACAGGAATCGAATCTTCAAGCTCTTCAGACGTGCCCTGGCTAGATACAGGAATCGAGTCTGGAAATGTTGTAGTTGATAGATGTGCCCTGGCTGGATACAGGAATCGAGTCTGGAAATATGGTCAACAGATATGCCCTGGCTGGATACAGGAGTCGAATCTGGAATTGTGATAGTTGATAGGCATGCCCTGGCTGGATACAGGAATCGAATCTTCAAGCTCTTCAGACGTGCCCTGGCTAGATACAGGAATCGAGTCTGGAAATGTTGTAGTTGATAGATGTGCCCTGGCTGGATACAGGAATCGAATCTTCAAGCTCTTCAGACGTGCCCTGGCTAGATACAGGAATCGAGTCTGGAAATGTTGTAAACAGATATGCCCTGGCTGGATACAGGAGTCGAATCTGGAATTGGTCGTCAACAGATATGCCCTGGCTAGATACAGGAATCGAGTCTGGAAATGTGGTCAACAGATATGCCCTGGCTGGATACAGGAGTCGAATCTGGAACTGTGATAGTTGATAGACATGCCCTGGCTGGATACAGGAATCGAATCTTCAAACTCTTCAGACGTGCCCTGGCTAGATACAGGAGTCGAGTCTGGAAATATGGTCAACAGATATGCCCTGGCTGGATACAGGAGTCGAATCTGGAATTGTAATAGTTGATAGATATGCCCTGGCTGGATACAGGAATCGAATCTTCAAACTCTTCAGACGTGCCCTGGCTAGATACAGGAATCGATTCTGGAAATGTAGTCAACAGATATGCCCTGGCTGGATACAGGAGTCGAATCTGGAAATATGGTCAACAGATATGCCCTGGCTGGATACAGGAGTCGAATCTGGAATTGTGATAGTTGATAGACATGCCCTGGCTGGATACAGGAATCGAATCTTCAAACTCTTCAGACGTGCCCTGGCTAGATACAGGAATCGAGTCTGGAAATGTTGTAGTTGATAGATGTGCCCTGGCTGGATACAGGAATCGAATCTTCAAGCTCTTCAGACGTGCCCTGGCTAGATACAGGAATCGAGTCTGGAAATGTTGTAAACAGATATGCCCTGGCTGGATACAGGAGTCGAATCTGGAATTGGTCGTCAACAGATATGCCCTGGCTGGATACAGGAGTCGAATCTGGAATTGTAATAGTTGATAGATATGCCCTGGCTGGATACAGGAATCGAATCTTCAAACTCTTCAGACGTGCCCTGGCTAGATACAGGAATCGAGTCTGGAAATGTAGTCAACAGATATGCCCTGGCTGGATACAGGAGTCGAATCTGGAATTGTAATAGTTGATTTGTTGAACACTTTTGACATTCGAATGCCCCAAGTGGCGAAGAAGGAGTCTTGAATCAGATTACTCTGCATATTGAGAGATTTCTTGAAATCTTGACTGGACTGCCCCAGGTTAACTGAACTTTGAAAGATCTGTTGGACCTTGACTGGACTGCCCCAGGTTAACTGAATTGTGACATGTCATGCCCCTTGTTGATAGGAGATCTGATGGAAGTGTCATCCCCTTAAAGAGATTTTGACTTACTGAGAGAGTTTTCGTTCCTCCGAACATTCGCTGTATGAATTTCTTCGCTGTCAAACAAAAGGGTTAAATGCAGACAGTGATATTCGAATAATGCAAAGTTTATGTTTGTCTCGAAGTTTTGAAAGATGCGTTTTTAGCAGAAAACTTTTTATAAAACAAATCAACACAAGATTTAGAGCAAAGCCCTACAGGAGTCAGGATACCTTTTGTAACAGTATGCTTTCGAACTAACCCATGCTTCAATTAGGACTTTTAAAGGGTTGTAACGTGGTCTGGTTCACGGTTTAAGAAACAAAGGATAAAGGCTCAAAGTATATTTGTACCCACCCGTTCTTCGTGATGTCCTCCAACCTAAGCTCAGTTAATTGCGTCATACTCTGCTTTGAGTTTTGAATGACTTTCGGGCGATGGTTCACCAGTTTGAATTCAGGGAGACAGTCATCATCTCCTTTTTTTTCTTTTCCAACACTTTTCATGTTGTTGAGGATTTTGTAATGACCTCACTATTTTGATTTTGATTTGTTATCCCTAACTTTTGCCTGACTGTTACCGTTTTCCGGGATTACTGTCAGCGGGATGCCCCAGCTTTCTTAAGCCTCCTTTATAGGTTTTGGCTCGGCGGGCTTTTCTCTTTTGAGAGATTGACTGTCTACGTGATAGGGAACCACCCTTGTCTTTTGATTCCAAAGGAACGCTTTCTCTTTTTCGCCGTCGTTTGTTGTATTAAGAACTGAGAGTTTGCGACTTCAATGCGCATTTTCTTTTGAATTAACTGAGATACTACCCTGCCCCAGGTTTATATCAAAGGTTTTGATTGTTTAGAACAGAAAACTCCTACTTCTTGGGCTCGAAGGGGTTGACTAGGGATTAACTTCCTTATAACTCCAGTGTTTGGGAATTTGAAAGAAATGTCTGTACATCATCAGCAAGGTCCGTTCAAAAGCATACTGTATAAGATCATGGTATTGTTTCGTCATCCTCCCTCTAAAGGCTTACAGCTTTTTATCAAGAGTCAAATATCATAAAGACAAGCATAAGAGTAGTGAAACGAATGGATGGATTCAAGACAAACATATGCAATGCATTAATGAAAACAGAGTTTAACATCAACAAATAATTGTTTGACAGCAAAAGAAATTACAACTTTGAAAATCCAAAAAGAAGCAAAAGTCTTTCAGTTTGAGCTTCGTCACTTCAAGCGGAGAACCCTTTAACGGAAGATTTTCATCTCGCCGTCTGGCATGAATTCCAGCACCCCAATGTCGATCAGATCTTGAATCTTATTCTTCAAGGCCCAACAGTCGTTGGTGTCGTGTCCCGGGCTATATGAGTGGTAAACACAGAATGCGTCGGGATGATAGTGAGGAGAGGAGATATTGGGCTTCTGAGGAGGGTCCTTCACGGTGAGCAAATTGACCTCCAACAGACGCTTCAGTATGAAGAATGATGGTATTTCAGTCTCCGTGAACTGTCTTCCCGACTTTTCTTGCTTACGCCGACTACCCCGTTGACGCTGGCGCGGTTGTTGAGGGGCTTGTGACCCTGAAGCTAGCAAAGGAGCTTTCCCCTTGTCTTCTTGAGTTGGTGGAGGCTGAGCGGTGACTGGCTCTTCGACCTCAGATGTTCGTCCCAGTTGGTCGTTTGGAAGCAGTTGGCGGACAAGAACTTTGAGTTCCTCTTGTCTTTGAGATAGGTCTTGGATGAGAGCCATCTGGCCCACCAACTGTCCCATCATTTGAGTCCTCAGTGTTGTCAGATCAAACTGCAGTTCCGCCAGCTGGTCACTCCTGGCATTGTTGGAATTCCCCAAGCCCTTGGTGAGGAGAGCTTTCATCTCTTCTTGCCCCAGAGACAAGTTCAGGAACATCTCCTGCAGCTGAGCAGTCTGGTCTTGGATGTCTTTGACAGACCGTTCTAGAGCCATCTCTTGCTGAAATAAATAGCAGGAGAGTAAGGAAACCTGAAAAAGGAAAGACGGTCAAAATGTAATGCATGATATGTGGATGCATGCTTTCAAGGATCTCTTAGGGTAAACACAAGAAAATGTTAGAGGTTGAACTTTGATCTTGGATTGGAGACCTCTGCACCGGTGGACGTCTTTCCACGAGAATCGAGCTCACCATGTCGAGTGGGTCATAGCCACTGATTCGAGTTGTTGTTCTTGAACTTTGATTGGAGAACTTTGTATCAGTGGACGTCTTTCCACGAGAATCAAGCTCACCATGTCAAGTGGGTCATAGCCACTGATTCAAGCTGTTGTTCTTGAACTTTGACTGGATTGGTTAGAGGAGAGACCTCTTGCCCCTTGATAGACGTCTGGTTCAACGTAACCCTGCATCAAAAGAACCCTCGAGATCCTTGAAATGGTTATTGAAAATGCTATGGTATGATGTCATGATGTTATGTACATGTATGCCAAAAGCAAGTGAGTGTATATACAGGCAAACATATTCACACAAAGCAAACAAGTCCTTAGGTTTAGGCTTGCATGAGGTTCAGGTACTACCCTCTTTTAGTTCGTTGGTTAAAACCTGTCTTATCAAAAGTAACCGGGTTCTAGAGGATCTCATATCATTGGCTACCCTCAATCGGTCATAACTCCAGCATCGCAACCTTTTCTCGCGGCCGGAACCATCTCGAGAGTTTAGCCTCAATGAGTGTAGCATACTGCTACTGTTCTAATGGCCAAGTTGGTCAATTTAAGGTTCTAAGGTCGATTGGTGCTTAATGACTCCTTGGAAGACCCATATTCTCCCCGTTTCAACACGAGGGATATCGGTACAGACCAAGGCGCCACACCAACGTAGCCACTGCTTCACCCATGTCGGTATACGCCGGACAGGTCCCTCACAGATTATGCTACCTAAAAAGGTTTCCCCCAGATCCGGGTTAGGATCTATGAAACTCCGATACAAAGCCCCCAAATGTAAAGCAAACAAAGCAATCAATTGAAAACAAAGGTGATCTAAACCCTAAGGTAACCCCACTTTTAAAATAATCCCCAGCAGAGTCGCCAGTTCTGTGATACGGTGGGAGAACTGACTAGTGTTTTGCGTTCGTATTCGCACTTGTGCGGTTGAGCAAGAGTCGCCACCGACTTTTTATTTTATCCTAAAGGAAAGTTTAAAAAAGCACAGCAAAAACCTTTTTGAGATTTTTTCTTGGGTTCGGGGGGTAGATTATGAAAAAGGGAAGGTATTAGCACCCTTTTCATCCATGGTTATCCATGGGCTCTTAGTTACTTGTTTTTTTAGATCACTTGCCTTGATTTTTGATTGCTTGAAAATGGTGTGTGTGTGTGTGTTTTTGAAAATGTTTTTGAAGAGATGCCTTGTCTTAGGCTACCAATGTATTTGACTCGTGTTTGAGTGTTTTACAAAAGTGTGGATCTTTTCGAAAAGATGTTTCAAATGTTTTTGAGAGTTTGTTTGAAAGTGTTGTGGATTGTGTTTTTTTGAAAAGAAGGCAAGTGTTTTTGCAAATTGATCTCAAGTAACTAATAGTTTTGTCTACCCTATTGTACTCAAAGATTTTTGTTATGTTTTAACCCTTTTTAACAATTTTGTTCCACCATTGGAATTGGTGGACAATCTTGCATTTAGGAAGTTTATTCGGGACAGGCGCGGGTCATCGTATGGACCATGAATGCAATGGTGCCAAGTGTCTTTGGCAATTTGCTTTGAAGGGACTATGATCATTCCGTTTAGGCAACATTTTGAGACTTATAATCATTTGATTTTGTTTTGCCAAAGAAACTCGACGTGCAAGCATGGCCCATTTTGGAGGGCAACATGTGGGATTACCCTAGGGGGTGCAAGTGTGATTTGTGTATTGATTTCATGTATTTGTCTTGTATTAGGTTATCTAGCGTTTGATTTTATGTACATGCAAACCCTAGGTCTAACCATGGTATAATTGGAAAACTGTAAATTGCGGAAATGTAAAATCTACGCTATTACAAAATAGTATCCGGGAGTGGGGGTACATGTGTATGAATGGGGATGAGACTTATAGTATCCAATAAGTTACAACCAAATCGAAATTGCGATCAAATGTAAATGTCGAATATACAAATATAAGATAAACAAATGTGTATAGAGCCATGTGAATGTATTTGCGTAAGTGTACATGTGTGAGATGTATATGTATTATGTGTGTAATTATTTACAGGTGCAAAATGTGAATTTGATGTGTAATGTTAGGGTATTTATTTAATTAGTCTTGTATTTTGTATTTAGATATGTACAATAGAAAATGTTTTAATCGTATGTTCAAGTTTTAATCAAATTGTGTATGAAATGATGTTTTAAGAAAAGAAAATATTTCTAGGTTTTCATTATGTATATAAAAAAAGAGTATTTTTCATTTGTTATGTACAAAAATGTTTTAAGAAATTAGATTATGCAAGAATGTATATTTACTTAGTATGTACAAAATATATTTTAATTAAAAGAATGGAAAGGTATTTTCAATTTTAAATTTATGATGTAGAAAAAAATGTATTTTTATGTGTTATGTACAAATATTTTAATTAAAAGAATAAATAAAAAAAAAGAAAGTATTTTCAATTTTTAATATATGACAAAAATGTATTTTAATTATGTAGGTGATTTTGTAAAGAAAAGGAAAAGAAATAAAAAGAATTAATATTAATGTTTTGTTAAGAAAAGTATTTTAGTGGGCTTAGGCATGCAGAGACGGGTAAAGGTCCAATGCTTGAAACAAATCTTTAGGGTTTGTGACTTGTTTGTTCAGTTGAGACGAAAACGTTAGGGTTTGGACAGCGCCGTTCGTACTTTTCGTTCAACTTCATCTTCTGGTTACAATTCCTCCATCTAGGCCACCAGCGCCGCTCCCCCAAGTCTCTCTTCCCTCTATGGCATGAGCCCTGTGGGACTGTGATACAAGGTTCGCTTTTGATGTTTATGTTCTTTTATGAATCGCGTGCTTCATTTCAATTTGAATCTTAACCTTAATCTTTTATTATTACGAGGTGAAGGAGAAAAAAGAGAGGGAGAAGATCGTACTACCTGACCTTGGAGAAGGAGGAGAGACAGGGGATGTGGCGCTCAGGAGGCCGGGACGAGCGGAGGGACGGTGAAGACGCTAGCTTGCTTTGAGACCCTGGTATCTTTGTATCTTTTTACCTACTTTGCCTTTGAACTGCTGGTTGCCTTAAACGCTTGCTTGATATATGTGATTGCTTGCTTCTGTATCTTCTTTGTCGCCTAATGATGAATCTGGGATTCTGAAGGACTCGTGGGTTTTGGAATTAGTATGCTTCTTTCTTCTTCTCTTACAGTTGCCTAGAACTTTCGTTGAGTTTGCCTTGAATATTTACTGCCTATGATGAAAGGGTTTCTGAGGCTTAGAGGGTTAGAAAAATGGTTCTGGTTGGCTTGGTGGTGTTAGCAGGTAAGATGTTTGTGGGAGTTATACTGTGGTTGGTTTCTGAGTTTTAGCAGGTTAATGGTTGTTTGACAGGGGTTCAACAGGTTTGTACCTTAGTATGGCTTTTGAGGTTATGTGTTTGTAGTGGTTTTGGTTAGGCTTGATGTTGGTTCAGTTTTGGCATTGATTTGTTTACGCTTCAGTTTATGTGTTTGTGACAGGTTTGTATGTTTATGTGTTTTGACAGTATGTGGGTTTTGAGGTTTCACAGGTTTAGGTTTGTGAGGTCTCAGGCGAGTATGCTTGGTTGGTAAATGGTTTTTGGCCTTGGTTGGAATGCAGACAGCAGGTTTCAGGTTTGGCCTTGATTCTGGTTATGTTTGTGCTAGCAGGTTAAAAGGCTTCAGTAGGCTTGGGATATTCAGGCCTGAACTGGCCTTAGGTTTGAACTCTTAGCAGGTTTTTGTGCTTGCTTAGCAGTTTGGTGCTTGCTTAGCAGTTTTGTATATTTTTCTCCCTCTCTATCCTCTGAACTGTGTTGTTCTTTCTTTTGTATATCTTTTCTTCTTATCTATCCTGCCTGTTCTGCCTAAGCCTGAAAAACCTGCTTCTATCTCTTCTTTTTTTTCTCTCTATAGTACAGTTGGATATTATAATATGATTCTTTTTTGTACTATTTTTCTGAAAGGGCTATTTGATGGGAAATGATGATAAAAGAGAACTTGCTTGCATATAAGATTTCCTCTGCATCTTTATCTTTCTTTGACAGCTTGTGTGCTTTTTTTTGATATCTTCCATATCTTTGCCAAATCTTCTTTTGACAGCTTGGGTAGATTTTGTATTCTTGACAGTAAGTTTGTACCTTTGGCTTTTGATAGAAAATGAGAGTTTGGATTTTAGTTGGGTTTGAACTTACTTCTGAACCATGCAGTTTGACGTTTTAAAATTAGGCATTTTGACATTTTGCATTCATGATAAAATTCTTCCCTCTTTGTGAACCGGGAGAAATCCCGTGATTTGCAGAGAGGGTTAACTGATCCCAGTCAGTGGCCCTTAATGATGATTGCAAATTTTATCTGTTTTTTTCAATTTAACTGCTTTTTGACTTTTCTCTCTTTTCTTTTGCAGATGAAAAAATGGAGCACCGGAGCGAAGTGAAGAATGAAGAATTAGAAATAAATAGGATAGTTTTCTTTTTATTTAATATTTAAATTAATGTAAACTATTGTTTGTAATTTAAATTATAAACAATATTTGTACAAATAATTCAAATATCAATAAAAATCTTTATTATCCAACTAATTCTAATTCTCTTACTTTATTGTTTATTTATTTATTTAAAACTCTTTGAATTAAAATGATTGAAAAAATAAATTTCAATCACTTAATTTAGAATAATAAATAATTTAAATAAACAATACTTTAGCACGTTGATCAATTAAACATGTCCTTTCCAATATCCAAAACAAAGCAGCAGTTAACCAAAATAAACTGATCAAGCGCATTCCCTTTTCACTGATTCTTCGCCAAGCATTGTAATTCCAAACTGCATATTCTTTGACTGGTGAATTCAACCAACTGCCTCCTCTTACTGATTAAATTAAAAACCATGCGAATTCGACCCGAATCTCGGAGTAACTTGCAAAGTATTGTGGAATTTTAATTTTGCTGAGAATATGCCCATAAAACCTTAATTCCTGATTAAATGCCAAATAACGTTCGTCTGACCAAAATTGAACCAAAATCAACCAAAACCCTAAGCCAACTGCTTGAACTGTTCTAGGGCCATAAAAACCAGTAAAACCCTAATTTTGCTTGACTGACAAGAAAAGTCCGTTTGTCCGATTCTTGAGCTAGTTTGAAAAATCAGGAAAGGCTTGAAGCTGAGATTTCTTGTGGAAAAAGGTGAGGGCAAATTTTGGGGTACAACACATTCTTATCGGAATAAAGTGAGCAGATTTCGTCAATCGATCAACAATAACCCAGATAGAATCACAATTCTTCGATGTCCTTGGCAAACCAGACACAAAATCCATAGAGATTCCATCCCATTTCCATTCCGGAACAAACAACGGTTCCATCAATCCTGACGGTTTCTGATGCTCAATCTTCGACTTCTGACAAACCAAACAAGCATACACAAACTCAACAATTTCCTTTTTCATTCCCGGCCACCAAAACAACTTCTTCAAATCATGGTACATTTTAGTAGCACCAGGATGAATACTCAATCCACTACGATGTCCTTCTTCCAAAATACTCTTCCTAATCTTTGCAACATCCGGAACACACACCCTATTACCAAATCTCATAACACCATTCTCATCAATCCGGAACTCGCCTCCTTGACCTTGGTTGATCAATGTCAATTTATCAACTAACCCAACATCGGACTTCTGTCCGTTCCGAATTTCTTCCAGAATACCACTAGTCAGTTTCAACATACCCAATTTCACACTATTTGGAGTAGTTTCACATACCAAACTTAAATCTCTGAACTGCTCAACCAAATCTAACTCACGGACCATTAACATCGACATATGCAAGGACTTCCTACTCAAGGCATCCGCAATAACGTTTGCCTTACCAGGATGGTAATTCAAACCAAAATCATAATCCTTTAGAAATTCTAACCATCTCCTCTGCCTCATATTCAACTCTTTCTGATCAAAGAGATACCTCAAACTTTTGTGATCACTGAACACCTCAAACCGAGAACCATATGAATAATGCCTCCACAACTTCAAAACAAACACAACAGCTGCCAACTCCAAATCATGAGTCGGATAATTCCTTTCATGTACTTTCAATTGTCTCGAAGCATAAGCCACCACCTGCTTATCTTGCATCAACACACCACCTAATCCCATTACTGATGCGTCATAATACACAACAAAAGACTTAGTCAGATTTGGAAAAATCAAGATCGGAGCACTTGTCAACCTCCTCTTCAGCTCTTGAAATCCTTTCTCACATTCAACATCCCAAACAAACATCTGACCCTTCCTGGTCAACTTAGTCAACGGTAACGCTAATTTGGAAAATCCTTCTATAAACTTCCTGTAATAACCTGCAAGACCCAGAAAACTACGGATCTCAGAAGCATTCTTCGGCGCTTTCCACTGAGATACTGCTTCTACCTTCGTAGGATCCACATCAATTCCATTCTTGGAAATTACATGGCCAAGAAAACTTACTTCACTTAACTAGAATTCACACTTGGACAACTTCGCATAAAGCTTCTTCTCTTTCAACAATTCCAACACAACTCTGAGATGTTCTGCATGCTCTTCATCGTTCTTCGAATAAATTAGAATATCATCAATGAACACCACCACAAACTTATCAAGATACGGATGAAATATCCTGTTCATATACTCCATGAAAACACCAGGTGCATTAGTAACTCCAAACGGCATAACAGAATACTCGTAATGTCCATACCTCGTTCTAAATGCAGTTTTCTGAATATCTTCCGACTTCACACGAATCTGATGATATCCAGATCTCATATCAATCTTACTAAATACACAAGATCCAACTAGTTGATCCATCAAATCATTGATCCTCGGCAAAGGATACCAATTCTTGATTGTAACTTTATTCAGCTGTCTGTAATTAACACATAATCTCATTGAACCTTCTTTCTTCTTAACCAATAACACCGGAGCACCCCACGGCGAAACACTCGGACGAATAAACTTCTTCTCAAGTAACTCCTCCAACTGTTTCTTTAACTCTGCTAATTCAGATGTCGACATACGATAAGGCGCCATCGACACCGGACTAGTTCCAGGGATCAAATCTATAGTAAATTCTACCTCCCTCTCAGGTGGCAATTCACTAACGTCTTCCGGAAACACCTCTGGAAATTCATTCACCACTGGCAATCCATCAATCTTTGCTTTTCCCTCCGCTTCTATTACAGAATACAACATAAATACCACAACACCATCTTTCACAGCTAGGTTCATCTGTTTAACCAACATAGTCACATCTTCGACACCAACCTCTTCAGGAAAAATAACCGTCTTCGCAAAACAGTTGATGTGAACCTGGTTGAATTCCAACCAATTCATTCCAAGGATGATATCAAGTTGTTCTAACGGTAGGCACACTAAATCCATACCGAAACCCCTACCAAAAATCACAATAGGACAATTCCTACAAACATACGAAGTAGTCACTGAACCCGACGCAGGAGTATCAATAACCATACTTCCATCCATATTAGAAATTTCCAAATTCAATCTTTTAGCACAATCCAAAGCAATAAAAGAATGCGTAGCTCCAGTATCAATAATCGCAATCAAAGGTATGTCATTAATAAAACATGTACCTTTAATCAGCCGATCATCTGGCTTAGTCTCTGACCCAGACAATGCAAACACTTTACCACCAACTTGCTCCTTCTTGGGTTTTGTACACTGAGGACGAGTATGACCTTCTTCACCACAGTTGTAACAAATCACCACTCTTACTCTGCAATCATTGGCCACATGGCCGAGTTTCCCACACTTGAAACACTTCTTTGCATCATTCTTGCACTCATTAGCTCTGTGCCCCATTTCACCACATTTGTAACACTTAATGGAAGAACCAGAGTCTCCCCCACTAGGCTTCCTCCAACCACCAGATTTCTGATTATTTCTATCATAAGGCTTACCACGATCCATCTGTTGCTTACCCTTCCTATCAATATACCCTCGAGCATTCGACTTAGTGCTAGCAAGATCCTCCTCTAAAATCCTACTACAGTCAATTACTCTGAAGATCCTCTCGATCTCCTTCAACCACTTCTGAGCACCTTCGGGATCATGCGCACCCTTGAACAACGGAGGATTATTCCTCTGAAAATTCCCCAATTGTCGGTCAACACCAATCACAGCTTCCTGCTGGTTCCCTCCGAGTACTCCAGCTAACATTCCCAATGCTTCAGCAAGAACATCGTCGTTTCTTCCATTACCTCTTCCGGCCATTGTTCTGTAACATTACAAAACAACCTCATCAGCACACAAGTATCGACAGTGTCATCTTACACTAGTCGCATACAAAAGGGATAACGACACAAGACAAGACCGACTATGCTCTGATACCACTATTGTAACACCCCTTCTAAATAACCCGCGAATATATTAATTAAATCAGAGTAACATGGAAAACAGGGATGTCATAATTCAGGATAAATATAAAAACCTCAAATCTGCAGTTGTCATGCTTTACTGAAGGAATTATTAAGATAAATATTCAAATCAACATCATGTTCTACACAGCGGAAATGTCTCAAAACCGGAATAACTTCACTTCATAAGTATTCCCAACATAAATTAAACAATAGAGTATAAAATAAAACTCATCATTCAAACGTTTCCCCCAGTGTTATAACCTATCAGAGCACGACACTGACACGCGGGCTTAAAGTAACATAGCTCTAGAGCCATCCTCACCAACTTCTGAGCTGCTAACTTTAATCTGAAATCATTAATGTAAGGGTGAGATTTCTCATAATTAACATGCATTATAAGCTTCTCAATCAACATTATATCACAAGCATATTATTTCACCCATTTTAGCATAAATCCAGATTCAACACACAGTTTCAATCATACAAGTCATTATGCACAAATCAATAATCAACCAAAGAATTGTAACAATGGAAGACATCCTAACATGTTACAATTCCATGCAAACACAAATTCAGACACAATGCATGTGGTACCAATCACGTGACCAAGTCACCCAACACTGATCCATCATCAACCGGATACAGCAACCATTGATTCGTCCATAAACACCCGGACACGAATCCAGCCTAACCACCCATCATCACCCGGGTATCGGTTAACGGCAATACAAGTCAAATTCCACACAATGGGAATTAACTTCACCAAAACAATGCATATGCACGCACATCACTAGCATGCAACATCAGATCAGTCTATGAAATACATCAATTTATCATAACTGAACCAAAACCAAAAACATGATATCTCAATGATCATGCACACCATCATTAGCAACATAAACATGTCTTTCATTCACACAATACTAATACATCCATCCATCACAGGTTCACTGCTACATACACACCCATGTGCGTTAGCCAATAATCACTTATTCCGGGATTTGACTCATTTTCAAAATAATTTCAGGTTTTAGGAAATCTTTTCATTTTATAAAATAGAGCATTAAATTTAAGAAATAACGTCCAAAACGGCACTCAAAACGGACTTACGGTTTGAAAGTTATGAATTTTCAAAGTTTAATATTTTTCAAAAAGTTACAGCAGAACCCGGTTCCTACATATGCAGGAACCGGTTCCTGCGAAGTTCAAAAATCACGCTTCTGGAAAAATGTATGGGAACCCGGTTCCTACCTATACAGGAACCGGTTCCTACGTGCATTTTTGCCAGTTTTTATAAATTCACGCAGTGAAACCCGGTTCCTCCCCACTGGGAACCGGTTCCCACGACCTGCAGAGTCAAAAACTGCTATTTTTGACAGCATTATGTATCTCAATCCATTCCTTTTCATTCCCATACGAATGACCACATCAATTAACACCAGAATTACCCAAGTAACATCAACACAATGTCAAACAACACAATTCAACCATTCCTAACAATCCTATATCATGCAATTGGTTCAATTCCAACAATTTGACAACATTAGGGACAAATTCTACAAACCTAGAAAATCCTAAATTGAGATTCCTAACATGCTTAATCAATTCTATTGATCCAAAAATCTATAAGGCATGGTAATTAATCGAAATCACCCCTTACCTCGCGATGATCCTTCGAATTCACGACGTTTGACTTTTTCCTCTCTTCTCTTCTCTTCTCCAATTTCACGTATAATGACTTTCTCCCAATAACCTTCTTTTTCTTTTCCTTTTATTATTTTCCAAATAATAGAAATAAATTAGTAATTATTTAGTAGAGCTTTTTACTTCACACACCTCTAATTCAACCTTACACCCCCCGGTCTTCCTTTTTAAATTTCATAATTAATTCATCCATTTAATCCAAAATATTATTAATTAAGCCTTTAATTAATTTAATAATTAAATTCCTAATTATTTAACACATGAATTAATTTGGGGTGTCACATGGCACATGTGATTCACACGCAGGAGATGAAAAGGCGCGTGAAGGCGTGTGCGCAGGCAGTTGGCGACATCGTTGTCGGATTTCGGCCGATCTGGAGGAGACGATTTTGGTGGTATAGGTACCTCGCCGAAAAGTTTTTGGGAGCGGCGACGAACGTGGCTAGAAGTGGTGGCACTGTGGGTGGCCGAAAAAAAGGAGAATTTTTTTTTGTAGAAGACAGTAGGTCAACTAGCTCTTGATACCATCTTAGAATGTGTGATTGGGCCTAACTCGACACTTCAAAACCGGCTTCTAGGGTGAGAATTTCCCTCACATATAATCACATGTTCAGGTCATATATTATCCGTTGTGGAACTCTTAACACCCCATCTCACACCCAGGATGAACGTCTGGAGCGTGAAACTAAATGGTGGGAGGCCTGATAGCAGAGTGATCCAACGGATCTTAAACCGGGCTCTGTTACCATATTGAGATTGTATCTCTGTGTGTCGAATATGATCACACATGGTGTATATTTGTATGCAAATATGTATTATACAATAGAAAATAATATCAATTACAATTATGACTGATTGAATATGAATTAATACTAATTAATTGATAACAAATTCTTAACACTAAGAAAGGGAATAACTTAAGCATAAGATACTACACAACTTAGTGTATGTCAGATATAGTCAAGCTTTACTCGAAGATACAACTATAAGGATGAAACATGCCTAATTAAATTTGGTGACATAGAAGACTCATGTAATGAATGGCTGGTTGGGATGATGGATGGTGATGAAGTTGATGTTGTGAATGAAATGGTCTTTGGGGACGAGAATGATAGGGATGTCCTTAATTTGGAAGTTGTTTATAAGAGCTTCAGGAGTTAGAGATCCTATAAGATATACTAGGAAAACAACTAAAAAAAGAAAAGTACTCTCAACCCTAGTGTTGTTGGCACTTCATCTAAAACAAAGAAGAAGTCAGTTGGTGGTTCTTCATCTAGGAAGGGAGAGCAATGTGTGATTGAAGTGTAAGATCCTATCATCTAATATAATGAGAAACAAAATTCGAGGACATTGATTCAGATGATTAATTAAAGAATTTGAAGGATATGTCTCACTATCTGAAAATGAGGATAATGATTATGTTGAGGAAGGAGAAAAGGGAAATAGTTAGATCTTTTATCACTAATTAGACTTAAAATAACTACTGGTTATTAGTTTGAACTACTCAATTTTTTGAGTTCTAATTCATTTTTAATTTATAATTTTAGCTCTCTTTTTTAGTTGTTGGAACTTGAAATTTTCAATTCAATGTCATTTTTTTTAATATTTGTTTATTTAGCTTTTATTTGCGTGTGATATATTTTATTTTTTATATAAATATTTATTCTAACCTCTTTGTAGCTGCCGTTATTTACCTGCTACATGGTCTTATATTTCTCATATCAGTTTTTTTGACAATCTGTTATTTTCTGTTATTGGTATTTAATAACACTCATGGAGAGATGAGCACGCTTCTCAACCTCATCTTTAATAATTGCTCCAAAATTTACTTTTATCTCCATACACGATACATTGCAATCCCACCAGCTTTACCTTGCTCGGAGTTTGGAGATGAGCAATAAGCATGATGCATATCAATGATCTAATACCATACTTTCTCAAAGGGTTTCAAAGGAGTTTTGTGGCATGTATACTACCTTGATGAAATTCAATCAACTCCGTCTTCAATAACGGGTTGCAACATTCCCTTTATTTCAACTGATGAGCTTTGAGTAAACAACCCCAGGAAGTTGTTCTCTAGCTTACTACAACAACAAGTTGGTCCATTTCTAAATTGTAGAAGTATATTTTTGGGTCCAGTTAAGACAGTGTGCATCTCCGAGCTTAATCGACAAATGCATGCCTAATTTGGTATCATGCTTGCAAGGCCAATTTCCAATTGATGACATGTAAAATAATTATTTCTTAGACCTTAAATTTTAGAATAAATTATTGCATTTAATTTGGTTGTAGAAACTTTTTATAATTTTTTTTTTGTTTGATTGTCGTTTTTAGAAATAAGACAAGATGTTAAGGCGTTTTAAAATGATATCATTGATCAAAGAAAATGTGGACAAACTTTTAGATCAAAATGGTCAAAATGATTGAGAAAAGATGGAAAAATGGAGCAAAGCAATGTGTAACACGACTAGATAGTGTTGATGACGAGAAAATATGATGTTAGAAATTTGGGTATGATAATCCTGGATAACTTCGAAGAGTCGTGTTCGTACACTTTTCGAACAAAGTATTTCGACCCTATTCTTGCCTGGGTTCACGAAATATTTGTGGGGATAATTCTCGAAGAATAATCTATTTCTGGCAAAAGAAAACTGATTACAAATGTAGAGAGAAAGTCTTGTTTTTCGTCTTTGAAACCGAGGCCAAATGACTCCTTATATAGGAGATCAATAACTGAAACCGAAAAGATACACCTGTTCGAAAACGGTTATGTCGATTGGGGAAAAGGATTCAAAATTTTCGAACGGGGCGCTGCTTGGACCCCAACGAGGCGCTGCCCCGCACCCCGCCAGGGGCTTCGCCCCTTGGAACCCCGTTTCAATTATTCATATTCAATTATACATTGGCTCGACGAGCGTGCACTCCACACTTCCTTAACTCGTTTCCAAACCTAACGCATAATTGCATCGGCCTTTAGTAAATCACATTACTACTAAAATACATTGGTGATACTAAAATCACCAACATATGAAAGTTCCAAAATCCAGAATGAGAACAATACGGATAACAAGCAAAACGATTAGTTCATGTTAAGTAACACAATCGGTTATCCACTAGCTTTTGAAGCACTTATTTTTAATGTCGTTTGTGAGATCATTTTTCCCACATACGACCATGTCATTGTAACCTCCCCCTAGATTAGTTGGTTCCAAACAAGCATCACCACCAATTTTCCGCCACTGCATACACCCTCATGCACTGTTACCTCTGTTTTCAGTGATCTAGTTGTCTGTTCTCTTGTCTTCCCTCCTAGTTTCATTGTTCCTTTTGTGTGGTCAAAATCGAATTCTAACAAACTTAAATTTTAAGGTATTTTATGTTATGGTTAATTTTTATTTGATTATTTGTTTAGCGCATGTCGTCTCGTCAATGGAAGAAGTTTTAAATTATGATACACTTTCAATAATTAATGTTAAGAGTTTTCACTTTCAATCTTTAGTGTTTATGGTGATATTCTCGAGTATGCTTGGATTTTTTACTCTGATGCTATTAATCACATGACATTTAATTCTACATAACTATCCTCTTGTACTTCACCTTTGATTATTCCTTATATCATTATTTTGTGAGGGCCCTTATTCGTGTTGTAGGCTATGAAAATATTGACTTACACATGATCAAAATTGCAAAGTAATATTTTTTTTACTTCTCATAATATTTTTCAAGACTTTACAACGAGGGAAACGATTTGTAAAATCAAGCTTCTCAAATACACTTTTGTTTTGATGAAGACAAACCATGAGGGACAAAGAAGGCAAAGATTATTGATCAAATTAAAAGCATCTATGGATAAAGTCTTCAGTTCAAGCACTTAGCAAAATTTCAAGGTATAATGATAATACTTAATTTGAACTTAAGACATAGATGCTCAATGGTAAAAAGAAATATTTTATATTGTCCAAACCTTTACTCAAGTTTTTCTAAGCTAAAAATCATTTTTTCACTCGAGTGCAATCGATTTGTATATTAGTGCAATCGATTGCATGCTTCAATTTTTTCAAATCTTTTGCTACTGTTTCTCAGCGCAATCGATTTGCATGGTTGTGCAATCGATTGTACTCAATCAATTTTTGCTACTGACTTCACATGCAATCGATTTACACTCTTGTGCAAATCGATTGGACACTTAAAACTTTTGAAATTCTAGATGTTGAAACCCCGTGCAATCGATTTACACAAAGGGTGAAATCGATTGCATGCTGCACGATTTTGAAAAACAGCAGCTTTGCACATGCCTGTTTATAACACCATTTCATGGAAACCTTTCACTCAATGTTGGCAATTGTTCATGATTCATTTACAGAACTTTATGTTGTTTCAAAAAGGTGCTATAAATATATAAATACTCATTTTCAAAATCATTTTCAACATCTCTTCCAATTATATTTTCTGAATTTTCAAATATCAAACTCAAGCTTTTCTTCACTTTCATACACAAAGTTTTTCTGCACACTTTCAGATATTGTCAAACAGAAAACTTTGAGCATTATATATCTTGATTCATTGTATACTATTGTCATTGGAAGAGAAGATCAATTCATTAATAAAATCACTCATAGTGATTATTACACTACAAACTCACTCAAATCAAATATTGCTATATACTTGCTTATTTTTCAGGATTGTTGAAAATAAGTTCAAGTGATTTTGAAATCTTGTTTTTCCAGGATTTTTGGATACAAGTAAGGTCACCTTGAGAGGATTGTTCTCATTTTTGACATAGTGAAAATCCAAGAGGATTGTTCTTGGTGGTTTTATTGGTTAGAGTCTTGTATAGAAGGACTAGGGTGTCTTGTCTAGAGATCTAACAATAAAGAAATCTCTTTCATGTTGAAAGGGGACTGGAGTACCCTCGGACTGTGAGGGGAACCAGGATACATCTTTGTGTTCTTTACTTTTCCGCATTTACCGTTTTCATCACTAGTCATAAACCAGAAAAGAAAGAAACACAATTGTAAACTCATGCACTAAACCAGAAAAATAATATCCATCATCACTAAAACGGTAAAACTTTTAAAGTACCTAATTCACCCCCCCCCCCTCTTAGGCGCACTCTTATACTTAAAATTGGCATCAGAGCAAGTTATAGGTAACTTGTTCCTAAAAGATCCAGAATGGCTTCCGCAAATCAAAATCCCGTTTTCAAAGATGGTGGTAGTAACAACAAGCCTCCTCTATTTTGTGGTGAATATTTTGACTTTTGGAAAATACGCATGAAGGCACATCTAGAAGTACAAGGAGAAGAAATATGGGATGCCATCGAGAATGGTCCTTTTATCCCTATAACGGTAATCAATGGTGCTGGTTCATCAAAGCCTAAGGCTGCATGGGACAAAGATGATAAGAAGAAGGTTCTCTATGATAACAAGGCAATAAATCTTCTTCAAGGTGCACTTAGCATGGATGAATTCTTCCATGTCTTAGCATGCAAAACGAAGAAATAAATATGGGATACCTTGGTAGAAACGCATGAAGGAACCACTGAAGTTAAAAGATCGAGATTAAATACATTGAGTCAAGAATACGAACTATTCAGAATGCAGCCCCGAGAATCAATCCTCGACTTGCAGAAAAGATTTTTACACTTGACAAATCATTTGAAAGCACTCGATAAGACTTTAACTAATGATGAACTTAATCTTAAAGTGCTTAGATCTTTATCCAGGGAATGGCAACCAAAAGTGACAACAATATTTGAGAAGAAGAATCTATCCATAATGACTTCCGCCACTTTGTTCGGAAAACTTCAAGAATATGAGACGGAACTTGCAAAACTTGAAAAGCATGAAATCCAAGTAAAATATTCAAAATACATGGCTATAAATACAAGGATAAAAAACCATGATAGGAATCAAAAGGATGAATCCACTAGTAGTGAAGATGATGATCTTATCAAGAAGATTGAAAAGGTTCTACGAAAAGAAAGAAAAAGGGAAGCACCAACAAGGAAGGTTATATGCTTTGAATATGGAGGAAAGGGACATGTTAAAAGTGAATGTCCAACACTTGAAAAGAAGAATAAAATTTTCAAGAGAAATAAAGATAAGAAGTCAAAGAAAGCATATATAGCATGGGAAAGTTCATCTTCCGATTCCGAAAACAATCAACATGTTAATCTTGTATTGATGGCCTCACACCATTTCAATAGTGAAGATGACGAGGTTAGTAATGAATTTTCTCTTTTTGATAGTGATGCACAAGGTATTATAGATTAAGTATTAAATGAATTCAAAATTCTGTATAAAACAAATTTCATCAAAATTCAGGATTGATGGAACCGTTGTTTGTTCCAGAATGGAAATGGGATAGAATCTCTATGGATTTTGTGTCTGGTTTGCCAAGGACATCTAAGAATTGTGATTCTATCTGGGTTATTGTTGATCGGTTGATGAAATCTGCTCACTTTATTCCGATAAGAATGGATTATCCGATGGAAAGGTTGGCAGAATTGTATGTTGAGAAGATTGTGAGTTTGCACGGTATTCCTTCTAGTATTGTGTCGGATCGAGATCCGAGGTTTACATCTAAATTTTGGACGGGATTGCAAGAAGCTTTGGGTACTAAGTTGCGTTTGAGTTTCGCTTATCATCCATAGACAGATGGTTAGACGGAGAGAACGATTCAGTCATTGGAAGATTTGTTAAGAGCTTGTGTGTTGGAGAAAGGTGGAGCTTGGGATAGTTATCTACCATTGATTGAGTTTACCTACAACAATAGTTTTCATTCGATCATTGGTATGGCTCCGTTTGAGGCATTATATGGTAGGAGGTGTCGGACACCGTTG
The DNA here is from genome assembly GCA_948472305.1 of Vicia faba. NCBI lineage: Eukaryota > Viridiplantae > Streptophyta > Magnoliopsida > Fabales > Fabaceae > Vicia > Vicia faba. The sequence goes on from OX451740.1 coordinate 266,082,925, forward strand.
TGTTGGTATGAATCTGGAGAGAGTGTTGTGATTGGACCGGAAATTGTCCAACAGACTTCGGAAAAGATTAAGATGATTCAGGAGAAGATGAGGACTTCTCAGAGTCGTTAGAAAAGTTATCACGATAAGAGGAGGAAAGATCTTGAGTTTAGCGAAGGAGAACATGTTTTTATGCGAGTTACTCCGATGACTGGTATTGGTCGAGCTTTGAAGTCAAAGAAGTTGACTCCATGTTTTACTGGTCTGTTTCAGATTACCAAGAGAGTTGGGAAAGTTGCTTATCAGATTGCTTTGCCACCGTCACTTGCAAATTTGCATGATGTTTTTCATGTATCTCAGCTAAGGAAGTACATTGTTGATCCGTCTCATGAGATTCGGGTAGACGATATACAGGTACGAGAGAATTTGACTGTGGAAGCGGTACCTGCGAGAATTGAGGATCGGAAGTTGAAACAGTTGCGAGGCAAGGAGATCGCGTTGGTAAGAGTGGCTTGGGGAGGACCAGCAGATGGAAATGTCACTTGGGAGCTGGAGACTCATATGAAGGACTCGTATCCCGAACTGTTCGTCTAAGGTATGTTTTCGAGGACGAAAACTCTTTTAGTTGGGGAGAGTTGTGACACCCCAAATAATCTGATTATTAAATAATTAGAATTTTTAATTATTAATTTAATTGGAAATTTAATTATTGGTATTTTTGGATTATTGGAATTAATTTAATTAATTAAAGGAAAGAAGTATTGGTGGTGTGAAGAGTGATTAGAGGGTGTGAGGGGTAAAATACTCTACTCTTACTAATTACTAATTTAATTATTTTATTGGAATAATAAAAGGAGTATTAAAAGGAAAAAGAAGAGAAAGAGAGTTATTTTGGAATATTCATCATACGTGCATTTGAGAAGAGGAAAAAGAAGGAGAAAACCGGAAGCGTCAGAATTCGAAGAACCCACAAGGTAAGGGGTGATTTCGATTAGTTAATTCGTATTATCAGTTTAGATATTCAATAGTATGGATCATAGTATGTTAGGGAATCCTGATTTGGAATTCTAGGGTTCCGTAGAATTGTCCCTATTGCGTCGAATTGTAGGTTGAAAACCATTAGGGTGTCAAATGATAAAAAGGAATGATGAAATAATGTTGTTTGATGTTATAATGGTGCAAAATGGATGTGTTTTGGTGTTTCTCATGTTGCAACCTGTATGGGTATGTTTGGAATTGGTTTAGAATGAATAAATGCTGTCAAAAGTGCAGAATTTGACTCTGCAGGTCGTGGGAACCGGTTCCCAGTGGGGAGGAACCGGGCTCCACTGTGTGAATTTATAAAAACTGGCAAAAATGCACGTAGGAACCGGTTCCTGTATAGGTAGGAACCGGGTTCTCATACATTTTTCCAGAAGCGTGATTTTTGAACTTCGCAGGAACCGGTTCCTGCATATGTAAGAACCGGGTTCTGCTGTAACTTTTTGAAAAATATTAAACTTTGAAAATTCATAAATTTCAAACCGTAAGTCCGTTTTGAGTGCCGTTTTGGACGTTATTTCTTAAATTTAATGCTCTATTTTATAAAATGAAAAGATTTCCTAAAACCTGAAATTATTTTGAAAATAAGTCAAATCCCGGAATAAGTGATTATTGGCTAACGCACATGGGTGTGTATGTAGCAGTGAACCTGTGATGGATGGATGTATTAGTATTGTGTGAATGAAAGGCATGTTTATGTTGCTAATGATGGTGTGCATGATCGTTGAGATATCTTTTTTTTTGGTTTTGGTTCAGTTATGATAAATTGATGTATTTCATAGACTGATTTGATGTTGCATGCTAGTGATGTGTGTGCATATGCATTGTTTTGGTGAAGTTAATTCCCATTGTGTGGAATTTGACTTGTATTGTCGTTAACCGATACCCAGGTGATGATGGGTGGTTAGGCTGGATTCGTGTCCGGGTGTTTATGGACGGATCGATGGTTGCTGTATCCGGTTGATGATGGATCAGTGTTGGGTGACTTGGTCACGTGTTGGTACCACATGCATTGTGTCTGCATTTGTGTTTGCATGGAATTGTAACATGTTAGGATGTCTTCCAGTGTTACAATTATTTGGTTGATTATTGATTTGTGCATAATGACTTGTATGATTGGAACTGCGTGTTGAACCTGGATTTATGCTAAAATGGGTGAAATGATATACTTGTGATATAATGTTGATTGAGAAGCTTATAATGCATGTTAATTATGAGAAATCTCACCCTTACTTTAACAATTTCAGATTAAAGTTAGCAGCTCAGGAGTTGGTGAGGATGGCTCTAGAGCTATGTTACTTTAAATTCGCGTTTCAGTGTCGTGCTCTAATAGGTTGTAACACTGGGGAACGTTTAGTTGAGGAATTAGTTATTATTCAATTGTTTCTTTGAATTTCATTGGGAATAATTATGTTTTGGTTTATTCCATTTTGGTTATGGTATTTTTCGGCTGTGTAAGACATGGTCTTAAGTTGATTGAATTATTTGAATAATGACCCTCAGTGTAGCATGACTACTGTTTTATTGGAAGTTTTATTTATTTCATAATTGTGACATCCCTTGTTCCGTGTTAACTCTGATGGAATATGTCTTTAATCATTGATATAATTAATATTATTCGGGGTATTTTAGAAGGGGTGTTACATTACTAGGTTTGAGGGTCAAACCTTCGCAATCCAAACAGTCTAAGGCCTTCTTTGGCAGCACATTCAGGGAAGAACCAGTATCAACCAAGACATGGGCGAGAGTGGTTCCTCGGCATTCAATTGAAACGTGTAACGCATCATTGTGCTTCCTTCCTTTGGGAGTTAAGTCAGCATCGGAAAAGCTCAGGCCATTGTCAGCAGTAAGACTGGCCACACAATCCTGAAACTGGTCAGCCGAGGTCTCTTGGGGAACATGTGTCGCCTTTAAGAATTTGATTAGGGCCTTGGCATGGGCTTCAGAACAGAGCATAAGAGCCAACATTGAAATTTTAGAAGGGGTCTGCCCCAGTTGTTCTACAACGTCGTAGTCACTTTTTATGATTATTTTTAGGATTTCATCCATTTCCTTCTGAGTGGTTTCGGGGATAACCACAGCATGAGCCTTCGTCCTGGCAGGCATTTCCAGTATCCCCTTACCCTTATCGGTATTATCAGCAGATGGTCTTTCTTCAGGAGTGTTTAACTCTTCAATCACTGGGCCTTGCACAGAGGGCCCAACAGGTGTAGAAGCTTTTAAGGGTTCGAAAACTGCTCGAGGGGGAGCAATCTCCGGAGAAAAGATTCGGCCAATGCGGGTTATTTTGCTTGTACCCGCAATGTTCCCTATATCAGGGTCTTCTTCAGAAATCTCTTGGACTGTTTCGATTTGTTTGATGTTGTGGTAGAAGATTTCTCCCCTATAGTTTCACGGTATCATTTTGCTTGATTGGTACGGGATAGGTCCCGGCCTGGTGATCTTTAGAGGTACACAATCGGAGTTAGGTGTAATCCTGACAGGCCTTTTGCAAGCCTTGGGAGGATTGTTGGAAATGGTTATGATAGCAATATCGTTGATTGAAGTATCACAAGTATCAGGAGTAATCGGATTGAAAGTGTTAACAAGGGTTTTCTGGAAAAGTATCTCTTGCGTATCCATCAGGCGTTGGACACCCAACTTTAACATTGGACAATCACCTTGAATGTTCAAATAAAAATAACAGTCCTTACCACAACCAGGAAAGATCCCGGCTCTCAACAAATTTTCTTTAATCACAATCAAAGGAGTCAACAGATTGGCAACATCAGTAACATGGAGGTTTTCCAAAATAGCATGCACATTGTGGCCGTGCTTGGGCATCGGAGCAGATATAACATTGGGCTTCTCAGGAGCGTCAAATTCAACCTCTTTGGCGTTAATTAAGTCCTGAATTTTGTTCTTAAGTGCCCAACAATTATTGGTATCGTGTCCAGCACTGTCGGAATGGTAAGCACACTTGGCGTTGGAGTGATAGTATGGAGAGGAGGTGTTAGGGTTTTTTGGCGCCTCTTTCAAACTAGTCAGATTCAGCTTCAACAAATGGGGAAGAACCTGTGCAGGTGTCATGTTGATGCGGGTGAACTGCCGTTGTGGCCGTTCTACCCGTTGTTGATTAGGTCTCGACTGATTGTTACGAGGTTGATCATTTGACGAATTTTGAATCATCACGGCCCCTATAGTCGGTCGACGCTCATTTCTTCCCAATTCCTTCTGAGAATACACAGCAGATGCTTCCTTCTTGGCTGGGAAAGGTTTCTTAACAGTCGTGGATGTGGAAGCATCCTTTTGAATCTTTCCACTTTTAATACCGGCCTCCACCCTTTCGCCGGTCAAAATCAGTTCAGTAAATCCCGCAGAAGAGCTCCCAATTAGATGGTTGAAGAAGGGGCCAGACAGGGTCCCCAAAAACATGTCAACTAATTCCCTATCTGATAGTGGTGGCTGCACCCTTCCAGCCAGGTCACGCCACTTCTGGGCGTACTCCTTAAACCCTTCATTTGAAGTCATCCCCATACTTTGTAACTGAGTACGAGTGGGCGCCAAATCAGCATTGTACTGATACTGACGATAGAAAGCAGCTGCCAAGTCTTCCCAATTGTGAACCTCTGATCTCTCGAGCTGATAAAACCAATCTAACTGAGTGCCAGACAAGCTGTCTTAGAAAAAATGTACCCAGAGGTCTTTATCGGATGAATGAGGTTGGATCTTTCTAACATACGACCTCAAGTGCATCTTAGGGCAAGACAGACTGTCGTACTTGGCAAATGTTGGCACCTTGAACTTGGGAGGGATAACAATCCCAGCTACTAATCCCAGTTCCTCAAAATCCAATCCGGGTACCCTCTGCAACTCCATAGCTGCCAATTTGTCTTCAAGGTTCTTATATTTGTCATCCGATGGTGGATACTGTTGTTCTGAATAGTCCTCATCTTCTTCCTCTTCCTCCTCTTCTACCTCAGACTCAGAAGGTACAGTAACTCCTTTCCCCTTTCCAGCCCCTTCGTCAGACGTCGAAGGGAACTCCAGAGTCCTCCTAGCATCGCTCTCAAACCTTCTTCCGAAAGTGGCTACCCCCAGTCTCTTTTTCTTTTTCTTCTCTTTATTCTTATCTAGCAGAACTTTGAGATCCTCTTGACCCTTTGCCAAGGTCATGAGGAGTTGCTGAAATTGTGAATTTTGTGCCTGTAGATCCTTTACTGTTTGCTCCAAATCCATCTCGCTGAAATAAACAGCAGAAAGATAAGGAAACCTGGCTTGAAGACCTGTCTATGCATATGATGAATGGTATGTTATTCATGTAATGCATTCAAGGGTTCAAAAATTCAAATTTGTTGCAAACAAAAAGGAACGCACGTCATATTAAAAGAAATTGTTAGTACATAAGTGCCCCATGGGCAAAGTATTACAAAATTCTTAATGTAAAAAGACATTGCGCATCCTCTTTGGTGCAATGTAGCTGTTGAGAGTTTCCTCCTCGTGAAGTCGGTGGGTGAGCTCTAAAACCTTCTTCTCACTGGCATAGAAGCTGGCTTCAAAAGTATCCTGTTCTTCTTTGAGTTGGATCCAATTCTTTTGCATTTCCTCCCATGATGTTGGCATGTCAGGATGTAGGATGGTGTATGGAACCTCTCCTTCCATAACAGGCTCTTTGATCAAGGGGAGAATGTGGGGATATGGCATCATAAGATTCTGGGAGCGGGTTCGTACCCACTTGAGGTAAGGCTCAAGGGGGATGGAATTTTTGTGCCCCAGTGTCTTGCTATCCACCTTGTTAGGCATCCTCCAAGCTCTGATGAACCTTTGTCGAAGTCCTTGCGCATCGTTGTCGAAGTCAAAAACTAGGTCAGGGATCAGCATGTCATGAGGGCCATCCCTCCGAGCATATCCAAATTGTCTCAAGGCTAGACATGGGTTGTAGGTGATGCCCCCCCTAATGCCAAGTAGTGGGACATTAGGGAATTCCCCACAATGATCAACGAGGATGACATTTTCTATGGACTGAGAACACCAATGTACATCATAATGTGTGAGGGTCATCAATCGTTGTGACCACCTTAAACCCTGCTCATTCTTCAGAACTAATTGTGGAAGGTGATAAATAAACCACCTTGCTAGGAGAGGAGTACAGCACATGAGAACACCTCTTTTCCTCATTGTTCGTGTGTAAAATGAGTGTAGGATGTCCCCAAGCAATGTAGGTATGGGATTCCTGGATATGAAAATCTTGACGCCATTCACATCTATAAGTTGATCAGGATTTGGGAACAAAACCAACCCATAGATAAGGAGTGCCACAATCTCTTCAAAGGCTTGTAGATCAAGAGAATTCCAGCAGTCTTGTGCCTTCTCAAACAGAAACTTTGCCAAGAAACCCTTAACACCACTTCTGGTTTCCCAATGCCCCTTGATGTCAGATGGTTGCAAGTGTAATGCTTGAGAAACATCTTCAGGTTTTGGTTCTTTTTCCGTACCGTTGTAGGGTAGTTGATTAAGAATAGAAATTCTCAGGAGCTGAGAAAATTCCTCCAAAGTAGGCACCAATTGGTAATCAGGGAATGTGAAACAGTGGTGTAGGGGGTCAAAGAACTGGAAGAGAACTTTCACCATGTCTTCTTCAATGTTGGTGTTGACTAAGTTGAGGAGTCTACCATGTCTTTCACTGAAGAGAGAATTCTCTGGAATCCTAGAAGTGAGCTCCTTGAGTTGAGGAGGAATTCTCACAAGATTGACTTGAATTGTTTTCCTGCGAAGAGATTCCATGACCTACAAAACAAGAACAAAGATGAAGATCCAAACCCTTGAAATGGTTAGTGGATGCATATGATGCTTTATGATGTTCATGATGTATGCACAAACACATGTACAAGCAAGTCACACAAAAACCCTAGTTTCAGGCTTGCATGAGGTTTCATAGGTAAGTACCCTCTTGAGTTTAGTTGGCTCAAAACTTGTCTTATAAATAGTAACTGGGTTCTAAGGAGCTCAATATAATTGGATTGTTTTCTATGTTCATTGTTTTGGTTTAGCCACTTAACTAGCGACCAAAATATTCCAAGAAAACAATCCTCAATGAGTGTAGTATCGAGTATCTACCAACTTCGGACTGCACCAAAGCCGGTCATCTCACTACCCCTAATGAAAAGGCCAAGATGGTCAAGTAAGGTTCTAGTTCATTAGTGCTTAATGACATCACTCAACGGCCCCGTATTCTCTTTGATTGACTCAAAGGCTACCGGTACTCACAAATATATCTCACTAATATAGCTATTGCTTTAACCGTGTCGGTATACCCCGCACAGTTTCCACAACGTATTGCTATCTATGAATGTTTCCCAAATCCGGGTGGAGGATTTCAAGTCCAAACAAGAGAACAAAGATGTAAAGAAATCAAAGCAAACAATAGTCATGCTATGGGTGATCTAAGCCCTAAGGTTACTCTACTTTTAAAGATAGTCCCCAGTAGAGTCGCCAGTTCTGTGATACGGTGGGAGAACTGACTTGGGATTTTGCGTTTGTGTTTGCAAATGTTTCGGTTTAGCAAGAGTCGCCACTGACTTTTTATTTTATCCTAAGGAAAGGTCAAAAAGCACAGGAAAGACCTTTGAGATGTTTTCTTGGATTCGGGGAGTAGATTATAGAAAGGGAAGGTATTAACACCCTTTCTATCCATGATTATCCATGGGCTCTTAGTTACTTGCTTAGATCACTTGCTTTGCATTTCTATTGTTTGAAATGGTGATTTTCAATTGTTTGAAATGGTGCTTTGTGTGTGATTTTGGAAAATGTTTTGAAAAGAGGCCATCGTTGTGGAAACCTTTGTAATGATTCTTGTTTGAATGTATACAAAGGTGTTTTTGTCTTTTGAAAGGTTTTCAATGTTTGAAAGTAGGGCTTTGAAATTGTGTTGTGGAGTGTGTTTTGAAAAGTAGCAAGGATGTTTTTGCAAGCTTGATCAAGTAGCTAAGAGCTATCTACCCTATTTTACTCAAAGATCTTTCTTATGTTTTTAACCCTTTTAACAGTGTTATTTCACCATTGTATTTGGTGAACAACCTTGTGTTAGGATGTTAACGGGACAGACGCGGGTCATCGTATAGACCATGATAGCAATTGTGTCAAGTATTTTTGGCAATTTTCTTGAGGGACTTGATCATTTTGTTTAGGCAACTCAGATAGCGTCATCGAGGGACTATGATCTTTTGTTTGTTTTTGTTTTGCCAAAGTACTTGACATGCAACCATGGCCCATTTTTGAAGGCAACAAGTGGATTGTAACCCTAGGGGTGCAAGTGTGCATTGTGTTTGTTTTTCATGCATGTTATCTTGGATTAGGTCAAACTAATTGTTGATTTTATTTACATACAAACCCTAGGTCTAAGCATGGCATAATTGAAAACTTTTTAAATGTGCGAGAATTTAAAAGCTACACTATTACAACATGATAAGTTATTACAACCAAATCGAATATATATGCAATATTTAAATGTACAATTAAATACAATAAATAAATATCAAATAAAAGGTATTATTATGCAAAAGTTTTTATGTATGTAAAAAGTATTTTTTCAATGTGAAAAGTAAAATAAAAAGATCAATTTTAATTATTTTTCCTATTTAGGGCAAGAAACCCTAATTCTTAATAAATAATATTATTTATTAATTATGTGCAATAATATACTAATTTATACAAAAAATAAAAGTATATTATAAAAATGATATTTTTAGTCCAAAATAATAATAAAAATGAAAATGTAATATTTTTTGTATTTTTGACCTAATTATTTAACAAGATAAAATATATATATATATATATATATATATATATATATATATATATATATATATATATATATATATATATATATATATATATATATATATATATATATATATATATATATATATATATATATATATATATATATATATATATATATATTAAGTGTGCAAAAAATTAAAATAAATTATTTACAAAAATGAATATTTTCAAGAAAATGTTTTTAAATATAAATAAATGAAATAAATGAAAATAAGTATATTTTTAGTTTTGTTTTTTAAAAGAAAATAGTTTATTTACATATGTATATTTAATAAAATAAAATAAATATCAAATAGATATGAAAAAAAATGGAAAATTATTTTTGGCATTTTTTATATTTATACAAAAAATAATAAAGTCAGGATAAAAAATAAAATGTCAAAATGATAAATATTAAACAAATGGGCCATGGGGTGTAAACAAAAAATGGGGGGTGTCAAAAGTAGGAAGTAGCCAGGCCCAACCCAGCTACTTCATCTTCTTCCTCTGTCCAACAAAATTTGAACAAAAATGCGCGCTAGCTACCCCAACCTGTATCTCCTGATTCTTTGATCTTTTGACAAAACTCAAAACATGAAACTTGTAGAGCATCAAATAACGAATCTAACCATATAAAAAACTTGGATTAACTCTCAAAGACCAGAGAGAATTTCTCTATCCCTAATTTCTAACCTAGTTTTTTCAGGAAGTTCATGAGTGAAATTCTCTCAGCACGATTAATGTAAATGAAAACTAAGCATATGTATGGCTTCAGGGCTATGAGTACAACATATTTCATTCACAAACCTAAGCCTAACCATTCCTAAATAGAGAGATAGAAGTCCATGAAATACCTGTTTCAGTTGACTTCGAGCTGGACAATGTAGCAACCTTCAATGGTGTTTGAGCTTCTGTTGAGCTTGCCTGAGGTCCAAGGAAGCTTCTCCAATGCTTGGCTTGCTTTGAAACAACTTGAATCGTGCTGTAGAACTCAACCTGCAGAGCTTTGAAATGAAAATGGCAAAGCGTGTTAGAGGTGTTACAGCTTGCAATGGGGGCTTGGGATAGTTCAGGTGAGTTGATTGGAAGGTGTTGGAACTATCTTGGGACAAAACGCACGATGGAAATTGGTTGTGGCTTGCAAGATGCAGAACTTGCTCTGTTTTTTCAGAAAAACAGTGATTCTGAGTATGAGGAGTTTTTTGTGATGAAAGGGTCGTGCTTTAGGCTAGTTGGGATGTATGGAACTTGTTCACAAAGTTCTTGTAGGCTTTTGTTAACAGATATGAGAGATTGCTTATGTTTTGCCACTTTTCTTCTACTTGAAGCAAGAGAATGGAAATGATGTTATAGCCCTGTACCAGCCCTCCTATCATGCTGCAACTTTTGTTCTTGGTTACTGGAATTAGTGGACTTGATTTTGCCTCAAAGATCTGGCCCCATGCCTCAAGGATTTGGTTTTGACATAAAGTGAAGTTTAGGCAAAAATGGCATTGTTGCTTTTTCCTTTTAAGGCTTAAATTAAAGTATAATGCCCTAATGACCAAGACAAAACCTTAATATAATGGATATGCATTAAATTAAGGAGTACAAATTGGTTTTTAGGCCTGTAATGTTGAACCAAGCTAGCTAGATCAGAATTGCAAGTTGTTATGAACATGTATTGGCCATGGACAAAAGTGAGTTTTTGCCAACTTCAAGCATTCGATTCTCTCTAACCACAAGGGTGTTTGAGGAGTTCTTGGACAATTTGGAAAGCTTGGAACATGTAATACAATCCATCTTTGTAATGCAACTTGAAACTCCAAGTGGAACTATGTGAAAAATGGCCAAGAAGATGGATCAAAATCCTGCCTAGATTAGGGCAAATTTTCTCTAAGTTAAAAGTTTTAGGTACCCTTGTTCCAAAAATCATAACTTGAGATACAAGCTTCTTTTGAGAAAACTTTGTGAATAAAAGTTGTAGAATTTGTGATGGACTACAACTTTCATGTTGCAAGTTTTGTTTGAATCCATTTGAATCTTAGTGAAAAAATGGGACAAAGTTAGGAAAAAATAAGAAAATTTCATAACTTAGAAAAATTCTAAGTTATGAAATTTTTCCATTTTAAACCCTAATTTGCATTTTTGGGTTTCTTGATGAACAAGTTTCATAATTTGACATGTCTTGATGAAAAATGACCCTTGGCACTTTATTTTGACCAAAAAGTCAAAGTTTGACTTTTCAGTGTACAGTCAAATTTTGATCAGTTGATTGAAAAATTCATCTGTCAATCCCATGTACTTGAGATCTTTTGGAACTTGTTGAATGGGTCAAGAAAATTTCATTGAGTCCTTGAGTCCATATGTAGCTTGGTTTGCCATTGTTTAGGTCAAACAGTCAAAAATTGCCTTTGTGCAGTCAAAACCCTAAAAATGACCATTTTGCCCTTTTGGTGATCTGATCAAATTTCTTGTGGAATTGTGATCCAAACTTGATCAAATGGTTCATATGAGTTCATAATGTTAATGTGGGTCAAATTTCATGATGTTTGACTGTCAATTGGCCACAGTTGACTTTTTTCCCAATATAGTTGATTTCTAGGTCAACTGTCCAATTGACTGGGCAAAAATTTGAATCAAGGCTTGAAACTTGGTATGGGCAAACTTGTGAACCCAACATGAGGCATGAAAGTAAATTTGGGTATTGCAGGTCAAAATATCCCTGTGCAAACTCAAACCCTAGTTTGGGTCAACAATGCAAGGAGCGATCTTGAGCAGAGCAAACCCTAGCTTGATCCTGAATTCCAAGAGTCTTGTGATGAGAAAGTATTGATGAAATGAGAGGGCAAATTTTGGGGTACAACAGTAGGTATGCTTGAAGACCACATTCAATCTTTGGTATCTTGATAGTGGTTGTTCAAAGCATATGACGACAGACTTACACTAACTTTCAAATCTAGTTCAAGTCCAAGGATTATTTCACATATGGAAAATACATTAAAGGAAGAATTATTGGTATTGGAAAAGTTGATACACTAACTTTTATATCCATTGAATATGTACTTTATGTTGAAGAACAAAATGCACCTTCTAATTAAACGACAACTTTGTTGAAAAGGCTTAAAATTCATCAAGGATGAATGGTTTATGAAGTCTCTCTTGAGGTGAAAACTCATTGGTATAAATTGTTTTTACTTTCAATAATCTCTTTATATATTATAAGGCTTTTCTCATACTTTTTTTAATGACAAAGGGGGAGAAGATATATATATATATATATATATATATATATATATATATATATATATATATATATATATATATATATATATATATATATATATATATATATATATATATATATATATATATATATATATATATATATATATATATATATATATATATATATATATATATATATATATATATATATATATATATATATATATATATATATATATATATATATATATATATATATATATATATATATATATATATGTATGTATGTGTATGCTTGTCTCTAACTATTGCAGCCCAAAGAAATATGAAAATTCTCTACGATTCAAGGGAGAACTTTTATCAAGAGGGAGTTATCAAAGATAGGGGGAGCATTCACATAAGAGTTTCTCATTCTATCTAAAAGAGTCAAGCATCTTCCATATTATGTTTTGATGAAGATAACTACTATGTGCATTTATCAAAGGATGAGAAAAAGCATCATGAAGCAATATGGCTATGGTTAAGCTTTCAATATTACTATATATTTTTGTCCATTTTTTATGCATCTTTCCCTTATTTTTGATAATGTCAAAGGGGGAGAAGGATGTTATACTTTATGTTTGTGTATTTACTTGTCTTAATATTTTAAGGTACAAAGAATCCTTCAAGATGAGCAAATCCAAATGATTTCAAACCTTCTCATACAAAGGGGGAGTTATGCATCTTAGGGGAGAAGCTCTTTTCGGAAATTACAACGCATCAAGCAAGATCGTTTGTCATCATCAAAAAGGGGGAGAATGTAAAATCAAGCTTCTCAAATGCACTTTATTTTGATAAATACAAACCATGAGGTACAAAGAAGGCAAAGATTATTGATCAAGTTAAAAGCATCTATGGATAAAGTCTTCAGTTCAAGCACTTAGCAAAATTTCAAGGTATAATGATAATACTTACTTTGAACTTAAGACATAGATGCTCAATGGTAAAAAGAAATATTTTATATTATCCAAACCTTTACTCAAGTTTTTCTAAGCTAAAAATCATTTTTCACTTGAGTGCAATCGATTTGCATATTAGTGCAATTGATTGCATGCTTCAATTTTTTCAAATCTTTTGCTAATGTTTCTCAGTGCAATCGATTTACATGGTTGTGTAATCGATTGCACTCAATCAATTTTTGCTACTGACTTCATATGCAATCGATTTATACTCTTGTGCAAATCGATTGGACACTCAAAACTTTTGAAATTCTAGCTGTTGAAATCCCGTGCAATCGATTTACACAAAGGGTGAAATCGATTGCATGCTGCACGATTTTGAAAAACAACAGTTTTGCACATGCCTGTTCATAACACCATTTCATGGAAACCTTTCACTCAATCTTGGCAATTGTTCATGATTCATTTATAGAATTTTATGTTGTTTCAAAAAGGTGCTATGAATATATAAATACTAATTTTCAAAATCATTTTCAACATCTCTTCCAATTATATTTTCTGAATTTTCAAATATCAAACTCAAGCTTTTCTTCACTTTCATACACAGTTTTTCTACACACTTTCACATATTGTCAAACAGAAAACTTTGAGCATTATATATCTTGAGTCCTTGTATACTATTGTTATTCGAAGAGAAGATCAATTCATTGATAAAATCATTCATAGTGATTATTACGCTACAAACTCACTCAAATCAAATATTGCTATATACTTGCTTATTTTTCAGGATTGTTGAAAATAAGTTCAAGTGATTTTGAAATCTTGTTTTTCCAGGATTGTTGGATACAAGTAAGGTCACCTTGAGAGGATTGTTCTCATTGTTGACATAGTGAAAATTCAAGAGGATTATTCTTGGTGCAAGAGGATTGTTCTTGGTAGTTTTATTGGTTAGAGTCTTGTATAGAAGGACTGAGGTGTCTTGTCTAGAGATCTAACAATAAGGAAAACTCTTTCATGTTGAAAGGGGACTGTAGTACTCTCGGACTGTGAGGGGAACCAGGATACATCTTTGTGTTCTTTACTTTTCCGCATTTACCGCTTTCATCACTAGTCATAAACCAGAAAAGAAAGAAACACAATTGTAAACTCATGCACTAAACTAGACAAATAATATCCATCATCACTAAAACGGTAAAACTTTTAAAGTACCTAATTCACCCCCTTCTTAGGCGCACTCTTATACTTACACGATTGTAATTTATTTTGAGTTAAAATTTTAATTTTTATTCTAAAACATTATGTACAACCCGATTTCAAGGATCTAAGTGTTTCTCTAATCAACTCTAGTCATATCAAATAAATCTATAGTGTCATTGACATGTACTCACGTTATCAACTATTCTATATTGAGTGAAAATCATATCATTTGTTTCCTTCCATATAGTATATATGATTTTAGTTGCAATAATCTTTAATATTTTTCTTCTCTAGCCTTTCTTAAAATCATCTTAGATTTTACACGATTTCACCGATTTTAGAGCGATTAAAATGTTTAAAACCATTCCATGATACAATTTTACATAACAATATTTTTACTTGCGATTTAACACGAAATATTGACCTAGAAATGCAAAATCTATAGAGTTTAGATTTTAAATCACAATTTTAATAACCTTGGTGTCATCACTAGTGGATTTAGTGAGAACATGTGTGAGATTGAGAGATGTGTCTCAGCTAATGTGTCTTTCTTGTATTTCTGAAGATGTGGGTCATGTGCAAGGAGCAAAACTTGAACCTCATCAAAATAAAGACTATGAAACTTATGTTCAATTGAATTAATGGATGATGCATAATCTAAAATAAATTCTTATAAAATCACATCAATATGATGACTTACTAGAATTTGATCTCCAATTAATGCCAAGACATCCATAGTTTTGTGAATTTGAAGGAGTCAAACTTTTACCTTCACACTTTTAATCTTGTTTGCAGAGAGTTCAACACGAAGATAATATGCTTTCACACATGTCTATTTCTTAAAATAGGTAAACAAAATTGTCCCACAAATCATGCGTGAGAGACTAATCAAGAACATGCAACAATATTTTGCTCGATAAAGTGGATTGTAACTATAATTGGAGCATCTAACCGCGAGATCTCCATAAGAGATACACAAGATTTATCAATTTGTTATTTTGATCTCATCATTCAAGTATTTCATCGGAGTTCTCAGCTATATAACAAGTTCAATAAAATTTACACATTAATATATGAATGTATTTGTTGGCGTCATTTTATCTTCCGTGAGTTTCTGTAAGATCTTTTGAGAGAATTAAAATAAAGAATTGAAATAAAAAACAAACTGAAAATTCCACTGATAGAGAATCACCATGGATGAAACTAGTTTGCTGATAAAATGATAAAGTAGATTTAATTTACAATTATGTTACATAGTTTTACATGAAAATCATTTACACTAATGCACTTGCACTTACTTATATTGCTTAATTTGGTATTAGCTAATTTATAATATTATCTCTTATAATATTTAATGAGATGAAGTGTAAAATCATTTTTGGTGTGTAAATGTAGGAAACAACTAGACACAACCAATAAATGAAAACTTCACCAAAACAAAAAACAAAAAATAAATTTGAATTTGAATTGCCCGAGTCGAATACAGCGTACACCGTGTCATTTACGTAAATAACCAATGAACCCAATGGCACTTTAATCCCATTCACCTTTTCTTCCCTTTCACGCTTGCTTCGCATCTAAGCCAGCACAAAACACATTCACACACACTTCATTTCATTCATTTCCTCTCTCTCTTTTCCCAAACGCGTTCTGTTACTACAAACAGAAAAACGAACCCTCACTCTTTCTCTCTCTAAAACCGTATCATTCATCACTCTTTCTCTCTCTACAACCGACATTGCCATTTTCTTCATCTTTGAATCGATCTCGTGTTATCGTTTAATCTCCGATTGTAGTTCCGACGATGGGACAACAATCGTTGATCTACAGCTTCGTCGCTCGTGGCACCGTTATCATCGCCGAATACACTGAGTTCACCGGTAACTTCACCGGCGTGGCGGCGCAGTGTCTCCAGAAGCTTCCTTCGTCTAACAATAAGTTCACTTACAACTGCGATGGACATACGTTTAACTACCTCGTGGATAATGGACTCAGTAACTCTTTGAACTCTTCGTTTCGTTGATCTGTGTTCGTTTTGTGATTTTCATGTTTCTATTTTTTTGATTTGAATGTATGTTAGGTTTTTTTACTCCTTGATCTGTGAATAGTAGAATGTTGAGAAAAAGGTTAATGGAAATGGAGTTTTAAATTCTGATTGCGTTGCTTGATTTGATTTTGTTATGTTAATTCCCGAGATCAATTGTATTTGATTCTCATTGTCGAAATTTTCGAATGGATACATTGTTGATCTAATATGCTTATCACCTTAAGACACAACACAGATATTAATTTAAAATAATAGAGGCCAAGATGATTGAAAATAACTACATGTCATGGTTGAGCTTCATATACGTCTTCAATCCGAAATGCGCGTTACATAAGTTGTATTTGGTGTAGCTCAAGGTTTTAAATAACGGCCGCAGTTGCATAAAGGTTTTTGTGATTTCAGTCGGTACAGGTGTTGCGACGCTGATTGCGGTGCGGTGGTCACGGTGTAAATTAACAGTTCTTTATTACAAATGGTGAATAACGGTATCGGTATTTTGATACTGTTTTGTCGCTTATTTTTGTGATAACAGACTGTTTTTCAAAACCTTGTGTAGTTGTTTGATTACTTGTTAACTTAAAGAGAAACATTTAAAATTTTGTTGATAGATGAAAGATTAAGGAGGTAGTTTCTTTTTATTGCTATTTAGAATGAAAGCTGAGGGAGAAAGAAACCATTTGGTTGTTCAGAAATTTTACAATACTAAATGTAAATGGTAAATTAAGTCTGGTTTTATTGTTAAAAACTTGATTGTTTCTAGAGTTTTGTTTTCTCTTGGTGATGTTTTTCCTTTTTATATTGAAATTTAAATAATTACGAGTTTGGAACTGACTTTAAGTCTGTTGAATGTTGTAGCTTACTGTGTTGTTGCTGTTGAGTCTGCTGGACGGCAGATTCCAATTGCTTTTCTTGAACGCATCAAGGAGGAATTTACCAAGAAATATGCTGGAAAAGCTGAAAATGCAGCTGCTAAGAGTCTGAATAGAGAGTTTGGGTATTCATATCCTGCAATTTGTTACTGCTAATTTATTATAATGACATCCATTTATTGTGAAATATTTGTTGTTCATGGTGTAGGCCTAAGTTAAAGGAACAGATGCAGTACTGTGTTGATCACCCAGAGGAGATTAACAAGCTTTCTAAAGTGAAAGCTCAGGTTTCAGAAGTTAAAGGAGTTATGATGGAGAATATTGAAAAGGTCAAACACTTAAATCCTTATAATTTTCCCTCCTCTGTTTTCAGGAGAATGTGGAAATGCATTTTGTTTGTCTTTTTGCTGTGCGTGGGATATGAAAATGTTTCCAGAAGCTAAACTTTCTCATCATTATACTTGTTGTTTCATTATTTTTTTATCAAGTGGTCATATTTAAAGTAGTTTAATCTGTTGAGTTTGACATATGGAATTTTTTAACAATTATCTATTTTGGCAGGTTCTGGACCGTGGGGAGAAAATTGAGCTTTTAGTTGACAAGACAGAGAACCTTCACTCTCAGGTCTGTTGGTTGCTATAGTTTTACTTTGTATATTAATAAACTATTAAGTAGAAATATTATAAAAGTGCAATATAATACTCCCTCCGTTTCAAAATTACTGTCGTTTTAAGGTTTTTGCACACAAATTAAGAAATGTAATGATGTTGTCATAAAATATTACACTTTTACAAAATTAACCCTATTAATGTATTGGAAATAGTGTAGAAAGTAAAAAGTAAAGGGCACAATTGGAAAAATAATAATCATTATTGCATTGAAAAATGAAAATGACAGTCAATTTGAAGCAAAATTTATTTGCTAAAACGACCCCTGCTGCTTTCCTTACATGTCAATGTTTTAGTGTTTTTAGCTGATATTCAATCTATATGATAATATCAATCTATATGATAAGTAATCTTCAATCATAATAGATGGTTTTGGATAGATGCTATGATGACCCAACATGTATAGTTAAAAGGCAACAAGATTTTCATTAGCAATCATTATATCTAACAATGAATGTCTTAGCTACATAGAATACTGTAATAGGTATGCACTGTCACTTTTTAATTTTACCTGATCACAATAAGGTAAATCCGATATGTGGTACACAATATTGTTGAGTACTATTAACATTGGTAAAAATAAATTAGCCGAAGTTCCCTTCGTCATGCATATGCTTGTATATACAAATGATCAGTAAGGCAAGCCTGTCTTGTCTATATCTGATAGTTTCAGTATCGTGGAATCATTAAATTTTGCAAGACTGTGTAAGATCTAGTATATTTCAGACATGGTATTGTTTTTTTTTTCACCTTCAAACAATGAATTTGGCTCACATTGTGCTTGCAGTGATCTGTTGTAATAGAGAGTGCACATACGTCTTGAAAGCTTGTTGTCTCAGCTTAATTTTACTCTCTCTTGTGTAAACAAAAACAAAATTGTTCGGTAGTTTTTTCTTTGACTTATACGATTCACTTATGATTTTGCAGGCGCAAGATTTTAGGCAACAGGGAACCAAGATAAGGAGAAAGATGTGGTTCCAAAATATGAAGATAAAGCTAATAGTTCTTGGTATCATAATTGCCATAATTCTCATTATTGTTCTTTCAGTCTGTGGTGGCTTCAACTGTTCTAAATGACTCTTTCCATTGTGGCTTCAACTGTGTCAAAGTGTCTCCTCACCCGATAAGGTTTTTGCTAGCTGATTATCATTGCCTCTACTATCCTCGCATTGCTTTTGGCTTTTGGGATTTACATTCTTCCTACATCTATTATAGTCATCAGTATTATATGACATCGCTTGTATAGTGTGCAATGCTTTATTAGTTTTCACTTCACCATTTGTCTCCCATAGTGTAGTGCTAATGTGTTCTTCTCTATATAGTTTAGGTGGGAGTTTGTTTCAGCATTTTGTGAGGATAATGATGTTTTCTCTATTAGAAACCAGCCATTTCTTAGTTAAGTTTCATATTGCCTATTTTTCTTTACACGTCTTTTAGAAACCAGCCATTTCTTAATTAAGTTTCATATTGCCTATTTTTCTTTACACGTCTTTTAGAAACCAGCCATTTCTTAGTTAAGTTTCATATTCTCTATTATGTGTGTTTACACTGCATTTTGATTTGTGATTTTCTTAAAGCGGACAGTTTGAGTTTTAATTTTTGTTACTGAAAAAGTTGGACTGCACCGTTTTGACATTTGAATTGGAAATTAATTAGACAAATATTATTAATGGATACACTCAGACAAATGGGCATGCGATAACTGACATAAATGTGGTTACAATCACTAGAGAATGGAAGGCTCTAGTATAATAACCAGCTAAGATCATAAAAATAAGATGATATTATTTTTTGGTTACAAGTAATTGATTGTGTTGTCAATAAATATATTAAGAAATTTGTAGAGCGTCTAATATTAAAGTACAAACAATTTTTTAAAAGAGTTTTATGTTAAGGGGGTGGAGGGAGTATATTTTATTGCCCTCGTTTAACTTGTCAAGTTTAAAAGCAAACAATTTTTTATCTACGAGAACAAAAAGTTTCAAGATCACTAGAATGTGGGTTTGACACTAATAGAGTATTCAAATAAGAATTTATACATTTATATTTATATTTACATATTTAAAATTAATTTTTATAAAAACATTTTTAAAATATTTTTTATAATTGAACATAAATAGATACCATTGAAGATTAAAACATAGTTCAAATTACAATTTAAAAAAAAAAGTTTAGTGAAAAATCATATGAATTTGTTTCATATAAAATTTTGAAGATTAAAAGTTATTTTTAAAAATTTTCATATAAAAATATAGTAAAAAATGAAATATTTAAAATAATATTTTAATTTTAAAAAATAACTACTTAACTTTTTTTTTTTACAAAAATATATATAATACTGTACCGCGTATTCTTGTAATCTTTCGGACAAATTTTGGAATCTTTTAATACTTCATAAACTTTCGATCAAAACGCGCGAGAACTGCTATTCTCGTACTATTCAATTGAAAGATAATTAAATAGGGTTCGCTGTCATACCTCAAATTCACTCTACCATTATATATACTATTCTGGACTAGGCCTGCCCGTGACCCAATCACCGGTAAGGCCCAATCCAAGCGTGTCAACATATCATGCTGAATAGTAGATCTTCCGAGCACACCCCGATCATGGGTAACTGATCGGCTGCGAGTACGTCCCGTCGATGCCCGCGAGGAACGTCTCCGACGAGGGACGTCCCCGACGAGAAACATCCCAATCCAAGCTCTGCCCGAGTACCCTCCTTGTAGGGCATACTTTCAACCTCTCCGGATTTTGCAAAGTCCTCAGGATTCCGGAAAGATCGCGTCTCTACCCTCCTCATTTTGCGGAGAGCATCATCCAGGTAGGTGAACACATGTAGGTTCCCACTACTCACGTAGAACCTGGCAGTCCCTTTGTTGGGCCTGTTTGATCAGCCCAATAAAGGGACCTTGGCCCAGCTCCGGGAGCTATAAATACCCTCTATTTCGAGAGGGTCGAGTATTCATTCATTCACACCTAGATACTTACTTGCTTGCTCATTCCGTCTCTCACTTTGTCATCGGAGTGTCTTGCAGGTACCCCTACCTCTGTAGGCACGTCCTCTTCCTCTATAATTCGTGAAGTTTCCATGAACTTCATGTGCTCCATTACATGCATGAGCAACATTTGCAGAAACCTGTGCCACATCAAGTTGTTACTGAAATTTATCAAGTTGAGCTTCTTATACATATAAGAGAGCTTCTACATCACACAACGAAAGAGGCTCAGTTCTCCCATACGCATGCATTACAAAAGGATTATATTCTTATGGTAATCCATTAAGGATTGATTCAATTTGACCCTGCTCCAAAATCGAGTCTCCTACAACAAGAAGAGAACTCGAAATAGATTTGATCCTGGGCATAAATTCAGTGATTGACCGACTACCTTTCTTGGTGAACTTCAATTCCACTCTCAGCTGACGAAAGCTAGATCGCATTTGAGCATTGAAAATTTTGTGGATTTTATCCCAAACTTCATTAGAATGTTTGCAAGAAAGCACTCTCGTAAGACCCGACTCAGATATGGTTGATAGAAGCAATATGAACAATGCTTGATCTTGGACAATCCATGACTCGTATTCTTTGGAGACATTATTTTTTAAATGATCTTGATTTGTCTTGAACTTCATAGGAATTTGAGGATTCACCAAGAACATGTGCATCTTCTGAGTGAGGATAACTCCTTCGACTTGTTGATTCCATAGAAGATAGTTGTTATCTTTGAGTTGGATCAAGAGTTTCGAACCATAGTGTCGCACATAGCAAAATGTAGCGATAAATATTTGAGACTAAGACATTAATTGATTTAACTCGTATCAGTGAAAGTCGTCACCGCACTTTATTGTTTCCAAAGGGAAATGGAAAAATAGCGAATAAAACTAAAAAAAGATAGAGATCAAGGTACAAGGGTTGGTTATGTAAAGGGGAGGTATTAGCATCCTAAGTATCTATGGTACTCCGTAGAATCCACTTTGTTGTTATAATCGAATATTGTGTTATCTAAAGCTTAATCTTGATAAAGGGAATGCATGAATATTTACAAATAAAAGAAATGTTTTTTTATTATTGCACTGCCGCGATTGCGAACCTTGTGCCTACGTACCCCCTTCATGCAATAGATGATCAGAGCACTCGTAGTTTTTCTAAAAAAAGAACAAAAACTGTGTGTTGGTTGATTTTAAATGAAGATACAAGTCGTCATTTTTAGGAGAGAAATCTCAACTAATCGCCCACAAGGTATATGAAAGAGGAATAATGCATCAACATGAATGAGGGTTTGAGAACACCTCTAGTACTCAAGTGGAAAAGTCGGCATCCTTACAACCATGGGGATAAGAGAATGACATATCGACTATAAATGACTCATGTCTAATCTTGAAAAAGGTTTTAAAATAGAAAAAGGTGCATGAGGGCACAAAAATGTTTGAATAAGTTGAAGTATTTTGTTGGCCTGAAAAAGGATTTGCGAATTGAATCGTAATAAAGTTCGAAAATGAAAGAAAGAGCAAGATTCTAGAATGTATCGCCACACTAGTCCCCATAAGACTCAACTGCATACGATTCACATCTTTATTTGTTAAGTGTTTAGAGTTTTGATTAAGAAAAAAGAAGACGTTTGAAAAAGTCACTTGACGAGGTCAAGGTTTATTATGAAAACGATTCAAGTTAGAAAAACAAGAAGGTTTTGAAAAAAAAGGATAAGGTTTTGAAAATTGAAGAATGGGATGAGATGAAGAGAATATTCTATGTACAAGAAAGCAAGAGATAGGGTAAGGAAGGTCTTACCAAATGAGAATCCGACACTTGACAGGATAAAGTCAACATAGAATTCTCATCCTTTAGATTAAAGCCACAAGTAGAGAATAAACCAAGAGTATACCAAACATCAGGTGAGAATAAATCACAAGCAGGAGGTATCAGATAAGCGCGATGTGTCATGTAAAGCTCAAAGCATCGGATAAGAACTCAAAATATCAAATAAGAATCTCTACATTAGATGAAACTCCCAACAAACAGACAAGGTCATGATAACAGAGGTATAACCCAAATATCTCATGTGAAATGAGAAGTCTAAATCAAGTGGTCAAAGCCAACTATCTCAGTCAAATATAAGGTTACAACTAACAAGTGAATCATGAAGATGTCATCGATCTAAACAACATTTAATTCTAAAAGAAAATCCTTTTTTATTCATTTTTTATATTATTTGGTTCTTCCCTAAATAAATACTAAACAACTTAATAAAACTAAAATAAATTAATTTAAATATAAGTTAAATTAATTAATTTAAATATAAAAATAAATAAAATCTAAAGTGGGGTGTAAAATAAACATATGGTGGCAATTAGAAACAAAAGAGGAGGCCCAAAACAAGCCCACGTAGCAATCTATAGTCTCTATTTACTTTCCTTTTTTTCTTTTAATAAAAGAACTATATATATGAAAATAATAAAAATAATAATAATAATAATAATAATAATAATAATAATAATAATAATAATAAAAATAATAATAATAATAATTATAATAATAATAATAATAATAATAATAATAATAATAATAATAATAATAATAAATTAAATTTATTAAAAAAAAAAGAAATTGATGAATACGTTGTTGTGAGGTGGGTTTTACGGAATGTTGGATGGTATTGGTAGGGTGACTCACGGTGGTTGGTTGATAAAAGAGAAAGGATTTCTCTATATTTTGTGTCTTGAATCCGCCCCCTTCACAAATCTTACTCTACTTATTTTATAATACAAATTAAGTTTTCTATAATTTTCTTACTGTTCAAAATGACCCTTTTGATAAAATTAAACTAAAAATTTAAAAGTATAAAAATTAACATAATTTAAAATATTTTAATTTTAATTTTTTTGAATAAAAAATAAAATTAAAATGATCAAAAACGATAAAAACGAATACTTAAATAATTGAAAAAATAAATGAACACATTAAGATAAACTACAGTCATAAAGATTAATGAAAAAAATTCTCAAATGATCAAAATCAAACTAAAATGAGAATAAAAATACTCAGCTATATAGACGCTGACGCTGACAATTAAGAACAAGACGATAAACTGTATCAAAAAAATAAAGTGAACATACTAACATGATCTACACAAAACACAGATTCATAAAACAGTCTGTTAAAGGTAAAAACTTGAAATATTTTTTCCTTAATTTTTCACGCAGTGTCGAATCACTTTTAACGATTTGTCTGTAGAACCAAAATATCATTATTATCGACATATAAACAATTTGGAGCAATACAAGAAGCGGGTAAAGAGATAAAAATGCATGAGGTGAAATAACAAATATTTCTTAATTATAAAACGATGCAAATGTTGATTTAAATTAATTTTTGATCAACTTAAATACGGTTAATGATGCAGAATGTAATGAATGAAGATATTTATTGATGATTGTGACCAAATAATAAGATATGATATGATAATACGACTAAAAATTTTTGAGACGAAATTTAGGATGCAACACATAGATATTGTTGGAATTTGGTGTGAATAAGCCAAAGGTGGTGTTGCGTGAAAGTTCTTGATTCTCCGTGCACGAGTTTTGATTTACAAAATTCGCCATGGATGAAGGATGACGCACTAAGAGAAAACGAGAGTTAACTGAGAGTTTCACTAAGGAAGATGAAGCAGAACCGTGGTTCAGCTTTGAACCACTTCTGATACCATATTGAAAATATAGAATTGCATAGAGAGATTGAAATTGTTAACCTTCTGCATTTTGCTATTCATCTTATCTTATCACAATGATAAACCAAACTATATATATACAGCTTGTACCAGAGTGAGTTTGTTAGCACACCTGTGACTAAAAAATTTAACAAACTCTTAACAGAAAACTCAGCCTATTAAACTACACACACTAAGCTACCATATACTATACAACAACATAGGATAAATGCTACATATCTCTTACAAAGAAAATTCTATAAACAAATGTACTTTTTAAATTTTATATGTACAATTGCAATTTGGATTGCCTGGCAAAGATGTTATTTGGATTGGAATAGTAGTATGTTTACTTGTCCATAAGTCATAGTTTGGAATTCGGATAATGTAATTTGTACTCCAAAATGCCCAGAGAAGAAATTTCCTCGTCCAATGTAAACATTTATTATATTTAAAATTTGATTTGTTATTCGAAGTTAAATGCATCTCATGTATATATTGTAGAAAAATATCCCTTATGTTTTGTACCTATGAACTGCTAGAACTACTAACCAATAGCTATGTGCTCCATGAATACATGATGACAAAGAAGGTTAGATTAAGTTATAAGTTGATTTCCATGTTGTCAATAAGCCTCACCTTCCCAAAAAATGCAGCAACACAGAACACAACAGGACTTTTGATCAACTCCACTTTCTCTAAACTCTGTTGATCAACAATCTGCACGAAAATGTATCAAGTTAGCATGTAGCATTGAAATATACCGTTCTTTATTCATAATTTTTCCTTTCCCTATTGATTTGCGATCATATAAACTCTGCTAGGTTCGGGAAGGCATATATCATCAAAATGACATTCACCGAATTCAGCGCTCTTAGGTTGAAAATAAATTATGGAGGCAAAATAGTTAGGAGGATGGTAAAGTTATGCGCTCTTAAGAGGAAATTTAAGAGAAGATATGATCATACTTCAAAGATATTATTAACATCTGACCTCAGCATAATCGATTCTTCCACCAGCGTCAGCAATACATTGGATGACTAAGTTCCTCAATTTCTCACATTGCACCTGACCATCTTCTGCGGCTGACTTGGCTCTTGTTAATGATTTGTTAATAGATAGCGCCTGCAAAAGGATTTAAAAGTGTTACCTAGTTGTAGATAGAAGGCAAATAATACAAACAATGGATTAAGGCTTAGTAAAGCTGAAAATAAACCTTTTCCCTCTCTTCACATGAGAGATGTACATTGCGCGAACTCATTGCTAGGCCATCGTTTTCCCTTGTTATTTCACAACCTATAACTTTTATGGAAAAATCAAGATCGCGAACCTGCAAAAAAGAATCAGTCAGTCTATTAAAACCAACATCCCTCTATATTTACTATTTTCCCTCTAATTTCCTAGTTCTAGAATCCTCTCTCCCTCTCCCAATTTGTCTCCTGTCGATTCTATTATTCGTTTCATTCTTAGGCCCGTTTTCATTTTCCAGCCCAACAGAGAAGCTTA
Source organism: Vicia faba (assembly GCA_948472305.1). Classification (NCBI taxonomy): domain Eukaryota; kingdom Viridiplantae; phylum Streptophyta; class Magnoliopsida; order Fabales; family Fabaceae; genus Vicia; species Vicia faba. The sequence continues at coordinate 266,108,885 of OX451740.1, forward strand.
AGGTACAGTGCATGACGGAGATGTTGTTTTTCAGTGATAACAGAATCAGAATAATTGGAGATAATAGTGGTATGTTCAAATTCTGCTATGCTATGGCAGTATAGTGCCGTTATAGCGGCTATTTAACAACATTGGGCTAAAGAAAATTACAGCATAAACTTTCACCATCTAACAATTACCGACCTCACTTTCAGAAGCTTGGTGCTTAAGGGTATAACCAGCTGAAGTTTAAGAATGAGAATAAGACACAATGACATGACTTAGGTACTCACTTTGATGTTTTAAGTTGTTTTATATATAAGTTGTAAGTTGTTTTAATAAGCTATCTTGAAAACCATACTGAAATAAGTTGAAAGCAGTTTATAAACATGTGATAGGAGTTTCTTTTCTTCAGTACTCGCAGACACTTACACATCTACTAATATGTCAGAATGTTAGAATAGCAAATCCCGCTCTTAAAGTAAACAGGTAAATAAACACACACACAAGAAAACATTGATCACGGAATTCGGTCAATTATGCCTACGTCTCCAACAACATAGTGGCTTTGTAGTTTTCTATTGTTCAATGCTTAGGGTTACTTAGTACAAGTTTTGTTTAATAGTACAATCCATATTACATTTTAACCCCTGAACCGTACCCAACCTACGAAAGGGCTGTACCACAAGGGTTTCACTCACCACGGTCGAGAGTCTACGACTTATCAATGAATATGAGTCATTCAACACAGGCGATAAACCTAAATAAGTGAGAAATAATCTCTTCTAAGTGCATCCTAAATTAAGTACATTTTAATAGTTCTATCTATGTTTGAATATCTTAAAATGAACAAGGAAACTTCTTCATTTCGCCTAAATGGGAGGACAAGAAATACGGTGGTAAGTAATGAAATTGATACCACTTCATTCTGCTCTGCCCCCATTCGACTTTAACTAATTCAAATAATGAAATTTGATTTTATTTCAACCGATACCACTCTATTCCATCTCATTCGAATCGGTACAAACACATTTCATCAATCCAAACACAAACAAAAAAGTATGAAAAACAATTACCATTCTCTGAATAACTCTCCACTGCTGATAATCCTTCTTCCCAAACACAGCAACATCAGGCTCAACAATATTAAACAACTTAGCAACAACCGTAGCAACACCTCTAAAGAAAACAGGCCTACTCCTCCCACAAAGACCCTTCTCAAGTTTCTCAACTCTAATCCAACTCTCGTGTCCCAAACCACTCTTCTCAACACAAGACACCACCCCATCACCACCACCACCACCCTCACCACCCTTACTCTCCCCATAATCATACAAATCCTTAGGATTAAAAACAACATCAACACCACCAGGAACAGACAAAAGCTTCTGAACATCACCTTCAAAATCAGAAGGGTAAGTGGAAAGATCTTCATTAGGCGAAAACTGACCCGGGTTGACGTAGATTGATACTGCAACGACATTGGCGTGTTTGTGAGCTTCTGTGATGAGAGAAAGATGGCCTTGGTGAAGGTAACCCATGGTGGGAACGAAAGCAATGAGCTTGGATTGGGATCGCATTGATCTTGACCAGTTTCGCATCTGGGTTTTGTCTTTGATTATTAGAGGTTGTTTTTGTGCCATTGGAATCAAAAGGGTTTGATGGGTTGTGTTGTTGGGAATCGAAAATGGGTAAAAATTTGTTTTTTTTTTCTTTCTCTTTTTGGTTTGTTTGGTACAACGTTGGTGCTGGTCAGAAGAACTCAAAAGGAATAATTGGAGATCTGGGTGAAAGTACGAATGTTCTGTTTGATAGTTGAATGTATCCAATTTATAGGTTGATTTTTAAAAATATATATCTATAAAAGAAAAGTCATTCTACTCAAAAAAAAAAACTCATTTTGTTCTTTTGTTTCAAAAATACAACACATGATTTCATTAGAAAATAGAAAATAGTTTATTTCAAATCTTAATTTTTCTTTACATTTTGTTCCATTGAGTGATCACTAACGGCAGTCACGAAGTCACGCATTCTTGTCTTCTCTCTCTTTCCACTTCTCACCGTTCCAAAAGCTTTGTTTTGTTTTCTCAAAAACTCACTCCCAATTGTCCAATACATAGGCGCTCATAGCTTGAACTTCGAAGGTGTAGTTGATCGGAGAGAGGTCGAAGACGGTGTAGATTTGTCCGGGGAAAATCCATGCTTTCTTTGCAAGTTTGATGTCTTTGATTCTGACTTCGGTGATCACAAGGTACTATGATGCTTTTGCAACCTTATACATATTGTTGAATTTGATTTGATTTTTGAAAACCTAGATCTGTGTTGTTCGGTTTCTTTGTGGTAGATATGTGGTTGCAACAACATGTTAACCCTAACATCGTTCCCATTTCCCAACTAACCAAACACGATCAGCCTGACATGGCTTCCCGAAACCAAAACTGGTCATCGCGAATCCCCTTCATCGTAATCCTCTTCTCTCTTACTCTCATACTTTTTGTATTTTCTAGATTTTTCTTAACTTGCTTTCAATTCAACAACCGTAATGAGATTTTTGTCAAATTTGTTTTATTTTTAGATGTAGATAAAAGAGGTATTAGATGCTGAAGAAATTCGTATTGGTGGTGAAAAACTGATAGCAGAGTAAAGCTAGGGTTCCTCTGGGTGTCATAAATAACAATGTTAGTACGGTGTTGTCGGGGGTTCTGAATGCGACATTGTTGATTTCACGAAAGAGGAAGTATATGCTTTGTTGGATGAGTGGATGAAAAAGGGGATTCCCTGTAACACTAAGGTCTGTGTGATTTCAGTTTATTAATCACTTAGATTTGTTGTTTTGGGTTTGAATTTGACTTTTTGTTATTTTATGTTCTTCATTTGATTGTGCTGGACTATTTTCAGAAAACTGAAACAGTCTCTGGTGTTATAGAATTTTGTTGTTGAACTTGTACTAATGTCACTGTAGAGTATGTCGAGAAAATAGGTTGTATCAGATTCCAGAGTTTCCTCAAATTTCAGAGAAGAAAATCTTATGCATTGGTGCCAATAATAAACAGCATGTTCTGAAATGGGAGAATAACATGGCATGGCCTGGAAAACTCACTCTTACTGATAAAGCAATATATTTTGAGGTATGGTTCCTTGAAATTCTTATATACTTTATCTCATAGTATAATTCCATGAAGGTTTATGTATGCTAAACACACTATTGCTAGTACTACTCTATAATTCAATTATCACATCGTTTTAATGATGTTTTTTAATATGTGTTCTAGGCAATTGGCTTATTGGGAAATAAGAAAGTCATTAGATTGGATCTTACATATGATGAATTGAAGGGAGAGAAAGCAAAAGTTGGGCCCTTATGATCTTCACTTTTTGACTCGTTGTTTCTATTTCTTCCACCTCAGAGTGAGTAAGCTACTTCAAGCATTCATTATCAATTTTATTTTTACTGGCTAATATTCTTTTAACTCATAATATTAATAATTATGCATGAATAACATAAGTCATCAGTAAATGTGCACATTTAGAACCCACAATATTTGTTCTTCACTTTTCTTTGCTGCTCTTTGTTGCATTTTATCATCATCATCTTGAAATAATTAATTTTTATTTATACTTATATTCATACTTAGGCCGAATTGGTGGGTGTTGGAATTAATTGACTTGAGAGGTGAGATGAGGAAGGATATTTGGAATGCATTGATTAGCAAAGTCATTGCTTTACACAAGTTCATTCATGAGCATGGACCCGAAGATTCTGACGAGTCATTGTTTAATGTTTACGGAGCTTGCATAGGAAAGCAAAGAGCAACAACCAGTGCCATTAATGGTATGGCTAGACTCCAGGCCCTTCAACATTTGCAAAATTTCCCCGATGATCCTGTCCAGCTCGTGCAGTTCTCATATTTACAAAATGCACCGCATGTTGATATTGTTCTCCAAACTTTAATTGTTAATTATTGGTGTATTGCTTCATTTTGGTTGAAATTTCCATTTTCATTTTCTAATAACATGTTTAATCTAAATTCCCACAGACTATGGAAAAATCATAAATGGATTTGACAGAGAATTTAGAAATTTAGCAGGGTCAACAATACATGAAGACAATGCATTATGGTCTTTGGAATATGATTCTGATGGAAATGTTAAAACTCATATCGTCAAGTGTCCTTTTGTTCAGGTACTGTTCAGAGAATAAGTTTTCCATGTATGTGATTAAGTTCTATCATCCAAGATTCATTGCGATAATTATTGGTAAACATATTGTTTTTCCTATAAACCTTTTGTGATACGGTGGCAAAACCGACTGTTATACTGGTTTTGTGTTTGTGTTCGCAAATATTGAGGTAAGTAAGAGTTGTCACTGACTTTTCTTTTATCCAAATTAAGAAAAGGGTGAAAAGAACAGAAAAAGACCTTTTTGAGAATTTTCTGAGTAGGGGGTAGATTATGGAAAAGGAAGGTGTTAGCACCCTTTCTATCCGTAGTTATCTACGGGCTCTTAGATGCTTAGCTCATTTTAAAAGTACCTTGTGCTTTGTGTGTCTTGAAAAATGTTTTGAAATGCCTTAGTGTGGCGATTTGCTTTGCGTTAACTCTTGTATCAGTCCTCAAGAGTGTTGACAAAGCAAATGCTTTTGAAAATTGTTTTTGAAATGTGTAAGTGTAAAAAGAGTTTGTTTTGAGCAAGCATTTAACAACTATCTACTTGTACTCAAAAAGGTTCATTTTTTCCCTCTTTTACTTTAGACAGCGCTATCCTACTATTAGTGAGTAGGTAGCCCTATCGTTGGATGTATGAGGGACATTCGAAGGGACGTACAGTCATAAAGGCAATATGTGGAGACGCTTTAGAAATTTTGTTTAGGGGCTAGATCATTTACCGAGAGGCAACTGTAGGATCATCGAGGGACTATGATCTTTTTGATTTACGGGTCTTTGCTAAAGCATCCCCGTTTCGAGAGACATGACTGTTTTATTTCCGAAGGCAACCAAAGTGGGGTATCCTAGAGGTGCATGTGTGAAAATGATTCAATTTAGTTTATTTGTCTTTGTTATTACGTTTGCTAGCATTTTGTTATTAGTCTTTCCATACCAGCCTAATTACTAACATTTAATATTTTGCAGAAATTTAAAGTGCGGGAATTTAAATCCTACGCTATTACAATGCTTCGGGGAGGGGGTATCTACATATCCAAATGAGAGAAAAATAAAGAAAGCGATAAAGTCCTAGTTTAATATATTACATATTGTCAGCAGGTACATTATTATAAAACATGCGAGAATAAAATAAATGCACGCGAAATAGAGAAACGTCTAAGAAATCCTAAGAATTTGGCTAAGTAAAATAATATCTTTTTTTGGTTTTATTTATTTAAAAAAAAAACTTAAATTAAATTAAATGAGAAAGAAAACTAAATATAATCCTAATTAATTAGATAAGAGAAAAATAATTGTTAATTAATAAAACTAATTCTACTATTTTTTGTGTTTTTTATTAAGAAAATATTTGAATGAAATAAATCTAAGTCTAATTGATTTTAAACTAATAAAATAATATCCAAATAATTAATTAAATTAATTTACAGAATAAAAATTAATTTAAGAAAACCTAAGTCTATTATTTTATTTTTTTTATGATTTGTTAAAAAAAATGATTAAAAGAAATAAATAAGAAAACAAATAAAAATAAAGAAAAAGCAAATTGGGCTTGGAGATAATTAGTAAACAGGGAGGGTGTATCTTGAAACTTCATTTGGCCCAAACCAATCCAGCCCAGCAATTGCGCTGGATCCTCTATGGTGAACTTCAGAAAGTGCATCGTGGGTTGCATGTTGAGGCGCCTTGGATCAGATCTGTACAGATCTAATGGTGGGAATTGAAGGGTGTATGATAGGCATGTTGAGGAGTATTGTGCTGGATCTGCAAGAGTTTTGTTAGAAAAATCAAAATCCTGACCTGAGTATCGAACTCAGGTCTCTCCCTTTCACATTCATTCCCTTCACCAACTGAGTCATCTTGTCAATTGTTAATACAAATAAAACCAAAATATTATATATGAAAATGGGTCAGAATACTTAGAATTAAAACGTGTGCGTTATGAAATTTAAAAGAACCAATTAAGTAACATAAAACTGCCACGCCTGCTCCCAAACGGAGTCAACGAATCAACAGCGCTGGAGGAGACCTCCGGTCATCTTCTTCGGGCATACAAAAAGGAGATTCATGATTTTAAAGGCTTTAAACCCATAATCAAAGGCCTATCCCACATAAAATCGCCTTTTGAACTCAAATTCATCCTTAGTTTTAACAGGATTATTCAGTTTACATCAAGATCCAGATTATGCCCTAAACATGGCAAATCCATGTTTGAGTCCCTATCCTTTCATGTAATACGTTAGAAGCAAGCAAAATGATGATATAAATATGAAAATATGAATTAGAATCATTTATATTGCATGTATTGAAAGATTCAGATCATGGAAATTTTACCAAGGTGGAGATTCGGTTGGTGTTTACCGTGAAAATTGGTAAACAACCGCTGATATTCCAAAAGGTTACTTATTTGGTGACTAGCAGGATCGATCAGATTGATCCTAAGACATGGTTGATTTTTTTGGAGTTTGACTAACCCTAATGGTGATTAATGCCAGTAAAGTAAAGACACTTTAAATAAATTGCATGGAGAAAGCTTGATAGAATAAATAAAAGCGTTAAGTAAAAGGGCTTCGATGGAGATAAGTAAATGAAAAGCGATAAATTTCTTGAATATAAAAGACATTGATTAATTCAAATGGTGTTTCACACATACATTCTCAATGATTCTTTCTCTCACGCTGGGTACTTGAATCTAAATGAGTGACTTGTATAAAATGATGAACACACGCGAAAACTACGTGAACAACTAGTATTTATACTAAAACAAATCCTAAGTAACCGCTGGGCAGTTACACCGCTTCAAGATGACGCCACATGGCACGCTCACAAGCTTCGACGCCTATGCTCTCGACACGTTGCACTTGGTAACTGCTGGGAACCGTTTTCCCTCCAACAATTCAAATCTCAAACCGTTCGACCTTGGGCATCAGGTACCTTTGTCGAGAGGTTCCTTCGACGTCGAAGACAACAAGATTCCAACTTAAAGGAATTTCTCTAAGTATCTTGTCATTCTTTGATGAGCCTTCGACATGATCAGCTGGTCGAAGCCTTCTTATGTAGGAAACTCTTTTGACTCATAATTAATGGTCTATATGATAATAAATATGGGTGTCGAATTTAGGAGCCAACAAATTGCCCCCCAAGAATGTCTTATTTCGACACTAAAAGAAAAAAGACATTCTTTGATATTCCATTTGACACATGTCCTTCATTCTCAGCCACAAATTAGTTTGTATGCTTTTCGCCTCCTACCAACCAACTGACAGTCTCAAAAAGTCATCGTTTCATCTGTTCCCAAGACGTCACTTCAGTAAGGCATTTAGCACGCACGATGTCTTTTCAAATGTTGTCATCGTAACTATTTCCCGAAATCGAGGACGCACGCTGCACCATTTCCGTTCTTCAGAACGGCTACATCACCAAATGAGCGCCACGTGCCCCACTCTTGTCTGAGACATTAAATGACCTCGAGTCTTGTGATTTTTCAATCACTATAAATAGTACTAAGTGCCCCTTGTTGGACTCTTTACGCTTTCTTTCATCCAAGCCTTAAGTCGAACAAAATTTCCTGCAAGCAAACCTTTGCTTCTTCCTCTTCAAACCCAGTAACCTTTGTTCTTCATCCATCTTCATCTCAAACCAAAAAATGGCTTCACGTTCCCGTTCTTCCAATGTCCCCAGATCTAGCACTCCCTCTAAAACTACTCAACCAGAAATCTTTTCAACCGCTCCGATAGTTAACTCCATGGGAATGCGAAGGGTTCCTAAACCCATGGGAGATGCTGAGCGTGAAACTTATTCTTCTCAACTGCTGATTCCTGTTGGATATTCTAACCAAGTTTTCGCCATGTCCGGTCCTCTATCTACATGCATTGCTGACCCAACGAAAATCGAGGGTTTCTTCCCCGTGCATGAGGCACTCAAGCCCATTGGGTTCTCCAAGAAGGCGACAGACGATACCGAAGATCCTGCAAAAGAGAAAATAGATCTTCGGTTCTTCAACAGGGGGGTTAGGGCTTTTAGGTCTAGTCCTAACCTTACACCAGAATACAAAGCTTGGCTCCACAAGATGGAGAAGTGCCAGGCTTCGATTTGGAAAGGCATGGGGATTTATGACCTAGTCATGCTGTCCAAAACTGGCCTCAACTATTGTCCTGAAATGCTGGTAGCTTCTTTGCTATTTTGGGACTATACTCACTACACCTTCCACCTGCCTTGTGGAATGGTAACACCCATTCTCTTCGACGTGGCTGCTATTACTGGTCTTCGACCAACTGGGGATTACTTCGACCCAGAGGAAATGTCTGAAGACCAGATTGGGTTTTCAGCTACCAAACCCACTTATACCACCCACACCAACCACTACCATGACAAATCGACGGCTGTGGTTACTGATGTAGAGCACATCGCGTTTCTAGCCCTTTGGCTATCACGCTTCGTGTTCTGCACGAAGTCCCTACAGGTGACAAAGAAAATGGTCACCCTTGATACTCAGCTTCATCACGGTCAAAACATCTGTTTGGCCGAATTAATACTGGCAAACCTGTATGAGTCAATAAGCAGTGGAGCGGCTTAATTAAAAATAATAGAAAATAGAGCCAGCTTGCTGCTTGCTGGACCCTTCTGGCTACTTCAACTCTGGCTAAATGCCACTTTTGAGTCTTTTCTACCCCAGAAGACTCAAATAAATGAAAAGGCTCCTGAGATAGCCAGAAGGCGTGTCGAAGGCACCAGGCTTGCCTTATTGACTCCCACTGAAGATGGGATGGAGCTTCAAAAGACCTTTGCAAACTTCGTTCAGATGTTTGCAGGGAGGAAAGAATTTACCTCGACCATGGCCCATTTCGCCGGTCGAAAGTTTGGCCCAGGGTGGTTCACCGGGCCCTATCCTAAATCATCAGAAGATCCTCACCTCGAGGAGCACACAACGATGTGGGAAGCGTTTCTCACTCCAAGGATAATGCCATTGCGCTTCAAGAGTTCAAAGAATCATCTGAGCCTGATCGCTTACCAGCCGAATCTTGTCTCTCGACAGTTTGGCATTATCCAATCACTTCCTTCTCCAATTTATCCTCGGGAGAAATCGTTGTTGTACTTTTGTAATGACTACTCTGAGGATGCTGCTACTAAGCATATTAGTAGGTACGTTGGTTGGACCGTACTATCATTGTTCGACTACCAACTCAACTTCCTCTGTTCACCATCTTTTGAAGACTGGTGGAAGAGATATTATGTCGAAGAGTTCTTCGACGAAAAGGATTTTGCAGACGAACTCCAGAAGTCCTTCGTCTTGGTTCTCGACAAAATAAAGAAATGTACGTTCCCTCTTCAAATTATATTTGTCTTTCCATTTCGAGCTATATCTGTCAAATATAACTTGTGAACATGTCTTCTTTCAGTTGTTCGAAAACCTGTGGCTAAGAAGGCCACAGACAGCCATCAGGGTGGAGGTCCCTCTACAAAACCTCCAGCACAGGTAACAAAATTTTTCTCGTTTCCTGCTGGTTTTAAACATATTGGTTTTCGATGCCGTGTTTTAAATCAACTCCATTTGGGACTTTCAGGAACCAGCGCCTAAGAAGCGACCTGCATTAACGGTCGAATCTTTGAGTGGCGACGAGGATGAATCTCCCTCTGTTCCTCTCAAACGGAGAAAGGTGAAGAAGGTTGCCCCTGCTCCTGAGCCTCGACCTGCGATAAGAATCAAGGTCGCATGGAATAAACCCAGGCCACCTCCTGTGATCATCGAAGAGCCCACGGAGGAGGAGTTAAACGTCTTGCTCAATAAACCCGTTGAGAGTGACAACTCTAGCCCTGGGGCTGAAGTTCCTTTACAGGTAGTGCCTTCGACCACTTTTAACTTAGGTGTCGACGATCACCTTCGATTGTGCATCTCTCTAAATCAGAATATTTTCCCTTTTCTATTTTCAGGAGACCGCTGGAACTTCAGCACCAACTGGGCATCCTGTCGAAGGTTCTGATTCCTTTGTAAACAGCGCAGGGGAACCTATTCACCATCCTTTTTCTTTCGTCAGTTCTGCTAACGAAGTAAATCAAACTTCAGAGCCCCGAGACTCTGCTGACCATAGCAGACAACAAGAGGAGGAACTGGTGGATGATGAATTCCTTGCTGAAACAGAGGAGCACCACCAGGAGGAAGCTCAAGTGGTCAATGAGACAGAAGAGCAACATGACAAAGAGGGTCATGTTGACGCTGACGCTGCTGAAAATGATCAGCCCCAAACCCACATTGCTGCAGAAACGGTCACCTCGACAAAGCCCAAGTCTAAAGAGGATTTGGCCCTCCTGAAGCAAAACGATCCAATTGGCTACCTGAATGCCATCATCGAGAGCAGGGAAAATTCATCTGACCCTAGCCATGATGCTTCTACTGCATCAGGGAAGTCTACTTCGACTTCTCCTCTCGATGAGGTCTTGAAGAAAGTCAAGGCTCAGTTCTTCAAGAGGGATTTAATGAAGGCTTTGGAGAGGGATCCTACTGCCCAGTCTTGTTTGGGAGCTGTCTTGGGTGCAGTTGATTTGCTTGTTGTTTCTCCAGAGATTTCCAGCTTCATCTTGGAGTTATACTCCATTATTGACCAAGTCTCTGCGGACTACAATCGTCTAAGGGGGTTCAACAGCCAACTCGAAACACTGCATGGCAAGAGTTCTTCTGCTTGGACTGAAGTAGCTGAATCGACTTCTCGAATTGCAGAATTGTCGAAACAGAAGACGTCCAAGCAACAGGAAATCGAAACCATAGATCAAGATAACGCCTCTATAAAGGCGCAGATCGAGGAGTTGGAAGCCAGGTTAAATGCTAACACTAAGCGCAAAGAGGAACTCCTTTCGACCGTTTCAGACGCAGAGAGCCAAGATGAAGTTACTCGAGGCTTAGAGTTTGCTGAAAGGGCCCAAGCCCTAGATGACCAGATTGCCAAACTTTCTCAGGCGAATGCCTTGTGTAACAAACGGATGGAGTTGCAGCGAGCCAAATATCTTCGTCTGAAAGCCTCTGTCCCTTTTTAACTTTGCTTTGTACCTCATTGACCAATGTACTGTAATTTTTGTAATACAATATAGCCATTTTGGTTAATTAATATCATTTTCCATTTTGGCTTTATGGTTAACGTAATTATTAACTGTTATTTATTTTGATCTCTTGGAGCATAGGTTTATATTTTTTTAAATATTTGCCGTTTACCCTCAAGAGTCTTTTATCTTCGCTTAACTCTTCGACTTCATAAGCTCCACTAGAAAAAGTTTGAATAATTCTGAACGGTCCTTCCCACTTGGGTGACCATTTTCCCATGCTTCGATCTCTTCGATCCATAGGAAGAATTACCTTCCAAACTAGTTCTTCAGGCGTGAATGCCTTAGGTTTTACTTTCTTATTGTAAGAGTCTTCCACTCTTTTCTTCTGAATTCTCAGTAGGTCGAGAGCTCGTAGTCTTTCTTCGTCTAAATCTACCAATTCATCTAACATCATATCCCAATAAACCTCAGAGGGAATATCTTGATGTCTTTGAACCCTTGCTGATTGAAGACAAATTTCTGCTGGCAGTACTGCGTCATGACCATAAGTTAGCCGATATGGTGTTGTACCTGTGGCTTCCTTTGGGGACGTTCGACAGGCCCACAAGATCTGGTCTAACGTTTTATGCCAATTTTTTGGCTTCTTTCCTACATGCTTTTTTATCAGGCCAATCACTATTTTATTCGCCGCTTCGACTTGACCATTTGCCTACGCGTAATAAGGTGTTGATGTTAGGAGTCTAAAGCCTGTTTCTTGAGCGAATTCCTGCATCTTTCGACTAGTAAACACTGACCCTTGATCAGTTGTTATAGTCTCAGGGATTCCAAATCTGTAGATAATGTTCTTTTGAATAAATTCAATGACATTTTCTTGGTCTGCATTGACTAAAGGGATAGCTTCGATCCATTTAGTGAAATAATCAATGCCTACCAGTATATACTTCTGGCTTTTTGATGATGCTGGTCGAATCTCTCCAATAAGATCCAACGCCCATCCTCTAAAGGGCCAAGGTTTCACTATTGAGTGAAGTTCGCTTGCTGGTACATGTTGGATGCCAGTATGGACTTGACATTCCTGGCAACCCTTCGCGAACTCAACACAATCTTTCAAGATAGTGGGCCAATACAGTCCTTGTCGAAACAACAACCATTTCATCTTATGACCTACTTGGTGAGCTCCACATGCTCCAGCATGCATAGTCGAAAGGGCTATGTATGCTTCAGTTTCGCTTAAGCATTTTAATAATACCCCTTCAGGCGTCTTTTTGAACAACTCATTACCCATGAGTACGTAACTTAGCGCCCTATATTTTGTTTTTCGTTCTGTCAAAGCTGCTGGATTTTGTAGATAATCTACAATGGGTTTCCTCCAATCCTGCTCTGATAAATTATCTATGAACGAAATTTCGAAATTCCTTCGATCAGCACACCCTAGTCTTGTTGATTCCAAATCAGTTGGAAACAAACTAGTTGCTTTTATTTTTTCTTGAACTTCGATTGCTCTTTGTAATCTCGTTTTTGGAATCTTATACCCAGATGCAATTTGTGCCAAATCATTGGCTACTTGGTTTTCCAATCTAGGTATGTGTCGAATATTAACCACTTCGAATTTTTTCAATAAACGATTTGCTATCACAAAGTACATAATAAGATTTTCTCTTATGCATTTATACTCTTTTGTGACTTACTTGATGACTAACTCTGAGTCTCCCATTATTTCGACTCGAGTTGCCCCCAATTCCAACAATAGTTCAAGGCCAGTAATTAGAGCTTCGTATTCAGCCTCATTGTTCGAACAAGTACCTTCTATCTTGTACTTGAATGTTGTTGGAATTTTTTCTGGAGAAATAATTAAGACCCCTACTCCTGTTCCCTCTTTATGGCTGGAACCATCGAAGTAGAATTTCCAGGGTTCTATCTCCACGTAATTCATATTTTTAACCTGAATCGAGTGGTCGACTATGAAGTCTGCTACCACTTGTCCTTTTACTGCCTTAAGAGGCATAAAGGTCAATGAATACTCAGTTAATGCTAGCGCCCACTTTCCAATTCGACTGTGCAAGATGGGTTTCGACAACATGTATTTGAAAACATCAAAATGAGACGAAACATACACATCAACTGGTTTTATATACTGTTTGAGCTTTGTACAAGAGAAATAAAGACATAGACATAATTTTCCAACTTCGCTATATCTAGTTTCTGCATCGTTCAAAACTCTGCTAAGGTAATAAATGGGTCTTTCGACTCCATTTTCATCTTCCTGGGCTAACATGCTTCCCAAATTTTTGTCGGATGCAGCTATGTACAATCTCATACTCCTATTGCTACAAGGAGGCACCAAAATAGGTGGCTTGGTGAGATACCCTTTGATCTTGTCGAAGGCTTCCTGTTGCTCTTGCCCCCACTCGGATCCTTCCTTATTCAATCGAAGTAAGGGTGAGAAGGCTTGAGCTTTTCCACTTAGGTTAGATATAAATCTCCTTAAGAAATTTATCTTGCCCAGTAGAGATTGCAGTTCCTTCTTGTTCGTTGGCGCTTTCGCTTCCAAGATTGCCTTTGTCTTGTTCTGGTTGATTTTGATTCCTTTCTTGTGGACGACGAAGCCCAAGAAATCTCCAGCTTTCACACAGAACGCACACTTCAAAGGGTTCATTTTCAGACCATGCTCTCTCATTCTTTCAAATGATTGTCGAAGGTGGTCTATATGGTTCTTACTGGAAACAGATTTTACAACAATATCATCAATATATACTTGCATAAAAGTGTTAATAAAATCATGGAAGATAGAGTTCATCGCTCGCTGATATGTTGCCCCAACGTTTTTTAGGCAAAAAGGCATCACTACCCATTCGTAAGTGCCTAAAGCCCCGGGGCATCGAAAAGCTATTTTTGACACATCTTCTTCAACAATGAAAATTTGATTGTATCCTGAGTAACCGTCGAGCATGCTCAGGTACTCATGGCCAGCGGCAGAATTGACTAGCATTTCCGCCACAGGCATAGGATATTCATCTTTGGGTGTTGCATCATTCAAATCTCTGAAATCTATGCACACCCTCAACGTACCATTTTTCTTAATTACTGGCACAATGTTTGCAATCCATTCGACATACCTCGTAGCTCGTATGAATTTGCACTTCAGCAGTCTTTCGACTTCTGTTTTGATCTTCGACAGTATTTCTGGAGCGAAGCGTCTTGGACATTGCTTGACTGGCTTCTTTCCAGGTTTGATTGGCAACTAAAGTTCTACCAATCCTCTGTCGAGACCAGGCATCTCGTCGTAATCCCATGCAAAGCAGTCCTTGAACTCCTTTAGTAATTGGATCACTTCAACCCTGAGCTCTGGGTCTATTTTGGCGTTGATGTAAGTGGGCCTTTTCTCTAACCCTTCGCCCAAGTTGATTTCTTCTAAAGGATCCTGTGCTAACATTTTGATGTTGTTCGCCAGAGGGTCCTTTTCGAATCCCAAAGGCTCATCGTCATAGATGGCGTCGAGCCTTTGATCCTGCATTCCTTCTGTCATGATATCAGGAGGTTCTGGGTCGAAATCTTTTCCAGGACCTATATCCGGTGGTTCTGGGTCGAAGTCTTTTCCAGGACCTGCATAAGGTAGCTCTTGGTCGTTGGCCTGGGTGGCTGTTGTACCCCAAAATTTGCCCTCCCATATTCTTCAAAAATTGGCAAAAAGCATGCTTCAAAATTCCCCAAGGGTTGCACAGTTCAAGGGCCTCCTAACAGTCAAAAACTAGGGTTTTGGTTCTGACAAAGAAAATGAAGTTTCCAAGGGTCCAACCAAGTCCCACATGCTTATAAATATTGTCAAGTATCCTCATACCAAGTTTCAAGACTTAAAGCACAAAATTGCACAGTCAAAAACCCTAATTGCTCAACAGTCAACTGTAGGGGCAAAATGGTCATTTGACAGTCAAAAGTTCAAATTTTTGGTCAACATCTCATTTTGAAGCCATAAACATCATTTGATCAATGCTTGATCATGATTATCAAAGTATGGCTCAAAAAGTCTCAAGATGCAAAAGTTTCCATATTTGGACAGTTGAAAAAGTCAACTGTAACTTGACCAAGGCATAACTTCCACATGGATTATCAGAAAAATTCCATCCAAAGCTCATTTTGAAGAGAAAGACATTTCATACAACTCCTCTTCACACTTCAAGTCCAAGAAATGCTCTCACAAAAAGTTATCAATTTCAACATTATAGGTCATTTTCAAAAGTCAACAAAAAAGGACTTTAAGTCAAAGGCCATAACTTGATATTGGTAAATCAAAATGACATGGGACCAAAGACATTGGTTAAAGGACTTCAAGACCTTTCCAAAATGTCCAAGAACATGAGCAAAGCTTAAAAATTGAGCAAGATATGCCTTGTGGAAGTTGGGAAATTTTTGGATATTTTGAAAAGTCAACTTTGCTTCAAATGTCTTAAAATTGCTAATGGGCCACATTTTCTTCCAAGATTGATCATCCAAAGCATGTGCACGACCATTTGGCCCAAAAGGGATTTTTTTAATCATTTTTATTATTTATTTGAATTTTAATTACAATTAATTCATTTAAACTAAATAAAATATGTGAAAAATACCAAAGCAAGCTTTTCAAATCTTTTTATGCATGAAATATCCTCAAGATTTCGTGCATGATCTGATATGGAAAGAATCAATGTGATTTGCCATGATTGGTATCAAATATACATGAAAAAGATTGAAAATTATGCCATGAAAATCAAATATTCTCTACATCAATGCTTTGATCCTTTGGCTCAGAATTGAACCCTAATTCACTCCATACATAAGCCATAAGCTAGACCTAGTGCTAGGGACCAGAAAGCTGCGCCCAAAACCTCTTATGCACTTTGCAATTTTGGTGAAGAAAGTCAAAATTGTTCTCCTATTTTTAGCAGGTTTCAAGGCCAAACGACCATTTTATCACCTTCCTGAGATATCAAGGGAACTTCCTGAATCAAAATCATAAGCTCTAACACCAAGAAACGGTAGAAGCATGTCCCACTTTTCAGAAATATATTCATAATCGCATATTGAATTACATACATTTTTCATGTGTTTTCTTTACTGATTTACACTAATCTAAGCATTCTAAAGCTAACCATATGTTTTAATTGAGTTTTCATGCATCATATGAGAATCCACCATTGGAGCGTTTTAGGGTTGCAGAGGTTCAAATTTGGGGCTTTACGTTCAAAGAAAAATTGAGACACGAGACTGGTACCATTAGAACCAAGAGCTTCCAACGAATCCAATGCTTAGGTCGCGCCCAATTTCTGATCAAAGACGGGCTAATCGCTATTTTTCTATATACCATGTAGTGGGGGTTTAAAACCCCCGCAATATTTTTTATGTTTTTCAGGTAAACGCAGGGCACTTGGAGAAGAAGGTGAGGTGTGTTCAGGGGATTGGCTCATTTGAATTTTTGCGCGAAAATTAACCACTGACCATTAGTTTGCATTATATTATTTATTTGTTACATTATATACAAAGCGCGTGAATGGCATAGTTGGTGGACGAAGCACTTGGTAAACTCTGGGACCTGGGTTCGATTCCCAGGTCCCCTCACTTTCTCCCTATTATTTTTCTTTCTATGCTAACCTGCAGCGCACACTCCAGAAGTGCATCATATACTTCATGCTCTAGCACGCCACTTGTCCCACAACCTCCACCCAATGGCCAGGATCTGAGGTCTATGGAATGCTGCAGTCAACGCATACACATGCTCCCATGAAAAGTCAGAAAGGGCCTTAAGTCACTGGGCCTAATTGCCACAATATGACCTCCAAACTGGGGTCAGCACCCCCCAAGGGTTTGCAACTCTTTTCTTTTTTTATTTTTCATTATTTGTGTTATTTCAATTATTCTTTTTTTAATTCTTTAAATTAACATATTTTCATAACATAAAAAATAATAAAAATCAGAAAGACAAAAACAAAAATATATTTTATTTTAGTATTTTTGTAAATAAATCTCATTAATTAATTTAGCTTTTTTTTTTAGGTTTAACTTTAACATTTTCTTAATAAATTTAAAATTTGTAGAATTAGGTTTTAATTACTTTTACCTTTTTCTTTTCTTTTATTAATTATTAATTATTAATTATTATTTTTGTAAATAAAATTGTATTAATTAATTAGGTTAACTTTAGATTAAATTTTAATGCTTTTCTTAATAAATTAAAAATAACTAGAATTAGGGTTAATTAATATTTTAATTTCATTTAATTCTCATAAAAGTCCATAAATACAAAAAAAACTCCAAAAATCTTTTTCTTTTTACTTTAATTTAATTAATTTGTTAATTATAATTTAAATTCGTTAAAAGGGTCCAACGCCCTCGCATTCCCGATTGTTATCCAATCCGCGCATTTATTTCCTTTCTTATAATTTTTATGTAATTCTCCCAAAGCCGTGTAAATTAAACATTTATATTTCTCGCATCTTTATTTTATGTCAAATCGGGTCCTGGATTTAATTTGGCGATGTGGACCCGCGCCTTTGTAATAGTTTAGGAACTTTATATTTCTCGCAACTCTTTAACTGCTAATAAATTGCATGCAAGAATGAATGTCAAAATAAAAACAAAAACGTAGATCACCCATGACATGAATAAGACAAAAATAAATGAACATGACACACAAATCACACACCACCCCTAGGGTACGCCTCACTGTTGCCTTGCCCCTCGAAAGGTGATCGTCGAGTAGAGGATGTCTTAGTAAGTCCTCATGATCTGGGAACCTGGCATGAGGGTAGCTTCTAAGGTATCTTCCTATTGCTCTGGTGATCACCATGTCCCGAACCTTCGAATTGACCCGAACACCTCCAACGGTGGTGCTACCTACCTCTCAATGGTGGGATGGCACTACTTTAAAGGACATTTACACAGACGAATTCCTTAGGGTAGGTAGACGACTCTAGATACTTGCTCTAATTTCAAAAAAAAATTCAAAAATACTTTTCACACCGACACCTTTTCAAAAAGCTTTCGAAAGCAACTTTTCAAACACTCTTGAGGAGCGATACAAGAGTCGAACTGGAATTTTCAAAGAAACTTTTTTAAAACCCACAGTTGAAAAGCAAACAAACCATTTTTGAAAACACAATGAGCAAGTATCTAAGAGCCCATGGATAACCATGGATAGAAAGGGTGCTAACACCTTCCCTTTCTATAATCTACCTCCCGAACCGAGAGCAATCTCTATAAGGAATTTTTCTGTGCTTTTGTCCTTTCCATTTGGAGAAAATAAAAGACGGTGGCGACTCTTGCTTCCGCGACATTTCGCGAACCAGCGTTAAACAGTCAGTTCCAGATCCACCGATCACAGAACTGGCGACTCTGCTGGGGACTTAAACTTAAAGTGAGGTGTACCTTAGGGTTAGTTCATAACTGTGTTTTCAATTGTATTGACTTGTCTGCTTTAAATTTGTGGGTTGTATGGGAGTTACATAGATCCTAACCCGGATCTGGGGATACCCTGTTAGGTAGCATAAGCTGTGAGGGACCTGTCCGGCGTAGACCGACATGGGTGATGCAGTGGCTACGTTGGTGTGGCACCTTGGTCTGTACCGATATCCCTTGTGTTGCAACGAGGAGAATATGGGTCTTCTGAGAAGTCATTAAGCACCAACAACCTTAGAACCTTAATTGACACAACTTGTCCATTAGAACAGTAGCAGTATGCTACGCCCATTGAGGCTAAACTCTCGTGATGGTTCTGGCCGCAAGAAAAGATTGCGATGCTGGAGTTATGATCGATTGAGGGTAGTCAATGATATTGGGATCCTTTAAGAACCCGGTTACTTTGATAGGACAGGTTGAGCCCACCAACTTCAAGAGGGTAATACCTAGACCCCATGCTGGCCTAAACTCTAAGGGCTCTTTTGTGTGACTTGTGTGCCTTCGTACTTGACTATTTGCATGCTTGTTGTCTGACACTTGAGCTTCTTGCAGGTTTTGTTTGTAGTCCTTAATTAGGACTCATAACAAGGTTTACCGAGTTTCTTACAGGTTTTGTTTTTAGTCCTTAATTGGGACTCATGACAGGTTTTACTTGAGTTTCTTGCAGGTTTTGGTTTGCAGTCCTTAATTGGGACTCAAAACAGGGTTTACTTACGTCACCCCATGCATACCATAACATCATACCATTGCATACATCCTAACCCATTTCAAGGATCTCAAGGGCTTGTGATGCAGGTCATGATGAATCAAACATCTAGCAAGGGGCAAAGAGGATTTATTTTCCTTTAGCCAAGGTTGTCAGGGGCTATGACCCACTGGATATGGTGAGCCTTTGACCCTTTGAAGAAGGACTCTCAACAACATGCAGTTCCTTCAATCAAACTACCGGACCCAAGTTCTAACAAATTTTCTTGTTTATCCCGCAAGGTCCTTGAAAACATTACATGCATGTCATAACAGGTTTACTTGTTGCAGGCCACTTACCATCTGCGTTGTTTATTTCAGCAATGGCTTCCCAACAAGACAACCAAGACTTCCATGCTCAAGAGACTCGGTTCGGGGAAATCCTCCTGAACCTATCCAAGGGGCAGGAAGAGCTAAGGACACTTCTCACGGGGACTTTGGTCAGGAACAATGCTGAGGACGACAAGGACGAACGGCTGAAACGTCTACAAGCTGAGGTAGACACATTGAAAACCCAGATGCTGGGGCAAAGGGCTCTCATCCAAAGTTTAGCTCAGGAGCAAGGAGAGCTGAGGGCCATGATCAGTCAGCTTCATCAAGACATGAAGCAACCATCCCAAGTCAAGGACCCGGTCATTAATCAACTTCCAAGAAGTCAAAGGTTTGGGCCTCTCCAAGCTGCTGCTACTTCACAAGTCCAACAACGACCTCGCCCAGAACAACAGACTGATCAGAGCAAACCAGACAAGCCTAAAAGGCAGTTCACCAAGCTCAACGTGTCATCGTCTCAAGCTTTACAACAATTGTTGAGGTTGAATCTGGTGACGTTAAGGGACCCTCCTAAGAATCTCAGCACAGCCTCCCCAAAATATAAGTCTAAGGAAAGATGTGCATACCACTCTGGCAGTCCAGGCCATGACACCGACGACTGTTGGGCTCTGAAGAATAGGATCCAAGACCTGATCGAGGAAAGAGCTGTGGATTTCACCCAGATGGGCCAAGCTGAATGCTTCTGCCATCCCTATCGGATGCACCAGTTGAAGTAATAAGCCTTGAGATGAAAAGACTTTTGTTCATTAGGATTTTCAAGTTGTAATTTTCTTTTGTTCAAACATTTGCTCATATTAAACGTTGTTACTTCATTAATGCATCACATATGTCTGTTTTGAAGCCATATATTCGTATTCACTATATGCAAATTATTTTCATATGATCAATGCTCGATTAATAATTCTAAGCCTCTTGAGGGAGGATGACGAAAATGATACCGCAATCTACAGTATGCTTTTGAACAGACCCCGCTTATGAGGTACAGGCATTGTTTCAATCCCTAAACACTGGAGTTATAAGGAAGATAATCCCTCGTCAACCCCTTTGAGCCAAAGAAGTAGGAGTTTTTCTTTTCGAAAATATAACCCTTAATCATAACCTGGGGCAGGGTAGTTCTCTCAGTCGATCCATATCGTGCATAACAAACGGCACCAAAAAGGTCCTTACAAAACAAAGAAAGACAGTGATGGTTCTGAATAATTAATAAGGACAGGCAGTCATTATATCTCTCAAAATAAAAGCCCAATAAGTCAAAAAACCTATGAAGGAGACTTACGAAGCTGGGGCATCCCGCTGACTGTAATTCCAAAAAAGGAAACAGTTCAGGCAAAATTTAGGGATAGCAAAATCAAGAAGAAAGAGGTCATACAAACCCTCAACAATAACAAAAAGGAATGACTGCCTATTCAGAATAAATCATCAATATCTGAACCGTCATTGGAACGTCAGGACAAAGACTCAATCAAGGTCTAATGCACGATCAACTGAGCTTAGGTTTGAAGAACATCACGAAGAGTGGGTGGGTACAAATAATTTGAGCCTTTATCCTTTGTTTCTTAAAACCGTGAACCAGGCCACGATATAACCCTCAAAAGTCCTAGCTGAAGCGTGGGTTAGTTCGAAAGCATACTGTTACCAAAGGTATCCTGACTCCTTAAGGCCTACGGTAAATACGGAGTTGACATCACATTTTACAAACATTCACTTGTTTTATGAAAAAGAATGCATTTTCAAAATCTTCAAGACAGACATAAGCTTTGCATTTTGATATAACATTGTTTGCGTATGACTTTTTATTTGAACAGCAGGAAAATTCGCACGAAGAATATCTGGTGAACAAAAGCACTCCCAATCAAGGGGCATGTCATGACTATTGCCCATCATCTGGGGCAGTCCAATCAAGATTCGGAGAATCTCTCAAAAGGCCAAACAGCCTGGGGCAAATCTCCGCCTGAGTCACTTGGGGGGATTTCAACAACGAATCTTGCCTGATCAAACATCTTCTGGTGGCATGACAAAACACTTCTAACAGGGGCAACTCCCTACATTCTAAGAGCATGGACATAGTCGAAAGAATACTACGCATAATCAAAGACCCGCTAGGTTGACACACCTAGGCAAAAATAAGGGATGAAATGAAAAAAATCTGTACACCCGGCAAGTCGAAAACCTGAAAAAGCGGCTTGGGCAAAAATGGGTATCCCGGTGGACTGAAAACCCGAAAGGGCGGTCCAGGAAAAAGTTAGGGATCAAAGCATACGACTATGTCCTGGCATCTTGTCACCTGCCTACCAGAAGAAGGTCTGTCCATCAATAACTATCAGCACCTCACAGGTCTCCCTCTCCCACCTCAGAAACATGGGCAATAATGAGTCGTCCAGGCGATCCAGTTGCTCTGTCAACCAAAGTACCAGTGAAAAGTTAATACAAAGATGATTACCATCTACCTTTACAAATTCCAGATCGTGGGTTAACATCCGAAACCAAACAGGACAATCATCCACTTGATCATCATCAGGCAACCCTACACCGGTTCCTTCTCAACTTTCAGACAAAGTCTTACACGGACTCATCCACAGGCAACCCTACACCGGCTCCTTTCCTTTCAGAAGAAGTCTTACACGGATTTATCTCAAGATGACCTTACCCCAGTTCATCAAGAAGTTTTACACGAACTCATCCTGCAGTAACCTTACCCCGGTTCCTCAAGAAGTTTTACACGAACTCATCCTGCAGTAACCTTACCCCGGTTCCTCTAGAAGTTTTACACGAACTCACCCTGCAGTAACCTTACCCCGGTTCCTCTAGAAGTTTTACACGAACTTATCCCGAGGTAACCCTACACAGGTTATCTCTTTCCAGACGTAGTTTTACACGGACTCGTCGTCAGTAAACCCCACACAGGTTTCCTTCTCAAAACTCCAGATGTAGTTTTACACGGACTCGTCACCCAGAAACCCTACACAGGTTCTCTTTTTTTAAGGATGTAGTTTTACACAGGCTCGTCACCTAGAAACCCTACACAGGTCCTCTATTTTCAAAGATGCAGTCTTATACGGACTCATTGACAGTAAACCCTACACAGGTTCCTTTAACTCCAAATGCAGCTCCACAAGAGCCCAACCTCAAAGTAACCCTACATAGGTTCCCTCTTTCAACTTGCAAAAATTGTAGTCCAAAAAACTTCCCCAGGAGAGTCCAATCTAGTTCCCAAGAAAAGTTGGAATCCATCTCCCCAAGCAGTAAGCTTATCCCCAGTAGATTCTGGAAGCTTATCCCCGTAGAGCACGAACGCGTCGCCCGGCTTTATTCAAAGAGTTATTTCCCTACCAGGATATAACTGGGTTATCCTTAGCCAAAAGCCACGAAAAGATCATCCTCAACGAAGTCTTCTTATCCCCAGCGAGGTCTATTAACACTTCCAACACAACAATGGTATCCCCAGCAAGTTATTATCAACAACTCAACAAAGTACCTCTCTCTCCACAGAGTATTGCTTCCCAGCAAGGTCGCTAGAGTTACTTTTCTCCCCGCAGAGTAATCCCTTCGCCAAGTTCATTCCCCAACGGAGTCATCTTCTCCTACCAGTATTCTTGCAACTATCATCCCCAGCGGAGGCAAAAATATACTCTTCAACATCAGCCCAGGATTCAGCTCCCGACATTCGTCAAGGATTTATTTTCCTAAGACGAAAACATACATTCATAAACATCACATACATCATTATAGCATGCATATACGCGTCACATCTTACAAATCTCATTTATGTTGAGAACATCATTGCTTGATTCATATCATGCATTGCATATGACTGACCTTTACCTTTCAGGAAAGATCCGGTTAAGTTCTCAGCTACATTTCAAGACCTAGACCGGTTCAGTTAAGTCGACCCTAAGATTTTTCTGTTTCTTATCCAGTCAAAGGCCTTCTCTGGTTCAGTCAGATCGACCCTAAGATCTCCCTGTTTCTTATCCAGTTGAAGATTTCAAGACCTAGACCGGTTCAGTTAAATCGACCCTAAGATTTTCCTATTTCTTATCCAGTCAAAAGCCTTCTCTAGTCCAGCTAAATCGACCCCTAACAGATTTTCCTGATAAAGACTCAGTAGAAGATATCCAAGATTCTCTCAGCGTTACTGTTGAGGTAGAAGTCGCCCAAGATTCTCTCCCTGTTACTGCGGAGGTAGTAATCGTCCCCAGATTCTCTCAGTGTTACTGTTGAGGTTGAAGTCGCCCAAGATTCTCTCAATGATACTGTTGAGGTTGAAGTCGCCTATGGTTCTCTCCCCGTTACTGCGGAGGTAGTAATCGTCCCCAGATTCTCTCAGCGTTACTGTTGAGGTTGAAGTCGCCCAAGATTCTCTCAATGATACTGTTGAGGTTGAAGTCGCCCAAGTTTCTCTCCCCGTTACTGCGGAGGTAGTAATCGTCCCCAGATTCTCTCAATGATACTGTTGAGGTTGAAGTCGCCTATGGTTCTCTCCCCGTTACTGCGGAGGTAGTAATCGTCCCCAGATTCTCTCAATGATACTGTTGAGGTTGAAGTCGCCTATGGTTCTCTCCCCGTTACTGCGGAGGTAGTAATCGTCCCCAGATTCTCTCAGCGTTACTGTTGAGGTTGAAGTCGTCCAAGATTCTCTCAATGATACTGTTGAGGTTGAAGTCGCCTATGGTTCTTTCCCCGTTACTGCGGAGGTAGTAATCGTCCCCAGATTCTCTCAGCGTTACTGTTGAGGTTGAAGTCGTCCAAGATTCTCTCAATGATATTGTTGAGGTTGAAGTCGCCTATGGTTCTCTCCCCGTTACTGTGGAGGTAGTAATCGTCCCCAGATTCTCTCAGCGTTACTGTTGAGGTTGAAGTCGCCCAAGATTCTCTCAATGATATTGTTGAGGTTGAAGTCGCCTATGGTTCTCTCCCCGTTACTGCGGAGGTAGTAATCGTCCCCAGATTCTCTCAGCGTTACTGTTGAGGTTGAAGTCGTCCAAGATTCTCTCAATGATACTGTTGAGGTTGAAGTCGCCTATGGTTCTCTCCCCGTTACTGCGGAGGTAGTAATCGTCCCCAGATTCTCTCAGCGTTACTGTTGAGGTTGAAGTCGTCCAAGATTCTCTCAATGATACTGTTGAGGTTGAAGTCGCCTATGGTTCTCTCCCCGTTACTGCGGAGGTAGTAATCGTCCCCAGATTCTCTCAGCGTTCCTGTTGAGGTAGAAGTCGCCTAAGATTCTCTCAGTGTTACTGTTGAGGTTGAAGTCGCCCAAGGTTCTCTCAGCGTTACTGTTGAGGTAGTAATCGTCCAAGATTCTCTCAGCGTTCCTGTTGAGGTAGTAACTATTCCCGGTTCATTCATCACCTTTTGAAGATCCAGATCCAGCTCCTGTAACCAGACAGGACACATCTATACAAAGAATCTGAAGACCAGCTCCTGTAACAGGTCAGGTAATCATTTTTTCTTTTGCAGGTACGCAAGTTCTCGCTAAGGAATCTCTTACGCGATCAACGCCCGAATGGCATCTATAAGCCCATCCACCTTCCATCATCTCTCAGCATGGCATCTATAAGCCCATCATCCTATCCATCAATCTCCAAATGGCATCTATAAGCCCATTCCACCATCACACTGCTACTATGTGAGCGCAAATTTCTGGGCACTCTAGTGTTCAATCATCTTCCACCTTCGGATTACGAAAGGCACGTCAGCCAATCTGCATCCTCAGGTCTAAGAATATTGAACAGGGGCAACTATTGTACCCCAAAATTTGCCCTCCCATATTCTTCAAAAATTGGCAAAAAGCATGCTTCAAAATTCCCCAAGGGTTGCACAGTTCAAGGGCCTCCTAACAGTCAAAAACTAGGGTTTTGGTTCTGACAAAGAAAATGAAGTTTCCAAGGGTCCAACCAAGTCCCACATGCTTATAAATATTGTCAAGTATCCTCATACCAAGTTTCAAGACTTACAGCACAAAATTGCACAGTCAAAAACCCTAATTGCTCAACAGTCAACTGTAGGGGCAAAATGGTCATTTGAAGCCATAAACATCATTTGATCAATGTTTGATCATGATTCTCAAAGTATGGCTCAAAAAGTCTCAAGATGCAAAAGTTTCCATATTTGGACAGTTGAAAAAGTCAACTGTAACTTGACCAAGGCATAACTTCCACATGGATTATCAGAAAAATTCCATCCAAAGCTCATTTTGAAGAGAAAGACATTTCCTACAACTCCTCTTCACACTTCAAGTCCAAGAAATGCTCTCACAAAAAGTTATCAATTTCAACATTATAGGTCATTTTCAAAAGTCAACAAAAAAGGACTTTAAGTCAAAGGCCATAACTTGAGATTGGTAAATCAAAATGACATGGGACCAAAGACATTGGTTAAAGGACTTCAAGACCTTGCCAAAATGTCCAAGAACATGAGCAAAGCTTAAAAATTGAGCAAGATATGCCTTGTGGAAGTTGGGAAATTTTTGGATATTTTGAAAAGTCAACTTTGCTTCAAATGTCTTAAAATTGCTAATGGGCCACATTTTCTTCCAAGATTGATCATCCAAAGCATGTGCACGACCATTTGGCCCAAAAGGGATTTTTTTAATCATTTTTATTATTTATTTGAATTTTAATTACAATTAATTCATTTAAACTAAATAAAATATGTGAAAAATACCAAAGCAAGCTTTTCAAATCTTTTTATGCATGAAATATCCTCAAGATTTCGTGCATGATCTTATATGGAAAGAATCAATGTGATTTGCCATGATTGGTATCAAATATGCATGAAAAAGATTGAAAATTATGCCATGAAAATCAAATATTCTCTACATCAATGCTTTGATCCTTTGGCTCAGAATTGAACCCTAATTCACTCCATACATAAGCCACAAGCTAGACCTAGTGCTAGGGACCAGAAAGCTGTGCCCAAAACCTCTTATGCACTTTGCAATTTTGGTGAAGAAAGTCAAAATTGTTCTCCTATTTTTAGCAGGTTTCAAGGCCAAACGACCATTCTATCACCTTCCTGAGATATCAAGGGAACTTCCTGAATCAAAATCATAAGCTTTAACACCAAGAAACGGTAGAAGCATGTCCCACTTTTCAGAAATATATTCATAATCGCATATTGATTTACATACATTTTTCATGTGTTTTCTTTACTGATTTACACTAATCTAAGCATTCTAAAGCTAACCATATGTTTTAATTGAGTTTTCATGCATCATATGAGAATCCACCATTGGAGCGTTTTAGGGTTGCAGAGGTTCAAATTTGGGGCTTTACGTTCAAAGAAAAATTGAGACACGAGACTAGTACCATTAGAACCAAGAGCTTCCAACGAATTCAATGCTTAGGTCGCGCCCAATTTCTGATCAAAGACGGGCTAATCGCTATTTTTCTATATACCATGTAGTGGGGGTTTAAAACCCCCGCAATCTTGTTTATGTTTTTCAGGTAAACGCAGGGCACTTGGAGAAGAAGGTGAGGTGTGTTCAGGGGATTGGCTCATTTGAATTTTTGCGCGAAAATTAACCACTGACCATTAGTTTGCATTATATTATTTATTTGTTACATTATATACAAAGCGCGTGAATGGCATAGTTGGTGGACGAAGCACTTGGTAAACTCTGGGACCTAGGTTCGATTCCCAGGTCCCCTCACTTTCTCCCTATTATTTTTCTTTCTATGCTAACCTGCAGCGCACACTCCAGAAGTGCATCATATACTTCATGCTCTAGCACGCCACTTGTCCCACAACCTCCACCCAAGGTCTATGGAATGCTGCAGTCAACGCATACACATGCTCCCATGAAAAGTCAGAAAGGGCCTTAAGTCACTGGGCCTAATTGCCACAATATGACCTCCAAACTGGGGTCAGCACCCCCCAAGGGTTTACAACTCTTTTCTTTTTTTATTTTTCATTATTTGTGTTATTTCAATTATTCTTTTTTTAATTCTTTAAATTAACATATTTTCATAACATAAAAAATAATAAAAATCAGAAAGACAAAAACAAAAATATATTTTATTTTAGTATTTTTGTAAATAAATCTCATTAATTAATTTAGCTTTTTTTTTTAGGTTTAACTTTAACATTTTCTTAATAAATTTAAAATTTGTAGAATTAGGTTTTAATTACTTTTACCTTTTTCTTTTCTTTTATTAATTATTAATTATTAATTATTATTTTTGTAAATAAAATTGTATTAATTAATTAGGTTAACTTTAGATTAAATTTTAATGCTTTTCTTAATAAATTAAAAATAACTAGAATTAGGGTTAAATAATATTTTAATTTCATTTAATTCTCATAAAAGTCCATAAATACAAAAAAAACTCCAAAAATCTTTTTCTTTTTACTTTAATTTAATTAATTTGTTAATTATAATTTAAATTCGTTAAAAGGGTCCAACGCCCTCGCATTCCCGATTGTTATCCAATTCGCGCGTTTATTTCCTTTCTTATAATTTTTATGTAATTCTCCCAAAGCCGTGTAAATTAAACATTTATATTTCTCGCATCTTTATTTTATGTCAAATCGGGTCCTGGATTTAATTTGGCGATGTGGACCCGCGCCTTTATAATAGTTTAGGAACTTTATATTTCTCGCAACTCTTTAACTGCTAATAAATTGCATGCAAGAATGAATGTCAAAATAAAAACAAAAACGTAGATCACCCATGACATGAATAAGACAAAAATAAATGAACATGACACACAAATCACACACCACCCCTAGGGTACGCCTCATTGTTGCCTTGCCCCTCGAAAGGTGATCGTCGAGTAGAGGATGTCTTAGTAAGTCCTCATGATCCGGGAACCTGGCATGAGGGTAGCTTCTAAGGTATCTTCCTATTGCTCTGGTGATCACCATGTCTCGAACCTTCGAATTGACCCGAACACCTCCAACGGTGGTGCTACCTACCTCTCAATGGTGGGATGGCACTACTTTAAAGGTCATTTACACAGACAAATTCCTTAGGGTAGGTAGACGACTCTAGATACTTGCTCTAATTTCAAAACAAAATTCAAAAATACTTTTCACTCCGACACCTTTTCAAAAAGCTTTCGAAAGCAACTTTTCAAACACTCTTGAGGACCGATACAAGAGTCGAACTGGAATTTTCAAAGAAACTTTTTTAAAACCCACAGTTGAAAAGCAAACAAACCATTTTTGAAAACACAATGAGCAAGTATCTAAGAGCCCATGGATAACCATGGATAGAAAGGGTGCTAACACCTTCCATTTCTATAATCTACCTCCCGAACCGAGAGAAATCTCTATAAGGAATTTTTCTGTGCTTTTGTCCTTTCCATTTGGAGAAAATAAAAGACGGTGGCGACTCTTGCTTCCGCGACATTTCGCAAACCAGCGTTAAACAGTCAGTTCCAGATCCACCGATCACAATGGCCATATATTTTACTTCGGCTTCGAGAGCCGCTATCATCCTTGTTTCGGCTACGTAAGCCGAAATTCGTTGTAGTGCTTGTGACTCAGTCATTATCACTGAATTCACTTCCCCAACCAGTTGGCTGGATGTCAGTTAGCCCACTGAAATCAATGTGGGACAAGTCTTCTTTGTCCCATTGAAACCCATGATCAGGATGCAGGTACAAGGAACAAAAAGCATTTGACGCTGGCGCCATGTCGAAGTCAGGTGTTAGGCATGGACCAATGTGAGCCAAATTTTTGTCGAAGTCAGCTCTCCCTAGATGATTTACTTCGCCCAAGTAGTAGCTCTGATCTGCTTCTATATTCTCGACAATTCCATTAGGACGCCATAATATTAACCTTTGGTGCATTGATGATGGTACTGCTCCAACACCATGTATCCATTCTCGGCCCAACAATAGATTGTAATTTAGTTTAGCCGATATGACCATAAACATAGTTGGTCGAAGGATAGATCCTACTTTGAGGTCTAGTTGGATCACACCCATAGTGGTCCCTATTCCACCTTCGTAGTTCGATAGGACCGTGTTATGAGGCTTAATGTTTTCATCACTCTTGCCTATTTTCCTTAGCATGAAGTGGGGGATTATGTTAATGGTTGCCCCACAGTCCACCAAGATCTTGTTTACAGTGGCTTCTTCGAGTTTTACCCTTATGAATAAAGGCTTGAGGTGACTTTTCATCGCCTCAGTAGGTGGTTCGAAGAAACCATTTTTCTCTTCAGTGCAGCCATTATCCATGACGAAGTAGCATACTGGCCTATTCTTGGCCATTTCTTGTTCGACTTCCCAGTCGTTCGATTCGACCTCCATCTGGTGGTTGAAATCTCTTGGCAAAACTGAGACTATATTCACCATGATATCTAGGGTGTCATCAGACTCAGAGCCATCTTCGTCACCAACTTCGCCTTGGTTAGGCCATACCAGTCTATTGGTCACTAGTTCCCTCTCTAAAGGCTTTCTTTGCTTTCGCTGGGGGACATTTGAACTTGACTCTGGTTTTGGTTCGTTGACAACTTCTCTCTCAGCCTTGCGCCTCCTTTGGTATCTTCTCCATTGGGATCGAGACATTGGGTTCTTTCCCTTGTAGTTACTTGATACTTGGGTCACTTTGGAGGCACCTACCTGAGGTTCTTTCTTGAGTGTCAAAGATGAACCTCTTGGCACTTCAAAGGAATTCCACCTTTATTTGCTAGGTCTCTTTCGACTCGATGTTTTGAGCCATGTATCAACTGGCACATTGGTTGGAGGCCTGAAAGTTAGTGGCCTCTATTCCTGATTTAAACCCTTTTGGTAGGTTCTTCTGGGATCATGTCGAACATCAGATCCTTCCCTTCTTTTGTTTGCTGCTCTCACACCTTCGATGTGTTCAGCCGCTTTCTTGTCAAAAATAGAGCTGCATCGAGGACACAGCATCACTTCTGATTTTTCTTCTGGCATCTTTGCAAGAATTTTGCCAGATTTTCGTTTTCCCGAGGGAAAGTCGTTATGTTTGCTTGCTCTTGCCTAATTGCCTCCTCTGAAACTTTTGATTCAAAGATTTCGACCATGTTGACATTCATGTTGTCTTTAGTAGCAAGAGTCATCTGCTTCATTTGGGCCTCCAGGTCTTCTGTCTGTCCTTGCGCTGCAGCCAAGTAGGAAATGGGTTTAGCTCCAGATTTTGAGGCTCCACCTGTCTCCAGTTTTGGGCCTTCAGCAGCTTTTTGGACTGCTTCGATTGTCTTTCTAGAAAGATTCCCAGAAAAACTGCCAAAGATTGGCATATTGATATGATCTTTGGTGACTTCGACCATAGTTATTCCTGGCCTTTTCACCTGACTCCTGGAAGCCTCGATCACATTCACCTCTGAAGGTTCAGCATAATGGGCTTCCGACTGCAAAGGGTTTGAATCCACGGTCATGGGGGTCTTATCAACGAACTTCAACCTCCCTTCTTCGATAGCATTTTGTACGAGATCCCTGAAAAGAAAACATTGAGATGTTTTATGGCCCAGAAAATTATGATATTTACAAAAGCCTTTTTTCTTTCTTTGATCAAGAGGAGGCACTTTTACCCCTGAGGGTATTATCATTTTGCCATCTTTTACAAGTAAGTCAAAAATTTCATCACATTTTGTAATATCAAAACTGTAAGTCTTTTTAGGGAACCTATCATTGGCCTTTTCAGAACCAGTGGGGTTTTTTCCACTTGAGGGGACTAGTAGTTTGCAAGAGTATGGTGGCCCTTGTTTTAACTCAGCTAAATCAACCTCACTTTCTTTGACGGTTATAGGTTCGTCGAATGTTTTTGGATCTTCATCGTCCATTTCGACATACGTTATCCTTTCTCTTTTATGAGTTTTTGTCGCCCTGACTTTTTCAGCTTTAAGGCGTTCTACCTGTCGAACCCTATCGGCCAATTGGGCCATGTCTCTCAGGTATTGAGTGTCTAATTTCTTCCTAATGGAGTAATCTAGACCTCCTGCGGCTATTTCGACTAACTCATGCTCTGGAACTTGCGTAAAGCATCTTGCCTTGAGCAATCTAAACCTATTTAGATATTCGTCTATAGGTTCAGTGAATCGCCTCTTTACACTGGCCAACTCTTTCAGGCTTATCTTGGTTTGCCCTATGTAGAATTGTTCATGGAATAATCTCTCCAACTGGGTCCAATGGTGTATCAAATTGGGGGGGAGAGTTGTGAACCAAGTAAACGCATTCTTTGTTAGGGAACTTGGTAAATACTTAATCCTCAGGTTTTCATTGTTTGAAATTTCTCCTGCTTCGATTAAGTATCTTGCCACATGTTCGATAGTGGATTCTATGGTGTCCCCTGAAAACTTAGTAAGCTTAGGGACTTTGCATCTAGGAGGAAAGTCCGTTTGTAACACATATTCCGACAGCGGGGATGTAAAGTTGGGTCTACGGAAGCCCGTATTCATCCCGTTTTGCATCATGATTCTTCCAATCATGGCTGTCAAGTTATTTTCCAAACCAACATTCTGGTATTGGATCTGTTGAACTACTTCGTCAGTGTTTTGGTTTCTATTAACCATCCTTACTTCTGGGGCTATGAATCTAGGCTCTTCGACCCCGGGTTGTTCCATTCGTACCCTAAGGTTTTCTTCGACAGGCTGCTGGACTTGGTTAATAGTGGTTTCTTCCTCTAGAAGTATACCTTGGTTTCCCCTTATTTGTGCCCTTTGGGGCTGTCGAATAGGTTGGGGTACCCCAAAAAAGTCAGCCAGACGCGACATTTGTGCTTTCATTTGCTGATTCGACTGGGTGGTATTATGTATTAGAGGATTTAGCAATGTGCTTAAAGTTTGCGCCAACATTTGAACCATGTCGTGGTTGCTTTCGTCCATTTGTTGCCTCAAGACTGCTGTCGAGGCATTCGTAAGGCCATGCATTACTTGGGACGTTCCTCCTAAGAGTTGGGTCCTACCCCTGTTCGCCATACCAACCCCAGAGCCTTGGAGTGGCGAAGAGGCGCTCACTAAAGGGTCTGAAAAAGTGGACGCAGCATTCGTCAGGCTATCCAATTCAGAAGTTGGCATGCCATAGAGTGGTTCTCAATTTAAACCGACTGTCGAAAAACCTGGGGGAACATATGGCCTAGTTCCTTGGTTTCCCCTTGGTGGGGGAGTTCCAAAAGGCATTCTGGGGCCTGTAAATGGAGGTAATGGCCCCGTTTGTGTAACTGTTACTGCTGGCGTTGAACCAGCGATTACCGCTTCACTTACGGTTGGGATAACCGTTGCTCCCATATTTGTTTGTGGGATTTCTCCATTGTTTGGCGGATTCGCCATCTATTCACTTCTTTTCCTAGTATTTGTTTTGTTGGTGTATATTCTACCACTTCTCAATAACATGCAATACTCTCGAAAAAGGAGGATATTTTATATAAAATGATTAATCGTAAAATCAACATAAAGTCCCACCGGGTGTGCCAATTTGTTTACCGTGAAAATTTTGGTAAACAATCGCTGATCTTCCAAAAGGTTACTTATTTGGTGACTAGCAGGATCGATCAGATTGATCCTAAGACATGGTTGATTTTTTTGGAGTTTGACTAACCCTAATGGTGATTAATGCCAGTAAAATAAAGACACTTTAAATAAATTGCATGGAGAAAGCTTGATAGAATAAATAAAAGCGTTAAGTAAAAGGGCTTCGACGGAGATAAGTAAATGAAAAGCGATAAATTGCTTGAATATAAAAGACTTTGATTAATTCAAATGGTGTTTCACACATACATTCTCAATGATTCTTTCTCTCACGCTGGGTACTTGAATCTAAATGAGTGACTTGTATAAAATGATGAACACACGTGAAAACTACGTGAACAACTAATATTTATACTAAAACAAATCCTAAGTAACCGCTGGGCAGTTACACCGCTTCAAGATGACGCCACATGGCACGCTCACAACCTTCGACGCCTATGCTCTCGACACGTTGCACTTGGTAACTGCTGGGAACCATTTTCCCTCCAACAATTTAAATCTCAAACCGTTCGACCTTGGGCATCAGGTACCTTTGTCGAGAGGTTCCTTCGATGTCGAAGACAATAAGATTCCAACTTAAAGGAATTTCTCTAAGTATCTTGTCATTCTTTGATGAGCCTTCGACATGATCAGCTGGTCGAAGCCTTCTTATGTAGGAAACTCTTTTGACTCATAATTAATGGTCTATATGATAATAAATATGGGTGTCGAATTTAGGAGCCAACAGTTGGCTAATCTCAGGGATCTTCAGGCATGGATAAGAGATGGTATGGCTTCCTGGGAACCTCGAGGATGGAGTGGTGAGGTTTGTTTGGCACGGGGAAGCTTGGAAATATGGTCTGGGATTTTCACGATTTTGGAGATTTTTTGGAAGATTTGTGGAATTTTTTTTAGGCTGTGTATATGCGTCCCTTAGACTTGTGGAAGTGATGTATATATATAGGAGGTGGAGAGGGAAAGGAAACATGGAAAGAATCTGTAGCATGAAGGCCATGATAAAACCATGAATCTTATTTTAAAAAATTGTCAAAAATGAAGAAAACATGCCATTTTGGATGATTCTCTTTTCCATTTTGGTCTTTGCATGAACCTGGTCCTCTCTAATGTATCCTGCACGAAAATTGGGCCTTAAAACAAATCCAAACATCAGCCCACATGGAATGGTTGGACAATAATGAAGCCAATCCATGAAAATTGTAAAGGCAGTGTAAACAGGAAGAAAAGGTGCATTTTGAACTGTTATGTATCGACACAATGCTGCTATGTATCGACACATAACTCTTTCTTGCTCCTATAAAAACAAAATCAGCTCAGCATGAGTCGATGCATAATGAGATGTGTCGACTCATGTACTTTTCCTCCCTCTGTTTTGGATCCTGGATAATAGTATGTATCGACACATAAGGCTTCGTGTCTACTCCTATCCTGTTTGCGTCGAACCATACGTGTTTGTGTCGACTCATGCACCCTTCATATTTCTATTTTGGGGCTGGATAACAATATGAGTCGATGCATAAGGCCATGTGTCGACTCATACCCTGTTTTGTCACTAGAATGAGTCGAATCATGTAGGTATGTGTCGACTCATGCTGTAATTTTCTTGCCTTGAACATTTATTTTGAATTTGAACCTCTTTCAAGAAGTTATGGTAGCCTCCCTCTGTATAGGAAGCTGTAATGTATGAGCTCATATCTTCCAAATGATGCATTTATTGAACTTGAGGATAAAATATAAGTTTTATGGAATTGGATTCTATTCAAAATGAGCTTTGGTTGGGGCAAAATGGATGAAGTATATGAAAGTTATGCCTGATCAAAGTTCAGTTGACTTTTCCTATAGAAACCCTAATTTAGCAATTCTTGACTTTTGATAGATTAGGAGAATTTCTTGAGGAATATTGATCAACCCTTGATCAAATGATGGATATCAATTCAAAATTTTGATGTTGACCAAAAACTTTGAAGTTTGACTATATGTGGGCCACAATTGACTTTTGACCTAGTATAGTTGATTTTCAAGCATTTGAGCAATTGACTGAGCAAACTTGTAGCGTAAGGCATGAAATTTGTTATGGACAATCTTGAAGGCACATTAGGACCATAGAAAACATTTGATACCTTTGGAGCTCATACATCTTGGTGAAAAGTGAAACCCTAGTTAGAGGTTCATTGCTTAGGAGGAGAATTTATCTGATCAATTCTTAGTCAACCTTGAGCAATTGGGAACCTCTAGGAGCATGTCTTGAGTAAAAATGGGAGGGAAAATTTTGAGGTACAACATCTTCCCCTGTTCAATCTTCTTAAACCTGAGGATTTAGATTGGCTTGTCTGCCTTTCATGATCTGAAGGTGGAAGATGATTGAACACTAGAGTGCCCAAAAATTTGCACTCACATGAAGTAACATTGATGGTTGATGATGTTGGGAATGGGCTTAAAGATGTCATTTAGAGAAGATGATTGAGAGTCGTCGGAGATGGGCTTAAAGATGCCATCCAAACTAGATGCTGACTTCCTAAGAGGTCTCTTTGTGGGATTCATGTTCCTTTTGTCTAAGGAGGACTCCATTGGGGAATATGGGTTTCTGTTGCTCTCCCGCTTGAGGAAAACTCTAGGGGAATAGAGTCTAGGAGCTTCAGTTGTCCAAGGCTCTGCTGAAGAGTTATCTCTAGAGAGATGAAATTTTGTTGTTTTCTGGTTGAAATATAGGCTTCACAGTAACTTGCTGGGGAGAATGGAATTAACTGTTATCTGAAAATATATTAGAAAGAGAATGTATAGGGCTGTTCCAGGATGAGTCCGTGTTAGCCTGCATCCATAGATATATGAGAAAGAGCCTGTGTGGGGCTGCTTCAGGATAAGTCAGTGTTAGACTGCATATAAAGATATATGAGAAGGAATCCGTGTAAGATTGTTTCGGGATGAGTCCGTGTTAGACTGCATCTGGATGATGAGAAGGAACCCGTGTAAGATTGCTTTGTCTGGTCATGTAGATAGTTTTCCTGTCTAGTTTCAGGTGTTAATCTACAGTCGGTCGTCCACAGATAGTTGTCCTGGCTTGTTACAGGTATTAATATGGAACTTGTCTTTGTTGGTCGTCGAGATAGTTGTCCTGGCTGGTTTCAGGTATTAATCTCTGACCCGAGAAAGAAATATAGTTTTCCTGGCTTGTTACAGGTATTAATCTTCAATCTCTTAATGTAGATAGTTCTCCTGGCTTGTTACAAGTATTAATCTACATTCGGTCGTCCACAGATGGTTTTCTTGGTTGGTTTCATGTATTAATCTGGGACTTACCAACATTGGTAACATAGATAGTTCCCCGTCTGGTTTCAGGCATTAATTTGTGGCTTGCTGTATTTGTTAGTAAACCCGTCTTGCTTCAGGAGTTCATACCACTTGGTCATATAAATAGTTTCTCTGTCTAGTTTCGGGCATTAATCTGTGGCCTGTTGTATTTGTTGGTAAACCCGTCTTGCTTCGAGATTTCATACAACTTGGTCGTATAGATAGTTTCCCCGTCTGGTTTCGGGCATTAATCTTTGACCTTTTGTATAGGTTGACAGTGTTTGTCTTTCTGCGAACTCAACCTGGAAAGGTAAAGTCAGTTTCATGCGATGTCATGATGTATGAATTGAGTGATGCTCTCAAAATAAATGAGATTGTGATATACGCATTTGTGCTGCATATGCTATGATATTTGTAGAAATGATGTATGAATGCAATGTATGATCATGTCAATTGTTCCATTGTTGTATTATTGAACTAGGGGGGAAGAATGTAGTCCTTCAAATTTGTTGAAGTTGAAACGCTGGGAGATGAACTTCCGTTGTTAGAGAAATAAACTCTGTTGGGGAAGGTAAACTCTGTGAACTGTTTGGGGATTTTGTTGAAATCCTATTGGGGAATTTTGAGAAGCTTGGCGACTTCACTGGGGGGTATTTTGATGGAGCAGTAATTTGGAGATTCTTGCTCCGTCGGGGATATGAGAACCAGACACCATTAGGTCGCATGCTGAGAATATGGCGGTTACCTTGTAGTAGGATGTCTCTGCCTCTGTATCTGCTGGAGGAAATATCTGTGGGGATTTTGTGGATGGCCCTTAGATATTATTTCGTTTCTTAAAGTCATTAGCAACTGTCTTTCTGTTTTTAGGTGTATATTTGTAAGCAGTAATCACATTCACATGCATATGTTCAAAAATAATCACTGGACGTTTTCGCAAACAAAACAGAAAAATAAAAATAGATGTTTTGTACTGTCAAAGAGATAACTTTGTATTAACTTGAATAAGCATTTTTGTACAAAGAGACGGACATCCTAGTAAGAGAATGTTTTCATAAGAATGGAAACTATACAAAAAAAAATAGTATACAAAGAAAAACAGCTATGTGAAATAATCCCATTGGGTTCCTATTCTGCTATTGCCTTTATGTCTTTAAGCGTCTCATCTCTTTCGCTGCTTGTCCAAAGCTGACTGGGTTGATTAGTAACACTTGAGCTTGATAGTTGATACTGAAGATTGGTTGTAAGGTGATCCAACAGGACATAGTTATACACTTTAAATCCCTAACTTTTGCCTGGACCTCCCTTTCGGGTTTTCAGTCCACCAGGATACCCTTTTTTAACCAAGCTGCCTTTTCAGGTTTTTGACTTGCCGGGTGTACATGTTTTTTTTATGTATATCCCTAATTTTTGCCCGAACCCTTTTGGTTCGTCGGGATGCCCTAATTTTTTCCTAGGCCAGTCGACATAGCGGGTCTTTGTTCATGCGTAGTATCTTTTAACTATGTATGTGTTTACCGGGTGTGGAAGATCGTTATCGTCCATAGTAGTTAAGATCATGGCCCCACCAAAAAATATGTTCTTGATTACAAATGGCCCTTTGTATGTGGGAGTCCATTTTCCCCTGGGATCACCTTGTGGAAGTATGATACGCTTGATTACTAGGTCACCAGCCTGATATACCTGGTGTCTGACCTTCTTGTTAAAAGCTTTGATCATACGTTTTTAGTACATTTGACTGTGACAGACAGCCGCGAGCCTCTTCTCGTCAATCAAGTTTAATTGGTCAAATCGAGTCTGAACCTATTCGTCTTTATTCAAACCTGCATCCTTCATGATTCTTAATGAAGGGATCTGGACTTCAATGGGTAGGACAACTTCCATACCGTATACCAAAGAGAAAGGAGTTTTCCCTATTGATGTGCGCATTGTGGTATGGTAACCATGAAGAGAAAATGGTAACATCTCGTTCTAGTCTTTGTATGTCACTGTCATCTTCTGTATGATCTTCTTGATATTTTTATTAGCAGCTTATACAACACCATTCATCTTCGGCCGGTAAGGAAAAGAATTATGATGCTGGATCTTGAATTTCGTGTAAAGCTCGGTGATCATAGTGTTATTGAGATTGGTATCATTATCCATAATGATTCTTTCTGGAATACCTTACCGATAGATAAGGTTATATTTGATGAATCGGGCCACAACGTTCTCGGTAACGGAAGCAAATGAAGCTGCCTCGACCCACTTCGTGAAGCAAATGGCAACCAGGATGAAACAGTGCCTGTGATCGGTGGATCTGGAACTGACTGTTTAAAGCTGGTTCGCGAAATGTCGCGGAAGCAAGAGTCGCCACCGTCTTTTATTTTCTCCAAATGGAAAGGACAAAAGCACAGAAAAATTCCTTATAGAGATTGCTCTCGGTTCGGGAGGTAGGTTATAGAAAGGGAAGGTGTTAGCACCCTTTCTATCCATGGTTATCCATGGGCTCTTAGATACTTGCTCACTTGTGTTTTCAAAAATGGTTTGTTTGCCTTTCAACTGTGGGTTTTAAAAAAGTTTCTTTGAAAATTTCAGTTCGACTCTTGTATCGGTCCTCAAGAGTGTTTGAAAAAATTGCTTTGAAAGCTTTTGAAAAGTGTCGGTGTGAAAAGATTTTTGTTTGTTTTTTGAAGAGAGCAAGTATCTGCGAGAACCTACCTACCCTAAGGAATTCGTCTGTGTAAATGTCCTTTAAAGTAATGCCATCCCACCATTGAGAGGTAGGTAGCACCACCGTTGGAGGTGTTCGGGTCAATTCGAGTTTGTAGGGGCATGGTGATCACCAGAGCAATGGGAAGACACCTTAGAAGCTACCCTCATGCCAGGTTCCCGGATCATGAGGACTTACTAAGACATCCTCTACTCGACGATCACCTTTCGAGGCAAGGCAACAGTGAGGCGTACCCTAAGGGTGGTGTGTGCGAATTGTGTGTCGTTTTCATTTGTATTTATCTTGTCATATCATTGGTGTTCTACGCTTGATTTTATTTTGACATACATTCTTTCATGCTTGGTTAACAGTTAAAAATATTTGCGGAAAAAAGTAAATCTAAGGCTATTACAAATGGCGCGGGTCCACATCGCCAAAATTAAACCGGACCCGATTTGACAGAAAATAAATAAAGCAAAGTAAATAACGAAATTGAAAAGTGCGAAAAGTAAATGTTACAAAGCTTCGGGAGAGGTACATAATTATTCAAGCGAAATAAAATAAATATGCGAAATTAAATCGAATACGAGGGTGTTGGACCCTTTTGCAAAATTAAATTAATAAGGAATTTAAAATTAAAGGAATGCTTGTTTTTGGTATTTTTATGTATTTTAAGATTTTAATGAGAAAAAAGAATTAATTAAAATTAACTAACCCTAATTCTAATGGTTTTTAAGTTTGTTATGAAAATATTAAAATATAACCTAAATTAAACCTAAGTTCTTTTATGTACAATTTAATTTATAAAAAAAATAAATAAATAATTAATATTATGGTAAAAAGGGAAAATTAAAAGAAATAAAAATTAATTACCTAATTCTATGTTTTTTATGTTTTTATTGTGAAAAGAATTAATATTGCAACCTAATTTAAATTAATTTACATACAATTTGCTTATAAAAATAATTAAATTATTTATTATATTTTTTCCATCTTTTCTGATTTTTATGAGATTTTTGTATTTTGGTAAAAATAATTAATTAATTCAAACAAATAAAGAAAAGAAAATAGCCATTGAAAATAAAATATGAAAAAATATAGAGAAGGCAAACCAGGGGGGTTCAGGCCCCAAAGTGGAGGTTTTGATCCAAGAGTTCTGGCCCAATAAGCTTGAAATCTGTTGACTTTTCCAGGCCACGTATGGGACTTCTGACTAGGGCGTATGGTACACCTCTGATCATGGCTCTCTGATTAATTCTCTTAGGCACGTGGACGTTGGATTCAGTGAGTGTATGGTAGTCTTGACTTTGGGCGCTGCATGGGAA
Source organism: Vicia faba (assembly GCA_948472305.1). Lineage (NCBI taxonomy): Eukaryota > Viridiplantae > Streptophyta > Magnoliopsida > Fabales > Fabaceae > Vicia > Vicia faba. The sequence continues at coordinate 266,149,299 of OX451740.1, forward strand.
TTTACATAGAAAAATAATATTGGCAATTATACAGACCTGGGACTCGAACCCAGGTCTTGGATGTTGAAGCAATGAGAGTTTGCCAGCTGAGCCACTGAACGCATTTGATTAATAGATAAACAATGAACATTATAAAAGAAAAGCAAATGGTTAGTGGTGCAACGCGCGAAATATTCAAACGCGCCAATCAGTGTGTGACACGGCTTCTTCTTCCTCACCATCCCTGTAAAACAAAACACGAAGGCAACGGTTTTCATAGCGTGGTTTTAGGCCATTTTATAGAAAATAGCGATTAACTCCTCCACGCTCATAAATTGAGCGCGAGGGTAGATTCTTCTTCGTCTCCATGTGCTGAGTCTAATGGTCATGGTTTTGAGGCTTAATTTTTCCTCTTTGCAAAAGCCCTAAATTCAAGCTCTGAAAACCCTAGAAAATAAACATGGTAAAATCGTGTGTATAGCATAAAAATACAATTAAACGCATTGGTCAGTATCAGAACATCATAAGGAATACAAATCCATGATTAGAATGCCATGAGAATGCCTAAAATTAAAAACACGATTGTGACTTTTTCTCTGTACAGGAGAGGTTCTTATTACCAATTCTTGAAGTTTGAGTTGATGTTTTGGATTGGAATGTGATCAGGGACCTTCAAGGAAGCTATTGGAATAAAAATTAAGGCTCGAATCCTCCTCTAACCACGTTTTCAGAATTGAGTTTTTAAGTGAAAATTCCAAGTTTGTATATTGGTCTCTAGCGCAGCTTCCAGTCTATGGGCATTAGGGTTATGATCATGTATTTGTATGGAGTGTATTAGGTTAACAAAATTCAATAAAATCCATGGCATTGATGTTTTTTTGAAAATTTGATTTTAAAGATCTTTTCATATCTTTTTTTCATGTGTTCTTTGTTCAAATCATGCCAATCAGTCCAATTCTTTCCTAATTAGCCTATGCACGAAATCTTGATGGCAAACATGCATGAAAAGATTTTTTTAGGTCAAGTTATATATTTTCCACATATTTAAATGATTTAAATGAATTAATATTAATAATAATTCAAATAAATAAATAAAAAATGAGAAAATACTTCCCTTTGGGCCAAGTGGTCGTGCATATGCTTGGAATGATGAATCATGGAAGAAAAATGGGAATTTTTTTTATTAATAACCACGTATTAAAAAAATATTTCGCAAATAACCGGGTTTCGGAAAAAATTACGCAAATAACCATGTTTGAGATGGCTCCACAAAGGAGGAGCCATCTCATTTGGCGCATCCTCCTCTTTTTATAAGGGAGGCGCCATCTCATTTGGCGCCTAAGGGCAAATGGCAAGCCCTAAGCCAAATGAGATGGCGCCTATGTGCAAAATTAGGTCAAAAAAAAAAAATTCCTTTCCTGCGCGTTGCGTATTAGACAGAGATAAACAAAATTGATTTTTTATTTGAAAAAAAATAATTACATTCAACTGTTTTACATTTAAATAACAGTAAAAAAATAGATACAAAAAATACTGGAAAAAAAAAAGATACATCAATGATCCCCAGGAACCCGGTAATGACCCCCAGTTCCGCATCCCCGTCCTCGCCTTTCTCTTGCTGGGTGCCGTCTCGTTTCCTGTTGCGGCAAGGTCGATGGCCCAGCGAAGTCAATGCGATCCGAATCCATAAAATCAGTAAGATCTCCATATCTCGAAGATCCGCTCTGGTACAGTCGGTTACCCATACCCTCGAAGTTTGGTCGTGTTGGCGGTGGGTGGGGTTCCATGGTTGGTCGGTAGCATTGGTCGTCTGAGTACGGGGGGTAGAAAGGAAATGGATCTTGGGGTGTTTGGTACTGTGGATGTTGGGTTGTTTGGTGATATGGTGGTTGATGGTAGGTTTGGTCGGGTTGGTCATAATCTTCTGACATTCCCATATCAGGGCTAAGGCTGGATGTTGAGGGCCCCATATTGGGATATGTGGAAGACTGAAATTGTGTATGGGGTATGTGGGTTTGCTGGTATTGGGGTTGGTATTGTGGTTGGGTTTGAGGCATATCTGGGTATTGGTAGTTTGGCGGTGATTGTGGTTGGTAGTACGGCATTTGGTTGTAGTTGTGTTGTGGTGGGGAATGTGGTTGTGTGTTTGTTGGTCTGTTTCTTCTTGGGGGTTGGTTTGAGGTTGATGGATTTTGGGTTTGTTGGTGGGGAATCTAGGGTTGTGCCCATTGTGTGCGTGGGTCAACCAAGTATCTCGGATGAGACACGTGCATATCTGGGTTACTAACCGACCTGTACCACGACATATATTGATCGGTGTGTCGCATGTTACCTTGAGTAAGGAAAATAGGGGATTGCAAGATGTAGCGGTGACGCCTTTGCCACATTTTACACCATTCTGGAGCAAAGTCTTTCCAGTTGGTTAGATTCCACTGGGCGTCGACCCTTTTTAGATGCCAGGGGGACAAATCTGTTGGGTCACTTGGTATCTCTTGGATCATTCCGAACTGCATCTTCACGCGGTCGCTGTGGTGCATCTCCACAATGTTGAACCGAATGAGTGCAGTCTTTGCAGTCCAAGTTGCTGCATCCTCTGGATTTGGAGAATGGTCCAAACCCAAATATGGTCTCCAGACGAACTGCGATAAAATTTAAATCAGGTAAGCGCAAAAGTAATGTATAAATAATTAAAATGAACAAAAGTTAAAAGCTACGACTTACGTCATCTGGGCCTAAGTGATCCAACAGATTCCGGTAGAGTGCGACATTGAATCTGGGATTCTTGCCGTAATCCATACCCCTCACGCAGTACCTATAGGAAATGAGAAACATGTTATTTTTAGCATATATTTTGGAAAGAGAAGAATAGTTATAAATGCTATAACTTAATGACTTACTTTGTTGCGTAAGGGAAACCAAAAGTGTTGTTGTTGATGGGGTTTAAGGACTCCATCCTCCACCAACCCCAGGCTTGTAGTAAAAATGCGCACCCGTAAAATGTACATTTTTCCTTGACCGCGTTTTTGCACAAGGAACTGTACAGGTGGGCTAATACTGCAGAACCCCAACTAAATTTTCTAGTTTTATCAAAATTTGTTAGTAAATGTAAGTACATGAAATTTACACTATTTCCCGTACTTTCGGGAAATAAAAAAGTACCAAAAAGTATCATAATATACGTTCGGGCTTTTACTACTCGGTCATTTTCTGAGGAATTTTCATTTAATTCCATACTTGCATAATGCCGTTTCAGGTCAGTGAGTAGTATTCCCTGCCCTCTTGCTCCACCACCTTCTACCATGTCCCTACCCAACAGTTCTTCACATTGTGAGTTGGGTTGTTGAACCGACCCGTTCACCGCTTTACCGTCAATAGGGAGGCCCAGTAGCATGTACACATCTTCGAGAGTGATGGTACATTCACCTATTGGTAGGTGAAATGTATGGGTCTCCGGTCTCCACCTCTCCAACATTGCAAGGATGAATTTGGAGTCAATGGTGCAGTTGGAGATCTTTATCACGTGTCCAAAACCTGCATATTCCAGATAAGGGACGATGAAAGGGTCGGGAGCCAGGTATTTGTGCGAACGGATTCTGAATCGTTGTGTATCCTGAGATCATAATTAAACAAGAGTAAGATTAATTAAGATGAACAACACATTTTTTAAAGTATGAAAAATGTATAACCAAAGAAGAGACTTACAAATGCAGCAATGTTTTCCCTTGTGCCTCTGTGAGTATCTCCCATTGTTAGAAGGGCCATTCTTCAGAACGCTTGAGAGAATGAAAGACTTAGGAAGAAATAAAGAGTATGATAGACTTAAGAAATATTTCGTAGCAGAGAGTGAGAGAGTGAGAGTTGTGTGGGTGTGAGAGATGTTTCATAAGGTATGTATTTATAGGCAAATAATTTTGATGTAGTGGTTGCATGCCTGCGAGGTGTCACATTTGCATGCTTAGGGAGTTACACATATGCATGCATGCATTTACAAATAATGTAAGGTGTCACTCTTGCAGGCTATGTGGCAGCATAAGCCCATGCATGTAATATTATTGGACAGTAAGGGAGGCGCCATCTCACTTGGCGAAATAGTACAAAAATGAATGTTGTCGCCACCCCATTTGGCGAATAAGAGGTGTCACGTTTTACAGCATTGTCTCAGGCTACGTGACAGCCTTTGGGATTCCTTTCTCTGTTGCATGCAAGGCCATTGGAGCTGATGGGTGGCAGGCTTACACAAAACATTTATGTGTGTAGAATAGGGCCAGGCGAGGTGGCAGCATAAGCCCATGCATGTATCACGATTGGACAGTAAGGGAGGCGCCATCTCACTTGGCGAAATAGTACAAAAATGAATGTTGTCGCCACCCCATTTGGCGAATAAGAGGTGTCACGTTTTACAGCATTGTCTCAGGCTACGTGACAGCCTTTGGGATTCCTTTCTCTGTTGCATGCAAGGCCATTGGAGCTGATGGGTGGCAGGCTTACACAAAACATTTATGTGTGTAGAATAGGGCCAGGCGAGGTGGTAGCATAAGCCCATGCATGTATCACGATTGGACAGTAAGGGAGGCGCCATCTCACTTGGCGAAATAGTACAAAAATGAATGTTGTCGCCACCCCATTTGGCGAATAAGAGGTGTCACGTTTTACAGCATTGTCTCAGGCTACGTGACAGCCTTTGGGATTCCTTTCTCTGTTGCATGCAAGGCCATTGGAGCTGATGGGTGGCAGGCTTACACAAAACATTTATGTGTGTAGAATAGGGCCAGGCGAGGTGGCAGCATAAGCCCATGCATGTAATATTATTGGCAGCCTTGGGGGGTTGCATCACTTACTTAATTGAAATATTTTGCCTTAGGTTGAACATAACATTCATTCACATAAACTGTAAAATTTTCCAACCTTCGAATCAGTCATCTAACCTTCAAACATTCCAGCATTCATACCTTCATATAATCAATAAACCCAAAACATTCCCACCTTCATACCTAAAACAATTCTACACAATGGCCTCTTCACCACAATTTGTTGTCAAAGCACATTTCAACGGTGAGACATACATGTGTCCCACAGTTGGGTTTTTGTTTAGAAACACCGACAATATCCGATTTCTCTTAAACGGGAAAGCAAATTTCTCCTACTTTAAGAAAAGATTGGAGGCCAAACTTGAACGAGGCCCGGTATCCCAGATATTTTATCAGAGTCCAGTCTTTTTTGGAAACAATCAAGTCATATTTTATAAGGTTGCAATTCAAGATGACGAGGATTTCCAGAACATGATTTCCAGCCATGTCTATTCTGGAAATGACTCTATTGAGTTGTACGTTCTGTTTCAAGAGCCTCCGGTGACACAGGAGGTAGAGCCTCCGGTGACACAGGAGGTTGATCCTTTGGAGAATGAGCAAGATGAGGTGGATGCAGTTGATGATGAAGAAGAAGATAACGAGTTAGAGTTCGATGAAATGGTGAACGACGATTCTGACGATGATGGCATCCCAAGTATTCCTACCGACAAAATCTACACACCACCTACGCACATGACAAACTTCAACATGGGTGGAGATGAACCTTCTACGGACTTGTTTTTCCAACCGTATATGCAATCAGATGAAAATTTAAAAGAGAAGGACAATTTTCGTAATAGAGAGGAATGCATAAGGGCCATCAAAAAATTTCACATGCTCAACTCGGTTGATTATAAGGTGGATCGTGTAAACCCGGAAAGGTACAAGATCAAGTGTGTCCACCCTGACTGCATGTTCAAGCTGACCGCTTCATACAGACTAAGGGGTGACTGCTGGGTCATAGGTTCCATGACTACCCATACTTGTGTAAGTTCCACTCAATCACAAGACCACCGAAAACTCAACCATGATCTAATCTGTCAAGAAATCCTACCCCTGGTCAGCAACGACCCTTCTTTGAAGGTGAAAACAATCATCTCCCACATCACCACGGTTTTTAACTACACTCCGTCTTACCGTAAGGCGTGGTTAGCAAAGACTAAGGCGATTGAAAGGGTGTACGGAAACTGGGAGGAGTCATACCGAGAACTTCCCCGCTACCTAAATGCACTCAAGACATATTCTCCAGGTAGTGTTTATGTTCTGGAAACATTGCCAGCGTACGCTCAAGATGGTAGTCTACTACATGGCAACGGAATATTCAGTCGCGTCTTTTGGGCATTTCAACCATGCATCTCAGGGTTTGCATCATGCAAAACAATTCTACAAATAGACGGGACTTGGTTGTATGGGAAGTACAAAGGCACGCTTTTGATGGCAGTTGCACAAGATGGCAACAATAACATTTTCCCCGTTGCGTTTGCCCTTGTCGAGGGGGAGACCGGTGGTGCTTGGAGCTTTTTCCTGAAAAATCTTCGTACACACATGGCTCCTCAACCAGATCTCTGTTTGATCTTGGACATACATGCCTCCATTGAAAGTGCCTATAATAATCCGGCAAATGGTTGGCATGACCCTCCTTCTACGCATGTCTATTGCGTCAGGCATATCGTCCAGAATTTCTCGAGGGAGGTCAAGGACAAAACATTGAGGAAAGCGGTGATGAATGCGGGATACGCACTGACACAGCCCACATTCAAATATTACCGCAACGAGATCCGTTTGTCTAACCCAGAAGCCGGTACGTGGATCGACAATATACCGGTCGAAAAATGGACTAGGTCATACGACAATGGCCAAAGATGGGGGCATATGACTACAAATCTTATTGAATCAATGAATGGGGTATTCAAGGGCATACGAAACCTCCCCATCACTGCCTTGGTGAAATCCACGTATTTTAGGATGGCTGCGTTATTTGCCAAAAGAGGTGAAATGTGGTATGCGGTCTTGCAATCAGGACAACTATGGAGTGAAAGCTGTATGAAATACATTAAGGCTGAAAGTGCTAAAGCCAACACTCACATGGTTACACGGTTTGACCGCCATAGCCACAACTTCATTGTGAAAGAGACAATTGACCACAATGAAGGCCTGGCAAGACAAGAATACAGGGTCATTTTACCTTCTCAATGGTGCGATTGTGGCAGGTTTCAAGCTTTTCGTATGCCTTGCTCTCATGTCATTGCCGCTTGTGCGCATACCCATCAAGACGCGCTTCAACTGCTCTCAAACGTTTATAAATCTGAAACGTTGCTCACTGTTTACAACAACAACTTTCCTTTGGTGGCAAAACCGGACTATTGGCCTGAATACAACGGTGATATAGTTTAGCACAATGACCAAATGCGAAGGAACAAGAAGGGTCGTCCCAAAAGCAGGCGCATAACAACAGAAATGGACGATCTTGACAGGTTGGAAAGAAAGTGTGGTTTATGCCGTCAGGTCGGACACAATCGCAAAAACTGTCCGAATCGGGCGTCTGGCTCGACCACATAAATTTTGTAATACAATAAATCTTTTCAATATTTGTGTTGTAAACATTATGGGTTTTCCGTTAATAAAACTGTTCACACAATTTAAGAAATTCAATATAGGAAATTACATTAGGGTTTTCGCGTACAACAATGATTAACGATAATCAATCTAGGAAATTACAACTGTTAACACAATTTCATCTGACCCATGCATCATCAGCATTACATCACTGTCTGTTTTGACTTCCTCCAACCACACATTAGGTCTTCCTGTCGCATGCGAGGTTGTTGTTCGTTTTCGATGGATCCTTCGAATTTTTTCCCCCTCGGCGATGTCTCCATCTAGCCACCGCATCAACTCCCGCTTCAGACACTCCATGGAGTGAATGTGCCAGAATTTCATTTTCATCGCGGGTTTCGTGGCGGAGAATATAACGTAACCATCTCTGCTAAAAATCATAGGCGACGTCATTACGTAAATAAGGGAGTACAAAATAAAAATACAGTGCGAGAAAGTGTGAGAAATTTCAAAGAAACGGACGAATTATTTATAAAACAGCAAAAAACCCTAGTTTTGCCCTAGGCGCCAAGTGAGATGGCGCCTCCTCTCCTTTTTAAGGAGCATGCGCCATCTCACTTGGCTAAAAGCCAATGGAGGCGCCAAGTGAGATGGCGCCTAGGGCAAAACCCTAGGTGCATGCGCCAAATGACTTGGCTCCTCCTTTGTGGAGCCATCTCAAACATGGTTATTTGCGTAATTTTTTCCGAAACCCGGTTATTTGCGAAATATTTTTTTAATACTTGGTTATTAATAAAAAAAATTCGAAAAATGGGCCCATTAGCAATTTTAGGTCATTTGGATCAAAGTTGACTTTTCAAAATATCCAAAAATTTCCCAACTTCCACAAGGCATAACTTGCTCAATTTTTAAGCTTTCCTCATGTTCTTGGACATTTTGGAAAGGTCTTTGAGTCCTCTAACCAATGTATTTGGTCCCATGTCATTTTGATTTACCAATAACAAATTATGGCCTTTGACTTAAAGTCCCTTTTTGTTGACTTTTGAAAATGACCTATAATGTTGAAATTGATAACTTTTTGTAAGAGCATTTCTTGGACTTGAAGTATGAAGATGAGTTGTAGGAAATGTCTTTCTCTTCAAAATGAGATTTGGATGGAATTTTTATGATAATCCATGTGAAAGTTATGCCCTGGTCAATTTCAGTTGACTTTTTCAACTGTCCAAATAAGGAAACTTTTGCATCTTTGATGATTTCTGAGCCAAATTTTGAGAATCATGATCAAGCATTGATCAAATGATGTTTGTGGCTTCAAAATGATATGTTGACCAAAATTTTGAACTTTTGACTGTCAAATGACCATTTTGCCCCTACAGTTGACTGTAGTGCAATTTAGGGTTTTGACTGTGCAATTTTGAGCTGAATTCCTTGCAATTTGTTATGAGGATACTTGACCATCTTTGTAGGCATATGAGACTTGATTGGGCCTTTGAAAACTTCCTTGTCTTGATCAGAACACAAACCCTAGTTTTGACTGTATAGGAGACCTTTGTACTGAGCAACCCTTGGGGGAGTTTTGTGACTTGGCTTGGCAATTTCTTGAAGAATATGGGAGGGCAAATTTTGGGGTACAACATTTGCCCCTGTTCAATCTTCTTATACCTGAGGATGCAGATTAGCCGACGTGCCTTTCGTAATCCGAGGGTGGAAGATGATTGAACACTAGAGTGCCCAGAAATTTGCGCTCACATAGTAGCAGTGATGGGCTTATAGATGCCATTGGGAGATTGCTGGATAGGATGATGGGCTTATAGATGCCATCTGGATGTTGATCGCGTAGGAGATTCCTTGGCGAGAACCTGCATACCTGCAAAACAGAAAATGAGTACCTGACACGTTGCAGGAGCTGATTTTAGATGCTTGGTATAGATGTGTCCTGACTGGTTACAGGAGCTGAGTCTGGAGCTTCAAATGGCGATGAATGAACCAGGGATGGTTACTGTCTTAGCATGAATGGTAAGAGAACCTTGGGCGACTTTAACTTCAACAACGCTCGCTGAGAAAAACCTTGGGTGACTTTAACTTCAACAACGCTCGTTGAGAAAAAATCTTGGGTGACTTTAACTTCAACAACGCTCGTTGAGAAAAATCTTGGGTGTCTTCTACTGGGATAAGCATCAGGGAGATCTTAGGGTTGATCTGACTGAACCAGAGAAAGCCTTTGACTGGATAAGCATCAGGAAAATCTTAGGGTCGATTTAACTGAACCGGACAAGGTCTTGAAACATCTTCAACTAGATAAGCATTAGGGAGATCTTAGGGTCGATCTGACTGAACCAGAGAAGGCCTTTGACTGGATAAGCATCAGGAAAATCTTAGGGTCGATTTAACTGAACCGGTCTAGGTCTTGAAATATCTTCAACTGGATAAGCATCAGGGAGATCTTAGGGTCGATCTGACTGAACCAAGAGAAGGCCTTTGACTGGATAAGCATCAGGAAAATCTTAGGGTCGATTTAACTGAACCGGTCTAGGTCTTGAAATATCTTCAACTGGATAAGCATCAGGGAGATCTTAGGGTCGATCTGACTGAACCAGAGAAGGCCTTTGACTGGATAAGAATCAGGAAAATCTTAGGGTCGATTTAACTGAACCGGACAAGGTCTTGAAATATCTTCAACTGGATAAGAATCAGGGAGATCTTAGGGTCGATCTGACTGAACCAGAGAAGGCCTTTGACTGGATAAGAATCAGGAAAATCTTAGGGTCGATTTAACTGAACCGGTCTAGGTCTTGAAATATCATTGAGAATTTCAACTGCATCTTTCCTGAAAGGTAAAGGTCAGTCGTATGCAATGCATGATATGGATCAAACAATGATGTTCTCAACATAAATGAGATTTGTATGATACAATGCGTTATGCATGCTATAATGATGTATGTGATGTTTTATGTATGTATATTTTCGTCTAAGAAAGTAAATCCTTGACGGGTGCCGGGAAGTCGTATCCTGGGCTGATGTTGAAGAATAGATTTTGCTTCCGCTGGGGATGATAACCGATAGGAGAAGATGACTCCGTTGCGGGATAAACTTGGAAAATGAAGGATTCTGCGGGGAGAAAAGATATTCTAGCGACCATGCTGGGAAGCAATATTCTGTGGGGAGAGAGATACTTTGCTGAGTCGTTGATGATAACTTCGTTGGGGATATCTTTGTTGTTGGAAGTGTTAATGGACTTCGCTGGGGGTAAGAAGATTATGTCGACGACGATCTTTCCGTGGCTTTTGGCTGAGGATAACCCAGTTATATCCTGTTAAGGAAATAACTCTTTAAATCCAGCCGGACGACGCGTTCGTGTTCTGCGAGGGGATAAGCTTCCAGAATCTACTGGGGATAAGCTTATTGCTTGGGGATATGAATTCCAACTTTCCTGGGGAAACTGGATTGGGCTCTTCTGGGGAAGTTTTGGAACTGCGGGGGAAGTGATTCCTTTGAATGTTGAGATACCGCCGGGGAACAATCTTTAGGCCAAGACTGCCGGGGATGCTTGTTAAGAATATATGTATTGCTGCCTGGGGAATATTGATATCTGCTGGGTGATACCCAACTTCCTTGAGGTTTGATAATAGCTTGGAGAAGAATGCACTGTTTTGTTGAACCATTCTCTGGGGAATTCAGGTATACTGGTCATGTTCTTTAGCTGAACCTACCTTGGTACCTTGGAGGATAGAACAATTAGACTGCTCAGACAACTCTTTATTGCCCCTGTTTCTAGTGTCACCTGCAATTAATTCCTTTGTTTCGTATGCGAATATTTATGAGTTAGCAAATTATTGTCAATGCATATATCACAAATTGAACCTTGGACGTTCTTCGCAAAACAGAAAAAAAAACACTTGGCACGTTTAACTGAAAATATATTTGTATTGATTTTGAATGGCCTGTGAATAGGCGTTTTGTATACAAGAGGCTGACGTCCTAGTAAGAGGAACGTCGCCGAACAAGAGAGTTTATACAAATTTTGTACAAAAGAAAATAAAACAGCTGTGTGAAATGAATGATCCACTGGGTTTCAACTCTGCTATTGCCTTTATAACTCTGAGCGTCTCATCACTTGATGACCTTGGTTGAAGGTGAAGCTGACTGATCGATGCCGTCTGAACTTGATGTAGATACCGGATTCTGGATGCAAAGTGATCCAATGAGACATAGTATTACGCTTTTATCCCTAATTTTGCCTGGACCGCCCTTTCGGGTTTTCGGTCCACCGGGATACCCATTTTTGCCCAAGCCGCCTTTTCAGGTTTTCGACTTGCCGGGTGTACAGATTTTTCATTTTCATCCCTTCATTTTGCCCGAACCCTTTTGGTTCGACGGGAAGCCCTAATTTTTGCCTAGGCATGTCAGCCTAGCGGGTCTTTTTTATGCGTAGTATTTTTTAACTATGTCTGCATTGGCGGGGTGAGGAAGGTCGTCACCATCCATGTTGGTTAATATCATTGCTCCTCCTGAGAACACATGCTTAACCACAAATGGCCCTTCGTACGTAGGGGTCCATTTGCCCCTTGGATCACTCTGAGGAAGGATGATTCGCTTGATTACCAGATCCCCAACTTGATATTCCTGTGGTCTGACCTTTTTGTTAAATGCCCTGATCATCCGTTTCTGATACATCTGACCATGACAGATAGCAGCAAGTCTCTTTTCATCAATGAGGTTGAGTTGATCAAGTCGGGTCTGGATCCAATCATCTTCGTTCAGATTTGCATCCTTCATTATCCGGAGAGAGGGTATTTGCACTTCGATCGGTAAGACTGCCTCCATACCATAAACCAGAGAGAAAGGAGTTGCCCCGGTTGACGTTCTAGCTGAGGTACGGTACCCATGTAGAGCGAACGGTAACATCTCGTGCCAATCTTTGTAAGTCACTGTCATCTTCTGCACGATTTTCTTGATGTTCTTATTTGTTGCTTCAACAGCCCCATTCATCTTCGGTCTGTAAGGAGAAGAATTGTGGTGCTGTATCTTGAACTGTTCGCAGAGCTCAGCAATCATCTTATTGTTCAGATTGGTACCGTTGTCTGTAATTATCCGCTCAGGGACGCCATATCGACAGATCAGGTTATGCCGAATGAACCGTGCCACAATAGTCTTGGTTACCGTAGCATAGGATGCTGCTTCAACCCACTTCGTAAAATAATCAATCGCCACTAGGATGAAGCGATGTCCATTGGATGCCGTAGGTTTTATCTCGCCGATCATGTCTATGCCCCACATTGCAAACGGCCATGGTGCAGTCAGAACATTCAGGGGAACCGGAGGAACATGCACCTTATCTGCATAAATCTGGCACTTGTGGCATGTCCTGGAGTGTTGGTAGCAGTCAGCTTCCATTGTGGACCAATAATATCCTGCCCGTAGGATTTTCTTAGCCATAGTGTGTCCACTGGAATGCGTACCAAAGGTCCCTTCATGTAGCTCTTCCATGATTCTTTCTGCTTCAGTCTTATCCACACAACGCAGTAAGGTTGAATCATGGTTTCGCTTGTACAAGATGTCGTTGCTTAGAAAGAACTTGGCTGCGAATCTCCTCAGGAATTTCTTATCATTGATAGATGCACCTTCAGGGTATTCCTGAGCTTCCAGATATCTCTTCACTTCGTGGTACCAAGGCTTCTCAGTCACCAATTCAGTTTCGAGATCACAACAGTATGCCGGTTCGTCCAATTTCCAGATGATGATTCGGGGAGCTTCATTATCCCATTTGACCTTGAACATTAAAGACATTGTAGCTAACGCGTCCGCTAACTGATTCTCTTCTCTTGGAAAGTGCTCAAAGGTTATCTCTGTGAAGTGGGGAATCAGGGTCAACACACATTCTCTGTAAGGGATCAAGTTTGGATGTTTCGTATCCCACTCTCCTTTGATCTGGTTGATCACAAGAGCGGAATCTCCGAAAACACTTAGAAATTTGATCCTTAGGTCGATCGCAGCTTGAAGACCCATGATACACGCCTCATACTCCGCCATGTTGTTGGTACAGTTGAAACACAGCCGGGCAGTGAGTGGAGTATGAGTACCTTGAGGAGATACGATTATGGCGCCGATACCGTTTCCCAAAGCATTGGAGGCTCCTTCAAAGTGCATAGACCATCGGGATCCTGGCTCAGGTCCTTCATCCGGTCCAGGTACTTCACAATCAGTTACTATCATGATGCTTTCATCCGGAAATTCGAAGTTCATAGACTGATAGTCATCTACAGCTTGATGTGCCAGGTGGTCTGCCAATACACTCCCCTTGATGGCTTTCTGGGTTGTGTACTGAATGTCGTATTCCGTCAAGATCATTTGCCATCTTGCAATCCTCCCAGACAGAGCAGGCTTTTCGAATATGTACTTTATAGGGTCCATTTTTGAGATCAACAAGGTAGTGTGAGTCAGCATATACTGTCTCAGCCGGCGAGCAGCCCATACCAAAGCGCAGCAAGTTTTCTCAAGCAGTGAGTATCGGGTCTCACAGTCGGTAAACTTTTTGCTAAGGTGATAAATGGCATGCTCTTTTCGGCCAGACTCGTCATGCTGCCCCAACACACACCCCATTGAGTTGTCAAGCACTGTTAGATATAGTATCAGAGGTCTCCCTTCAACCGGTGGCATAAGGATAGGTGGTTCTTGGAGATACTCTTTGATTCTGTCAAAAGCAGCCTGACATTCATCGTTCCAACGTACTACCTGATCTTTCTTCAGCAGCTTGAAGATTGGCTCACAGGTAGCAGTCAGATGTGAGATGAATCGAGCGATGTAATTCAGGCGTCCTAAAAAGCCTCTGACTTCCTTCTCTGTCTTAGGAACTGGCATCTCTTGAATAGCTTTGACCTTAGCAGGGTCCACTTGAATTCCCTTGTCACTGACCACGAAGCCTAGCAACTTCCCAGATCTTACCCCGAAGGTGCACTTGTTCGGGTTCAATCTCAGCTTGTACAGTTTCAACCGGTCAAACAACTTCTGCAGATGATCTAGGTGCTCTTCCTCAGTCTGGGACCTTGCGATCATGTCGTCCACATACACTTCTATCTCGTGATGGATCATATCATGAAATAAGGCAACCATGGCACGTTGGTAGGTTGCCCCAGCGTTCTTCAACCCGAACGGCATGACCTTGTAACAGAAGGTGCCCCACTGAGTGACAGATGTAGTCTTTTCCATGTCTTCAGGTGCCATCTTAATCTGATTGTACCCTGAAAAGCCATCCATGAAAGAGAATATTTTGTGTTGAGCCGTATTATCCACAAGGACATCAATGTGAGGTAAGGGGAAGTCATCCTTGGGGCTGGCCCTGTTTAGATCCCTGTAGTCGACACACATTCTGACCTTACCGTCCTTCTTAGGTACCGGCACCACATTAGCAACCCACTGAGGGTAAGAAGTTACTGCGAGGAACCCCGCATCAAACTGCTTCATAACCTCGACCTTAATCTTCTCAGACATCTCTGGACGCATCCGACGGACCTTTTGCTTAACTGGAGGACAGTCTTCCTTAGTCGGCAAATGATGGACCACAATGTCGGTATCCAACCCGGGCATGTCTTCGTAGGACCAGGCAAAGATCTCCATATAGTCATGTAACATCTTGGTTAACCGTTGCTTCACGCTGAGCTCTAGGTTGGCACCAATCTTTACCTCTTTTCTGTCTGCCTCAATACCCAGGTTTATGGTTTCCACTGGCTCTTCATGGGGTTGAATTGCCCTTTCTTCCTGAAGCAACAGTCTTGCAAGCTCGCCAGGCACTTCGCAATCATCTTCACCTTCGTCTTCGGCTAAGTTGATCGGATTTTCGAAGTCATAATTGGCAGTAGCAGAGTTGTTATCAGTGAGATCCAGAGTGGATTGAAACCTGTATGAGTGAGTGTGTGTGTAAATACAGCTGTTTTGAAAATTATGTAAAGGAAAAGAAAGACAGAAAAGGAGCACAATATTTGTAATGCGAAAAATACGTCCAAGATTTTCATTCATGCTATATGAAATGACAGTTTGTATGCCCTCACAAATAGAACCACGGTGCCTCGGGTAAGACACCGGGCCATAGAGTTTATCATTGTTTATTACAAAATAACGAAACAAAGAAATTTATTACTCAGTAACAAGAGAAACAGATAAGTTGTCCTTTGCACTCCAATTGTTAGATCCGCCGTCGGCTGCCGGGTAGATCCAGCTATCAAACTCAGCATCGTCCACTTCGTCTTCGTCCCCAATAGCATTTACTCCATGAGCAGGTAGGGGAGCTGTCACCACATTAGGCTTGTCAGATGCCTTAAACTGTACCTCATTGGCATCAATAAGGTCCTGCAGCTTGTTTTTTAACGCCCAACAGTCATCAGTAGAGTGCCCCGGGTTATCTGAATGGTAAGCACAACGAGCATTTGGGTTGTACTTGGGGGACGCAGTATTGGGGAACTTCGGCGCCTCCCTGACAGTCACTAAATTGGTTGAGAGCAACTGTGGTAGGATCTGCGACAAAGTCATGCTTAAGCGGGTGAATTCTCTCCGAGGTCTTTCCACCTTCTGAGTATTGTTTGGCCGGGGAGCGGCAGCAGGCTTAGCAATCATTACCGCACTGACAGATTGGCGGTGCTCATGTCTCTCTGATCTCCTGGAACCATATACGGCACTAGACTCCTTCTTGAATGGTTTCTTTTCCGAACTAGATGATGCACCCTTCGCAATTTTTCCAGACTTTAACCCAGCTTCAATCCTTTCTCCAGTCAAGATCAAATCAGTGAACCCAGCAGAAGAATTCCCGATGAGATGGTTGAAAAATGGCCCAGATAGGGTCCCCAAGAACATGTCTACCAACTCCCGATCAGTCAATGGTGGCTGCACCCTGCCAGCCAGGTCTCTCCACTTCTGAGCGTACTCCTTAAAACCTTCGCTTGCACCTAACGACATACCCTGGAGTTGGGTACGTGTGGGGGCAAGGTCGGCATTATATTGATACTGCTTGTAGAAAGCAGTAGACAACTCCTCCCAGTTACGAACCTTGGTCCCATCCAGCTGATAGAACCATTCGAGATGAGTCCCTGAAAGACTCTCCTGGAAGAAGTGGATCCACAAATTCTTATCCGCAGAGTACGGCTGAATTTTCCGAACATAGGACCTTAAGTGCAGCTTGGGACAAGACGCCCCGTCATACTTGGAGAAGGAGGGTGCTTTGAACTTATGGGGGATGATCACACCAGTCGACAAACCCAGATCTCCGAAATCCAGCCCAGGTACCTGTTGAACCTCCATAGCCTTCAACTTGTCCTCCAGTTGCTTGTATCTGTCGTCTGCAGGAGGGTACTGCTCTTCATCAAAATCGGTCTCGTTGTCGGAGACCACTGGACTAGGAACCTTTACTTCTGCCTGAGAAGGACTCTTGCCAACAGAAGAACCAGCCTCTTCATGCTGCAGAGTATTACCAAACCTTCGGCCCGAGTTGAACAGAACAGTTCTTCTCTTCTTCTTCTTCTCCTTCTTCAGGAGCATAGCCTTCATTTCTTCTTGGCCTTTAGCCAGACCCTTGATTAGTTCTTGAAACTGCACATTCTGCGCCTGGAGAGCCTTGATTAATGTCTCAGTTGATGCAGATTCGGGATTCATGATGCTGAAATAAACAGCGAAGAACTGTAAGCAACCTAAAAAGAGGAAAAACCTGTTATGCACATGATGTATGAAATGCGTATGCAATGCATTCAAGGGTTCGAAAGTTCAAATTTGTTGTAGACAAAAAGGAACACACGTTATCATTAAGGAAATCATTGTTTAATACATCAAAGCCTCATGGGCAAAAAGTACAAAAATCACATCAATCCCAAAATACACTGCGCATCCTCTTCGGAGCTATGTAGGTGTTGAGATTCCTCTCCTCATGCAACAGGCGAGTGAGCTCCAAGACCTTCTTTTCACTGGCATGCAGACTGGTCTCAAGAGAATTCCTTTCTTCCTTAAGCTGGATCCAGCTCTTCTGCATCTCTTCCCAGGATGTGGGCATATCAGGGTGCTGAATAATGTAGGACACTTCTCCTTCCAAGACTGGTTCTTTGATTACCGGGAGCATGTGAGGATAGGGCGTCAATAGCTTCTGGGAGCGAGCTCGTACCCACTTGAGATAAGGTTCCAAAGGGATGGAGTTCCTGTGCCCCAGTGTCTTGCTGTCTATCCTACTGGGCATCCTCCAAGCTCTGATAAATCTCTGGCGAAGTCCTTGAGTATCGTTGTCGAAGTCAAAAACTATGTCAGGAATTAACATGTCATGAGGACCATCCCTCCGAGCATAACCAAACTGTCTCCAAGCCAGGCATGGGCTATAAGTAATACCTCCTCTGATTCCAAGTAAAGGAACATTAGGGTACTCCCCGCAACGATCAATGATAGTGACATCTTCTCTGGACCTAGGACACCAATGTATATCTGCATGTGTAAGAGTCATCAACCGTTGTGACCATCTCAAACCCCGCTCATTCTTCAAGACTGATTGTGGAAGGTGCGAAATAAACCACCTTCCCAGGAGAGGAGTGCAACACATAAGGACACCTCTTTTTCTCATGGTTCGAGTGTAACATGAGTGAAGGATGTCCCCCAGCAACGTAGGTATAGGATTCCTGGACATAAAGATCTGAACAGCACTGATATCAATAAGCTGGTCTGGATTAGGAAACAATACCAAACCATAGACAAGGAGGGCCACAACCTCTTCAAAAGCTTGCAAGTCAAGGGAGTTCCAACATTCAAGGGCCTTTTCAAAAAGAAACCTGGCTAAGAACCCTTTGATACCACTTCTAACTTCCCAATGTCCTTTGAGGTCAGATGACTGTAAGTGCAAGGCTTTAGCAATCTCTTCAAGCTTAGGTTCCTTTTCTGTACCGTTGAAGGGTAGCTGATCAAGGATAGGGATCTTCAGGAGCCAGGAGAACTCCTCCAATGTAGGTACCAACTGATAGTCCAAGAAGGTGAAACAGTGATGCAGAGGGTCAAAGAATTGGAACAGGACCTTTATCATATCTTCCTCAATGTTGGTGTTGACCAAGCTGATGAGGCTTCCATGCCTTTCACTGAATGAAGAGTTCTCGGGAATCCTGGATATAAGTTCCTTAAGCTGAGGAGGGATCCTTACAAGACTGATTTGAATTGTCTTTCTACGAACAGTTTCCATGTCCTACAAAACAAGAACAAAGATGAAAATTCGAACCCCTGAAATGGTTAGTCAATGCATATGATGCTAGATGATGTCATGATGCTATGATTAAACACACCACAGATATTTACAAAGACAAACATGTAAGGCACACAAGGCACACAAGACAAGCCCTTAAGGTTTAAGGCCAGCATGGGGTCTGGGTAGTACCCTCTTGAAGTTGGTGGGTTCAACCTGTCCTAATCAAAGTAACCGGGTTCTAAGGTTCCCAATATCACGGGATTGCTTTCATTGTTCATCGTTTCGATTTAGCCACTGAACTGGCGACCGAAATATTCCAGGAAAGCAACCCTCAATTGAGCGTAGTATCGAGTATCAACCAACCTCGGACTGCACCAAAGTCAGTTATCTCACTACCCTAAAGAGGCCAAGATAGTTCAATTAAGGTTCCTAAGGTCTGTTGATGCTTCATGACACCACGCGGAGGCCCCGTACTCTCCTTGACTGAACTCAAGGGTTACCGGTACACACCAAAGTGCCACATCAACGTAGCAGACTGTTTCAACCATGTCGGTATACCCCGCACAGTTCCCTCACAGCCTTGTTGCTACTTTCTAAGAAGGTATCCCCCAGATCCGGGTTAGGATCTATAGAACTCCCAAGCAACCCACAATTTAAAGCACACAAGGAAAGCAATTGAAAACACAGTTATGACCTAGCCCTAAGGTACACCCCACTTTATAAGATATCCCCAGCAGAGTCGCCAGTTCTGTGATCGGTGGATCTGGAACTGACTGTTTAAAGCTGGTTCGTGAAATGTCGCGGAAGCAAGAGTCGCCACCGTCTTTTATTTTCTCCAAATGGAAAGGACAAAAGCACAGAAAAATTCCTTATAGAGATTGCTCTCGGTTCGGGAGGTAGGTTATAGAAAGGGAAGGTGTTAGCACCCTTTCTATCCATGGTTATCCATGGGCTCTTAGATACTTGCTCACTTGTGTTTTCAAAAATGGTTTGTTTGCCTTTCAACTGTGGGTTTTAAAAAAGTTTCTTTGAAAATTTCAGTTCGACTCTTGTATCGGTCCTCAAGAGTGTTTGAAAAAATTGCTTTGAAAGCTTTTGAAAAGTGTCGGTGTGAAAAGATTTTTGTTTGTTTTTTGAAGAGAGCAAGTATCTGCGAGAACCTACCTACCCTAAGGAATTCGTCTGTGTAAATGTCCTTTAAAGTAATGCCATCCCACCATTGAGAGGTAGGTAGCACCACCGTTGGAGGTGTTCGGGTCAATTCGAGTTTGTAGGGGCATGGTGATCACCAGAGCAATGGGAAGACACCTTAGAAGCTACCCTCATGCCAGGTTCCCGGATCATGAGGACTTACTAAGACATCCTCTACTCGACGATCACCTTTCGAGGCAAGGCAACAGTGAGGCGTACCCTAAGGGTGGTGTGTGCGAATTGTGTGTCGTTTTCATTTGTATTTATCTTGTCATATCATTGGTGTTCTACGCTTGATTTTATTTTGACATACATTCTTTCATGCTTGGTTAACAGTTAAAAATATTTGCGGAAAAAAGTAAATCTAAGGCTATTACAAATGGCGCGGGTCCACATCGCCAAAATTAAACCGGACCCGATTTGACAGAAAATAAATAAAGCAAAGTAAATAACGAAATTGAAAAGTGCGAAAAGTAAATGTTACAAAGCTTCGGGAGAGGTACATAATTATTCAAGCGAAATAAAATAAATATGCGAAATTAAATCGAATACGAGGGTGTTGGACCCTTTTGCAAAATTAAATTAATAAGGAATTTAAAATTAAAGGAATGCTTGTTTTTGGTATTTTTATGTATTTTAAGATTTTAATGAGAAAAAAGAATTAATTAAAATTAACTAACCCTAATTCTAATGGTTTTTAAGTTTGTTATGAAAATATTAAAATATAACCTAAATTAAACCTAAGTTCTTTTATGTACAATTTAATTTATAAAAAAAATAAATAAATAATTAATATTATGGTAAAAAGGGAAAATTAAAAGAAATAAAAATTAATTACCTAATTCTATGTTTTTTATGTTTTTATTGTGAAAAGAATTAATATTGCAACCTAATTTAAATTAATTTACATACAATTTGCTTATAAAAATAATTAAATTATTTATTATATTTTTTCCATCTTTTCTGATTTTTATGAGATTTTTGTATTTTGGTAAAAATAATTAATTAATTCAAACAAATAAAGAAAAGAAAATAGCCATTGAAAATAAAATATGAAAAAATATAGAGAAGGCAAACCAGGGGGGGTTCAGGCCCCAAAGTGGAGGTTTTGATCCAAGAGTTCTGGCCCAATAAGCTTGAAATCTGTTGACTTTTCCAGGCCACGTATGGGACTTCTGACTAGGGCGTATGGTACACCTCTGATCATGGCTCTCTGATTAATTCTCTTAGGCACGTGGACGTTGGATTCAGTGAGTGTATGGTAGTCTTGACTTTGGGCGCTGCATGGGAATTTACATAGAAAAATAATATTGGCAATTATACAGACCTGGGACTCGAACCCAGGTCTTGGATGTTGAAGCAATGAGAGTTTGCCAGCTGAGCCACTGAACGCATTTGATTAATAGATAAACAATGAACATTATAAAAGAAAAGCAAATGGTTAGTGGTGCAACGCGCGAAATATTCAAACGCGCCAATCAGTGTGTGACACGGCTTCTTCTTCCTCACCATCCCTGTAAAACAAAACACGAAGGCAACGGTTTTCATAGCGTGGTTTTAGGCCATTTTATAGAAAATAGCGATTAACTCCTCCACGCTCATAAATTGAGCGCGAGGGTAGATTCTTCTTCGTCTCCATGTGCTGAGTCTAATGGTCATGGTTTTGAGGCTTAATTTTTCCTCTTTGCAAAAGCCCTAAATTCAAGCTCTGAAAACCCTAGAAAATAAACATGGTAAAATCGTGTGTATAGCATAAAAATACAATTAAACGCATTGGTCAGTATCAGAACATCATAAGGAATACAAATCCATGATTAGAATGCCATGAGAATGCCTAAAATTAAAAACACGATTGTGACTTTTTCTCTGTACAGGAGAGGTTCTTATTACCAATTCTTGAAGTTTGAGTTGATGTTTTGGATTGGAATGTGATCAGGGACCTTCAAGGAAGCTATTGGAATAAAAATTAAGGCTCGAATCCTCCTCTAACCACGTTTTCAGAATTGAGTTTTTAAGTGAAAATTCCAAGTTTGTATATTGGTCTCTAGCGCAGCTTCCAGTCTATGGGCATTAGGGTTATGATCATGTATTTGTATGGAGTGTATTAGGTTAACAAAATTCAATAAAATCCATGGCATTGATGTTTTTTTGAAAATTTGATTTTAAAGATCTTTTCATATCTTTTTTTCATGTGTTCTTTGTTCAAATCATGCCAATCAGTCCAATTCTTTCCTAATTAGCCTATGCACGAAATCTTGATGGCAAACATGCATGAAAAGATTTTTTTAGGTCAAGTTATATATTTTCCACATATTTAAATGATTTAAATGAATTAATATTAATAATAATTCAAATAAATAAATAAAAAATGAGAAAATACTTCCCTTTGGGCCAAGTGGTCGTGCATATGCTTGGAATGATGAATCATGGAAGAAAAATGGGCCCATTAGCAATTTTAGGTCATTTGGATCAAAGTTGACTTTTCAAAATATCCAAAAATTTCCCAACTTCCACAAGGCATAACTTGCTCAATTTTTAAGATTTCCTCATGTTCTTGGACATTTTGGAAAGGTCTTTGAGTCCTCTAACCAATTTCTTTTGTCCCGTGTCATTTTTATTTACCAATCTCAAATTATGGCCTTTGACTTAAAGTCCCTTTTTGTTGACTTTTGAAAATGACCTATAATGTTGAAATTGATAACTTTTTGTAAGAGCATTTCTTGGAATTGAAGTATGAAGATGAGTTGTAGGAAATGTCTTTCTCTTCAAAATGAGCTTTGGATGGAATTTTTCTGATAATCCATGTGAAAGTTATGCCCTGGTCAATTTCAGTTGACTTTTTCAGCTGTCCAAATAAGGAAACTTTTGCATCTTTGATGATTTCTGAGCCAAATTTTGAGAATCATGATCAAGCATTGATCAAATGATGTTTGTGGCTTCAAAATGATATGTTGACCAAAATTTTGAACTTTTGACTGTCAAATGACCATTTTGCCCCTACAGTTGACTGTAGTGCAATTTAGGGTTTTGACTGTGCAATTTTGAGCTGAATGCCTTGCAATTTGTTATGAGGATACTTGACCATCTTTGTAGGCATATGAGACTTGATTGGGCCTTTGAAAACTTCCTTGTCTTGATCAGAACACAAACCCTAGTTTTGACTGTATAGGAGACCTTTGTACTGAGCAACCCTTGGGGGAGTTTTGTGACTTGGCTTGGCAATTTCTTGAAGAATATGGGAGGGCAAATTTTGGGGTACAACAGTGCCCATTAGAAGTTGTAGGTCTGATTTCCCCAATCATATTGATGCCCCACATTGCGAATGGCCAGGGAGCAGTCAAGACGTTTAGAGGAACCGAAGGCACATGTACCTTATCAGCATAGATCTGGCACTTGTGACAAGTCTGTGAATGCTGATAACAGTCTGCTTCCATAGTGGACCAGTAGTATCCTTCCCGTAGGATCTTTTTAGCCATTGTGTGCCCACTAGAATGGGTGCCAAAGGTACCTTCATGTAAATCAGCCATAATCTTTTCTACTTCACTCTTGTCTACACACCAAAGCAAAGTAGAGTCGTAGTTGCGCTTGTAGAGGATCTTGTTACTGAGGAAGAACTTGGCAGAGAACCTTCTTAGAAAATTCTTATCATTGACTGAAGCTCCCTAGGGATACTCTTGGGCTTCAAGATATCTCTTGAATTCATAGAACCAAGGCTTGTCCACTACTTCTTCAGTACCAATCTCGTGACAGTACACCGGTTCATCCATTCTCTCAATAGTGATCTAAGGAGCCTCATTATCCCACCTGACTTTATCATGGATGACATCGTAGCTAGCGCGTCAGCTAGTTAATTTTCCTCTCGTGGAAAATTCTCAAAGGTAACTTCTTCAAAGTATGGGATTAATGTCAACACATGCTCTTTGTACGGGATGAGATTAAGATGCTTTGTGTCCCATTCTCCTTTAATTTAACTGATTACTAAAGTCGAGTCTCCAAATACACTCAAGAATTTAATACTCAAGTCGATAGCAGCTTTGAGACCCATAATACATGCTTCATACTCAACCATGTTATTGGTACAATTGAAGCATAATCTGGCAGTGAAAGGAGTATGACAACCTTCAGGAGATATGATCACAGCGCCGATGCCATTGCCAAGAGCGTTGGAAGATCCGTCAAAACCATAGTCCATCGGGATTCTTTTTCAGGTCCTTCATCCAGTCCGAGTTCTTCTCAATCAGTTACTAACATGATGTTCTCATCCGGGAACTCAAAATTCATGGATTGGTAGTCGTCCACAGCCTGATGATCCAAATGATCAGCTAGTACACTTCCCTTAATTGCTTTCTGGGTTGTGTATTGAATGTCGTATTCGGTCAGGATCATCTGCCATCTTTCTATTCTTCCGGAGAGAGCAGGCTTCTCAAAGATGTACTTGATAACATCCATTTTAGATATCAACAAGGTAGTGTGAGTCAACATATATTGTCTTAGTCGGCGAGCAGCCCATGCCAAATCGCGTCAAGTTTTCTCGAGCAATGAGTATCTTATTTCACAGTCGGTAAACTTTTTGCTAAGGTAGTATATTGCATGCTCTTTTCGACCAGACTCGTCATACTGCCCCAGCATACACCTTATTGATTTCTATAACACTGTTAAGTACATGATCAGAGGTCTTCCTTCAACTGAAGGCATTAAAATTGGAGGCTCTTGAAGATATTCTTTGATTTTGTCAAAGGCGTTCTGGCAGTCGTCATTCCACTTTACTACTTGATCTTTCTTCAGTAATTTGAAGATTGGCTCACAAGTAGCGGTCAGTTGTGAAATGAATCTGGAAATGTAGTTCAGATGTCCCAAGAATCCCCTAACTTCCTTCTCAGTGCGAGAAGTTGGCATTTCTTGTATAGCTTTGACCTTTGCAGGGTCGACTTCAATGCCTTTGTTGCTAGCGACGAAGCCTAAGAGTTTACCAGACCTTACTCCAAAGGTGCACTTATTCAGGTTCAACCTCAATTTGTATTTCCTCAACCTTTAAAAAAGCTTATGTAGGTGATCAAGGTGCTTCTCTTCAGTCTGAGACTTGGCTATCATATCATCAAAGTATACCTCTATCTCGTGATGGATCATATCGTGAAACAAAGCTACCATGGCACGTTGATAGGTTGCTCCGACGTTCTTTAGTCCAAATGGCATAACTTTGTAAAAGAAAGTTCCCCACTGTGTGACAAAGGTCGTCTTCTCTATGTCCTCAGGTGCCATTTTGATCTGATTGTATCTGGAGAAGCCATCCATGAAGGAGAATACCTTATGTTTTACGGTGTTGTCAACTAGAACATCAATACGGGGCAGCAGAAAGTCATCCTTGGGGCTTGCCCTGTTCAGGTCTCTGTAATCCATACACATACGTACCTTACCATACTTCTTAGGTACTGGAACAACATTGGCAACCCATTATGGATAAGAGGTGACAACTAAGAAACCAGCGTTGAACTGTTTCATGACTTCGGCCTTGATCTTTTCTGACATCTCTGGCCGCATATGACAAACCTTATGTTTCACTGGAGGGCAATCCTCTTTTGTAGGTAGGCAATGAACCACAATATCAGTGTCAAGTCCCGGCATGTCTTTGTATGACCAAGAAAAAACCTCAACATAGTCATGTAGCATCTGTATTAACTGTTCCTTGACACTATGCTCCAGATCGGCACCTATCTTGACTTCTTTCTTGTCCTCTTCAGTACCCATGTTAACTGTCTCAACTGGTTCTTCATGAGGCTGTATTTCCCTTTCTTCCTGTTGTAACAGTCTAGCAAGTTCCCCTGGTACTTCACAATCTTCCTCACCTTCGTCCTTGGCTTGGTAGATTGGATTTTCAAAGTCATAACTGGCAATAGCAGAATCGTTATCAATGGGATCCATAGTGGATGTGGATCTGCAGTTTGATATGTGGGTGTGTGTAAGAGCATATCTGTATATTTTTAATAAAGTAAAAGGCAGAAAAGAAAAACAAAGAGTGTAAAATTTGTATGTGAAACGTCCGATGTTTTATTGATGACACATGAAAATGAAGTAATGACCCTCACAAATAGACCATTGTGCCTCGGGTAAGACACAAGGCTTTAATGTTTCAATTGTTCAAATATTACATATCCTCAAAACAAAAAGACAAATTACTCTTAAATAAAATTAATGGGCACAAAATCTTTAGCCTCCCAATTGCTGAGTCCACCGCTGATGGTTACGAAGATCCACTTGTCCAGGTCATAATCACTATTGCTGTCTTCCAGAGCATTAACTCCAAGGTTGTTGATCCGCAAAGGTAGTCCCTCGGCGCGAGCACGACGGACAGCTCTCTGGGTTCCTGAAGTAAAACCCAAACCAAGTTTGTCAGATTTGTAAGGAATATCCAGAAGTTGGCCCCAAATTATACACCCACCTTCTTCGACTACTGCCTTGGCATCCTTCAAAGAAGCCATCTTCAACAGAGGTCTAGTAGTCTTTAGAACATTGGAAGTGGTCTTGGTTGCAGCAACGGTCCGTGGAACCTCCTCAAAGTTCTGACAGGGGGTCTCGATGAACTCTCCATCTATTTCAACATACCTGAAAGAGTTCAGGTGTCTCACCATGTATTCCTCTTCCCCATGAACTGTGATAATCTTCCCATTGACTGGGTACTTCAGCATCTGATGTATGGTGGAAGTCACTGCACCAGTCCCATGGATCCAGGGTCGTCCCAATAAATAGGACTAAGATGGGCAGATTTCCATCACCTAGAAAGTGGAATTAAAAGTCCGAGTACCCACTCTGATAGGGATGTCCACCTCCCCGTGCACCATTCTTTTAGAACTGTCGAAAGCTCTCACCATAATGTTACTGGGCTTTAGCGTGAGTCCTTCGTAATCTAATCTGTCAAGAGCATTCTTGGGTAAAACATTTATTGATGAACATGTATCCACCAGAATATGGGCTAATGTAGTGCCCCTGCACTCAATGGAGACATACAGGGTGTCGTTGTGTTTCTTTCCCCTGGGAGTTAAATCTGCATCAGAGAATCCCATGCCATTGTCAGTTATCAGGCTGACCACACAATTCTCGAATTGATCAGCGGAGGTGTTGTACCCCAAAATTTGCCCTCCCATATTTCTCAATACTTTTCAAGTGAGGTCCTCAAATTGCTCAAGGAAGTCCAAAGGTTGACCAAACAAACTCTCTCCTAAGGCAGTCTACCTTAAATTAGGGTTTCATGTTGCATCAAGATACTTGAGTCCAAAGGGTCTCAAATTCTCACCATTGTCCTAATATGTTCTCAAGATCATCCATGTCAAGTTTCAAGCCTTGCAGAGGAAGTTTGCTCAGTCAATTGCTCAAATGCCTGAAAATCGATTGTGCTAGGGCAAAAGTCAACTATGGCCCACATACAGTCAAACCTCAATATTCTTGGTCAACATCCTCATGTTTAAGTATTTTTCATCATTTGATCAAGGGTTGATCATGATTCCTCAAGGATTGCTCATAATTCATCAAAACCCAAAAGTTGCTAAATTAGGGTTTTGCAGGAAAAGTTAACCCAACTTTGACCAAGCATAACTTTCTCATACTTTATTAGAAATGACCCATCCAAATCTCATTTTTAAGATGATGCAATGCCTTACATTTCATCTTCATCTCCCAAGTTCAAAATATGCACTCACAAGAATTACAAGTTTGGACATTATAGGTCATTTTGAAAAGTCAACAAAAACACCTTTTTTATCAAAGCTTCATACATGAACGTGGAAGACTCAATTGAGATTAAACCAAAAGGATTGCTTAGATGACATCTTAAGCTTTCTAAAAAGTCCAAGAAAACATCTCTAGGGTCAAAATTGAAGGAGTTATGCATTGGTGAAGTTGACCTTTTTTGTAAAATTGCCAAAAGTTAAATATGCCTCAAATTGCAATTTTTGTCAAATGGGCCCAACTTTTTGTGCTTGTATTGAGTTTGTAACATGGTCCACGACCCATGATCCTTCCCACTTGCCTTTATTTTATTTTTGTCATTTATTTTGATTTTTATTTCATTTAAATCAAATTAAATCAAAATAAAATCATGAAAATATCAAAATCATTTAAACCTTGAGATTTTGTGCATATTTCAGGTCCATGAATAGCTGGCAATGAGATCAAATCGTGCAAGGCTTGTTTGTACACAAAAATATTGGTTTTTGGCTTGTTTTGGAAAGATTTACATGAGAATCAAATCTTGATCAATGATCATTATTGGAAAAGATTGGATGCAAACTTGTAAACCTAATTCACTCAAGGATACATATTGAACAAATCTAGACCAAAAGCAGAAGGGTTAGAGGCGTGAGAAGCTGAGAAGAAACTGGCAAAAATTCAAGAAAAGTAGCAATCTGATTTCACAGTTCCTGGCTAGCTCAAGCCTTCCCAGCTATCTCATTCGCTTGCTGGACATTCAAGGAGTCTATTCCAACCATTAGCAGGCGTTTTCGTGCACAAGAACTCACTGTAAGCACCTCACGATATCCTTATTTTCTTGAAATTCAATATCATGATTCTGGCATTTGTAGCATGAATTACTTATATATTATTGTTCATTGAAACATTTGCAAGCTAATGGTAATGATCAATTACGTTTTTGTTAGCCATAATGAGATCCACCATTGTTAGGTTTTCTTGGTTCGTTTTAGGGTTTTCTTATGCAGGTGAAATTGGCCCAAAAGAGAGGTACCATGGTGTTCACAAGGCCAAGACGAATTGGCCTGTACCATTAGTTTTCATTTATGGTATGTGTATAAGATTCTGGAAATCACAGGGGCTATAGCTACAGACTGTGTCCGTAGGTAAAAGTCTTGGACTTTTGCCAACAGAAGAGGGAAGAAGAAAGGAGACGTGGCAGGCAACGATTCATCCAGTTAAAATTCACGCGTTTTTGATATGTTAATTTGCTTTTGCTAATATAATGTTTGTTTACTATTCCCTATACAACAAAGCACGTTGGCTCAGTTGGTCAGTGGGAGAGAGAAAAAGCCAAAGGGCCTGGGTTCGATCCCCAGGTCCCCTTGTTCTTCAATGTTATTTTGCCATATGTGATTCCATGCGCAGGTTTCCCATAGATCCACCATATGCCATCAGCTTGCAACCACTGGATCTAAAGCAAATCAAATCCAACGCTTGACATGTGAGGGTCTACCAAAGGCCTAGTCAAACGTGCAACATGGAATCAGGAAGGTCAACTGGACCAAGGCTTGTGGGCTCAGAGATTGCTATGGACACACCCTCAAATTGCTAGCATACCAGGCCCAATTCTTTCTTTTCTTTTTTCTTTCTATATTTTTCTTTATTTATTTAATTTTGGTTAATTTATTTCTAGCAAAATTTAATTCTTTTTTAAAAGAAATTCATAAAAATCAATTTTTATCAAATTAGATTTAGGTTTATTTTTATCAAAATTAATTTAATTAGTTTATTTAATTTTAGGGCAATTTTAATCTTTTTTGTAAATAAATTAAAACAAATTAGAAAATTAGGTTTATTTGATTCAATTTTTATTTTCTTTTCCTTAAAATAACCAAAACACAAAAATAGGCCAAAATTAATTATTTTTATTAATTTAAATTAATTATTAATTAGGTTTGTATTTATTCATTAAAACCTTATTTTCTTAAAATAATCAAAAATAACCAAAAAATGACTTTTCTTTTAATTAGGATTAGACGGGGTCAAAACCCTAATCTTTTCTCGTTCTCGATTCATCGCGCGCTTATTTATTTTTTACAATAATAATGTAATTGCTCATGGTATGTAATAGTTTAATTAGGACTTTTTTTATTTATCGTTTTATGGGTTTTTGGCTATGTAAATTAATCCCCCTCCCTGAAGCCTTGTAATAGCGTAGCTTTATTTCTCGCATTTTAATTTTCGCAAATATTAACTGTTAGATGTATGGTAATAGGATTGCATGACAAGAATGTATGTTAATTTTAAAATGGTTAGCAAACCCTAAATGTGAAAAGATAATAACTGAAATCAAATCACTCGTACATGCGCACTCCTAGGGTATACTCTCACTTCGGTTGCCTTCGGTAAATGATCATTAAGTATAGAGTGTTTTAGTGTTCGCCCTCTTGTCTAAACAAAGATCAAATGTCCCGCTCGGAAATGTTGCCTCGGAAATGTTGCCTCGAATATGATCTTAAGACATTAGGGTTATTACTAAGACGTCCTAACATTGCTTTAGTGATCGTACGTCCCTTTTGAATTGACCCTTACAACTCCAACGACGGTGCTACTTACTCCTTAATAGTAGGATAGCGCTGTCTAATGGAAACAAGAATAGAAACATTCTTTTTTTGAGTAGGTAGATGCTAGTAGGTACTTTCTCAAAATAAACTTTTCCACACTTACACTCTTTTCAAACAAAGTTTTCAAAACGACTTCGTAACACTCTTGAAGACAGAAGCAAGGGTTAAATCGAAGTAAAACAAAAACTTTTCAAAACACACAAACACGGAAGCAATTTTTAAAATGATGAGCAAGTACCTAAGATCCCGTAGAAAACTACGGATAGAAAGGATGCTAATACCTTCCCTTTCTATAATCTACCCCCCGTACTCAAAATCTTGAAAAAGGAATTTTTCTGTGCTTTTTTCCTTTCCAGTTGGATAAAATAAAAGTCAGTGGCAACTCTTGCTTACCGCGACATTTTGCGAACATAAACGCAAAACGCAAACCAACATTTTCCTAAAACAGTCTGATTCTGCCACCGTATCACAGAACTGGCGACTCTGCTGGGGAATAATAAGTGAGGTATACCTTAGGATTAGTTCATCATAAATTGCTTCTCTTGTTTGATTTGATTGCTTTACTTTTGAGGGTCTT
This sequence comes from Vicia faba, assembly GCA_948472305.1. Taxonomy (NCBI): domain Eukaryota; kingdom Viridiplantae; phylum Streptophyta; class Magnoliopsida; order Fabales; family Fabaceae; genus Vicia; species Vicia faba. The sequence continues at coordinate 266,179,950 of OX451740.1, forward strand.
ATATTGGGAGTTACTATAGTTTCTAACCCGGATCTGGGGGACACCTTTTAGGTAAGTAGCAGTAAAATGTGAGGGAACTGTACGGCGTAGACCGATATGGTTGAATCAGTAGCTACGTTGATGTGGCACATTGGTTGGTACCGCTATCCCTTGTGGAGAAACGAGGAGAATACGGGGCTGATATATGTATCGTTAAGCATCAACTGACCTTAGAACCTATAATTGACCAACTTGGCCATAGGAAGTAGTGAGATAGTCGGTCTCGGTGTAAAGCTGGGAACTGGTTGATACTCGATGCTACACTCATTGAGACCATACTCTCGAGATAGTTCCGGCCACAAGAAAAGATTATGTGAGCTGAAACCATGACCGATGGAGGATAGTCAGTGATATTGAGAACCTCTAGAACCCGGTTACTATTATTAGGACAGGTTGAAACCAACTGAACTTCAAGAGGGTAGTACCTAGACCCCATGCAAGCCCGAAACTTAAGGGATCTTGTGTGACTTATTTGCCTTTACCATGTCTGTTATCTGCTATACCTGTTGTGTGTTTTATCATGACATCATGCATCATAACATAGCATACATACCTCATTATACTAACTATTTCAAAGGCCGAGGGGATTTATCTTTGTCCTGTTTTGCAGATTATGGCTTCCGTACGCAGAAATACCATCCGAGTCAACTTTGTGCAAATACCTGCTCAACTTAAAGAATTAGCCTCAAGAGTTTCTGAGTCTTCCATGTTCATTAAGAGACATGGTCAGCTTCTTAGCCTGGTCACCTCAAAGTTTGATGAGTAGATGATGAGTGTGCTCTTCCAGTTCTTCGATCCGATGCATCATTGCTTCACTTTCCCGGATTATCAGCTAGTTCCTACTTCGGAAGAGTTTTCTCACTTATTGGGCATATCCATCCTCGAGCAGATGCCCTTCACAGGTTTGGAAGAGACTCCTAGACCAGAAGACACTGCTTCAGCTCTGCATTTAAAAAGGGCTGATATAGTATCCAACTAGGAGACACGAAGCGGGGTTAAAGGTTTCTTAGCCAAGTTTCTGATGGATCAAGCTCAATTATTCTGGGATAACTTGGACTTTCAGGCTTTTGAAGACATGTTGGCTCTCCTTATTTACGGTTTGGTTCTTTTCCCAAATCCATATTCCTTTATAGATGTGAATGCAGTTAAGATCTTCCTGTATCGCAATCCTGTACCCACTCTTCTGGGTGATGTCTTACATGCCCTCTATACTCGTACTGTGCGAAGAAGAGGAACTCTCATGTGTTTCATGCCGCTGCTGGCGAGGTGGTTTATTTCGCACCTCCCCAAATATTTGTTGAAGAATGAGGAAGGTTTAGGATGGTCTTACAGGATAATGTCCCTTGCCCATACAGACATTCTTTGGAGTTCTAAGGCTATGGAAAGCACTGTTGTCATTGATCGCTGTGGGGGATACCCTAATGTCCCATTGCTTGGAATCAGAGGGGGAATAACCTACAACCCATGCCTAGCTTTACGACAGTTTGGTCGCACTCGGAGAGACGGTCCTCATGAGTTACTTCTTATAGATATTGCCTTTGATTACAAGGAGGACATTGATGAGCATCGCCGAAGGTTTATACGTGCCTGGGGCATGGTGAACAGGTCTGACCCCCAAGATCTAGGACCAAGGACTTCTCTCCCTATGCAACCTTATCTCCAGTGGGTCCGAGCTCGAGCCCAAAATCTTGGGATGCCCTATGAAGCTGTGTTGCCAGTGATTGTGGAGCCTACCAATGAAGAGGGCATTCCTTATACAGTTCTTTATCCCTACATGCCCACTGAACTTAGGGCATTGAAGAGATCCTGGATTCAGTTGAAAGAGGAGAGGGATACCTACCAGGAGAAATATCATGAGCAAGAAAGGAAGATCATAAAGCTCTCCAGGAAACTCGAGAATGAAAGAACGATCAATGACTACGTCAGCACCAAGGGGAAGCGTCCATGGGATTTCTGATTTTTGCTTTTTCTAGTTTAGATTTGTTTTCCATTTATTTCTTTTGTAATGCCTCAAAGGCATTGTTAAACATTTTTACAAGTTAATCTAATAAAGTTTGTTCATTTCTTGTTTTGCAAATTTAAATCTCCCAAAGTCTTTGAAATCATTACATACGTATCCCATTATCATGCACATCATTACAGGTACCATTACAGGTTTCTCATCTTCTTCGTTGTTTATTTCAGTATGAAATGTCTTCCGAAATACCTACCAATCAAGCCATCAAAGCTCTTCAGGCACATAATGCCCAATTCCAAGAGATGTTCTTGAACTTGGCTAAAGGGCAAGCGGATTTGAAAAATCTCATCCTGAAGGAGAAGAAGAAGAAGAAGAAGAAGAAGAAGAAGAAGAAGGTGGTTCTTCTGAATATGGGTAACAGATTTGGGAATAGTTTGCGACAGGAAGCTGATCTGTCTTTTTCATCCAAAGGAGAGGAGAACCAAGAAGAAGAAAAGGGTCCTAGTCATGTAGTCTCTGATAATGATATAGATTATGATGAGGAACAGTATCCTCCTGCTGAGGATAGGTACAAACAACTTGAAGACCATCTGAGTGCTATGGAGATTCAGAAAATCCCTGGTTTGGACTTCGGAGATCTAAGACTAGCATCTGGGGTGGTGATCCCTCATAAGTTCAAAGCTCCAGTTTTTGCCAAGTACGGTGGAGTATCCTGTCCAAAACTCCATCTCCGCTCGTACGTCAGAAAAATCCAACCTTACACTGCTGATAAAAATTTGTGGGTACATTTCTTTCAAGATAGTTTGTCAGGGACTCAGCTTGAATGCTTTTATCAATTGGAAGGAGCTAATGTCTGGAACTGGGAGGACCTTGCTGCTTATTTTTACAAGCAGTATCAGTATAACACCGACCTTTCTCCCACTCGTACTCAATTGTAGAGTATGTCTATGGGTGCAAGTTAAGGTTTTTAGGATTATGCCCAGAAATGGAGAGATCTGACTGGAAGAGTCTAACCCCCTTTGTCTGACAGGGAGTTGGTGGACATGTTTCTAGGGACGTTGTCTGGTCCATTTTTCAATCATCTGATCGGCAGTTCATCATCTGGATTTACTGAATTGATTTTGACTGGGGAGAGAGTAGAAGCTGGTATCTGAAGTGGTAAGATACAGAAAGGTACTTCATCAAATACAGAAAAGAAGCCTTTCACCAGTAAGAAAGAAGCTAGTGCAGTTTACAGCTCGAGGAGCCAAAATCGACCTGAATGCCGTCAAGCAGTGAATGCGGTAGTAATATCAAGACCCACTGTTGCCCTACAATGCAACAATCAGCAAAGAATGGAGAGACCGCAGAGACAGTACACTCGGCTCAATATGACCTTGTCTCAAATTCTACCACAGTTATTGAAGACTAACCTGGTAACTCTGAGGGAAGCCCCGAAGAATCCCAACACCATATCTCCGCTATATAACCCGAACGCCCGCTGCACCTATCACTCTGATAGCCCAGGGCATGATACAAACAATTGTTGGGCCTTGAGGAATAAGGTGAAATATTTGATTGAAGCTAAAGAGATCGAGTTTGACGCTCCAGAAAAGCCCAACATCATAACTGCACCCATGCCCAAGCATGACTCGGGAATCAATGCTATTGAGGTTGTCTCCGCCACAGAAGATGCTGATGATGAGAACCCGAATGTCGACAGCTGGATCTACCCGACTACCAACGGTGGATTGAACAACTAGACGGTGAAAGACTTCATGCCCGTTTTGAAGGGGTGAAAAACACAAGAAGGGGGGGTTGAATTGTAAAACTGGAAACTTAAAGCAAATGACAAGGTATTTTTATCCTGGTTCGTTTGATCTCAAACTACTCCAGTCCACCCGTTCAAGGTGATTTCGCCTCTCTCCAACGAGGTCTTAATTCACTATATTCAACTGAATACAAATCTGCTTTAGCAACTGCTAAAACCTTCTTGATTCAAACCACAATCCGGTTTGTCAAGGCAACACTTTCTTACAAAGGAATGGACAAGTGTGTATGAATGTTTTCTACAAAAACTATATCACAACTGTGATTTTTACACAAATGAAGCTTAGAATTCTAGGATGCTAAACGCTAATAAAGTATCAGAGTTTGTTGGTTTAGCAAAACTTGTAGATTGAAGATTATTGTTCAGCTTTGTGCGTGTAGAGAGTTTGGAAGCATTAGCCATTATAATCTTCAAAGCTTGGTTTATATAGCACTTGAGAAGATGAACGTTGAAGCAAATATTCTTGATTCAATGCTATTAACAAGCTTTCCTTTCTGAGCAGATCTTGTCTAGAATGATGCCGTTGGTATTGATTAGCTTTCAATGCACAGTACCGTTGCTTCTTCAATGCACGTTCTGGCTTGGCTCATTCTGATTCTGCTTTGCTGCTGATGAACTGATTTGATTCTGTATCAGAGTATTTTACGCGCATTTCTGTTCATCAAGCTTCAGCATGTGCAAGCGTTGATCATCTGATCTTGACGTTCTGATTCAGCAACTTCTGATGCTGGTGTGCAAACTCATATTCTGATGCTGAGAACGTGATCTTGCTTATTTTAATCAGCATATCTGCAAGTCAGAGCATAGTAATTTTAAGTAGCATATAATTCAATCATGAAATATTTAACTACTATATCTTTTCACTTTGTTATCATCAAAACTTAATTATAGGGTACTAGATTCAAACATTGTTCTAACAATCTCCCCCTTTTTGATGATGACAAAAACTAGATATTTTAAATGAAAGAATAACGTGAAAAGTTATCAGATCTATGTATCAGAATAAGAAGTACGGAGAAGTCAGAGTTAAGAAATACTCCCCCTGAGTTTGTTACTTCCCTTTGATATGCGTGTTCTTCAGAGTCAGATCTTTTTCTATCTTTGAGCATCAGATTGTAGGACTTTGACTTATCAGAAAGCAGAGCTTCAGAGTTTTTCCTGTCAGAGCTTTGCTTCGGATCAGAGTGTTAGGTCGATCAGAGCTTCATATATCAGAACTTCATATTTGATCAGAGCAACATGAGCTTCTACATTTTGATCAGAGCTTCTAGTCTTCATTGTGCCTGTAGACTTAAAGACAAAACAGAAAAACATTTCAAGTAATAGAGTTAGAATGTTTGAGAATTTCTGTCTAGTTAGCCGTTATTGATTTTAAATATCATTCTTGTTCTCCCCCTTTTTGTCAGCAATCAAAAAGTGCTGGTGATGTGCTAAAATGATTTAGATCAGAAAAACTAATAATATTAAAGATAGTTCAGAATCAGAGCAAAATAGCATTACAAACCATAGTCAAAACATAGTCAAAAGTACATCAGAAAATGAAGAAAATATAGAGAATGTCATGCATGAAAAGAAATTTCAAGGTTGTGGGGGCATGCGTGAGAACAGGCTTTCCAGCATTGCCTGAATCTTTTCAGAAGTTGCATTCTGCTTCTGAACCATGGTGACAACAGAATCAATCTTGCTGTCCTGGACATTCATTCTTGCTTCCATCTTCTGATCATTCTCTTCCATCCGCTGCTGTAGACGCAAGTCATTCAGCCTTAATTCTTCCAGAGCCTGCCTGTCCAAGGCAGCTTGAGAACTTTCAGCAGGAGGAAGCTTCTCAGAACTTTCAGCTATATCTTCTGCTGGATTTTCTTCTTGAAGAGACTTGTCTTCTTCTGCTGGTTCCACCTGTGCAGCTTGCTCTTTCTCAGACCACGATTCAGAGTCCAGAGGGAGCACAACTTCTTGAGGCAGCTGACTCTCAACTTCCTTCAGCAGCTTGCTAAAGTTCTGTTGAGCCTGCTCATAGTTGACGTCCTGCAGCTTGAGTGCTTCAGAACGAACCCATACTCTGAACTGTGACCAGAGCTGATCAGAAGCAGCTGGGTCGATCATCCCGGGACAGACTTGCTTCAAGGAAGCAATCCACTGCAGCATACCTGTTTCAAAGTCCAAAATACCAGAGCCAACATCTAATTGCTTTGGTTTGGGAATGGCCAATTTGTGTCTTAAATCAGCAAGACGTTCAAGACTTGTTAAGTCAATGAATGTTTTGCTGGGGTTTTCAGAGGATTGGCTTTCAGAGGTGTGCTGAGGTGCTGTTTGTTTTGGTGGATGGTTATCAGAGTCAGAGGATATATCTATTGGAGTGGTTGGAGTTTTTGGAGGTGTTGATTCCTCTGATGATGGTAACTGGGGTCTGACAATGGTGGTTCCACATGGCAACTGTATTGCCAGCGGTGAAGGTTGAGGTGAGTGGGGATCAGAATGATGAGGAGATGGGGTTTCATAGCGATGAAACTCTGTTGGAGGTGAGGGAGGATTATTTTCTGGTTGAGGGGGTGGAACTTCTGATTGTTCATGGATCAGAGGTTCTTCTGTGATAGGTTGTTGAGATTGTGGTTCTGGTTCTTGTTCTGGTTCTGGTTGTGGAGGAGGAATATTTGGTGGTTCAGAGTGAGGTTGAACAGAAGCATGTTCACGCTCAATGTCAGCTAGCACTCTATCAAGTGCTGGTGTTGTTGAAACAGTTGGTTGTTGTTTGGTAATTTTGAGAGGAATTTTAATTCTGGTTCTTCTGAGTTGTAAGGCCTCAGAAGGGTCTTCTGGTATGTTTTCATCAATAGTGGGGATTGGAATGGATATTCTGTGAGACGTAAAGATTAAGAATGAAGAGTAATGTGCTTAAATAGGATTTTCAAAAATTATTTTGAAAAATAAAACGTTTTTAAGAGAGAGAAAAAAATAATGATTGCAATTAACAAGCGTGATTACTTTTGCATTTAATGCTTGCTGATTTTGGGGGATTTGAGAAAGATACTTAAAAACGGTTACCAGACATGTGTCTCAATGCACCCAATCAGCGTTTTCCTTTCTCAGAAACGTGCACGCGTTCTGCTTCAGGGATTTGCTGATGATTGGATGACACTTGTTTGATGTAGTGATCAGCACGTCTGTATTTGAGATTAGACTCTCAGATCTTTAGACTTGCCTCTGATACAATCTGCATGTTCTAACTTTCTGAAACAAAGATTGATCAGAAGTTCACAGTAATATAATTACATTCTGAAAGATAAACATATGGAATTAAAGCATTTTCATTCTGGGCATACTTTCATGCTGAGATGTTTCAGAATGAAATTAAACCTATCTTCTGAAAGGGGTTTAGTAAAGATATCAGCCCATTGATGGTCTGTATCTATAAATTTCAAGTTTAAAATTCCTTTCTGAATATAGTCCCTAATGAAATGATGTTTTATTTCTATATGCTTAGCTCTAGAATGTAAAATAGGATTCTTACTTAAGCAAATAGCAGAAGTATTATCACAAAGAATAGGAATGTTACTCTCAAAAATCTGGAAGTCTTCAAGCTGACTTTTCATCCAGAGCATCTGTGTGCTACATCCTGCTGCTGCTATGTACTCAGCTTCTGCTGTTGACAGAGCAATAGTTGATTGCCTTTTGCTGGACCACGAGATCAGATTTTCTCCCAGAAACTGGCAGCTTCCAGAAGTACTTTTTCGTTCCACTCTGTCTCCAGCAAAATCAGCGTCGCAGTAGCCTACTAAACTGTAATCACTAGATTTTCTATAAAACAAACCCAGATTAGTAGTACCTTTCAGATACTTGAAAATTCGCTTAACAGCTGTTAAGTGAGATTCTCTAGGATCTGATTGGAATCTAGCACAAATACATACACTGAATAGAATATCAGGTCTTGAAGCAGTCAGATAAAGGAGAGAACCAATCATACCTCTGTAGACTTTCTGTTCTACGCTTTTGCTTACCTCTTCTCTTTCCAGAATGCACGTGGGATGCATTGGAATTTTTGATGGCTTACATTCTGAGAGGTCAAATTTCTTCAGAAGATCTCTGATGTATTTGCTCTGATGAATGTAAGTTCCCTCTGGAGTTTGATTGATCTGAATTCCTAGAAAGAACTTCAGTTCCCCCATGAGGCTCATCTCAAATTCTGCCTGCATACACTTAGCAAATTTTCTTCCAAGAGAAGGATTAGTAGAACCAAAGATTATATCATCAACATAAATCTGACAGACTAAAATGTCACTCTTAACTGTTTTACAGAATAGAGTGGTGTCCACTTTCCCTCTGGTGAACTCATTTTCAAGCAGAAAGTTACTTAGCCTTTCATACCAAGCTCTGGGAGCTTGTTTCAGACCATACAGTGACTTTTTCAGTTTGAAAACATGTTCTGGATGTTTTGTATTTTCAAAACCTGGGGGTTGGTGAACATACACTTCTTCTTCTATATAACCATTTAAGAATGCACTTTTGACATCCATCTGATACAGAGTGATGCCTCTATTAACAGCAAATGAGATTAAAAGTCTGATAGATTCTAACCTGGCGACTGGGGCAAAGGTTTCTGTATAGTCTATCCCCTCTTGCTGACTATAACCTTGTGCAACCAGTCGTGCCTTGTTTCTGACGACTTCACCTTGTTCATTAAGCTTGTTTCTGAACACCCATCTTGTTCCAATAACGTTGAATCCTTTTGGTCTTGGAACGAGATCCCATACGTCGTTTCTGGTGAATTGATTCAGCTCTTCTTGCATTGCCAGAATCCAGTCATTATCCAGAAGTGCTTCATCAATAGAAGAAGGTTCAATCAGAGACACAAGTCCCATCAGAGTTTCTTCAGAGTTTCTGAGGCTTGCTCTTGTTCTGATTGGATCTTCCTTTCTTCCTAGAATAGATTCTTCTGGGTGATCCAAACTGCTTCTGGGTACTCTCTTCTGAGGTTGATCAGCAGCAGTTGTAGGATTTCTAGCATTGCTTCTTTCAGACGTTGAAGGAATGTCTGTGTTGAGAGCTTCTGATGACTTGTCTTCAGAACCTGCAAATTCAATTTCTATACCTGCAAGATTTTCATTCTGCTTTGACTTTTCAGAGTCAAGCTTGTCATCAAAACGAACACTGATTGATTCTTCCACAATCTGTGTTTCTGTATTGTATACTCTGTACCCTCTTGAGCGTTCAGAGTATCCTAACATAATACACTTCTGTGCCTTAGAATCAAACTTGTTCAAATAATTCTTAGTATTTAACATATAGCAAGTACATCCAAATGGATGAAAATACGAAATGTTGGGCTTTCTGTTCTTCCACAATTCATATGGAGTCTTTTCCAGAATAGGTCTTATTGAGATTCTATTCTGAATGTAGCACGCTGTGTTTATTGCCTCTGCCCAGAAAGTCTTAGCAACGTTTGTCTCGTTGATCATGGTTCTGGCCATTTCTTGCAATGTTCTGTTCTTTCGTTCTACAACTCCATTTTGTTGGGGAGTTCTAGGACAAGAGAAATCATGCAGAATGCCTTTGTCATTAAAGAATGACTCAAAATCTTTATTTTCAAATTCTCCACCATGATCACTTCTGACTTTAACGATTCTAAGATCTTTTTCATTCTGAACTTGGTTGCAGAAGGTAACAAACACAGAGTGTGACTCGTCCTTGTGTCTTAAGAACTTTACCCATGTCCATCTGCTATAGTCATCTACGATTACTAACCCATACTTCTTGCCACTGACAGAAGCAGTCTTAACTGGTCCAAATAAGTCAATGTGCAGAAGTTCTAATGGCTTAGAGGTAGAAACAACATTTTTGGATTTAAAAGATGGTTTTGCAAATTTGCCTTTCTGACATGCTTCACACAGAGCATCTGAATTGAACTTCAAATTTGGAAGTCCTCTGACCAGATTGAGTTTGTTAATCTGAGATATTCTTCTCATACTAACATGCCCCAATCTTCTGTGCCAGATCCACTGCTCGTTGTTAACAGACAGAAGACATTTTACGTTCTGACTCTTAAGTTCAGAAAGTTTGATTTTGTAAATGTTGTTTTTCCTCTTACCATTAAATAGGATAGTCCCATCTTTCTGACTAACAGCTTTACATGATTTTTGATTAAAGATTATATCATAACCGTTATCACTTAATTGACTTATGGATAACAGGTTATGCATCAATCCATCAACAAGCAGAACATTATTAATAGAGGGAAGATTTCCATTACCTACAGTTCCAGAGCCAATTATCTTTCCCCTCTGATTGCCTCCAAAGCCAACGTGGCCTCCAGGCTTAAGTTCCAGGCTTTGGAACATATGCCTTCTTCCCGTCATGTGACGTGAGCAGCCAGAGTCCAGGTACCATGACTGGTGTTTCTGACTTGCTGCTAAAGATATCTGCAACATGTATTATTTTATCCTTAGGTACCCAGATCTTCTTGGGTCCTGATTTGTTAGTTTTACCAAAACTCTGGTTGAATTTTGGTTTCACAAAGTGATTACTACTAGTATATTTGATGTCATGTGTGTGACCATACACAAAGTGTGAATTTAGAGGAGTGTATTTAATTGTTAAATCCATGACATTTTTAGGTGTAGGAACCTTACCTAGGTATCCTATTCCTTTCCTGCCGTTTCTGCTAACTCCATAGATCATTGAAGCCATTTTGCTTCTATCTATGCTTTTAGCAAGGAACTTCTGGAAACTATGATCATACTCCTTGATGATCTCATCAGCGTTGCTGGGAGTTTCAGCAATTGGTTCCTTCTGAGAGTTTTGTAAAGAGTTTTCTAATTTTAAAATTTTATCTCTCAGCTCAGAGTTTTCCAATTTGAGACTCTCAGACTTATTAGAGTCAGATTCAAGAGTCCTTTTCAGGTCTCTGAATTTAGCTCTAATCTGCTGATAACGTTCCAGAATTTCATTTAGGCTTTCAGCAAGTTCAGCCTTTGTAAAATTAACAGCGAAGTTAGGGAATACCTCTTCTGTGTCTGATTCTGAGTCTGAGTCAGAAGCTTCACTGTCATCTGGAATGTTAGCCATAAGCGCTATGTTTGCCCTTTCATCATCTGATTCTGAGTCAGCTTCAGACGAGTCAGAGTCATCCCATGTGGCCATGAGACTTTTCTTCTTCTCTCTTCCAAACTTCCTTTTTGGCTTTTCCCTCTGAAGCTTTGGACAGTCACTCTTGTAGTGTCCTTGCTCATTGCACTCGTAGCAGATGATGTCTTTTGTATTTGGCTTCTTGCTACCTGAGGAGCCTTCAGATCTTCTGTATCCAGAGGAAGAATCTGTCCTTCTGTATCTGGAAGAAGACTCGTTCTGATCAGATCTTCTGGGATTCCTGAACTTCTTTTGTCTTTGCTTCCACAGTTGATTTACTCTTCTGGAGAGAAGAGAAAGCTCGTCTTCTTCTGATGAGGATCCATCAGATGTTTCTTCAACTGCCTGCAAAACTTTAGATTCAGATTTTCTGTTAGATTTTAAAGCTATAGGCTTACCTTGCTTCTGAGGCTCGTCAGCTTCCAGCTCTATCTCATGACTTCTGAGGGAGCTTATAAGTTCCTCCAGAGTGATTTTGTTGAGATCTTTCGCCAGCTTCAGAGCAGTAACCATAGGCCTCCACTGCTTGGGTAAACTTCTGATTATCTTCTTGACATGGTCAGCAGTAGAGTATCCCTTGTCCAGAACTTTGAGACCAGCTACCAGAATCTGAAATCTGGAGAACATAGTTTCAATGGATTCAGATTCTTCCATTTTAAACGCCTCATACTTCTGAATGAGCGCCAGAGCCTTTGTTTCCTTGACTTGAATGTTGCCCTCATGCGTCATTCTGAGAGAATCAAAGATGTTCTTAGCTGTGTCTCTGTTGGAGATCTTCTCATACTCAGTATAAGAGATAGCACTGAGAAGGATGGTTCTGGCTTTATGGTGATTCTTGAAATCACGCTTTTGTTGATCAGTCATTGATTTTCTATCAATCTTCTGACCAGTTGCATTAACAGGGTGCGTGTATCCATCTGTCACCATATCCCACAGATCAGCATCATGTGCTAGAAAGAAGCTTTCAATTCTGTCTTTCCAGTAGTCAAAGTTTTCTCCATCAAAGACTGGAGGTTTGCCGCTGAATCTGTCTCTATCCTCATTGTTGTCATTGCTGAAATGAGAGTTGTTTCCTGCCATAGTGTTTTTCTGACGCTGGATCTTTTACTGACACGGTTAAGTGTTTTAGCTCAGAACCAGGCGCTCTGATGCCAATTGAAGGGGTGAAAAACACAAGAAGGGGGGGTTGAATTGTAAAACTGGAAACTTAAAGCAAATGACAAGGTATTTTTATCCTGGTTCGTTTGATCTCAAACTACTCCAGTCCACCCGTTCAAGGTGATTTCGCCTCTCTCCAACGAGGTCTTAATTCACTATATTCAACTGAATACAAATCTGCTTTAGCAACTGCTAAAACCTTCTTGATTCAAACCACAATCCGGTTTGTCAAGGCAACACTTTCTTACAAAGGAATGGACAAGTGTGTATGAATGTTTTCTACAAAAACTATATCACAACTGTGATTTTTACACAAATGAAGCTTAGAATTCTAGGATGCTAAACGCTAATAAAGTATCAGAGTTTGTTGGTTTAGCAAAACTTGTAGATTGAAGATTATTGTTCAGCTTTGTGCGTGTAGAGAGTTTGGAAGCATTAGCCATTATAATCTTCAAAGCTTGGTTTATATAGCACTTGAGAAGATGAACGTTGAAGCAAATATTCTTGATTCAATGCTATTAACAAGCTTTCCTTTCTGAGCAGATCTTGTCTAGAATGATGCCGTTGGTATTGATTAGCTTTCAATGCACAGTACCGTTGCTTCTTCAATGCACGTTCTGGCTTGGCTCATTCTGATTCTGCTTTGCTGCTGATGAACTGATTTGATTCTGTATCAGAGTATTTTACGCGCAGTTCTGTTCATCAAGCTTCAGCATGTGCAAGCGTTGATCATCTGATCTTGACGTTCTGATTCAGCAACTTCTGATGCTGGTGTGCAAACTCATATTCTGATGCTGAGAACGTGATCTTGCTTATTTTAATCAGCATATCTGCAAGTCAGAGCATAGTAATTTTAAGTAGCATATAATTCAATCATGAAATATTTAACTACTATATCTTTTCACTTTGTTATCATCAAAACTTAATTATAGGGTACTAGATTCAAACATTGTTCTAACACGTTTCTTTTATTACACAGTAATAGACTTTTGTTTTGAGATTTGTAACAAACAGTTTAAAACTTTACGGCCTGGTGCCTTGCCCGAGGCACCTTGGCTTTGTTTATGAGGGATTATTATTTGTAATTTTCATATATCATCAATAAAGCATTGGATGTTTTCTTGCATTACAAATTTTGAGCTCCTTGTTTTTCTTTTCTATCTTGCACTTTATCAAAACAACTATTGTCTTACACACACTCATATATCATAATGCATATCCACATCCACTATGGACCCCATTGATAACGACTCTGCTACTGCCAGTTATGACTTCGAAAGTCCGATCAACCAAGCCGAGGACGAAGGTGAGGATTATTGTGAGGTGCCTGGGGAACTTGCTAGACTGTTACTATAGGAAGAGAGGGCCATACAGCCTCATGAAGAGCCAGAGGTATCAGTGAATTTGGGTACAGAGGAAGACAGGAAAGAGGTCAAGATAGGTGCGAATCTGGAGCCTAGTGTCAAGCAACGGTTGATACAGATGCTACGCGACTATGTTGAGATCTTTGCCTGGTCTTATGAAGATATGCCTTGTTTGGACACTGATATTGTGGTTCACCGCTTGCCAACTAAAGAAGACTGTCCTCTGGTAAAGCATAAAGTTCGACGTATGCACCTTGAGATGTATGAGAAAATCAAAGTTGAGGTCATGAAACAGTTTGATGCCGGTTTTCTAGTTGTCACGTCTTACCCACAATGGGTTGCCAACGTTGTTCCAGTGCCCAAGAAGGATGGTAAGGTGCGGATGTGTGTGGACTATAGAGATCTGAACAGGGCGAGCCCCAAGGATGATTTCCCACTCCCTCACATCGATGTTCTGGTCGACAACACCGCGCAGCATAAGATCTTCTCCTTTATGGATGGTTTTTCTGGTTAAAATCAGATTAAGATGGCTCCCGAAGACATGGAGAAGACGACCTTCGTTACGCAGTGGGGCACCTTTTGCTGCAAAGTCATGCCGTTCGGATTAAAAAATGCTAGGGCAACGTATCAGCGCGCCATGGTCGCTTTGTTCCACGACATGATTCACCATGAGATTGAGGTGTATGTCGATGACATGATTGAAAGGTCCCAGACTGAAGAAGAACATCTTGACCATCTCCAGAAACTGTTTGACAGGTTGAAGATGTATAAGCTAAGATTGAACCCGAACAAGTGCACCTTCGGGGTAAGGTCTGGTAAGCTGCTGGGTTTCGTCGTCAGTGATAAGGGTATTCAGGTGGATCCTGCAAAGGTAAAGGCTATACAGGAGATGCCAGCTCCCCGAATAGAAAAAGAAGTCAGAGGCTTTTTGGGACGTCTGAACTACATTGTCCGATTCATCTCACATATGACTGCTACTTGTGAGCCAATCTTCAAGCCGCTGAAGAAAGATCAAGTGGTAAAATGGAATGATGAATGTCAGACTGCTTTCGAAAGTATCAAGGAATATCTCCAAGAGCCACCTATTCTGATGCCTCCAGTTGAAGGGAGACCTTTGATCTTATACTTGACAGTACTCGACAATCTAATGGGGGTGCGTGCTGGGGCAGCATGACGAGTCTGGCTGAAAAGAGCATGCTATTTACTACCTTAGCAAAAAGTTTACCGACTGTGAGACCTGATACTCACTGCTTGAGAAAACTTGTTGCGCTTTGGCATGGGCTGCTCGTCGGCTGAGACAGTATATGCTGACTCACACTACCCTATTGATATCAAAGATGGATCCAATCAAGTATATCTTCGAAAAACCTGCCTTGTCCGGAAGAATAGCAAGATGGCAGATGATCTTAACCGAGTATGACATCCAATACACAACCCAAAAAGAAATCAAGGGGAGTGTGTTGGCAGATCATTTGGCGCATCAGGCCATGGATGACTACCAGTCTATGAATTTCAAGTTTCCGAGTGAGAACGTCATGTTGGTGACCGACTGTGAAGAACCTGGACCGGATGAAGGACCCGAGAAGGGATCCCGATGGTCTATGTATTTTGATGGAGTCTCAAACGCGTTGGATAATGGCATTAGCGTTGTGATTATATCTCCTGAAGGTTGTCATACTCCGTTCACCGCCCGATTATGTTTTAACTGCACCAACAATATGGCAGAGTATGAAGCGTGCATCATGGGTCTTCGAGCAGCTATTGACCTAAGGATTAAGTTCTTGAGTGTATTCGGAGATTCCGCTCTAGTGATCATTTAGATCAAAGGAGAGTGGGATATGAAGCACCCAAATCTTATTCCTTACAAGGAGTATGTACTGACATTGCTCCCACATTTTGAAGAGATAACCTTTGAACATTTCCCCAGAGAGGAGAATCAGTTAGCGGACGTGCTATCTACCATGTCTTCTATGTTCAAGGTCAGGTGGGACAATGAGGCTCCCCAGATCACCATCGAGAGGTTGGACGAACCCGCACATTGTTGTGATATTGAGACTGAAGAGGTGGCAGATAAACCCTGGTTTCACGAGGTGAAAAGGTATCTTGAGGCTCAAGAGTACCCCGAGGGTGCATCTGTTAATGATAAGAAGTTTCTGATAAGGTTCGCTGCGATGTTCTTCATCAGTAATGGTATTCTTTATAAGCGTAACCATGATTCAACCTTACTGCGATGTATGGACAAGAACGAGGCAGAAAGGATTATGGTAGAGTTACATGAAGGTACTTTCGGAACTCATTCCAGTGGACATACCATGGCGAAGAAAATACTTCGGGCAGGATATTATTGGTCTACCATGGAAGCCGATTGTTATCAGCACTCACAGACCTATCATAAGTGCCAAGTCTATGCTGATAAGGTGCATGTACCTCAAGTTCCTCTGAATGTTTTGACAGCTCCTTGGCCTTTTGCAATGTGGGGCATCGACATGATCGGCGAGATCAGACCTACTGCGTCTAACGGGCATCGTTTCATTCTGGTAGCTATTGATTACTTTACGAAGTGGGTTGAGGCAGCTTCCTTCGCTACAGTAACCAAGAACGTCATGGTGCGGTTTATCCGACACAACTTGATCTGTCAATACGGCGTACCCGAGAGAATCATTACAGACAATGGTACAAATCTCAACAATACGATGATCACCAAGCTCTACAAACAATTCAAGATACAACATCACAACTCTTCTCCTTACCGGCCAAAGATGAATGGGGCTGTTGAAGCAGCTAATAAGAACATCAAGAAGATTGTGCAGAAGATGACGGTGACATACAAAGACTGGCACAAGATGTTACCATTCGCTCTTCATGGGTACCGCACCTCAGCGAGGACGTCAACAGGGGCAACACCCTATTCTTTGGTGTATGGTATGGAAGAAATCTTACCCATTGAGGTCCAGATACCTTCTCTCCGGATTATGAAGGATGAAGGTTTGAGCGAGGACGATTGGATCCAGACCCGACTCGATCAGCTGAACTTAATCGATGAAAAGAGACTTACTGCTATTTGTCATGGTCAGACGTATCAAAAGCGAATGATCAAGGCATTTAACAAGAAAGTCAGACGATAGGAGTATCAAGTTGGGGATCTGGTGATCAAACGCATCATACTGCCGCAAGGTGATCCCAGGGGAAAATGGACCCCCACTTACGAAGGGCCATTTGTGGTTAAGAACATTTTCTCGGGAGGAGCTATGATTCTAACCACCATGGATGGTGACGACCTTCCTCTCCCCGTCAATGCAGACATAGTGAAAAAATACTACGCATAATCAAAGACCCGCTAGGTCGACTGGCCTAGACAAAAATAAGGGCTTCCCGACGAACCAAAAGGGTTCGGGCAAAAGTAAGGGATGAAAATGAAAAATCTGTACACCCGGCAAGTCGAAAACCTGAAAAGGCAGCTTGGGCAAAAAAGGGTATCCCGGTGGACTAAAAACCCGAAAGGGCGGTCCAGGAAAAAATTAGGGATTAAAGCGTAACACTATGTCTCATTGGATCATCTTGCAACCAGACTTCAGTATCGACTATCAAGCTCGGACGGTGCCAATCAATCTGATCTACCTTCAACCAAGTAGCAAAGTGATGAGATGCTCGAAGATATAAGGGCAATAGCAGAGTTGGAACCCAATGGGGTTGTTCACATAGCTGTTTTTCTTTCTACACAAATTGTATAAACTCTATTCTTTCGGCGATGTTCTCTTACTAGGACGCCAGCCTCTTGTACAAAACGCCTATTACAGGCCAACTTCAAAATCAATATAATTCATTTTCACAAAGAAATTTCAAAATTGTTTTTCTTTTTCCGTTTTGTTTTGCAAGAATTTCCAATGGTTCATTTTTTTTATATATGCATTTGACAATAATTGCTGCTCATACGTATTTACATGCGAAACAAAATACGACTACTCGTAATTTCAGGAACAGGGGCAAACCGAAATGTCCAAACCTTGCAGTTACTCCACCCACCAGGTACAGGGATAGAGCCAGCTTGAGAAAATGACTAAAGGAACATACACTCCCCGCAGAGTAGGAAGTATCGGAAAACAGTGGTGTTAATTCTTCCCAAGCAGAGTTCATTTATCACCAACAATAGAAGACCATCCCCAGTGGAGTTTATTTCTTCCACAAGTAGAAACTCAATCCCCGACAGGGTTCGTTATCACCGGCAATGATAATTCATCCCCAGTCGAGGTTATTTCTCCAAATCAGCATATCTTCTAGCAGAGTATCTCTTCCCCACAGAGTCATTCTCTCGCCAGTTTATTCTCCAGCAGAGTTATTCTCCCGCCAATTTATTCTCAAATCATCTTCAGTGAGAACGAATAATTCAACTCCTTGCACCCTCCAGCAGCAATCCGAGATTTATTTTCCCCAGCTAAAGAGCATCATAAAAACATTGCATATCCATACATCATGATATGTGCATACGCATCACACAGCAGAATCTCATTTATTTTGAGAACATCATTTGCTCAATGCATTTCATACACCATGACATTACATACGACTAACTCTTTACCTTTCAGGGAAAGATACAATCAAAATTCTCACAAGTTTTCTCTGGTTCAGTCAAATCGGTACTAAGATTTCTATTCCAGTTCAAGCTATGAAGCCTGGATTCGACCGGATAATATCTTGATTTCTACATCATATTGTGAAGCCCAGAGAACGACCTGATAACAGTATCAAACACCGCGAAGCCTGGAATCGACCAGATAGTGGTTTATCTCAAAGCTATGAAGCCCGGATTCGACCGGATAATAGTTTAATCCCCAACAAGTTATTGTATAGCCTGGATTATGACCAGATAGCAATGCAAGTTACTGTGAAGCTTGGATTACGACTAGATAGTAGTACAAGGACACCATGAAGCCTGGATTCGACCAGATAGTGGTATGTCATAAACACAAGTCGTGAAGCCCAGAGATCGACCGAATAATAGCTTAACAAGTTATTGTGAAGCCTGGATTACGACCAGATAGCAATACAAGACACCATGAAGCCTGGACTCGACCAGAAAATGGTATAAGACGTTGTGAAGCCTGGATTACGACCAGATAGTAGCGAAGAATACTACGAAGCCTGGAGTCGACCAGATAGTGGTATATCTTTAACATAAGTCGTGAAGCCCGAAAATCGACCAAATAACAGCTCAGCAAGCTATTGCAAAGCCTGGATTATGACCAGATAGCAATACAAGTTACTGTGAAGCCTGGATTACGACCAGATAGCAGCCAAGAATACTACAAAGCCTAGAGTCGACCAGATAATGGTATATCTTTAATACAAGTTATGAAGCCCGGGTTCTACCGGATAGTATCTTGATTTCTCCAAACACCATGAAGCCTGGATTCGACCAGATAATGGTATGAAACACCGTGAAGCCTGGATTACGACCAGATAGCGATAAAGGACTGAAGCCTGGAATCGGCCAGATAACAATACAAGACACTGCGAAGCTTGGATTTCGATGAAATAGCAGTTTACCTGGACAATTACTAATAAGCCCAGAGTCGACCGGATATTAGTGTGCCCTAAATTCAAGTTGAAGCCCGGATGCGACCGGATAACAACTTAATTCCTTCTGAAGCCTGGATTACGACCAGATAAGAATTGAGAAATTGCAAAGCCTGGATTACGACCGGATAGCAAGTTTAATCTCATCTCCCCAGTAAGTCACTGTAAAGCCTGGAACACAAGCAAATAGCAGTCGATCTTATCAATATGAAGCCTGAATCACGACCAGATAGTAGTTCATTTTCACCTCTTCGACTAAGAGACAATTTCTCAGTAGAATAACAGATGACCGAAGCTCCTAAAATTCTATTTCCCTCAAAACAAAGATCAGTATTCCCCAACGAAATATTCCTAAACAACAGGTATACGGGTTCTCGCTAAGGAATCTCTTAGACGACTGACACTCCTTCGGATGGCATCTTTAAGCCCATCTTCCGTCATCAATCTCCAAATGGCATCTACTAGCCCATTCCCAGCATCACAAGATGAGTACGACTTCATACGAGTGCAAATTTCTGGGCACTCTAGTGTTCAATCATCTTCTACCTTCGAATCATGAAAGGCAGACAAGCCAATCTACATCACCAGGTTTAAGAAGATTGAACAGGGGCAGCTGTTGTACCCCAAAATTTTCCCTCCCATATTTCTCAATACATTTCAAGTGAGGTCCTCAAATTGCTCAAGGAAGTCCAAAGCTTGACCAGACAAACTCTCTCCTAAGGCAGTCTGCCTCAAATTAGGGTTTCATGTTGCATCAAGATACTTGAGTCCAAAGGGTCTCAAATGCTCACCATTGTCCTAATATGTTCTCAAGATCATCCATATCAAGTTTCAAGCCTTGCAGAGGAAGTTTGCTCAGCCAATTGCTCAAAGGCCTGAAAATTGACTGTGCTAGGGCAAAAGTCAATTGTGGCCCACATACAGTCAAACCTCAATATTCTTGGTCAACATCCTCATGTTGAAGTATTATTCATAATTTGATCAAGGGTTGATCATGATTCCTCAAGTATTGCTCACAATTCACCAAAACCCAAAAGTTGCTAAATTAGGGTTTTGTGGGAAACAACCCAACTTTGACCAAGCATAACTTTCTCATAATTGATTAGAAATGACCCATACAAACCTCATTTTAAATAGTATGCAATTCCCTTTATTTCACCTTCAGCTCCCAAGTTCAAAATATGGACTCATAAGAAGTTACAAGTTTGGACATTATAGGTCATTTTGAAAAGTCAACAAAAACACCTTTTTTTTCAAAGCTTCATACATGAACATGGAAGACTCAATTTAGATAAGACGAAAAGGGTTGCTTAGAGAACATCTTAAGCTTTCTAAAAAGTCCAAGAACACATCTCTGGGGTCAAAATTGAAGGAGTTATGCATTGGTGAAGTTGACCTTTTTTGTAAAATTGCCAAAAGTCAAATATGCCTCAAATTATAATTTTTGTCAAATGGGCCCAACTTTTTGTGCTTGTATTGAGTTTGTAACATGGTCCACGACCCATGATCCTTTCCACTTGCCTTTATTTTATTTTTGTCATTTATTTTGATTTTTATTTCATTTAAATCAAATTAAATCAAAATAAAATCATGAAAATATCAAAATCATTTAAACCTTGAGATTTTGTGCATATTTCAGGTCCATGAATAGCTGGCAATGAGATCAAATCGTGCAAGGCTTGTTTGTACACAAAAATATTGGTTTTTGGCTTGTTTTGGAAAGATTTACATGAGAATCAAATCTTGATCAATGATCATTATTGGAAAAGATTGGATGCAAACTTGTAAACCTAATTCACTCAAGGATACATATAGAACAAATCCCGACCAAAAGCAGAAGGGTTAGAGGCGTGAGAAGCTGAGAAGAAACTGGCAAAAATTCAAGAAAAGTAGCAATCTGATTTCACAGTTCCTGGCTAGCTCAAGCCTTCCCATCTATCTCATTCGCTTGCTGGTCATTCAAGGAGTCTATTCCAACCATTAGCAGGCATTTTCGTGCACAAGAACTCACTGTAAGCACCTCACGATATCCTTATTTTCTTGAAATTCAATATCATGATTCTAGCATTTGTAGCATGAATTACTTATATATTATTGTTCATTGAAACATTTGCAAGCTAATGGTAATGATCAATTACGTTTTTGTTAGCCATACTGAGATCCACCATTGTTAGGTTTTCTTGGTTCGTTTTAGGGTTTTCTTATGCAGGTGAAATTGGCCCAAAAGAGAGGTACCATGGTGTTCACAAGGCCAAGACGAATTGGCCTGTACCATTAGTTTTCATTTATGGTGCGTGTATGAGATTCTGGAAATCACAGGGGGTATAGTTACAGACTGTGTCCGTAGGTAAAAGTCTTGGGCTTTTCCCAACGGAAGAGGGAAGAAGAAAGGAGACGTGGCAGGCAAAGATTCATCCATTTAAAATTCGCGCGTTTTTGATATGTTAATTTGCTTTTGCTAATATAATGTTTGTTTACTATTCCCTATACAACAAAGCACGTTGGCTCAGTTGGTCAGTGGGAGAGAGAAAAAGCCAAAGGGCCTGGGTTCGATCCCCAGGTCCCCTTGTTCTTCAATGTTATTTTGCCATATGTGATTCCATGCGCAGGTTTCCCATAGATCCACCATATGCCATCAGCTTGCAACCACTGGATCTAAAGCAAATCAAATCCAACGCTTGGCATGTGAGGGTCTACCAAAGGCCTAGTCAAACGTGCAACATGGAATCAGGAAGGTCAACATGGACCAAGGCTTGTGGGCTCGGAGATTGCTATGGACACCCCCTCAAATTGCTAGCATACCAGGCCCAATTCTTTCTTTTCTTTTTTCTTTCTATATTTTTATCTATTTATTTAATTTTGGTTAATTTATTTTCTAGCAAAATTTAATTCTTTTTTACAAAAAATTCATAAAAATCAATTTTTATCAAATTAGATTTAGGTTTATTTTTATCAAAATTAATTTAATTAGTTTATTTAATTTTAGGGCAATTTTAATCTTTTTGTAAATAAATTAAAACAAATTAGAAAATTAGGTTTATTTGATTCAATTTTTATTTTCTTTTCCTTAAAATAACCAAAACACAAAAATAGGCCAAAATTAATTATTTTTATTAATTTAAATTAATTAGTAATTAGGTTTGTATTTATTCATTAAAACCTTATTTTCTTAAAATAATCAAAAACAACCAAAAAAATGACTTTTCTTTTAATTAGGATTAGACGGGGTCAAAACCCTAATCTTTTCTCATTCTCGATTCATCGCGCGCTTATTTATTTTTTACAATATTAATGTAACTGCTCATGGTATGTAATAGTTTAATTAGGACTTTTCTTTATGTATCGTTTTACGGGTTTTTGGCTATGTAAATTAATCCCCCTCCCCGAAGCCTTGTAACAGCGTAGCTTTATTTCTCGCATTTTAATTTTCGCAAATATTAACTGTTAGATGTATGGTAATAGGATTGCATGACAAGAATGTATGTTAATTTTAAAATGGTTAGCAAACCCTAAATGCGCAAAGATAATAACTGAAATCAAATCACTCGCACATGCGCACTCCTAGGGTATACTCTCACTTCGGTTGCCTTCGATAAACGATCATTAAGTATAGGGTGTTTTAGTGGTCTCCCTCTTGTCTAAACAAATATCAAATGTCCCGCTCGGAAATGTTGCCTCGAATATGATCTTAAGACATTAGGGTTATTACTAAGACGTCCTAACATTGCTTTAGTGATCGTACGTCCCTTTCGAATTGACCCTTACAACTCCAACGACGGTGCTACTTACTCCTTAATAGTATGATAGCGTTGTCTAATGGAAACAAGAACAAAAACATTCTTTTTTCGAGTAGGTAGATGCTAGTAGGTACTTGCTCAAAATAAACTTTTCCACACTTACACTCTTTTCAAACAAAGTTTTCAAAACGACTTCGTAACACTCTTGAAGACATAAGCAAGGGTTAAATCGAAGTAAAACAAAAACTTTTCAAAACACACAAACACAGAAGCAATTTTTAAAATGATGAGCAAGTACCTAAGAGCCCGTAGAAAACTACGGATAGAAAGGGTGCTAATACCTCCCCTTTCTATAATCTACCCCCCGTACTCAAAATCTCGAAAAAGGAATTTTTTTGTGCTTTTTTCCTTTTCAGTTGGATAAAATAAAAGTCGGTGGCGACTCTTGCTTACCGCGACATTTTTCGAACACAAACGCAAAACGTAAACCAGCATTTTCCTAAAACAGTCTAGTTCGGCCACCGTATCACAAGAGGTATCTTGAGGCACGTGGGCAGACTTCAGGAATTTTAATAAATCCTTAGCGTGGGCTTTAGAGCACAACAGTAAGGCCAGCATTGAGATTTTTGAAGGGGTCTGCCCCAACCGCTCCACGATATTATAATCACTCTTCTTGATTATCTTTAAAATCTCTTCCATCTCCTTTTTAGAGGCCTCAGGAATGGCTTTTGGATGCGCCTTCTTCTGGACAGGCTCAACCAATACCTCTTTTCCTCGAGTCTCGTCCGACTCGGTAGCTGGGATAACAGCAGGGATAATAGTAGGAGTGGCAATGGGAATACTGATAGGAGCAGCATCAAGAATAATCACATGAGTGGTAATGGGAGTACTAGCTTGAGCAGTAGCAGGAATAATCACAGGAGTAGTAATGGGAGTACTAGAAGGAGCAATAACAAGGATGATCACAGGAGTAGCAACGGTCTTTGGAGAGATCTCAGGGGAGAAAACTCTTTCACTTCTCGTTATTTTACTGGTCCCAACAATATTGTCGACGCCAGGATCAGTATTTTCAACAGCTTTGTCTTCAACAGCCAATAGGTCTTGCTTGACGCCATGGTAATAGACGTCAGCCCCATAATTACAGGGAACCACTTTATCCAAGGAATATGGTATTGACCCCGACATGGTGATGATCAGGGGAGCAAACGTTGGAACAAATGTAATCCTGACGGGTCTTTGGTGGAGACCCTGGGAGAATTGTCGAAAATGGTGATTATCGAAACGTCTTCACATGAACTTTTGGCAAGAGGAACTTTCTCGAACATGATTTCTTTGTTAACCATCAAGGCTGGACGCCTATCTTCAACAACAAATAGCCATCTGGTAGAGACATGCATAAGTGGCAACCTTCACCACAACCCGGAAATAAACTGGCTCGCAACATATTCTTTTTGATAGTCAGAAGAGGAGTAGCTAACTCATCCACAGAAGAAACAAAATGGTTATCATCAATAGCATTGACACCTTGGCCATGTTTGGGCATTGGTGCTGTTATTACATTAGGTGTCTCAGGAAGGTCAAACTCAATCTCCTTCGCCTCAATGAGATCTTGTACCTTATTCTTTAAAGCCTAACAGTCATTTGTATCATGCCTATGAGTCTCGGTATGGTAAGCACATTGAGCATCTGGGTTGTAGCGGGGAGAGACGGTATTAGGATTCTTTGGGGCCTCCTTTAGAGTCACCAAATTGGATTTCAGCAGGTGTGGCAAAACCTTGGATAGGGTCATGTTGATATGAGTAAACTGTCTTCTAGGCACATATGGTCTGTGCTGATTATTTCGTTGCTGGTTTAAGGCAGGATTGGAAATCATAACAGTCTCTACCGTTGGATGATGCTCAATTTTGTTATGATTTCTTTGGCCATAAGCCGAACTGACCTCCTTCGTTCCTGTGAGTGGTTTCTTTGCAGTACTGGAGGATGCATCTCTCTGTATTTTTCCACTTTTGATGCCAGCTTCTACCCGTTCTCTAGTCAAGATCAATTCAGTAAACCTGGTAGAAGAACTTCCAATTAGATGGTTAAAGAACGACCCGGATAACGTTTCCAAGAACATGTTCACCAGCTCCCTATCAGACAACGGAGGTTGGACCCTTCCCACAAGGTCTCTTTACTTTTGGGCATAATCTTTAAAACCTTCACTGGAACCCATAGACATACTTTTCAATAGTGTACGGGTCGGGTGAGGTTAGTATTATATTGATACTGCTTGTAGAAAGCAGCAGCCAAATCTTCCCAATTGCAAACGTTGGTTCTCTCTAGTTGATAGAACTATTCCAACTGAGTCCCTGACAAACTCTCCTAGAAGAAATGTACCCATAGATTCCTGTTAGTAGTGTGGGGTTGAATCTTCCTGACATACGACCTTAAGTGCAGCTTAGGGCATGAGACACCGTCGTACTTAGAAAATGTAGGGACCTTGAATTTTTGCGGGATGACCACCCCTGAAATCAGTCCTAGCTCCTCAAAATCTAGCCCGGGTATCCTCTGGATCTCCATAGCATTGAGCCGGTGTGTCTCTCACAAAGGTGCTTAGTCCTACACTATGTATCAATGCTCCTAGTATCTCCCCCTAACAAATTTGTTAGTGCGTGAGATACTTTTAGTGAGGAGAGAAAGAGAGAATAATAAAGGAAATAAGGATTTATATTATTAAATTGTAAAAATAATGATACACACTATGACTATTTATATACAACCCTAATTGGGTTTGGGCTAACACAACATGGATTATATTTAAATATTAAATCTAATCAAATCTAATATTTTAACAAATCTAATTTAATATTTCAACACACCCCCATAATCCAAGTTGTCGAACATCCTCAAAAATAGCCAATCTGAACTATTCCTAATTTATTTCTCAAATTTAAGAATTTGTCGATCTTCAATTCTTTGGTGAAAATGTCAGCCAATTGTGTTTCACTTGAGCAATGCCTAACTTCAAGTTCACCTTGATTTACTTTTTCCATCAAGAAGTGAAACCTTGCTTCAATATGTTTACTTCTTCCATGCAGAACTGGATTCTTCGCCAGATTTATGGCTGACTTGTTGTTGATTTGCAATACTAGAGGTTTCTTCACTTCAACAGTCATTTCTTCAAGTACAGATCTAATCCAAATTGCTCGACATGCAGCATAGGATCCTTCTATATATTCAGCTTCACACGATGACAATGCCACCACAGGTTGCTTCTTAGAACACCATGAGATTGGGGCACCAAATACTTGAAAGAAATATCCAGTTATGCTTCTTCAATCTTCCTTATCTCCACACTAATCAGCATCTGAAAAACAATTAACTATTACTTCTTTGCCTTCAGAATCTCTTCGAAATAGTATTCCACAATTTATTGAACCCTTCAAATATCTCAGGACTCTTCTTGCAGCCTTCATATGTGACACTCTTGGTTCATCCATATATCTGCTTACTAATCCGACTGCGAAACCTATATCAAGTCGACTATTACACACATACCTTAGAGATCCCACAATTTGCTTGAACAAAGTTGCATCGACTCTGTCTTCCTCTCCATTCTTCTCCAACTTCACATTTGGTTCGACAAGTGAGGATGCAGGATTCAAATCATCTATTCTGAATCTCTTGAGTATCTCTTTGACATACTTTCTTTGATGTAACACCATACCTTGCTTCGACATTTGAAATTTTATGCCTTGAAAATAAGACAATTTTCCTAGATTCGACATTTCAAATTCCTTCTTCATCAGCTCTTTGAACTTCGACAAGTTCTCCAAACTATTTCCAGTTACTAGCAAGTCATCAACATACAAGCAGATGATTGTTATATCTTATGCTACAACCTGAACATAGACACCATACTCTGATTTGCATTTGACAAATCCCAATTTGACTAAGTATGATTTGATCTTCTTATTCCATTCCCTAGGTGCCTGCTTGAGGCCATAGAGCGCTTTGTGCAATCTATATACTTTAATCGCTTCCTTCTAAATCACAAACCCGCGAGGTTGTGTGACATAAACTTCTCCGTCTAAAGGACCATTTAGAAATGCTGATTTCACATCTAGATGGAATGTGGACCAACCTTGGTTACATGCCAATGCTACCACTAGTCGAACAGTCTCTAATCTTGCTACTGGAGTAAATACTTCAGAGTAGTCGAGTCCTGCTCCTTGAAGAAAATCTCGAGCTACTAATCTTGCTTTATGTCTTACTATTGATCCATCTGCATTGTGTTTCAACTTGAACACCCACTTTACTTTGATAGCTTTTGTATGTGTTGGAAATTCGACTAACTCCCATGTGTTATTTCTTTCGATTGCGTGTAACTCTTCGACCATAGCTAACTTCCACTTGTTAATCTTTAAAGCTTCGCTATAGTTGATTAGTTCAGCACCTACAAGTAAAGCAAAATGAATTAATTCTCCATCTGGTGTGATTTCATCATCACCCACCACTTCATAATCATGAATCTTGTTGGAAGAACTCTATTTCTTTGAGGTCTTTGGCTTATTTCAGCAACAGCCTCTTCGACTTTGACTGTGTCGGGAGTGTCAGTAACTTCTTCTTCTTCGACTTCGACTTGATTCTCAACAACTCCTTCGACCTCTACTTCATCAGTTTCTTCGTTGAAATCAAAGTTCATGAATGGATTGTTAATTGAATTGCTAGAATTTCAATCCCAGGCAGAATTTTCATTAATCACAATATCTCTACTCAACACAATCTTCTCATTAACTGGATTGAGTAGTCTGTATGCACCAGTTTTATGATATCCTACCAGAATCATAGGTTCACTCTTGTCATCAAGCTTCCTTCTCCTTGCATCAGGAACATGCTTGTAACACATAGAGCCAAACACCTTCAAATGACTTACTGATGGTCGTTTGCCACTCCACACTTCTTCAGGAACCTTTTTCTTAAATATATTAGTAGGACACCTATTCAAAATATAAATTGCAGTCAAAACAGCTTCTCCCCATAAAGACTTTGGCAAATTCTTTTACTTCAGCGTGCATCTCGCCATATCTAATATGGCTATGTTTCTTCTTTCATCAATTTCATTATGTTGAGGTTTATAAGGAGCAGTTACCTCATGATCAACACCATATTTTGCACATAAATCTTCAAACATCTTGGATGTGTATTCGCCACCACCATCTGTTCGCAGAACTTTGATCTTCTTTTCACTCTGGTTTTCGACAAGTATCTTGAATCTCTTAAAGATTTTGAATACTTAATCCTTTTGTTTTATCACATAGATCCACAACTTTCGACTAAACTCATCGACAAACGAAACAAAATATCTATTTCCACCAATTATATGTTCTTCGAATGGACCACATACATCTGAATGCACCACTTCAAGAATGCAGGATGATCTCATTGACATAGTCTAAACGAAAGAAATTCTGGATTGCTTTCCCACTAAACAACCTTCACAAAGTTTTTCAGGCATCTCAAGGCTTGGAATACCAGTAACCATATCTTGAGTAATCAGTTGATTAAGTGATCGAAAATTCAAATGTCCAAACCTCAAATGCCATACCCAACTATCCTTGTGGTCGACAATATTTTTCAAACATTGAACTTTTGTCGAACTGATCATAGTCTTAAATGTCATGTTCTTCGACAATGGAGATTTTAAGACCAAATTGTTCTTGGTGTTGAACAATTTCAAAACTCCATCTTTCATGACAACTGAGAAACCTTTTCCGACTAATTGTCAAACACTTAGCAAGTTGCATTTTATTGCAGGTACATAGAACACATCTTTGATCATAGCTTTCCCTCCATTACTCATTTGAAAGACTATGTTGCTAGTACCTTCTGCTTGCAACGAACTATTATCAGCAAGTTTTACTTTGCTCTTCTTCGACTCGTCAAAATCCACCAACCACTCCTTTCGACCAGTCATGTGGTTCGAGCAGCCTGAGTCGAGAAACCAAATCTTGGATTCGACATGGTTATCTGCAACTGCATCCATAACCACCATACCACCTTCAGAATCATCTGAATCTTGGTGTGCAAGGTTCGCTCCTTCGTCCTTGCCTGTCGATCCCTTGTTTTTTCTGTACCAACAATTCTTGGCCAAGTGTCCCCACTTTTTGCAGTTATAACACTACATACCTTTCTTATCTTCTTTGTCCTTTCGATAGTTTCCTCCTCCCTTTTTCGAGGATTCAGAAGATCTTCCTTCAACCTTATTCTCATGGGTATTCGATCAAGACTTCTTGCCATGAGTCTTGTCGAACTTGCCTTTGAATTTGTTAGAACCACTATCCTTTTCCATGAATGAGCTTGCAGTGCCTGTATCTAGTCCTGAACTCCTTTCCTTTTGACAATCCTCATCTCACGCGCCTCCAACGAACCAATCAAATCTTCCACTTTAGTGGTTTTAAGATTGTTGCATAACGTGATCAATGTTAGAGGTCAACGTTCTTATTACCTTCTCAACTATCATCTTATTAGTAATGGTTTCACCATAACCCTTCATGAGATGAACGAGTTTCTGAACCTTCGACACATATTCTGCAACTTTTTCATCTTCTCCCATCGATAACAACTCATATTGTCGACGCAAGGTTTGTAATTTGACAACCTTGACTTTCTCACCTCCTTCGTAATACTTCACCAGAATATCCCATGCCTCCTTCGCCGTTTCAACATGAGAGATTCTGTCAAAATTAGCAACATCGATAGCCGTTTGAATGTAATAAGAAGCCTTGCAATCTTTCTTCTTGACTTCGTTGTGGTTTTTTTTTCTGTTCGTCAATTGCATTTGCAGCCAACGCAGGAACATCGTCGGTAACCACTTCTAGGGTTTCATGTAAGCCAAACAAAGATTGCATCTGTTTTTTTTATCGGATCCAATTTTTGCCGTCAAACATTGGAAGAGAATTCAGAATGCCCTTATCACTAGCCATCTTCGCAGCAGTTGATTCACTTTCCCTAGAAACACGATCTCTGACGTGAAATTCTTGAAAACTTGATAAAAAACAATAACCGGAAGCTCTGGATACCAATTTGTTAGTGCGTGAGACACTTTTAGTGAAGAAAGAAAGAGAGAATAATAAAGGAAATAATGGTTTATATTATTAAATTGTAGAAATAATGATATACTATGACTATTTATATACAATCCTAATTAGGTTTGAGGTAACACAACTTAGATTATATTTAAATATTAAATCTAATCAAATCTAATATTTTAACAAAACTAATTTAATATTTCAACAATTTTAAACTCCAAAATAACAAATAAATAACAGCTTCAACTTCATGGTGTTTACTGTTAAGTGATACTTGTTGGTGTCTATGATTGAGAAGTAATGGTAATTTGTATCATCAACTTCACTCAACTTTATGGTGTTTCTGTTGGTGTCTATGATTGAGAAGTAATGGTAATTTGTATCATCAACTTCACTCAACTTTATGCTGTTTACTGTTTAGTGATACTTGTTTGTCAATCGATCAAGATAAGTATCAGCTTCAACTTACATTTTTGAGGTCTATATGATTTCCAAACAAGCATTTGGTTCTCACATACTTTATATCTTATACAAAAGAGTCTCCACTATGAGGAAAATAAGAAAAAGAAAGGAAAAATCATCAAAAATATAGTATAAAAAAAACTATGTACAAAGTTAAAAACTTAACAAGCTAACTGATCTCTACAAGAAGAAATCTCTTCAAAAATTGGAAGTCTCTTTGATCTAAGTGGACCCCATTCATTCATCAACTGTTCTATGCCTTTGATAAACTCATCATCAAGAACTAAAAGATCCAATGTATGTGATGGAGGTATCAATGATTTCAACTCTATTACAAGATCTTCTGCCCGTTTCCTAGTCTTGATATCATCTGAGCCTGGAAGTTCTCCTTTTAATATTTCATCAATAATCAATTGGGCCTCTTCGTACCGGGCTTGTCTAATGAGACATAGGCCCAAGTTACACGCCTTGTTACAATCCGGGTCGATCATTTGGGCTTTCCGATACACCGCCTCCGCCATCACATAGTTCATCTTTTGCATGTAGGCCCAACCCAAGTTTCCCTATTATGCAACAACAATTAGGTAACTGCGAATAAAAAAAATCTTGATACCAAGTATGCAATTATAGTATAATCAAAAGTGAAATACTGCTCTTAGTCATTATTATAAACAATTTTTTTTCTTCTAATAATTAATGTATTTAGTCTATATGTAAACCACGTATATAAGTTACTGGATGTAAGATAATATACCAATAATCTTGAAGTTTCTTGTTTAATAGAAACTTGAAACTTCTTGCCATGAGATCGTGCAGTTTTAGTGAGTTTCCCGTTGAAGGCTTCACCTTTGTAGATCAATTTCAGCTTTCTCTTCAGCAAATCTATTTGCTCATCTATTTTCCCACTTTTCTAGATAAAAAAAACCAATCCATGTTTAGAACACGAGTTAGCAGATTTTTACACTAACCATATATAATATTAGTATATAAAAAAAGTTCAAAAATGTATGATTTGTACCTTGTAAAGATCAATGAGTACATTATCAAGGGATTCTTGGGATTGTTTGGAGCAAAGGCCTCTAAAGGAAGAGATAGCTTCAATGGCTTCTTCTGACCTGTCTAATTGCTTCATCACCACAGCCATATCCTTTAAAGCACTATCCACTTTATCCCTCGCATTTATTGCTTTCCAAAATAATACAATTGCAGCTTCCGGGTCCTTCTCTACCAGCTATGTAATTCATATTATCAAGATCAAACGGTTTATAACGCATTGCCAGCGTGAATGCGGCAACAGTGTGACCGCAGGGGATTCGAATTCGTGTCTTGTGAAAATTTTGAAAACCACCCAGTTTTTAATCCATTATCAAATTGAACAAGCATTTACCCCAAACTATATCTTAAAATATAATTAATCAAGTCACTTTATATATGTCACTTATAGAAAACTAGTTTTTATTTTTATTTTTATTTTTACATTTATGTCACTTTCTACCAAATTTGTAATAGATAACATAATAATGATATCGAAAATATGTTGTCTAAAACTTATATCGATAATTGTTATAATTCCTAATATTTTTCACAAATTAAAAAATGGAAGAAGAAAAAAAAAGGTATGAAGTTGGAATAGTGTACCTGAGCATGTTTGGCTCTAACATAAGGACCATCACCATAAGGTACCTTGTAAAGTACATGATAAACATCTTCTTTCTTCTTCCCTAGTAAAAACAAACTCTTCTTGTTCTTGTAACTACCTCTTTCTTCTTCCATTTTTAGAGATAGAGAAGAAGAAAAGAAAAGTCTTGTGTTTACAATTACACGCTTTCGAGTTTCATTCAACTAGAGGAATAGGAATGGGAAAGAGAAAGAGAAAGAGAGGAGTAATGAACCTGGATGGGTTTGCGTCTTTGTTCATTTGAATTTTGAGTTTTATTCTAATGACTTGATTAAGGAGTGTTGGGCGACGGTGGAACCAACGATTGGACACGTGTTCGGTTGTGATTTATTTTGAAAAAAACGAGATGCCCTTTTTTTTTTGAGAGAGAAATAAAACCAACTGTTTCAATTATTGATATTTTCAATTCCAACATGTAAGTAATTGTACTTTTGACCCTTTGTTTTTTAATGGAACGATTTTTTTTTTATGAGTAATACTATTTTGTAGATTTTTAATATTTTCTCTATTCTTTTTCCAATATTGGTAGTTTTTATAGGATGGAAAACAGAGCAATTAACAATGATGATGATTAAAAATCTCATCCAGATTCTTTTTATGATCAATAGTGTAATATTTTTAATTAATTACTTAAATTTCAAAAATAATATTTGTCTAAAATTATAAAATTAAAGACCACTTGAAAAAATTTAAATACAAAAAGATTTAATGGATATCCACCGACAATATAAAATAGTTTATACTTTCATTTAATAAAAAGGCATCAATCTGTCATATTATTAAAAAAATTTAAATAAAAAATGATTTAATTAGATACATAGTGATAATTGATCGTTAATGTAAATATTTTACATTATCAATACATCACTCTTTTTTTCAATATAAAACTAAATTTATTATAATAGTAAAATATAAATTATTTTTCAAAATTTCCAACATCCATGATTCATAAAGCTTAAAATTATAAAAATATTTCAACATCTATGGTTCATAAAACATAAAGGTATTAATAGTCGAGTTGAGTAGCGTCAACGTCTGACTCATATGAGGGCATCAAAGTGATGGAACATGGTTAACAAGTTGGTCTGATGGATACACCATATTGGTGTATCCACTCCAAGTTATGAATCGACCCTCATAACTTGTGTGACGACGTGGGTCTTGTGAATCTTAGACAAGAGGTAAAGCGTTGCACCTTTGAACCTAGCCCTTTGAACCAAAAAGTAAATAATAAAGATGTAAAAAAACCATAAAGGTAATCAAAATGATACCACATTTAACAAATAATTGAGTTATAATAATACAATGATGTATTCATAAATACTATAAAGTTTAGGAATTAGGCTCCGTCTCCCATGCGAGATCGAGACTGTAATAGGGTTTTCACGCTAGTCGACACCAATAAGTAATACCATAAATAAAACTTATATTAAATGTTTAAATTTCACACTCAATTAAAAAATTAAGTTTAAATAGTGTTTTGGTCCCTATAAGTTATCGAGTTTTTTGAATTTGATTCTTAAATCTTTTTTTTGTCTGAGTCTTCATATGTCTATTTCTTGTTTACGTTAGTTCCTATTGTCTAAGTTATGTTAAAGAACGCTTATATGACAGACGATGCTGAGTTGACATTTGTATTTTTATTTTTTATTGGATACATTAATACACGTGAATCTTATATTTTTCTCCCAAAAGACCATAAAAAGATTTCTCAATTTTAATTTTAGTCTCTGTAAATTAGGGTTCCAGAAAAGGAAACGTTAGAGCTCAATGAAGGTGAATGCGTTTGCTACGAAGGAGAGCTCTGTGGACAGCGACTATGGTAAATATAGCGAAACTCGCGATCAAGCAAGATAACTGATAGCTCCAAATATGACATTTTCTGTGAACATTCATTATGGGGGAAAGTTTGTTAGGGATAAATGTTATATGTAACACCTCATTTTTAGTAATTAGTTATATATTTTATATTAATTAATTAATTGTTTGATTTTTATGAGTAATTGATTTTATTTAAACTATTTGATAGGTGTGCTATGTGATGGGTTAGTCGGGTTAAGTATGTCGAACTGTAGAATTATAATTAGTAATAATGTCGGTTTATGATGGAATTATTTTATTAAGTGAGAATTGTAGAAAATAGTAGAATAATAAGTAATGGGTCTAACGATGAAATGTGAAGACTAAATGTGGGGGTGTATTAGTAAGACCAATAATGATTACTAGAGTTAGTATATTGTTAGAGGTTTAATAAAAAGAGGAAAATAGAAGTTAGTAAGAGAATAAGGAGAAAAAAGGTTAAAGTAGAGAAAAAGATAAAAGGATAAAGAGGAGAAGATTCAAAGAGTTTATCGAGAATCAAGGTAAGCGTTGGTTTTTACAGGGTTATTAGGATTGTATGATAATGTATGATGGGTAGAAACATGTTTAGGATAAAATCTCTAAATTTCCATGGTTTTGTAATTGTTAGGTTTGGATGATAATCTTTGATATGTGATGATTAATTGTGTTTGAATTGATGAAATGGGTGAAAATTGATTCATATATGTTGTGTTGATGATATTAAATGTTGAATTGTTGATAGAAGAGGTTTAGGGTTTTGGAATTGGGTTGGAATTGAGTTTTGTAACAAAAAAATCTAATTTTTTTTTGTTCTGGTACAGTGGTAACCGGTTACCAGTATATGGATAAACGGTTACCGCTTGAAAAATGGTGTTTTTGGGCATTTTAACAAGGTGTAATCGGTTACCAGTTTGAGGGTAACCGATTACCGCCAAGTCTGGCAGATTATTTTCAAAACTTCAAAAATTCATAACTTCCTAATCGTGAATCTGTTTTGAGTGCCGTTCGAATTGTTAGAAAGCTAGTGCAACAATATTTTCAATAAAAATATTTTTGTTGGCACTAGGTTATTTAATCATTGTGTGGTTGTGTAAAATGACGTGCATATGTGTTATGCATATTGGTGATTGGTGTCAGATTGCAACAATGTTTTGTACATTGTTTGTTATATGTTGTGAGGATGTTTTGGTACAAGGATACTATGAATATGGATTGTATCTGAATAATTCATGAGTATGTGTATGTATGTGCAAATGTGTGGTAATTCAAGTGTGATGAATTATTGAAGATATGCATGGATGTTAAGATTAGAGAATGATCTTAATTGCATATGGTTGTTGTAATTTCACATGCATCATTTATTGTCAAGAGGCATGCTTGTTAGTTCCGAGGGAGCTAGTGACTTGTCTCAACCCTAGAGAGGGGTTTGAAAGCTTAGAGGATAGAATTTTTATGTGTTATTGGCCTAGAGGACGAACCCAGATTAAAGTAAAAACTGAATATAAATAACAGTGATTGGTACCAAATGCATGAGTATTGCATTTAAGTTTCATTGAGTCATATTATCTTTATGTTTGCGATATGGAATTGTGTGAATTATGTAGAATTTATATATTGGTGAAATTGAGAAATTATGGATGTGTAATTGTGAACGACATGACTAATTGGGTGATGTTTTGTTTTATAAAGCATATGAAGTGTGAGATTGTTATCCGTATGCATGTATGTTATACATTATATATTGTTATATGATTTCGATAATCATGTGAATTCTCACCCTTCTGTTGGAATGATGTTTTATACGACATCGCTCAAGTATTGAAGATTAGAGTTGCTTCTAGCAAGAGAGTTGTTGATGGAGTAGCTTATTTTATTTCCGTATTTATTTTGGGTTGAGTCATGTTCTGGTCATGTAACATTGAGGAAATTTTTAGATTCATGTTTTGAGAGATACATTGTATTTTCTATATTATTTTATTATCGTTATTTGAATTATGTAGTGAAGTGGCTTTTATGCCCAAGTTGATTAAATAAATGAATTTTTATTTTAAAGACCTGAATATTATATTCATTTGAATGAAAGTGATTCCGCTGCTACATGCTTATGTGAAAGTGATATGAAAAGCATGAATTTAATTTAGTGTTATTGAGTATGACAGAAGTTTGTTATATATGGAGTACATGTGACACCCTTAAGTGATATGCATGTTATATTTACTCTAATTTATGATATAATATTCTGTGGAGTTTTATAGGATGTTATATTAAGTGGTATCAGAGCATAATCGATCAATTGACCAAGTTGTTAATGTGTTTATTCTCATTTATATTCGATATGTGTATGTGACATTATCAGTATTGATTGTTCTAACGAGAATTTGTTGTTGGAAATTCTCAGAATAATGGTTGGAGGCAGGAATGATGACGTTATTGCTGAAGCTTTGGAAATGTTGGCTGGTGAGATTGGGCATAATCAACAAGGCAATGTTGGGAATAACAACAATGATGACAAGTTTCGTGCTTTGGGGATGTTTCAGAGAAACAATCCTCCAATTTTCGAGGGAGCTCATAAACCTGACAAGGCACAGGTATGGCTGAAAGTGATAAAGAAGATCTATCGAGTCATGAACTCTTCATATACGCAGAAGGTGCAGTTTGGCACCCATATGCTTGAAAAGGAAGCTGAGGACTGGTGGGGTAACACTAGTCAGAGGTTTGAGGAAGAGGAAACTGAGGTTACTTGGGCTGTTTTCAGAGAAGCATTTCTGGAGAAGTATTTTCCATAAGATGTGCGTGGGAAGAAGGAAATTGAGTTTCTTGAACTGAATCAGTGTAATAAAACTGTGGCAGAGTATGCTGCAAGGTTTGAAGAGCTGATTAAGTTATGTCCTCATTATAATACTGCTAATGCTGAGAGATCCAAATGTCTTAAGTTTGTGAATGGTTTGAGGCCTAAGATCAAGCAAGCTATGGGTTACCAGCAGATTACACGATTCTTTGAACTGGTTAACAAGAGTAGGATCTATGATGAAGATAATAGAGCTCGTTCTACTCACTATAAGAGTTTGAATGATAAGAAGGGAAAAGGTCAATTCAGAGGAAAGTCGTATATGGCTCCTGCTGATAAGGGGAAACATAATCTGGTTATGACAAAAAGTCGAGTGGATGAGGATCTCCTGCTCCGATTAAGTGCTATAAGTGTGGTGTTAAAGGATATCGTTATCCAGAGTGCACAATTGTTGAACTGAAATGTTTTAAGTGTGGCAAGCCAGGTCACAAGGCTTTTTAGTGCAAGAGTGGTGCGGAGGTGACTTGCTAAAACTATGGTGATCAAGGGCACATTAGTACCAAGTGTGATAAACTGAAGAAGGAGAAATCTAGAGGGAAGGTGCTTGCTCTATCTGGTTCTGAGACTACTAGTTAAGATCGATTGATCAAAGGTACATCCTTTATTTATGGTACACCTTTGACTGCTATAATTGATACTCGAGAGACACACTCTTTTATTTCTTTGGATTGTGTTAAGAGATTGAATCTTGAGTTATCTGATATGAATGGAAGTATGGTTACTGGTACTCCTGTTATGGGTTCAATGACTACTTCATATGTGTGTTTGAATTGTCCATTAAGTATTTATGATAGATATTTTGGAGTTGATTTAGTGT
The DNA here is from genome assembly GCA_948472305.1 of Vicia faba. NCBI lineage: Eukaryota > Viridiplantae > Streptophyta > Magnoliopsida > Fabales > Fabaceae > Vicia > Vicia faba. The sequence continues at coordinate 266,217,425 of OX451740.1, forward strand.
GTCTTTTGTTAGATCAACTTGATGTTATCCTTGGGATGAACTGGTTGGAATTCAACTATGTTTATATCAACTGTTTTGCTAAGACAATTACTTTTCTTGAATTTGGGAATGAAGGAGACTTGTTTATATCTTCTAAACAAGTGAACGAGTCAGTGCAAGATGGAGCTGGAATGTTTATGTTGATGGCAACATTGGATGTTAGTGAAAAAGGATATACTAGTGGCTTACCAATTGTTCATAATTTTCCAGAGGTATTTCCTGAAGATATAAGTGATTTACCATCGGGACATGAAGTGGAGTTTGCGATTGACTTAGTTCCAGGTACTAGTCAGATATCGATGGCTCCATATCAAATGTCAGCATCAGAATTGAAAGAGTTAAAGGTTTAACTTGAAGATCTTCTTGAGAAGAGGTTCATTCGTCCGAGTATGTCACGCTGCGGTGAACCAGTCTTGTTGGTTAAGAAGAAAGAAGGTTCTATGAGGTTTTATGTAGACTATAGACAACTGAACAAAGTGACTATCAAGAATAAGTATCCACTTCCGGGGATTGATGATTTGATGGATCAGTTGGTTGGTGCAAGTGTGTTCAACAAGGTAAATTTGAGATCAGGGTATCATTAGATTCGTGTGAAGGCTGAAGATATTCAGAAAACTAATTTTAGAATGAGGTATGGTCACTATGAGTATTCTGTGATGCCATTTGGTGTGACCAATGCACCAGGTGTATTCATAGAGTACATGAATAAGATTTTCCATCCATATTTGGAAAAGTTTATGGTTGTTTTCATTGATGATATTTTGATTTATTCGAAGAGTGAAAAAGATCATGCTGAGCATTTAAAGCTTATGTTAACAGTGTTGAAAGAGAAGCAATTGTATGCTAAACTTTCTAAGTGTGAGTTTTGGTTGAAGGAATTGAGTTTCCTTGGCCATGTGATTTCGACTGGAGGTATTGCGGTTGATCCGTCAAATATTGAAGTTGTGTCTCAATGGGAAGCTCATAAATCTGTCTTTGAGATTAGAAGTTTTCTTGGGTTGGCAGGTTATTATCTAAAATTCATTGAAGGATTTTCCAATTTAGCTTTATCGTTGATGCAATTGACTAGGAAAGGTCAATCTTTTTTTTGGAATGCAAATTGTGAAGAAAGTTTTCAAGAACTTAAGAGAAAGTTGACGACCGCTCCTATTTTGTTTTTGCCTAATCCGATAGAACCATTTGTTGTGTATTGTGATGCTTCGATGGGATTCTGAGGTGTGTTGATGCAAAGTCAACAAGTTGTAGCTTATGCTTCAAGGCAACTTAAAGTGCATGAAAGGAATTATCTAATGCATGACTTAGAGTTGGTTGCGATTGTGTTTGTATTAAAGCTTTGGAGTCATTATTTGTTCGGATCGAGATTCGAAGTGCTTAGTGATCATAGGAGTTTGAAATATCTCTTGGATTAGAAATAGTTGAATATGAGACAGAGAAGGTGGTTAGAATTTCTGAAAGATTAAGATTTTGGTTTGAATTACCATCCGGGTAAAGAAAACGTGGTAGCTAACACATTGAGTAGGAAATCCTTGCACATGTTGATGATGATGGTAAAAGAGCTAGAAATGATTGAACAATTTCGAGATATGAGTTTGGTTTGTGAAGAGACTTCTTCTGGAGTTAAGCTTGGTATGATGAAGCTTACTAGTGATATTCTTGATGAGATTCGGGAAGGTCAGAAATATGATTTGAGTTTGGCAGATTGATTGAAGTTGATCAATCAAGGTCAAGGTGGTGACTTTTGAATTTATGAAAATGGTATCATGAGATGTCGTGATAGAGTTTGTGTTTTGGATATAGCTGAACTAAAAAAGAGTATCCTTAAGGAAGGGTGTGATCGGTGGATCTGGAACTGATTGTTTAACGTTGGTTCGCGAAATGTCGTGGAAGCAAGAGTCGCCACCGTCTTTTATTTTCTCCAACTGGAAAGGACAAAAGCACAGAAAAAATCCTTATAGAGATTGCTCTCGGTTCGGGAGGTAGATTATAGAAAGGGAAGGTGTTAGCACCCTTTCTATCCATGGTTATCCATGGGCTCTTAGATACTTGCTCATTTGTGTTTTCAAAAATGGTTTGTTTGCTTTTCAACTGTGAGTGGGTTTGAAAAATTTTCTTTGAAAATTCCAGTTCGACTCTTGTATCGGTCCTCAAGAGTGTTTGAAAAGTTGCTTTCGAAAGCTTTTTGAAAATGTGTTGGTGTGAAAAGTATTTTTTGATTTGTTTTGTTTTGAATTAGAGCAAGTATCCACGAGTCGTCTACCTACCCTAAGGAATTCGTCTGTGTAAATGTCCTTTAAAGTAGTGCCATCCCACCATTGAGAGGTAGGTAGCACCACCGTTGGAGGTGTTCGGGTCAATTCGAGGTTCGGGACATGGTGATCACCGGAGCAATAGGAAGACACCTTAGAAGCTACCCTCATGCCAGGTTCCCGGATCATGAGGACTTACTAAGACATCCTCTACTCGACGATCACCTTTCGAAGGGCAAGGCAACAGTGAGGCGTACCCTAGGGGTGGTGTGTGATTTGTGTGTCTTTTCAGATATTTTTGTCTTTTCATGTTAAGGTGATCTATGCGTTTGTTTTTATTTTAGGCCATTCATTCTTTCATGCATTTATTAACAGTTAAAAAGATGCGAAAATTAAAAGTTCTAAACTATTACAAAGGCGCGGGTCCACATCGCCAAATTTTCCAGAACCCGATTTGACAGAAAATAAAGAATTAAAAATGCGAAAGATAAATATTACATGGCCTTGGGGGAGATACATAAATATTAAAAGAAAAAGAAATAAATATGCGAATTGAATAAGAATTAAACACGAGGGCGTTGGACCCTTTTTGCAAAATTAAATTAAACGATTAAATTAATTAAAATTAAAAAGGAAAGAAATTGTTTTTGGTATTTTTGGTATTTAGGAGAATTTAATGCAATTAAACCTAATTCTACAATTTTTATTTTATTATGAAAACATATTAAAGTTTAACCTAAAATTAACCCTAATTAATTAATGCGATTTAATTCATAAAAATAAATATTTAATTACTAGTGAAAAGAAAAGAAAAAGGAGGGATAAAAATTAATTAAAACTAATTCTACCAATTTTAAATTAATTAAGAAAATATTAAGGTTTTATTCCTAAATTAAAACTAATTAATTAATAAGGCTTTATTTAAAAAAATATAACATTAAATAAAAATATTAATTTTTGTCTCTTTTCTGATTTTTTATTGTTTTTGTGTTTTTATGAAAAAAAATAATTAAATTAAGAGGAATTAATAAATAAAAGAAAACAAATTGAATAAAATAAAAAAATAGTGAGAAGAACATTGCAAACCTAGGGGGTCTGCCCCTAATGTGGAGGTTTATCTTTAGCAATTTGGGCCCAATGGCTTTGGCCTCTTTGACTTTCTAGGAAGTATGCATATGCGTTGACCAGAGTTCACCATATTCTTTAGATCGTGACCTTCTGATTGTTTCCGTTGGGCACGTGGATGGATAGATTTTATGGACGTACGGTGCTCCTTAAGATTGAAACTGCATGGAAACATTAAGTGAAAAATAATATGAAAGGGGGTGGGGACCTGGGATCGAACCCAGGTCCCAGGGGTTACCAGCGCTTATGCCTGCCAATGGAGTTATTCACGTTTTCTGTATATTGAATAACAAACAAAATTTATAAAATAAAACAACGCGTTAGTGGAGAATTAGCGCGAAATTTTGAACGGACCAACCCACGCTTGCCACTTCATCGTCTTCCCCATTGTTTATTTTTTTCCTGAAATACAAAGAACATAGGCCACGGTTTTTATATCGTTCCCTTATGCACCTTTCTGAAAAATAACGAATAGGTCGTCCGGCCACATAAATTAGGCGCGAGGGTGCCATTGTTTTCGTCCAAACACCCGGAATCCATTCATGGCATTATAAGGTTCTAATTTTGTAGCTTTTAAAAACGCCCAATTTGGACCTCCAAGAACCCTAATCTGTATCAATGGTAGAATTGCATATAGTACATAAAAACATAATTAAAGTAGGTGGTTAGCTTCAAAACACATCACTTAGTATGAATCCATTAAAGAAATGCAATGAAAATGTCTAAATCTTAAAACACGATTCTGAAAAAAATATGAGAAAGTGTGAATCCTATTCACCAATTCTGGGCGTTAGAGGTCGTGCTTTTGATCCAAATACGTTGCTTGATGTCCCAGGAATGCAATGGAATCAGTGTTGTGGCTTGAAACGACCTACAAGTGTATTTTCAGTTTTGAGTTTTCAAGCAAAAAGTTCAAGTTTTTTCTTCAGGTTCTTGCGCAGCTTTTTGGTCAATGAGCATTAGGTCTTGATCCAGCTTATGTATGGAATGAATTAGGTCAAAGAAAACAACCAAAAACCTTGGCATTCATGATTTGCAAGATTTGATTTTCCAAGATCTTTTCAAATATTTTTCATGCCTATTTGGTACAAATCATGGCCAATTAACTTCAATTCCTTCTATATCTGATCATGCACGAATTATTGAGTATATATCATGCATAAAAAGATTGAAAAACTTAGGTTTAGTATTTTTCATGTATTTTAATTAATTTAAATGAATTATTAATAATAAAAATCCAAATAAATAAATAAAAAATGAAGAAAAACTTCCCTTTGGGCCAAGTGGTCGTGCACATGCCTTGGATGATGAATTGTGGAAGAAAAAGAGGCCCATTAGCAATTTTTAGGTCATTTGAATCAATGCAGACTTTTCAAAATATCCAAAAATTTCCCAACTTCTACAAGGCATAACTTGCTCAATTTTTAAGCTTTGCCCATGTTCTTGGACATTTTGGAAAGGTCTTTGAGTCCTCTAACCAATGCCTTTGGTCCCATGTCATTTTGATTTACCAATCTCAAGTTATGGCCTTTGACTTAATGTCCCTTTTTGTTGACTTTTGAAAATGACCTATAATGTTGAAATTGATAACTTTTTGTGAGAGCATTTCTTGGACTTGGAGTGTGAAGAGGAGTTGTTGGAAATGTATTTCTCTTCAAAATGAGATTTGGATGGAATTTTTCTGATAATCCATGTGAAAGTTATGCCCTGGTCAATTTACAGTTGACTTTTTCAACTGTCCAAATAAGGAAACTTTTGCATCTTGATGATTTTTGAGCCAAGCTTTGAGAATCATGATCAAGCATTGATAAAATGATGTTTGTGGCTTCAAAATGAGATGTTGACCAAAAATTTGAACTTTTGACTGTCAAATGACCATTTTTCCCCTACAGTTGACTGTAGTGCAATTAGGGTTTTTGACTGTGCAATTTTATGCTGAAAGTCTTGAAACTTGGTATGAGGATGCTTGACCATATTTATAGGCATGTGGGACTTGATTGGACCCTTGGAAACTTCATTTTCTTGATCAGAACCAAAACCCTAATTTTGACTGTTAGGAGGCCCTTACACTGTGCAACCCTTGGGGAATTTTGAAGCTTTGACTTTGCAATTCTTGAAGAATATGGGAGGGAAAATTTTGGGGTACAACAGTTGCCCCTGTTCAATCTTCTTAGACCTGAGGATGCAGATTGGCTGACGTGCCTTTCGTAATCCGAGGGTGGAAGATGATTGAACACTAGAGTGCCCAGAAATTTGCGCTCACATAGTAGCAATGTGATGGTGGAATGGGCTTATAGATGCCATTTAGAGATTGCTGGATAGGATGATGGGCTTATAGATGCCATGCCAAGAGATGATGGAAGGTGGATGGGCTTATAGATGCCATCTGGGTGTCAATCGCATAAGAGATTCCTTAGCGAGAACTTGCATACCTGCAAAAGAAAAATGATTACCTGACCTGTTACGGGAGCTGGTTTTCAAATTCTTTGTGTAGATGTGTCCTGACTGGTTACAGGAGGTGGGTCTGGAGCTTCAAACGGTGATGAATGAACCAGGGATGGTTACTACCTCAACAGGAACGGTGAGAGAACCTTGGGTGACTACAACCTCAACAGCAAACATTGAGAGAATCTTGGTGGGAATTACCATCTCCGCAGTATCGGGGAGAGAACCATAGGCGATTACAATCTCAATAGCAATCATTGAGAAAACCTGGGATGGAATTATCATCTCCGCAGTATCGGGGAGAGAACCATAGGCGATTACAACTCGATAGCAATCATTGAGAAAACCTGGGATGGAATTATCATCTCCGCAGTATCGGGGAGAGAACCATAGGCGATTACAACTCGATAGCAATCATTGAGAAAACCTGGGATGGAATTATCATCTCCGCAGCATTGGGGAGAGAACCATAGGCGATTACAACTCAAAAGCAATCATTGAGAAAACCTGGGATGGAATTATCATCTCTGCAGCATCGGGGAGAGAACCATAGGCGATTACAACTCAATAGCAATCATTGAGAAAACCTTGGATGGAATTATCGTCTCCACAGGATCGGGGAGAGAACCATAGGCAATTACAATCTCAATAACAATCATTGAGAAAACCTTAGATAACTTCTACTGAGCCTTCATCAGAAAAATCTGTTTGGGGGCGATTTAGCTGGACTAGAGAAGGCCTTGGACTGGATAAGAAATCTTTGGAGTCGATTAGCTGAACCAGATAAGGTCTTAAATGTATTCAACTGGATAAGAAACAGGGAGATCTTTGGAGTCGATCTGACCGAACCAGAGAAGGCCTTTGACTGGATAATAACCAGAGAAATCTTTGGAGTCGATTTAACTGAACCAGATAAGGTCTTAGAGTCTTGAAATATGATTGAGAATTTAACTGAATCTTTCCTGAAAGGTAAAGGTCAGTCATATGCAATGCATGATATGGACCAAGCAATGATATTCTCAACATAAATGAGATTTGTATGATGCGTCTATGCATGCTATAATGATGTATGTGATGTTTATGAATGTATTTTTCGTCTAGGAAAGTAAATCCTTGACGGGTGCCGGGAAGTCACTCCTGGGCTGATGTTGGAGAATAGGTTTTGCTTCCGCTGGGGATGATGATTGCAAGAATACCGGTAGGAGAAGATGACTCCGTTGGGGAATGAACTTGGCGAATGGATTACTCTACGGGGAGAAAAGTACTCTAGTAATCTTGCTGGGGAGCAATACTCTGTGGAGAGAGAGATACTTTGCTGAGTCGTTGATAATAACTTGCTGGGGATACCATCGTTATTTTGGAAGTGTTAATAGATTTCGCTGGGGATAAGAAGACTGCGTCGAGGACGCTCTTTCCGTGGCTTTTGGCTGAGGATAACCCAGTTATATCCTGGTAGGGAATAACTCTTTGAATAAAGCCGGGCGACGCGTTCGTGCTCTGCGGGGATAAGCTTCCAGAATCTACTGGGGATAAGCTTATTGCCTGGGGAGGTGAATTCCAACTTTCCTGGGGATATTGGATTGGACTCTTTTGGGGAAGTTTGAACTGCATCGGGGAAGTGACTCCTTTGAATATTTGATATACCGCCGGGGAACAATCTTTAGGTCAGGACTGTCGGGGATGCTTGTTATGAATATATGCTGCTGGGGAGAATGTTGAGATCTGCTGGAGGATACCCAACTTCTTCAAGTTTGATTGTAACTTTTCTCGGGGAGAGTGTACTGACTTGCTGGCTCACTCTCTGGGGAATTGGGATGTACTGGTTATGTTCTTTAGCCGAACCTACCTTGGTACCTTGGAGGATAGAACAATTAGATTGCTTGGACAACTCCTTATTGCCCCTGTTTCTGAAGTGGAAGAGGAGGACCTGTGAGGTGCTGATAGTTGCTGAGGGTCAAGCATTCTTCTGATAGGCCAGTGACAAGATGCCGGGACATAGTCGTACGCTTTTGATCCCTGACTTTTGCCTGGACCGCCCTTTCGGGTTTTCAGTCCACCGGGATACCCATTTTTTCCCAAGCCGCCTTTTCAGGTTTTCGATTTGCCGGGTGTACAGATTTTTTCATTTCATCCCTTCATTTTGCCCGAACCCTTTTGGTTCGCCGGGAAGCCCTAATTTTTGCCTAGGTATGTCAACCTAGCGGGTATTTGATTATGCGTAGTATTTTTTCGACTATGTCCACGTTCAGGGAATGTGGGGAGTTGCCCCTGTTGGAAGTGTTTTGTCATGCCACCAGAAGATTTTTGACCAGGCAAGATTTATTGTTGAAATGCCCCAAGTGACTCAGGCAGAGATTTGCCCCAGGCTATTTTTGCCTTTGAGAGATTCTCCGAATCTTGATTGGATTGCCCCAGATAATGGACCATGATCATGTCATGCCCCTTGATTGGAGATACTCTTGTTCATTAGACTTTCATTGTGCGAATTTCCCTGCTGTTCAAACAAAAAGTCATATGCAAACAAAGTTATGTTAAAAATGCAAAGCCTATGTCTGTCTTGAAGATTTTGAAAATGCATTCTTTTCATAAAACAAGTGAATGTTTGTAAAACGTGATGTCAACTCCGTATTTTATCGCAAGCCTTAAGGAGTCAGGATACCTTTCGTAACAGTATGCTTTCGAACTAACCCATGCTTCAGCTAGGACTTTTAAGGGTTATAACGTGGCCTGGTTCACGGTTTAAGAAACAAAGGATAAAGGCTCAAATTATTTGTACCCACCCACTCTTCGTGATGTTCTCCAAACCTAAACTCAGTTGATCATACGTTAGACCTTGTTTGAGTCTTTGCTCGGATTTTCCGGTGATGATTCGGATATTGATGATTTCTAGTGAATAGGCAGTCATTTTTTGTCGAGGGTTTATAAGACCTCTTTCTTTTTTTTTGACTTTGTTATCCCTATTTTTTTTTGCCTGAACTGTTTCCTTTTTGGAATTACAGTCAGCGGGATGCCCCAGTTTTGTAAGTCTTTGACTTATTGGGTTCTTATTATTTTTCTTTGGTAATAACTGCCTGTCTTTATGATTATTCGGAACCATCACTGTCTTTCTTTGTAAGGGCCTCTTTGGTGTCATTCGTTATGCACTTGGATCAACTGAGAGACTACCCTGCCCCAGGTTATGATTAAGGGTTTTAAATTTCGAAAAGAAAAACTCCTACTTCTTTGGCTCAGAGGGGTTGACGAGGGATTATCTTCCTTATAACTCCAGTGTTTAGGAATTGAAACAATGCCTGTACCTCATCAGCGGGGTCTGTTCAAAAGCATACTGTAAAGATCGTGGTATCGTTTTCGTCATCCTCCCTCAAGAGGCTTAGAATTATTAATTAAGAGTTGATCATCAGAAAAAATATGAAAATAATTTGCATTTAGTGAATACGAATATATTGTTTCAGAACAGACATATGCGATGCATTAATGAAATAACAACGTTTGATATGAATGGAATGTTCGAACAATCAAAAGAAAATTACAACTTGAAAGATTCTAATGAACAAAAATTTCTCAATCCTAGCCATGTTTTGGCAAGGGAGCAATGATCACATTGGGAGTCTCGGCGGGCTCGAACTCGATCTCTTTAGCATCGATCATATTCTGAATCTTGTACTTCAATGCCCAACAGTCCTCAGTATCGTGCCCCGGGCTACCAGAATGGTAAGCGCACCTTGCTTCTGGGTTGTAATTTGGAGAGGAAGTCTTTGGATTTGCAGGAGGGTTGATTACCGCAATCAGGTTCATCCTTAACATGTGCTGCAAAGCTCGTGACCATGACATGTTGATGTAGGTGAATTGTCTCTTAGGCTCGTCCGACCTGTTCTGATCAACCCGCTGTTCTTGGCGCGGTCGTTGTTGGACCTGAGAAGTAGTAGCAACTCGGAGAGGTCTATTCATTGGATCCGGCCTTTGCCTTCTTGGAAGCTGTTCTATGACCTGGTCCCTGATTTGGGCTGGTTGCTTCATGCCTTGAGGAAGTTGGCTGATCATGGCTCTCAGCTCTCCTTGCTCCTGAGCTAAACCTTGAATGAGGGCCCTTTGCCCCAGCATCTGGGTTTTCAATGTGTCTACCTCAGCTTGTAGACGTTTCAGCTGTTCGTCCTTGTCATCTTCAGGACTCTTTCTGATCAGATTCCCCATGAGGAGTGTCCTCAACTCTTCCTGCCCCTTGGATAGACCTAGGAAGATTTCCCTGAACTAAGTCTCTTGAGCGTGAAGGTCTTGGTTATCTTGTTGTGAAGCCATTGCTGAAATAAACAGCGAGAAAGGTAAGTGACCTGCAACAAGGATACCTGTTATGCAATGATGAGTATGACATGCATGTAATGTTTTCAAGGACCTCGCGGGGTAAACAAGAAAATTTGTTAGAGTTGGAAACTGGTAACTTGATTGAAGGAACTTCATGTTGTTGAGAGTCCTTCTTCAAGTGTCAAAGGCTCACCATATCCAGTGGGTCATAGCCCCTGACTTAAGTCATCAACCTTATTTTGCTTTCCAAACAACTTTGGCTAGGGGAACCTTCTTTAGGAGTCAAAGCTCACCATATCAAGTGGGTCATAGCCCCTGACAACCTTGGCTAGAGGAAAATAAATCCTCTTTGCCCCTTGCTAGATGTTTGATTCATCATGACCTGCATCACAAGCCATTGAGATCCCTGAAATGGGTTAGTATGTATGCAATGGTATGATGTCATGATGCATGGGGTAACATGGGTAAACCTTGTTATAAGTCCCTATTAAAGACTATAAACAAAACCTGCAAGCAAACTCAGTAAACCCTGTTATGAGTCCTAATTAAGGACTATAAACAAAACCTGCAGGGAATTCAATAAACCCTGTTATAAGTCCTAATTAAGGACTATAAACAAAACCTGTAGGAAACTCAAGTGTCAGACAACAAGCATGCAAATAGTCAAGTACGAAGGCACACAAGTCACACAAAAGAGCCCTTAGAGTTTAGGCCAGCATCAGGTCTGGGTATTACCCTCTTGAAGTTGGTGGGCTCAACCTGTCCTATTAGAAGTAACCGGGTTCTAAGGGTCCCAATATCATTGACTACCCTCAATCGGTCATAACTCCAGCATCGCAATCTTTTCTTGCGGCCAGAACCATCACGAGAGTTTAGCCTCAATGGGCGTAGCATACTGCTACTGTTCTAATGGCCAAGTTGTGTCATTTAAGGTTCTAAGGTTATTGGTGTTTAATGACTCCTCAGAAGACCCATATTCTCCTCGTTGCAACACAAGGGATATCGGTACAGACCAAGGTGCCACACCAACGTAGCCACTGTTTCACCCGTGTCGGTCTACGCCGGACAGGTCCCTCACAACTTATGCTACCTAAACAGGGTATCCCCAGATCCGGGTTAGGATCTATGTAATTCTCAAGCAACCCACAAATTTAAAGCAGACAAGTCAATACGATTGAAAACACAGTTATGAACTAGCCCTAAGGTACACCTCACTTTAAGTTTAAATCCCCAGCAGAGTCGCCAGTTCTGTGATCGGTGGATCTGGAACTGACTGTTTACCGCTGGTTCGCGAAATGTCGCGGAAGCAAGAGTCGCCACCGTCTTTTATTTTCTCCAACTGGAAAGGACAAAAGCACAGAAAAAATCCTTATAGAGATTGCTCTCGGTTCGGGAGGTAGATTATAGAAAGGGAAGGTGTTAGCACCCTTTCTATCCATGGTTATCCATGGGCTCTTAGATACTTGCTCATTTGTGTTTTCAAAAATGGTTTGTTTGCTTTTCAACTGTGAGTGGGTTTGAAAAATTTTCTTTGAAAATTCCAGTTCGACTCTTGTATCGGTCCTCAAGAGTGTTTGAAAAGTTGCTTTCGAAAGCTTTTTGAAAATGTGTTGGTGTGAAAAGTATTTTTTGATTTGTTTTGTTTTGAATTAGAGCAAGTATCCACGAGTCGTCTACCTACCCTAAGGAATTCGTCTGTGTAAATGTCCTTTAAAGTAGTGCCATCCCACCATTGAGAGGTAGGTAGCACCACCGTTGGAGGTGTTCGGGTCAATTCGAGGTTCGGGACATGGTGATCACCGGAGCAATAGGAAGACACCTTAGAAGCTACCCTCATGCCAGGTTCCCGGATCATGAGGACTTACTAAGACATCCTCTACTCGACGATCACCTTTCGAAGGGCAAGGCAACAGTGAGGCGTACCCTAGGGGTGGTGTGTGATTTGTGTGTCTTTTCAGATATTTTTGTCTTTTCATGTTAAGGTGATCTATGCGTTTGTTTTTATTTTAGGCCATTCATTCTTGCATGCATTTATTAACAGTTAAAAAGATGCGAAAATTAAAAGTTCTAAACTATTACAAAGGCGCGGGTCCACATCGCCAAATTTTCCAGAACCCGATTTGACAGAAAATAAAGAATTAAAAATGCGAAAGATAAATATTACATGGCCTTGGGGGAGATACATAAATATTAAAAGAAAAAGAAATAAATATGCGAATTGAATAAGAATTAAAAACGAGGGCGTTGGACCCTTTTTGCAAAATTAAATTAAACGATTAAATTAATTAAAATTAAAAAGGAAAGAAATTGTTTTTGGTATTTTTGGTATTTAGGAGAATTTAATGCAATTAAACCTAATTCTACAATTTTTATTTTATTATGAAAACATATTAAAGTTTAACCTAAAATTAACCCTAATTAATTAATGCGATTTAATTCATAAAAATAAATATTTAATTACTAGTGAAAAGAAAAGAAAAAGGAGGGATAAAAATTAATTAAAACTAATTCTACCAATTTTAAATTAATTAAGAAAATATTAAGGTTTTATTCCTAAATTAAAACTAATTAATTAATAAGGCTTTATTTAAAAAAATATAACATTAAATAAAAATATTAATTTTTGTCTCTTTTCTGATTTTTTATTGTTTTTGTGTTTTTATGAAAAAAAATAATTAAATTAAGAGGAATTAATAAATAAAAGAAAACAAATTGAATAAAATAAAAAAATAGTGAGAAGAACATTGCAAACCTAGGGGGTCTGCCCCTAATGTGGAGGTTTATCTTTAGCAATTTGGGCCCAATGGCTTTGGCCTCTTTGACTTTCTAGGAAGTATGCATATGCGTTGACCAGAGTTCACCATATTCTTTAGATCGTGACCTTCTGATTGTTTCCGTTGGGCACGTGGATGGATAGATTTTATGGACGTACGGTGCTCCTTAAGATTGAAACTGCATGGAAACATTAAGTGAAAAATAATATGAAAGGGGGTGGGGACCTGGGATCGAACCCAGGTCCCAGGGGTTACCAGCGCTTATGCCTGCCAATGGAGCTATTCACGTTTTCTGTATATTGAATAACAAACAAAATTTATAAAATAAAACAACGCGTTAGTGGAGAATTAGCGCGAAATTTTGAACGGACCAACCCACGCTTGCCACTTCATCGTCTTCCCCATTGTTTATTTTTTTCCTGAAATACAAAGAACATAGGCCACGGTTTTTATATCGTTCCCTTATGCACCTTTCTGAAAAATAACGAATAGGTCGTCCGACCACATAAATTAGGCGCGAGGGTGCCATTGTTTTCGTCCAAACACCCTGAATCCATTCATGGCATTATAAGGTTCTAATTTTGTAGCTTTTAAAAACGCCCAATTTGGACCTCCAAGAACCCTAATCTGTATCAATGGTAGAATTGCATATAGTACATAAAAACATAATTAAAGTAGGTGGTTAGCTTCAAAACACATCACTTAGTATGAATCCATTAAAGAAATGCAATGAAAATGTCTAAATCTTAAAACACGATTCTGAAAAAAATATGAGAAAGTGTGAATCCTATTCACCAATTCTGGGCGTTAGAGGTCGTGCTTTTGATCCAAATACGTTGCTTGATGTCCCAGGAATGCAATGGAATCAGTGTTGTGGCTTGAAACGACCTACAAGTGTATTTTCAGTTTTGAGTTTTCAAGCAAAAAGTTCAAGTTTTTTCTTCAGGTTCTTGCGCAGCTTTTTGGTCAATGAGCATTAGGTCTTGATCCAGCTTATGTATGGAATGAATTAGGTCAAAGAAAACAACCAAAAACCTTGGCATTCATGATTTGCAAGATTTGATTTTCCAAGATCTTTTCAAATATTTTTCATGCCTATTTGGTACAAATCATGGCCAATTAACTTCAATTCCTTCTATATCTGATCATGCACGAATTATTGAGTATATATCATGCATAAAAAGATTGAAAAACTTAGGTTTAGTATTTTTCATGTATTTTAATTAATTTAAATGAATTATTAATAATAAAAATCTAAATAAATAAATAAAAAATGAAGAAAAACTTCCCTTTGGGCCAAGTGGTCGTGCACATGCCTTGGATGATGAATTGTGGAAGAAAAAGAGGCCCATTAGCAATTTTTAGGTCATTTGAATCAATGCTGACTTTTCAAAATATCCAAAATTTTCCCAACTTCTACAAGGCATAACTTGCTCAATTTTTAAGCTTTGCCCATGTTCTTGGACATTTTGGAAAGGTCTTTGAGTCCTCTAACCAATGCCTTTGGTCCCATGTCATTTTGATTTACCAATCTCAAGTTATGGCCTTTGACTTAAAGTCCCTTTTTGTTGACTTTTGAAAATGACCTATAATGTTGAAATTGATAACTTTTTGTGAGAGCATTTCTTGGACTTGGAGTGTGAAGAGGAGTTGTTGGAAATGTATTTCTCTTCAAAATGAGCTTTGGATGGAATTTTTCTGATAATCCATGTGAAAGTTATGCCCTGGTCAATTTACAGTTGACTTTTTCAACTGTCCAAATAAGGAAACTTTTGCATCTTGATGATTTTTGAGCCAAGCTTTGAGAATCATGATAAAGCATTGATCAAATGATGTTTGTGGCTTCAAAATGAGATGTTGACCAAAAATTTGAACTTTTGACTGTCAAATGACCATTTTGCCCCTACAGTTGACTGTAGTGCAATTAGGGTTTTTGACTGTGCAATTTTATGCTGAAAGTCTTGAAACTTGGTATGAGGATGCTTGACCATATTTATAGGCATGTGGGACTTGATTGGACCCTTGGAAACTTCATTTTCTTGATCAGAACCAAAACCCTAATTTTGACTGTTATGAGGCCCTTACACTGTGCAACCCTTGGGGAATTTTGAAGCTTTGACTTTGCAATTCTTGAAGAATATGGGAGGGAAAATTTTGGGGTACAACAGTTGCCCCTGTTCAATCTTCTTAGACCTGAGGATGCAGATTGGCTGACGTGCCTTTCGTAATCCGAGGGTGGAAGATGATTGAACACTAGAGTGCCCAGAAATTTGCGCTCACATAGTAGCAATGTGATGGTGGAATGGGCTTATAGATGCCATTTAGAGATTGCTGGATAGGATGATGGGCTTATAGATGCCATGCCAAGAGATGATGGAAGGTGGATGGGCTTATAGATGCCATCTGAGTGTCAATCGCATAAGAGATTCCTTAGCGAGAACTTGCATACCTGCAAAAGAAAAATGATTACCTGACCTGTTACGGGAGCTGGTTTTCAAATTCTTTGTGTAGATGTGTCCTGACTGGTTACAGGAGGTGGGTCTGGAGCTTCAAACGGTGATGAATGAACCAGGGATGGTTACTACCTCAATAGGAACGGTGAGAGAACCTTGGGTGACTACAACCTCAACAGCAAACATTGAGAGAATCTTGGTGGGAATTACCATCTCCGCAGTATCGGGGAGAGAACCATAGGCGATTACAATCTCAATAGCAATCATTGAGAAAACCTGGGATGGAATTATCATCTCCGCAGTATCGGGGAGAGAACCATAGGCGATTACAACTCGATAGCAATCATTGAGAAAACCTGGGATGGAATTATCATCTCCGCAGTATCGGGGAGAGAACCATAGGCGATTACAACTCGATAGCAATAATTGAGAAAACCTGGGATGGAATTATCATCTCCGCAGCATTGGGGAGAGAACCATAGGCGATTACAACTCAAAAGCAATCATTGAGAAAACCTGGGATGGAATTATCATCTCTGCAGCATCGGGGAGAGAACCATAGGCGATTACAACTCAATAGCAATCATTGAGAAAACCTTGGATGGAATTATCGTCTCCACAGGATCGGGGAGAGAACCATAGGCAATTACAATCTCAATAACAATCATTGAGAAAACCTTAGATAACTTCTACTGAGCCTTCATCAGAAAAATCTGTTTGGGGGCGATTTAGCTGGACTAGAGAAGGCCTTGGACTGGATAAGAAATCTTTGGAGTCGATTAGCTGAACCAGATAAGGTCTTAAATGTCTTCAACTGGATAAGAAACAGGGAGATCTTTGGAGTCGATCTGACCGAACCAGAGAAGGCCTTTGACTGGATAATAACCAGAGAAATCTTTGGAGTCGATTTAACTGAACCAGATAAGGTCTTAGAGTCTTGAAATATGATTGAGAATTTAACTGAATCTTTCCTGAAAGGTAAAGGTCAGTCATATGCAATGCATGATATGGACCAAGCAATGATGTTCTCAACATAAATGAGATTTGTATGATGCGTCTATGCATGCTATAATGATGTATGTGATGTTTATGAATGTATTTTTCGTCTAGGAAAGTAAATCCTTGACGGGTGCCGGGAAGTCACTCTTGGGATGATGTTGGAGAATAGGTTTTGCTTCCGCTGGGGATGATGATTGCAAGAATACCGGTAGGAGAAGATGACTCCGTTGGGGAATGAACTTGGCGAATGGATTACTCTACGGGGAGAAAAGTACTCTAGTAATCTTGCTGGGGAGCAATACTCTGTGGAGAGAGAGATACTTTGCTGAGTCGTTGATAATAACTTGCTGGGGATACCATCGTTATTTTGGAAGTGTTAATAGATTTCGCTGGGGATAAGAAGACTGCATCGAGGACGCTCTTTCCGTGGCTTTTGGCTGAGGATAACCCAGTTATATCCTGGTAGGGAAATAACTCTTTGAATAAAGCCGGGCGACGCGTTCGTGCTCTGCGGGGATAAGCTTCCAGAATCTACTGGGGATAAGCTTATTGCCTGGGGAGGTGAATTCCAACTTTCCTGGGGATATTGGATTGGACTCTTTTGGGGAAGTTTGAACTGCATCGGGGAAGTGACTCCTTTGAATATTTGATATACCGCCGGGGAACAATCTTTAGGTCAGGACTGTCGGGGATGCTTGTTATGAATATATGCTGCTGGGGAGAATGTTGAGATCTGCTGGAGGATACCCAACTTCTTCAAGTTTGATTGTAACTTTTCTCGGGGAGAGTGTACTGACTTGCTGGCTCACTCTCTGGGGAATTGGGATGTACTGGTTATGTTCTTTAGCCGAACCTACCTTGGTACCTTGGAGGATAGAACAATTAGATTGCTTGGACAACTCCTTATTGCCCCTGTTTCTGAAGTGGGAGAGGAGGACCTGTGAGGTGCTGATAGTTGCTGAGGGTCAAGCCTTCTTCTAATAGGCCAGTGACAAGATGTCGGGACATAGTCGTACGCTTTTGATCCCTGACTTTTGCGTGGACCGCCCTTTCGGGTTTTGAGTCCACCGGGATACCCATTTTTTCCCAAGCCGCCTTTTCAGGTTTTCGATTTGCCGGGTGTACAGATTTTTTCATTTCATCCCTTCATTTTGCCCGAACCCTTATGGTTCGCCGGGAAGCCCTAATTTTTGCTTAGGTATGTCAACCTAGCGGGTCTTTGATTATGCGTAGTATTTTTTCGACTATGTCCACGTTCAGGGAATGTGGGGAGTTGCCCCTGTTGGAAGTGTTTTGTCATGCCACCAGAAGATTTTTGACCAGGCAAGATTTATTGTTGAAATGCCCCAAGTGACTCAGGCAGAGATTTGCCCCAGGCTATTTTTGCCTTTGAGAGATTCTCCGAATCTTGATTGGATTGCCCCAGATAATGGACCATGATCATGTCATGCCCCTTGATTGGAGATACTCTTGTTCATTAGACTTTCATTGTGCGAATTTCCCTGCTGTTCAAACAAAAAGTCATATGCAAACAAAGTTATGTTAAAAATGCAAAGCCTATGTCTGTCTTGAAGATTTTGAAAATGCATTCTTTTCATAAAACAAGTGAATGTTTGTAAAACGTGATGTCAACTCCGTATTTTATCGCAAGCCTTAAGGAGTCAGGATACCTTTCGTAACAGTATGCTTTCGAACTAACCCATGCTTCAGCTAGGACTTTTAAGGGTTATAACGTGGCCTGGTTCACGGTTTAAGAAACAAAGGATAAAGGCTCAAATTATTTGTACCCACCCACTCTTCGTGATGTTCTCCAAACCTAAACTCAGTTGATCATACGTTAGACCTTGTTTGAGTCTTTGCTCGGATTTTCCGGTGATGATTCGGATATTGATGATTTCTTGTGAATAGGCAGTCATTTTTTGTCGAGGGTTTATAAGACCTCTTTCTTTTTTTTTTGACTTTGTTATCCCTATTTTTTTTTGCCTGAACTGTTTCCTTTTTGGAATTACAGTCAGCGGGATGCCCCAGTTTTGTAAGTCTTTGACTTATTGGGTTCTTATTATTTTTCTTTGGTAATAACTGCCTGTCTTTATGATTATTCAGAACCATCACTGTCTTTCTTTGTAAGGGCCTCTTTGGTGTCATTCGTTATGCACTTGGATCAACTGAGAGACTACCCTGCCCCAGGTTATGATTAAGGGTTTTAAATTTCGAAAAGAAAAACTCCTACTTCTTTGGCTCAGAGGGGTTGACGAGGGATTATCTTCCTTATAACTCCAGTGTTTAGGAATTGAAACAATGCCTGTACCTCATCAGCGGGGTCTGTTCAAAAGCATACTGTAAAGATCGTGGTATCGTTTTCGTCATCCTCCCTCAAGAGGCTTAGAATTATTAATTAAGAGTTGATCATCAGAAAAAATATGAAAATAATTTGCATTTAGTGAATACGAATATATTGTTTCAGAACAGACATATGCGATGCATTAATGAAATAACAACGTTTGATATGAATGGAATGTTCGAACAATCAAAAGAAAATTACAACTTGAAAGATTCTAATGAACAAAAATTTCTCAATCCTAGCCATGTTTTGGCAAGGGAGCAATGATCACATTGGGAGTCTCGGCGGGCTCGAACTCGATCTCTTTAGCATCGATCATATTCTGAATCTTGTACTTCAATGCCCAACAGTCCTCAGTATCGTGCCCCGGGCTACCAGAATGGTAAGCGCACCTTGCTTCTGGGTTGTAATTTGGAGAGGAAGTCTTTGGATTTGCAGGAGGGTTGATTACCGCAATCAGGTTCATCCTTAACATGTGCTGCAAAGCTCGTGACCATGACATGTTGATGTAGGTGAATTGTCTCTTAGGCTCGTCCGACCTGTTCTGATCAACCCGCTGTTCTTGGCGCGGTCGTTGTTGGACCTGAGAAGTAGTAGCAACTCGGAGAGGTCTATTCATTGGATCCGGCCTTTGCCTTCTTGGAAGCTGTTCTATGACCTGGTCCCTGATTTGGGCTGGTTGCTTCATGCCTTGAGGAAGTTGGCTGATCATGGCTCTCAGCTCTCCTTGCTCCTGAGCTAAACCTTGAATGAGGGCCCTTTGCCCCAGCATCTGGGTTTTCAATGTGTCTACCTCAGCTTGTAGACGTTTCAGCTGTTCGTCCTTGTCATCTTCAGGACTCTTTCTGATCAGATTCCCCATGAGGAGTGTCCTCAACTCTTCCTGCCCCTTGGATAGACCTAGGAAGATTTCCCTGAACTAAGTCTCTTGAGCGTGAAGGTCCTGGTTATCTTGTTGTGAAGCCATTGCTGAAATAAACAGCGAGAAAGGTAAGTGACCTGCAACAAGGATACCTGTTATGCAATGATAAGTATGACATGCATGTAATGTTTTCAAGGACCTCGCGGGGTAAACAAGAAAATTTGTTAGAGTTGGAAACTGGTAACTTGATTGAAGGAACTTCATGTTGTTGAGAGTCCTTCTTCAAGTGTCAAAGGCTCACCATATCCAGTGGGTCATAGCCCCTGACTTAAGTCATCAACCTTATTTTGCTTTCCAAACAACTTTGGCTAGGGGAACCTTCTTTAGGAGTCAAAGCTCACCATATCAAGTGGGTCATAGCCCCTGACAACCTTGGCTAGAGGAAAATAAATCCTCTTTGCCCCTTGCTAGATGTTTGATTCATCATGACCTGCATCACAAGCCCTTGAGATCCCTGAAATGGGTTAGTATGTATGCAATGGTATGATGTCATGATGCATGGGGTAACATGGGTAAACCTTGTTATAAGTCCCTATTAAAGACTATAAACAAAACCTGCAAGCAAACTCAGTAAACCCTGTTATGAGTCCTAATTAAGGACTATAAACAAAACCTGCAGGGAATTCAATAAACCCTGTTATATGTCCTAATTAAGGACTATAAACAAAACCTGTAGGAAACTCAAGTGTCAGACAACAAGCATGCAAATAGTCAAGTACGAAGGCACACAAGTCACACAAAAGAGCCCTTAGAGTTTAGGCCAGCATGAGGTCTGGGTATTACCCTCTTGAAGTTGGTGGGCTCAACCTGTCCTATTAGAAGTAACCGGGTTCTAAGGGTCCCAATATCATTGACTACCCTCAATCGGTCATAACTCCAGCATCGCAATCTTTTCTTGCGGCCAGAACCATCACGAGAGTTTAGCCTCAATGGGCGTAGCATACTGCTACTGTTCTAATGGCCAAGTTGTGTCATTTAAGGTTCTAAGGTTATTGGTGTTTAATGACTCCTCAGAAGACCCATATTCTCCTCGTTGCAACACAAGGGATATCGGTACAGACCAAGGTGCCACACCAACGTAGCCACTGTTTCACCCGTGTCGGTCTATGCCGGACAGGTCCCTCACAGCTTATGCTACCTAAACAGGGTATCCCCAGATCCGGGTTAGGATCTATGTAATTCCCATGCAACCCACAAATTTAAAGCAGACAAGTCAATACGATTGAAAACACAGTTATGAACTAGCCCTAAGGTACACCTCACTTTAAGTTTAAATCCCCAGCAGAGTCGCCAGTTCTGTGATCGGTGGATCTGGAACTGACTGTTTACCGCTGGTTCGCGAAATGTCGCGGAAGCAAGAGTCGCCACCGTCTTTTATTTTCTCCAACTGGAAAGGACAAAAGCACAGAAAAAATCCTTATAGAGATTGCTCTCGGTTCGGGAGGTAGATTATAGAAAGGGAAGGTGTTAGCACCCTTTCTATCCATGGTTATCCATGGGCTCTTAGATACTTGCTCATTTGTGTTTTCAAAAATGGTTTGTTTGCTTTTCAACTGTGAGTGGGTTTGAAAAATTTTCTTTGAAAATTCCAGTTCGACTCTTGTATCGGTCCTCAAGAGTGTTTGAAAAGTTGCTTTCGAAAGCTTTTTGAAAATGTGTTGGTGTGAAAAGTATTTTTTGATTTGTTTTGTTTTGAATTAGAGCAAGTATCCACGAGTCGTCTACCTACCCTAAGGAATTCGTCTGTGTAAATGTCCTTTAAAGTAGTGCCATCCCACCATTGAGAGGTAGGTAGCACCACCGTTGGAGGTGTTCGGGTCAATTCGAGGTTCGGGACATGGTGATCACCGGAGCAATAGGAAGACACCTTAGAAGCTACCCTCATGCCAGGTTCCCGGATCATGAGGACTTACTAAGACATCCTCTACTCGACGATCACCTTTCGAAGGGCAAGGCAACAGTGAGGCGTACCCTAGGGGTGGTGTGTGATTTGTGTGTCTTTTCAGATATTTTTGTCTTTTCATGTTAAGGTGATCTATGCGTTTGTTTTTATTTTAGGCCATTCATTCTTGCATGCATTTATTAACAGTTAAAAAGATGCGAAAATTAAAAGTTCTAAACTATTACAAAGGCGCGGGTCCACATCGCCAAATTTTCCAGAACCCGATTTGACAGAAAATAAAGAATTAAAAATGCGAAAGATAAATATTACATGGCCTTGGGGGAGATACATAAATATTAAAAGAAAAAGAAATAAATATGCGAATTGAATAAGAATTAAAAACGAGGGCGTTGGACCCTTTTTGCAAAATTAAATTAAACGATTAAATTAATTAAAATTAAAAAGGAAAGAAATTGTTTTTGGTATTTTTGGTATTTAGGAGAATTTAATGCAATTAAACCTAATTCTACAATTTTTATTTTATTATGAAAACATATTAAAGTTTAACCTAAAATTAACCCTAATTAATTAATGCGATTTAATTCATAAAAATAAATATTTAATTACTAGTGAAAAGAAAAAAAAAAGGAGGGATAAAAATTAATTAAAACTAATTCTACCAATTTTAAATTAATTAAGAAAATATTAAGGTTTTATTCCTAAATTAAAACTAATTAATTAATAAGGCTTTATTTAAAAAAATATAACATTAAATAAAAATATTAATTTTTGTCTCTTTTCTGATTTTTTATTGTTTTTGTGTTTTTATGAAAAAAAATAATTAAATTAAGAGGAATTAATAAATAAAAGAAAACAAATTGAATAAAATAAAAAAATAGTGAGAAGAACATTGCAAACCTAGGGGGTCTGCCCCTAATGTGGAGGTTTATCTTTAGCAATTTGGGCCCAATGGCTTTGGCCTCTTTGACTTTCTAGGAAGTATGCATATGCGTTGACCAGAGTTCACCATATTCTTTAGATCGTGACCTTCTGATTGTTTCCGTTGGGCACGTGGATGGATAGATTTTATGGACGTACGGTGCTCCTTAAGATTGAAACTGCATGGAAACATTAAGTGAAAAATAATATGAAAGGGGGTGGGGACCTGGGATCGAACCCAGGTCCCAGGGGTTACCAGCGCTTATGCCTGCCAATGGAGCTATTCACGTTTTCTGTATATTGAATAACAAACAAAATTTATAAAATAAAACAACGCGTTAGTGGAGAATTAGCGCGAAATTTTGAACGGACCAACCCACGCTTGCCCACTTCATCGTCTTCCCCATTGTTTATTTTTTTCCTGAAATACAAAGAACATAGGCCACGGTTTTTATATCGTTCCCTTATGCACCTTTCTGAAAAATAACGAATAGGCCATCCGGCCACATAAGTTAGGCGCGAGGGTGCCATTGTTTTCGTCCAAACACCCTGAATCCATTCATGGCATTATAAGGTTCTAATTTTGTAGCTTTTAAAAACGCCCAATTTGGACCTCCAAGAACCCTAATCTGTATCAATGGTAGAATTGCATATAGTACATAAAAACATAATTAAAGTAGGTGGTTAGCTTCAAAACACATCACTTAGTATGAATCCATTAAAGAAATGCAATGAAAATGTCTAAATCTTAAAACACGATTCTGAAAAAAATATGAGAAAGTGTGAATCCTATTCACCAATTCTGGGCGTTAGAGGTCGTGCTTTTGATCCAAATACGTTGCTTGATGTCCCAGGAATGCAATGGAATCAGTGTTGTGGCTTGAAACGACCTACAAGTGTATTTTCAGTTTTGAGTTTTCAAGCAAAAAGTTCAAGTTTTTTCTTCAGGTTCTTGCGCAGCTTTTTGGTCAATGAGCATTAGGTCTTGATCCAGCTTATGTATGGAATGAATTAGGTCAAAGAAAACAACCAAAAACCTTGGCATTCATGATTTGCAAGATTTGATTTTCCAAGATCTTTTCAAATATTTTTCATGCCTATTTGGTACAAATCATGGCCAATTAACTTCAATTCCTTCTATATCTGATCATGCACGAATTATTGAGTATATATCATGCATAAAAAGATTGAAAAACTTAGGTTTAGTATTTTTCATGTATTTTAATTAATTTAAATGAATTATTAATAATAAAAATCCAAATAAATAAATAAAAAATGAAGAAAAACTTCCCTTTGGGCCAAGTGGTCGTGCACATGCCTTGGATGATGAATTGTGGAAGAAAAAGAGGCCCATTAGCAATTTTTAGGTCATTTGAATCAATGCTGACTTTTCAAAATATCCAAAAATTTCCCAACTTCTACAAGGCATAACTTGCTCAATTTTTAAGCTTTGCCCATGTTCTTGGACATTTTGGAAAGGTCTTTGAGTCCTCTAACCAATGCCTTTGGTCCCATGTCATTTTGATTTACCAATCTCAAGTTATGGCCTTTGACTTAAAGTCCCTTTTTGTTGACTTTTGAAAATGACCTATAATGTTGAAATTGATAACTTTTTGTGAGAGCATTTCTTGGACTTGGAGTGTGAAGAGGAGTTGTTGGAAATGTATTTCTCTTCAAAATTAGCTTTGGATGGAATTTTTCTGATAATCCATGTGAAAGTTATGCCCTGGTCAATTTACAGTTGACTTTTTCAACTGTCCAAATAAGGAAACTTTTGCATCTTGATGATTTTTGTGCCAAGCTTTGAGAATAATGATCAAGGATTGATCAAATGATGTTTGTGGCTTCAAAATGAGATGTTGACCAAAAATTTGAACTTTTGACTGTCAAATGACCATTTTGCCCCTACAGTTGACTGTAGTGCAATTAGGGTTTTTGACTGTGCAATTTTATGCTGAAAGTCTTGAAACTTGGTATGAGGATGCTTGACCATATTTATGGGCATGTGGGACTTGATTGGACCCTTGGAAACTTCATTTTCTTGATCAGAACCAAAACCCTAATTTTGACTGTTAGGAGGCCCTTACACTGTGCAACCCTTGGGGAATTTTGAAGCTTTGACTTTGCAATTCTTGAAGAATATGGGAGGGAAAATTTTGGGGTACAACAGTTGCCCCTGTTCAATCTTCTTAGACCTGAGGATGCAGATTGGCTGACGTGCCTTTCGTAATCCGAGGGTGGAAGATGATTGAACACTAGAGTGCCCAGAAATTTGCGCTCACATAGTAGCAATGTGATGGTGGAATGGGCTTATAGATGCCATTTAGAGATTGCTGGATAGGATGATGGGCTTATAGATGCCATGCCAAGAGATGATGGAAGGTGGATGGGCTTATAGATGCCATCTGGGTGTCAATCGCATAAGAGATTCCTTAGCGAGAACTTGCATACCTGCAAAAGAAAAATGATTACCTGACCTGTTACGGGAGCTGGTTTTCAAATTCTTTGTGTAGATGTGTCCTGACTGGTTACAGGAGGTGGGTCTGGAGCTTCAAACGGTGATGAATGAACCAGGGATGGTTACTACCTCAATAGGAACGGTGAGAGAACCTTGGGTGACTACAACCTCAACAGCAAACATTGAGAGAATCTTGGTGGGAATTACCATCTCCGCAGTATCGGGGAGAGAACCATAGGCGATTACAATCTCAATAGAAATCATTGAGAAAACCTGGGATGGAATTATCATCTCCGCAGTATCGGGGAGAGAACCATAGGCGATTACAACTCGATAGCAATCATTGAGAAAACCTGGGATGGAATTATCATCTCCGCAGTATCGGGGAGAGAACCATAGGCGATTACAACTCGATAGCAATCATTGAGAAAACCTGGGATGGAATTATCATCTCCGCAGCATTGGGGAGAGAACCATAGGCGATTACAACTCAAAAGCAATCATTGAGAAAACCTGGGATGGAATTATCATCTCTGCAGCATCGGGGAGAGAACCATAGGCGATTACAACTCAATAGCAATCATTGAGAAAACCTTGGATGGAATTATCGCCTCCACAGGATCGGGGAGAGAACCATAGGCAATTACAATCTCAATAACAATCATTGAGAAAACCTTATATAACTTCTACTGAGCCTTCATCAGAAAAATCTATTTGGGGGCGATTTAGCTGGACTAGAGAAGGCCTTGGACTGGATAAGAAATCTTTGGAGTCGATTAGCTGAACCAGATAAGGTCTTAAATGTCTTCAACTGGATAAGAAATAGGGAGATCTTTGGAGTCGATCTGACCGAACTAGAGAAGGCCTTTGACTGGATAATAACCAGAGAAATCTTTGGAGTCGATTTAACTGAACCAGATAAGGTCTTAGAGTCTTGAAATATGATTGAGAATTTAACTGAATCTTTCCTGAAAGGTAAAGGTCAGTCATATGCAATGCATGATATGGACCAAGCAATGATGTTCTCAACATAAATGAGATTTATATGATGCGTCTATGCATGCTATAATGATGTATGTGATGTTTATGAATGTATTTTTCGTCTAGGAAAGTAAATCCTTGACGGGTGCCGGGAAGTCACTCTTGGGCTGATGTTGGAGAATAGGTTTTGCTTCCGCTGGGGATGATGATTGCAAGAATACCGGTAGGAGAAGATGACTCCGTTGGGGAATGAACTTGGCGAATGGATTACTCTACAGGGATAAAAGTACTCTAGTAATCTTGCTGGGGAGCAATACTCTGTGGAGAGAGAGATACTTTGCTGAGTCATTGATAATAACTTGCTGGGGATACCATCGTTATTTTGGAAGTGTTAATAGATTTCACTGGGGATAAGAAGACTGCGTCGAGGACGCTCTTTCCGTGGCTTTTGGCTGAGGATAACCCAGTTATATCCTGGTAGGGAAATAACTCTTTGAATAAAGTCGGGCGACGCGTTCGTGCTCTGCGGGGATAAGCTTTCAGAATCTACTGGGGATAAGCTTATTGCCTGGGGAGGTGAATTCCAACTTTCCTGGGGATATTGGATTGGACTCTTTTGGGGAAGTTTGAACTGCATCGGGGAAGTGACTCCTTTGAATATTTGATATACTGCCGGGGAACAATCTTTAGGTCAGGACTGCCGGGGATGCTTGTTATGAATATATGCTGCTGGGGAGAATGTTGAGATCTACTGGAGGATACCCAACTTCTTCAAGTTTGATTGTAACTTTGCTCGGGGAGAGTGTACTGACTTGCTGGCTCACTCTCTGGGGAATTGGGATGTACTGGTTATGTTCTTTAGCCGAACCTACCTTGGTTCCTTGGAGGATAGAACAATTAGATTGCTTGGACAACTCCTTATTGCCCCTGTTTCTAAAGTGGGAGAGGAGGACCTGTGAGGTGCTGATAGTTGCTGAGGGTCAAGCCTTCTTCTGATAGGCCAGTGACAAGATGCCGGGACATAGTCGTACGCTTTTGATCCCTGACTTTTGCCTGGACCGCCCTTTCGGGTTTTCAGTCCACCGGGATACCCATTTTTTCCCAAGCCGCCTTTTCAGGTTTTCGATTTGCCGGGTGTACATATTTTTTCATTTCATCCCTTCATTTTACCCGAACCCTTTTGGTTCGCCGGGAAGCCCTAATTTTTGCCTAGGTATGTCAACCTAGCGGGTCTTTGATTATGCGTAGTATTTTTTCGACTATGTCCACGTTCAGGGAATGTGGGGAGTTGCCCCTGTTGGAAGTGTTTTGTCATGCCACCAGAAGATTTTTGACCAGGCAAGATTTATTGTTGAAATGCCCCAAGTGACTCAGGCAGAGATTTGCCCCAGGCTATTTTTGCCTTTGAGAGATTCTCCGAATCTTGATTGGATTGCCCCAGATAATGGACCATGATCATGTCATGCCCCTTGATTGGAGATACTCTTGTTCATTAGACTTTCATTGTGCGAGTTTCCCTGCTGTTCAAACAAAAAGTCATATGCAAACAAAGTTATGTTAAAAATGCAAAGCCTATGTCTGTCTTGAAGATTTTGAAAATGCATTCTTTTCATAAAACAAGTGAATGTTTGTAAAACGTGATGTCAACTCCGTATTTTATCGCAAGCCTTAAGGAGTCAGGATACCTTTCGTAACAGTATGCTTTCGAACTAACCCATGCTTCAGCTAGGACTTTTAAGGGTTATAACGTGGCCTGGTTCACGGTTTAAGAAACAAAGGATAAAGGCTCAAATTATTTGTACCCACCCACTCTTCGTGATGTTCTCCAAACCTAAACTCAGTTGATCATACGTTAGACCTTGTTTGAGTCTTTGCTCGGATTTTCCGGTGATGATTCGGATATTGATGATTTCTTGTGAATAGGCAGTCATTTTTTGTCGAGGGTTTATAAGACCTCTTTCTTTTTTTTTTTGACTTTGTTATCCCTATTTTTTTTTTGCCTGAACTGTTTCCTTTTTGGAATTACAGTCAGCGGGATGCCCCAGTTTTGTAAGTCTTTGACTTATTGGGTTCTTATTATTTTTCTTTGGTAATAACTGCCTGTCTTTATGATTATTCGGAACCATCACTGTCTTTCTTTGTAAGGGCCTCTTTGGTGTCATTCGTTATGCACTTGGATCAACTGAGAGACTATCCTGCCCCAGGTTATGATTAAGGGTTTTAAATTTCGAAAAGAAAAACTCCTACTTCTTTGGCTCAGAGGGGTTGACGAGGGATTATCTTCCTTATAACTCCAGTGTTTAGGAATTGAAACAATGCCTGTACCTCATCAGCGGGGTCTGTTCAAAAGCATACTGTAAAGATCGTGGTATCGTTTTCGTCATCCTCCCTCAAGACGCTTAGAATTATTAATTAAGAGTTGATCATCAGAAAAAATATGAAAATAATTTGCATTTAGTGAATACGAATATATTGTTTCAGAACAGACATATGTGATGCATTAATGAAATAACAACGTTTGATATGAATGGAATGTTCGAACAATCAAAAGAAAATTACAACTTGAAAGATTCTAATGAACAAAAATTTCTCAATCCTAGCCATGTTTTGGCAAGGGAGCAATGATCACATTGGGAGTCTCGGCGGGCTCGAACTCGATCTCTTTAGCATCGATCATATTCTGAATCTTGTACTTCAATGCCCAACAGTCCTCAGTATCGTGCCCCGAGCTACCAGAATGGTAAGCGCACCTTGCTTCTGGGTTGTAATTTGGAGAGGAAGTCTTTGGATTTGCAGGAGGGTTGATCACCGCAATCAGGTTCATCCTTAACATGTGCTGCAAAGCTCGTGACCATGACATGTTGATGTAGGTGAATTGTCTCTTAGGCTCGTCCGACCTGTTCTGATCAACCCGCTGTTCTTGGCGCGGTCGTTGTTGGACCTGAGAAGTAGTAGCAACTCGGAGAGGTCTATTCATTGGATCCGGCCTTTGCCTTCTTGGAAGCTGTTCTACGACCTGGTCCCTGATTTGGGCTGGTTGCTTCATGCCTTGAGGAAGTTGGCTGATCATGGCTCTCAGCTCTCCTTGCTCCTGAGCTAAACCTTGAATGAGGGCCCTTTGCCCCAGCATCTGGGTTTTCAATGTGTCTACCTCAGCTTGTAGACGTTTCAGCTGTTCGTCCTTGTCATCTTCAGGACTCTTTCTGATCAGATTCCCCATGAGGAGTGTCCCTAACTCTTCCTGCCCCTTGGATAGACCTAGGAAGATTTCCCTGAACTAAGTCTCTTGAGCGTGAAGGTCCTGGTTATCTTGTTGTGAAGCCATTGCTGAAATAAACAGCGAGAAAGGTAAGTGACCTGCAACAAGGATACCTATTATGCAATGATGAGTATGACATGCATGTAATGTTTTCAAGGACCTCGCGAGGTAAACAAGAAAATTTGTTAGAGTTGGAAACTGGTAACTTGATTGAAGGAACTTCATGTTGTTGACAGTCCTTCTTCAAGTGTCAAAGGCTCACCATATCCAGTGGGTCATAGCCCCTGACTTAAGTCATCAACCTTATTTTGCTTTCCAGACAACTTTGGCTAGGGGAACCTTCTTTAGGAGTCAAAGCTCACCATATCAAGTGGGTCATAGCCCCTGACAACCTTGGCTAGAGGAAAATAAATCCTCTTTGCCCCTTGCTAGATGTTTGATTCATCATGACCTGCATCACAAGCCCTTGAGATCCCTGAAATGGGTTAGTATGTATGCAATGGTATGATGTCATGATGCATGGGGTAACATGGGTAAACCTTGTTATAAGTCCCTATTAAAGACTATAAACAAAACCTGCAAGCAAACTCAGTAAACCCTG
The DNA here is from genome assembly GCA_948472305.1 of Vicia faba. Taxonomy (NCBI): domain Eukaryota; kingdom Viridiplantae; phylum Streptophyta; class Magnoliopsida; order Fabales; family Fabaceae; genus Vicia; species Vicia faba. The sequence continues at coordinate 266,247,188 of OX451740.1, forward strand.
TTATGAGTCCTAATTAAGGACTATAAACAAAACCTGCAGGGAATTCAATAAACCCTGTTATAAGTCCTAATTAAGGACTATAAACAAAACATGTAGGAAACTCAAGTGTCAGACAACAAGCATGCAAATAGTCAAGTACGAAGGCACACAAGTCACACAAAAGAGCCCTTAGAGTTTAGGCCAACCTGAGGTCTGGGTATTACCCTCTTGAAGTTGGTGGGCTCAACCTGTCCTATTAGAAGTAACCGGGTTCTAAGGGTCCCAATATCATTGACTACCCTCAATCGATCATAACTCCAGCATCGCAATCTTTTCTTGCGGCCAGAACCATCACGAGAGTTTAGCCTCAATGGGCGTAGCATACTGCTACTGTTCTAATGGCCAAGTTGTGTCATTTAAGGTTCTAAGGTTATTGGTGTTTAATGACTCCTCAGAAGACCCATATTCTCCTCGTTGCAACACAAGGGATATCGGTACAGACCAAGGTGCCACACCAACGTAGCCACTGTTTCACCCGTGTCGGTCTACGCCGGACAGGTCCCTCACAGCTTATGCTACCTAAACAGGGTATCCCCAGATCCGGGTTAGGATCTATGTAATTCCCATGCAACCCACAAATTTAAAGCAGACAAGTCAATACGATTGAAAACACAGTTATGAACTAGCCCTAAGGTACACCTCACTTTAAGTTTAAATCCCCAGCAGAGTCGCCAGTTCTGTGATCGGTGGATCTGGAACTGACTGTTTAACGCTGGTTCGCGAAATGTCGCGGAAGCAAGAGTCGCCACCGTCTTTTATTTTCTCCAACTGGAAAGGACAAAAGCACAGAAAAAATCCTTATAGAGATTGCTCTCGGTTCGGGAGGTAGATTATAGAAAGGGAAGGTGTTAGCACCCTTTCTATCCATGGTTATCCATGGGCTCTTAGATACTTGCTCATTTGTGTTTTCAAAAATGGTTTGTTTTCTTTTCAACTGTGAGTGGGTTTGAAAAAGTTTCTTTGAAAATTCCAGTTCGACTCTTGTATCGGTCCTCAAGAGTGTTTGAAAAGTTGCTTTCGAAAGCTTTTTGAAAATGTGTTGGTGTGAAAAGTATTTTTTGATTTGTTTTGTTTTGAATTAGAGCAAGTATCCACGAGTCGTCTACCTACCCTAAGGAATTCGTCTGTGTAAATGTCCTTTAAAGTAGTGCCATCCCACCATTGAGAGGTAGGTAGCACCACCGTTGGAGGTGTTCGGGTCAATTCGAGGTTCGGGACATGGTGATCACGGGAGCAATAGGAAGACACCTTAGAAGCTACCCTCATGCCAGGTTCCCGGATCATGAGGACTTACTAAGACATCCTCTACTCGACGATCACCTTTCGAAGGGCAAGGCAACAGTGAGGCGTACCCTAGGGGTGGTGTGTGATTTGTGTGTCTTTTCAGATATTTTTGTCTTTTCATGTTAAGGTGATCTATGCGTTTGTTTTTATTTTAGGCCATTCATTCTTGCATGCATTTATTAACAGTTAAAAAGATACGAAAATTAAAAGTTCTAAACTATTACAAAGGCGCGGGTCCACATCGCCAAATTTTCCAGAACCCGATTTGACAGAAAATAAAGAATTAAAAATGCGAAAGATAAATATTACATGGCCTTGGGGGAGATACATAAATATTAAAAGAAAAAGAAATAAATATGCGAATTGAATAAGAATTAAAAACGAGGGCGTTGGACCCTTTTTGCAAAATTAAATTAAACGATTAAATTAATTAAAATTAAAAAGGAAAGAAATTGTTTTTGGTATTTTTGGTATTTAGGAGAATTTAATGCAATTAAACCTAATTCTACAATTTTTATTTTATTATGAAAACATATTAAAGTTTAACCTAAAATTAACCCTAATTAATTAATGCGATTTAATTCATAAAAATAAATATTTAATTACTAGTGAAAAGAAAAGAAAAAGGAGGGATAAAAATTAATTAAAACTAATTCTACCAATTTTAAATTAATTAATAAAATATTAAGGTTTTATTCCTAAATTAAAACTAATTAATTAATAAGGCTTTATTTAAAAAAATATAACATTAAATAAAAATATTAATTTTTGTCTCTTTTCTGATTTTTTATTGTTTTTGTGTTTTTATGAAAAAAAATAATTAAATTAAGAGGAATTAATAAATAAAAGAAAACAAATTGAATAAAATCAAAAAATAGTGAGAAGAACATTGCAAACCTAGGGGGTCTGCCCCTAATGTGGAGGTTTATCTTTAGCAATTTGGGCCCAATGGCTTTGGCCTCTTTGACTTTCTAGGAAGTATGCATATGCGTTGACCAGAGTTCACCATATTCTTTAGATCGTGACCTTCTGATTGTTTCCGTTGGGCACGTGGATGGATAGATTTTATGGACGTACGGTGCTCCTTAAGATTGAAACTGCATGGAAACATTAAGTGAAAAATAATATGAAAGGGGGTGGGGACCTGGGATCGAACCCAGGTCCCAGGGGTTACCAGCGCTTATGCCTGCCAATGGAGCTATTCACGTTTTCTGTATATTGAATAACAAACAAAATTTATAAAATAAAACAACGCGTTAGTGGAGAATTAGCGCGAAATTTTGAACGGACCAACCCACGCTTGCCACTTCATCGTCTTCCCCATTGTTTATTTTTTTCCTGAAATACAAAGAACATAGGCCACGGTTTTTATATCGTTCCCTTATGCACCTTTCTGAAAAATAACGAATAGGCCGTCCGGCCACATAAATTAGGCGCGAGGGTGCCATTGTTTTCGTCCAAACACCCTGAATCCATTCATGGCATTATAAGGTTCTAATTTTGTAGCTTTTAAAAACGCCCAATTTGGACCTCCAAGAACCCTAATCTGTATCAATGGTAGAATTGCATATAGTACATAAAAACATAATTAAAGTAGGTGGTTAGCTTCAAAACACATCACTTAGTATGAATCCATTAAAGAAATGCAATGAAAATGTCTAAATCTTAAAACACGATTCTGAAAAAAATATGAGAAAGTGTGAATCCTATTCACCAATTCTGGGCGTTAGAGGTCGTGCTTTTGATCCAAATACGTTGCTTGATGTCCCAGGAATGCAATGGAATCAGTGTTGTGGCTTGAAACGACCTACAAGTGTATTTTCAGTTTTGAGTTTTCAAGCAAAAAGTTCAAGTTTTTTCTTCAGGTTCTTGCGCAGCTTTTTGGTCAATGAGCATTAGGTCTTGATCCAGCTTATGTATGGAATGAATTAGGTCAAAGAAAACAACCAAAAACCTTGGCATTCATGATTTGCAAGATTTGATTTTCCAAGATCTTTTCAAATATTTTTCATGCCTATTTGGTACAAATCATGGCCAATTAACTTCAATTCCTTCTATATCTGATCATGCACGAATTATTGAGTATATATCATGCATAAAAAGATTGAAAAACTTAGGTTTAGTATTTTTCATGTATTTTAATTAATTTAAATGAATTATTAATAATAAAAATCCAAATAAATAAATAAAAAATGAAGAAAAACTTCCCTTTGGGCCAAGTGGTCGTGCACATGCCTTGGATGATGAATTGTGGAAGAAAAAGAGGCCCATTAGCAATTTTTAGGTCATTTGAATCAATGCTGACTTTTCAAAATATCCAAAAATTTCCCAACTTCTACAAGGCATAACTTGCTCAATTTTTAAGCTTTGCCCATGTTCTTGGACATTTTGGAAAGGTCTTTGAGTCCTCTAACCAATGCCTTTGGTCCCATGTCATTTTGATTTACCAATCTAAAGTTATGGCCTTTGACTTAAAGTCCCTTTTTGTTGACTTTTGAAAATGACCTATAATGTTGAAATTGATAACTTTTTGTGAGAGCATTTCTTGGACTTGGAGTGTGAAGAGGAGTTGTTGGAAATGTATTTCTCTTCAAAATGAGCTTTGGATGGAATTTTTCTGATAATCCATGTGAAAGTTATGCCCTGGTCAATTTACAGTTGACTTTTTCAACTGTCCAAATAAGGAAACTTTTGCATCTTGATGATTTTTGTGCCAAGCTTTGAGAATAATGATCAAGGATTGATCAAATGATGTTTGTGGCTTCAAAATGAGATGTTGACCAAAAATTTGAACTTTTGACTGTCAAATGACCATTTTGCCCCTACAGTTGACTGTAGTGCAATTAGGGTTTTTGACTGTGCAATTTTATGCTGAAAGTCTTGAAACTTGGTATGAGGATGCTTGACCATATTTATGGGCATGTGGGACTTGATTGGACCCTTGGAAACTTCATTTTCTTGATCAGAACCAAAACCCTAATTTTGACTGTTAGGAGGCCCTTACACTGTGCAACCCTTGGGGAATTTTGAAGCTTTGACTTTGCAATTCTTGAAGAATATGGGAGGGAAAATTTTGGGGTACAACAAAGGGCATCGTAGTGGATTGAGTATTCATCTGGGTGCTACGAAGATGTATCAATATTTGAGGAAAATATTTTGGTGGCCCAATATGAAGAAGGAAATTGCAGAGTTTGTGTATTCTTGTTTGACTTGTCAGAAGTCAAAGATCGAACATTTGAAACCTTCGGGTGTGATGCAACCATTATCTATTCCTGAGTGGAAATGGGATAATATATCTATGGATTTTGTGTTCGATTTACCCCGAACACTGAGTAATTGTGAGGCTATTTGGGTTATTATGGATAGATTGATTAAATCTAATCACTTTATTCTAATGATAATGGACTATCTATTAGAGATGCTAGCAAAGATATACATTGAGAGGATTGTTAGTTTACACGGTAATTTTGTCTAGTATTGTGTCAGATAGGGATCTGAGATTTACTTCGAGATTTTGGGAAGGTTTGTAAAGTTCCTTGGGTATGAAGTTGCGTTTGAGTTCTTCTTATCATCCATAGACATATGGTCACACTGAGAGGACGATTCAGTCACTTGAGGATCTTTTGGGAGCTTATGTGTTAGAAAAATGAGGTGCTTGGAATAGTTACTTGCCTTTAATTGAATTTACTTACAATAAAAGTCTCCATTTGAGTATTGAAATATCACCGTTTTAAGTATTGTATGGTAGGAGGTGTAAGACGCCATTATGTTGGTATGAGTCGGGAGAGAGTGATGTGGTTAGACCTGAGATAGTCCAGTAGGCTACCAATAATATTAAGATAATTCAGGAGAAGATGGAGACTTCTCAGAGTCGTCAGAAGAGTTATCATGACAAGAGGAGGAAAGCACTTGAGTTTTAGGAGGGATATCATGTGTTTCTTCAAGTTACTCTGGTAACAGGTGTTGGTCGAGCAATGAAGTTGCGTAAGTTAATGCCGCGTCTTATTGGTCCATACCAGATTATGCAGAAGATAAGAGATGTTGCCTATCGGTTTGCTTTGCCATCGTCTCTTGCTAATCTCCATAATGTGTTTCATGTATCTCTGTAGGTGTTTAGGTATTGGCTTGCATTTTTGGTAAATTCCAAGTGTATGTGTGAATGTCATGACTGATGTCATAACATTCTAGTTCAGGTTGTACTAACTCTTTAGGTACATATGCAGAAAAATATTGTAACTCAAATACTAATGTTTATAAGTGTGTATCTGAGCATGTTTGCAAAATGATCACATTTAGCTAATCAGTAGACAGGTTTTCTCAGATGTCATAACAGATGTTATGACATCCTGTTCTGAACTAGCAGGATTACAGGATTGGATAAGTCTGAGTTTTTTTCAGGAAATAACTCAGTCCTTCCTAAACAGAATCCTGCGTTTTCTGAGGAGTAACCTCGCTCAATCCTAACCTGATCAACAAAGTACTGTGACCTGGTCTTTAGGTCAAACGGAATCAACCCTAGGTTTTTGGAAACCCTAACTGAAGTTGCAGCTGCTATATATTCAACAGAGCTGCGGTTTTTGAAGGCATCCCTGCTGATTGATTAGAAGATCAAGTTTGTAATCTGTATAGATTTGTTTATTGTACTCCAAGCAATTATCATTGTGATAAGTGTCTTGGAATAGGTTTCAATTGTAAGGGTTGTGTAGCACTCAAAGCTTTGAAGCAAGAGTGTTTGAATGTTACTTGACTAAAGCTGTGAAGCAGAGTCAAGTTAGTTGTGTACATCACTCAAAGCTGTGAAGCACGAGTGATTGTGTTACTTGATTAAAAAGCTGTGAAGCTTAATCAAGAGTGTGTTTTGAAGAGTGTCTTCATCAATTCTCAAGTCAAATTGGTTTATGTATCACTGCTGTGATTGAGGGGGAGTGAGTAGGAACTCAGGTTTAAGTTGTACTTAGATTAGAATTGCATTGGGTAGGTCTTAAGTGAAGGAGATAAACTGGTTGGTTTATTCCTGAATTAACATCTCTTATAGTGGATTCTCTCCCTGGCTTGGTAGCCCCCAGAGTAGGTGTTGTTGCACACTGAACTGGGTAAACAATTGACTGTGTTGTTTACTGCTTTTGTATTTACTGTCATATAGTAAGTCAGATACGGTGTCATAACATCGGACGTGACATTAAGTATCTGTAGCCAGAATTTTCAATTGGTATCAGAGCAGGCACCCTGCCTGTATTACTGGGTGAGATCTAGGGATATCACTTTCTGGCACTATGGACAAAGAAGGAGTTTTTGGAAATAGACCACCCATTCTGGATGGAACTAATTATGACTACTGGAAACCTCGTATGATTGCCTTCCTAAAATCTCTGGACAAAAAGGCTTGGAGAGCTGCTGACAAAGGATGGATTCATCCCACCATAACTGAAAGAGATGGGACAATCAGTCTGAAGCCTGAGGAAGAGTGGAGTAAAGAAGAAGATGAGTTAGCTCTGGGAAATTCAAAAGCCTTAAATGCCTTGTTCAATGGAATTGATAGAAACATCTTCAGATTAGTACATCAATATGAACTGGCCAAGGAAGTTTGGGACACCCTCAAAACTACTCATGAGGGCACTTCCAAAGTAAAGATGTCAAGGCTTCAGATGTTGACCACTAAGTTTGAGAATCTAAAAATGATGGAAGATGAAACCATCCATGAATTTCACATGAACATCTTGGAGATTGCCAACACCTCAGGAGCACTGGGAGAAAAAATGTCAGAAGAAAAACTGGTGAGGAAGATTCTCAGATCCTTGCCTAAAAGATTTGCAATGAAGGTAACTGCCATAGAGGAAGCCCAGGACATTAGCAAGTTAAAAGTGGATGAACTTATTGGGTCTCTTCAGACTTTTGAGATGGGGATCACTGATAATGGTGACAAGAAGAACAAAAGCATAGCACGTGTAACCAACACTGATGTTGAACACAAGGAGGATGAAGAAGAAAACATATCAGAAGCCATTGCCATGCTTGGAAGACAGTTCAACAGGCTCATCAAAAGAATGGACCCAAAGTCAAGGTCAAATGTTCATAACATTCCTTCTGACATTGACAGTTCCAGCAGAAGACCAAGATCAGAAGATAAGGAAAACCAAGGCAGAGGAATTCAATGCCATGGATGTGAAGGATATGGACATATTCGAGCTGAATGTCCTACCTTTCTTAAGAAGCAAAAGAAAGGAATGACTGTTACTTGGTCTGACTATGATTCAGAAAGCAATTCTGAAGAAGAATCTGCCAAACTAGTTACTGCCCTAACTAGTGTTTGTACTTCTGAAAGTGACACCAGTAATGAAGAAGTAACATTTGAAGAACTGGCTGATACCTACAAGAAATTGTGTATCAGAAGTGGTGAAGTCTGTGTGCAAAATGAGAAACAATCAAAACTCATTGTAAAGCTGGAGGCTGAAAAGAGAGCAAATCTTGAAACTATAAGTCATTTAGAAGGAGAAGTTCAACTGCTGAACTCACAACTGAATCAAATGACCAAATCAGTCAAGATGTTGACAAATGGAACTGACAAATTAGAAGAGATTCTTCAGGCTGGACAAAATATGGGAAATAAATCTGGCCTAGGATTTGTGGAAACAAAGAAATTTGTTACCAGGAAGCAAATGTCAAACCAGATGTCTCAACATTACTCTCAACATCAGGGACAGAGACACATGAAGAAGAGGTACCAAAGATGGAGATGTCATCATTGTGGGAAATATGGTCACATAAAGCCCTTCTGCTACAGACTACATGGATATCCTAATCAGAAATCAGATGTCAAACCTAAGTCTAAAAAGGTACCACACGCTCCTCAATGGAAGAAAAAGGCTATTGCACTGATAGCACACACTTCCCTGAAGATCTCAGCAAAGGAAGATTGGTACTTTGACAGTGGATGTTCCAGACACATGACTGGATTCAAAAATCTCCTCAATAATGTTATGCCTCACACCACCAGTTTTGTGACCTTTGGAGATGGTGCTAAAGGAGAAATCAAAGGAGTTGGTAATTTGGACTACCCTGGAGTTCCAAGTCTGAATAAGGTACTGCTGGTGAAAGGGTTGACTACTAATCTCATCAGCATCAGTCAATTGTGTGATCTAGGATTTATGGTCAACTTCTCAAGATCTGAATGTCTAGTGTTTAATGAAAAACTAGATATTGTAATGAGAGGAATAAAATCCAAAAATAACTGTTATGTGTGGCAGCCTGAGAACACTGATATCCCCACTTTGAGTCAAATCATCAAAGAAGAAAAAGATATGAAACAGTGGCAGCATAAACTTGAAGGAATGAAAAGAGCTATTCCTATGGAAGATGTCAGAAGAACTCCTAAACTACAGGCTGATAATATATGGGATGTGGCAAAGAACAAGTCTCATAAATTCTGTTCTCAAAAATTCTGGTCAACACAGATGCTACCTGAAGACAATGTTACACAAGATGTTGTGACATTGTGGTGTGATAATCTGAAAACATTCAACATTTCCTTAAACCCTATTGACTTTGGAGAGAAGAAATCATTTAAACTGAAACATAGTTTCTCTGAGCTTCAGCTAACTGATTCTTCTACCAAGGTGCTTGTTAGAAATCAACTTGAAAATTTGAGGGGCAGATTGGGCATTCACCAACATGAGAAACTATAGCAATTAGTTTTGCTGAAAACAAGGGTTAAAAGGATTAATTCTATTAAGTCTATATTTAGTGGGTTAATCATATTCACTCACAATTCCTTCAAAAGCCTTCAGAAGTTGAAAAGACTCCCTTGTACTCCCTATCTCTCTCATCCTTGCAACCTGTTTTCTCCTCCCAATCAAAGAGTTTTCTCAAATTGCTACTGCTACTCAACGTTAAACACAATGTCTCAGACATCATCTTCCACTATGGCGGCTTCGTCTCACTCTTCATCATCGTCATCTGATCAAGATTCTAGGGCAATCACGACATGCATAGAATCTGAAGTACTTGAGGTCACTCCTCTCAGGGAGATGGCAACTAACCCAGCCAAAATCAAGAAGCTCAGGACCAGACATGCAGGAAGAGCTCAAGCTGCAGTCTCTGGTAATTCTTCTCTTCCTTCATCTACTATACCTAATAAAGAAGGAACAGTTCAAGTACACCAAGCTATTGCTAGACTGGTTACTAGCATTCTGAGTGGCAACCAATCTGTACCGGGGATTTCTATTCCTTTGAATCAATCTGAAAGTCCAAATGTGGAAGGTTCTGAAAATATAGATGTCACTGAGGATGTTGTGACACCAAAAGACAACATTCAGAATCCCTCTGAAAAGGCTGCTGATCCACCTATCATTGATGTGGATGAAGAGTACTCAGATAATGAACTGATTGCTAATGTGAACCCTAGCATTGCTAGGAGATTGATGAAAAGAAAAAGTAGTGAGACTGTTAAACCTAAGAAGTCCAAGGCTGAAGGGATGGCTGAAAATATTCAGACAAAAGGGAAGAAGGCACAGGTGCTGACTGCTAGACAACCAATCTCCAAGAAAAGAAAAGAACCTGAAACTTCTGACTCTGATGATGAATCAGAATTTGAGATTGACATTGACAATGCTCCCATCAGAAGGAAGCTCCCTTCCAGCAAGATTGCTAGAGTGCCTGAAGTGCCAACTGACAACATCTCCTTTCATCATCCTGATAATGCAAACAGGTGGAAGTATGTTTGCTTGAAGAGAATAGCCTTGGAGAGAGAACTCAACAATGATGCTTGAAAAAGGACCCTAGAAGCACTAATTGCCAAGCTAGAAAAGGATGAAGCTGAAGCAAGCATGAGGGAAGAAGATGAAGAAAGTGGCTCCTCTGAGTCTGATGACTGTACTTGAAGGATGATTGCTGCTTGGTGGTGTTGCTGGTGGAGTTTGGAAGTATGTTCTGCTATTGTCTGCTGCTGATCTCATTATTTTGTCTTGGATAACTGTATAACTTTATAAACATGTAATCTTTGGCCCATTTGTGGCTAAAGTGGGGGAGAATATTTGGTACTGCTTAATTAGTACTTAACACTATATTTTTCTGCTGTCATTTATTTCTGCTGCTATCTATCTATCTCTGATTGTTTAGGGACTTTAGCCAAAAATCTGCCAAAGGGGGAGTTTGTAGGTGTTTAGGTATTGGCTTGCATTTTTGGTAAATTCCAAGTGTATGTGTGAATGTCATGACTGATGTCATAACATTCTAGTTCAGGTTGTACTAACTCTTTAGGTACATATGCAGAAAAATATTGTAACTCAAATACTAATGTTTATAAGTGTGTATCTGAGCATGTTTGCAAAATGATCACATTTAGCTAATCAGTAGACAGGTTTTCTCAGATGTCATAACAGATGTTATGACATCCTGTTCTGAACTAGCAGGATTACAGGATTGGATAAGTCTGAGTTTTTTCAGGAAATAACTCAGTCCTTCCTAAACAGAATCCTGCGTTTTCTGAGGAGTAACCTCGCTCAATCCTAACCTGATCAACAAAGTACTGTGACCTGGTCTTTAGGTCAAACGGAATCAACCCTAGGTTTTTGGAAACCCTAACTGAAGTTGCAGCTGCTATATATTCAACAGAGCTGCGGTTTTTGAAGGCATCCCTGCTGATTGATTAGAAGATCAAGTTTGTAATCTGTATAGATTTGTTTATTGTACTCCAAGCAATTATCATTGTGATAAGTGTCTTGGAATAGGTTTCAATTGTAAGGGTTGTGTAGCACTCAAAGCTTTGAAGCAAGAGTGTTTGAATGTTACTTGACTAAAGCTGTGAAGCAGAGTCAAGTTAGTTGTGTACATCACTCAAAGCTGTGAAGCACGAGTGATTGTGTTACTTGATTAAAAAGCTGTGAAGCTTAATCAAGAGTGTGTTTTGAAGAGTGTCTTCATCAATTCTCAAGTCAAATTGGTTTATGTATCACTGCTGTGATTGAGGGGGAGTGAGTAGGAACTCAGGTTTAAGTTGTACTTAGATTAGAATTGCATTGGGTAGGTCTTAAGTGAAGGAGATAAACTGGTTGGTTTATTCCTGAATTAACATCTCTTATAGTGGATTCTCTCCCTGGCTTGGTATCCCCCAGAGTAGGTGTTGTTGCACACTGAACTGGGTAAACAATTGACTGTGTTGTTTACTGCTTTTGTATTTACTGTCATATAGTAAGTCAGATACGGTGTCATAACATCGGACGTGACATTAAGTATCTGTAGCCAGAATTTTCAATCTCAATTGAGGAAATACATTACAGATCCTCGCATGTGGTTCAAGTAGATGATGTACAGGTGAGAGATAACCTGATTGTGGAGACGTCACCTATGTAGATAGAGGATCGGGAGTTGAAGCAGCTTCGAGGTAAAGATATTTCCTTAGTGAAGGTAGCTTGGGAAGGACCAGCAGGTGGAAACGTGACTTAGGAGCTTGAGAGTCAGATGAGAAAGTCTTATCCTGATATGTTTGTTTGAGGTAATTTTTTAGGGCAAAAATCTCTTAAGTAGTGGAGAGTTGTAACACCTCAATCTTAGTAATTATATATTAATTAATTAACTTTTTGATTTTTGTGAGTAACTTGTTTTATTTAAATTATTTTAAAGGTGTGTTATATGATGGGTTAGTCGGGTTAAGTATGTTGAACCATAGAATTATAATTAGTAATAATGTTGGTTTATGATGGAATTATTTTATTAAGTGAGAATTATAGAAAGTAGTATAATAATAAGTAATTGGGCCTAACGATGAAATGTGAAGAGTAAATGTAGGGGTGTGTTAGTAAGCCCAATAGTGATTACTAGAGTTAGTGTATTGTTAAAGGTTTAATAAAAATAGGAAAATAGAAGTTAGTAAGTGAATAAGGAGAAAATAGGCTAAAGTAGAGAAAAAGAGAAAAGGAGAAAGAGGAGAAGAGAATCCTAGGAGAATATTTGAAGAGTTTATCGACAATCAAGATAAGTGTGAGTTTTTACATGGTTATTGGGATTGTATGATAATGTATGATGGGTAGAAACATGTTTAAGATGAAATCCCTAAAATTCCATGGTTTTGTAATTGTTAGGTTCTGATGATAATCTTTGATATGTGATGATTGAATGTGTTTGAATTGAGTGAAAAATGATGTATATATGTTGTGTTGATGATATGAAGTATTGGATTGTTGATATAAGAGGTTTGGGGTTTTGGAATTGGGTTGAAATTGAGTTTCGTAACATATAAATCTGTTTTTTTTTGTTCTGGTATAGTGATAACTGGTTAACAGTATATAGGTAACTGGTTACCACTTAAAAATGGTGTTTTGGGGCGTTTTAACAGGGTGTAATCGGTTACCAGTCTGAGGATAACCGGTTACCGCTGAGTCTGGCAGATTATTTTCAAAACTTCAAAAATTCACAACTTCCAAACCGTGAGTCTGTTTTGAGTACTATTCGATGAGTTAGAAAGCTAGTGCGATAATATTTTTAATAAAAATAGTTTTGTTGGAAGTAGGTGAATTAATCATTATGTGGTTGAGTAAAATGACATGTATATGTGTTATGCGTATTGGTGATTGATGTCGGATTGTAACGATATTTTGTACATTGTTTGTTATGTGTTGTATGGATGTTTTAGTACAAAGATACTATGAATATGAATTGTATGTAAATAATTCATGAGTATGTGTATGTATGTGCAAATGTGTGGTGATTCAAGTGTGATGAGTTATTGAAGATATGCATGAATGTTAAGATTATAGAATAATCTTAATTGCATACATATGGTTTTTGTAAGTGCACATGCATCATTTGTTATTAAGAGGCATGCTTGTTAGTTCCAAGGGAGCTAGTGACTTGTCCCAAACCTAGAGTGAGATTTAAAATCTTAGAAGACGGGCTTTTGTATGTTATTGATCTACAGGACGAATCCGATTTAAAATAAAAAGCGAATAAATATAACACTGATTGGTACCACATGTATGGGTATTATATTTAAGTTACATTGAGTCATATTGTGTTTATGTTTTTCATATGAAATTGTGCGAATTATATGGAATTGATATATTGGTGAAATTGAGAAATTATGGATGTGTAATTGAGAATAACATGATTAATTGGGTGATGTTTTGTTTTATAAAGCATATGAAGTGTGAGAATATTATTCATATGCATGTATGCTATACATTATATATTGTTATATGATTTCAATAATTATGTGCATTCTCACCCTTTTGTTGGAATGGTGTTTTATACGACATCGCTCATATATTGAAGAGTAGAGTTGCTTATAGCAAGAAAGTAGCTAATGGAGTAGCTTATTTTATTTCCATATTTATTTTGGGTTGAGTTATGCTCTGGTCATGTAACATTGGGGAAACATTTAGATTCATGTTTTGAGATATACATTGTATACTCTACATTATTTTATTATCATTATTTGAATGATGTAGTGAAGTGGCTTTTATGTCTAAGTTGATTAAATGAATTTTATTTTGGAGACTGGAATATCATATTCATTTGAATTAAAATGATTTCACTGCTACATGCTTATGTGAAAATGATATGAAAAACATGAATTTAATTTTGTTTTATTGAGTATTAGAGGAGTTTGTTATGTATAGAGTATGTGTGACACCCTTAAATGATATGTATGTTATATCCACTCTGATTTATGATGTAATAGTCCACGAGGTTTTAGGGAGTGTTACATTTATACTACCTAGGTGGGCATGAACATATAGTAGAAATTGACTCTGATAAGTGGAGTTTCTTTGAAGCTATTGGTATTGTGAATTTTTTTTCCATCTTGAGTACTCAGATTATTGGTTATGACGGTATAACATTATATCGGGCAAGCATAAAAGAATGGTTAGTGATAGTGATGCTAATGAGGTTTATGAATACATTGTTGAATCGAATTGTAGTGTGTACTTATATGTAGAGCATAGATTAATTGATGATAACGTTGATGCTGGTAATGCAAATGATGTTGATGCTGATAATGTTAATAATGTTGATGGTTCTAATGTTCATGCTAATGTTGATGGTAATGCTGCTAATGTTAATATTGATGATGTTACTGCTAATGTTAATATTGATGATGATGATGCTAATGTTAATGTTGATGCTAATCTTACTGATGTTGAAGAAGATGAACATAAGGATAGTGATGACAATGATTATAGTGATTTTGAAGCTAATGATTTATCATTTGATGACAATAAGGATGAGAGGGCTCTTGGGTTGGATGATGGATTTGATTTAGTAGAAAAACTATATGGGGAAAATGGTTAAGTAGGTAGCAAAGAAACACATGACTATGCTAACAAAAATAAGAAATGTTGATGATAATGCAGGTTCATCCAGTGGTGTTAATGATGGTAATGAAGATATGGAAACTAATTATGTCAGTGATGATCTTGGTAGTAGTGATCCTGATGATTCAAATCAAGAGAAAGGACCTAAGTATCCTAGGTATAAGATGGAGGAGTTTGACAAGAACTACAAGTTCAAATTGGGTTTGGAGTTTGTATCATTAGACGAATTTATGGAGGGAATTACTGAATGGTCAGTATTAAATGGTAGAGAGATAAAGTATGTGAAAATTGACAAGGTTAGAGTGAGGGTAGTTTGCAAGGGAAAATGTGGGTTTTTGGATCTTGTTAGTAAAGTTGGGAATAAGCATACGTATAGAATGAAGAGATGGGTTGGTGCTCACACGTGTGGTAGGATTTTAAATAATAGTTACGCTAATTCCAAGTGGATTTCTAAGACTGTGGGGGCTAGGATGACATCTTCTGATGGAATCAAGATTCATGATATTGTTTGAGATTAGGAGTACTTAATTTGTAGGTATAACTATGAATAGGGCATGGAAGGTGTTGTACCCCAAAATTTGCCCTCCCATATTCTTCAAAAATCTTGACAAGTATCATCTCAATTTGCTCAAGTCCACTCAAGGGTTGCACAATCAAACATCCTCCTAAGCCATTCAAAACTAGGGTTTTGGTTCTTGCAAGGAAGTTAAGGTTTTCAAGGGCTCAATCAAGTCCCATATGCCTCCATACATTGTCAAGCATCCACATGCCAAGTTTCAAGACTCACATCATCAAATTGCACAGTCAAAAGCCCTATTTGCTTCACAATCAACTGCAGGGGCAAAATGGTCATTTGGCAGTCAAAAGTCAAAATTTTTGGTCAACATCTTATTTTGAAGCCACAATCATCATTTGATCAAGTCTTGATCATGATTCCACAAGAATGGCTCAAAAATCATCAAGATGCAAAAGTTTCTATTTTGGGACAGTTGAAAAGTCAACTGTAACTTGACCAAGGCATAACTTTTTCATGGTTCATCAGCAAAATACCATCCAATGCTCATTTTGAAGAGGATGACATTTCCTACAACTCATCTTCATATTCCAAGTCCAATAAATGCTCTCATAAAAAGTTATCAATTTCTACATTATAGGTCATTTTCAAAAGTCAACAAAAAGGCATTTTAAGTCAAAGACCATAACTTGAGATTGGTAAATCAAAATGACATGGGACCAAAGGCATTGGTTAGAGGACTTCAATACCTTTCCAAAATGTCCAAGAACATGTTCATAGCTTCAAAAATGAGCAAGATATGCATTGGAGAAGTTGGGAAATTTTTGGGAATTTGCAAAAGTCAACTTTGCCTAAAAGACTTCATTTTTGCTAATGGGCCTCAAATTTCTTCTTGAATCATTGCCCAAGGCCTATGCACGACCCATTAAGATTAAATTGAATTATTTTCTTATTTTTATTAATTATTTGGATTTTTAATTGATTATTAATTCATTTAATTGATTTAATTGTAGGAAAATTCAAAAGATATGATTTTTAAATCTTTTGTGAAGCAAATGAGATCAGGGCAAGCTGGCAATTCGTGTACCCATCAAAGAGGCAAAAAAACTCCATGTTTGGCAAGCTTTATCAATCAAAATTATACAAAAAGATTTGATTGGAAATCAAGGATTGAAAACTTTATTCCATGGATCTTTGACCTAGTTTTTACCCTAATTCCATTCCCATACAAATACTGAAGCCAACCCTAGTGTTGTGGACGTGCAAGCTGCTATCAAACACCATAACCAAATTCCAAAAGTTCAAGAAAATTTGAAAACTGAATTCTCACTTGCAGGACAATTCAAACCCTTTTCTTGTTTCCAATACCTTGCTGACATTCCCAGGAACGATTTGCAGTCAAGAACGAGCCTTAACACTCCAAGAACAAGCCATAACAGTCACACGGTTTACCATTCTTTTCCATAATCGAAACTCAAGTTTTATGCATCATTAACATGTTTTGATTATTGCTTTGCATTGCTAATATCATTCTGAAGCTTCTGGTATAGATTAATTGCATTGAAACGTCTTGAATCAGAATCCACCATTGGAGAAATCTAGGGTTTTCGAAGCTCTCAGTTAGGGCTTTACAGCATGAGAAAAATTGGACCACATAACGCCTATGGTTGAATTCGTCAAGGCCAGGCGAATTCAACCCAACCATCGCGCTCTTTTTATATGCCTTGGATTCCTATTCGCTATTTTTGGCCATTCAATATTGTGGGGGTTAAAAACCCCGCTAATTATTCTTTGTTTTATAGGAAAAGGTAGAAGATGAAGGACATGTCTCAACATGGTTGGCTAGTTTGAATATAATGCGCGCTTTTTCTTGTTCCAAGCATAATTATTGTTTTTTATATATTATTTTCATTACCCATTACATTAACAATTACAGGCGTTTGGCTTAGTGGAGGGTGACGTGTTTGGCAAACCTTGGGAGCTGGGTTCGATTCCCAGGTCCACCCAAATCTCAATATTATTTTTCCTAACATCTTCCCATGCAACACTTGTCCAGAAGTTCAGCATATGTCCTCACGCATCAGCTAGCCAAGTGTCCACAACCCTCAATCCAATGGTCAAAGGATGAAGACCATGGTACTCAGGAGTCAATGCATATCTGGACGATTCAAGGAAGTCAAACATGGCTTTGTGCTTAATGGGCCAGATTCAACAAATTCACCTCCATCCGGGCCTTCAAACCCCCCTGGTTTATTTTCCTTTTTATTTTCTTTCTCTTCTTTTTTTAATTACTAATTATTAATATTATTAACTAATAAATTAATTTTCACAATAATTTCAGAGATCACAAAATTGTAAATATTTTTATTATTTATTAAATTCACTAATAATTATTTTGTAAATAAATACTAACAAATAAATTAGTTAATTTAGGCCCGCGCCTTTACCGCTTTCTTTACTTTCCGCATTTATTTCAAAACGGGTTTTTGTTTTTGGCGATGTATAGACCCGCGCCTTGTAATAGCGTAGCTTTACCTTTCCGCACTTTAATTTTCCGCACTCTTAACTGTTAAAATTGCATGAAAGAATGTATGAAAAATAAAACCAATCCGTAGCTCACAAATGACATGTTCAAAGATGAATATAGACTGAAACAACACACATGCACATGCCACTCCTAGGGTACGCCTCACTGGTTGCCTCGAACGTGGTCGTCAAGTATAGGGTGTCTTAGAGGTCGCCCTCCTGTCTAAGATCCAGTTGCCTCGAAACGGTTGCCTCGGATAAAAAGGATCTAGGACATTAGGGTTACTTCTAAGGTGTCCTACTATTGCTTCGGTGACCACACTGTCCCTAATAATCGAATTGACCCAAATAACTCCAACGATGGTGCTACCTACCTCTCAATGGTGGGATGGCATTATCTTAAGGACTCTTACACAGCCTAATTCCTTAGAGTAGGTAGATTCTCATAGGTACTTGCTCTTTTCAAAAAAACAAACCAAATACTTTTCGCACTCACACTTTCAAAAGTTTTCAAAACAAATTTTTCATACACTCTTGAGGACAGATACAAGAGTTACTTAGAAATTTTTCAAACGAAACTTTCTTCAAAACCCACACACACTTGAAAAGCAACAATTTTGAAAACATAAGAGCAAGTACCTAAGAGCCCATGGATAACCATGGATAGAAAGGGTACTAACACCTTCCCTTTCTATAAATCTACCTCCCGAACCGAGAGACATCTCAAAGAAGGAATTTTGCTGTGCTTTTGTCCTTTCCATGTTGGAGAACATAAAAGACGGTGGCGACTCTTGCTTACCGCAACATACGCGATCCAGCTTTAAACAGTCAGTTTCCACCGATCACAGAACTGACGACTCTGCTGGGGATATTTAAAAGTGAGGTGTACCTTAGGATAGATCATACTTATGTTTTCAATTGCCTGTCTTGATTGCTTTAATATTGTGGGCCTGTTTTGGGAGTTCTATAGATCCTAACCCGGATCTGGGGGATACCTTTTAGGTAGCAACAAACTGTGAGGGAACTGTGCGCGGTATACCGACACGGTTGAAGCAGTTGCTACGTTGATGTGGCACTTTGGTGAGTACCGGTAACCCTTGAGTCAAGTCAAGGAGAGTACGGGGCCGCCGCGTGGTGTCGTGAAGCATCAACTGACCTTAGGAACCTTACTTGACCATCCTGGCCTCTTTAGGGTAGTGAGATGACCGACTTTGGTGCAGTCCGAAGTTGGTAGATACTCGATACTACACTCATTGAGGGTTGTTTTCTTGGAATATGTTGATCGCCAGTCCAGTGGCTAAATCAAAACGGTGAACACAGAAAACAACCCAATGATATTGAGATCCTTAGAACCCGGTTACTTTTGATAGGACAGGTTTTGAGCCCACCAACTTCAAGAGGGTAGTACCCCAAACTTCATGCTGGCCTAAACTCTAAGGGCTGTCTTGTGTGACTTGTGTGCCTTATCATGTTTTCCTTTTGTGAATACTTGTGGTGTGTTTTTATCATGACATCATAACATCATACAACATCATATGCATCCACTAACCACTTCAAGGGTTCGAATCTTCATCTTTGTTCTTGTTTTGTAGGACATGGAAACTATCCGCAGAAAGACAATTCAGGTCAATCTTGTAAGGGTCCCTCCTCAGCTTAAGGAGCTTACATCCAGGATTCCCGAGAACTCTTCCTTCAGTGAAAGGCATGGTAGACTCATCAGCTTGGAACACCAACATTGAAGAAGATATGATAAAAGTTCTCTTCCAGTTCTTTGACCCTTTGCATCACTGTTTTACTTTCCCGGATTAGTAATTGGTGCCTACTTTGGAAGAGTTTTCTCAGCTTCTGAAGATTCCTATCCTTAGTCAACTACCCTACAACGGTACGGAAAGGGAACCAAAACTTAAAGAGGTTGCTAAAGCATTACGCCTACAACCATCTGACATCAAGGGACATTGGGAAGTTAGAAGTGGTATCAAAGGATTTTTGGCAAAGTTCCTGTTTGAGAAGGCACAAGAATGTTGGAATGCCCTTGACCTACAAGCCTTTGAAGAAGTTATGGCACTCCTTGCCTATGGGTTTGTGTTGTTCCCGAATCCAGATCAGCTTATAGATATCAATGCCGTCAAGATCTTCATGTCCAGGAATCCTATACCTATGTTGCTGGGGGACATCCTTCACTCATGTTACACTCGAACCATGAGAAAAAGAGGTGTTCTCATGTGTTGCACTCCTCTCCTGGCAAGGTGGTTTATTTCGCACCTTCCACAATCAGTTTTGAAGAACGAGAAGGGTTTGAGATGGTCACAACGATTAATGACTCTTACACATGCTGATATACATTGGTGTTCTCGGTCCAGAGAGAATGTCACTATCATTGATCGTTGCGGAGAGTTTCCTAATGTTCCTTTACTTGGAATTAGAGGGGGCATTACTTACAACCCGTGTTTGGCTTTGAGACAGTTTGGATATGCTCGGAGGGATGGCCCTCATGACATGTTGATTCCTGACATAGTTTTTGACTTCGACAACGATGCACAAGGACTTCGCCAGAGATTTATCAGAGCTTGGAGGATGCTCAACAGGGTAGATAGCAAGACACTGGGGCACAAGAACTCCATCCCCTTGGAGCCTTATCTCAAGTGGGTACGAGCCCGCTCCCAGAAGCTTGTGATGCCATATCCTCATGTTCTCCCCGTGATCAAAGAGCCAATTTTGGAAGGAGAGGTGCCCTACACCATTCAACATCCTGACATGCCAACGTCTTGGGAAGAAATGCAAAAGAGATGGATCCAACTCAAGGAAGAACGAAATTCTCTTGGAACCAGTCTGCATGCCAGTGAGAAGAAGGCCTTGGAGCTCACCCGTCTATTGCACGAGGAAAAGACTCTCAACACTTACATAGCTCCAAAAAGGATGCGCAGTTTCTTTTGGGATTAATCATTTTGTATTATTTTGCCCATGAGGCCCTGATACACTGAACAAATTATTTCCTAATATAACGTGTGTTCCTTTTTTGTCTACAACGAATTTGAACTTTCGGACCCTTGAATGCATTGCATAAATAGCATATCATGCATCATGTGCATAGCAGGTACTCTTTTTTACAGGTTGCTTAATCTTCTTCGCTGTTTATTTCAGCAGTCATCATGAATCCTGAATCATCCAACGAACAAGCTATCAAGGCCCTCCAGGCCCAGAACGCCCAGTTTCAAGAGTTGGTCATGAGTTTAGCCCAAGGTCAAGAGGAATTGAAGGCTCTGCTGATGAAGAAGAAGAAGAAGAAGAGAACTGTACTGTTCAACACTGGATGGAGGTTTGGTAATACACTGTAGAATGAGGCTGATCAAGCTGCTTCCTCTGTAGGGAAAGGCAGTCCCCAAGGGGGAAGGGTTCCTAGTCCTGTGGTCTCTGACAACGAGACAAATTTCAATGATGAGCAGTACCCTCCTGCTGAAGACAGGTACAAGCAACTAGAGGACCGTCTGAGTGCCATGGAGATTCAACAAGTGCCTGGGTTGGATTTTAGAGATCTAGGTCTTTCTTCTGGGGTGGTGATCCCACACAAGTTCAAGGCACCTTCTTTTGCGAAGTATGACGGGGCTTCCTGCCCTAAGCTATATCTCAGATCTTATGTGAGGAAGATCCAACCTTACACTGCAGACAAGAACTTATGGATCCATTTCTTCCAGGATAGCCTTTCAGGGGCTCAACTCGAGTGGTTCTATCAGCTGGATGGAGCCAGTATTCAAAACTGGGAGGACTTGGCTACTGCATTTTATAAGCAATATCAGTATAATGCCGACCTCGCTCCTACCCGTACCCAACTCCAGGGTATGTCGCTAGGATCGGGAGAAGGTTTTAAGGAGTACGCACAAAAGTGGAGAGACCTGGCTGGCAGGGTGCAGCCACCGTTGACTGACCGTGAACTCGTGGACATGTTCTTGGGGACCCTGTCTGGTCCATTCTTTAACCACCTGATCGGTAATTCTTCTGCAAGGTTTACAGACCTCATTCTGACTGGGGAGAGGATAGAAGCTGGTATTAAGACGGGGAAGATACAGAAAGGTGCATCCTCAAGTTCTGAAAAGAAGCCTTTCAAGAAGGAATCTAGTGTTGTTTATGGGTCGAGGAAACAGAGTAAACCGGAATGCCGCCAAGCTGTCAATGTGGTGGTAATCTCAAAGCCTGCTGCCACTCCTCGGCAATATAATCAACCAAGGGGTGAGAGACCCAGAAGAGAGTACACTCGGCTTAGTATGACCTTGTCTCAGATCTTGCCGCAACTGCTGTCAACCAATCTGGTAACTATCAAGGAAGCTCCGAAGGTGGTGAACACAACATCTCCGAAATACAACCCCAATGCCCGCTGCGCTTATCACTCTGATAGCCCGGGGAATTCTACTAATGATTGTTGGGCTCTAAGGAATAAGGTTCAAGACCTTATTGATGCAAAGGAAATACAGTTTGAGGCGCCCGAGAGGCCCAATGTCGTGACTGCTCCCATGCCCCAGCATGGAGTAAATGTTGTGGAAGAAGACCTGTATGTAGCCTCTGTGGAAGATATTGTTACTCCATTGTCGACTGTCAAGAGGAACCTATTGCTAGCCGGTTTATTTCCGGGTTGTAGTAAAGGTTGCCATTTATGTGCTGTTTCCCCTACTGGATGTCCTTTGTTGAAGTCAGGCATCCAAAACCTGATGGATAACAAAGAGATCTTGTTCAAGAAGATTGTTGTTCCTGTTATCCCTACTGAAGAAGTGTCTATTGTTACCATTTACTCTCCTAAGGCTCCATCAAAAAAGCCTGTCAACATCATGTCCGCTCAGAAGATTGCACCTATCATCATTACTGTTATGGGGCCCCTCCCCTATACATCTGACAAGGCTGTCCCATGGCACTATGGGGCAGATGTTTATGTGCTCGGAGTAAAACAAGAGTTTGATACCAGTACCGGCATCACCAACATCACCGGGCCCGCTAAAGTCACTCGCAGTGGTAGGCTCTTCTCGCCTGATATTGCACCTCCAGCTATTCAGAGACCTCTTGTTATCACACCTGACCAGGTTCCTGTTTCTACCCCTGCTGCCGAATCATCTGACGCTCGGGGAAAAGGGACTGCTACTGATGTGCCTGCCCGGACGGAGGCACCAAAGACAACCACTATTGAAGCTTCCCAGCAAGAGATGGAGGAGATCCTCAAGATCATTAAGAAAAGTGATTTTAATGTAGTTGAGCAGCTGGGGCACACCCCATCAAAGATTTCCATGCTATCACTGTTGTTGTGTTCAGAGGCCCATGCCAAGGCCCTGATTTCCTTCTTGAAGATGGCCCACGTGCCACAAGAAACGTCTGCTGATCAATTTACTAATTGTGTGGCCAACTTGACTGCTGATAATGGATTGGGTTTCTCTGACGCCGATCTGACTGCCAAGGGAAAAAACCATAACGACGACCTGCATGTCTCCATTGAATGCAGGGGCACTACTCTTGCCCATGTGTTGGTATACACCGGTTCTTCGTTGAATGTATTACCCAAGAAAGCTCTAGACATGCTGGATTGTGAGGGTTTAGAGCTCAAGCCTAGTAACATTGTTGTCAGGGCCTTTGACGGGTCGAAGAGGATGGTACATGGTGAAGTTGACATTCCAATCAGAGTTGGATCTCAGGTCTTTGATTCTACTTTCTATGTGATGGACATTCGTCCATCCTATTCTTGTTTGCTGGGTCGTCCTTGGATCCATAAAGCTGGAGCTGTGACCTCCACATTACATCAGAAGCTTAAGTACCCGGTCAGAGGGAAAATTGTGACAGTGCAGGGGGGGGGGGGAAGAATATATGGTTAGCCATCTTAACTCGTTCTGGTATATAGAAATGGACGGGGAGTTCATTGAGACCCCCTTTCAACATTTTGAAGAGGTTCCTCAGACATTGGCGTCAACAAAGACTGTGACTGAAGAAAACTCTCCTTTGAAGATGGCTTCCTTAAAGGATTCCCGGGCTGTGATTGAGAAGGGTGAGTGTGCAAAATGGGGCCGACTTCCTGATTTCACTCCGAAGACTGACAAGTTTGGGCTGGGTTTCACTGCAGAGGCTCAGAGGGCTGTGCGTAAGGCAGGGATTGGAAGACCTCCCGTATTCATCACCAACCCGGGAGTGAATGCTATTGAAGACGAGACAGAAGAATCTGAATTCAACAGCTGGATCTACCCAACGACCAACGGTGGACTAAGCAACTGGACTGCCAAAGACTACATACCTATTACTTTTGTCACTCAGTAATAAACTCTTTTGTTTTTGTAAGGAACAATAATTTGAAACTTTATGGCTCGGTGTCTTATCCGGGGCACCGTGGCTTCATTTGTGAGGGCTTATTATTTGTCATTTTCATATATCATGAATAAAAGCATTGGACGTTTTCGCATTTCAAATCTTGTGCTCCCTTTCTTTCTTTATATATTGCAAAACAACTATATTTACACACACTCACTTATACAGGTTCCAATCCACTCTGGATCTCACTGGTAACGACTCTGCTACTGCCAGTTATGACTTCGAAAATCCGATCAACTTAGCCGAAGACGAAGGTGAAGATGATTGCGAAGTGCCTGGCGAGCTTGCAAGACTGTTACTCCAGGAAGAGAGGGCCATTCAGCCACATGAAGATCCAGTGGAAATGGTAAATCTGGGTACTGAGACAGACAGAAAGGAAGTCAAGATTGGTGCCAATCTGGAGCTCAGGGTGAAACAACGGTTGATTCAGATGTTGCATGATTATGTGGAAATCTTTGCCTGGTCTTACGAAGACATGCCTGGGTTGGATACCGACATTATGGTTCATCATCTGCCCACCAAGGAAGAATGCCCTCCGGTAAAACAGAAGGTCCACCGTATGCGTCCGGAGATGTCCGAGAAAATCAAAGCTGAGGTTATGAAACAATTTGACGCCGGTTTTCTAGCAGTGACTTCTTACCCTCAGTGGGTTTCCAATGTGGTTCCCGTGCCAAAGAAAGATGGTAAGGTCAGAATGTGTGTTGATTACAGGGGTTTGAACAGGGCGAGCCCTAAAGATGACTTCCCTTTGCCTCACATCAATGTTCTAGTTGACAATACCGCTCAACACAAGGTATTCTCCTTTATGGATGGGTTCTCAGGTTATAATCAAATCAAGATGGCTCCTGAAGACATGGAGAAGACCACTTTTGTTACTCAGTGGGGCACCTTTTGCTACAAGGTCATGCCGTTCGGGTTGAAAAATGCTGGGGCAACCTACCAACGTGCCATGTTTGCTTTATTTCATGATATGATCCACCATGAGATCGAAGTGTATGTCGATGATATGATTGCAAGGTCCCAAACTGAGGAGGAACACCTTGACCATCTACAGAAGCTGTTTGACCGTCTGAAGTTGTACAAGCTGAGGTTGAACCCGAACAAGTGCACCTTCGGGGTGAGATCTGGAAAACTGCTAGGCTTCGTCGTAAGCGACAAAGGTATTCAAGTGGAACCTGCCAAGGTGAAAGCCATACAAGAGATGCCAGTTCCCAAGACAGAGAAAGAAGTCAGAGGCTTTCTAGGACGTCTGAACTACATTGCCCGATTCATCTCGCATCTAACTGCTACCTGTGAACCAATCTTCAAGCTACTGAAGAAAGATCAAGTAGTACATTGGAATGATGAATGTCAGGCCGCTTTCGACAGAATCAAAGAGTATCTCCAAGAACCACCCATTCTTATGCCACCGGTTGAAGGGAGACCTCTAATACTATACTTGACAGTACTTGACAGCTCAATGGGGTGTGTGCTGGGGCAGCATGACGAGTCTGGCCGAAAAGAGCACGCTATTTATTACCTTAGCAAAAAGTTTACCGACTGTGAGACCCGATACTCACTGCTCGAGAAAACTTGCTGCGCTTTGGTATGGGTTGCTCGCCGGCTGAGACAGTATATGTTGACTCACACTACCTTATTAATTTCAAAAATGGATCTTATCAAGTACATATTCGAAAAGCCCGCCTTGTCCGGAAGAATAACAAGATGGCAGATGATCTTGACGGAATACGACATCCAGTACACAACTCAGAAAGCAATCAAGGGAAGTGTATTGGCAGACCATTTGGCACACCAAGCATTGGATGACTACCATTCCATGAACTTTGAATTTCCAGACGAGAATATCATGGTGGTGACTGATTGTGAAGTACCTGGACCGGATGAAGGACCAGAGGAAGGATCCCAATGGTCTATGCACTTTGACGGAGCCTCAAACGCTTTGGGTAACGGTATTGTCGCTGTGATCATATCCCCTAAAGGCACTCATACTCCACTCACTGCCCGGCTATGTTTCAACTGCACCAACAACATGGCGGAGTATGAGGCATGCATCATGGGTCTTCAAGCTGCAATTGACTTAAGGATCAAGTTTCTGAGTGTCTTCGGAGATTCCGCTCTCGTGATCAATCAGATCAAAGGCGAGTGGGATACGAAACACCCAAATCTTATTCCTTACAAAGAGTGTGTGTTGACGTTGATCCCCCATTTCACGGAGATAACTTTTGAACACTTCCCAAGAGAGGAGAATCAGTTGGCGGACGCGTTAGCTACAATGTCTTCTATGTTCAAAGTCAAATGGGACAACGAGGCTCCCCGGATCATCATTTGGAAATTGGATGAACCTGCATATTGCTGTGATCTTGAGACTGAAGAGGTAACTGAAAAACCCTGGTATCATGAAGTGAAAAGGTACTTGGAAGCTCAAGAATACCCCGAGGGTGCATCCGTTAACGACAAGAAGTTCCTGAGAAGGTTCACTGCAAAGTTCTTCCTCAGCAATGACATTCTATACAAGCGAAACCATGATTCGACCTTACTGCGTTGTGTGGATAAGACTGAAGCAGAAAGGGTCATGGCAGAGCTACATGAGGGTACCTTCGGGACACATTCCAGTGGACATACCATGGCAAAGAAAATCCTTCGGGCAGGATATTTCTGGTCCACAATGGAAGCCGACTGTTACCAACATTCCCGAACGTGTCACAAATGCCAGATCTATGCTGATAAGGTGCACGTTCCTCCAGTCCCTCTGAATGTCTTGACAGCGCCTTGGCCTTTTGCAATGTGGGGAATTGATATGATCGGTAAGATCAGACCTACGACATCCAACGGGCATCGCTTCATCCTAGTAGCAATTGATTACTTTACAAAGTGGGTTGAAGCAGCTTCCTATGCCACGGTAACCAAGAACGTCGTGGCACGGTTCATTTGGCATAACCTGATCTGTCGATACAGCGTCCCGGAAAGGATCACTACGGACAATGGTACCAATCTTAACAACAAGATGATCACTGAGCTCTGCGAGCAATTCAAGATACAGCACCATAACTCTTCTCCTTACCGGCCGAAGATGAATGGGGCTGTAGAAGCAGCTAATAAGAATATCAAGAAGATCGTGCAGAAGATGACAGTGACCTACAAAGATTGGCACGAGATGTTACCGTTCGCTCTTCATGGGTACCGTACCTCAGCAAGGACGTCAACAGGGGCAACTCCCTTTTCCTTGGTCTATGGCATGGAGGCAGTCTTGCCCATTGAAGTCCAGATACCCTCTCTCCGGATAATGAAGGATGCAGGCTTGAGCGAAGATGACTGGATCCAGACTCTACTTGATCAATTAAACCTAATTGACGAAAAGAGACTCACCGCTATTTGTCATGGTTAAACGTACAAGAAACGGATGATCAAGGCATTTAACAAGAAAGTCAGACCACAAGAGTATCAAGTCGGAGACCTGGTAATCAAGCGCATCATTCTTCCTCAAAGTGATCCCAGGGGCAAATGGACCCCTACGTACGAAGGGCCATTTGTGGTTAAACATATCTTCTCAGGAGGAGCCATGATTCTAACCACTATGGATGGTGACGACCTTCCTCACCCCGCCAATGCAGACATAGTAAAAAAATACTACGCATGAATAAAAGACCCGCTAGGTTGACACACCTAGGCAAAAATAAGGGCTTCCCTGCGAACCAAAAGGGTTCGAGCAAAAATAAGGGATGAAATGAAAAAAATCTGTACACCCGACAAGTCGAAAACCTGAAAAGGCGGCTTGGGCAAAAATGGGTATCCCGGTGGACTGAAAACCCGAAAGGGCGGTCCAGGAAAAAGTTAGGGATTAAAGCGTAATACTATGTCTCATTGAATCACCTTGCATCCAGAATCCGGTATCAACTATCAGGTTCAGACGGCATCGATCAATCAAATTCATCTTCAACTGAGCAGCAAAGCGATGAGACGCTTGAAGACATAAAGGCGATAGCAGAGTTGGAACCCAGTGGGACTTTTCACGTAGCTACTTTTGTTTTCCTTTTGCACAAAATTGTATAAACTCTCTTGTTCAGAGGTGTTCTCTTACTAGGACGTCAGCCTCTTTTACATAAACGCCTATTTACAGGCAAATTCAAAAATCAATACAAATTCACTTTTCAGACAAATTGCCAACTGTTTTTCCTTTTTCTGTTTTTTCGTGCGAAGAACATCCAATTTTTGATATATGCATTTAACATTAATTACTAACTCATAAATACTTGCATACGAAACAAAGGACTAATTGCAGGTGACATTAGAAACAGGGGCAATAATGAGTTGTCTAAGCGATCTAGTTGCTCTGTCCACCAAGGTACCAAGGTAAGTTCGGCTGAAGAAACCAGGATACCTTCACTCCCCACAGAGTAAGGCAAGGTTCAACAATACACTCCCCCGAGAAGAGTTGGTCTCCCATCAACCCTAACAAGGCACAATATCTCCAGCAAGTCAGCAACACTCTCCCCAAGCAGAGTTAGTCTACTGTCAGCCTTAAGGAAGATGGGTATCCCCAGAAGATCTCAATATTCCCCAGTGGAGTATACAAATGTTCCTAAGCAAGCATCCCCGACAGTCTTGATCTAAGATTGTTCCCCAGCGAAATACCAGACATCCCAGTGGAGTCAATCTCCCCAGTACAGTCCAAAAGTTTCCCCAGGAGAGTTGAATCAATCTCCCCAGTAGATTTTGGAAGCTTATCCCCAGTAGATTCTGGAAGCTTATTCCCTTGCAGAGTGTAAACGTATCTCCCCGGCTTTAGTCAAAGGTTATTCCCCACCAGAGCTTATAACTGGATTATCCTCAGCTAATTACCACGGAAAGATCGTCCTCGGCGAAGTTCTTCCTATCCCCCAGCAGAGTTCATCAATTCCCCAATATAACTCATCGATGGAATCCCCAGCGGAGTTATCAACAAAATCTCAGCGAAGTATCTCTTCCCACAGAGTTATTTCCCGCAGAGTAATCTCTCCAGCAAGATTATTCCCCAACGAAGTCATCTTCTCCTACTGGTTTATTCTTGCAATCTTCATCCCCAGCGGAAGCGAAGAACTCTACTCTTCAAACATCAGCCCAGGATTTAACTTCCCGGCATTCGTCAAGGATTTATTTTCCTAGACGAAAATACATTCATAGACATTTTCACATTTCATACCTCCTGCTTACATACATGATAAAGTGCATACGACACAATCTCATTCATTCTGAGAACATCATGACATCATGCATTTCATACATCATGACATTGCATACAACTGACGTTTTGCCTTTTCAGGAAAAAGGTCAACCAAAAGATGATTACTATCAACTGTCGTAATTCCAGATTCGATTCCTGTATCTAGCCAGGGCATATCTGTGAGTAACTGATTGTAGATTCGATACCTGTATCCAGCCAGGGCATGTCTGCATGAAGAGTTTAGAGATTCGATTCCTGTATCCAGCCAGGGCATATCTATAGACGAAGAATTCCAGATTCGATTCCTATATCTAGCCAGGGCATATCTGTGAGTAACTGATTGTCGATTCGATTCCTGTATCCAGCCAGGGCATGTCTGCATGAAGAGTTTAGAGATTCGATTCCTGTATCCAGCCAGGGCATATCTGTAGATGAAGAATTCCAGATTCGATTCCTGTATCTAGCCAGGGCATATCTGTGAGTAACTGATTGTAGATTCGATACCTGTATCCAGCCAGGGCACGTCTGCATGAAAAGTTTAGAGATTCAATTCCTGTATCCAGCCAGGGCATATCTGTAGATGAAAAGTTTAGAGATTCGATTCTTGTATCTAGCCAGGGCATATCTGTAGACGAAGAATTCCAGATTCGATTCCTGTATCTAGCCAGGACATATATGTGAGTAACTGATTGTAGATTCGATACCTGTATCCAGCCAGGGCATGTCTACATGAAGAGTTTAGAGATTCGATTCCTGTATCCAGCCAGGGCATATCTATAGACGAAGAATTCCAGATTCGATTCCTGTATCTAGCCAGGGCATATCTGTGAGTAACTGATTGTAGATTCGATTCCTGTATCCAGCCAGGGCATGTCTGCATGAAGAGTTTAAAGATTCGATTCCTGTATCCAGCCAGGGCATATCTGTAGACGAAGAATTCCAGATTCGATTCCTGTATCTAGCCAGGGAATATCTGTGAGTGACTGATTGTAGATTCAACACCTGTATCTAGCCAGGGCATGTCTGCATGAAGAGTTTAAAAGATTCGATACCTGTATCTAGCCAGGGCACGTCTGTAAGCAACCTTTTGGAATTCCAGATTTGATTCCTGTATCTAGCCAGGGCACATCTGTGAGCAACCGATCATAGATTCGATACCTGTATCCAGCCAGGGCATGTCTACATGAAGAGTTTGAAGATCAACCCCTGTAACAGGCCAGGTAATTATCTTTCTTTCTCAGGTACGCAAGTTCTCGCTAAGGAATCTCTTACACGATCGACACGCTTCCAAATGGCATCTATAAGCCCATTCCCGACAAGGTTATGTCACAACTCTAGATGGCATCTATAAGCCCATCCTCCTACTCACCACCTTTCCAAATGGCATCTATAAGCCCATTCCCGACGGCACACTGCTGATATTCTACTATGCGAGTGCAAATTTCTGGGCACTCTAGTGTTCAATCATCTCCCACCTTCGGATCACGAAAGGCTCGCAAGCCAATCTACATCCTCAGGTCTAAGAAGATTGAACAGGGGCAACTGTTGTACCCCAAAATTTTCCCTTCCATATTCTTCAAAAATCTTGACAAGTATCATCTCAATTTGCTCAAGTCCACTCAAGGGTTGCACAGTCAAACATCCTCCTAAGCCATTCAAAACTAGGGTTTTGGTTCTTGCCAGGAATTTAAGGTTTTCAAGGGCTCAATCAAGTCCCATATGCCTCCATACATTGTCAAGCATCCACATGCCAAGTTTCAAGACTCACAACATCAAATTGCACAGTCAAAAGCCCTATTTGCTTCACAGTCAACTGTAGGGGCAAAATGGTCATTTGGCAGTCAAAAGTCAAAATTTTTGGTAAACATCTTATTTTGAAGCCACAATCATCATTTGATCAAGTCTTGATCATGATTCCACAAGAATGGCTCAAAAATCATCAAGATGAAAAAGTTACTATTTTGGGACAGTTGAAAAGTCAACTGTAACTTGACCAAGGCATAACTTTTTCATGGTTCATCATAAAAATCCAATCTAATACTAATTTTTAAGGGGATGACATTTCCTACAACTCATCTTCATATTCCAAGTCCAAGAAACGCTCTCATAAAAAGTTATCAATTTCTACATTATAGGTCATTTTCAAAAGTCAACAAAAAGGCATTTTAAGTCAAAGACCATAACTTGAGATTGGTAAATCAAAATGACATGGGACCAAAGGCATTGGTTATAGGACTTCAAGACCTTTCCAAAATGTCCAAGAACATGTTCATAGCTTCAAAAATGAGCAAGATATGCATTGGAGAAGTTGGGAAATTTTTGGGAATTTGCAAAAGTCAACTTTGCCTAAAAGACTTCATTTTTGCTAATGGGCCTCAAATTTCTTCTTGAATCATTGCCCAAGGCCAATGCACGACCCATTAAGATTAAATTGAATTATTTTCTTATTTTTATTAATTATTTGGATTTTTAATTGATTATTAATTCATTTAATTGATTTAATTGTAGGAAAATTCAAAAGATATGATTTTTAAATCTTTTGTGAAGCAAATGAGATCAGGGCAAGCTGGCAATTCGTGTACCCATCAAAGAGGCAAAAAAACTCCATGTTTGGCAAGCTTTATCAATCAAAATTATACAAAAAGATTTGATTGGAAATCAAGGATTGAAAACTTTATTCCATGGATCTTTGACCTAGTTTTTACCCTAATTCCATTCCCATACAAATACTGAAGCCAACCCTAGTGTTGTGGACGTGCAAGGTTCTATCAAACACCATAACCAAATTCCAAAAGTTCAAGAAAATTTGAAAACTGAATTCTCACTTGCAGGACAATTCAAACCCTTTTCTTGTTTCCAATACCTTGCTGACACTCCCAGGAACGATTTGCAGTCAAGAACGAGCCTTAACACTCCAAGAACACGCCATAACAGTCACACGGTTTACCATTCTTTTCCATAATCAAAACTCAAGTTTTATGCATCATTAACATGTTTTGATTATTGCTTTGCATTGCTAACATCATTCTGAAGCTTTTGGTATAGATTAATTGCATTGAAACGTCTTGAATCAGAATCCACCATTGGAGAAATCTAGGGTTTTCGAAGCTCTCAATTGGGGCTTTACAGCATGAGAAAAATTGGACCACATAACGCCTATGGTTGAATTCGTCAAGGCCATACGAATTCAACCCAACCATCGCGCTCTTTTTATATGCCCTGGATTCCTATTCTCTATTTTTGGCCATTCAATATTGTGGGAGTTAAAAACCCCCGCTAATTATTCTTTGTTTTACAGGAAAAGGTAGAAGATGAAGGACGTGTCTCAACATGGTTGGCTAGTTTGAATATAATGCGCGCTTTTTCTTGTTCCAAGCATAATTATTGTTTTTTATATATTATTTTCATTACCCATTACATTATCAATTACAGGCGTTTGGCTTAGTGGAGGGTGACGTGTTTGGCAACCCTTGGGAGCTGGGTTCGATTCCCAGGTCCACCCAAATCTCAATATTATTTTTCCTAACATCTTCCCATGCAACACTTGTCCAGAAGTTCAGCATATGTCCTCACGCATCAGCTAGCCAAGTGTCCACAACCCTCAATCCAATGGTCAAAGGATGAAGACCATGGTACTCAGGAGTCAATGCATATCTGGACGATTCAAGGAAGTCAAACATGGCTTTGTGCTTAATGGGCCAGATTCAACAAATTCACCTCCATCTGGGCCTTCAAACCCCCCCTGGTTTATTTTCCTTTTTATTTTCTTTCTCTTCTTTTTTTAATTACTAATTATTAATATTATTAACTAATAAATTAATTTTCACAATAAATTCAGAGATCACAAAATTGTAAATATTTTTATTATTTATTAAATTCACTAATAATTATTTTGTAAATAAATACTAACAAATAAATTAGTTAATTTAG
Organism: Vicia faba; assembly: GCA_948472305.1. Classification (NCBI taxonomy): domain Eukaryota; kingdom Viridiplantae; phylum Streptophyta; class Magnoliopsida; order Fabales; family Fabaceae; genus Vicia; species Vicia faba. Next base: position 266,280,321 of record OX451740.1, read on the forward strand.
GTTTAATTTCAATCCTTTTTTCATAAATAAATAAAAATCATGTAGAGTTAGGGTTTGACAATTTTCAATTATATTTTCTTGTTATTATTATTTATTAATAATTATTATCTTTGTAAATAAGATGTAAATTAAATAATTTAGTTAATTAGGTTAACTTTGACATTTTTTTATTAATAATTAAAATAAACTTAGAAATAGGGTTTTCTTGACTTTTAATTTCCTTTTTCTTTTTATTTTTCATTAAAATATTAAAAACACAAAAAACTTTTTTTCTTTTAATTAAATAATTAATTAGTAAACTAGGGTTAATTTTAATTAAATTGCAAAAAAGAACCAAAGCTTAATTATTTTCTCAAAAGGGTCAAAAACCCTAGGACGTTCCAATTTAATTCTTTCGTGCATTATTCTTATTTTGATTACTTATGTAACTGTTTCCGGAATGTAATAGTAATTAGGGTTTACCGCTTTCTTTACTTTCCGCATTTATTTCAAAACGGGTTTTTGTTTTTGGCGATGTATAGACCCGCGCCTTGTAATAGCGTAGCTTTACCTTTCTGCACTTTAATTTTCCGCACTCTTAACTGTTAAAAATGCATGAAAGAATGTATGAAAAATAAAACCAATCCATAGCTCACAAATGACATGTTCAAAGATGAATATAGACTGAAACAACACACATGCACATGCCACTCCTAGGGTACGCCTCACTGGTTGCCTCGAACGTGGTCGTCAAGTATAGGGTGTCTTAGAGGTCGCCCTCCTGTCTAAGATCCAGTTGCCTCGAAACGGTTGCCTCAGATAAAAAGAATCTAGGACATTAGGGTTACTTCTAAGGTGTCCTACTATTGCTTCGGTGACCACAATGTCCCTAATAATCGAATTGACCCAAATAACTCCAACGATGGTGCTACCTACCTTTCAATGGTGGGATGGCATTATCTTAAGGACTCTTACACAACCTAATTCCTTAGAGTAGGTAGATTCTCGTAAGTACTTGCTCTTTTCAAAAAAACAAACCAAATACTTTTCGCACTCACACTTTCAAAAGTTTTCAAAACAAATTTTTCATACACTCTTGAGGACATATACAAGAGTTACTTAGAAATTTTTCAAACGAAACTTTCTTCAAAACCCACACACACTTGAAAAGCAACAATTTTGAAAACATAAGAGCAAGTACCTAAGAGCCCATGGATAACCATGGATAGAAAGGGTGCTAACACCTTCCCTTTCTATAAATCTACCTCCCGAACTGAGAGACATCTCAAAGAAGGAATTTTGCTGTGCTTTTGTCCTTTCCATGTTGGAGAACATAAAAGACGGTGGCGACTCTTGCTTACCGCGACATGCGCGATCCAGCTTTAAACAGTCAGTTCTATTTCCACCGATCACAAAAGGCAAAGAAAATTATAAAAGCTTTGGTTGAAGGTGATGCATCAAATAAATATATCATATTATGGAGATATTTTGAAGAATTAAGGAGGGTAAATGCAGAGAACACTTGCAAAATTTATATGACAAGAGTTGGATCCACAATACAACCAAGTTTGGGTGTTTTTACTTTTGCTTTGATGAAGTTAAGAAGATATTCACCACATATTGTAGGGTCATTCATTGGTGTTGATAGATGTCATCTTAAGACAAAATATAGAGGCACCTTGCTTATTGATATTCGAAAGATCCAAACAACCAATATTATCCCTTATCTTTTGGTGTTTGTGAAACTGAAACAAAGGAGTAATGGAGGTGGTTCCTGAATTTTCTTTTGGAGGACATTGGCCAAGACAAAAGATGAGTTTTCATATTAGACTAACAAAAGGTAATTTTTAGATCTCTTTTATTTTTGGATTTCATCCTTATTAATTGTTTGACTTTTAGATTTTATCCCTGATAAATGACTGTTTGTTTGGATTTCATCCATGATAAAATAACTGTTTGTTTGGATTTCATCCCTGATAAATGACTGTTTGTTTGGATTTCATCCCTGATAAATGACTTTTTGTTTAGATTTCATCCCTGGTAAATAACGGTTTGTTTAGATTTCATCCCTGATGCATGTTTACTTCTTTTAAAGGGCTTAATTCCTATCTTTGAAGAAATGTTTGAGAGGGTGTAGCATATACCATGTCTTAAGAATTTATATGCCAATTTCAAAAATAAATTTGGAGGAGGCACGCAGATTAGGGATTTGATGATGGCTGTAACAAAGGCTACATATATTCAAGCATTGGAAGCTAAGATGAAACAAATGAAGATGCTTAATATGAAGGCTTGAGAATGTCTAAACAAATTACATACCAAAGCATGGTATAAGCATGCATTTTCTTTCTATCCCAAATGTGATGTGATAATGAATAATGTATCTAAAGAATTTAATAGCATAATATTAGTGGCTATGGATAAACCAATCATAACCATGTGTGAACGGATAAGAAACTACATCATGAATATGAATGCTATCTTGAGAGAAAGAGATGATAAGTGGCAACATAAAATAATGACAAGACCTAGACTTAGGTTTGATAAAGAAGTAGAACATGTTGGTACGTGGATTTCAAATTGGCCTGGTGATACAATATGGCAAGTTGAACATGTTCATACTAGACATAATTTCATAGTGGACACTTCTAAAATAACATGCGCTTGTAATTTCTGGTAGTTGGTATGCATACCATGTAGACGTGTAGTATTTGCATTAGGTTTTAGAAACCACTTCCCATAAGGCTATGTGGATGACTTATATTCAAAGGATACATATGTGGCATGATATGATTCAATGTTAGCCCAATTAGTAGGCAAGATATGTGGCATGAGGTTAAAATTGAATAAATGTTGCCTCTATCATACAAAAAAGATCCTGGAAGGCCAAAGAAATTGAGGAGGAGAGAACCTGATAAAGACATTAACAAGGGAATGACACAAACAACTTATTGTTGTACCAATTATGGTATACAAGGTCATAATGTAAGAAGTTGTACTAGTCTTGTGGTCAACCCTGAAACTAAAAAAAAGAAAGGTATTGACTTATCTCAATGTTGTTCTCGTTAATGGAAATTTATGTGTGATATTAATTGAATCAATTTTATATGTAGAGAAAACCAAAGAAAAGTGCAACAATATGTGCATCTGGAAATACAACATAGCCACAAACCCAACCTGAAAATGCTGAAATTCTGGTATCAGATATGTGATGTCGAAGGAGATGTCACGACACAAATATCTGAGGACAAAGTAAAGTGCAACAATAATAAAAGCAGTAAAAACACAAGGGATTGTTAACCTAATTCAGTGTACAACAACACCTACTCTGGGGGCTACCAAGCTAGGGATAAGTCCACTAAATAGTATAAATTCATAGACCCTTAGTAAACAACCAGTTTACGATCTAATCACTTAATCACTACCCGTGCTATACTTCTACCTAAGACACTCCTAGGTATGAGGCCCTCCTCAAATCCCTTCAATCATTTACAGTGAAGAAATAACTGAAATAATAAGTTTTAAAGACTTCAATCATTCAATGCTTAAAAGCTTATGAATGATACACAATTAACAACTCAAATAAAAACTCAAGTATTAAATCAATACTAGAGTGTTTGACAATTAAAATACTTAGACTTCTAAAACAGAAAGAAAGTATTCTTCTTCAAAAGTTGCCATTTTCTGAATAAGGAAACAGGTTCATATATATGCGCAGCAATGGGCTTGGGCTAAAAAACAAATATTCAACTCTTTTGAATATTTCCATGAAAACAGGCCAAGATATAAACCATAAAGATGATTTAAATAGAAAAATATTCCTCCATATTTTTCGTAGCCTATGAGTCACAAATCCTGAATTATGGCGCACATCAAAAAACTTAAACTGATATTGGGCTGAGTTCAGTTCAGGAGGCAGATGTCAAGACATCTGCTTTGACATCATTCAAAATAGTTTGCTTCAAATGTTAAGACATTTAGCAAAACATTATCAAGTCATTGTTTTACCAAAATTGCTGCCAACAAACACTTACAAACTCCCCCTTTGGAAAATTTTGGCTAAAACATTATTAGAACATTATGAGAGCATTATCAGAGCAACAACATAAGCAAGGCAAGAAAAACAAAAACTCAGTTAGCAGTTAGCTGTTAGAAAAGGAAGATGTTAAAAAACCTTCTAAGACATGAGGCTCCCCCTTAAGTATTAAGCTCCCCCTCAATCAGTGGTCAGTCAGTCAGTTTCTCTCCCCTTTTTAGTCATAATATGCCAAATAAAAGGATGCATTCAAGAGTTTATCAGTAATATAGGTACATACCATAGAATTCAAAAGTCAAGCACATGCAAGTGCCAAAAATAAACAAAGGGGTCAGATAAATAAACATCAAATAGTCTAACTGTCTTCAGGACCAGTAGACTTTGCTGAGCCAGAACTTCCTTCCTCACTAGAATCTCCTCCTTCAGAGCTCACTCTATCATCAAAGTTGTTGTCCTTCTGCAACTCTTTGATCATCTTTTCAAAATTTAGCTTCCTTACTGAGCTAACTCTGATCATATCATCTAGTTCTTTGCAGGCTTCTCTTAATTCAGTGTTCATGTCATCCTTGGTGGAGGTATTGTTTTCAGTAGGTGCAGATGTCAAAACAATGTCTGGGACATGTTTTCCTGAAAAAAAGCTTAAAATGAAGGGTCAAAGCAGACTCCCTCTTGCACACTACATCATTACCACTTAGAATCCCAGGGTGCTGATTAAGGATAATTCCACAGATAAGGGAAGGAAAGGAAATGGGCATCTTAATGGCACAAGTTCCTGCATGCTTAATAGTCTGATCAAAGATGTAAGTACCATAATCAAACAGTTTCTTGTTTCCAACAGCATAAATAAACTTTCCTAAGCTAATAGTGATGGTTGAAGTATGATTAGTAGGAACCCAACTAGCAGCTCCAATTCTATGAAAAATAGCATATTTCAAACTTAGCTTGCTAACAAGAAGTTTGTTCTTCAAGGGCCACTGACTTACTTGATTGGCAGTGATGGCTCTACACCCTTGATTATCTGTTACTTCTAGCTCACAAAAGTCATCTTCAGCCCTATCCAGAAATCTGTTTATGATAGCAGGGGAAAATTCTACACACCTACCCCTAACATACACCTTTATATACTCCTTACTTTTATGATCTGCACAATCAACAAGAATATTAACAATAAATTCCTTAACAAGAGTCTCATAGCATTTGGCAAACCTGGTAACAGTTTTCATCAATCTAGCATAAGATATCAGCTCCATGATTTCTTTGCATTCCAGAGCACCAACTCACAATTCTCTTTCTAGGGTAATTCTTCTTTGAAAAACATACTTCCACTTTTAAGCATTCCCAACAGAATGGAAGGAAATGTTGTCAGGGGGAGCATCAGGAACCATAACAGAAAAATTCTTGCTTGTAGACTTTTTGATAGGAGAGATGTCCTGGACATCTTACTCGACATCATAGTCTGAGTCATCTTCTTCAACTAACACAACTTTCTTTTTTACTTTTAGATCTTTTTACATCATCATCATCAGTGGAACTATCAGGTCTAGCTTTTCTTTTGTTAGAGGGAGGAACCACTTTACTTCTGGGCTTTGGGGGACCATACATGATTTTGTTCTTGGCAGTCTTGGCAGGGGGGTGACATTTACATCCTTCACTTTCCTGGATTTGAGCCTTTTTGCAATTCCAGGAACCACATTAGTAATGATCTTATTGTCAGATAACTCATCTACATTAACCATATTCTCTGCATTTTAACCTTCTACAACCTTGGAGGAAGCGACATCTTCCTTAGCAGGAGATTTCTCTTCAACATCTTGTTCAACATTTTCTTCTTCCACTTCCTTTAGAGCAGAGATAGCAAGCTTCTCAAGTTTACTTTCAGCAACATCTTTCTTGAAGGTGGATGATTCAGCAGCAGCAATTTTAGGGTCGTTTCCTTTGTCAGCCGGAGGAGGCATACGAGCAAGAGGAGTAGAAATCCCAGGAACAACAAAACCTTCATTTAATACTCTATCTACTAGCCTTCTAATGCTTTTATCAACATTAACAATCTCTTCTTCTATCCTATTATCAGTAGCAGAAGAAGAGTTACCTTTATTATCATTGGATTTCTTTGTACGTGATGATCTGGGTTTCTTGACCTTCTTCTTAAGAGGTGGTATAGTTATTAGAGGAGTAGCATCAAGTACTTTGTCAAGGGAGATATTTTGAGGGAGGTTGACAGATTTTGAGGAAGACGATGTATGATGTTGAGACATCCTTGAAGATTTTTAAGCAAAGAGATGGAGAATGACAAGGGTTCTTTTTCTATAGAGGAGAATGAAGAGTTTGTGAAAGTGGAATGATGTAATTTCGTAGCGTGTGGGAAACACTTTGAGATAGTCTAGTAATGATTGTTTTCAAAATTTGATTTGTTGAAAACATAAATAATATAATATCACTTTAATGATATTCCCACACACCTTTAATTTCTACAAACCCTCATATAAGCAAATCCCTAATTTTCTTCTTAAGTTCTCAAACTGATTAGCATCCAAAACCTTATTGAAAATGTCAGCCAGTTGTAATTCAGTGGCTACATGTTCTAGGGCAACAATCTTTTCTTCAACAAGTTCTCTTATGAAGTGATGGCGGATATCAATGTGTTTGGTCCTGCTGTGTTGAATATGATTTTTTTGATATGTTTATAGCACTTAGATTGTCATAGAATAATGTCATGACATCTTGTTTGATATTATATTTTGTTAGCATTTGTTTCATCCAAACCAATTGAGACCAACTGCTTCCTGCATCAATATACTCAGCCTCTGCAGTGGACAGAGACATACAATTTTGCTTCTTACTGAACCAAGATATGAGATTATTTCCCAGAAAAATGCATCCTACTGATGTACTTTTTCTATCACCAGTACTTCCTGCCCAATCAACATCACAATAACCAATTAAGGCAGAACTAGATCCATGAGAGTATAGCATACCATAGTCACTTGTCCCATTCACATATTTAAGAATTCTCTTCACATGGTTGGCATGGATAACTTTAGGATCAACTTGATATCTTGCACACACCCCTACAACAAAGGCAATGTCAGGTCTGCTAGCAGTGAGACATAGAAGACTGCCTATCATACTTTTGTAAAGACTTTGATCCACTCTTACTCCTTTTTCATCTTTAGACAACTTCAGATGTGTGGGAGCAGGAGTTCCTTTGTGGCTGGCATTTTCCATCCCAAATTTCTTTACTATATTCTTGGCATACTTGCTCCGAGATAAAAATATGGAATCTTCCATTTATTTAACTTGCAGACCAAGAAAATAGGTTAATTCACCAATAAGGCTCATCTCAAATTCTGACGGCATTTGCTTGACAAAATGTTGAACCATCTCATTTGACATCCCACCAAACACAATATCATCAACATAAATTTGTGCAATCATGATCTTCCCTTCTTCTTCCTTGACAAAAAGAGTTTTGTCTATGCCACCTTTCCTGTATCCATTCTAACCAAGAAATTATGTCAATCTATCATACCAAGCTCTTGGAGCTTGCTTTAATGCATATAAAGCTTTCTTCAGTATGTAAACATGTTTAGGGAAACTTGGATCAACAAATCCCTTTGGTTGTTCCACATAGACTTCTTCATTCAAATAGCCATTTAAGAAGGCACTCATTACATCCATTTGAAACAATTTAAATTTCAGTATGCATGCAACTCCCAAGAGTAGTCTGATTGATTCAAGACTGGCCATAGGAGCAAAGGTTTCATCAAAGTCAACTCCTTCAATTTGAGTGTACCCTTGTGCAACTAACCTTGACTTGTTTCTAGTGACCACCCCTTTTTCATCAGATTTACTCTTGTACATCCATTTAGTGCCAATAACATTTGTCCCTTCAGGTCTTGGAACTAGATCCCAAACTTCATTTCTACTTAATTGTTCTAGCTCTTCCTGTATAGCATTAATCCAGGACTCATCATTTAGGGCCTCTTTGACATTCTTAGGCTCAATTTTTGACACAAAGCAAGAGTTTGATATCCCATCTCTTGATCTGGTAGTAACTCCTTTATTTAGATCTCCTATGATGAGCTCCTTAGGATGATCTCTCTGGGTTCTAATTGAAGGTCCTTTATTGAGATGACTAGGCTCAGGATCTTCTTGAGTTGTATTAGAATCAATACTTCTGTCATTTGATTCTGTTGGATTATCAGACAAAGATGTTCCAACATATTGAGACACATTCTTCAACATTCCATCCTCTATCATCAATAATAACATTTATTGACTCCATCATAACTTTGGTTTTGGAGTTAAAAACTCTATAAGCTCTTCTATTTGTAGAGTAACCCGGGAATATTCCTTCATCACTCTTGGGATTCATCTTCCTCCTTTGTTCATGATCAACTAATATGTAACATTTACTTCCAAAAACATGAAAGTATTTAACAATTGGTTTTCTTCCCCTCCATATTTCATACAAGGTGGCTGAAGTTCCTTTCCTTAGAGTGACTCTGTTATGGATATAACACGTAGTATTCATAGCTTCAGCCCATAAATGGTAGGGTAGCTTCTTATCATGAATCATGGCACTGGAAGATTCTTGAAGGGTTCTGTTCTTGCGTTCGAAAATCCCATTTTGTTGAGGAGTAATGGGAGAAGAGAATTCATGGCTGATTCCTTCAGAAGAGAAAAAGTCATCAAATTTTTTATTCTTAAATTCCTTTCCATGATCACTTCTGATTCTGATGACATGACTATCTTTTTCCCTTTGAAGTTTTTGACATAGATCTTTAAACACTTCAAAAGTTTCTGATTTTTATCTAATTAAACTTATTCATGTGTATCTAGAGAAGTCATCTACAATAACATAGGCATACTTCTTTCCACCAAGACTTTCAACATGCATAGGTCCCATCAAGTCCATGTGAAGAAGTTCCAAAACTTTTGATGTAGTAAGATGTTGGATCTTCTGATGTGACATCTTAGTTTGCTTTCCAATCTAGAAATCACCACATACTCTTCCTTCTTCTATCTTGAGCTTAGGAATCCCTCTCACTGCTTCTTCAGATATGATTCTTTTCATACCTTTCAGATGCAAGTGCCCCAAATATTTGATGCCATATTTTATCTTCATTCTCTTTGGCTAAAACACATGTTGAGGAGAAGTTTAACTCTTGAGGAAACCATAAATAACAGTTGTCTTTAGATCTGATTCCTTTCATAATAACTTCATTCTCTTCATTGCAAACAATAAATTCTTCCTTAGTGAAGTTAACTTTGAATCCTTGATCACACAATTGGTTTATACTTATCAGGTTAGCTGTTAACCCTTTAACAAGTAACACATCATCAAGCTTAGGGACTCCTGAACATTCCAGCTTGCCAACTCCTTTGATTTCACCTTTGGCTCCATCACAAAAAGTCACATAACTGGTGGAGTGAGATTTGATATATGTCAACAGATTCTTGACACCTGTCATGTGTCTAGAACAACCACTGTCAAAATACCAGTCATCTTTGTTTGATACTCTGAGAGAGGTATGAGCTATGAAACTAATAACATTAGACTTGGGAACCCACTGTTTCTTCTTTTTTCTATTTTGGGAATTTTGATCAATTTTTGGAAGAGGAGTAGTCTTAGGGTACCCATACAACTTGAAACAGAAGGGCCTTATATGACCAAGCCTTCCACATTGATGACATCTCCAGGGTTGGGAATTCTCTCTAGTGTGATTAAACTTTTTCTTGCCATGATGTTTGCCATGATGTCCTTTCTTGCCATGATGTTTAGACATTTGATCCGACATCCTTGGTTTAGACTTGGCATGATTGGAAACTAATGAAGGTTCTTCTGATCCAGGTTCCTTTTTCTCATTAAACCCTAGACCACTCTTGTCTCCTGTCACTCTCCCCACTTGAAGAATTTCATCTAATGTGTCAGATCCATTATTCAACATCTTGAGAGATTTGACCATTCTATCAAGATTTGAATTCAGAGAAGTCACTTCACTTTCTAGACTAGAAATAGTTTTTAGATGATCTTCCCTTTCTTCCTTCAACTGAGTTATGAGGGCTTTCTGTTTCTCCCCTTCAAGGCACACTTCTGCACTTCTGATACATAATTCTTTGTATGAAGTAGCTAACTCATCAAAGGTTAGTTCCCCATCACTAGACTCTTCATCAGATACATATTTCCCTGTCAATGCTTTAACATACTTGGCAGATTCTTCAAGATCACTCTCTGAGTCCTCTTCAGACCAAGTAACAAATAGATTCTTATTTTGTTTCTTAAGATATGTAGGATATTCAACTCTAACGTGACCAAATCCTCCACATTCATGACATTGTACTCCCTTCCCTTGAGTGGATTTTTATTCAACCCTTTTTCTTCCAAACTCATTTGACTTATGTATGTCAGATGAGATGTTCTTGACATTTAATCTTTGGTTCCTATCCATTCTTTTTATCACTTTGTTAAACTATCTTCCAAGTATAGCTAAGGCATTTGATAATCCTCCATCTGTATCTAGATTATGGTCTTCCTCTTTATCTTCAGTATTTGATACAAAGGATATGCTTTTGTTATTCTTTTCATATCTTTTATTGATGCTTAATTCAAATGTAAGAAGGGATCCAATAAGTTCATCCATTTTCATTTTGTAAATGTCTTGAGCTTCTTCTATAGCAGTCACTTTCATATCAAATCTATTGGGAAGAGACCTGAGCATCTTTCTCACCAATTTGTCTTTAGGTATTTTCTCGTCTAAAGAACTGGATGCATTAGCAATTTCAAGAATGTTCATATGGAAGTCATTAATAATTTCATCATCCTTCATTCTCAAATTTTCAAATTTAGTGGTGAGCAACTGAAGTCTTGACATCTTAACTTTGGATGTTCCTTCATGGGTAGATTGAAGAATTCCCCATGCATCTTTAGCTACTTCACATGTGTTCACTAATATGAAAATGTTCTTGTCAATTCCATTGAATATAACATTCAAGGCTTTAGAATTTCCAAGAGAAATTTCATCTTCTTCTTTAGACCAATCTTCTTCTGGTTTTAACTCAGATGTAGGTTCTCGATTTTCTCCCAATTTGACAGGGTGTTTCCATCCTTTTAAAACAGCTTTCCAAGCCCTGCTGTCTAAAGACTTTAAGAAGGCAAGTATGCGTGGTTTCCAATAGTCATAATTACTTCCATGAAGAATGGGTGGTATGTTCAAAAATCCTCCTTCCTTGTTGTGATACGGTGGGAGAACTGACTATGGTTTTGCGTTTATCTTCGCAAATGTTTCGGTTGAGCAAGAGTCGCCACCGACTTTTTATTTTATCCTAAGGAAAGGTTTAAAAAGCACAGCAAAAACCTTTGAGATTTTTCTTGGGTTCGGGGAGTAGATTATAGAAAGGGAAGGTATTAGCACCCTTTCTATCCATGGTTATCCATGGGCTCTTAGGTACTTGCTTAGATCAACTTGCCTTGGTTTTCAATTGTTTGAAATGGTGCTTGGTGTGTGGTTTTGAAAATGTTTTGAAAAGATGCCTTGTATAGGCTACTCTTGTAACAATTCTTTACTCGAATGTTTTACAAAAGGTGTTTTGTCTTTTGAAAAGATGTTTCAAGGTTTTTTTGAAAGTTTGTTTTGAAAGTGTTTGTGAAGGGTGGTTTGAAAATAAGCAAGTGTTTTCTTTTGCAAATTGGCAAGTACTTAAGAGTTATCTACCCTAAAGTTTTCTCAAAGATTTTTGTTATGTTTTAAACCTTTTGACAATTTTGTTCCACCATTGCATTTGGTGGACAATCTTGTATTAGGAGGTGAAAGGGACGGGCGTGGGTCATCGTTTAGACCATAATTGCAATAGTGTTAAATGTCTTTGGGCAATTTTCTTTGAAAGGGATTTGATCATTTTAGGCAACTTTTGAAAGCGTCATCTAGGGACTTATGATCATTTGATTGTTTATTTTACCCAAAGAAACCTAACATGCAACATGACCCAATTATTTGAAGGCAACAAAGTGGAATACCCTAGGGGTGCAAGTGTGAAATGTGTTGTCCATTTTCATGCTTATTTATCTTGAAATTAGGTCAAACTATTTTGTTCGTTTTATCCGCATACAAACCCTAATTCTAGTATGGTATGTTTAGAAAGCATTAAAATGCGAAATTTAAATTCCTACACTATTACAACACAATAATATGGGGAGGGGGGTACAATGTTTCAAATGGGGTATATTTAGACAAGAAATTAAACCTAGCTATTACATCATTTTCTTTGAATATTTACATTATAATCAAAAGCATAAATTAAATGGAAATGAAATAAATATGCAAGATGTAAAAGAATTTTTATATGTATGAAAAAGTATTATTTATGTAAAATAAAAAGAGAAATAAAAAGGTAGTATTTTTTGGAGTATTTTTATATTTAGGGCAAAAAACCCTAATTTTAATTAAAAGGGTATTAATTATTTAATATATATAATATTTGCTATTTATATACAAAGAATAAAAGAAAAATGAAGTATATTTGTAAAAATGTATTTTTTAGCATTAAATATTAATAAAATAAAAATATGTATATTTTGGTATTTTATCCTAAGTGTATTAATATATACATATTCATTCATATTATTTATAAAATATGTATTATATATACTAATTAATAATATTTAATATTTAATAAAAAAAGTATTTTTTTTATAAAATATTTTCAGGAAGTAAAAATAAGATAAAAATGTATAAAAATATATTTGTACTATTTTAGTATTCTAAACAAAAAGTATATATTTATTTATTTATGTACAAACTAGAAGAAAAAATCAAATAAATACCTAATAAATTCAAAAATGATGAGAAAAAAATATTTTTATATTTGTAATATGCTGAGAAAAAATAAATGAGTCAATTAAAAAAGGAAAAAGTCAAAAACATTAAAAATAAAGCAAATGGGCTCAGGGGGGGTGTGAACCAAAAAAGCATGGTGTAAGAAGCAAAACAAAAGCTGGCCCAGCCCATGAGGCACCTTCTTCAACCTCTGAACCATGTTATTCAAAAAAACGCACGCCCTGTTCTTCCATCCACACATCCTGATTCCTGGCTTATTAATGAAAACTCATAACATAAAAAATGTTCAACATCAAGAGACGAATCCAACCATATGCAGAACTTGATCTAACTCTCTAAGATGAGGGAGAATTTCTTCTCCCCCAAATCCTAACCTAGATTTTCTGCCATTTTCAAACCTTAAATTCTCACAGCTCAGACAAAAGAAATGAAAAGTGAAAGTATGTACAGGTTCAGTGGCATGAGTAGAACATTGCTTATTCACAAACTTAGAGTTAATGATGCCTAATAAGAGAGATAGAAGTTCACTAAAATACCTGTTCAGTTGAAGTTCTATCTGGCAATGGGGGAGCTTTCAGTGCAAGATAATGGTTGGTATAGCTTCCTTGAGGTGTGGTGATGCTGTTCCAATATTTACTTTGCCTTGAGACACCTTGAACTGAGCTGTAGAACTTCAACTGCAAAATGGAAAAATGAAAATGGTGGAACTTGTTAGAGGAGTTACAGGTCGTGTTTCAAGTCATGGTTAGCTTGCATAGATGCTAGGGAATGTGTGTGAACTGGTTTGGGCAAGAGAGCTTGAGGGAAATGGAAGATGGCACTCAAACTGCAGGCCTGGCCCTGTTTTTGCAGTTTGAAGGTGATTCTGAGATTGGGAATGTATGAGAGATGTTAGGGTCGTGTACTAGCTTGGTTATGATGTCCTGGATGTGTTTTACAAGTTTGCTTAAGTGTTTGTAAGCTGATATGAGAGTTATGTTACAATATGCCAAGTTACTTACACTTTAAGCAACAAATGCCCAAGTTGTGTTCTAGGTCAGTAGAGGCCCCTTAATGAGCTGCATAATCTCTCCTTGACCAGAGTGTTTTGCTCATAATCTTGTGCCAATTAGATCTCATTTGTACTGCTTGGATTTTCAATTGGACATAAAGTTACCTTTTGCAAAAATGGAAGAAATGCTTTATCTATTTTGGGATTAATCCTCTAGGCAATGCTTGAACACACAAAACATGGTCTTGGCACAAATTATTGAGTGTCAAAGGGTTTTAGGACCTGTAATTTAGCACAAACTATGCTGACTTGAAAATGGCTTAAGTTATGAACATGTTCATGATCAATCCAAAAGTGAGTTTTTGCCATATTGTGAAATTCGATTCTCTCAAGTTATGAGGTTGTTTGAGAAGTTCTTGGATATTTTGGAAAGCTTGGAATGTGTACTACAATCCATATTTGAAATGCAAATTGAAATTCCAAGTGGAAGTGTATGGAAAAGGGCCTTGAAGTTGGGTAGAAAACCTTGTCAAAATAGGTTAAAATTTCACTAAGTTAAGAATGGTTTAGTGCCCTTATTCAAAAATTTGTAACTTGAGATACAAGCCTCATTTGGGAAAACTTTATGCATCAAAGTTGTAGATTATGCAACAGGCTACAACTTTCATATTTTGACTTTTGTTTGAATCCAAATGGATCTTGGTGAGAAAGTGGGGCAAAGTTTGGAAAAAATTAGGGTTTTTCATAACTTAGAAAAATTCTAAGTTATGAAAAATTCTATTTTCTAACCCTAATTTGCATTTTGTGATTTCTTGATGAACAAGTTTCATGATTTGGCATGTTTTGATGAAAAATGAATCTTGACTCTTGATTTTGACCAAAAAGTCAAAGTTTGACTTTTCAGTATACAGTCAAAATTGCTCAATTGACTGGGAAATTCAACTGTCAATCCTGTGTACTTGGCATCTTTTGAGTTTGTTGAGCATGTCAAGATAATTCCATGGGGTCCTTGAGTCCATATGTGAGCTTGGTTTGCCATTGGCTAGGTCCAACAGTCAAAAATTGCCTTTGTGCAGTCAAAACCCTAAAAATGACCATTTTGCCCTTTTAGTGATCTGATCAAATTTCTTGTGGAATTGTGATCCAAACTTGATCAAATGGTCCATGTGAGTTCATAATGTTGATGCGGGTCAATTTTCATGAGATTTGACTGTCAATTGGCCACAGTTGACTTTTTCCCCAATATAGTTGATTTCTAGGTCAACTGTCCAATTGACTGGGCAAAACTTGGAATCAAGGCTTGAAACTTGGTATGGATAAACTTGGGAGTCCAATATGAAGCATGAAAGTCATATTAGGCATTTTAGGTCAAAACATCTTTGTGCAAACACAAACCCTAATTTGGGTCAACAGTGCAAGGAGAAGTCTTGAGCAGATGAAACCCTAACTAGATCTTTGAGCTTCAAGGGCTTTGTGGTGAGAAATTAATGAGAAATGGGAGGGCAAATTTTGGGGTACAACAGTTGCCCCTGTTCAATCTTCTTGAACCTGAAGAGTTAGATTGGCAAGTTTGCCTTTCGTGACTCGAGGGTAAAAGGAGATTGGACACTAGAGTGCCCTTAAATTTGCACTCGTCAAAGCAAAGGATGTGGGAATGGGCTTAGAGATGCCATTTGGAGATGGGCTTAACGATGCCATCTGGGAGAGTGACAGAAATCCTGTCGGGGATGGGCTTAGAGATGCCATCTGGAAGGGAATATCAGGAAGGTGTCCATGCTTTGGACCATCTCTGAACTGGGGATATGAATAAGCAATAGATTGGCATCCGTTGTTGGGAGGAATCCGTAAACTGTTTTCAAAAATCTTGAGAAGAAACTGAACAAGCGACAGGTTAGCATCCGTTACTTGGAGAACCCGTAAACTGTTTTCAGAAATCTTGGAGTTGAATAAGCAATAGAGCAGCATCCATTGTTGGGAAGCGTCCGTAAACTGTTTTCAAAGGTTGCATCTGAATAAGTGATAGATTAACATCCGTTGTTGGGAAGAATCTATAGACTGTTTTCAGAAGTCTGGAGAAGAAACTGAACAAGCGATAGGTTAACATCCGTTACTTGGAGAACCCGTAAACTGTTTTCAGAAGTCTTGGAGTTGAATAAGCAATAGAGCAGCATCCGTTGTTGGGAAGCGTCCGTAAACTGTTTTCAAAGGTTGCATCTGAATAAGTGATAGATTAACATCCGTTGTTGGGAAGAATCTATAGACTGTTTTCAGAAGTCTGGAGAAGAAACTGAACAAGCGATAGGTTAACATCCGTTACTTGGAGAACCCGTGAACTGTTTTCAGAAATCTTGAATTTGAATAGGAACCGGTGTAGGGTTGCTTGACGATGAGTCCGTGTAAAACTGCATCTGAAATTGTTAAGGATAGCTTTTTATTCTTATCCTGAAAAGGACAAAATGTTAGCCAGACACAAAATTATGTTGCATGAAATGTATGATGCAATATATGTTATATCAATGTTTATGATATGAATGTAATGAATGCGCATGTAAGCTGATGAGCTGTCTTGCTGGGGATAAATGAATCCTGGATGGCTGAAGATAAAAGCATCCTGACTGCTGCTGGGAAGAATAATTCCTTGGCTGTTGCTGGGGAACAAAGAGCTTGGGTTGTATACCAAACCTCTGGGGAATTCCCGATGACTTCTACTGGGGAGTATCAATCTAGTAGGCTCATGCTGGGGAGTTGAGACTGAGAATCTTCAGTTTGGAGGGAAGCATCTCTGGCGACCTTAACGGGGAACTCAAGATTTGCTCTCCTAAAACTCTGTGGGGAGAAGGTTCATTAGTCTGGCTCCGCTGGGGATATTGAAACTTAAGTTCTGAGGGAAATTGGATTCCTGAGGATCCTCTGGCTGGGGGATCGTAAAGATAAGTTACTGCTGGGGAACTTTGATGAACTCCGCTGGGGATAGGAAGAATTTTAGCGAACGCGATCTTCTGTGACAATAAGCTGAGGATAACCCAGTTATAAGTCCTTGTGAGAAATAACTTTTAATAAAACTCGGGAGAGACGTCCGTTCTCTGCGGGGGATAAGCTTCTAGAATCTGCTGGGGATGAGCTTCAAGACTTGCTAGGGATATGGATTCCAAATCTCCCGGGGGTTTCCTTTGAAGGGTATCAAGATATCCAACTATTCCTTTGACCTATCAGTAATCCTCTTTCCCGACTCATAAGAAAATGATTATGTTTCAAATGCATATGCCTATTTAACAAAACATTGGACGTTTCTCAAAATAAAACAAATAGTGCAAGAGAACAGAAAAGGAAATGACACAAATTTCTGGGAAAAGTATTTGTATTGATTTTCTATGAGTATATTTGTACAAAGGAGACAATCATCCTAGCAAGAGGATTTTGTCGTAAGTATTTGAAAGGTTTATACAAAATAAGGATGGCTATGTGAAATAATTCCATGGGGTTCCATTCCGCTATAGCTTTCACAACTCTGAATATCTGTCCATTCAATGCTTCGCTTGACGATGACTGGATTGATCAGAAGCCAGGAACCGGTTGATGAAGCGATTGTCCTCGAAGTGATCCGACGAGACATAGTCATACACTTTAATTCCCTAACTTTTGCCTGAATCGCCCTTTCGGGTTTTCGATCCACCGGGAAACCCCTTTTTGCCCAAGCCGCCCTTTCGGGTTTTCAACTTGCCGGGTGTACAGATTTTTTTTGTTTTTTATCCCTAATTTTTGCCTGAATCGCCCTTTCGGGTTTTCGATCCACCGGGATGCCCATTTTTGCCCAAGCCGCCCTTTCGGGTTTTCGACTCGTCGGGTTATTTTATGCGTAGTATCTTTTGACTATGTCTGCGTTCGCAGGGTGCGGTAAATCGTCGCCGTCCATGGTGGTCAGAATCATTGCACCACCAGAAAATATGCTCTTGATCACAAATGGTCCTTCATATGTAGGAGTACATTTTCCCCTGGGATCACTTTGCGGCAAGATAATCCGCTTGATTACAAGATCTCTGACTTGATACACTTGACGTTTGACTTTCTTATTGAAGGCCTTGATCATCCGCTTTTGATACGTCTGACCATGGCATATAGCAGCAAGTCGCTTTTCGTCGATCAGATTGAGTTGATCAAGTCGGGTCTGCATCCAATCATCTTCATTCAAACCTGCATCCTTCATGATCCTTAGAGAAGGGATCTGAACTTCCATAGGAAAAACAACTTCCATGCTATAAACCAAAGAAAATGGGGTTGCTCCAGTTGAAGTACGTGTCGTCGTACGGTATCCATGCAGAGCAAACGGTAACATCTCATGCCAGTCTTTGTAAGTGACTGTCATTTTCTGAATGATCTTCTTAATGTTTTTGTTCGCAGCTTCAACAGCACCGTTCATCTTCGGCCGATAGGGAGATGAATTGTGATGATAAATCTTGAACTGTTCGCACAATGCAGTGATCATCATGTTATTCAGATTTGTACCGTTGTCTGTGATGATCCTGTCTGGAACACCATACCGACATATGAGATTTTGCTTGATAAAGCGGGCAACCACATTTTTAGTCACAGAGGCGAAGGAAGCTGCTTCGACCCATTTGGTGAAATAGTCAATGGCAACCAGGATGAAGCGATGTCCGTTGGAAGCCGTGGGCTTGATTTCTCCAATCATATCAATGCCCCACATTGCAAAGGGCCACGGAGCAGTCAGGACATTGAGAGGAACCGGAGGGATATGAACTTTGTCAGCATAGACTTGACACTTGTGGCAAGTACGGGAATGTTGATGGTAGTCAGCTTCCATGGTAGACCAGTAATAGCCTGCCCTTAGGATCTTCTTAGCCATTGTATGCCCGCTCAAGTGAGTGCCGAATGTGCCGCTGTGTATATCAGTCATAATCAACTCTGCTTCAGCTTTATCTACGCATCGGAGTAATACACAATCATGGCTTCGTTTGTAAAGGATGCCGTTGCTCAGGAAGAACTTAGCAGCGAATTTCCTTAAGAACTTCTTGTCATTTACGGAAGCTCCTTTAGGATAATCTCTAGTCTCGAGATACCTTTTGATTTCATGGAACCAGGGTTGTTCCACTACTTCTTCGGTATTAATCTCGTGACAGTGCGCAGGTTCATCCATTCGCTCGATGGTGATTTGGGGAGCCTCGTTATCCCAGTTGAGTTTAAACATGGATGACATTGTGGCTAGAGCATCTGCTAGCTGATTCTCTTCTCACGGGAAATGCTCGAAGGTAATTTGCTCGAAATGAGGCAACAATGTCAAGACATGTTCTTTGTATGGGATAAGATTAGGATGCTTGGTATCCCACTCTCCTTTGATCTGAATGATAACCAAAGCCGAGTCCCCAAATACGATCAAAGATTTGATCCCCAAGTCTATAGCAGCCTTGAGACCAAAGATGCAAGCTTCATATTCAACCATGTTGTTTGTGCAGCTGAAGCAAAGTCGGGCTGTGAAAGGTGTGTGACAACCTTCCGGAGAAATGAGTACTGCGCCAATACTGTTTCCAAGTGCATTTGAAGCACCATCAAAGTACAGGGTCCATCGGGATCCCTTTTCGGGTCCGTCATACGGTCCGTCACCTTTAATGTTGTCCAAATTCATGATGTCCTCGTCCGGGAAATCAAACCTCATGGGTTGAAAATCTTCGATAGCCTGATGAGCCAGATGGTCAGCTAGTACACTCCCTTTTATAGCTTTTTGGGTGGTGTACTGGATGTCATATTCAGTTAAGATCATTTGCCATCTAGCTATCCTCCCAGATAAAGCGGGCTTTTCGAAGATATATTTGATAGGATCCATTTTGGAAATCAACAAGGTAGTATGAGTCAACATATACTGTCTTAGTCGGTGAGCAGCCCATACCAAAGCGCAACAAGTTTTCTCGAGCAGTGAGTAGCGAGTCTCACAGTCGGTAAACTTTTTGCTAAGGTAATAAATAGCATGCTCTTTTCGACCAGACTCGTCATGCTGGCCCAAAACACACCCCATTGAGTTATCCAAGACGGTCAAATACATGATCAATGGTCTTCCTTCGACGGGTGGCATCAGAATAGGAGGTTCTAGCAAATACTCCTTGATTCTATCAAAAGCAGCTTGACAATCGTCGTTCCATTCAACTACCTGATCTTTCTTCAAGAGTTTGAAAATTGGCTCACAGGTAGAAGTCAGATGCGAGATGAATCTGGCAATATAGTTCAAGCGCCCCAAGAATCCTCTAACTTCCTTCTCAGTACGGGGAGCAGGCATCTCTTGTATTGCTTTTACTTTTTCCGGATCGACTTCAATGCCTTTGTTGCTTACAATGAATCCCAGGAGTTTACCAGATCTAACTCCAAAAGTGCATTTACTTGGATTCAGCCTGAGCTTGTATTCCTTTAACCTGGCAAACAGCTTCTCCAGATGTTCAAGGTGCTCTTCCTCTGTTTGTGACCGAGCTATCATATCGTCTAAGTAAACTTCAATCTCATGATGTATCATATCATGAAATAAAGCTACCATGGCGCGTTGATAAGTTGCCCCTGCGTTCTTCAGCCCGAACGACATCACCTTATAACAGAAAGTGCCCCATTGTGTGACAAAAGTTGTTTTCTCCATATCCTCGGGGGCCATTTTGATTTGATTGTAGCCCGAGAATCCATCCATGAAGGAAAACACTTTGTGCTGAGCTGTATTGTCGATTAAAATGTCAATGTGAGGAAGCGGGAAATCATCCTTGGGGCTGGCCCTATTCAAATCCCGGTAGTCCACACACATCCTGACTTTGCCATCTTTCTTAGGTACTGGCACGATGTTAGCGACCCATTGAGGATAGGACGTAACAACCAGAAAACCAGCATCGAATTGCTTCATTACTTCTGCTTTGATCTTTTCGGACATGTCAGGCCTCATTCGGCGAACTTTTTGCTTGATTGGTGGACAGTCTTCTCTTGTGGGGAGACGGTGAACCACGATGTCTGTGTCTAAACCCGGCATGTCTTCATAAGACCAAGCGAAGATCTCAACATACTCATTCAACAACTGTATCAGGCTTTCCTTGACATTCAGTTTCAAATTGGCACCCACTTGCACCTCCTTCCGGTCTTCCTCGGTCCCCAAGTTGACAGTTTCTAATGGCTCTTCATGCGGTAGGATGGCCCTTTCCTCTTGTTGCAGAAGTCTGGCTAGTTCCCCGGGTACTTCACAACCTTCGTCATCTTCATACTCGGCTAGATTGACCAGATCTTCAGAGTTATTGAAAGATATAGCAGAATAGTCACCCATGGAATCCGGAGTGGATGGGTACCTGTATTGGTGAGTGTGGGTGTGTGTAAGGGATAGCCATCCTTAAACAAAAAATGCAAGAGGAAAGAAAATGAACACAAACAGTTTATCAAATGAAAAACGTCCAATGAATCATTAAACATGGCATATGGATATGAAAAATAATCAAAACCCTTACAAGTGGACCTACATGCCCCGGGCAAGGCAGGAGGTGAAAAGATAGTGTACGGATTGTTTGAAAATAAATATTACAGACCAATAGGAAATGTTTGACAGATAAATTACTGATGAATAAAAGTGATGGGGACAAAGTCTTTTGCCTCCCAGTTGCTCAATCCTCCTTTGACAGTTGGATAAATCCACTCTTCAATGTTGCTCTCTTTGTCCTCATCCTCCAAAGCGTTGATTCCGTAGGGAGAAATCTTGACTGGCGCCTTTTCAATCTTCGCACGGCGCATAGCTTTCTGGCCAGCGGCTGTGAACCCTAATCCAAATTTGTCTGTCTTATGTGGAATGTCAGGCAACTGCCCCCATGCTGAATTCTTCCCTTCTTTTATTGCGGCCCTTGCGTCCTCCAGAGATGCCATCCTGGCCATCTGCCTCGGTGTCTCAGCTGCCAACTTTACTACCGCTATTTCAGGAAGGACTTCTTCGAAATGTTGAAATGGCGTCTCAATGAATTCCCCTTCAATCTCCACATACCGGAAAGAATTTAAGTGGCTAATCATGTACTCTTCTTCGCCATGGACAATGATGATCTTTCCCTTGACAGGATACTTCAACATCTGATGTAAGGAGGAGGTGACTGCCCCAGCATAGTGTATCCAAGGTCTACCCAGCAGGCAAGAGTATGATGGACGGATGTCCATCATATAGAAAGTGGATTTAAACACCTCAGTGCCTATCTTGATGGGAATTTCAACCTCTCCATGGACCATTCTCTTCGAACCATCGAAAGCTCTGACAACAATATCACTCGGCTTCAATTCCAACCCCTCACAATCTAGTCGGTCCAAGGCCTTTTTAGGCAACACATTCAGCGACGACCCAGTGTCGACCAAGACGTGTGCGAGAGTGGTTCCTCGACACTCGACTGAAATATGCAAAGCATCATTGTGGTTTCTGCCTTTAGGAGTTAGGTCGGCATCAGAAAAACCTAATCCATTGTCCGCAGTCAGGCTAGCCACGCAACTTTGAAATTGATCCGCAGAGGTTTCCTGGGGCACATGAGCTGCCTTCAGAAACTTTATCAGAGCTTTAGCGTGCGCTTCTGAGCAAAGTAGTAGTGCCAGCATGGAGATCTTGAAGGGGGTTTGCCCCAGCTGTTCTACTACATCGTAATCGCTTCTTTTGATTATCCTCAAAATCTCATCCATTTCCTTCTTGGAGGTCTCCGGGATTACCAAGGGTTGAGCCCTCGTCCTGACAAGCTCATCTTGGATTCCCTTACCTTTGTCAGCAGCGGTAGGAGAGACGGTACTAGGAACAACAACATCTTCAATCAAAGGAGTTCTAGCAGAAAGTTTGATTGGTGCAGGGACGACCTTGTCAGCTGATGAGGGTCCAAAGACTGCTCTTGGAGGGGCAATCTCTGGAGAAAATATTCTCCCGCTCCTGGTGATTTTGCTAGTGCCTGCAATGTTACTAATGCTGGCTTCTTCAACATCCGAACTTTCTTCAATTATTTTGATTTGCTTGATACCATGGTAGTAGACGTCACCGCCATAGTTCCAAGGTATCGACTTCTCAGAAACATAGGGAACAGGCCCTGGCATTGTTATCTTCAAAGGAACAGATTTCGTAGCTGGTGTAATCTTAACAGGCTTTTTGACGGCCTTGGAAAGATTGGCGTGAATGGTTATGATTGAGACATCTTCAGTATAAACTGGAACAGCAGAAACTTTTTCAAACAAAATTTGTCGACTATCCATAATGCCTTGGATG
Organism: Vicia faba; assembly: GCA_948472305.1. Lineage (NCBI taxonomy): Eukaryota > Viridiplantae > Streptophyta > Magnoliopsida > Fabales > Fabaceae > Vicia > Vicia faba. The sequence goes on from OX451740.1 coordinate 266,303,408, forward strand.
CCTTTCTTCAGTAACGGACAATCAAATGGCAGAGAGTAACAACAATAGCAGTCTTCTTTACATCCCGGGAAGATCCCGGCCCTCAACAGATTCAACTTAATGGTTAGCAGTGGAGTAGTCAGATCACTGACATCAGCAACATACAAATCTTCTTCAATGGCATTGACATTTCGGTCGTGCTTCGGCATGGGTGCAGATATCACATTAGGCTTCTCTGGAGCGTCAAACTCTACCTCCTTAGCCTCTATCAGGTCTTGGATTTTGTGCTTGAGTGCCCAACAATCATTGGTGTCGTGTCCAACACTGTCTGAATGGTAGGCGCATTTAGCATTGGCATGATAATGCGGAGAGGACGTATTCACATTCTTTGGTGCCTCCTTGATGGTGGCGAGATTCAGCTTCAATAGATGGGGAAGCACTTGCGCTGGAGTCATATTAATACGGGTGAACTGCCGTTGCGGCCGTTCCACTTGTTGTTGAATTGGTCTGGACTGGTTATAGCGAGGCTGCTCACTCGGAGTGTTTTGAATCATTACGGCCCCCACAGTTGGCCGACGCTCCGTCTTCCCTGCTCTTCTCTGAGAATATACCACAGCTGTTTCCTTCTTAAAAGGTTTCTTCTCAACACTTGCGGCAACACCCTTCTGAATCTTTCCTGACTTGATGCCAGCTTCTATTCTTTCTCCTGTTAAGATCAAATCGGTAAACCCCGCGGAAGAGTTACCAATTAGATGATTGAAAAATGGCCCAGATAGGGTCCCAAGAAACATATCAACGAGTTCACGGTCGGTTAAAGGAGGCTGCACCCTGCCAGCCAAATCCCTCCATTTTTGTGCATATTCTTTGAATCCCTCGCTTGTTCCTAGTGACATACCCTGAAGTTGGGTACGAGTAGGAGCAAGATCAGAATTATACTGGTATTGTTTGTAGAAAGCGGTGGCCAAATCCTCCCAATTTCTGACACTGGTTCCTTCTAACTGATAAAACCACTCCAACTGAGCTCCCGAAAGGCTGTCTTGAAAGAAATGAATCCAGAGATTTTTATCTGCCGTATAGGGTTGAATCTTTCTCACGTAGGACCTGAGATGCATTTTGGGGCAGGACAGCCCATCATACCTCAAAAACACTGGCACTTTGAGTTTTGGGGGAATCACAATCCCGGCAACCAAGCCCAAGTCTTCAAAATCCAAACCCGGTACTCTTTGTAGTTCCATGGCGGCCAATCTGTCTTCTAAACCCTTGTACTTATTGTCAGCTGGAGGGTATTGCTGGTCAGAATAATCTTCATCCTCTTCAACCTCTTCTTCTTCCGCATCAGACTCGGAAGGCACCGCAACCCCATCTCTTTTACTGGTCCCTTCATAAGAAGTAGGAGGAAATTCAAGCACTCTCCGAGCTTCTCCGTCAAATCTTCTCCCCAAAGTAGCCACCCCAATCCTCTTTTTCTTCTTTTTCACTGGGTCCTTATTCCCCAATTGAGTCTTGATATCCTCTTGACCCTTAGCCAAGGTCATCAGGAGTTGCTGGAACTGTGCATTCTGAGCTTGTAGGTCTTTGACTGTTTGCTCGAGATCCATCCTACCGAAATAAACAGCAGACATATAAGGAAACCTGGAGTGAGACCTGCTTATGCACATGATGAATGGTATGCTTATGTATGCAATGCATTCAAGGATTTAGGACATTCAAAATTGTTTCAGACAAAGAAGGACGCACGTCATATTAATAAGAAGAAAGTTGTTAGTACATAAATGCCCCATGGGCCAAATATTACAAAATAACTTCTTAAGGCAAAAAGACATTGCGCATCCTCTTTGGTGCGATGTAGGTGTTGAGGGACTCTTGCTCATGGAGTCGGCGGGTAAGCTCTAGAACCTTCTTCTCACTGGCGTAGAAGCTAGCTTCAAAAGTATTCCGTTCTTCCTTGAGCTGAATCCAACTTTTCTGCATTTCCTCCCACGATGTAGGCATGTCTGGATGTAGGATGGTGTAGGGGACCTCTCCTTCATTGACGGGCTCTTTAATCACTGGGAGTACATGAGGATAAGGCATCATTAGACTTTGGGCTCGGGCTCGTACCCACTTGAGATAGGGCTCAAGAGGGATGGAGTTCTTGTGTCCCAGAGTCTTGCTATCAACCTTGTTGAGTTTTCCCCAAGCTCTGATGAATCTTTGGCGAAGTCCTTGCGCATCGTTGTCGAAGTCAAAAACTAGGTCAGGAATCAACATGTCATGAGGGCCATCCCTCCGCGCATATCCAAATTGCCTCAAAGCTAGGCAAGGGTTGTAGGTGATACCTCCCCTAATTCCAAGTAAAGGAACATTAGGAAACTCTCCACAACGATCGACGATGATGACATTTTCTATGGACCGAGAACACCAATGTACATCAGAGTGAGTAAGAGTCATCAACCGTTGGGACCACCTTGAGCCTTGGTCATTCTTCAAGACAGATTGTGGAAGGTGCGAAATAAACCACCTTGCAAGGAGAGGAGTACAGCACATGATAACACCCCTCTTTCTCATTGTTCGTGTGTAAAATGAGTGAAGGATGTCCCCAAGCAATGTTGGTATTGGATTTCTGGACAAGAAGATTTTGACGGCGTTGACATCTACCAATTGGTCAGGATTTGGGAACAAGACCAACCCGTAGATAACGAGTGCCACAATCTCTTCAAAAGCTTGTAGGTCCAATGAATTCCAACATTCTTGTGCCTTCTCAAACAAGAATTTTGCTAAGAATCCCTTGACGCCGCTTCTGGTTTCCCAATGCCCCTTGATGTCGGATGGTTGAAGATGTAATGCTCGAGCAACATCTTCTGGCTTTGGTTCCTTTTCCGTACCGTTGAATGGTAGTTGATTAAGGATAGGGATTCTCAGGAGTTGAGAAAACTCCTCCAAAGTGGGTACCAACTGATAATCAGGGAAAGTGAAACAGTGGTGAAGAGGGTCAAAGAACTGGAATAGCACTTTCATCATGTCTTCTTCAATGTTGGTGTTGACTAGGCTGAGCAGTCTACCATGTCTTTCACTGAAGGATGAATTTTCCGGAATTCTTGAGGTGATCTCCTTGAGTTGAGGAGAGATTCTCACAAGGTTGACTTGAATGGTATTTCTGCGAGGAATTTCCATGTCCTACAAAACAAGAACAAAGATGAAGATCCAAAACCCTTGAAATGGTTAGTGAATGCATATGATGTTTTATGATGTTTATGATGTATGCACAAAACATATGTACAAGCAAATCATACCAAATCCTAGTTTCAGGCTTGCATGGGGTTTCATAGGTAAGTACCCTCTTGAGTGTAGTTGGCTTAAAAACCTGTCCTATAAATAGTAACCGGGTTCTAAGGAGCTCAATATCATTGGATTGTTTTCATTGTTCATTGTTTTGGTTTAGCCACTTAACTAGCGACCAAAATATTCCAAGAAAACAAACCTCAATGAGTGTAGTATCGAGTATCTACCAACTTCGGACTGCACCAAAGCCGGTCATCTCACTACCCCTAATAAAAGGCCAAGATGGTCAAGTAAGGTTCTAGGTCATTAGTGCTTAGTGACATCATTCAGCGGCCCCGTACTCTCCTTGATTGAACTCAAGGGTTACCGGTACTCACAAAGATGTCGCACTAATATAGCTATTGCTTCGACCGTGTCGGTATACCCCGTACAGTTTCCACAACGTATTGCTATCTATGAATGTTTCCCAAAATCCGGGTGTAGGATTGCAAACCCAAACAATAGAGCCAAGATATAAAGAAAACAATTCAAACAATTTAGTCATGCAAGAGGGTGATCTAAGCCCTAAGGTTACTCCACTTTAAAATTTATCCTCAGCAGAGTCGCCAGTTCTGTGATACGATGGGAGAACTGACTATGGTTTTGCGTTTATCTTCGCAAATGTTTCGGTTGAGCAAGAGTCGCCACCGACTTTTTATTTTATCCTAAGGAAAGGTTTAAAAAGCACAGCAAAAACCTTTGAGATTTTTCTTGGGTTCGGGGAGTAGATTATAGAAAGGGAAGGTATTAGCACCCTTTCTATCCATGGTTATCCATGGGCTCTTAGGTACTTGCTTAGATCAACTTGCCTTGGTTTTCAATTGTTTGAAATGGTTCTTGGTGTGTGGTTTTGAAAATGTTTTGAAAAGATGCCTTGTATAGGCTACTCTTGTAACAATTCTTTACTCGAATGTTTTACAAAAGGTGTTTTGTCTTTTGAAAAGATGTTTCAAGGTTTTTTTGAAAGTTTGTTTTGAAAGTGTTTGTGAAGGGTGGTTTGAAAATAGGCAAGTGTTTTCTTTTGCAAATTGGCAAGTACTTAAGAGTTATCTACCCTAAAGTTTTCTCAAAGATTTTTGTTATGTTTTAAACCTTTTGACAATTTTGTTCCACCATTGCATTTGGTGGACAATCTTGTATTAGGAGGTGAAAGGGACGAGCGTGGGTCATCGTTTAGACCATAATTGCAATAGTGTTAAATGTCTTTGGGCAATTTTCTTTGAAAGGGATTTGATCATTTTAGGCAACTTTTGAAAGCGTCATCTAGGGACTTATGATCATTTGATTGTTTATTTTACCAAAAGAAACCTAACATGCAACATGGCCCAATTATTTGAAGGCAACAAAGTGGAATACCCTAGGGGTGCAAGTGTGAAATGTGTTGTCCATTTTCATGCTTATTTATCTTGAAATTAGGTCAAACTATTTTGTTCGTTTTATCCGCATACAAACCCTAATTCTAGCATGGTATGTTTAGAAAGCATTAAAATGCGAAATTTAAATTCCTACACTATTACAACACAATAATATGGGGAGGGGGGTACAATGTTTCAAATGGGGTATATTTAGACAAGAAATTAAACCTAGCTATTACATCATTTTCTTTGAATATTTACATTATAATCAAAAGCATAAATTAAATGGAAATGAAATAAATATGCAAGATGTAAAAGAATTTTTATATGTATGAAAAAGTATTATTTATGTAAAATAAAAAGAGAAATAAAAAGGTAGTATTTTTTGGAGTATTTTTATATTTAGGGCAAAAAACCCTAATTTTAATTAAAAGGGTATTAATTATTTAATATATATAATATTTGCTATTTATATACAAAGAATAAAAGAAAAATGAAGTATATTTGTAAAAATGTATTTTTTAGCATTAAATATTAATAAAATAAAAATATGTATATTTTGGTATTTTATCCTAAGTGTATTAATATATACATATTCATTCATATTATTTATAAAATATGTATTATATATACTAATTAATAATATTTAATATTTAATAAAAAAAGTATTTTTTTTATAAAATATTTTCAGGAAGTAAAAATAAGATAAAAATGTATAAAAATATATTTGTACTATTTTAGTATTCTAAACAAAAAGTATATATTTATTTATTTATGTACAAACTAGAAGAAAAAATCAAATAAATACCTAATAAATTCAAAAATGATGAGAAAAAATATTTTTATATTTGTAATATGCTGAGAAAAAATAAATGAGTCAATTAAAAAAGGAAAAAGTTAAAAACATTAAAAATAAAGCAAATGGGCTCAGGGGGGTGTGAACCAAAAAAGCATGGTGTAAGAAGCAAAACAAAAGCTAGCCCAGCCCATGAGGCACCTTCTTCAACCTCTGAACCATGTTATTCAAAAAAACGCACGCCCTGTTCTTCCATCCACACATCCTGATTCCTGGCTTATTAATGAAAACTCATAACATAAAAAATGTTCAGCATCAAGAGACGAATCCAACCATATGCAGAACTTGATCTAACTCTCTAAGATGAGGGAGAATTTCTTCTCCCCCAAATCCTAACCTAGATTTTCTGCCATTTTCAAACCTTAAATTCTCACAGCTCAGGCAAAAGAAATGAAAAGTGAAAGTATGTACAGGTTCAGTGGCATGAGTAGAACATTGCTTATTCACAAACTTAGAGCTAATGATGCCTAATAAGAGAGATATAAGTTCACCAAAATACCTGTTCAGTTGAAGTTCTATCTGGCAATGGGGGAGCTTTCAGTGCAAGATAATGGTTGGTATAGCTTCCTTGAGGTGTGGTGATGCTGTTCCAATATTTACTTTGCCTTGAGACACCTTGAACTGAGTTGTAGAACTTCAACTGCAAAATGGAAAAATGAAAATGGTGGAACTTGTTAGAGGAGTTACAGGTCGTGTTTCAAGTCATGGTTAGCTTGCATAGATGCTAGGGAATGTGTGTGAACTGGTTTGGGCAAGAGAGCTTGAGGGAAATGGAAGATGGCACTCAAACTGCAGGCCTGGCCCTATTTTTGAAGTTTGAAGGTGATTCTGAGATTGGGAATGTATGAGAGATGTTAGGGTCATGTACTAGCTTGGTTATGATGTCCTGGATGTGTTTTACAAGTTTGCTTAAGTGTTTGTAAGCTGATATGAGAGTTATGTTACAATATGCCAAGTTACTTACACTTTAAGCAACAAATGCCCAAGTTGTGTTCTAGGTCAGTAGAGGCCCCCTAATGAGCTGCATAATCTCTCCTTGACCAGAGTGTTTTGCTCATAATCTTGTGCCAATTAGATCTCATTTGTACTGCTTGGATTTTCAATTGGACATAAAGTTACCTTTTGCAAAAATGGAAGAAATGCTTTATCTATTTTGGGATTAATCCTCTAGGCAATGATTGAACACACAAAACATGGTCTTGGCACAAATTATTGAGTGTCAAAGGGTTTTAGGACCTGTAATTTAGCACAAACTATGCTGACTTGAAAATGGCTTAAGTTATGAACATGTTCATGATCAATCCAAAAGTGAGTTTTTGCCATATTGTGAAATTCGATTCTCTCAAGTTATGAGGTTGTTTGAGAAGTTCTTGGATATTTTGGAAAGCTTGGAATGTGTACTACAATCCATATTTGAAATGCAAATTGAAATTCCAAGTGGAAGTGTATGGAAAAGGGCCTTGAAGTTGGGTAGAAAACCTTGTCAAAATAGGTTAAAATTTCACTAAGTTAAGAATGGTTTAGTGCCCTTATTCAAAAATTTGTAACTTGAGATACAAGCCTCATTTGGGAAAACTTTATGCATCAAAGTTGTAGATTATGCAACAGGCTACAACTTTCATATTTTGACTTTTGTTTGAATCCAAATGGATCTTGGTGAGAAAGTGGGGCAAAGTTGGGAAAAAATTAGGGTTTTTCATAACTTAGAAAAATTCTAAGTTATGAAAAATTCTATTTTCTAACCCTAATTTGCATTTTGTGATTTCTTGATGAACAAGTTTCATGATTTGGCATGTTTTGATGAAAAATGAATCTTGACTCTTGATTTTGACCAAAAAGTCAAAGTTTGACTTTTCAGTATACAGTCAAAATTGCTCAATTGACTGGGAAATTCAACTGTCAATCCTGTGTACTTGGGATCTTTTGAGTTTGTTGAGCATGTCAAGATAATTCCATGGGGTCCTTGAGTCCATATGTGATCTTGGTTTGCCATTGGCTAGGTCCAACAGTCAAAAATTGCCTTTGTGCAGTCAAAACCCTAAAAATGACCATTTTGCCCTTTTAGTGATCTGATCAAATTTCTTGTGGAATTGTGATCCAAACTTGATCAAATGGTCCATGTGAGTTCATAATGTTGATGTGGGTCAATTTTCATGAGATTTGACTGTCAATTGGCCACAGTTGACTTTTTCCCCAATACAGTTGATTTCTAGGTCAACTGTCCAATTGACTGGGCAAAACTTGGAATCAAGGCTTGAAACTTGGTATGGATAAACTTGGGAGTCCAATATGAAGCATGAAAGTCATCTTAGGCATTTTAGGTCAAAACATCTTTGTGCAAACACAAACCCTAATTTGGGTCAACAGTGCAAGGAGAAGTCTTGAGCAGATGAAACCCTAACTGGATCTTTGAGCTTCAAGGGCTTTGTGGTGAGAAATTAATGAGAAATGGGAGGGCAAATTTTGGGGTACAACACTTGTCTATAGTACCAAAAAGTATCTTCCCTGGATCTCACCCAGATAAAGAGCAGGATGCCTGCTCTGATACCAATTGTATTTCTGGTATCAGATATGTGATGTCGAAGGAGATGTAACGACACAAATATCTGAGGACAAAGTAAAGTGAAACAATAATAAAAGCAGTAAAAACACAAGGGATTGTTAACCCAGTTCAGTGTACAACAACACCTACTCTGAGGGCTACCAAGCCAGGGACAAGTTCACTAAATAGTATCAATTCATAGACCCTTAGTAAACAACCAATTTACGATCTAATCACTTAATTACTACCCGTGCTATACTTCTACCTAAGACACTCCTAGGTATGAGGCCCTCCTCAAATCCCTTCAATCACTTACAGTGAAGAAATAACTGAAATAATAAGTTTTAAAGACTTCAATCATTTAATGCTTAAAAGCTTATGAATGATACACAACTAACAACCCAAATAACAACTCAAGTATTAAATCAATACTAGAGTGTTTGACAATTAAAATACTTAGACTTCTAAAATAGAAAGAAAGTATTCTTCTTCAAAAGTTGTCGTTTTCTGAATAAGGAAGCAGGTCCATATATATGCGCAATAGTGGGCTTGGGCTGAAAAACAAATATTCAACTCTTTTGAATATTTTCCATGAAAACAGGTCAAGATATAAACCATAAATATAATTCAAATAGAAAAATATTCCTCCATATTTTTCATAGCCTATGAGTCACAAATCCTAAATTATGGCGCACATGAAAACATGAAACAAAAAACTTAAACTGATATTGGGCTGAGTTCAGTTCAGGAGGCAGATGTCAAGACATCTGCTTTGACATCATTCAAAATAGATTACTTCAAATGTTAAGATATTTAGCAAAATATTATCAAGTCATTGTTTTACCAAAATTGCTGCCAACAAACACTTACAAATACTACACAACAACAATCTCAAACTTAAGTTGTATCAGAACAACAACCTCAAATTAAAGATGTATCAGAACAACAACAACCTCAAATTCAATGTGATATAAATCAAGAATTTGAAATGCTTGTTGTAGATCTTTGTGCATCATTTTAGGTAACACAACCTCAACCCAATAACAATGATGTTACTTCCCAAAAATGCAATTGTTCCTAATGTTGATAATGAGCATGTTCCAGCAGTGGAAATTACTCCTCGAGTAGCTTCACATGACACTGGTATTGATGACTCATAAAATGATTCAATTTTGTCTGCACCTGTTCAAAATGTTGAACCTACACCTCAGGAAGTTGTATCCGCACCTCCACCTCAGGAAGCTGTATCTGTACCTCCAAGATTTCCTAAACCAGTTGGGATACTTATAATTATTCAGTTTATGTGTTTGATTTGTTTTTTTTTTGCATGTGCCTAATGCTTGTGTTATGATGGTATCTTTGTAGAAAAAGCAACCCAAACAAAAGGTAGAAAAGAAGTTGGAATTAAGGAGAAGTGATAGAACAAGGGTGTTAGAATGAAAAAAACTCAAAGGAGAAGGAAGTGGTCCAGCACAACTGATGACATTGTAGACATTAGTATTTTGGGTTATGTATTTTGGGTTATGTATTTTTGTTATTTTGAACAAAATGAAGATGTCATGTATCTCTCTTATGTATTTCTGTTATGTTTAACAAATTTGCTTATGCCTTTTTTAGCTTATGTGTTTTAGATTATGCCTTTGGGCTATATATATTATGGATACATTAACCATCCTTATGATTTAGTAATATTTTGTCTTTATGATGTAGCTGTCTAATGCCCTTTTACCTCTTATCTTATTTTAGACCATTCATAAACATGGATAACAATAAAATCACAAACTTATATGATCCAAAATCAAAACATCATTTTCATTTATTAACTAGTACAAGGACGATATTCATAACTACTTAATGTTACAAGGACTAAAACAAAAAACTTAAAACATACACGTTCAAAGGGGATTCACCGCCATTTCTAGTAAGAAAAGAAAACAATCCATGACACAATCAAAAAGATCTTGAACAAATTTCATTTTCTCTTTTCCTTCTCCAACTTCATCTTCATCTTCGCTTTTTTCCCAACCTCAAGCTCCTTAACAATGCAACCTAAATCCTTCAACACCTTTGAGCAATTGCATTCACTTGAAATTATGGGTTCACTTGGTGTGTTTTGTTCAAGCTCATCATCCCATATGAACAACTTGCAAACCAACATTAACCCTGAATTTTAACACTTCCAATATCTCTATTTAGGGTTTTCAAGTGAATTTGACATAAACATTTTCATTAATTTATTGCAGCTACATACCGACACTTGAAAGGGGTCTGAGTTTGCATTTGAGGAAGAAGCCATGGCTGATTGAAGGTTGAAGGTGCACAGAAGAAGAAGAAGAATGCACATATACAAAGAGAGAGAGGGGATAATTGGAAAGTGGAGAAATTTTTTGGATTTAGTTCCCCCTTTATTAACCATAATATTTAATATCCACGTGTATTAATGCATCCAATAAAAAAGTAACACAAATTCCAACTCAACACCATCTGCCACATAAGCGCCTTTTAATGAAAATTTGGTAGTAGGGACTAAAGTCAACAAGAAATGGACATATGGAGACGTGCACAAAAAAAAGAGATTTAGGGATCAAATTCAAAAATTCGCTAACTTATAGGAATCAAAAGACTATTTAAGGCAAAAATTTAATTAAATAAACGATAAGTAATTTTCAATCCAAAATAACAACATTTTATGCTTGCTTGAATGTTGATAATGAATCCTTTTTTTCATCTTCCTTATCATCATCATGTACCAAGAAAATTCAAGTAGAAAATAAATCTTAAAATGGATGGCTGCTATCCTTCCACCATTTTAAGACATCCAAGTTCTCATAACGCTCAAAATCCAAAGTCGATCTGCCAAATATATATATCAACTTCTGACTTTTCAAAATGAAAAACAAGTTTTTGATTGTGCATTTTTAATCTCTGTTGTACTCCTGGATTTAAAGAATTAAAGCATGCTAGTATACATGTTATATATGACTAATAGAAAAAGGTGTGTGCTACACCTGGATCTATACAACATGCCAGTATGTGAAAATATTAGTTTTAGAAAAGTACCATAATATTTTATCAAAACATAATAATCCATGTTTACTAATCTCTTTAAATTTATTCATTTTTAGCAACTCTCTTTCAATAAATAAAATAAAAATATCAGTTTAAAAAAAGAAACTTATATTAGTCAAGCTGTGAGAGAAAGACTTCACTAGTTAAGCAGTTCTCAGAGAAGAATATTTCTCAAACATGTTCAAGTTCAACTTTACCTCATCAATCTTTGATTCAATTGTAAATGCATCAACTTTTTAATAACAATAAGCCAATAATGAAAGCTTCATACTTGGGCCAAGAGCCTTGGCATGACCTAATTAGGAGGATTTAACTTGCCACCCTCAATTATATTTGGCACCCCTATATTTTCATAATCTAAAAAATGTTCCAAGTAAAAGAAGAATAATTTTGTCGAATAAAATTTCTGGTAAAATAGTGAAAATTTTCGGTATATACAAATTTCCTGATAGTTCATTTGGAATTTCTGATAAGGGTCAATTTTTTCTGAAAATTTCAAAATCTACCATTCTCTATCGAAAATTTAGTTGTATGATGAAATTTTTGATAATGTATTGATTCAGAATTTTTTAATGATCAGGATTTTGTCGACATCTTTGTAGGATTCTGGTTGTACTGGCAAATTTGTGTGGCCTAGAATGAATCCAAATTTATGTAGTATGTTATAGAGAAAGACATCTAAAAAAATGCATATTTCTCAATTTCTGATTAAGGTAGAAGTGTATTTCAACAGAAACAATCCTTCTGTTGAATTCAAGCTTCAAGTTGGCACCACATCCCTCGCCAACTTGAAAGGCAAGTTGAATGAATTTATATATGATATCGATAACAAAAATGTGAAAAAGATCGAGTTTCAACAAAAAAATTAGTTAAAAAATGAACTACCGAAAGTTTTAAAATTTCTAAAATTTTTCGAAAAATTATGAATTACCAGATATTTCAAAATTTCCGGTGAAATATACTACAAAAGTACCATAATTTTTGAAATTTCCGTGAAAATCTATCAGAAATTTCCAAATGTATGGTAGAATTCTCACTTTTACTGAACAACTTTAGTTATCACAATGGATTTTTGAAATTTTCGGTTCTCAACTGTAAACTTCGCAAAATGGTGGAAATTTTGTGTTAGGTTATTATGGTCTTTTCATACCCTTTGGAGGGGGGGGGGGGGGGGGGGGGGGGGGGGTGCCAGGTATAATTATGGGGTGACAATTTAAATTCTCCCTAACTAGGTGAAGAAGGCCCAACAAAGAATAATAAGAGTCCAACGACACACTATGAAGACAATATTGAGATAGGGGAAGATGACCCAACAACATTAACGAAATACATAGTTAAGAAGGCAACGTGCAAGAAAGACTTCGTGTGTGAAGGAATGCTTTGAGTGCAAGTATGTTATTTCAATTTTTTTTGTTTGTTTCCTGTTTTTTAACAAGTCTATTATGCTTGATATTATATGATGTAATTTGTACTCATTTTCATTTTGAGCATGTTGAATGATAAGTGAAGAGTTCTTGCTTGTTCCTTTCAATTTCATTCTTTTCTTAGGAGCCTACACTCATTTGAAAAGTGCTAGTAGTTTATACACTTTGAAGTAAGCAATGTGTATCATCAACGCTTTTATCATGAATACCTCAGACCTCATGAATGCCCTTCAATGAAAAATTGATGCTCAAGAAGAATCACTTTATTCCATACTGCAATCCTTTTTGGAGTTACATTCCGATTATGTTTACTCCACGCTCCACCATAACCTCATGAGGGTCTATTCCAAGGTTGTATGCTTAAGCTTAGAAGGACACACGATTCTTATCGGTATTGCTAGATGAACATCATGCCCGTTGAAGTTAAGTGTGCCTCTTTTTGATGGTTCCAATCCCTTAGACTATATTTTTCAAATTGAAGCCTTCTTCAACTTCCATGATGCTTCAAAAGAGTCTCTCATCTTTAGATTATCACTTTTCATCTCAACGGACGAGCTGTTGTATGGTTCCAATAGGCGATACACAAAATTTTTGTACCATCGTGGCTAATTTTCCTCGCCACCATTTTGGCCTAACTCAATATGAGGATATTGAAGGTGATCCATCGAAGTTATCTCAAACTTGTTCCGTGGCAGAATTTCAAGCCCGATTTGAGGATCTATGAATAAGGTAACTAGTATCTTTGAATCCTTACTCATTAGTTCTTTTTCATTATTGGTCTGAAGAAGCACCTTCTTCGAGAACTGCAATTTCACCGCCCACTACATTGATGGAAGCATTTTCCATCACCAGAGCATATGAAGAATGTTTTGACGATAACCATTTCATAGGCGAAAATTGGTATAATAACCCACATCAAGCTACCAACCCACATAACCAACCTAATTCTCTTACCAACCTAACCCAACCTAACCCCACTTATATAAATTGGCCCAATCCAAATCCTCATAACCCACCTAACTCTACTGCATTATCATTACCATCTCTTTTACGTACACCTTCTACAAACCTTCTCATTTGTAACTTGCAGTCTAACTCAGAGACTTCCATTCAAAGCACATGTACTTTAAATGTGATGAGAAATATAACCCCTCCCATTATTGTCGGGACCATGTGCTTCTTCCCATGGGTGAGGATGACGATATATCTCCCTCCAAAAATCAATGATTATGTGCCACATGATGTCTCTGGTGACTTTTCCAACATGAATTCCTTGTCCAATCAGCTACAAAGCTGATATCTGCATATTTCAAGGATTTATAACCATCAAACATTTTCTACTCTCATTGACAATGGGAATTTTCACAATTTTGTCAAGCCAGTTATAGACGTGAAAAATTGATATTAATCGATTGATTAACTTAAATTACAAAGTAAGAGTCGCCACCACACTTTATTGTTTCCAAAGGAATGGGAAAAGAGTGAATAAAATCTACAAAAGTTTTTAAAACAAAACTAATAAAACAAAGAGAACAAGGTTCAGGGGCTGGTTATGCAAAGGGAAGGTGTTAGCACCCTAAACATCCATGGTGCTCCATGGAGATCTCTTGATAATCTATGTGTTTGCCTAAAAATGGTTGTTTACAAAAGATTGTGGAGATAAGAAAAGAAATAATTTTTATAATTTTGATCCGGAAAAACTTCGAGAGCTCTGTGCCTACGTACCTCCAATGTGTAATGGAGAAATCAGAACCACGTAGTTATTATAAAAAAGAATAAAATTTGTTTGTTTGGTTGATTTTAAATGAAGATACATTTTGTCATCTTAAGGAGAAAACTTAACTAATCATCCATAAACATGAGAAAGATGGACCTTTGCATCACAATGAAAGAAGTTCTCCAACATGGATAATGTTGTACCCCAAAATTTGCCCTCCCATTTTCTCAGTATTTTCTCATCACAAGGCCCTTGGAGCTCAAGATCCAGTTAGGGTTTCCTCTGCTCAAGACTTCTCCTAGCACTGTTGAATCAAATTAGGGTTTGTGTTTGCACAAAGATGTTTTGACCTAAAATGCCTAAGATGACTTTCATGCTTCATTTTGGACTCCCAAGTTTATCCATACCAAGTTTCAAGCCTTGATTCCAACCTTTGCCCGGTCAATTGGACAGTTGACCTAGAAATCAGCTGTATTGGGGAAAAAGTCAACTGTGGCCAAATGACAGTCAAACCTCATGATTTTTGACCCACATCAACATTATGAACTCATATGGACCATTTGATCAAGTTTGGATCACAATTCCACAAGAAATTTGATCAGATCACCAAAAGGGGCAAAATGGTCATTTTTAGGGTTTTGGCTGCACAAAGGCAATTTTTGACTGTTTGACCAAGCCAATGGAAAACCAAGCTCACATATGGACTCAAGGACCCTATGACATTGTCTTGACATGTTCAACAAATTCAAAAGATCCCAAATGCACAAGATTGACAGTTGAATTTTCCAGTCAATTGGTCAATTTTGACTGTATATTGAAAAGTCAAACTTTGACTTTTTGGTCAAAATCAAGTGTCAAGATTCATTTTTCATCAAAACATGCCAAATCATGAAATTTGTTCATCAAGAAATCAAGAATCACAAATTAGGGTTTGAAATGAAGATTTTTCATAACTTAGAATTTTTCTAAGTTATGAAAAACCCTAATTTTTCCCTAACTTTGTCCCACTTTCTCACCAAGATTCATTTGGATTCAAGCAAAAGTAAAAACATGAAAGTTGTAGTCCATTGCAAAATCTACAACTTTTATTCACAAAGTTTTCTCAAAAGAAGCTTGTAGCTCAAGTTACAATTTTTGGAACAAGGGTACCAAACCATTCTTAACTTAGAGAAATTTGACCTATTTTAGGCAAGGTTTTTGCCTAACTTCAAGACCACTTTTCACATACTTCCACTTGGAATTTCAATTTTCATTACAAAGATGGATTGTAGTACACATTCCAAGCTTTCCAAAATGTCCAAGAACTCATCAAACAACGTCATGGTTAGAGAGAATCGAATTTGGCAATATGGGAAAAACTCACTTTGGTCATGACCAAGTTACATGTCCATAACCTTGCATTTTTGAACTCAGCATGCCTTAAGCTAGATTACAGGTCCTTATCTCATTCACACTCAATAATTTAATGCAAACCCTTTGTTTTCAAGCCTTGCATTATGTGTTTAAGCATTACATGAAGGTTTAGTCTTAAAATAGAAAAAGCAAATTATCAATTTTTGAAAAGGTATGGCTTTATGTCAAAAGCAAATCCAAGAAGTACCAAAGCATATCTCTGAAGCACAAGTTAAGGAGCATAACACACTGACCAAGACTAATGTATGCAGCATAGATTGGGGGCCTCCATCAGTCTAAAACACAACTTGGCATTTTGTTGCTTAAGTAAGAAGAAATTTGACATAACAACCCCCAACTTTCATCTCAGCCAACACAACCTTAAGAAAAGTTATTGTACTCATTTTAAACACTAAACCTAAGCTGAAACACAAGCCAACTAAGTTCCAAACATCCTCAAACTCAGAATCACCATTAAACTGCACAAAAACAGGGCATTCTGCACTTGGACTTGGCTAGCTCATTTCCCTCGTGCATCTTGGCCAAAAACACTTCAAATACATCCCACACCATCCCTTGAAACTGTTCCAAGCCCTAAACACGACCTGTAACACCCCTAGCTAACATCACCATTTTCATATTTTCTGTTTTGCAGTTGAAGTGCCATAACACGATTCACTTGGTTTTGAAGCAAACTAAGGGTTGGAATAGCATCCTGGGACATCAAGCAAGCTATACAAATCATTACCTTGCCTTGTAAGCATCTCCATTGTTGCACACGTTTCCAACTGAACAGGTAAATCTTTGGACTTTTATCTCTCAATGTAGGAAGAATTAGCTCTAAGTTTGTGAATGAAAAATGTCATGCTCATGTCCCTGAAGCCATACATATCTTTACTTTCCATTTATTTTGCATATGCTATGAGAATTTGAGGTCTGAACATTGATAAAAAACTAGGTCAGGAATTGGGGGAGAAGAAATTCTCTCTCATTTCTGAGAGTTAGATTGACTTCTTTATATGTCTAGACTCGTGGCTTCAAGCTCTACAGGTTTCATGTTGCAAGATTTGGCAAATGATCAAGGAATCTGGATATAGGAAAACGCGCGTTGGTGGTTGTTCAAACAGATTCTGAGGTTGAAGACAAAGTCTTCTTGGGCTGGGCCTGAGTTGACTTCTTTATTTGCACCCCATTTTCACTTCTGAACCTCCTTGGCCCATTGTGCTTATTTGAAACATTTTCTTGACTTTTCTGGTTGTTTCTGACTTATTTATTTTTTCTCATAATATTAAAAATATAAAAAATATTTTTCAAACCATTTTTGTATTTATTGGGCATTTATTTGTTTAAATTAATGTTTGTACATATAGATAATACATAAATACTCATTTATTTTAAAATACAAAAAAATAATATAAACATATTTTGTTTCTGATTTTTATTTTTTATTTTATCTCTTGAACATATTGTATAAAAAATATATACTTTTTTTTTAATATTAAATATTTTTATTCTTGTACATATAATAAATATTCAATAAATAATGTAAATGCATATATGTTTATTAATATATTTAGAAAAATACAAAGAATTAATACATTTTGTTTTTATTAATATTTTGACCCCAAAAATACTTTTTATATAAAATACCTTCTTTTATTTATTTTTGTAAATAATTAATAAATATTGCATATATCATACAATAAATACTTTTATTTGTAAAAATTAGGGTTTTTGCCCTAAATGCATAAAAATACCAAAAATTAATTGATTTTATTTTTGCTTATTTGATACATGATAAATACTTTTTACATACATATGAAAAACCTTTTTTTTTTTTTGCATTTTTGCATATTTATCTTATTTTTATTTGAATATTGTGTAAATAAATACCTTGTAAAATTCCAAGATTTGATGTAATAGTCCAGGGTTTTAATTCTTGTCAAAATACCCCCATTTGAACATTTGTACCCCCTTCCCATATATTGTGTTGTAATAACTTAGGAACTTTATTTTTTCGCACTTTAAAGCTTTCTAATTATGCCATGTTAGAATTAGGGTTTGTATGCAAATCAATTAACCAAAAATAGTTGGACCTAAATTCAAGATAAACAAGCATGAAAATGGACAACACCAATCACACTTGCACCCCTAGGGTATTCCACTTGTTGCCTTCAATAAATGGGCCATATTGCATGTTAAGTCTCTTTGGGCAAAACAACACAATTCAAATGATCATAGTCCCTCGATGACGCTTTCGAAAGTTGCCTAAAAATGATCAACTCCCTTAAAGAAAATTGCCCAAAGATACTTGACACCATTGCAATTATGGTCTAAACGATGACCCGCGCCCGTCCCGTTCACATCCTAACACAAGATTGTCCACCAAATGCAATGGTGGAACAAAATTGTTAAAAGGGTTAAAACATAGCAAAGATCTTTGAGAACTTTAGGGTAGATAGCTCTTGAGTACTTGTCAACTTGCAAAACAAAAACACTTGCCTATTTTTCAAACCACATATCACTACACTTTCAAAACAACTTTCAAAAAAACCTTGAAACATCTTTTCAAAAAGACAAACACCTTTTGTAAAACATTCGAGTAAAGAATTGTTACAAGGGTTGCCTAGACAAGGCATCTTTTTCAAAACATTTTCAAAAACCATGCACAAAGCACCATTTCAAACAATTGAAAATCAAGGCAAGTTGATCTAAGCAAGTAACTAAGAGCCCATGGATAACCATGGATAGAAAGGGTGCTAATACCTTCCCTTTCTATAATCTACTCCCCGAACCCAAGCAAACATCTCAAAGGTTTTTGCTGTGCTTTTTTTAAACCTTTCCTTAGGATAAAATAAAAAGTCGGTGGCGACTCTTGCTCAACCGAAACATTTGCGAAAACAAACGCAAAACCCTAGTCAGTTCTCCCACCGTATCACAGAACTGGCGACTCTGCTGGGGACAGATTTAAAAGTGGAGTAACCTTTAGGGCTTAGATCACCCTCTTGCATGACTAATTGTTTGATTTGATTGCTTTATATCTTGGCTCTTTTGTTTGGGTTTGCAATCCTACACCCGGATTTGGGGAAACATTCATAGATAACAATACGTTGTGGAAACTGTGCGGGGTATACCGACACGGTTGAAGCAATAGCTATATTAGTGCGACATATTTGTGAGTACCGGTAACCCTTGAGTTCAATCAAGGAGAGTACGGGGCCGCTGAGTGATGTCACTAAGCACTAATGACCTAGAACCTTACTTGACCATCTTGGCCTTTTATTAGGGGTAGTGAGATGACCGGCTTTGGTGCAGTCCGAAGTTGGTAGATACTCGATACTACACTCATTGAGGGTTGTTTTCTTGGAATATTTTGGTCGCTAGTTAAGTGGATAAACCAAAACAATGAACAATGAAAACAATCCAGTGATATTGAGCTCCTTAGAACCCAGTTACTATTTATAGGACAGGTTTTTAAGCCAACTACACTCAAGAGGTTACTTACCTATGAAACCTCATGCAAGCCTGAAACTAGGGTTTGGTGTGATTTGCTTGTACATATGTTTGTGCATACATCATAAACATCATAAAACATCATATGCATTCACTAACCATTTCAAGGGTTTAGATCTTCATCTTTATTCTTGTTTTGTAGGTCATGGAAATTCTTCGAAGAAAAACCATTCAAGTCAACCTTGTGAGAATCCCTCCTCAACTCAAGGAGCTCACATCAAGGATTCCGGAAAGCTCATCCTTCAGTGAAAAACATGGTAGACTGCTCAGCCTAGTCAACACCAACATTGAAGAGGACATGATTAAAGTGCTATTCCAGTTCTTTGACCCTCTTCACCACTGTTTCACTTTCCCCGACTACCAGTTGGTGCCCACTTTGGAGGAGTTTTCTCAACTCCTGAGAATTCCTATCCTTAATCAACTACCCTACAACGGTACGGAAAAGGAACCAAAGCCTGAAGATGTTGCTCGAGCACTACATCTACAACCATCTGACATCAAGGGGCATTGGGAAACTAGAAGCAGCGTCAAAGGTTTCCTAGCAAAATTCTTGTTTGAGAAGGCACAAGAATGTTGGAATTCATTGGACCTACAAGCCTTTGAAGAAATTGTGGCACTCCTTATCTATGGGTTGGTCTTGTTCCCAAATCCTGACCAGCTGGTAGATGTCAACGCCGTCAAAATTTTCTTAACCAGAAATCCAATACCAACATTGCTTGGGGACATTCTTCACTCATTTTACACACGAACAATGAGAAAGAGGGGTGTTCTCATGTGCTGTACTCCTCTCCTTGCAAGGTGGTTTATTTCGCACCTTCCACAATCTGTCTTGAAGAATGACCAAGGCTCAAGGTGGTCCCAACGGTTGATGACTCTTACTCACTCTGATGTACATTGGTGTTCTCGGTCCAGAGAAAATGTCATCATCATCGATCGTTGTGGAGAGTTCCCTAATGTTCCATTACTTGGCATTAGAGGGGGCATTACCTACAACCCTTGCCTAGCTTTGAGGAAATTTGGATATGCACGGAGGGATGGCCCTCACGACATGTTGATTCCTGACCTAGTTTTTGACTTCGACAATGATGCGCAAGGACTTCGCCAAAGATTCATCAGAGCTTGGAGGATGCCCAACAAGGTTGATAGCAAGACACTGGGGCACAAGAACTCCATCCCTCTTGAGCCTTATCTCAAGTGGGTACGAGCCCGAGCCCAGAGTCTAATGATTCCTTATCCTCATGTTCTCCCTGTGATTAAAGAGCCCGTCAAGGAAGGAGAGGTTCCCTACACCATCCTATATCCTGACATGCCTACATCGTGGGAGGAAATGCAGAAGAGTTGGATTCAGCTCAAGGAGGAACAGAACACTTTTGAAGCCAGCTTCTATGCCAGTGAGAAGAAGGTTCTAGAGCTTACCCGCCGACTCCATGAGGAGGAGACTCTCAACACCTACATCGCACCAAAGAGGATGCACAACGTCTTTTTACCTTGAGAAGTTTTGTAATATCTGGCCCATGGGGCATTTATGTACTGACAAATTTCTTCTTATTAATATGACGTGCGTTCTTTTTTGTTTGCAACAATTTTGAATATTCTAAATCCTTGAATGCATTGCATACATAAGCATACCATTCATCATGTGCATAAGCAGGTCTCACACCAGGTTTCCTTATCTGTCTGCTGTTTATTTCAGTAAGATGGATCTCGAGCAAACAGTCAAGGACTTGCAGGCTTAAAATACACAGTTTCAACAACTCTTGATGACCTTGGCTAAGGGTCAGGAGGATCTAAAGGCCCTACTGGGGAATAAAGACCCAGTGAAAAAGAAGAAAAAGAGACTCGGGGTGGCTACTTTAGGGAGAAGATTTGAAGGAGAATCCAGAAGAGTGCTTGAATTTCCTCCTACTTCTGAGGAGGGAACCAGTAAAGGGGGTGCGGCTGCGGTGCCTTCCGAGTCCGATATGGAAGAAGAGGAGGCTGAAGAGGACGAAGACTACTCTGATCAACAATACCCTCCGGCTGATGATAAGTACAAAGGTTTAGAAGACAGGTTGGCAGCCATGGAGCTGCAGAGAGTGCCGGGTTTGTATTTCGAAGACTTGGGTTTAGTTGCCAGAATTGTGATTCCCCCAAAGTTCAAAGTGCCAGTTTTTGTGAGGTATGACGGGCTGTCCTGTCCAAAAATGCATCTCAGGTCCTATGTAAGGAAGATCCAACCTTACACCGCAGACAAAAACCTTTGGATTCACTTATTTCAGGATAGCCTTTCTGGGGCTCAACTTGAGTGGTTCTATCAACTGGATGGGGCCAGTATCCGAAACTGGGAAGACTTGGCCACCACTTTTTATAAACAATATCAGTACAATTCTGACCTTGCTCCTACGCGTTCCCAACTTCAGGGTATGTCACTAGGAACGGGCGAAGGATTCAAAGAGTATGCACAAAAATGGAGAGACTTGGCTGGAAGGGTGCAGCCGCCTTTGACTGACCGCGAGCTGGTTGACATGTTCCTGGGGACCCTGTCTGGTCCATTCTTCAACCATCTGGTTGGTAATTCTTCCGCAGGATTTACAGATTTGATCTTAACTGGGGAGAGGATAGAAGCCGACATCAAGTCAGGAAAGATACAGAAGGGCGCCGCTGCAAGTGTTGAGAAGAAACCTTTCAAGAAGGAAACGACTGTGGTGTACTCTCAGAGAAGAGCAGGGAAGACTGAGCGCCGGCCGACTGTGGGGGCCGTAATGATCCAAAACCCTTCAAGTGAGCAGCCTCGCTATAACCAGTCCAAACCAAATCAACAACGGGTGGAACGGCCACAACGGCAGTTCACCCGCATTAATATGACGCCAGCGCAAGTGCTTCCCCATCTGTTAAAATTGAATCTCGCCACTATCAAAGAGGCACCAAAAAATGTGAATACATCCTCTCCGCATTACCATCCTAATGCTAAATGCGCCTACCATTCTGACAGTGTCGGGCACGACACCAACGATTGTTGGGCACTCAAGCATAAAATCCAAGACCTGATAGAGGCGTAAGAGGTGGAGTTCGACGCTCCAGAGAAGCCGAACGTGATATCTGCTCCGATGCCGAAGCACGGTCGAAATGTTAATGCTATTGAAGAAGATTGGTATGTTGCTGATGTCAATGATCTGATGACTCCGTTGTTAACCATCAAGTTGAATCTGTTAAAGGTCAGGATTTTCCCGGGATGTAAAGAAGATTGCTACTGCTGTTACTCTCTGCCGTTTGACTGTCCGTTACTGAAGAAAGGCATCCAAGGCCTAATGGACAGTCGACAAATTTTGTTTGAAAAAGTTTCTGCTATTCCAACCCATACTGAAGATGTCTCAATTATAACCATTCACGCCAATCTTTCCAAGACCGTCAGAAAGCCTGTTAAGATTACACCAGCTACGAAGTCTGTTCCTCTAAAGATAACAATGCCAGGGCCTGTCCCCTACATTTCTGAGAAGTCAATACCATGGAACTACGGCGGTGACGTCTACTACCATGGTATCAAACAAGTTGAAGTAACTGAAGGAAGCTCGGATGAAGAAGAAGCCAGCATTGGAAACATTGCGGGAACAAGCAAGATCACCCGGAGCGGGAGAATATTTTCTCCAGAGATTGCCCCCCCAAAAGCAATCTTTGGACCCTCATCTGCTGCCAAAGTTATTCCTGCACCAATAAAACTCTCCGCTAGAACCCCATTGATTGAGGATGTTATTGTTCCTAGTATTGTCCCTCCTACCTCTGCTGATAAAGGTAAGGGAACCCAAGATGAGCTCGTCAGGACGAGGGCTCAACCCTTGGTCATCCCGGAAACCTCCAAGAAAGAAATGGAAGAGATCTTGAAGATAATCAAAAGGAGTGATTACGACGTGGTAGAACAACTGGGGCAAACCCCCTCGAAGATATCCATATTGGCACTACTACTTTGCTCAGAAGCGCACGCCAAATCTTTGATAAAATTCCTAAAGGCAGCCCATGTGCCCCAGGAAACCTCTGCAGACCAATTCCAAAATTGCGTGGCCAGCCTTACTGCAGACAATGGATTAGGTTTCTCTGATGCCGACCTAACTCCTAAAGGTAGAAACCATAATGATGCTTTGCACATTTCAGTCGAGTGCCGAGGAACTACTCTCGCACATGTCTTGGTCGACACTGGTTCGTCGCTGAATGTACTGCCTAAGAAAGCTTTGGATCGACTAGATTGTGAAGGTTTAGAGCTGAAGCCGAGTGATATTGTTGTCAGAGCTTTCGATGGTTCGAAGAGGATGGTCCATGGGGAAGTTGATATTCCCATCAAGGTAGGCACTGAGGTGTTTACATCTACTTTCTCTGTGATGGACATCCGTCCGTCATACTCTTGCTTGTTGGGTAGGCCTTGGATACACAATGTCGGGGCAGTCACCTCTTCCTTACATCAAATGTTGAAGTATCCTGTCAAGGGAAAGATCATAACCATCCATGGTGAAGAGGAGTATATGATCAGCCACCTGAACTCCTTTCGGTATGTGGAGGTAGAGGGTGAGTTCATTGAGACACCATTCCAGCATTTCGAAGAAGTCCCTCCTGAAATAACAGTAGCAAAGTTGGTAGCTGAAGTACCAAAGCAGATGGCCAGGATGGCATCTCTAGAAGACGCAAAGGCCGCAATAAAGGAGGGGAAGAATTCAGCATGGGGGCAGTTGCCTGATATTCCACACAAAACAGACAAATTTGGAGTGGGATTCACTGCCGCGGGCCAGAAAGCTATGCGCCGTTCAAAGATTGAAAGGGCGCCAATAAAGATTTCTCCTCACGGGATCAACGCTTTGGAGGGTGAGGACGAAGAGGACCACATTGAAGAGTGGATCTACCCAACTATCAAAGGGGGACTATGCAACTGGGAGGCAAAGGACTTTGTCCCCATTACTTTTATTAATCAGTAATTTATCTGCCAAACATTTCCTATGGTCTGTAATAATTACTTTTGAACAATCCGCACACTACTTTTTTACCTCATGCCTTGCTCGGGGCATGTAGGTCCATTTGTAAGGGTTTTGATTATCTTCATATCCATATGCCATGTTTAATGATTCATTGGACGTTTTTCATTTGATAAACTGCTGTGTTCATTTTCTTTCCTTTTGCATTTTTTTGTTTAAGGATGGCTATCCCTTACACACACCCACCACTCACAAATGCAGGTACCCATCCACTCTGGATTCCATGGGTGACTATTCTGCTATATCCTTCAATAACTCTGAAGATCTGGTTAATCAAGCCGAGTATGAAGATGACGAAGGTTGTGAAGTACCAGGGGAACTAGCCAGACTTCTACAGCAAGAGGAAAGGGCCATCTTACCTCACGAAGAGTCATTGGAAACTGTCAACTTAGGAACCGAGGAAGACCGGAAGGAGGTGCAAGTGGGTGCCAATCTGGAACCAAGTGTCAAGGAACGCCTGATACAGTTGTTAAATGAGTACGTTGAAATCTTCGCTTGGTCTTATGAAGACATGCCGGGTTTAGACATAGACATCGTGGTCCACCGTCTCCCCACAAGAGAGGATTGTCCACCGATCAAACAAAAAGTCCGCCGAATGAGGCCTGACATGTCTGAAAAGATCAAAGCAGAAGTGATGAAGCAATTCGATGCTGGATTTCTGGCTGTTACATCTTATCCTCAATGGGTCGCTAATATCGTGCCAGTACCTAAAAAAGATGGCAAAGTCAGGATGTGTGTGGACTACCGGGATTTGAATAGGGCCAGCCCCAAAGATGATTTTCCGCTACCACACATTGACATTTTGATCGACAATACAGCTCAGCATAAAGTGTTTTCCTTCATGGATGGATTCTCGGGCTACAATCAAATCAAAATGGCCCCCGAGGATATGGAGAAAACAACCTTTGTCACACAATGGGGTACTTTCTGTTACAAGGTGATGCCGTTCGGACTGAAGAACGCCGAGGCAACTTATCAACGCACCATGGTAGCTTTGTTTCATGATATGATACATCATGAGATTGAAGTTTACGTAGACGATATGATAGCTCTGTCACAAACAGAGGAGGAGCACCTTGAACATCTAGAAAAGCTGTTTGCCAGGTTGAAAGAATACAAACTCAGGCTGAATCCAAGTAAGTGCACTTTTGGAGTTAGGTCTGGTAAACTTCTAGGATTCATTGTAAGCAACAAAGGCATTGAAGTCAATCCAGCAAAAGTGAAAGCAATACAAGAGATGCCTGCTCCCCGTACTGAAAAGGAGGTTAGAGGGTTCTTGGGGCGCTTGAACTATATTGCCAGATTCATCTCTCATCTGACTTCTACCTGTGAGCCAATTTTCAAACTATTAAAGAAAGATCAGGTAGTCGAATGGAACGATGATTGCCAAACTGCTTTTGATAAAATCAAGGAGTATTTGCTAGAACCTCCTATTCTGATGCCACCCGTCGAAGGAAGACCATTGATCATGTATCTGACCGTCTTGGATAACTCAATGGGGTGTGTTTTGGGCCAGCAAGACGAGTCTGGTCGAAAAGAGCATGCTATTTATTACCTTAGCAAAAAGTTTATCGACTGTGAGACTCGCTACTCACTGCTCGAGAAAACTTGCCGCACTTTGGTATGGGCTGCTCGCCGACTAAGGCAGTATATGTTGACTCATACTACCTTGTTGATTTCCAAAATGGATCCTATCAAGTATATCTTCGAAAAGCCTGCTTTATCTGGAAGAATAGCCAGATGGAAAATGATCCTAACTGAGTATGACATCTAGTACACCACTCAAAAAGCTATAAAAGGGAGTGTACTAGCTGACCATCTGGCTCATCAAGCTATCGAAGATTATCAACCCATGAGATTTGACTTCCCAGACGAGGACATCATGAATTTGGACAACATTGAAAGTAACAGACCGTATGACGGACCCGAAAAGGGATCCCGATGGACCCTGTACTTTGATGGTGCTTCAAATGCACTTGGAAACGGTATCGGCGCAGTACTCATTTCCCCGGAAGGTTGTCACACACCTTTCACGGCCCGACTTTGCTTCAGCTGCACAAACAACATGGCTGAATATGAAGCTTGCATCTTCGGTCTCAAGGCTGCTATAGACTTGGAGATCAAATCGTTGATCGTATTTGGGGACTCGGCTTTGGTTATAAGTCAAATCAAAGGAGAGTGGGATACCAAGAATCCTAATCTTATCCCATACAAAGAACATGTCTTGACATTGTTGCGTCATTTCGAGCAAATTACCTTCGAGCATTTCCCGCGAGAAGAGAATCAGCTAGCAGATGCTCTAGCTACAATGTCTTCCATGTTTAAACTCAACTGGGACAATGAGGCTCCCCAAATCACCATCAAGCGAATGGATGAACCCGCACATTGTCACGAGATTAATACGGAAGAAGTAGTGGAACAACCCTGGTTCCATGAAATCAAAAGGTATCTCCAGACTAGAGATTATCCCGAAGGAGCTTCCCTAAATGACAAGAAGTTCTTAAGGAAATTCGCTGCTAAATTCTTCCTGAGCAACGACATCCTTTACAAACGAAGCCATGATTGTGTTTTACTCCAATGCGTAGACAAAGCTGAGGCAGAGTTGATCATGACTGAGATATACAGCGGCACATTTGGCACTCACTTGAGCGGGCATACAATGGCTAAGAAGATCCTAAGGGCAGGCTATTACTGGTCTACCATGGAAGCTGACTGCCATCAACATTCCCGTACTTGCCACAAGTGTCAAGTCTACGCTGACAAGGTTCATATCCCTCCGGTTCCTCTCAACATTTTGACAGCTCCATGGCCATTTGCAATGTGGGGCATTGACATGATTGGAGAGATCAAGCCCACGGCATCCAACGGACATCGTTTCATCCTGGTCGCCATTGACTATTTCACCAAATGGGTCGAAGCAGCTTCCTTCGCCTCTGTTACTAAAAATGTGGTTGCCCGCTTCATCAAGCAAAATCTCATATGCCGGTATGGTGTTCCAGACAGGATCATCACGGACAACGGTACAAATCTGAATAACACGATGATCACCGCCTTGTGCGAACAGTTCAAGATTTATTATCACAATTCATCTCCCTATCGGCCGAAGATGAACAGTGCTGTTGAAGCTGCGAACAAAAACATTAAGAAGATCATTCAGAAAATGACAGTCACTTACAAAGACTGGCATGAGATGTTACCATTTGCTCTACATGGGTACCGTACGACGGCACGTACTTCAACCGAGGCAACCCCATTTTCTTTGGTATACGGCATGGAAGCTGTCCTGCCCATGGAAGTTCAGATTCCTTCTCTAAGGATTATGAAGGATGCAGGTTTGAATGAAGATGATTGGATTCATACCCGACTTGATCAACTCAATTTGATCGACGAGAAGCGACTCACTGCTGTATGCCATGGTCAGACGTATCAAAAGCGGATGATCAAGGCCTTCAATAAGAAAGTCAGACGTCAAGTGTATCAAGTCGGAGATCTCGTAATCAAGCGGATTATCTTGCCGCAAAGTGATCCCAGGGGCAAATGGACTCCTACATACGAAGGACCATTTGTGATCAAGAGCATATTTTCTGGTGGTGCAATGATTCTGACCACCATGGACGGTGACGATTTGCCGCACCCTGCGAACGCAGACATAGTCAAAAGATACTACGCATAAAATAACCCGACAAGTCGAAAACCCGAAAGGGCGGCTTGGGCAAAAATGGGCATCCCGGTGAACCGAAAACCCGAAAGGGCGGTTCAGGCAAAAGTTAGGGATAAGAATAAAAAGAAATCTGTACACCCGGCAAGTTGAAAACCCGAAAGGGCGGCTTGGGCAAAAAGGGGTTTCCCGGTGGATCGAAAACCCGAAAGGGCGATTCAGGCAAAAATTAGGGAATTAAAGCGTATGACTATGTCTCGTCGGATCACTTTAAGGACAATCTCTTCATCAACCAGTTCCAAGCTTCTGATCAATCCAACCATCGGCAGACGAAGCATTGCATGGACAGATATTCAGAGTTGTGAAGGCTATAGCGGAATGGAATCCCATGGAATTATTTCACATAGCCATCTTTCTTTTGTATAAATTTTTCAATATTTACGACGAAATCCTCTTACTAGGATGATTGTATCCTTTGTACAAATATACTCATAGAAAGTTAATACAAATACTTTTCTAGAAATCTGCATCGTTTCCTTTTCTCTTTTCTTTTGCACTTATGTTTTATTTGAGAAACGTCCAATGTTTTGTTAAATAGGCATATGCATTTGAACATAATCATTTCCTTATGAATCAAGAAGGATGATTACTAGTAAGTTGAAGGTACACTTAGATATCTTGATACCCTTTCAAAGGAAATCCGGAGCAGTTTTGAAATCCGCATTCCTCAGTCAGAACTCAATTCCCCTCAGAGTCAGGTTTCAGTATCCCCAGCTGAACCAAGCTAGTGAACCTTTTCCCCACAGAGATACTTCCCACCAGGCTGAGGATGTTCACCCCTGCCTTCCCATCATGAGTCTATCAGGTTCTAAACTCCCCGGTAGAAATCATCAGAAATTCTCTTACCCTGCAAGTCACCAAGGAAATTCCAATTCCCCACAATGGTTCTAAGGCCCCTCCACGATTGAAGATCTGGTCTTCCCCAAGCAAATCTGAAGACTTTCATTTTCAGTTCCTCACTGAATATTCGAAGATTCCCCAGTGAAGATCTCCTCCAGACAGGAATTCCTCAGAGAATTGGTATACAACCCAAGCTCCTAATTCCCCAGCAGCAGCCAAGGAATTATTCTTCCCGGCAGCAGTCAAGATGCTTTTATCTTCAGCCATCTAGGATTCATTTATCCTCCGCAAGACAGCTCTCCAGCTTACATGAACATTCATTTACATTCATATCATATAACATACATTGCATCATGCATCATGACATTGCATACCACTAACTCTTTACCTTTTCAGGTAAGATCAGTCGACAGACAAAAATCATTATCTTCCGAGATTCTTTCTAGAAATGGTTCAGATGTGACCCAGACATGGCAACACTCTGATGCTTATTCCAGATGCATCCAGATGCAGTTTTACACGAACTCCTCATCAGGAAACCCTACACCGGTTCCTCCTCTAACTTCAAGACTTCTGAAAACAGTTCACGGGTTCTCCAGTAACGGATGTTAACCTATCGCTTGTTCAGATTCTTCTCAAGACTTCTGAAAACAGTTTATGGATTCTTCCCAACAACGGATGTTAATCTATCACTTGTTCAGATGCAAATTTTTGAAAACAGTTTACGGACGCTTCCCAACAACGGATGCTGCTCTATTGCTTATTCAACTTCAAGACTTTTGAAAACAGTTCACGGGTTCTCCAGTAACGGATGTTAACCTATCGCTTGTTCAGATTCTTCTCAAGACTTCTGAAAACAGTTTATGGATTCTTCCCAACAACGGATGTTAATCTATCACTTGTTCAGATGCAAATTTTTGAAAACAGTTTACGGACGCTTCCCAACAACGGATGCTGCTCTATTGCTTATTCAACTTCAAGACTTCTGAAAACAGTTCACGGGTTCTCCAGTAACGGATGTTAACTTATCGCTTGTTCAGATTCTTCTCAAGACTTCTGAAAACAGTTTATGGATTCTTCCCAACAACGGATGTTAATCTATCACTTGTTCAGATGCAAATTTTTGAAAACAGTTTACAAACGCTTCCCAACAACGGATGCTGCTCTATTACTTATTCAACTTCAAGACTTCTGAAAACAGTTCACAGGTTCTCCAGTAACAGATGTTAACCTATCGCTTGTTCAGATTCTTCTACAGACTTCTGAAAACAGTTTACGGATTCCTCCCAACAACGGATGTTAATCTATCGCTTGTTCAGACGCTTATCAAATTCTGAAAACAGTTTACAGATTCCTCCCAACAACGGATGTTAATCTATCGCTTGGTCAGACTCTTCTCAACTTTTGAAAACAGTTTACGGATGCCTCCAGATACGGATGTCAATCTATCGCTTATTCGGACCCCCAGTTCAGAGATGGTCCAAAACATGGACACCTTTCTGATACTCATTCCAGATGGCATCTTTAAGCCCATCCCCGACAAGATTCTGTCACCCCTCCAGATGGCATCTTTAAGCCCATCTACAAATGGCATCTCTAAGCCCATTCCCACATCCATTGCTGTGACGAGTGCAAATTTAAGGGCACTCTAGTGTCCAATCTCCTTTTACCCTCGAGTCGCGAAAGGCAAACTTGCCAATCTAACTCTTCGGATTCAAGGAGATTGAACAGGGGCAACTGTTGTACCCCAAAATTTGCCCTCCCATTTTCTCAGTATTTTCTCATCACAAGACCCTTGGAGCTCAAGATCCAGTTAGGGTTTCCTCTGCTCAAGACTTCTCCTAGCACTGTTGACTCAAATTAGGGTTTGTGTTTGCACAAAGATGTTTTGACCTAAAATTCCTAAGATGACTTTCATGCTTCATGTTGGACTCCCAAGTTTATCCATACCAAGTTTCAAGCCTTGATTCCAACCTTTGCCCAGTCAATTGGACAGTTGACCTAGAAATCAGCTGTATTGGGGAAAAAGTCAACTGTGGCCAATTGACAGTCAAACCTCATGATTTTTGACCCACATCAACATTATGAACTCATATGGACCATTTGATCAAGTTTGGATCACAATTCCACAAGAAATTTGATCAGATCACCAAAAGGGGCAACATGGTCATTTTTAGGGTTTTGACTGCACAAAGGCAATTTTTGACTGTTTGACCAAGCCAATGGCAAACCAAGCTCACATATGGACTCAAGGACCCTATTACATTGTCTTGACATGTTCAACAAATTCAAAAGATCCCAAATGCACAAGATTGACAGTTGAATTTTCCAGTCAATTGGTCAATTTTGACTGTATACTGAAAAGTCAAACTTTGACTTTTTGGTCAAAATCAAGTGTCAAGATTCATTTTTCATCAAAACATGCCAAATCATGAAACTTGTTCATCAAGAAATCAAGAATCACAAATTAGGGTTTGAAATGAAGATTTTTCATAACTTAGAATTTTTCTAAGTTATGAAAAACCCTAATTTTTCCCTAACTTTGTCCCACTTTCTCACCAAGATTCATTTGGATTCAAGCAAAAGTCAAAATATGAAAGTTGTAGTCCATTGCAAAATCTACAACTTTGATTCACAAAGTTTTCTCAAAAGAAGCTTGTAGCTCAAGTTACAATTTTTGGAACAAGGGTACCAAACCATTCTTAACTTAGAGAAATTTGACCTATTTTAGGCAAGGTTTTTGCCTAACTTCAAGACCATTTTTCACATACTTCCACTTGGAATTTCAATTTTCATTACAAAGATGGATTGTAGTACACATTCCAAGCTTTCCAAAATGTCCAAGAACTCATCAAACAACCTCATGGTTAGAGAGAATCGAATTTGGCAATATGGGAAAAACTCACTTTGGTCATGACCAAGTTACATGTCCATAACCTTGCATTTTTGAACTCAGCATGCCTTAAGCTAGATTACAGGTCCTTATCTCATTCACACTCAATAATTTAATGCAAACCCTTTGTGTTCAAGCCTTGCATTATGTGTTTAAGCATTACATGAAGGTTTAGTCTTAAAATAGAAAAAGCAAATTATCCATTTTTGAAAAGGTATGGCTTTATGTCAAAAGCAAATCCAAGAAGTACCAAAGCATATCTCTGAAGCACAAGTTAATGAGCATAACACCCTGACCAAGACTAATTTATGCAGCATAGATTGGGGGCCTCCATCAGTCTAAAACACAACTTGGCATTTTGTTGCTTAAGTAAAAAGAAATTTGATATAACAACCCCCAACTCTCATCTCAGCCAACACAACCTTAAGCAAAGTTATTGTACTCATTTTAAACACTAAACCTAAGCTGAAACACAAGCCAACCAAGTTCCAAACATCCTCAAACTCAGAATCACCATTAAACTGCACAGAAACAGGGCATTCTGCACTTGGACTTGGCTAGCTCATTTCCCTCGTGCATCTTGGCCAAAAACACTTCAAATACATCGCACACCATCCCTTGAAACTGTTCCAAGCCCTAAACATGACCTGTAACACCCCTAGCTAACATCACCATTTTCATATTTTCTGTTTTGCAGTTGAAGTGCCATAACACGATTCACTTGGTTTTGAAGCAAACTAAGGGTTGGAATAGCATCCTGGGACATCAAGCAAGCTATACAAATCATTACCTTGCCTTGTAAGCATCTCCATTGTTGCACACGTTTCCAACTGAACAGGTAAATCTTTGGACTTTTATCTCTCAATGTAGGAAGAATTAGCTCTAAGTTTGTGAATGAAAAATGTCATGCTCATGTCCCTGAAGCCATACATATCTTTACTTTCCATTTATTTTGCATATGCTATGAGAATTTGAGGTCTGAACATTGATAAAAAACTAGGTCAGGAATTGGGGGAGAAGAAATTCTCTCTCATTTCTGAGAGTTAGATTGACTTCTTTATATGTCTAGACTCGTGGCTTCAAGCTCTACAGGTTTCATGTTGCAAGATTTGGCAAATGATCAAGGAATCTGGAGATAGGAAAACGCGCGTTGGTGGTTGTTCAAACAGATTCTGAGGTTGAAGACAAAGTCTTCTTGGGCTGGGCCTGAGTTGACTTCTTTATTTGCACCCCATTTTCACTTCTGAACCTCCTTGGCCCATTGTGCTTATTTGAAACATTTTCTTGACTTTTCTGGTTGTTTCTGACTTATTTATTTTTTCTCATAATATTAAAAATATAAAAAATATTTTTCAAACCATTTTTGTATTTATTGGGCATTTATTTGTTTAAATTAATGTTTGTACATATAGATAATACATAAATACTCATTTATTTTAAAATACAAAAAAATAATATAAACATATTTTGTTTCTGATTTTTATTTTTTATGTTATCTCTTGAACATATTGTATAAAAAATATATACTTTTTTTTTAATATTAAATATTTTTATTCTTGTACATATAATAAATATTCAATAAATAATGTAAATGCATATATGTTTATTAATATATTTAGAAAAATACAAAGAATTAATACATTTTGTTTTTATTAATATTTTGACCCCAAAAATACTTTTTATATAAAATACCTTCTTTTATTTATTTTTGTAAATAATTAATAAATATTGCATATATCATACAACAAATACTTTTATTTGTAAAAATTAGGGTTTTTGCCCTAAATGCATAAAAATACCAAAAATTAATTGATTTTATTTTTGCTTATTTGATACATGATAAATACTTTTTACATACATATGAAAAACCTTTTTTTTTTTGCATTTTTGCATATTTATCTTATTTTTATTTGAATATTGTGTAAATAAATACCTTGTAAAATTCCAAGATTTGATGTAATAGTCTAGGGTTTTAATTCTTGTCAAAATACCCCCATTTGAACATTTGTACCCCCTTCCCATATATTGTGTTGTAATAACTTAGGAACTTTATTTTTTCGCACTTTAAAGCTTTCTAATTATGCCATGTTAGAATTAGGGTTTGTATGCAAATCAATTAACCAAAAATAGTTGGACCTAAATTCAAGATAAACAAGCATGAAAATGGACAACACCAATCACACTTGCACCCCTAGGGTATTCCACTTGTTGCCTTCAATAAATGGGCCATATTGCATGTTAAGTCTCTTTGGGCAAAACAACACAATTCAAATGATCATAGTCCCTCGATGACGCTTTCAAAAGTTGCCTAAAAATGATCAAGTCCCTTAAAGAAAATTGCCCAAAGATACTTGGCACCATTGCAATTATGGTCTAAACGATGACCCGCGCCCGTCCCGTTCACATCCTAACACAAGATTGTCCACCAAATGCAATGGTGGAACAAAATTGTTAAAAGGGTTAAAACATAGCAAAGATCTTTGAGAACTTTAGGGTAGATAGCTCTTGAGTACTTGTCAACTTGCAAAACAAAAACACTTGCCTATTTTTCAAACCACATATCACTACACTTTCAAAACAACTTTCAAAAAAACCTTGAAACATATTTTCAAAAAGACAAACACCTTTTGTAAAACATTCGAGTAAAGAATTGTTACAAGGGTTGCCTAGACAAGGCATCTTTTTCAAAACATTTTCAAAAACCATGCACAAAGCACCATTTCAAACAATTGAAAATCAAGGCAAGTTTATCTAAGCAAGTAACTAAGAGCCCATGGATAACCATGGATAGAAAGGGTGCTAATACCTTTTCTTTCTATAATCTACTCCCCGAACCCAAGAAAACATCTCAAAGGTTTTTGCTGTGCTTTTTTTAAACCTTTCCTTAGGATAAAATAAAAAGTCGGTGGCGACTCTTGCTCAACCGAAACATTTGCGAAAACAAACGCAAAACCCTAGTCAGTTCTCCCACCGTATGACAGATAAGAATCAACAAATATGCATCTAACTCTCTCAAGTGGAAAAAGGATCAACACCATATCAATCAATTTCATGGACATAGGAGAATTACATCTCAACTATGGAGAGGACTCGTGTCAAATCTTTGAGAAAAGATTTTAAAATGAAAAGCCGAGAGGCAAAAGGTTTGAATGAGTTTTGTGTTTTTGTTTTTTTAAAATGTTTTATATACTTAAGTGTTTTGAAGCATTTACTTAGGAAAAAGGTTTTGAAAATGAACTTGGAAAAATCAAGGTTTATTAAGAAAGTGGTTTTAAGTTTGAAAATAATAAGGTTTTGAAAAAGGGAAAAGCTTTGAAAAAAGAAGAAGAGGAACAAGAGATGAAGGGACTGTCTTAAAGCATAAAGTAAAATCAAAGGTAGAAAAGATCTGACCAAGCTAGAGAAATCATATTGACATAAGTCAAACCATGCATCCATTCCCTTTGGATTAAACCACACACAAAAGCAAGTAATCAGATGAACCTTATAAGCATCAGATGAAACTTTAATGTCTTTGGTGCAAACTCAACATCAGATGAATCGCAAGGGTGTAGATGAATTCTCATGCATCAGATGAAAACTTGATGTCTCAAATAAAAGTTTCTACATCAGACAAAACACATAAAAGAAAACAAATAGATAAAACCCAATGATCAGATGGAATCCCTAAGGTCTCAGATGAAGGCTCCAAGGTCTCAGATGGATCAAGGTATCATATGAATTAAGGTCTCAAGTCACAACTCCAAAGCATAAGATCAATAACCCAACTCTAAGTCCACAAATCCAAATTAAAGCCAAGGATAGTCACCATAGTCCAAGAGAAAACCATTAAGTCTTTTAGAGTTTAATATTTATTAATGTCTTTTGAAGAAAGAAAAAATATATAAAAATGTCCAAGGGACAAAGAGAAAAAGAAAATAAAATTAAAGGCAATAATAAAATGGCATGAATGATAAAATGCTAAAAGTAAATTGTATAAAGTAAATTACGGGAATTTAAATGACATAAATGTAAAGACGCAGAAAATTAAATGTTAGTATAATTATAGTCAATGTTAGTAATTAGTATTTTGATTAGGGACAATTTGACACAATGTTAAGCAATTATAAGTGAACTTATATAGAAGTTGCACCTATATGAGTTCGGGCCAAAAATAATGTAGGTCTATTGTATATAATGCACACCATGGTTTAAAAGCAAGGTGATCAAGACTATAAGTCAAGGAGACGAGATCATTACATTAATAAAGTCCTTCATGATACCTTGAGACAAATTTATCATTAATCTAAAGTATCTTGAGTGATCAATTTATCAAAAGGAGAAAAAAAGAAGAAAGAGATGAAGATAGATGAAAGAAAAAAGAAAATCCCAAATTGAAATAAAGCATTGATCAAGTTATCATCAAAATCAATCATCTATTTTGGTGGATTAGAGTTTTCATCCCATCAACACCCAAGATCCATTGAATTTGATAAAACTTATGATCAACTGAGCTAAGATCCAAGGCCAACAGCAGTCAACATAAGTCAAGCAAAATTAAAATCACAAAATAAACAAATATAAATGCATAAAAGAATTTTAAAAAAGGTTTTAAGATGAAAATAAAATAAAAAATTCATAAAGTTCTTCAAAACACCAAATAAATATCCAAGAAAATTCTGGAAAGTCGGAAATAACTCAAGTATCATATATTAAAATTTTCAGAATTTTTTAATGCATAAAAGTATTTTTAAACTATTTAAAATGCATGAAAAATAAGGAAAGTCATTAAAAATAGCAAATGATAAAATAAAATTGTAAAAAAAAAAAATCAGATGTAAAATAATTCAAAGTATTTTTGTGAATTTTTTGGTATTTTTTGGATGCAAAATGATTTTAATATGAATTTTAGAATTTAAATGCAATTTAAAAAAAAAGAAAGAAAAGAAACTAAACTGGAAAAGATATGAGCCATTAGATCAAGTCAATGGATAGAAGTATTTGTGCATCCAATGGTGCAAATCATGAGGCGTATGGTGGATGTTAAGTGACTAACCACACAAATGCTAAAAATAAGTCAGCCAATAGAAATATTTCAAGTGTCATGCTATTATTGGTCCAGGGTTCAAAAACGGGCAAAAATCAAAGAGTCACCTCTAGTCATCTTCTCTATCAGCCTTCGCCGGAGAATTTGCAAACGGTAACGTTATGGAATAAGACCTATGCCATTTTATCTGTCTCATTGGTGCGAACTCAACCATGTACCCATCGTTCATTTATTTGAAGAGGTTAAGCGAATTTCTCATAAAACCAAAGAAATATAAATCGGAAACTTCAAAAATACAACAAGTTAACACATAAATATATCAAAGCTAAGGATACAATAATCTTCATCAGGTTAGTGGCTACATTATGTTGTTTGAGTTTGCTCAATTTGAAGCTTGCAACTACCCGAACGACGTGTGCTCAAAATACCCAAATCAGAGTATATTGTTGGAGTGTTTCAGAGCATCTTAGAGCTTGGTACTTGTTGTGTTAGCTTTAGATAAGAACAAGGAAGTTATTAGAAGAGAGAAAATGGCTTAGAGAGGCTTTAAAATGTGAAAACGAAGTTCAAAGTTTGGGTGGTTCAAGTGTGATCTGATTAGGGTGTTTTTAGCTCTTAAAAGCTTGGAATTCAATGGAGCAGGGATACTTTATTTATAGTGAAGTGATTGGAAGGCTTGTGCATGTGAAAAGATGTTGAAATCGTGCCATCCAAGTTTTTCTCATGAGTGAGATTCGTGTAACTTCATGTGCATTAAAGCTCCACTAAACCTTGTGTTTTACGACTAAATTTTCTTTAATGAACCTCTTTAAACATGTTTAGGTCCAAAACTTGTGGTAATTTGGCATGTAAATGCATTTTGGTTGATGCAAAAATCTGACTTCAAGTGAAATTTCAGTTTCAAGTACCCAACTTCAAGCTTGTATACTTGTAGCAGTAGAAATGTTTAAGACTAAGCCATTGGATTGACTAGACTTATACATATCAAAATAAAAATTGCCACCGCATTTTATTCTTTCCAAAGGAATGAGAAAAGAGCGAATAACCCGAAAAGAGGGGGAGAGATTCTAGGTAAGGGGGTTGGTTATGCAAAAGGAAGGTATTAGCACCCTAAACATCTACGATACTCCGCAGGAACCTCTTTGTAAAATCCGTATATTTTGGCTATAAAATGTTGTATGTAAAATAGATGGTGGAGGTGAGAAAAGAAATATATTTTTTATGATTTTTGCACCCGCCGCGGTTGCGAACCTTTAGTGTCGACGTACCACCTTTCGTGTAATAAGGGATCCGGGTACACGTAGTTCACCTTTTAAATTTTTTAAAACACAAGTGTGTTGGTTGATTTTAAGAGATAAGACACCATCGTCATTGTCCGTGTGGGAAACATACTTACTACCCACAATTATGAGAAAGGAGAATTTGTGTCATCTCAAAGTGGAGGATATAGCTTGGATTTTAAAATCAACAATGCCTCACTCAACATCCAAGTAGAAAATATCTCACTTCACTACATAATGTAGAAGTATAGTTGTTTGCATCACTACAAGGATTGACAAGAGTCTAATATTTTG
This sequence comes from Vicia faba, assembly GCA_948472305.1. Lineage (NCBI taxonomy): Eukaryota > Viridiplantae > Streptophyta > Magnoliopsida > Fabales > Fabaceae > Vicia > Vicia faba. The sequence goes on from OX451740.1 coordinate 266,341,600, forward strand.
AGAAAAGTTTAAAGTAAAAGCCAAAGTGGCAAAATGGTTTGAAATGAGATTGATTGGCTTTTAGTCTTCTCACAAAAAAATGTCAAGGTATTATTAAATTGATTGAAGTTTATTTATGAAAAGGGTTTTAAAATGCATGGACCTCAGTCTAAGTTTATTATGAAAGTGGTTCAAGTTTAAAAAATAAGAATAGTTTTCAAAAGGAGGGAGAAGATTTTTGAAATTAAAGAAGATGGGAGGAGATGAAGAGGCTATCCTAAAGCATAAGGTAAAATCTAGGGATAAGAACCATCTAACCAACAAGAAGCCAATACTTGACATTATGAGTCAAGATAGAATTTCCATTCTTTGGATTGAAACCAAGCAAGCAAAGATACTAGACTTCTTGAGAGAACTAAACTTCAAGTGTATTAAGTCTTCACAAAAATTGGGCAGAGTAACGGCTGTATACGGGTGAATTCCAGATTACAAACAAAGTATGTAATCACAATAACCTGCACACAAAACAAACAAAAAACTCAATGTTTTGAGGTAAACCTCAAGAACTCCAAACAAAATATCAATTAAGGTCACAAGCTCTCCAACATAGGCCAAGGTTTCTAATCCTAAGTCCAAGAAGTCCAATACTCCATAATGCCAAGGATAGTAACCAAATAGTCCAAGTATCATTAAAATTATTTTTATGGTTTATGTTGATTATTAAGTATCTTCAAAAAGAAAAGAAAAGCTCAAGTGAGCAAAGATGAAAATAGCATAAAATGTAAATGCTAAAGTAAAAAGTACATAAAGTAAAAGCATAAAAATAAAAGACTAAAGTAAAGTCAATTGTTAATAATTAGTGGTTAGTTGGATGACCATATTGAAACTTGCATTTGGAACTCATTAAAGGATTGGTAGAACCAAAGCGTTTCATCAACAAGTTGCATTTGCTTTTTGTCAAGTATATCATCCATGTAAGAATTCTCAAGGCAACATTTAATGATCAACGATGTTTAAGTGATCCTCGTTGACCAAAATTGATGAAGATCCATTAGAGGATTGGTATAACCAAAGCCTCTACACAATAAATCGGTTATTGGATCAAAGGGATCAAATTAACATACTTGGGCTTGCAAACATAGGTTTGGGCTACGAATGATCATTTATTCGAATCGGGACAAAATTTAGCGTTATGTTAAGCAATCGTAAGTGGACTTATGTAGAAGTCGCACCTATTTTGAGGATGGTAAATAGAAATCTATGTATTTCATGTTTGGATAAATGATATAGATATCATTATCCCATAACATTTAATACAATAAGAAAGGAGAATAAGATGAAGAGGGAAGGGATTAGAGTTTCAAATATCGTCAACATCATTCGTCCATTTTAAGGGATTTGGTTTATCAACCTATCAACACTCAAGACCCAATGATGTTGAAGAATTTGTATCAAGATATGATCCAAGTCAGTACCATATAACATTTCAAGAATCAAACAAGAATCATGTACAAAAGTTTTTCAACTACAAGCATTAATCAAAGGTAAAACCCAAAATGCAATCTTAAGTCAAAAATATTTTTAAAATATGAAAATGTCTTTAAAAATTATGAAATTAAAACCCTAACTTCCTAAGGTCCTATAAAAGTCAGAAATAAAATTTGGAGTCCCTGGATTGAGGTGTAAATTTGCTTTAGAAATGCAAACTTGAAAACTAGCAAGTTTAAGCCTTAAACTAGACGGTTTTGGAAAATGATTTGTGAAAAATATGAAATCACATTGTAAATTCCAGAAAAATGATTTTTATGGCCTCAACATGTTCAACTACTCCAAACAACTTCATCTATGATTTTATAGGTATAGGAAGTTAGAAATTTAAATCCATTATTGTGCATGATCAAGCAAAAACCCTAAAAAATGAAAATAAGTTCAAAAATTAATCAATTAGATCCAAAGGTCAAATAAATTTGATATAAAATAACCTAAATGTTAAGAAAACTCTAAGGATCAGAAAGCATATTCTTCTTGAATTTTATCTCAAAAGGAAAAAAGAAATAGAAATTATTTAAACAAATCATTAAAAAAAACAATGAAAATATGAACATGTTCAATTAAATGATTTAATTTGTAATCCAATTTTTTTATAAAATAGGACAAAAAATATTTTCGTGTAATAAGCTCATAGAAGAGTCCAAGAATATTTTTTATGGATTTTTTACTTAATAGATACAAGAAAATAAAATTCAAGATTTAAAAGAAATATTAAAACCCTAATTATTCACATGATTTTATTTAATCAAGAAAATGATTAAAAAAGAAAGAAATAAAAGCAAAATATGAAAATATACTAAAAAAGGAGTTTAAAATATTTTTTTAATAATTTTTGAAGTGAAAGAAATATTAAAATAAAATTTAAGAAAACAAAAGAAAAATTAATATATAAAGCCTTTTACACCCTTTTTGCCAAAATGCACTGTAAAAGATAAAATGCATCCATGTTCAATCAGGCAAGGACATGTCAACGTCCCTACCAACATTCTTAAACCCAAAACGCGTGCAAGAATCAGTTCAACAAGGCATTTTCAGGCTTCGATTTCTCTCTTATTACTCAACCATTTGACAAGATTCAAAAAGAAAACATGATAAACAAACATCCAAGAACACCACACAACTTTGGGATTCCAAAAACAAGGCAAGATCAAAGAGACTTTTAAGCACAAAGTCACTGAAAACGAGAATTGAGTAGAATTTGCAGAAAGTTCAAAACACCATTGAAGCTTGAATCGAGCCAAATGTATACATCAGACCTATTGTCTGGCCAACTAACAACATGTATGCAAGATCTCAAGCATTGAATTAAGCTAGTAATCGAGAAATCCAAATCTGAATTTTACCTTTCAAGTGAAAAATAAATCCACTATGCCTTTGATTCCAGTGATGAGAAACCCAGAGAAACTAGTTTCTTAAACTCCAAATATGAAAAAATGAGAGAGAAATGGAGGCTGGAGCAAGAGTGAGAACTGTTTCGAAGAAAAGAAATTTTGAGCAATGGAAGAGAAATCAAGTTTGGCTTTTGTGAGAATGAGGATGCGTGTTAGCTTGCTTTGTGAGGAAGAGAGTAAGAGAGATAGCTCCTGATTTTCTTGCCAACCCCTTCTTTATTGAATCTAGTTGTTTACATAGAGCGAGGAATGAGAAAGTGAGGAAAATAAGAAAAATGAGAAGTAATGCATTTTATGTTGTTTGCTGAGCACAATGGGGTCATTTTGAGTAACAAATGAAGAGTGGGAATTGAGTAAGGAAGGCGTGAGTGATGAGCTGGCATACTGATACTTGGTTTCTTACAAAATTTTCATGCATTCCCATGCAAGCTTTTCCATTTCATTATCACATCTTTAACTCCTTATATCTCTCTCCATGGTACATGAAATGTCACAAAGTTTGAATAAAAAATGGAGTGGACATTACATAATCCAACTTTGATGTTTAAATTTTTTCAAAATGAAGCTTGGATCAATGATATATTTGGCTATGAATGTATGCTTGAAAACTGCTTGATAAAATTCCAGGCCTGACTGGGCTTGCTGCGTGCGCGTGAGGCCTGGCTGGGCAAAACATTTCAGCTTGCATGATGCCTTCTTCTTTCAATTATATCTCAAAATTTATGGAGAATTTGGAGAAACATTCTGAAGCAAAATTGCTTCTCACATTTAGGGCTTCAACTTTGATGTTGGACATTTCTCAAAATAATGAATATTTCACATAGAAAAGTATTGATGAATGCGTGCCCACAACATGTTTGATGAAATGATTGCCTAGCGCGCGTGACTTGCCTTGTGCTGGGCAAAAATTCAGTTTTCAACTCAAAATCCTAATCACCATATATTTCTCTACACTTAACCATTTTAGATGATTCTTGAATAAAAAATTAATATAAAACTTCAATCTACAACTTTCATGTTGCCAACTTTTTGATTCGAGTCCAAATGGTCATTAAAAAATGGACATGAAGAAGTCAAATTTTTGCATTTTTAACCAAAATTTCACCAAGTGTCAAAATCTTCCAATCTTCATATTTTTTTTCCTTTCATTTTTTGGATTTGTGGCCACTCCTACAAAGTTGGAGAATTTTTATCCTATTTCTAGGCATATAAATTTTGCACATTTTCAATAAAAATTGAGAAAGTTATAGCCAGTCAAAATTCAGCCTTATGAATACTTAGAAAAGTTTCAAAACTTCAAATAACTTCCTTGACAAGTTATCTCCAATTCACACTTCCTATTGATATTTTTGCACTATTGAACATGAAATATGAGAATATAGAGATTGAATTGATGGTTGACCAAAATCCCACTTGGTCAACAACTGATTTTGACTGTCTTCTGACAAAATGACCATTTTACCCCTTTTCATCAATTGAACCCCTTCAAGCCAAAGTTGATGATAAAACTTCCAATGATAAATGCTCATGACTATGTAGAGAAGTATGGGATCAAGAATTGCCCAAAAATCCAGAGATCTCCTGATTAAACTCCAAACCCTAGTTTTGATCATCTGTGCTAGGAGATGGTGAGATGACTGCAATTGTGCCATGACCTACAAGATGATATTCCAAGAGACAACATATACACATTTTGAGGTTAGTTAGAAGCATACAAGTACAAGATATTCAAATAAAAGTGCTTCAAGGTTCTTGGTGATTCCATAGGAAAACCCTAAGACAAGATGCAGTAGAAGATAAACCCCAAACCCTAATTTGTGATCTGATTGCATTGTAATGGTATGAGATGATAAAGGAATCTTAGGGGGGAAAATTGGCGTACAACAACTGCCCTTATTTAAGTTTCTTCTATCTGGAGATACGAAGGTTAAAAATCTTCGTGTCGACGTGATCGAAGATACTTAAATATAAAACAAATCCTATTTTTGGCCCTAAGATGCTATGCAATGCTTATGAGTATGAATGCATATGAACAACTTCAAAGGGACGCAAAACACCACTGGGGATGTAGCAAAGGAAATAAGGATCAAAAGAGAAACCCGACCAGGAAAATAAATCACTAGTGAATCAAAAGACCCGACCCTATTGGTGTAACACCCAAAGAAGAGATAAGGTAGCATCAACTCAACTAAAGATGAAATAGTACAGGATAAAAGTGATTGACAACCAACTGTGAATTACTAACTCAATAGTTGAAGGTAGAAGATAAAAAAGATACTGACTCATAGATGATGGTAAAAGATCAAAGGATACACCAACTTCCACTGAACGCAAAACTACCAACATTCACTGAAGGTAGAAAGAGAAAAGAATAACAACACCGACATTCACTAACGGTGAGCTACCAACATTCACTGAAGGTAGAGAGAAAAGAAATATATCACCGACGTTCACTGACGGTGAACTACCAACGTTCACTGAAGATAGCAAAAAGATAACACCCACGTTCACTGAAGGTGAACTACCAACGTTCACTGAAGGTAGTAAGAGAATAACATCGACGTTCACTGACGATGAACTACCAACTTTCACTGAAGGTAGAGAGAAAAATAACATAGCACCGACGTTCACTGACGATGAACTACCAACTTTCACTAAAGGTTGAGAGAAAATAACATAGCACCGACGTTCACTGACGGTGAACTACCAATGTTCACTGAAGGTAGCAAAAAAGATAACACCCACGTTCATTGAAGGTGAACTACCAATGTTCACTGAAGGTAGTAAGAGAATAACATTGACGTTCACTGACGATGAACTACCAACTTTTACTGAAGGTAGAAAGAAAATAAATATATCACCGACATTCACTGACGGTGAACTACCAACGTTCACTGAAGGTAGAAAAAATATAACACCCACGTTCACTGAAGGTGAACTACCATCGTTCACTGAAGGTACTAAGAGAATAACATCGACGTTCACTGACGATGAACTACCAACTTTCAATGAAGGTAGAGAGAAAAGAATATAGCACCAACGTTCATTGACGGTGAACCACCAACGTTCACTAAAGGTAGCAAAAATATAACACCCACATTCACTAAAGGTGAACTACCAACGTTCACTGAAGGTAGTAAGAGAATAACATCGATGTTCACTGACGATGAACTACCAAATTTCACTGAAGGTAGAGAGAAAAGAATTATAGCACCGATGTTCACTAACGATGAACTACCAACATTCACTGAAGGTAGAAAAAGATAACACCAATGTTCACTGAAGGTCAACTACCAACGTTCACTGAAGGTAGTAAGAGAATAATATCGATGTCCACTGACGATGAACTACCAACTTTCACTGAAGGTAGAGAGAAAAGAAATATAACACCGACATTCACTGATGGTGAACTACCAACGTTCACTGAAGGTAGCAAAAAGATAACAAGTTTCTCAAAATCATGGCGTTTCACCTAGAACAGGTCTCAACTTCTTCTTTAACCGAGGCACTCCACCTGGGAAGGGTAATATATAAGTTGTCTCAAAAAAAGAGACCACCACTTACAAATATTTCACAACAAACTGTCTCTGCCATATTGAAAGACTTGCCATCCACTGGAGTGATTTGAAAACGAACTACAAACTATCCATTCATAGAGAAGATAGAAAAAAAACAACGTCCACTTTTACGGGGAAGTACAAGTTGCTAAAATAAAGAGACCTTCTACTTGCTGTTATGGGAAGGATTGTAAAAATAACTTTCCGGGGAAAGAAATATGGCTTCCTGGGGAAAGAAATATGACTTCCTGGGGAATGAATCACGACTTCCTGGGGAATGAATCATGACTTCCTGGGGAAATGCCAATATATTCCTGCTGAGGAGATAAAGTCTTCTTGTGCAAAATAAATGCACATTCTCAAACCAAGACTCGAAGCTTGCAGAGATCATAAGTAATAATATTAGTGGGAACCAAAGATACAAACCAGAAATAAACCAGAATGAATCAGTCAACCAAAATACATCCTTTGAGAAATAAACTCAAGAGGGAAACCCAATTTATCCAGACAAAGAGCTGTATAGGAAGGTTAAAGCAAAAATCTTCCACGAGGGACAACTCAGTGGGGAAATTGAAAGAATATACACTTTCTGCTTAAGGTTAACACTCTATTGGAGAGAGGACAACATGACTCTGCAAAACAGGGTAATATGTCAACAAACAAAATTAATGTATGCAAATGAGAAATGATTTGCTAAATTCAACCATGCATGATGTATGTATGAATGTATGAGTGTTATTATGTATATGCTGACAAAATAGACATATAACATTGGGGATAACCAGACAAAACCAACTCGGGTACAGTCAATACTCAGCTAAATCACATCCAAAATGAAAATTCCATAAGAAAATAAGCACCAACTGAGGAGACAGATTCCTGTTTCGCGGCTTAACTTCACTGGGAAGGAACATAATCCGAAAATAATCACATTATATAAAGACATCAGTACAGGTACAGGGATATATCATCCTTCTCCAAGCTTCACCGGTGAATAACACACAAACTTCAATGGGGAAAACACATGTTTCATGGTCCGTACTTATACTGGGGATTACAATACTGACTTCAAATAAGGCAGATGGAAACCATATCGTCAAAATATCAACTGAGAATTTTGAGATGACTTCATTGGGGAAATATCATAGAGACTTCACTAGGGGAAATAATGCCTCATCGTCGAGATATCAACTGGAGACCTCGTGCTGACTTTGTTGGGGAGGATAACACCAAATCATCGAGGGGCCTGGCAGATCGTGAACAAAGGAGAAAGCTGGACCCTAAAAGTGATGAAGGTATATTTCTAGGATACTCCTCCAACAGCAGAGCTTATAGGGTATTCAATTCCAGGACCAAAGTCATGATGGAATCAATAAATGTCATAGTTGATGATTATCATGAAGAAACAGATGTCCCTTGTAATGTTGAGACATTCTTTGAGACTCCAACTCAACAGAATGACCTTCCTAACACCACTACAGCAGACTCTGAATCCAAGGAAGCTAGCAAAATCCATTCCATCAGAATTCAGAAAGATCATCCTAAAGAACTCATTATAGGGGATCCAAATAGTGGAGTCATTACAAGATCTAGAGAAATCATCTCAAACTCTTGCTTTGTGTCTAAAATTGAACCAAGAAATGTTAAGGAGGCCTTAACTGATGAATACTGGATTGGTGCAATGCAAGATGAACTGAACCAATTTAAGCAACATGAAGTTTGGGAGTTAGTTCCTAGACCAGAGGGAACAAACATCATTGGCACAAAATGGATATACAAGAACAAATCAGATGCTGAAGGAGTTGTTACTAGGAATAAGGCAAGACTTGTTGTCCAAGGATACACTCAAGTTGAAGGGGTTGATTTTGATGAGACCTTTGCCCCTGTAGCCAGACTGGAATCTATCAGACTCCTATTGGGAATTGCATGTCTCCTGAAGTTCAAGCTATTTCAGATGGATGTAAAAAGTGCCTTCCTAAATGGGTACTTAAATGAAGAAGTTTATGTGGAACAGCCTAAAGGTTTTGTGGATCCAAACCACCCTGATCATGTCTACAAATTGAGGAAAGCTCTATCTGGCCTGAAACAAGCTCCTAGAGCATGGTATGACAGGTTAACAAAATTTCTCTCAGACAAAGGATACAGAAAAGGAGGCTTGGATAAAACCCTCTTTGTCAAAAATGAAGGAGGGAAGTTAATGGTAGCTCAAATATATGTTGATGACATAGTGTTTGGGGGAATGTCAGAACAAATGGTTAAACATTTTGCTGACCAGATGAAGGCTGAATTCGAAATGAGTCTCATGGGAGAACTGACTTATTTTCTTGGACTGCAAGTCTCACAGATGGAGGACTCAATCTTTCTATCTCAAAGCAAGTATGCAAAGAACATTGTCAAGAAGTTTGGTATGGAGAATGCCAGTCACAAAAGGACCCCATGCACCTACTCATTTAAAGCTATCCAAAGATTCAAGTGGGGTTGAGGTGGACCAAAGTCTGTACAGAAGCATGATATGAAGTTTGCTGTACTTAACAGCCAGCAGACCTGACATTGCTTTTGCAGTTGGAGTTTGTGCAAAATACCAAGCTGATCCTAAAGTCAGTCATATCAACCAAGTAAAGAGAATTTTGAAGTATGTAAGTGGAACTTACAACTATGGCTTGCTGTACTCTCATGGTTGTGAACCAACTCTGACTGGTTATTGTGATGCTGATTGGGCTGGAAGTGTTGATGATAGAAAAAGCACCTCTGGAGGATGTTTCTTCTTAGGAAATAATCTGGTCTCCTGGTTCAGCAAGAAACAGAACTGTGTGTCTCTCTCTACTGCTGAAGCTGAATACATTACAGCTGGTAGTAGCTGTTCTCAAATGATCTGGATGAAACAAATGCTTACTGAGTATAATGTCACACAAGATGTTATGGCATTGTACTGCGACAATCTGAGTATAATCAACATTTCCAAGAATCCTATTCAGCATAGCAGGACCAAGCATATTGACATAAGACATCACTTTATCAGAGACCTTGTAGAAGAGAAGACGATTAAACTGGAACATGTTGCCACTGAGCTACAGCTGGCTGACATTTTTACCAAGGCACTTGATGCAAATCAATTTGAAAACTTGAGGGGCAAGTTGGGTATTTGCCAACAAGAGGAATTGTAGCAATTAATTTTGCTTAAAACAAGGGTTGAAGGAGTTATTTTTGTTAAGTCTATTTTGATTGGGTTAATCATATGCTTTCCCATTTCTTTCATAATTATTAAGAAGCTGAATAGACACTCATTTGCCTCCTTCCTCTATCAACTCTGCAACAAATCCCATTCTCTCAATCAAAGTTCTCTCTCTAGTTGGAACAGGAGGAGACTAAAGGAAACAGAAGGGAAGAGGGTGCTGCTGAAGATCAGCTCAATGCTGAAGAAAGTAGCTCCTCTGAAGATGACAATGCTTAAAGTTTGGTGGAGTTGACAAGCCTGATGCTGGTTCCTGTTGGCGCAAGTGTTTTCAGATTTTATTTGTTGTTTTTATTACTTATTTTGGATGACTGTATAACATATAATTATATGTATCTTTGGCCTATTTGTGGCTAAAGAGGGGGAGATATTTTGAGTTAATTACTTGGTAGACATCATATTTTTTCTGCAGTCATATTCATTCTGCTGCTCTCTATTCTCTGATTGCTTAGGGGTCTTAGCCAAAAATCTGCCAAAGGGGGGAGTTTGTAAGTGTTTATTTATTGGCATGTATTTTTGGTAAAACCAGGTGTGTAAATGTCATGACTGATGTCATAACATTCTGGATTATTAGGTACTTTATGCAGAAAAAGTATGGCATACAGTAGCTACTATTTATGAGTGTGTATCTGAGCATTTTGCAATGATTACATTTATTTCCTTCTACCAAAATCAGTAAACAGGAATTCTGATGTCATAACAAATGTTAAGACATCCTGTACTGATCTAACAGATATGCAGTTTGGTTAATTCTGAGATTTTTCAGGAAGATGGCTCATTCCTTCCAGAACAGAATCTCACGTGGACTTTGGGTTAACCTAGCTCAACCCTAATCTGGTTGATAAAGTCTTGTGACCAAGTCTTAAGGTTAAACCTAATTAACCCTAGCTTTTTGTGGAAACCCTAACTGAAGAAACAGCTGCATATATATTCAACAGGAATGCTGGTTGCAAAGTAACTCTTTTGACTGAAGATCAATTAGGAGCTGTATAGTTTTAACTGCTGTAATCCAAGCAAGTATCATTGTGATAAGTGACATGGAATAGGTTTTGATTGTAAGGGTTTTTGTATCACTCAAAGCTTTGAAGCAAGAGTGTTTTGTGTCTCTTGACTAAAGCTTTGAAGCAAAGTCAAGTTAGGTTTATGTATCACTCAAAGCTGTGAAGCACGAGTGTTTGTGTTACTTGATTAAAAAGCTGTGAAGCATAATCAAGTGTATGTTCTGAAGAGTGTCTTCATTATTTCATTAGACAATTGTTTTAAGTATCACTGCTGTGATTGAGGGGGAGTGAGTAGGAACTCAGGTTTAAGTTGAACTTAGATTGAAGTTGCATTTGGTAGGTCTTAAGTGAAGGAGATAAACTGGTTGGTTTATTCCTGAATTAATATCTCTTATAGTGAATTTCCTCCCTGGCTTGGTAGCCCTCAGAGTAGGTGTTGTTTCACACTGAACTTGGTAAACAATTGACTGTGTTCTTTACTATTTTTATTTACTGTCTTATAGAAAGTCAGATACGGTGTCATAACATTCACTGTGACATTGAGTATCTGCTGCCAGAATTTCAGAAACAATCCTGCTTGAGGAAGATTCCCGGCTTGGGGTAGACATAACAACTATCTTGACAAAATTTGGATATGCCCTTGGAAACCAATTTGGTTTCCCAAGCTTACCGTGATGATCAAGGTAACTTTCATAACTTTCCCTTGGCTGAATGCTTTTAAGATAACCTTTATTATCAAATGGCTTCTAGAGATTTGTCGAATCTCGACGTAACTGCTCTAAATTGGCTGAATGTTACATCCTCTTTGCTCCGCAACTCTTCTCGGAAACATGCCTTTTGATGATACTCAAATGTAAACTTTCATGATATCAAGTAGTTGTTTTACAAGCAGAAAAATGTTTATTCTAAGAATGAGAATTCTAATGCAACAATTATGTAAATCTTGAAGATTTTTATTTGAAAAGATGTTGCAAAACCTTGTGAACGAATCACTAGCCAGGATGCGACATGGATTTTTCGTATGAAAGATAATAAAAGCATATGATACCAATCATAATAATTTAGCAAAATTAATGGGAGTCAGGAAACACTATCTCATTGGAGTATGCTTTCGAAATAAACCATGTTTCAATTAGGACTTTTGAGGGTTGTAACGTGGCCTGGTTCACGGTTTTAGAAAAAACGGATTTTAAGGCTCAAAATTATTTGGTGCCCACCCCTTCGTGATGTTCTTCAGTCCTAAGTTTAGTTAACCTAACACAAAGTTCATCTCTCAAAAGAAATTTTGAGATGGTTGAGGAATCAAACAAGGTTTTATTTGGTCATGCAAGTCACTCATTCCTGCTTCTTTTGGGTTTCTTGTCACACGACTCTGTTCTTTGCTGAGGATTTCACACTGTAATCTTTTATCGCATTTCAGGCTTTCCATTTCCTTCTTGTTTTCTGGACAAATTCCTTTTGACTTTGACTCTGAAGTGCAGCGGGATGCCCTGACTTTTGCCTAAGCGACTTGTTTTTCCAAGTTCCGACTTAGCAGGGCTTTTTGTCTCTTTCTTTTTCATCATCATTTTTTTTATTTGTTTCATATTTTTATTTTTTCTTTCAGAACATGTCGCGCGACTTCGATTCGTTTGTGACTTGTTGGTGAAATTGTGACTGCCCTATTTCCGAGTAGATGAAAGATAACCATTGTTGTATCGTCATCTGTTGATCTCCTGGTGTGCGAGCGATAGTGTGATACGGTGGGAGAACTGAATTGAGGTTTTGCGTTTGTTTTCGCAAATGTTTCGGTTGAGCAAGAGTCGCCACCGACTTTTTATTTTATCCTAAGGAAAGGTTAAAAAGCACAGCAAAAACCTTTGAGATGTTTTCTTGGGTTCGGGGAGTAGATTATAGAAAGGGAAGGTATTAGCACCCTTTCTATCCATGGTTATCCATGGGCTCTTAGTTACTTGCTTAGATCAACTTGCCTTGGTTTTCAATTGTTTGAAATGGTGCTTTGTGTGTGTGGGTTTGAAAATGTTTTGAAAAGAGGCCAATGTGGTGGCAACCTTTGTAATGATCCATGTTGGGATGTATACAAAGGTGTATGTCTTTTGAAAAGGTTTTCAATGTTTTTGAAAGTTGTTTTGAAAGTGTAGTGATGTGTGGTTTGAAAGATAGGCAAGTGTTTTTGTTTTGCAAAGGGGGCAAGTAACCAAGAGCTATCTACCCTACATTTCTCAAAGATCTTTGCTATGTTTTAACCCTTTTGACAATTTTGTTCCACCATTGTATTTGGTGGACAATCTTGTGTTAGGATGTGAAAGGGACGGGCATGGGTCATCGTTTAGACCATAATTGCAATGGTGCCAAGTATCTTTGGGCAATTTTCTTTAAGGGACTTGATCATTTTTAGGCAACTTTCGAAAGCGTCATCGAGGGACTATGATCATTTGAATTGTGTTGTTTTGCCCAAAGAGACCTAACATGCAATATGGCCCATTATTGAAGGCAACAAGTGGAATACCCTAGGGGTGCAAGTGTGATTAGTGTTGTCCATTTTCATGCTTGTTTATCTTGAAGTTAGGTCAAACTATTTTGGGTTAATTGATTTGCATACAAACCCTAATTCTAGCATGGCATATTTAGAAAGCATTTAAAGTGCGGAATTTAAAAGTCCTAAGTTATTACACAATGATCATGGGAATGGGGGTACAAATGTTCAAATGGGGATGAGACTTTATAGGAGGATAGCACCCAATATTTACAACCAAATTGAATTGCGCAAATATAAATGTATAGATGTATAAGAATGGAACAATGTATATGTGAAGGTATTCTTGTGTAAGTGTATATATTTTTTTCACAAACAAAATAAAAATAAAAATAAAAATAAGTAAAAGAAAGGTTAATTTTTTGAATATTTTTATGTTTAGGGCAAAGAACCCTAATTTTGCTAAATAAGAGGTATTAATTATTTATTAAGTATTATATACAATATTTATTAATCATGTACCAAAATAAATAAATAAAAGAAGAAAGTATATAAAAAAGGTAATTTTTAAGTTAAATATTAGTAAAAATAAAATGTATTATTTTATTGTGTTTTTAACCTAAATGTATTTAATAAATACATAAATATTTATAATATTCACTAAATACTAAATATATGTATAAAAATAATAATATTTAATATTTACAAAAAAATGTATTTTTTTTATAAAAGTTTTTCAAAGGTAAAATAAAACAAAAGTCAGAAAATAAAAGTATTTATATCATTTTAGTATTTTAAATAAAAGAGTATTTATATATTATTTATATGTACAAATATTAATTTAAACCAATAAATGCCTAATAAATACAAAAATGGTTTGAAAAATATTTTTTATATTTTTAATATTATTAGAAAAAATAAATAAGCCAGGAATAACAAGAAAAAGTTAAAAAATGTTTCAAATAAGCACAATGGGCCAAGGGGGTTCAAAAGTAAACATAGGGTGCAAATAAGAAGTCAACTCAGGCCCAGCCCAAGAAGACTTTGTCTTCAACCTCAGAACCTGTTTGAACAACAACAACACGCGTTTTCCTATCTCTAGATTCCCTGATTTTTAGCACAAACTCACAACACAAGAAATGTAGAGCATCAAGCCACGATTCTGGACATATAAAGAACTCATCCTAACTCTCAGAAATGAGGGAGAATTTCTCCCTCCCTAATTCTTAACCTAACTTTTTATCAATGTTCAGACCTCAAATTCTCATAGCATATGCAAAATAAATGGAAAGTAAAGATATGTATAGCTTCAGGGACATGAGCATGACATTTTTTATTCACAAACTTAGAGCTAATTCTTCCTACATTGAGAGGTAGAAGTCAAAAGATTTACCTGTTCAGTTGGAATCGTGTGCAACAATGGAGATGCTTACAAGGCAAGGTAATGATTTGCATAGCTTGCTTAATGTCCAAGAATGCTATTCCAATGCTTGGTGTGCTTGGAAACCAAGTGAATCGTGTTATGGCACTCCAACTGCAAAACAGAAAATATGAAAATGGTGATGTTATCTAGGGGTGTTACAGGTCGTGTTTAGGGCTTGGAACAGTTTCAAGGGATGGTGTCGGATGTGTTTGAAGTGTTTTTGGCCAAGGTGCACGATGGAAATGATCTAGCCAAGTCCAAGTGCAGAATACCCTGTTTTTGTGCAGTTTAATGGTGATTCTGTGTTTGAGGATGTTTGAAACTTGGTTGGCTTGTGTTTCAGGTCAGGGTTAGTGTTTAGAATGTGTACAATAACTTTGCTTAAGGTTGTGTTTGCTGAGATGAGAGTTGGTGTTTAGTTTTCAAGTTTTCTTCTCCCTTAAGCAACAAAATGCCAAGTTGTCTTTTAGACTGATGGAGGCCCCTCTAATGTGCTGCTAAGCTTGCCCTTGATCAGTGGGATTAGCTCAAAAACTTGTGCCAAAGAGATTTGATGTGTACCTCTTGATTTGCAAATTGACATAAAGTTTTCACTTTTCAAAAATGGACATAATGCTTTTTCTACTTATGGCTTAATTTTGCATACAATGCTTGAACACACAAAATAAGGCCTTGGCACAATGAGTTAGCATTAAATTTATGAGTGCAAATGGGATATAGGACCTGTAATCAAGGAATGCAAGCTGAGTTCAAAATTGCCTAAGTGTATGAACATGAAACTTGGCCATAAACAAAGTGACTTTTTCCCAACTTGCCAAATTCGATTCTCCCTAACCATGAGGTTGTTTGATGAGTTCTTGGACATTTTGGAAAGCTTGGAATGTGTAATATAATCCATCTTTGTAATGCAAATTGAAATTACAAGTGGAAGTATGTGAAAAGTAGTCTTGAAGTTAGGCAAAAATCTTGCCTAAAATAGGTCAAAATTTCTCTAAGTTAAGAATGGTTTGGTACCCTTGTTCCAAAAATTGTAACTTGAGCTACAAGCTTCTTTTGAGGAAACTTTGTGAATAAAAGTTGTATATTTTTCAATGGACTGCAACTTTCATGTTTTGACTTTTCCTTGAATCCAAATGCATCTTGATGAGAAAGTGGGACAAAGTTAGGAAAAAATTAGGGTTTTTCATAACTTAGAAAAATTCTAAGTTATGAAAAATCTTCATTTCAAACCCTAATTTGTGATTTTTGATTTCTTGATGAACAAGTTTCATGATTTGGCATGTTTTGATGAAAAATGAATCTTGACACTTGATTTTGACCAAAAAGTCAAAGTTTGACTTTTCAGTATACAGTCAAAAATTGATCAATTGACTGGAAAATTCAACTGTCAATCTTGTGTATTTGGGATCTTTTGAACTTGTTGAGTATGTCAAGACAATTCCATGGGGTCCTTGAGTCCATATGTGAGCTTGGTTTGCCATTGGTTAGGTCAAACTGTCAAAAATTGCCTTTGTGCAGTCAAAACCCTAAAAATGACCATTTTGCTCTTTTGGTGATCTGATCAAATTTCTTGTGGAATTGTGATCCAAACTTGATCAAATGGTCCATATGAGTTAATAATGTTGATGTGGGTCAATTTTCATGAGGTTTGACTGGCAATTGGCCACAGTTGACTTTTTCCCCAATACAACTGATTTCTAGGTCAACTGTCCAATTGACTGGGCAAAGGTGGGAATCAAGGCTTGAAACTTGGTATGGATAAACTTGGGAGTCCAACATGAAGCATGAAAGTCATCTTAGGCATTTTAGGTCAAAATATCTTTGTGCAAACACAAACCCTAATTTGGGTCAATAATGCTAGGAGAAGTCTTGCAGAGGGAACCCTAACTGGATCTTGAGCTCCAAGGGCCTTGTGATGAGAATGTGTTGAGAGAATGGGAGGGCAAATTTTGGGGTACAACAGATAGCCATTAAGATATCGTCAATTGACACACCCTCCTGATAAGTGAAGATTAACCATTGCAGTTTTGACTTTCCTCAACCTCTTGAAGGATAACCATTATTGTATCCTTAGATGCACACTCTTGATGAGATTTGAATACTCAATCAGATTAACTGAACACTACCCTGACCCAGGTTAAAAATGAGGTTTTTTTTTTGAATAGAAAAAGAAACTCCTACTTCAAGGCTCAAAAGGGTTAACAAAGGTTTCACTCCCTTATATCTCCAATGTTTGGGAATTTGAAACAATGCTTGTACATCGTCAACAGGGTTTTATCCAAAAGCATACAACCAGAAAATTTGTGTTTTAATATCATCATCCTCCCTCCAATCTCTGCCTAGGCGAGAGAATGGGTAACAAGTTGGTATCATAAATAAATTTAAAATTGAAAATAAATACGAGTGAAACGAGTGAATTTCTTCAAGACAAACATACTCATTGTATTAAGATTAAACATTCAAATGCAAACAAGTTCTTACATGCAAATAATGCAATAATAAACAAGAAAAATACAAATGAGAAAGCAGTAAAAATGATAATAAACAAAGATGACTCTCTTATCTGGACTTGCGCTGAAGGAAACATTTCCCAAACTTTGGAACTACCACCAACAGAGATTCATTCATGCTCTACTAAGGAAATGTTTTGAACATTAGGGCCAATGTCCTTAAATGACAAGATACCGCTTCATGCCAACCTCTGAACTTCTACCTTTAAAGCAAAGAAATCTTCTAAATCATGCCCAGGAGCATCCTGATGAAAGGCACAAGAAGCGTCAACCTTATATCCTCTTGGCAGTTTTTCAGGAAAAACTGGTCGAGCTCGGGTTTGAACTAGATTCTTCTTTAACAAAGAAGGATACAACTCTGTGTATACCATTGGAATTGGATCAAATCTCATTTTCCTCTGATAACCTTGCCCTTGATTTCCTTGTTGAGGTGCCCTCTGATATGCAACAGCAGTCGAAGTCTCATTGACAACTGGAGTCATAGAAGCAACTTATTGATTCCTATTATGAGATCTCCCTTGCCTACCACGAAGTACAACGTAGGAGTCTTGCTCTTTCTCTTTGGAAGAACTATCACCATACTTATTAGCACCATTTAACGAGTCCCCGTCTTTAGATAAACGACCTTCATGGACGACTTCCTCTAAACGGACACCCATGCCCACCATTTCAGTAAAGTCACTTGGCGCACTCGCCATCACCCTCTCATAGTAGAAAGCACCCAGATTCTTCAGGAAAACCTTAGTCATCTCCTTCTCTTCCATGGGAGGAATCACTTGGGCGGCTACCTCATGCCATCTATGTGCATATTCTTTGAATGATTCCCTGTCCTTCTGGATCATGGCCCTGAGTTGATCACGGTCAGGCGCCAACTCCATGTTATATTTGTATTGTCTAATAAATGCTTCTCCTAAGTCGTTGAAAGTATGGATATTGACATTGTCCAAACCCATGTACCACTTCAACGCCGCACAATACAAACTATCCTGAAAAAAGTGAATCAACAGACGTTGATCATCAGTGTGGGTAGACATTCTTCTTATATACATCACAAGATGAGCACGAGGACAAGTATTTCCCTTGTACTTCTAAAATTCCGGGACTTTAAACTTCGCAGGTATCTTGACATTTAGGACCAAGCAAAAATCATTTACATTCTGCCCGAACAATTCCTTTCCCCCGAGGGCCTTCATCTCCCTCTGCATCTTGTCAAGATGATCTTGAAAATCATCCATTCTATCATAAAGACCCAAGCCTTCACTTGGTGGAGGAAAAGGACGATATATATCATCATTAGCAAAAGCGACCATATTCACCGAAGGAGGTGCAACAGGAGTAGCATGCACCACAGGAGGTGCAGAAGTAACAGTAGTCTGAACGACTGGAGTAACTTGAGGACCAAGATTGAAACCTTTAGGCACAAAGTTCCCTGGCATTCCCCATAGATAACCTTGAGGCATGCGATTCTGAACAACAGTTGGAGTAGCAGACACAAGAACAATCGGAGCTTCAGTAGTAACCCTTGTCTGTTGAGGTTGAACACTCGGTGGCTGATTCTAAGCAATCACCAGAGATTCCATCAGAGCAGTGAGATTGGCCATGCCGACCTTCAGAGCAGAAACTTCCTCCCGCAACTCGCGATTCTCTTGTTCTAAGTTGTCCATCTTCCTTCTGAAATTAGCTCGAGTATTGTAGTGGTGAGACAACTTGCAGAACAAAGTAAAGAAGCTTGGTAAGACACCTGGATATGCACAATAAATGCAAGAAATATGTGCAATATGATGCATGATATGCAATGCACATGATTTATTTTATTATTAATATTTCAAGGGACTTTAAATATTTAGACACATTGCAAATATCAAAGTAATAAAACAATTTGAAATACGGAAATTTTTTTTTATAATAACTTCAACATGGATTACAAGTTTTAATAATCCCAATTACAAGATGAAAATAAAGTCTAAAACCCTAAAAAGTAAAGCTGATGGAGATCATTCTATACGCTGGAGCTTCCCTGTAAGCCTGAAAGTCTGAGCCTTCAACCTCTGGTTTTCTTCCGCATATATGGTGGCAACCTCCTTCCAATCACATGAATCAAAAATTGAGCAACTAGCATCTGACTGAGGCTTAGAGGAAAGTAAATCCCCTTGCCTCTCCATTGTATCTACAGCCCGAATCTCAAGAATCTCAATCAAGTCGTCTTTCTCTTTCAAGTCTGCTCTATAGGAAATCTCTAAAGTTTGGCTCTTATTCTTCCAAGCGTCCTTTTCCTGCTGCATCCTGACCAAAGCAAGATGTAGCTCTTCCACATCATCCAATAGGGAAGGAGTGGTCTTCGCAAAAAAATAAGGCATAGGTGTTTCCCGAGAATACGACATCTTCAACTGAATAGCTCTCGTTTGGACCCACTGAAAATAAGGCTCCAAATAAAGAACCCCTTAGGTCCCAAGTCTTTCCTACTCTTCGTATGAATGTGACACCAAACCTTCGCAATCTACTCCCTAGCTTCCTTATGGTCTTCTCCCTCCTTCAGGAAGAAACTACTCAAATGAATACTATTTGGTTTACCCCTCATCGGATAACCAAGCTGTCGTCGTGCAAGAACATGGTTGTAGTTAATTCCTCCCTTTGTACCAAGAAGAGGTACATTGGGGAAACCACCACAAATGTCAACAATCTCTACATCATGGTAAGCCTGATGATACCAATCAATATCTGAGTGAGTAAGTGCCATGATCTTAGGAGCCCAATGGGGTTCCTTCCTGGCATCCCAGAAAGCATCAGACTAAGGCATATGAGCAATAAACCACCAGTACAACAGAGGCGTGCAACAAATAATCATCCTCCCATGATAAGAATTCCGAAGATGAGTAGAGTAATAAGCATCACCCAACAATGTAGGAACTGGGTTTCCAATCATGAAGATCCTAATAGAATTAATGTCAACAAACTTATCCACATTAGGAAATAAAAACAACCCGTAAGCAAGTAGAGCATAGATGACCTCAAAAGCGACTGTACTCTTCATCCTGGCAAAGTAACGAGATTTCTCCAATAAGAACTGAGCTGGTAATCCTCTAATCTCTCCTTTAGTAGTCATATGGGCTTTAACCTCAGACTTACCCAAATGGATCAAAACAGCAATCTCGTGTGATTCTGGCTCACCCTCCAAACCATAAAAGGAACACGACCGGTAACATGTAAATCCAACAGAGAATAATCCTCTAGTGTAGGCATCAACTAATAGTCAGGGAAAGTAAAGAAATGATACATCAGAATATAGAACTGGACCAAGGTCGAGAGAATACCCTCCTTCATCCTAAGCTTCATGAGAGGAATGATGGATCCATACTTCTTCCGAAAATATGCAGAACACTTAATCTCGAGAATTAGACTGATCAATTCATCTATCTTGGGATCTTTGAAACTGTATTTTTCGATCTTTCTTTTTCCAGAAACCATGGTCAAAAGGTACCTGAGATATTCACAAATGGTCAACTCTCAAGTCCCTTGAAATAAAATTTCTTCAAAAGATGCTTATGAGTGCATGGATGCATGATGCAACAATCACACAAAAGATCACAAACATAGGGTTCATAGGTTCAAAGTCACGAGCATGAGGTCGAAGATACAACCTATAACGTATGGTCTAAAAGTTATTACCTGTCGAACAAGGTTCTAGAGGTTCCCAGAGTCTACATCCTTCCTTCAGATATTACCAACTTCTCGATTAACTCGGTAATTAGTAATATTCTCAAGAAAAACTCGTCCGAGGGTAGTATCACGTGAAAGCTATTTCCGGATTACTCCGTCATAGCTTCCGCACTACACCTAAAAGGCCAAGATGGGTTAGGTATTCTATGGTTCTTAGCTTCAGCAGGCTCCCAGGTCGAAAGCAGTACGTCTTCCCGATTATTCGGTAAACGACACTATAGTCAAAGGGGCCTCCACTGAGTGGGGGATCTCATGCCTCCTTTTTTGGGATTACTCCCTCAAGTTAGCATGACTATACCGCCTGTCCTATCTTAAAGTTTGCCCAAGTCCGGGTATAGGACTTATGTGAAATCACCAAGCACGCTGAAAACCAGGAAAATTTAAGCAAGCATATATAAAACATATAACATATAAAAAACAATAGCACATATACATATATAAACAAAGATAGGTATAACCCACTTAGGGATGGACCAGCAAGAGGTCAAAGATTTCCTCAGTGAAGTCGCCATTTTTTTCTGTAGCGGTAGAAATGTTTAAGACTAAGCCATTGGATTGACTAGACTTATACAGATCAAAATAGAAATGACCACCATGCTTTATTGTTTCCAAAGGAATAGGAAAAGAGTGAATAATCCGAAAAGAGGGGGAACGATTCTAGGTAAGGGGGTTGTTTTGCAAAGGGAAGGTATTAGCATCCTAAACATCTATGTAATCCGCAGGAACCTCTTTGTAAAATCTGTATATTTTGGCTATAAAATGTTGTATGTAAAATAGATGGTGGAGGTGAGAAAAGAAATATATTTTTTATGATTTTTTCACCCCCGCGGTTGTGAACCTTTAGTGCCTACGTACCACCTTTCATGCAATAGGGGATCAGGGTACAAGTAGTTCACCTTTTAAAAATTTTAAAACACAAGTGTGTTGGTTGATTTTAAGAGATAAGACATCATCGTCATTGTCCGTGTGGGAAACATACTTACTTCCCACAATTATGAGAAAGGAGAATTTGTATCATCTCAAAGTGGAGGATATGGCTTGGATTTTAAAATCAACAATGCCTCACTCAACACCCAAGTGGAAAATATCTCACTTAACTACATATTGTAGAAGTATAGTTATTTGCATCATTACAAGGATTAACAAGAGTCTAATCTATTGAGAAAAGTCTAAAGTAAAAGCCAAAGTGGCAAAATGGTTTGAAATGAGATTGATTGACTTTTAGTCTTCTTACAAAAAAGTCAAGGTATTATTGAATTGATTGAAGTTTATTTATGAAAAGGGTTTGAAAATGCATAGACCTAAGTCCAAGTTTATTATGAAATTGGTTCAAGTTTAAAAAGCAAGAGGAGTTTTCAAAAGGAGGGAGAAGATTTTTGAAATTAAAAAAGATGGGAGGAGATGAAGAGACTATCCTAAAGCATAAGGTAAAAGCTAGGGATAAGAACCATATAACCAACAAGAAGCCAACACTTGACATTATGAGTCAAGATATAATTCCCATTCTTTGGATTGAAACCAAGCAAGCAAAGATACTAGACCTATTGAGAGAACTAAACTTCAAGTGTATTAAGTCTTCACAAAAATTGGGCAGAGTAACGGCTGTATACGAGTGAATTCCAGATTACAAGCAAAGTATGTAATCACAATAACCTGCACACAAAACAAACAAAAAACCCAATGTCTTGAGGTAAACCTCAAGAACTCCAGACAAAGTATCAATTAAGGTCACAAGGTCTCCAACATAGGCTAAGGTTTCTAATCCTAAGTCCAAGAAGTCCAATAATCCATAATGCCAAGGATAGTAACCAAATAGTTAAAGTAAATAGTACATAAAGTAAAAGCATAAAAATAAAAGCATAAAGTAAAGTCAATTGTTAATAATTAGTGGTTAGTTGGATGACCATCTTGAAACTTGTATTTGGAACTCATTATAGGATTGTTAGAACCAAAGCGTTTCAACAACAAGTTTCATTTGCTTTTTGTCAAGTATATCATCCATGTAAGAATTCTCAAGGCAATATTTAATGATCAACGATGTTTAAGTGATCCGCGTTGGCCAAAATTGATGAAGATCCATTAGAGGATTGGTAGAACCAAAGCCTCGACACAATAAATCTCAAGGTTATTGGATAAAAGGGATCAAATTAACATACTTGGGCTTGAAAACATAAGTTTGGGCGACGAATGATCATTTATTCGAATCGGGACAAAATTTAGCGCTATGTTAAGCAATCGTAAGTGGACTTATGTAGAAGTCACACCTATTTTGAGGCTGGTCAATAACAATCTAAGTATTTCATGTTTGGATAAATGATATAGATATCATTATCCCATAACATGTAATACAATAAGAAAGGAGAATAAGATGAAAAGGGAAGGGATTAGAGTTTCAAATATCGTCAACATCATTCGTCCATTTTAAGGGATTTGGTTTATCAACCTATCAACACTCAAGACCCAATGACGTTGAATAATTTGTATCAAGATATGCTCCAAGTCAGTACCATATAACATTTCAAGAATCAAACAAGAATCATGTACAAAAGTTTTTCAACTACAAGCATTAATCAAAGGTAAAACCCAAAATGCAATCTTAAGTCAAAAATATTTTTAAAATATGAAAATGTCTTTAAAAATTATGAAATTAAAACCCTAACTTCCTAAGGTCCTATAAAAGTCAGAAATAAAATTTGGAGTCCCTGGATTGAGGTGTAAATTTGCTTTAGAAATGCAAACTTGAAAACTAGCAAGTTTAAGCCTTAAACTAGATGGTTTTGGAAAATGATTTGTGAAAAATATGAAATCACATTGTAAAATTCCAGAAAAATGATTTTTATAGACTCAACATGAAAATAAGTTCAAAAATTAATCAATTAGATCCAAAGGTCAAATAAATTTTATGTAAAATAACCTAATTGTTAAGTAAACTCTAATGATCAGAAAACATATTTTTCTTGAAATTTATCTCAAAGGGAAAAAAGAAATAGAAATTATTTAAAGAAATCATTAAAAAAACAATTAAAAGATGAACATGTTCAATTAAATGATTTAATTTGTAATCCAAAATTTTTATAAAATAGGACAAATTTTTTTCCATGTAATAAGCTCAGAGAAGATTCCAAGAATATTTTTTATGGATTTTTTTACTTAATAGACATAAGAAAATAAAATTCAAGATTTAAAAGAAATATTAAAACCCTAATTATTCACATGATTTTATTTAATCAAGAAAAATGATAAAAAAGATGAAATAAAAATCAAAATATGAAAATATACTGAAAAAGGAGTTTAAAATATTTTTTTAAATAATTTTTGAAGTGAAAGAAATATTAAAATAAAATTTGAGAAAACAAAAGAAAAATTAATATATAAAGCCTTTTACACCCTTTTTGCCAAAATGCATTGTAAAAGATAAAATGCATCCATGTTCAATCAGGCAGGGACACGTCATCGTCCCTACCAACATGCCAAAACCTAAAACGCGCGCAAGAATCAGTTCAACAAGGCATTTTCAGGCTTCGATTTCTCTATTATTACTCAACCATTTGGCAAGATTCAAAAAGCAAACATGACCAACAAACATCCAAGAACATCACACAACTTTTGGATTCCAAAAACAAGGCAAGATCAAAGAGATTTTTAAACTCAAAGTCACTGAAAACGAGAATTGAGTAGAATTTGCAGAAAGTTAAAAACACCATTGAAGCTTGAATCGAGCCAAATGTATACATCAGACCGATTGTCTGGCCATTTAACAACATGTATGTAAGATCTCAAGCATTGAATTAAGCTAGCAATCAAGAAATCCAAATCAAAATTTTACCTTTCAAGTGAAAAATAAATCCACTATGCCTCTGAATCCAGTGATGAGAAACCTAGAGAAAATCGTTTCTTAAACTCCAAATATGAAGAAATGAGAGAGTAATGGAGGCTGGAGCAAGAGTGAGAACTGTTTCGAAGAAAAGAAATTTTGAGCAATGAAAGAGAAATCAAGTTTGGCTTTTGTGAGAATGAGGATGCGCGTTAGCTTGCTTTGTGAGGAAGAGAGAAAGAGAGATAGCTCATGATTTTCTTGCCAACCCCTTCTTTATTGAATCTAGTTTCTTTATATAGAGTGAGGAATGAGAAAGTGAGGAAAATAAGAAAAATGAGAAGTAATGCGTTTTATGTTTTTTTCTGAGCACATTGGGTCGTTTTGAGTAACAAATGAAGAGTGGGAATTGAGTAAGGAAGGCGTGAGTGATGAGCTGGCAGGGTGAGTCTTGGTTGCTTACAAAATTTTCATGCATTCCCATGCAAGCTTTTCCATTTCATTATCACATCTTTAACTCCTTATATCTCTCTCCATGGTGCATGAAATGTCACAAAGTTTGAATAAAAAATGGAGTGAACATTACATACTCCAACTTTGGTGTTCAAAATGTTTCAAAATGAAGCTTGGATCAATGAGATATTTGGCTATGAATGTGTGCTTACAAATTGCTTGATAAAATGCCAGGCCTGACTGGGCTTGTTGCGCGCGCGTGACGCCTGGCTGGGCAAAACATTTCAGCTTGCATGATGCCTTCTTCTTTCAATTATATCTCAAAATTTATGGAGAATTTGGAGAAACTTTCCGAAGAAAAATTACTTCTCACATTTAGGGCTTAAACTTTGATGTTGGACATTTCTCAAAATAATGAATATTTCACATAGAAAGGTATTGATGAATGCGCGCCCACAACATGTTTGATGAAATGACTGCCTAGCGCGCGTGACTTGCCTTGTGCTGGGCAAAAATTCAGTTTTCAAATCAAAATCCTAATCACCATACCTTTTCTCTACACTTAAACATTTGAGATGATTATTGAATGAAAAATGAAGAGAAAACTTCAATCTACAACTTTCATGTTGCCAACTTTTTGATTTGAGTCCAAATGTTCATTAAAAAATGGACATGAAGAAGTCAAATTTTTGCATTTTTAACCAAAATTTCACTAAGTGTCAAAATCTTCCAAGCTTCATAACTTTTTTTCCTTTCATTTTTTGGACTTGTGGCCAATTCTACAAAGTTGGAGAATTTTGCATCCTCTTTCTAGGCATATAAAGTTTGCACATTTTCAATAAAAATTAAGAAAGTTATAGCCAGTCAAAATTCAGCCCTATGGATACTTAGAAAAGTTTCAAAACTTCAAATAACTTCCTTGAAAAGTTATCTCCAATTCACACTTCCTCTTGATATTTTGCACTATTGAACATGAAATATGACCAAATGACCATTTTACCCGTTTTCATCAATTGAACCCCTTCAAGCCAAAGTTGATGATCAAACTTCCAATGATAGATTCTCATGACTATTTAGAGATCTCCTGATTAAACTCCAAACCCTAGTTTTGATCATCTGTGCTAGGAGATGGTGAGATGACTGCAATTGTGCCATGACCTACAAGATGATATTCCAAGAGACAACATATACACATTTTGAGGTTAGTTAGAAGCATACAATTGCAAAATATACAAATAAAAGTGCTTCAAGGTGCTTGGTGATTCCATAGGCAAACCCTAATACATGATGTAGTAGAAGATAAACCCCAAACCCTAATTTGTGATCTGATTACATTGTGATGGCATAAGATGATAGAGGAATCTTAGGGGAAAAAATTGGGGTACAACAATACCCACCTGGATTCTTGACCTTTTGATCTCATTATTTTTTAATTACTCTCCTCATGGCAAATAATACAATATGCTAAGAAAGGTTGAATTTGGTTGCTTGAGTAAAAAGTTATGAGCTCGTAAAGTTGGCACCATGACCTGACTTTGGAAGTCAAAATAATTCAGAGTCTAAAATGACCTATAATGTCTTCAAACATTTCATGGCTTTCCAGACATAATTGTAATTTTATCCTTGAAGTAAACTTGTATAAGGAATCACAAAGGATAAGTAGCAAAAAGAATCACTCAAAAATGTTAAAATTTGAGAGAGTTATGATCTTTAGAAGTTATGCAAAATCCACTTGAAACTTTTGATGATTTTCCAAACATAATTAGCTCTTGACTTGTAAAGAGAAGTTGTAGATGATGTCAAGGAGAGTCATATACCCAAAGGATCACTCAAAAATGTTTAAATATGAGTGAGTTATGATATTTTTAACTTGAACTTGAAATGTTGACTCTTTGGTCAAACCACTTTAAATTAACTTGTGAACTTGGACTTTTTTTGCACTTCAAAACAAATTGATGATCATATGAACTCAAAATTTGTGCCCTTGAATGTCCTTTGATTAAACTTCTCCAAGGCTTGAGGTAACTTATTAAATAAGGCATGAAAATAAACACATGAACCTTTGAAGTTTCTTGAGAAATAAGCTATCAATCTTTGAGGTAATCTTGACCAATATGAGATCGAATGATGTTTGAGACCTTATGCCTTGAGATTAGAAGCTATGCTTTGATGATCAAGCCCTTGAGAATCAATGATTGACCATACTTTGACTTTGAGGAAGCAAACCCTAGCTTAGGAAATCATGCTTGGTGCTCTTTATTTAAAACCTAACTTGCACAATAAACAAGAGGTAACAAGGCGTATTTTTTTGGTATTTTTGATTAGTGGTTAGTATAACATAGGGTATATAAACACAAAAGAGAGAGAGATACACAAAATGGGGAGTGTTTGATGATCTCTAGAAGGGCAAGGCTTAGAGAGATAAGGATTAAGGAGAAACCAAGTTTGTGATCTTGATGATATGCAATAATTCAAAAATGATATGAGATCTTAGGGATAAAAATTGGGGTATGACACCAACGTTGCAACCGACTGTGGCACCTTTCTAGCATGTTAATTCTATTGAAATGGGATAACTCTTATATTACAAGACATTAATTTTATGGTGAACTTGGTTATATTGGTTATTGAAGGTTCGAATATGATTTTAGGATTTTAATGATTATTGATGGTTCAAATATAATTTCTTTTACTTATTTATTTATTTATTTTCTATTATTTTTCATAATTAATATATTTAAATATTTAATATATTTATAATAAATTCTAAATTTTTTTATTTATTAATTCAATTTTTTTTAAACACTAACACTTTCAAACATTTTTTTGCATTAAAATCATTTTTCTCATGCATAAATATATTTTTTTCATATATTAATATATTTGAAAATATCTAACCAATCAACTATTAACAATTTTCTACTAATTTAATTCAAACCTATATATATTTTCAAAAAGGATTATGGAGATATTTCTCATTAATTATGAACTTCGTCTAACAACTCTGCAATTTACAAACCCAGACTTGGTTCAAGGAGAATACGAGATATTTCCGTAATCCATAAAAAACACCAACCAACAACTACAAACTACAAATTGAGACTCTAATTCATCATAAGAGGATACGATGGCATACGATTTAAAAACTGTGGTGAGTTTCCCTAATAAAAATTAAAACCATATTTCCTGAATTGTAAATCTAAACCCTAGTATCCTTGTGAACAAGGTAGATGAGGGGTGCTTAACACATTCCCTTCATCTAAAACGAGTCAACAACTTAGAGTCTATGATTAAATTAGGGTTATCCGTTATATTCTCTTCCTTAGGATAAAAATTAATGGTGGCGACTCTCATTTTCAAACCGGTTATAACAGCTGGCGACTCTGCTAGGAACTCAACCCTAGAGCTTAAAAGCCTTTCCTTTTGGTTTTAGGGTTTTTCTTATTTTTGGTATTTTTCTATACTTGCTTATTTAATTATTTATTTATTTTTTATTATTATATTATTTGTCATTTTTATTCATCTATTGCCAGAATTTTATTTGTAAAAAAATTATTTTCAAAAAACCTTAGAAAGAAGGTTCGTCTATTGGCCAAGGGGATACATCATTCCTATAAGTTTTTGTGAGGACTTCGCCTAGAGTCGATGGAATTCCAAAAAAGAAATATGTCTCAAGAGATATCCTCTTAGAGGGTAGGACTTTGGAATGAAACCTATGACTTTTTGTATAACCCTTAAACCAAAATCTCATGGTGAGACCTTTCACGACCTTAGAGATGAAAGCTTTGGTCTACAAAGAAGCTCCGCTTAAGGGAGTCCCTTATGCCTTTCCCTCTAGTGTTATCCATGACACCCTTAAGGAAGCCACCTTATGGAGAGGGTAGAATATCTGTAGGTCAAAACTAGAAGCCTACCAACTAAGGACACCTTTCATGAAATCCCGTTACTATGCCACACAATCATGCATTCATACATCTTGCATTTCAAATATTCATTATTCTACATTCTTTTTTCCTGTCTTATTCACAGGATTTAAAAAAAGTAAAATAATCAAAGGTTTGGTGAAGTGTCTTAAAAATGAATGCCAGAAGGAAACAACTTGTCCGTGTTAATACCGTCAAGCCATATATGTCGAAGATCAAGACCATCAAAGGGAAACTATCAGTAAGAGCTTTGAAGATGTTTACTCGCTGTTATGGGGATACCCTTGAGTTGGCAAAAGTGGATGCACAGTTGGATGTTATTTCTGCCTTGGTTCAGTTCTACGATCCTCCATTGAGGTGTCGTTTTACATTCCAAGACTTTCATCTAATGCCGACTTTGGAAGAATTTGACAGACTTTTGAATTTCTCTAAGGGAAAAGCATATGTTGGAATTAGACAAACTATTGACATTAAGGACTTTGAAAATGGTTTAGGGATCCCTTATCCTGAATTTTCACTTAATTACAAGAAAAAGGGTGATGTAAGAGGGGTTAAAAGACACTATTTGAAAGCTAAATCCCTTTCTTTTACTAATAACAAAGAATGGGAGTCTTGTGTTGATTGTTTAGGGCTACTTGTCTTTGGTGTAATTCTGTTTCCGCGAACTTTGGACTATATTGACTCTGCATCTATTAGTGTATTTTGGGGCACACAAGCTTTGAATATAGACCCAACTCCCGCTTTACTTGTTTATATTTACTATGCTCTTCACACTCGTTACGAAAAGGGGAGGGGTACACTGAATTGTTGTATCCCACTTCTATATTCCTAGTTTATGTCTCATCTCTACAAAGAAGATTATATGATTAAAACTCTAACACGATTCGAGTGGCCTAAAAAATAAGGTCTCTTACTACTGATTATGTGTTATGGTATGCAAGAAAGCTAAACATTGGAGACATAAATTACAATTATGGTGATTTTTCGAATGTTCCATTGATTAGATCACGTGGTTGCATCAACTACAATCCTACTTTGGATTTGTGATAACTAGGGTACCCTTTGGAAGATAAACCCTCTGATGAACAACTTCAATAACTAATCATTCATGACATGGGCAAAAATGACCGAGAGTTGATCAACAAAATCATCCAAGCTTGGAATAGGGTTAACAAGAGAAAAGCTGAAAGAAAGAATGATGTGGCGAAAGATCCTTACACTCGATGGGTTTTAGATAGGTTGCAAGTTGTTAAGTTACCATTTAACATTGATCCTGAGTACAAGCCAGATGTCCCAGATCCTTTGCCTATGTCCTTAGAAGAAATAGAAAACTTGAAGAAAGCCTTAAATCGAGCTCAAAAGGAGAAAGAAGAATTGGAGCACAACCTCCATAACTTAGCTAAGGAGAAAAGACAGATGCAACGCGAGCTTGAGTTCAAAGATCAAAAAATTTAGAAAGATCGTGAAGCATTTGAAAATGAGAGTATTAAGTGCAAATCATTAATCGAATGGTTGTTGAGTGCTACTTTTAAGTTAGATTCTCACAACCAACATTTGGAGAATGCTGCTAGCAAAATTGGGAAGCTAAGTAGGTGGTACAAAAAGGTGATACAAGACAAAAAGGATATGGAAAAAGACTTGAGGGCTCAAATCCAAAGTTTGGCACAAGCTTCTTTAGATAAAGAATAGAAAATGAAATATCTTACTATGAGACTCCAAGATAGCCAATAATCGAATGTAGGGGAACACCTCAAGAGGATGAGGGTAGAAAGACTTCTCGCCTAAAAGATTGATGAATATGAGAAAGTGTGTCATGAAATAGAAGACCCCTGAAAGAATTTCCTCATACAAAGGAAACTCTATACGGAGATAAGGGCTGAAAAATTATATTGGGAAGAGCAGTATGCAAAGATCGCCAAAGCAGGAAAGGATAATCATAAGATGATTCTGAACCTCTACCAAGAATATCGACTCTACAAAGACAAACATGCAAAAATCACCTTCTTGGCCAACAATCTCATTGAGGACATCCCTAGAAGTTTGAGAGATGCGGAAAATGTGATGCTTCCTATCCCGAAAGATGTTGAAGACTTCCTCAAGCTTTGTAGGACTATGGTTGATGGTTTCAGAGCAGAAATCCGTAGGCGTACTTAGAAGATTTTTGTTTCCCTTTGTTATTTCTTTCAGCAAGTTAATTTTGATGTTTTGGTTTGAATATTTTACAATATTTGAATTGTATTCCCGTTCTAAGGACAATTATTATTTCAATAAAAGTTTTGTTTCTATATCTCGTTTTGTATTTATTTTTTAGATGCTCACCAATAAAAAAACAAAACCTAAAAAAAAATATACATACAAAAAAATGAAAAATCCAAGTGAATAAGACATTCAAAAAACAAAACTCTTAGCATATTCATATGCATCCATGCATCCGCAAACATCGCATTTCATATTTCATACAAAAAACTCATTACTTTTCAAAAAAAATCATCTCCAGTTGAATCATTGGTAAAAAAGAACCACCTCTCCGACCACCATATCAAACAAGGGCCCATCAAAAGAAAGTGATGGAATAGATCGAGGAGAACCAAGATGCATTCAAGGAAGAATTGGAGCAGGTGAAAGGTAACATCAAATTGATAAAGGGAGATATGAGCCAAGTTCTTCTAGCCTTGAAGAACATCAATGAAAGATAAGAACATATTATTAGGGAAACCTTTGAAGAAGTATCCCAAACTATTGGTGCATTAAGCGGTCATTAACCTAGAGAAGAACCAGAATCAGGACCTCAAAACTCAACCATGGCTCAACAAGAGGTTAGGAAAATTGATAATGAAGGATTTGTCCCACCTCCATCGAAGGTAGGGGCATCTCATACCTTGCCAATTCCAGTCAACAATGCAGATGATTATACATATCTACAATATGGAAATCTTGATCTGAAAGGTGTTACTCAAACAAACCAACCTTAAATGACTGAAAATCCATTGGCGCTTAATTAGTATAAAGCTCTTGAAGAAAGGTTGAAGGCCATGAATGGTTACAATGCTTTCAATGTCGATGCTCTCGAGATGGGTCTAGTTCCTGATATGGTGATCCCTCCAAAATTTAAATTACCTGACTTTGGAAAATACAAGAGGCTCACATGCCCAAGAAACCATCTACGCATGTATTGCAAAAAAATGCATGCCTATGCTCAAGATTAGAAGCTGATGATCCATTGTTTCTAAGACAATTTGAGTGGGGCATCCTTAGATTGGTATATGCAGTTGGAGCGGGTTCATATCCAGACATGGGTAGATCCTTCTGACGCTTTCCTGAAACAGTACAAGTACAACTTGGACATGGCACCTAACCGCATGAAACTCCAAAACTTGTCTTAGAAAAAGGAGGAGTCTTTCAAGGAGTATGCTCAAAGATGGAGAGAAATGGAAACCTGTGTACAACCACCACTCTTGGAGAAATAATTAGTCAATATGTTCATGGGCACTTTACAAGGGTTGTACTATGATAAGATGGTAGGAAGCGTCTCTTCCAGATTTTCTGATTTGGTGACTATTGGTGAAATAATTGAAGTAGGTATAAAGAGTGGGAAGATACAAGGGGCATCATCTAGTACCCCTTATAATTTAAAGAGACATGTTCCTAACTTCTCGAAAAAGAAGGAAGGAGAAATTAATGCGATTGCGTCACACCTAAGGACACAACAACCATTTATAATTTCATGGGAACAACAATAATATGATAGGTTTGAAAGGCCTCCGAGAAGGTTTGATCCTCTACCCATGCCACATAGTCAATTATTTCAAAACTTAATCAAAGCATCTTTAGTAGAGCTAGCACCTCTGGCTCCTCTAATTGGGGCACTCCCACCAAAGTATAATGCAAATTCCAGGTGCGATTATCATGTCAATTCTCCGGAGCATTCCATAGAAAAATGTTGGGCCTTCAGGCATAAGGTTCAAGATTTGTTGGATTTCTAAGATATCACTTTTGATAACCAAAACATCAAGACAAATCCCATGCCTCCGCATGGTGGACCAGTGGTGAATGCAATTGAGGTGATCACTGACTTTGGGGCAGCCAAACAAGTAAAGGCCCCAATAAACCTTTTGAAAGAATATTTGCTTGAATGTTGGTTCCTTTTGGAACATAATGAAGCTTTTGAGAAGACGTTACAAAAATTGGTGGATCAGGGGATAGTCTAATTCGGGAAATACCCTAAAGAAGAATATGTAGCTATGATCGATAGAAGTGCGAAGAAGCCATTGGTAATTTCATGCCAAAGGCCAAACCATAATAAGAAGACTATTGTGATTCCATGGGTAGAATCAACAGAAGAACCAGTAATGATACCACGCCAGACTCTGAGAATTACAGTAGTTCCAAAGACTATAATGATGATTAGGGGGCCATCTCCTACCCTTTACAAAAGCAACAAAGTGGTACCGTGGAGTTATGATTCTATGGTCTACATCAATGGTTTAAAGAAAGAATGTGATCCATCGACAAGTCAAGGACCTGCAATTAAAAATATAGCTGGAACAGGGGGCCTGACTCGCAATGGTCGAATCTATAGTCCCAAACTAGTGAAGAAAAATGATGCCTTAGTTAAAGATAATGGGAAAGCTGTGGTGGAGGCAAGCCAAGAACAAGAACCTCAAAGCAACAATTTTACTGACCATGAGGCGAGAGAATTCCTAAAAATAATCAAGAGGAGTGATTATAGGGTGGTGGATCAGCTACACCAATCCCTGACCAAGATTTCAATACTCTCATTGCTTCTCAACTCAGAAGTGCATCAAGACTCTCTAATGAAAGTTTTAAGTTCTGATCATGTCGCATAAAAGATTATCATAAATAAATTTGACAATGTTATAGAAAATCTAACATCTGGATCATATCTAAGTTTTAATGATAGTGAGTTGCCTCCACAAGGCAAAACTAACAACAAAGCATTGCATATTTCTATTCGGATAGGTACTACAAGCCTATCCAGGGTACTCACAGATACTGGTTCTTCCCTCAATGTGTTGCCAAAATTCAGCTTGATGAAGTTAACCCTATATGGGGTTGTTACAAGGACAAGTTCTATGATAGTCAAAGCTTTCGATAGTTCTCAAAGTACAGTGTTTGGAGAAGTGGATCTTCCTGTCAAGATCGACATGCATATGTTTTATATCACTTTTAAAGTAATGCATATAGAACTAGGATATACATGTTTACTCGGACGACCTTGGATTCATGCAGTCGGGGCCGTTACTTCAACTTTACACCATAAATTGAAGTTCTTCATTGAAGGATGATTGGTTATAATCGACGGTGAAGAGGACATCTTTGTAAGTCACGTAGAGTCCTACAAATATATCAGTGTTGATGAAGACTGTATAGCAACTCCAATTTAAGTCTTAGAGGATGCTTAAATGATAACCCTAGCGGTGGAGAAAACTAAGAAACCTACTATGACTTTGTAGAGAGAATTACAAACAACTGTGGAAGATGATACCTCAAAAAGTTGGGGTAAGCTTATGGAGATACCTGAAAAGAAGAATCTTTTTTGTTTGGGATACGAATCATCAAAGGCTACTCTAAAAGGCAAGATACAATTTCCTCCTATTCAGGAAATCTTCATTAACAAAGGAACAGAGCATTGTCGACAAGTGGCAATGATATCTAACAAGAGCAACACCAAGAGAGCATCTGACTTCATCCGTGAATGTGCTCAAGGCGAAAAGCTCAAGAATTGGACAGTTATGGAGATTCTAGAGATCTTTTTCTTTCTAAAGTAATTTTTCTTGTTTTTGAAAGAAACTTTGTCAAGCCCGAGGAGTAGGGGTAGCTTATAAGGGTCCCCCGATTTGCTTAAGAAAATATTCACAATTAATAAAAAGTTATTATTTCGCATTTGTTGTACCCCAAAATTTTCCCTCCCATATTCTTCAAGGTTTGTCAAGAATAATCTTCAAATTACTCAAGATTGCTCAAGAGGTGCACAGTCAAACCATCTCCTAAGCCAGTTGAAATTAGGCTTTTGTTTCTTTCAAGGGATTTGAGATTTTCAATGGTTCAATCAAGTCCCATAGGCCTATATGCATTGTCAAGCACCTACATGCCAAGTCTCAAGTCTCACAGTGTCAACTTGCTCAGTCAAAAGTTCCATTTGAACCACAGTCAACTACAGGGGTAAAATGGTCATTTTGCAGTCAAAAGTCAGAATTTTTGGTCAACATCTTATTTTGAGTACACAATCATCATTTGATCAAGTCTTGATCATGATTCCACAAGAATGGCTCAAAAAGCATCAAGATGTAAAAAGTTATTATTTTTGGACAGCAGAAAAGTCATCTGTATCTTGACCAGGGCATAATTTTTTCATGGTTCATCAGAAAAATTCCATCTAATGCTCATTTTGAAGGGGATGACCTTTAGTACAACTCATTTTCACATTCCAAGTCCAAGAAATGCTCTCATAAAAAGTTATCAATTTCTACATTATAGGTCAATTTCAAAAGTCAACAAAAATGCACTTTAAGTCAAAGACCATAACTTGAGATTGGTAAATCCAAATGACGTGGGACCAAAGGCATTGGTTAGAGGACTTCAAGACCTTTCCAAAATGTCCAAGAACATGTTCATATGATCAAAATTGAGCAAGATATGCATTGGAGAAGTTGGGAACATTTTTATGAATTTGCAAAAGTCAACTTTGCTCAAAACACCTTGTTTTTGCTAATAGGCCTCAAATTTCTTCTTGAAACTTTATCCAAGGCCTATGCACGACCCATTAAGCTTAAATTGAATTATTTTCTTATTTTTTATTAATTAATTGGATTTTTAATCAATATTAATTCATTTAATTGTAGGAAAATATAAAGATATGGTTTTTCAATCTTTTTGTGAAGCAAGAATGACCTAATCATGCTGGCAATTTCGTGTATCAATCAAGGATATCAAAAACTCCAAAGATGGAAACTTTCTTCAATCAAAAAGATTCAAAAATATTTGATTTTCAATCAAATATTCAAATCATTATTCAATGGATCTTTGTTCAAGGATTTGACCTAAATTCAGTCCCCTATAAGTACACAAGCCAACCCTATTCATGCATACGTGAAATCTCTGCAGAAAAGCCATAACCACATTAAAAAAAAATCCAAGAAAACTCAAAACTGTTTTTTATATTCCAGGCCAATTCAAGGACTTTTGTGGATTCAAACACGTTGCTGGGAGTGTGAGGAACGTGTAGCACTCAAAACCAAGCGTTAAAGCTCAAGAAATCCTCCAGAACAGTCTCACGGTTTGCATATTATTTTCATAATCGTAACTCATGATTCATACATATTTAACATGATTTTGTCATTGTTTTGTATTGCTTGAATTCATATAAAGCTAATGGTATTAATTAATTGGATTATAATGCACAGAATCGAAAGTTACCATTGATGAATTCTAGGGTTCTTGAACTCTAAAATTGGGGATTTATAGTACAGGAAAAATCAAGCCTTGAGAGACCTATGGTTGAAATCGTTGAGACCAGACGAACACAGTGGCACCATCGCGAAATATTTATGTAAACTGTAGAGCTAATCGCTATTTTTTGTCACTGTAGGTTGTGGGGGTTAAAAACCCCTGCTATCTAACATTATTTTTTACAGGCACAGCGAGGACGATGATGAGATGTTACTTCCTGGTTGGACAATTCAAAATACGCACGTTTTTGTTTGTTTTTCAGCATATGCGTTGATTTGTGTATATTATAATTTATTGTTATTATATTAACAAAAGCAGGCAATTGGCGTGGTGGTTGGTGTGCTGGCTGGAAACCATTGGGACCTGGGTTCGAATCCCAGGTCCCCCAAAACCCTTGTTTCTATTTTTTCCTATGTGTTCACATGCAGGTTGCCCAAAAGAGTTTACCATGTACCTCACGCCTCAGCATGCCAAGTGGCCACAGTCACAGATCCAATGGTCCAAAGCTGGATGACCATCATACACCTGGTCAATGGACGTGCAGATAGTCTCCAAAGTCAAAGCAGGCTTGAAACAAATGGGCCAGAATTTCCAAACAAGCCTCCTTAATGGGCCATCACCCCCCCTGGTTTATTATTCCTTTTTATTTTCTTTTCCGTTTTATTTTCTTTTACTAATTATTATTATTATTATTTAATTAACTTAATTAATATTTTTCATAATAAATTCAGAAAATTAAAAAAGGTAAATATTTTTATTATTATTATTATTTATTAATTTCACTTTATTTTTTATAAATAAATATAATTAATTAATTTAGTCTTTTTTTAATTAGGTCAACTTTAACTTTTTCTCAATAATTTAAAATAAATTAGACTTAGGGTTTTTTACTAACTTTTGACTATTTTATTTTATTTTCATTAAAAACATAAAAAACTTAAAAAATATTTCTTTTATTTAATTAATTAGAATTAGGTTTAATTAAATACAAAAAGGACCAAAAACTCATTCTTTCTCAAAAAAGGTCAAAACCCTAAGGACTTCTCCGATTCAATTTCTTTTCGCGCATATGATTTTTGATTCATATTTATGTAATTGCTCCGAGGATGTAATAGCGTAATTAGAACTTTTTATCTCTTTCTTTAATTTCTCGCATTTACTTTTCAAGGGTTGTTTTTGGCGATGTAAATACCCGACGCCTTGTAATAGCGTAGATTTACTTCCCGCAATTTACTTTCCGCAGATATTAACTGCTATGCATGACAAGACTTATCTGAAAATTAAAATCAACCCGTAGCTCACCATAACATGTACAAAGATAACATAAACTGAAACTTGACACACTCGCACATGCCACTCTTAGGGTACGCCTCACTTGGTTGCCTCGAACGTGGTCATTGAGTATAGGGTGTTTTAGAGGTCGCCCTCCTGTCTAAAAGATCCAAGTTGCCTCGAAACGGTTGCCTCGGATAAAAAGGATCTAGGACATTAGGGTTACCACTAAGGCGTCCTACTATTGCTTTGGTGACCACATGTCCCTATAATCGAATTGACCCGAAAAACTCCAACGACGGTGTTACCTACTTCTCAATAGTGGGATAGTACTGTCTAAAGGACATTTACACAACTTAATTTCTTTTGAGTAGGTAGAGGTTCTCAGGTACTTGCTCTTTCAAAACAAAAACAACTTTTTCGCACCTACACTTTTCTGACAAAAGTTTTCAAACAAACACTTCATACACTCTTGAGGACAGATACAAGAGTTAAATCGAAGTTTTCAAACAAACTTTTTCAAAACCCACAAACACAAGAAAAGCAAAGCATTTTTGAAAACATAGTGAGCAAGTACCTAAGAGCCCATGGATAACCACAGATAGAAAGGGTGCTAACACCTTCCCTTTTTATAATCTACCTCCCGAACCGAGAAACATCTCGAAAAGGAATTTTGCTGTGCTTTTGTCCTTTCCTTGTTGGAGAACATAAAAGACGGTGACGACTCTTGCTTACCGCGACATTTCGCGAACCAGCATTCCAAAACAGTCAGTTCTATTTCCACCGATCACAGAACTGGCGACTCTGCTGGGGATAATTATAAGTGAGGTGTACCTTAGGATTAGATCACCATGTTTTCAATTGTATGCCTTGAATGCTTTAATATTGTGGGCTTGTATCAGAGTTTTATAGATCCTAACCCGGATCTAGGGATACCCTTTAGAAGTAGCAACAAACTGTGAGGGAACTGTGCGGGGTATACCGATATGGTTGAAGTAGTAGCTACGTTGATGTGGCACTTTGGTGAGTACCGGTAACCCTTGAGTCAAGTCAAGGAGAGTACGGGGCCGCCGCATGGTGTCGTGAAGCATCAACTGACCTTAGAACCTTACTTGACCATTCTGGCCTCTTTAGGGGTAGTGAGATGACCGACTTTGGTGCAGTCCGAAGTTGGTAGATACTCGATACTACACTCATTGAGGGTTGTTTTCTTGGAATATTTTGGTCGCCAGTTCAGTGGCTAAATCAAAACAATGAACATAGAAAACAATCCAATGATATTGAGCTCCTTAGAACCCGGTTACTATTCATAGGACAGGTTTTGAGCCAACCAACTTCAAGAGGGTAGTACCTAAACTTCATGTTGGCCTGAACTCTAAGGGCTCATTTGTGTGACTTGTGTGCCTTCAAACTTGAACTACTTGCATATTCTTGTTATCTGACAACATGAGTTCCTTGCAGGTTTTGATTTCAGTCCTTAATCTGGACTCATTACAGGGCTTACTTACACCTCACACCTTTGCATCCACGTACATAACATCATACGCATCATAACATCATGCCATAGCATTTCCTTAACCATTTCAAGGATCTCAAGGGTTTGTGATGCAGGTCATGATGAACCAAATGTCTAGCAAGGGGAAAAGGGTATTTATTTTCCTCTAGCCAAGGTTGTTCGGAGATCAAAACATGATAACTTGAGTCAGGGGCTATGACCCACTCAATATGGTGAGCCTGACTCTTGAAGAAGGACTCTTAATAACAGGAAGTTCCTTCAATCAAGCTGCAAAATTCAAATTCTAACAAGTTCCTCTGTTTACCCCGCGAGATCCTTGAAAACATTGCATACATACATATCATTGCATAACAGGTTACCCTTTACAGGTCTCTCATATTCTCGCTGTTTATTTCAGCAATGGCTCTCCAACAAGACAACCAGGATCTTCATATTCAAGAGACTCAGTTCAGGGAAATCTTCCTCGGCCTATCCAAGGGGCAGGAAGAGTTGAGAACACTCCTCATGTGGAATTTGGTCAAGAAAAGTCCTGAAGACAGTAAGGACGAACGACTGAAACATCTGCAAGCTGAGGTAGACGCAATGAGAACTCAGATGCTGGGGCAGATGGCTCTCATCCAAGGCTTAGCTCGGGAACAAGAAGAGTTGAGAACCGTGATCAACCAGCTTCATCAAGACAAATACAACCGTATGAAGCAAATAGTCAAGGCCGAGGATCAAGTCATTAAACAACTTCTGAGAAGTCAAAGGTTTGGTTTGATGAAGATTGGACCTCTCCAGGGTGCCACTACCTCACAGGTCCAACAACAACCTGACCATAAGCAACGGGTTACTCCGAGGCCGTTTACCAAGCTCAACATGCCGCTGTCCCAAGCTTTGCAACACCTGTTGAATTTGAATCTGGTGACGTTGGTAGGACCTCACCCGAATCCTAAGACTTCTTCACCCAACTACAATCCTGATGCCAGGTGTGCGTACCATTCTAACAGCCCGGGGCATGATACTGACGACTGTTGGAAGTTGAGGTACAAAATCCAAAACCTGATTGATGAAGGAGCATTGGAGTTTGAACAAGATGGTCAGGCTGAGTTCTTCTACCATCCCTCCAGGGTTCACCATGTGAAGTGACAAGTCCTGAGACGAGAAGACTTTTTGTTCAGTGGAATTTTCAATTTGTAATTTTCTTTTGATTGTTCAAACATTTATTCATGTCAAACTTTATTACTTTATCAATGCATCGCATATGTCTGTTTTGAATCAATCCATTCGTATTCACTATATACAAATTGCTTTCATTTTTTGTGATGATCAACTCTCGATTAAAAAATTCTAAGCCTTTTGAGGGAGGATGACGAAAATGATACCACGATCTTTACAATATGCTTTTGAACAGACCCCACTGATGAGGTACAGGCATTGTTTCAAATCCTAAACAGTGGAGTTATAAGGAAGATAATCCCTAGCAACCCCTTTGAGCCAAAGAAGTTGGAGTTTTTCTTTTCGCAAAAAAATTAAAACCCTTAATTATAACCTGGGGCAAGGTAGTTTTCTCAGTTGATCCAGGTGCACAATGAATGGCATCAAAGAAGTCTTTCTAAAACAAGAGACAATGATGGTTCCGAATAATCGTAAGGACAGGCAGTCATTATATCTCAAAATAAAAGCCCAATAAGTCAAAACCTATGAAGGAGACTTACAAAAAACTGGGGCATCCCGCTGACTGTAATCACAAAAGAAACAGTTCAGGCAAAAAACAGGGATAACAAAATCAAAAAAGAAAGAGGTCATACAAACCCTCAACCAAAAAAGAAATGACTGCCTGTTCAAAATAAAATGACAGTATCCGAACCATCACTGGAATATCAGAGCAAAGACTCAGACAAGATCTAACGCACGATTAGCTGAGTTTAGGATCGAAGAACATCACGAAGAGCGGGTGGGTACAAATAAATTTTGAGCCTTTATCCTTTGTTTCTTAAACCGTGAACCAGGCCACGTTATAACCCTTAAAAGTCCTAGATGAAGCATGGGTTAGTCCAAAAGCATACTGTTACAAAAGGTATCCTGACTCCTGTAGGGCTTGTTGTAAAATCCTGAGTTGACATCACATTTTACAAAAAAAATTCACTTGTTTTATTGAAAACTGCATTTTCAAAAACTTCAAGACAGACATAAGCTTTGCATTCTTAGAATAACATTGTTTGCATATGACTATTTGTTCAAACAGCAGAGAAATTCACACGATGAATATCTAGTGAACAAAAAAATCTTCTCAAGGATCACCTCAAGTGGAAAAACACTTCCAACCAAGGGGCACGGAATGAGCATTGTCTATCATCTGGGGCAGTCAAGTCAAGATTCAAGGAATCTCTCAAAATGCCAAAATAGCCAGGGGAAAATCTCCACCTGAGTCACTTGGGGCATTGGACATGAATTCCAGCAACGAATCTTGCATGATCAGACATCTTCTGGTAGCATGGCGACACAATACTATTGACAGTGACAACTCCCTAGATTCTGAGAGCGTGGACATAGTCGAAAAAATACTACGCATAATCAAAGACCCGCTAGGTCGACTGGCCTAGGCAAAAACAAGGGCTTCCCGGCGAACCAAAAGGGTTCGGGCAAAAATAAGGGATGAAAATGAAAAAATCTGTACACCCGGCAAGTCGAAAACCTGAAAAGGTGGCTTGGGCAAAAAAGGGTATCCCGGTGGACTGAAAACCCGAAAGGGCGGTCCAGGCAAAAGTTAGGGATCACAGCGTGCGACTATGTCCCGACATCTCGTCACTTGCCTACCAGAAGAAGATTTGTCAATCGGCAGTTATCAAGACCTCCATAGGTACCTTCTCCCATAAAAGCTGGGGCAATAAGAATTGTCCGAACTGTACTAGCTGCTCTGTCCACCGAGGTACCAAGGTAAGTTCAGCTGAAGAACATGACCAAGATACTTTCACTCCCCGCAGAGTAAGGCAAGAGTCAGCAATACTCTCCCCAAGCAGAGTTGGTCTCCCATCAGCCCTAAAAAGGGACAGTATCCCCAGCAAGTCAGCAATACTCTCCCCAAGCAAGTTGGTCTACCATCAGTCCTGGAAAAGTTGGGTATCCCCAGAAGATCTTAATATTCTCCAGCATAGTATACAGATATCCCTCAGCCAGTATCCCCGGCACTCTTAATATTCCTGGACGAAATATAAGATTGTTCCCCGGCGGAGTACAAGATGCCCCAGTGGAGCCATTTCCTCAAAAGCTTCCCCAGAGGAGTTGAATCATCTCCCCAGTAGATTCTGGAAGCTTGTCCCCTGCAGAGTACAAGTATCTCCCCAGCCATATTCAAAGGTTATTCTCCACCAGAGTCTAACTGGGTTATCCTCAGCAAGTTGTTACAAGGGGAAGATCGTCCTCAGCGAAGTTCTTTCTATCCCCAACAGAGCTTATCAACGGGGTCCCCAGTGGAGTTATCATCAAAATCTCAGCGAAGCATCTCTTCCCCACAGAGTAATTCCCTGCAGAGTAATCTCGTCACCAGGTTTATTCCCCAACAGATTCATCTTCTCCTACTGGTTTATTCACACCATCACATTCGTTCATCATCCCCAGCGGAAACGAAGAATTCAACGTCATTCTCCAGCAGCTATCCGGGATTTATTTCCCCCAGCTAAAACATCACATTTTCATACATCATGATACATGCACATACATAATCATATCATACAATCTCATTTATGATGAGAACATCATTGCTTGATCCATATCATGCATTGCATATGACTGACCTTTATCTTTCAGGAAAGATGCAGTCAAATTCTCAAATCCAGTCAAAAGAGACAATCCAGTCAAAAGAGACAAGTCCAGTCAAAAGAGACAAATCCAGTCAAAAGAGACAAGTCCAGTCAAAAGAGACAAATCCAGTCAAAAGAGACAAGTCCAGTCAAAAGAGACAAGTCCAGTCAAAAGAGATAAAGCCAGTCAATGGAGACAAAGTCAGTTAAATCGATTCCTAAAGATTTTTTTGAGGCAAAACCTGTCAATGAAGACAACCTGTCAATGAATACAACCTGTCAATGAAGACAACCTGTCAATGAAGACAACCTGTCAATGAAGACAACCTGTCAATGAAGACAACATGTCAATAAAGACAACCTGTCAATGAAGACAACCGGTCAATGAAGACAACCTGTCAATGAAGACAACCTGTCAATGAAGACAACCTGTCAGTGAAGACAACCCGTCAATGAAGACAACCCGTCAATGAAGACAACCCGTCAATGAAGACAACCCATCAATGAAGACAACCCGTCAATAAAGACAGCCCGTCAATGAAGACAACCCGTCAATAAAGACAGCCCGTCAATGAAGACAACCCGTCAATGAAGACAACCCGTCAATGAAGACAACCCGTCAATGAAGACAACCCGTCAATAAAGACAGCCCGTCAATGAAGACAACCCGTCAATGAAGACAGCCCGTCAATGAAGACAACCCGTCAATAAAGACAACCCGTCCATGAAGACAACCCGTCAAAAGAGACAACTCGTCAAAGAAGACAAAACCTCCCCTGGTTCAGTTAAATCGATTTCTAAAGATTTTTCTGAGATAACCTGTCAATAGAGACAACCCATCAACCTTTTTTTGAAGTTCCAGATTCGATACCTGTATCTAGCCAGGGCATATCTGTGAGCGATTGATTGTAGGTCTATACCTATAACTAGCCAGGAAAGTATCTACATGATGAGATTGAAAATCAACACCTGAAACCAGACAGGAAAACTACCTTTCTTTCTCCAGTATGCAAGTTCTCGCTAAGGAATCTCTTACGCGATCGACACACATTTCCAGATGGCATCTATAAGCCCATCCTCCTGTCCGTCATCTCTCCAAATGGCATCTGTAAGCCTATTCCCGACATCACATTGCTGATACTACACTATGCGAGTG
Source organism: Vicia faba (assembly GCA_948472305.1). Classification (NCBI taxonomy): domain Eukaryota; kingdom Viridiplantae; phylum Streptophyta; class Magnoliopsida; order Fabales; family Fabaceae; genus Vicia; species Vicia faba. The sequence goes on from OX451740.1 coordinate 266,385,823, forward strand.
CAAATTTCTGGGCACTCTAGTGTTCAATCATCTTCCACCTTCGGATCACGAAAGGCACACAAGCCAATCTACATCCTCAGGTTTAAGAAGATTGAACAGGGGCAACTGTTGTACCCCAAAATTTGCCCTCCCATATTCTTCAAGGTTTGTCAAGAATAATCTTCAAATTACTCAAGATTGCTCAAGAGGTGCACAGTCAAACCATCTCCTAAGCCAGTTGAAATTAGGGTTTTGTTTCTTTCAAGGGATTTGAGATTTTCAATGGTTCAATCAAGTCCCATAGGCCTATATGCATTGTCAAGCACCTACATGCCAAGTCTCAAGTCTCACAGTGTCAACTTGCTCAGTCAAAAGTTCCATTTGAACCACAGTCAACTGCAGGGGTAAAATGGTCATTTTGCAGTCAAAAGTAAGAATTTTTGGTCAACATATTATTTTGAGTACACAATCATCATTTGATCAAGTCTTGATCATGATTCCACAAGAATGGCTCAAAAATCATCAAGATGTAAAAAGTTACTATTTTTGGACAGCAGAAAAGTCAACTATATCTTGACCAGGGCATAACTTTTTCATGGTTCATCAGAAAAATTCCATCCAATGCTCATTTTGAAGGGGATGACCTTTACTACAACTCATCTTCACATTCCAAGTCCAAGAAATGCTCTCATAAAAAGTTATCAATTTCTACATTATAGGTCAATTTCAAAAGTCAACAAAAATGCACTTTAAGTCAAAGACCATAACTTGAGATTGGTAAATCCAAATGACATGGGACCAAAGGCATTGGTTATAGGACTTCAAGACCTTTCCAAAATGTCCAAGAACATGTTCATATGATCAAAATTGAGCAAGATATGCATTGGAGAAGTTGGGAAATTTTTATGAATTTGCAAAAGTCAACTTTGCTCAAAACACCTTGTTTTTGCTAATGGGCCTCAAATTTCTTCTTGAAACTTTATCCAAGGCCTATGCACGACCCATTAAGCTTAAATTGAATTATTTTCTTATTTTTTATAAATTAATTGGATTTTTAATCAATATTAATTCATTTAATTCATTTAATTGTAGGAAAATATAAAGATATGGTTTTTCAATCTTTTTGTGAAGCAAGAATGACCTAATCATGCTGGAAATTTCGTGTATCAATCAAGAATATCAAAAACTCCAAAGATGGCAACTTTCTTCATTCAAAAAGATTCAAAAATATTTGATTTTCAATCAAATATTCAAATCATTATTCAATGGATCTTTGTTCAAGGATTTGACCTAAATTCAGTCCCCTATAAGTACACAAGCCAACCCTATTCATGCATACGTGAAATCTCTGCAGAAAAGCCATAACCACATTAAAAAAAATCCAAGAAAATTTAAAATTGTTTTCTATATTCCAGGCCAATTCAAGGACTTTTGTGGATTCAAACACGTTGCTGGGAGTGTGAGGAACGTGTAGCACTCAAAACCAAGCGTTAAAGCTCAAGAAATCCTCCAGAACAGTCTCACGGTTTGCATAGTATTTTCATAATCGTAACTCATGATTCATACATATTTAACATGATTTTGTCATTGTTTTGTATTGCTTGAATTCATATAAAGCTAATGGTATTAATTAATTGGATTATAATGCACAGAATCGAAAGTTACCATTGATGAATTCTAGGGTTCTTGAACTCTAACATTGGGGATTTATAGTACAGGAAAAATCAAGCCTTGAGAGACCTATGGTTGAAATCATTGAGACCAGACGAACACAGTGACACCATCGCGAAATATTTATGTAAACTGTAGAGCTAATCGCTATTTTTGGTCACTGTAGGTTGTGGGGGTTAAAAACCCCCGCTATCTAACATTATTTTTTACAGGCACAGCGAGGACGATGATGAGGTGTTGCTTCCTGGTTGGACAATTCAAAATACGCGCGTTTTTGTTTGTTTTTCAGCATATGCGTTGATTTGTGTATATTATAATTTATTTTTATTATATTAACAAAAGCAGGCAATTGGTGTGGTGGTTGGTGTGCTGGCTGGAAACCATTGGGACCTGGGTTCGAATCCCAGGTCCCCCAAAACCCTTGTTTCTATTTTTTCCTATGTGTTCACATGCAGGTTGCCCAAAAGAGTTTACCATGTACCTGACGCTTCAGCATGCCAAGTGGCCACAGTCACAGATCCAATGGTCCAAAGTTGGATGACCATCATACACCTGGTCAATGCACGTGCATATAGTCTCCAAAGTCAAAGCAGGCTTGAAACAAATGGGCCAGAATTTCCAAACAAGCCTCCTTAATGGGCCATCACCCCCTGGTTTATTATTCCTTTTTATTTTCTTTTCCTTTTTATTTTCTTTTACTAATTATTATTATTATTATTTAATTAACTTAATTAATATTTTTCATAATAAATTCAGAAAATTAAAAAAGGTAAATATTATTATAATTATTATTTATTAATTTCACTTTATTTTTTGTAAATAAATATAATTAATTAATTTAGTCTTTTTTTAATTAGGTCAACTTTAACTTTTTCTCAATAATTTAAAATAAATTAGACTTAGGGTTTTTTTACTAACTTTTGACTATTTTATTTTATTTTCATTAAAAACATAAAAAACTTAAAAAATATTTCTTTTATTTAATTAATTAGAATTAGGTTTAATTAAATACAAAAAGGACCAAAAACTCATTCTTTCTCAAAAAAGGTCAAAACCCTAAGGACTTCTCCGATTCAATTTCTTTTCGCGCATATAATTTTTGATTCATATTTATGTAATTGCTCCGAGGATGTAATAGCGTAATTAGGACTTTTTATCGCTTTCTTTAATTTCTCGCATTTACTTTTCAAGGGTTGTTTTTGGCGATGTAAATACCTGACGCCTTGTAATAGCGTAGATTTACTTCCCGCAATTTACTTTCCGCATATATTAACTGCTATGCATGACAAGACTTATCTGAAAATTAAAATCAACCCGTAGCTCACCATAACATGTACAAAGATAACATAAACTGAAACTTGACACACTCGCACATGCCACTCTTAGGGTACGCCTCACTTGGTTGCCTCGAACGTGGTCATTGAGTATAGGGTGTTTTAGATGTCGCCCTCCTGTCTAAAAGATCCAAGTTGCCTCGAAACGGTTGCCTCGGATAAAAAGGATCTAGGACATTAGGGTTACCGCTAAGGCGTCCTACTATTGCTTTGGTGACCACATGTCCCTATAATCGAATTGACCCGAAAAACTCCAACGACGGTGCTACCTACTTCTCAATAGTGGGATAATACTGTCTAAAGGACATTTACACAACTTAATTTCTTTTGAGTAAGTAGAGGTTCTCAGGTACTTGCTCATTCAAAACAAAAACAACTTTTTCGCACCTACACTTTTCTGACAAAAGTTTTCAAACAAACACTTCATACACTCTTGAGGACAAATACAAGAGTTAAATCGAAGTTTTCAAACAAACTTTTTCAAAACCCACAAACACAAGAAAAGCAAAGCATTTTTGAAAACATAGTGAGCAAGTACCTAAGAGCCCGTGGATAACCACGGATAGAAAGGGTGCTAACACCTTCCCTTTCTATAATCTACCTCCCGAACCGAGAAACATCTCGAAAAGGAATTTTGTTGTGCTTTTGTCCTTTCCTTGTTGGAGAACATAAAAGACGGTGGCGACTCTTGCTTACCGCGACATTTCGCGAACCAACATTCCAAAACAGTCAGTTCTATTTCCACTGATCACAACATTCAATTAAGATCTCTGTCTTTCTCTTGCATTTATCTCTTATATTTTAAAATGGAAATACTTTTCTTCATATGGATTTTTCAAATTCACATACTAAAACTGCACCAAAACATGATAAATATGCAGATCCATGCCTAAAATCACTGATAATGTTACTGCTACTATCCGATATAATTTTGATGCACCCATAAACCAAGTGGAAGAGGAAGATGATAAAGATCTTGAACTCTTCGAAGAATTAGCGAGCGAGATAATATAAAAACCATACCAAGAATCTATTGAGACCATTAACCTTAGCACATAGGAAGATCCAAAAGAGATCAAGCTAGGGTCAACATTGGAAGAAAGCGTCAAAGAAAGGTTGATCAAGTTGTTACATGAATATGTGGATATATTTGCCTGGTCTTACAGAGACATGTCAGGATTGGATACAAATATTGTGGTTCATAGACTACCTCTCAAGGAAGGTTGCTCTCCAGTTAGACAAAAACTCAGAAGAACTCGTCCAGACATGTCTAGCTATATTTGAGAAGAGGTCCTTAAACAATTCGATGCATGGTTCTTAGCGATGGTAGATTATCCACCTTGGATAGCTAACATCGTACCAGTACCCATGAAATATAAACTCATCAATTTTCTGTAAATTTATTGGATTAATAGGCTTGAAGTATCAACTCATAAATCTAAAGCAGTTGCAATTTTCTTTTTTCACCACTCTGCTTTAGATCAAAATACAAAACTTCAAGGCCCAAAAAGCTTCATGCTCCAACTCTACCGGCAAATGACAAGATTTTCCATAGATCATTTGAAAGGGTGTGAGACCAATCAGTGCTTTGAATGCGGTCCAATAAGCCCATAACACATCATCTAACTTGAGGGACCGATCTTTTCTTGAAGAAGAAACCGTTTTTTCTAAAATGCTCTTAATCTCATTATTCAATACCTCTGCTTGACCAATTACTTGTGGATGGTATGGTATTGTAACTTTGTGTTTTACACCATAATGCTTCAAAGCTTTTTCTAATTGAGAGTTGCAAAAGTAATATCCTTCATCACTTATCAACACTCTTGGAGTACCAAAATGCAAAAAATGTTTTTCTTTAGAAATTTGATCACGATTTTACCATTAGCTTTCGGAGAAGCAATCTCTTCCACCCACTTGGACACATAGTCCACAATAACTAAAATGTACTCACAAGAAAATGATGGTGGAAATGGGCCAACAAAGTTAATGCCCATCAATAAAACACTTCAACCTCAAGCACATTTTGTAATGGAATCTCATCTCTTTTGCTTATTCCTCCACTCCTTTGGCAATTATCACAGCTTTGAGCATGCACATGCGCATCTTTAAACAAGGAAGGCCAATAAAATCTTGATTAAAGAATTTTCGCCACCGTCATTTTCCCATTGTAATGCCCACCATAAAATGAGTTATAACAATACCCTAGAATTCTTCTTGCTTCCTCCTTTGTAACACACCTCCTTAACAAATTATCCACACCAATATTAAAAAAATATGGTTCATCCCACACATAGAAAGTTGCATCATGAAGGAACTTTTTCCCACTAATTCCAACTCAAATCCCCTGGTATCCAACCAGTAGCTTTGTGATTAGATAAATCATCATAACACAATCTTTCTTGAGTCATGAGTAGTTTTTCATTTGGAAAAGCTTACAGAACTTCATTTTCCTTTATCGTGATCTCATTGTTCACTAACCTTGACAAGTGATCTGCCACCAAATTCTCCGAGCCCTTTTTATCTAGAATCTCTCATTAGAATTCTTACAACAAAAAGATACACCTAATGAGCCTTTGCTTTGAGTCCGATTTCGTGAGAGGATACTTTATAGCTGCATGGTCAGTGTATACAACAACTTTTGAACCAAATAAATTGGACCTAAATTTTTCTAATGCATACACTATTACTATAATTCTTTTCTGTTGTGCCATAATTAATTTGTGTCTCATTCAAACATTGCTAGCATAATGTATCACATGAAATTTTTTGGTTTTTCTTTGATCAAGAATTGCACCAACAACATAATCATTAGCATCACACATTAATTCAAAGTCATGTTTTTAATCGGTTTCTATTTATTATTGGTGCAATTATCAATTTTTGTTTCAATTCAGTAAAAGCAATCAAATAAGAATTATTGAAATTAAAAGACTTTTCTTTATTGAGCAAGTTGCTCAATGGCTTTGCAATCTTGGAGAAGTATTTGATAAATCTTTGCCGCATGACCCAAAAAAATTCGAATCCCCTTCATATTCAATGGTGGTGGCAACTTCTCAATAACCTCCACTTTGGCTTTGTCAACTTCAAGTCGTTTGGAAGAAACTTTTTGACCAAGAACAATGCCCTTGGTAACCATGAAAGTGCATTTCTCCCAATTTAGAACCAAGTTTGTTTCCACACATCTTTTCAAAACAGTATCCAAGTACTTCAAGCACAAATAAAAAAAATCCCCAAAATTGGAGAAGTCAACCATGAAGACTTCCATAGACTACTCAACGAGATTGGAAAATATAGCTTGCATACATCTTTGAAAACTGGTCGGTCCATTGCACAAACCAAACTACATCCTTCTATACGCAAAAACACCAAACGGTCAAGTGAAAGCCATCTTTTCAGGATCTTCTGGATTAACCGTAATTTGGTTATATTCGAAATATCCATCCACAAAGAAATATAATTCTTGACCTAATAATCTCTCAAGCATTTGATCCATAAAAGGTAGAGGGAAGTGATTTTTCCTAGTCGCTTGATTGAGCCTCTGATAGTCAATACACATCTTCTAACCCGTTACGGTCCTTGTCGGAATTAATTCATTTTTTCATTAGTTACCACGAGCATTCCACCTTTCTTTGGAACCACTTTCATTGGATTCTCCCATGTACTATAAAAATTTTGATAAATCATCCTGACCTCCAATAGCTTCACAACTTCTTAGAAATTGGTTCATTTTTCTAACGACTTCCTTCATTATAGGATTCAAGCAGCAATGTGGTTGAGCAACTGGCTTGAAATCCTCTTCCATCATATTTTTATTCATGTAATAAGTCAGACTAGTCCCTTTCAAATTAGATAGAACTCAACCTATTGCTTCCTTGTTTTCTTTCAACACATGAACCAATTTCTCTTCTTCTTTGCTAGATAATGAACCACTAATAATAACCGGGTTATTACCACCCTCTTCTAGAAACACATACTTCAAATGTGAGGGTAGTATCTTCAATTCAAGCTTAAAATCATCAATTTTTTGCTCATTTTTCAACTCTTCAATTTTGACATTAAAAGGATTAATTTCTTCCAATGCATAAAGTTATCTTAAACAATATTCAATTTCCTTATCTTCATCTTCATTGAGAACTTCACGTGCACCAGTCAAAGTTTCTCAAGAGGAGTGAATAAATGAACTTTCCTTTCCACATCCATGATAGCTTCATCGGTAGAATCAATTCTTAAGCAATCACCTGTTCATATTGAACCTAGACTTTCATCAAACCATCATCAATATCAATACTCATTCTTGCGGTATTTATAAAAGGTTGGCCAAGAATCAAAGGTGCATCATCATCTTTATCCATATCCATCACCAAAAAATAAATGGGAAGTAAGAACTTATCAACTTTCACCGAAACATATTCAGCTATGCCAAATGGACGAGTAGTAGATTTGTCGGCCAACTGAATTGTCATCTTTGTCTCTCTAATGTCAATGTTTTCTAACCTTTGAACCACAGATAACAGAATCAAGTTAATTCTAGAACCCAAATCCACTAGTGTTTTGCCAATATCCACATCACCAATTCTTGATCCGTGTATTTCTTTTTCTTTGAAAGAATACCCATCATGAATTTTGCATAAGTAGGCATTTTCTCAAGGGCTTCATAAAATGGAATATTTATTTGCAGCCGACTAAAAATATCCAAAAACCTTGCATAATGCCTTGTGTTATCTTTCACTATAGAAGCATGATGATAAGGTAAGTTTTGCACTAGAAGAATTTTTATTTTCTTCTTCTCCTCTTGCGACTTCTTCTTTTCCTCACTCTTTTTCTTTTCTATCACTTCTTTTTAAATTATCTTATTTTCAACTAATACTTCCTCATTATTATTTTGTTCTACTTCTTCCTTAACTTCTTTCTCTTTTTCTATCACAACTTCCTCATTTTCAACCTCATCACCAATTCCATTTCTCACTTCTCTATCACTCCTAGCTAAAATGGATTTGCAATTCTCCTTAGGATTAGTTTTAGTGTTTGCAGAAAATGATGGCCCCACTTGTTGATCGGCTAATTGCTTAGCTAGTTGACCAACTTGTTTTTCAAGATTCTTGATTGCTGCCTCATTGCTCTTTTTATTATCCATAGGCATTTACATGAATTGATTCAAAGTTTCCTCAATCTTTTAAGGTCTTTCTTGAGCTTGAGGATTTTGAGTGAAATTTCGATAAGGATTTTGTCTATTGGATGGACCTTCTTCTTGTCTTGATCCTTGGCTATATTGTACATTGTTTTCTCTTTGTTGATAACCGGAGTTGATTTGATATGGTGCTTACCTTTGTTTGTATTGATTTTGATTTTCCATGTATTTCACCTCTTCATTCATCAGTGGAAATTAATCTATTGGATAACCTCCATTACACAATTCACATGAAATAACTTGTTGATGTTTGTTAGGAAACTCTTGCATCTCTGTGAGTTGTTGTGGGAGTCTCGATATTTGTGTCATAACCGGCAAATAAATGCGAGTCGCCACCACTACTTTTTGTCCTAGGGACGGGAAAAAATGGATAACCCTAATTGTTTGGATATTCTAAGTTCATGAGTTGGTTAGACGAAGGGAAGTTTTTAGGCACCCTTCATCTCCCTTGTTCTCAAGGGGCATCCTATTTTAGGTTTCAGGGTAGATCGAGAATTTTCTATTTAAAAGCATGTTATTATCAATTGTATAAGAAAATGTTTAGTTTTTTTAATTATGGGACTCATCTTGGTTTTAACCACGTGCCTACGTATCCCCTTGTGAAGAATCAGAGTCCAATTTCATAGTTTGTATGTGTTTGGTTAGTTTTTTATTGGATAGTGTAAATGCTTTCGAACAATTCTTTGAAATTCGTCTGTGTTTGAAAATTGCGTAGTCATAGACGTAGTTAGAAGTTTAATTTGAAAGTAAATCTACAATTCTTTTTTGAAAATAATATGGAATTTGAATTAAGTTATTAGAAAATAAATTTGAAGTGGGTTAGCTATTTTGAATGCATGGTGTAATTTTGAAAATATTTGAATGATATTGAAGTTGAAGTTAGTGAAAATGTTTAATGAATTAAATAAAAAAGGTTAGTAATTTTTAGAAATTTTTATAATAATAAGAAATTTTTATTTAATACAAATGAAAAAATGACGTAGAGAAAAAATGCTCAAAGTGAATGAATAAGTGTAATGGGATAAATAAGTTAAAATAAATTGATAAATTAAATAAATAAATTTATTAAAAAGGTGGGGTGTATTTTAATTCAAGTAAGTAAAACTGGGGGGTGTCAAGAGTAACGACTTAAGCCCAGGATCAGGTTTTGGTCTATTAGCGTGGGGGTGTTGGTGTAGTTGAGGAGAGTAATTTGGAGTGTGTGAATAGAAAGGGCCTAAGCCCATAACAACTTATTAAATCCATTTGGACTCTATGGGGGTGAGTCCATAACGTTATGATGAGTTAACATGATTGCAATTGTTTGATTCAGATCATATGGTTACCAAGAGTTAATCTTGGAATGAAGATCTGTAGTATGACAAACTAGAGGCTGTGATTGATTATTGACCGAGGGTGTCTGGTAGAGAACTGGGCGAAGGAACTAGTCAAAGTCTCCTCATCACGTGGACAGGGAATGACCACGTGTTGCTCATCAAGCCAGATGCAGAGGGAGTATTTATTTTCTTTTTCTTCACAAACTTTCATTTCTTAATTACCCTTCTCTCTCTTACTCTTGTTTTCTCTCCTCTATCACTCTTTAAAAACGAAAACCCCACCAAACCCCAACCCAAAACCTAGAAGTATGAGGAATCCCCAAGAACCCGAACCCTACAAACCCTAGCGTCTTATACCCTAACCCTTAGAACCCTAGGCTAAAATGAAAAACCCTAAGTTGGATTTATGAACCCTAACCCCAAAGATGAACCCTAACCCTAAAAAACTCAGAATTCGATGGCAAACACATAGATCTGATGCAAACACCCAACAATAAAAATCAAACCCCTAAGCTAAGTGGTTTTCGTATTCACCTCTCCTTGCCGTGAATCTTCTAACTCTGGTCAGGTTCTCGTTTCTTATCTTCTTCTCCTTCTTTTTTTTTGCAGGTACGACTAGGGCTTGGATGTTTGTGTCAGGGTTTGAAGGATTTTCTCTTCAAACTCTTCTGAATGCTCCTCTACTTCTCCAATTTTCCTGCTAGAATTTTCTTCCCCGATTTTTTTTGTCCCCTCTCTGTATTTAGTCTTAGGTATTTATAGTTTTAGGGATTAGTTTAATCAGGAAACCTTATTTGGGTAGTTTTCTATTATAATTCAATTAGCTTTTAGATTGATTGTAATTGATTCAGATTGAGGATTTGCGTATATTTTAAAATTAGGGTTTGAGATTGATTCATGTACTTAGACGAATTATGTACGTATATTCAAATGTTTTGAAATAAAATCTTATCTTGGTAAAGATTTGATTCAAAAATATTTTATGGGCATTTGTTAATAGCTTAGGGAAGAAGAGATGGAGGATGCGCAACTTGGACTCAGGGTTTAGAAACCTTAGTTGACCATGGTCAACTCCCGCAAAAATACTAAAATAAAAAAATTAAATAATAATAGTAAAAATGAGTAATAATACAAGAACATAACTATGTTGACCCCATATACACTTAACGTACGAAAATAATAGAAACTATAATATTAAGAACATAACTAAATAGAATGAAACATAAATTTTTTGAAGTTGACTTCCGGTTAGCTGATTTTTCAGATTTTGCCAAATAAATATAAGGATTAACAAAAATTAAATTACATATTTAGACTTTTTTTTCTAAAATAATTTAAAACCTTAAATATATATATTTAGCCAAATATTCTCTTCGCCAAATATTACCTTATGAAATGTAAAAAAGGATAAATTAGTATCTTTAGAGGGAAAAAAGGATAAGTTTTTTTATGAAAATAAATTGAAACTAAATATAAAGGATGAACTAGGTGTTAATGTGATTTAAAAAATAAAAATATGCATTATTCCAAAGTAAGTTAAATATCAGAAAATAATTTACAAAATTTAGTATAAATGCACCAAAAAATCATAAAAACCAAGTGACAAATTATTTTGACTGTAGAATATAAGGATGGAGAATTTGGGGTATAGCAGCTGCCCTTATTTAATTACTCTTTGATGGAAGGGTGCGAGAATCTGAAGTTCTTGCACATTCTGATAGGAGGGTTATTAAATAATGAAAGACCCCACAATTTTCCCAAAGACTCCTTTTTTAATAATTTTTTAATAGACAATAGTTTGAAGAATAAAGCAAGTAACTGTAAAAAGGTTAAGGATGACGCAGATAACTCATCAATGCCTGAGAAAAGTAATCGTAGATTTCGCGTATTCACCACAACCCAGGGGTTAAATAACATAAGTTTGAAAAAAATATAACTTATTGTTGCTTCGAGACTAATGCAACAAGTTATATCGAAGTTATTGCCTATTTATCACAACCTAAGGGGTAAATAACACAAGTTTGATAACTAATTTTCGCTTCGAGACTAACACAATGAATTATATTTCTAATTTTAGTGCATCTACCATAACCTAGGGGGTAGATAACACAAGTTTGATAACTCATTGTCTCTTCGAGACTAACACAATGAATTATATCGCATATTTTCGCGCATCTACCACAACCTAGGGGGTAGATAATAGAGTTTTGAAAAATAACTTACTAAAGCTTCAGGACTAACATAGTAAGCTATATCGTAGACTTTGTATTTACCACAGCCTAAGGGATAAATAACACAAGTTTGATAATTAATTGTCACTTCGAGACTAACAGAATGAATTATATTGCAAATTTTGCATTTTTATCACAACCTAGTGGATAAATAATGATGATTTGAAATTTGAATTAGAATTGTTTGAATATGAAAAGTTCTGAATTTGAAAAATTTGAATATGAAAAATTGAATCTGACCATTGAAAAGTTTTACAGTTGAAAGCTTGAATAACATGCCCGTAGGCTGATGATGAGTAGGCTATAAATATGTATTATAGGTATACCGCCTATCATAATTTGGTTTTGTAGCACCTCTAATTGTTATGTCTGTTCTTAACTGAGGCTGCTATTTGTAATAGTGTAAAAGCTAAGACTTGAATTTGTAATTTACGCAGGTGACTTAGCTTAACTTAGTAAATAAGCCTTGAGATATTGTGAAGTATTCCTGGGCCTATGTAACAATTGAAATGTTTATGCACAATGTTTAATAAAAATGTTATGAATATGTAAATGCACCAAGTGTTATATAAGTTTACTGCTTGGTAAGAAGATATGTTTATGCAAATGCGTAAATTTTCCTCGTTAGATCATTGGATTTTCCATTTTGGAGGAAATGTGCTTTCGTAATTTTGATCTTTGAATGTGCATTTTTGTTTTTTTCGAATTCGGTTGTCTTGAAGTTGTTCTTTTGAAATTTTCTTTGAAGTTGATATTTAAACGTATACCGTCTCGAAGTTGATCTTTTGAAATTTTGCTTTTGGCGTTGACTTGAAATTTTTCTCTTTGTCGTCTTGAGATTGATTTGAGATTTTGTGTGTTGACTTCCATTATGAAACCTGGGCCATTTTTGAATGCTTGTGTGCTCCATTTGAGTGTATATTGGGAACCATGGGTTTCCCTTCAATTTTTTCAACTTAAAACACCTTTAGCGTTTTCAACACCTTTGATTATTTATGCCCATATAGTTTTAATGCATCGTTTATAAAAATAATCGTCATATTTACAAGCAAGCTGAAATGATAAAAGAGCGGGAAAAATTAGAAATGCGAAAGTAAGAAATTATGAAAAAAAAAATGAAATTTTAATAATAATGGGGCCTGTAAATAGGCAATGATATAAGATGTAATTCCTTAAAAGAAGTAATTATAGAAAATACAAAAATAATAATGGAAATGTGTTGTACCCCAAAATTTTCCCTCTCATTTTATCAAGATTTCCCCTCACAAGACTCTTTGGACTCCAGACATGATTAGAGTTTGCTCTGCTCAAGACATCTCCTTGCACTGTTGACCTGAAATTAGGATTTGAGTTTGCACAGGGATTTTTGGACTTCCAATGCTCAAAATTACTTTCATACTTCATGTTGGACTTATAAGATTGCCCATACCAAGTTTCAAGCTTTGAATCAAATTTTTGCCCAGTCAATTGGACAGTTGACCTAAGAAATCAGCTGTATTGGGGAAAAAACCAACTGTGGCCAATTTACAGTCAAACCTCATAATTTTTGATCCATATCAACATTATAGACTCATATGAACCATTTGATCAAGTTTGGGCCATAACTCCTCAAGAAATTTGATCAGATCATCAAAAGGGCAAAATGGTCATTTTTAGGGTTTTGACTGCATAAGGGCAATTTCTGATTTTTCACTTAGCCAATGGAAAATTGGGTTCAAGCATGGATTCAAGGACTCAATTGCATCATATTGACCTAATCACAAGGATCAAAAGATCTCAAATGCATTGGATTGACAGATGGATTTTCCAGTCAACTGATCAAAAATCAACTGTACACTGAAAAGTCAAACTTTGACTTTTTGGTCAAAATCAAGTGCCAAGGGTCATTTTTCATCAAGATGTGTCAAAACATGAAACTTGTTCATCAAGAAACCTAATTTTGGAAATTAGGGTTTAAGATTGAAAATTTCGTAACTTAGAAATTTTCTAAGTTATGAAATTTACTTATTTTCCCCAACTTTGCCTAACTTTTTCACCATGATGCAATTGGATTCAAACCAAACTTCCAACATGAAAGTTGTAGTCCTCCACAAAATCTATAACTTTTATTCACAAAGTTTTCCCAAAATATGCTTGGATCTCAAGATATGATTTTGTGAACAAGGGTCCATGAAACTTTTAACTTAGTGAAATTTTGCCCTAGTTTAGGCAGGATTTTGACATATCTTCATGGCAATTTTTCACCTAGTTCCCATTGGAATATCAAAATGCATTTCAAATATGGATTGTAGAGCATGTTACAAGCTTTCCAAAATGTCCAAGAACTCTCCAAAATCATTTGTGGTTAGGTAGAATCAAAGGTTTGAATTTGGAAAAATGTCACTTTGATCCATGGCATTTTTCATGTTGCTACAAGTTGCAATTTCTATCCAGCCTTACTTGTACTTGTTTACATGTATCTAAACTCTTCCACACTAAAAAATTGAATGCAAACTCAATGGATTAAGGCATTGTTCTGATCTTTAGAAGTTTACACAAAGGATTAATCTAAAAATGGCAAAAAGGTAGCATTGCCACTTTGATAAAGTTGGCTTTATGTCAATTTGTTTCTCTTGAGTATTGCACCAAGCCTTTGGCAGAAAACCAATTCCACAAACTCAGGGAAAAGTACAACAACTTTGTGCAGCTAGGAAGGAGGCCTGTACAGGCTTTTTGCTTGATCACTTCACACTTTTCTTCAAAACCAAGTCAACTTGCAAAAATGACATAACTCTTGCATCTGATATAACCAAGTGTTGTAACCATTCAAACAAGTTTTGCATATCACACTAAGTCAGAAGCACGAGCTAACCACTTCTCAAGCCTTCCAAAAACCAAAATCACATTTTTCTTGCAAAACAAGGCAACTTCTGCAGTTTGACATCCAAAGCAAAATCCACTCGTGCGTTTTTCTTGCAACCACCTCAAACACATTCTAAAAAACACACCTAAGCATCCCAACCATTGGCCAACAACTGTAACCTTGTTTTCAAGCTTCACCATTTCTGAATTCTGACTGTGCAGGTTGACTTCTACAAGCTTATCCAGGCAAGTTCAAAGCTAGCTAGGCATTGGGAAAGCTTAAAGGAACTTCAAGCAAGCTCACAAGCATCTCAGGCCTCATTGAAAACCCCTACATTGCCATACTCGATCTCAACTGAAACATGTAAAGTTCAAACTTCTATCTCTTTATTTAGGAAACATTAGGCTTAAGTTTGTGAATAAAAAATGTAGTACTCATTGCTCTTGAGTTGTACATATGCATAGATTTCATTTAAGTTAACTGAGTTGGGAGAATTTGAATGATGAACTTTCTGAAAAAACTAGGTTAGAAATTAGGGCCAGAGAAATTCTCTCTGGTCTTTGAGAGTTAGATTAAGTTTTTTATATGGTTAGAATCGTATGATCATGCTCTATAACTTTCATGTTGCAAGTTTTTGCTTTAAAGCACGTATGCAGGATTTCCAATTTTGAATACCAGGCACGCGTATTTTTGTCACAAGGTTGAAGATGATGGAATCTGGGCTGGGCCTTGGCATTTCCTTGCTGTTTGCACCCCTGGGCTTGCTGCTCACACCCCTTGGCCCATTGTTTTTGTATTTTCATATTTTTTTCATTTCTTTTTAGTTTCTGACTTTTATTTTATTTTTCTAAATATTAAAAATTACTAAAAATATTTTCATAAATTTTCATATTTTATTTTATTATTTTTATTATTTTTTCTAGCATAGAAATAATTACTTTGATAATATACTTATATTTTCTTAAAATAAATTCATAAATAATACAAAAAATATTATATTTTTATATTTTTATTATTTATACATTTCAATAATATTTTCTCATATATTTTCATTTCTTAATATTTGTATATATTTTATTTACTTGTACACAAATAAACAATTATAATATATACATTTTCTTAAAACAAATTAGGGTTTCCACCCTTAATAAAAATAATCTTTTATTTTCTTATTTTTAATACATTAAATAACTCATTTTTACATACATAAAAATAAATACAAAAACATTTTGCATATTTATATTTATTTGCATATTTAAATATTGTCTATTTATTTATTTGCATAATTAATTCAATTTGGTTGTAATAGTTGATTTAGGATTTTTATTTTCTTGCAAATATTCCCCTATTCAAATTTGTATCCCCCTCCCCATAATCATGTTGTAATAGTGGTAGATTTACTTTTACGCACTTTATAGCTTTCAAATACGCCATGATAGAAAGATTAGGGTTTGTATGCAAAAATCCAAAATAAACAAATAGCTTGACTAATACAAGACAAAATGCATGAAAATGACAACACAATGCACACAAGCACCCCTAGGGTTTCATCCACTTGTTGCCTTTAAAATGGCCATGGTATGCATGCTAGGTGTCTTGGCAAAACAAAATCAAAACAAAAAGATCATAGTCCCTCTATGACGCCATCTTGGTTGCCTATACAAAAATGATCTAGTCCCTCAAACAAAAACATGCTAAGATACTTAGCACTATTGCTATCATGGTCAATACGATGACCCGTGCCTGTCCCGTTTAACATCCAAACACAAGGTTGTTTACCAAATGCAATGGTAAAACAACAATGTCAAAGGGTTAAAAATGTGTAGGAAAGATCTTTGAGTAGGTAGGTAGATGCTCCTAGTTACTTGATCAAAACTTGTAAACATCCTTGCTAATTTCAAAAACACATCACAACACAATTTCAAAACATTTCCCAAAACAAACTTTCAAACAATGAAACATTTTTCAAAAGACAATACACCTTTGTATACATTCAAACAAGAATCATTACAAATGTTGCCACAACGATGGCCTCTTTTCAAAATACTTTCAAAACCACACACAAAAGCACCATTTCAAACAATTAAAAAGCAAAAGCAAGTGATCTAAAACAAGTAACTAAGAGCCCATGGAAAACCATGGATGAAAAGGGTGCTAGCACCTTCCCTTTTCATAATCTACCCCCCGAACCCAAGAAAACATCTCAAAGGTCTTTCCTGTGCTTTTTGACCTTTCCTTTGGATAAATAAAAAGTCGGTGGCAACTCTTGCTAAATCGAAACATTTGCGAACACAAACGCAAACCCTCAAGTCAGTTCTCCCACCGCATCACAGAACTGGCGACTCTGCTGGGGAATTATCTAAATGTGGGGTTACCTTAGGGTTTTAGATAACCTTTACATGCTTATCTTGTTTGCTTTGATTGCTTTACATTTGGTTCTATTGTTTGGGTTTGAAATCCTCTACCCGGATTTGGGAAACATTCATAGTTAAATAGCAATACGTTGTGGAAACTGTGCGGGGTATACCGACATGGTTGAAGCAATAACTATATTAGTGCGAAGTATTTGTGGGTATCGGTAGCCTTTGAGTTAATCAAAGAGAATACGAGGCCGCTGAGTGATGTCATGAAGCACTAATGGACTTTTAGAACCTTTACTTGACCATCTCGGCCTTTTTAGGGGCAGTGAGATGACCGGCTTTGGTGCAGTCCGAAGTTGGTAGATACTCGATACTAAACTCATTGAGGGTTGTTTTCTTGGAATATTTAGGTCTCCAGTTAAGTGGCTAAACTAAAATAATGAACACAGAAAATAATCCAGTGATATTGAGCTCCTTAGAACCCGGTTACTATTTATAGGACAGGTTGAGCCAAGTAAACTTCAAGAGGGTACTTACCTATGAAACCCCATGCAAGCCTGAAACTAGGATATTGTGTGATTTGTTTGTACATATGTACTTGTTCATAACATCATGGACATCATGAAGCATCATATGCATCCACTAACCATTTCAAGGATTTGGATCTTCATCTTTGTTCCTGTTTTGTAGGTAATGGAATCACTTCGCAGGAAAACAATTCAAGTCAACCTTGTAAGAATTCCTCCTCAACTCAAGGATCTAGCTTCAAGGATTCCTGAGAATTCTCCATTCACCGAGAGGCATGTTCGTCTTCTCAACTTAGTCAACACCAACACTGAGGAAGACATGGTGAAAGTTCTCTTCCAGTTCTTTGACCCCCTACACCACTGCTTCACATTTCCTGATTACCAGCTTGTGCCTACTTTGGAGGAATTTTCTCAACTTATGAGGATTCCTATTCTCCATCAACTATCCTACAACGGTACGGAAAGAGATCCAAAGCCTGAAGATGTTGCTCAAGCCTTACACTTGCAACCATATGATATCATAGGCCATTTGGAAACCAGAAGTGGTGTCAAGGGTTTCTTGTCAAAGTTTCTGTTTGAGAAGGCCCAAAGCTGCTAGAATTCATTGGACTTACAAGATTTTGAGGAGATTATGGCTCTTCTCATCTATGGTTTGGTCTTGTTCCCAAACCCTGACCAGCTTATAGATGTCAGTGCTGTCAAAATTTTCATGGCTCGCAACCCGGTGCCTATATTGCTTGGGGACATCCTCCACTCATTTCACACACGAACAATAAGGAAAAGAGGTGTTCTCATGTGTTGTACTCCTCTACTATCAAGGTGGTTTATTTCTCACCTTCCCCAATCAGTCTTGAAGAATGAGCAAGGTTTGAAGTGGTCACAACGATTGATGACTCTTACACATTCAGATGTTCATTGGTGTTCTCGATCCCGAGAAAATGTTATCATCATTGATCGTTATGGGGAATTCCCTAATGTCCCACTACTAGGCATTAGGGGAGGCATTACCTACAACCCCTGCTTGGCTCTGAGACAGTTTGGGTATGCCCGAAGGGATGTCCCACATGACATGCTGATTCAAGACTTGATTTTTGACTTCGACAACGACGATCAAGGACTTCGACAAAGGTTCATCCGAGCTTGGAGGATGCCCAATGTGATACGGTGGGAGAACTGACTTGAGGTTTTGCGTTTGTTTTCGCAAATGTTTCGGTTGAGCAAGAGTCGCCGCCGACTTTTTATTTTATCCTAAGGAAAGGTCAAAAAGCACAGGAAAGACCTTTGAGATGTTTTTGGGTTCGGGGAGTAGATTATAGAAAGGGAAGGTATTAGCACCCTTTCTATCCATGGTTATCCATGGGCTCTTAGTTACTTTCTTAGATCACTTTCCTTTTGCTTTTCAATTGTTTGAAATGGTGCTTTGTGTGTGTGGTTTTGAAAATGTTTTGAAAAAGATGCCTTGTCTAGGCAACCTTTGTAACAATTCATGTTTGAATGTTTTACAAAGGTGTTTGTCTTTTTGAAAAGATGTTTCAATGTTTTTTGAAAGTTTGTTTTGAAGTTGTGTTGTGATGTGTGTTTTGAAAAATGGCAAGGATTGTTTTGCAAGTTTGATCAAGTAACTAAGAGTTGTCTACCCTATTTTTACTCAAAGATTTTTTATTATGTTTTTAACCCTTTTAACAGTGTTGTTTCACCATTGTATTTGGTGAACAACCTTGTGTTAGGATGTAAACGGGACAGGCGCGGGTCATCGTATAGACCATGAAAGCAATAGTGTCAAGTATTTTTGCGATTTTCTTGAGGGACTATGATCATTTTGTTTAGGCAACTAGATAGCGTCATCGAGGGACTATGATCATTTTGTTTGTTTTTGTTTTGTTTTGCCAAAATACTTGACATGCAAACATGGCCCATTTTTGAAGGCAACAAGTGGATGTAACCCTAGGGGTGTAAGTGTGTAACTGTTTGTTTTTTCATGCATATTTATCTTGGATTAAGTCAAGTTATTTGTTGATTTGATTTGCATACAAGCGCTAAGTCTAAACATGGCATAATTGAAAGCTTTTAAATGCGAAAATTTAAAGGCTAAGCTATTACAACATGATATATGGGGATGGGGGTACAAGTTTGAATTTGGGGATATTTGACAAGAAAATAAAATCTAAATTATTACAACCATATCGAATATACAAATATTAAACATTTAAATAAATACAATTTAAATAAATATCAAAATGCAATGTATTATGCAAAAAAAGATTTTTTATGTATGTGAAAAAGGTTTTCATGTTTGAAGTATAAACAAGATAAGAAAAAAAGTCATTTTTTGATTATTTTTATGGTTTAGGGCAAAACCCTAATTTTTGAATAAATAGTATTATTTATTAATTATGTACAAGGTATATTAATTTATACAAAAATAATAAAAAGAAGTATATTGTAGAAAAAGTATTCTTGGTGTCAAATATTAAATAAAAAATAAAAGTATTATTTTTGTATTTTTTGCCCTAATTATCTAATAAAATATACAAGTATTTATATATTATATATTAAATATACTAAATATGTACAAAAATAAAATATTGATTATTTACAAAAATGTATTTTTTTAGGAAATGTTTTCAAAGTGTAAATAAAAATAATAACTAAAAAGATAAATATTTTGTATTATTTTCTAGGGTTTTAAATAAAAAGGAATTACATTATTTATATACATATGCTTAATAAAACAAATAAATGCCAAATAAATGTAAAAAAATGTGGAAAAATATTTTTGGTGTTTTTTATGTTTGGACAAAAAATATCAAGTCAGAATAAAAAAGAAAAATGCAAAAATGACAAGTATTTCACATAATGGGCCAGGGGGGTGCAAATGGAAAAAAAGGGTGTAAACAACAAGATTGACTCAGGCCCAGCCCAAGCCAGTCATCTTCAACCTTCAGCTTTATCCAAACGCGCGCTTCCTCGTTCAAAATACAAACTCCTGATTCTTTGATTTTTAGCAAAAACTCATAACACAAACAATGTAGAGCATCAAACCACGATTCCAAATATGTAAAAAACTTGACCTAACTCTAAGAAACCAGGGAGAATTTCTTCACCCCCAATTTCTGACCTAACTTTTTTTCAATATTCATGGCTAAAATTCTCACAGCATGTTTGATATAAATGAAAAGTGAACACATGTATGGCTTTAGGGCTATGAGTAGAACGTGTTTCATTCATAAACCTAAGCTTAATCATGCATGGATAGAGAGATAGAAGTCCTTAGATTACTTGTTTCAGCTTGAATCGTGTACATCAATGTGGCCAACTTCAATGGAGTTTGAGCTTCTGTATAACTTGCCTGAAGTCCAAGGAAGCTTCTCCAACACCTAGCTTGCTTTGAATCACTCTGTATCGTGCTATGAAAGTTCACCTGCAAAACTGAAAAATGAAAATGGCAGCTGAGGTTAGGGGAGTTACAGCTTGTGTTTAGGGCTTGGAATAGTTTCAGTGGATGGTATGGAATGTGTTTGATAGGTTTTTAGCCAAAGTGCACAAGCCAATTGAGTTATGGACCTCAATCTGCAGCAAGTACCCTGTTTTTGCAGCAAGAGGGTGTTTTGGTGTATTAGGAGGTATGAGGGGTGGTTGAGTCGTGTTTCAGGATTGGTTTGATGTATGGAAAATGTTCACAAGGTTTGCTTTGGCTTATGCTTGCAGGAACTGAAAGTTGGTGTCTTTTTGCAAAGTTTCTTCTACTATAAGCAAGAAAGTGTATGTGATGTTATATACCTGTCCAAGCCTGCCTGCCATGCTGCATCTCTTGTTCTTGATAACACAAATTTGTGGACTTGATTTTGTCTCTAAGATCTGGCCCCCATGTCCAAGGATTTTGAATTTGACATAAAGTGATACTTTATCAAAATGGCAAATTTGCTTTTTCCAATTAAGGGTTAATTTAACATGTATTGTCCAAATGGGTGAAATAATGTCTTAACACAATGGTTAGGCATTAAATTAAGGAGTGTAAACTTGGTCTTGAGGCCTGCAAGCTAGCATTACACAAACTGATTTGAAAAACGCACTTGTTATGAACATGCCTTGGTCATGAACAAAAGTGAGTTTTGGCCAACTTTGCAAATTCGATTCTCTCTAACCACAAGGGTGTTTGAGAAGTTCTTGGACAATTTGGAAAGATTGGAATGTGTACTATAATCCATATTTGTAATGAAAATTGAAACTCCAAGTGGAACCATGTGAAAAAGGGCCAAGAAGTTGGACAAAAATCCTGCCTAGAATAGGGCAAAATTTCTCTAAGTTAAAAATGTTTTGTACCCTTGTTCCAAAAATCATAACTTGAGATACAAGCTTCCTTTGAGAAAACTTTGTGAATCAAAGTTGTAGATTTTGCAATGGACTACAACTTTCATGTTTCAAGCTTTGTTTGAATCCATTTTCATCTTGGTGAAAAAATGGGACAAATTTAGGAAAAAATAAGAAAATTTTATAACTTAGAAAATTTCGAAGTTATGAAATTTTTTCATTTTAAACCCTAATTTGTAATTTTGGGTTTCTTGATGAACAAGTTTCATAATTTGACATGTCTTGATGAAAAATGAATCTTGGCACTTGATTTTGACCAAAAAGTCAAAGTTTGACTTTTCAGTATACAGTCAAATTTTGATCAGTTGACTGAAAAATTCATCTGTCAATCCTATGCATTTGAGATCTTTTGAACTTGTTGAATGGGTCAAGACAATTCCATTGAGTCCTTGAGTTCATATATGAGCTTGGTTTGCCATTGGTTAGGTCAAACAGTCAAAAATTGCCTTTGTGCAGTCAAAACCCTAAAAATGACCATTTTGCCCTTTTGGTGATCTAATCAAATTTCTTGTGGAGTTGTGATCCAAACTTGATAAAATGATTCATATGAGTTCATAATGTTGATGTGGGTCAAAAATCATGAGGTATGACTTTCAATTGGCCACAGTTGACTTTTTCCTCAATACAGCTGATTTCTAGGTCAACTGTCCAATTGACTGGGAAAAGATTGGAATCAAGGCTTGAAACTTGGTACGGATAAACTTGTAAGTCCAACATGAAGCATGAAAGTCACTTTTGGCTTTTTAGGTCAAAACATCCTTGTGCAAACTCAAACCCTAATTTGGGTCAACAGTGCAAGGAGGGGTCTTGAGCAGAGCAAACCCTAACTTGATCTTGAGTTCCAAGAGTCTTGTGATGAGAAAATGTTGATGAAAAGGGAGGGAAAATTTTGGGGTACAACAGTTGCCCCTGTTCAATCTTCTTGAACCTGAAGAGTTAGATTGGCAGGTTTGCCTTTCGCGACTCGAGGGTAAAAGGAGATTGGACACTAGAGTGCCCAAAAAATTTGCACTCGTCCAAGCGTAGTTGAGGGAATGGGCTTAAAGATGCCATTTGGAGATGGGCTTAAAGATGCCATCTGCAGATGTGACCGAATCTTGTCAGGGGATGGGCTTAAAGATGCCATCTGGAATGTATGTTGTAGGTGAAAGAAATGAGTATCAGAAAGGTGTCCATGTTTTGGAACCTCTCTAAGCTGGGGGTCTGAATAAGCAATAGATTGACATCCGTATCTGGAAGCATCCGTAAACTGTTTTCAAAAGTTGAATCTGAACAAGCGATAGATTAACATCCGTGTTTGGAGAATCCATAAACTGTTTTCAGAAGTCGAAGTTGAAGCTTATTAATCTTATCCTAAAAAGGGTAAAATATTAGCTGAAACACAAAGTTATGTTGCATGAAATGTATGATGCAATATATGTTATATCAATGTTTATGATATGAATGTAATGAATGCGCAGGTAAGCTGATGAGCTGTCTTGCTGAGGATAGATGAATCCTGGATAGCCGGAGATAATAGAATCTTGACTGCTGCCGGGGAAAGTGAATCCTTGACTGCTGCAGGGGATTGCAAGAATCTTTTGATCGTTGGAAAAGAGAAGTCCTGGGACCACTGTTGGGGACTCAAGAGCTTGGGTTGTATGCCAATCTACTGGGGATTCAAGGACGAGAGTCTTCATTCTGTTAAGGGTCAGAAATTGGGAGCATACCAATCTTCTGAGGTTTCAAGGATGAGAATCTTCATTCTGTTAACGATTAACTGTTATTTGGTCGATCTCCAGGCTTTCACAGAAACTTGTATTGCTATCTGGTCGTAATCCAAGCTTCACAATAACTTGTTGAGCTGCTATCCGGTCGAATCCGGGCTTCACGGCTTGTGTTAAAGATATACCATTATCTGGTCGACTCCAGGCTTCGTAGTATTCTTGGCTACTGTCTGGTCGTAATCCAGGCTTCACAGAAACTTGTATTGCTATCTGGTCATAATCCAGGCTTCATAATAACTTGTTGAGTTGTTATCCGGTCTAATCCGGGCTTCACGTCTTGTGTTAAAGATATACCACTATCTGGTCGATTCCAGGTTTCGTAGTATTCTTGGCTGCTGTCTGGTCGTAATCCAGGCTTCACAGAAACTTGTATTGCCATCTGGTCGTAATCCAGGCTTCACAATAACTTGTTGAGCTGTTATACGGTCGAATCCGGGCTTCACGGCTTGTGTTAAAGATATACCACTATCTGGTCGACTCCAGGCTTCGTAGTATTCTTGGCTGCTGTCTGGTCGTAATCCAGGCTTCACAGAAACTTGTATTGCTATCTGGTCGTAATCCAGGCTTCATAGCTTGCTCTTAGGAGATACCACTATCTGGTCGTAATCTAGGCTTCGCGGTAGTCTGACACTGTTATTTGGTCGTAATCCGGGCTTCACAATATGCTGTAGAGATCAAGATACTATCCGGTCGAATCCGGGCTTCATAACTGGAATTTTGTGAGAATTTGATCTTTGACGACCGTAACTTCCAACAGGTGATGAAGGAACTTTTGAACGACCGATCAATTTGAAATGTGATTTGTTTTGGAGAATAAATCCTTGACAAATGTTGGGGAAATAAACCCATAACCGAAGCCGGGGATTGAAAATCCTTTGATTACTGAGGGTGAGAAATCCTTGTTGACTGTTGACTGCTTGGGGAACAAGATCTTCAATTGTTGAGGGATCTTAGGACCACTGCCGGTGATTGAAAATCCTTGGTGACCTGTGGGGAATGAGAATTCTGACGATCTCTACTGGGGAGTTTAAAACCTGGGAGACTCACGTTGGAGAAATGAGACTGAGAATCTTTAATCTGATGGGAAGTATCTATGTGGGGAGAATGTTTACTAATCCGGTTCCGCTGGGGATTGATAGTTGGAAGTTTTAGCTCCGCTGGGGATTAACAGTTTTGGCTCCACTGGGAATCTTGAAACCTAACTCTGAGGGGAATTAGATTCTGGAAGGCTCTCTGGCTGGGGAAATCAGCTTTGAGAAAGTTTTTGTTCTGCTGAGGATCCTGAAGTTTAACTTTGTTTGGGGAATTAAATTCTGGATTTTAACTTTGTTGAGGAATTTGGAGTTTAATTCTGCTGGGGATTTCTTCTGAAAGGGCATCAAGATATCTATCTATACCTTCAACCTATCAGCAATTATCTTTCTTGATTTGTATGAAAATGATTATGTTCAAATGCATATGCCTATTTAACAAAACATTGGACGTTTCTCAAATAAAACATAAGTGTAAAAAGCAAAAGGAAGACAAAGCAAATTTCTGTATTTGGAAAAGTGTTTGTATTAACTTTTTATGAGTATCTTTGTACAAAGGAGACAGGCATCCTAGTAAGAGGATGTTGTCGTAAAAAATTGAAAATTTTATACAAAAGAAAGATGGCTATGTGTAATAATTCCATGGGATTCCATTCTGTTATAGCCTTCACAACTTTGAATATCTTGTCCATTCAATGCTTCGTCCGCCGATGATTGGATTGATCAGAAGCTCGGAGCTTGTTGATGAAGAGATTTTTCTTTAAAGTGATCCGACGAGACATAGTCATACGCTTTAATTCCCTAACTTTTGCCTGGATCGCCCTTTCGGGTTTTCAATCCACCGGGAAACCCTTTTTTGCCCAAGTCGCCCTTTCGGGTTTTCAACTTGCTGGGTGTACATATTTTTTTTGTTTTATCCCTAATTTTTGCCTGAACTGCCCTTTCGGGTTTTTGGTTCACCGAGATTCCCATTTTTGCCCAAGTCGCCCTTTCGGGTTTTCGACTTGTCGGGTTATTTTATGCGTAGTATCTTTTGACTATGTCTGCGTTCGCAGGGTGTGGCAAATCGTCGTCGTCCATGGTGGCCAGAATCATTGCACCACCAAAAAAGATGCTCTTGATTACAAATGGTCCTTCGTAAGTAGGAGTCCATTTGCCCCTGGGATCACTTTGCGGCAAGATGATCCGCTTGATTACAAGATCTCCGACTTGGTATACTTGACGTCTGACTTTCTTGTTGAAAGCCTTGATCATCCGTTTTTGGTACGTATGACCATGGCAAACAGCAGTGAGTTGTTTCTCGTCGATCAAATTGAGTTGATCAAGTCGGGTCTGAATCCAATCGTCTTCACTCAAACCAGCGTCCTTCATAATCCTTAGAGAAGGAATATGAACTTCCATGGGTAGGACAGCCTCCATGCCATATACCAAAGAAAATGGGGTTGCCCCTGTCGAAGTACGTGCCGTGGTACGATATCCATGCAGAGTAAACGGTAACATCTCATGCCAGTCCTTGTAGGTAACTGTCATTTTCTGAATGATCTTCTTGATGTTTTTGTTCGCAGCTTCAACAACACCGTTCATCTTCGGTCGATAGGGAGATGAATTGTGATGGTAAATCTTGAACTATTCGCATAGAGCGGTGATCATGGTATTGTTCAGATTTGTACCGTTGTCTGTGATGATCCTGTCGGGGACACCGTACCGATATATGAGGTTCTGCTTGATGAAGCGGGCAACCACATTTTTTGTAACAGAGGCAAAGGAAGCTGCTTCGACCCACTTGGTAAAATAGTCAATAGCGACCAAGATGAAGCGATGTCCGTTGGATGCCGTGGGCTTGATCTCTCCAATCATGTCAATGCCCCACATTGCGAATGGCCAAGGAGCTGTCAGAACGTTGAGAGGAACAGGAGGAATATGTATTTTGTCGGCATAGACTTGGCATTTGTGACAAGTACGAGAATGTTGATGGCAATCAGCCTCCATGGTAGACCAGTAATAGCCTGCCCTTAGAATCTTCTTAGCCATCGTATGTCCGCTTAAGTGGGTGCCAAACGTGCCACTGTGTATCTCAGTCATGATTAACTCTGCTTCAGCTTTGTCTACACATTGGAGTAAAACACAATCGTGGCTGCACTTATAAAGGATGCCATTGCTTAGGAAGAACTTGGCCGCAAATCTCCTTAAGAACTTTTTGTCATTGACGGAAGCTCCTTCGGGATATTCTCTAGTCTGGAGATACCTTTTGATTTCGTGAAACCAGGGTTGTTCCACTACTTCTTCGGTATTAATCTCATGAAAATGCGCAGGTTCATCCATTCGCTCGATGGTGATTTGGGGAGCCTCGTTATCCCAGTTGAGTTTAAACATGGAAGACATTGTAGCCAGAGCATCTGCTAGCTGATTTTCTTCTCGCGGGAAGTGCTCGAAAATGATCTGCTCGAAATGAGGCAACAATGTTAAGACATGTTCTTTGTATGGGATAAGATTAAGATGTTTGGTGTCCCACTCTCCTTTGATTTGACTGATAACCAAAGTTGAGTCCCCAAATACAACCAAAGATTTGATCCCCAAGTCTATAGCAGCCTTGAGACCAAAAATGCAAGCTTCATATTCGGCCATGTTGTTGGTACAACTGAAACAAAGTCGGGCCGTGAAAGGTGTATGGCAACCTTCTGGAGAAATGAGTACCGCACCGATACCGTTTCCAAGTGCATTTGAAGCACCATCAAAGTACAGGGTCCATCGGGATCCATTTTTCAGGTCTGTCATACGGTCCGTTACCTTCAATGTTGTCCAAAGTCATGATGTCCTCATCCGGGAAGTCGAATCTCATGGATTGATAATCTTCGATAGCTTGATGAGCTAGATGGTCAGCTAGTACACTCCCTTTTATAGCTTTTTGGGTAGTATACTGGATGTCATACTCAGTCAGGATCATTTTCCATCTAGCGATTCTTCCAGATAAAGCAGGCTTCTCGAAGATATATTTGATCGGGTCCATTTTGGAAATCAGCAAAGTGGTATGAGTCAACATATACTGCCTTAGTCGGCGAGCAGCCCATACCAAAGCACATCAAGTTTTCTCGAGCAGTGAGTAGCGAGTCTCACAGTCGGTAAACTTTTTGCTAAGGTAATAAATGGCATGCTCTTTTCGACCAGACTCGTCATGCTGGCCCAGTACACACCCCATTGAGTTGTCCAAAACAGTAAGATACATGATCAGCGGCCTTCCTTCGACGGGTGGCATCAGAATAGGAGGTTCTAGCAAATACTCCTTGATTTTATCAAAAGCAGTTTGACAATCATCGTTCCATTCGACTACCTGATCCTTCTTTAATAGTTTGAAAATTGGCTCACAGGTAGACGTCAGGTGAGAGATGAACCTTGCAATATAGTTCAAGCGTCCCAAGAATCCTCTAACCTCCTTTTCAGTACGGGGGGCCGGCATTTCTTGTATAGCTTTTACTTTTGCTGGATCGACCTCAATGCCTTTGTTGCTGACAATGAATCCCAGAAGTTTACCAGACCTAACTCCAAAAGTGCACTTACTTGGATTCAGCCTGAGTTTGTATTCCTTCAACCTGGCAAACAGTTTTTGCAAATGTTCAAGGTGTTCCTCTTATGTTTGTGATCGAGCTATCATGTCGTCTATGTAAACTTCGATCTCATGATGTATCATATCATGAAACAAAGCTACCATGGCGCGTTGATAAGTTGCCCCTGCGTTCTTCAGTCCGAACGACATCACCTTGTAGCAGAAGGTACCCCATTGTGTAACAAAGGTTGTCTTCTCCATGTCCTCGGGGGCCATTTTAATCTGGTTGTAGCCCGAGAATCCGTCCATGAAGGAAAATACCTTGTGTTGAGCTGTGTTGTCAATCAAAATATCGATATGTGGTAGCAGAAAATCATCTTTAGGGCTGGTCCTGTTCAAATCCCGATAGTCCACACACATTCTGACCTTGTCGTCTTTTTTGGGAACGGGCACAATGTTAGCAACCCATTGCGGATAGGATGTAACAGCCAGAAAGCCAGCGTTGAATTGCTTCATTACTTCAGCTTTAATCTTCTCAGACATGTCGGGCCTCATTCGGCGGACTTTTTTCTTGATCGATGGACAGTCCTCTCTTGTAGGGAGACGGTGAACCACGATGTCTGTGTCTAACCCTGGCATGTCCTCATAAGACCAGGCAAAGATTTCAACGTATTCATTCAACAACTGTATTAAGCGTTCCTTGACACTTGGTTCCAGATTGGCACCCACTTTGACTTCTTTCTTGTCTTCCTCTGTTCCTAAGTTGACTGTTTCCAACAACTCTTCATGAGGCAAGATGGCCCTCTCTTCTTGTTGTAGAAGTCTGGCTAGCTCTCCCGGTACTTTACAATCTTCGTCATCTTCGCACTTAGCCTGATTGACCAAATCTTCAGAGTTATTGAAGGATACAACAGAATAGTCACCCATGGAATCCGGAGTGGATGGGTACCTGCATTTGTGAGTGTGGGTGTGTGTAAGGGATAGCCATCCTTAAACAAACAAAAATGCAAAAGGAAAGAAAATGAACACAGCAGTTTATAAATGAAAAACGTCCAATGATTCATTAAACATGGCATATGATTATGAAGAGAATCAAAACCCTTATAAATGGACCTTCATGCCCTGGGCAAGGCATGAGGTGAAAAATAGTGTGCAGACTGTTTTAGTAATTATTACAGACCAACAGGAAATGTTCGAAAGATAAATTACTGATTGATGAAAGTAATGGGAACGAAGTCTTTCGCCTCCCAGTTGTGCAGTCCCCCTTCAATTGTTGGGAAGATCCAATCTTCAACGTTACCCTCTTCGTCTTCGTCTTCTAAAGCATTAATTCCATGAGGAGAAATCTTGACGGGTGCCTTTTCAATTTTTGAGCGACGCATAGCCTTTTGCCCCGCAGCGGTAAACCCCAACCCAAACTTGTCTATCTTGTGGGGAAAGTCAGGCAATTGTCCCCATGCTGAGCTCTTTCCCTCCTTCATTGCAGCCTTTGCGTCTTTCAGAGATGCCATCCTGGCCACCTGCTTGGGTACCTCAGCTACTGCCTTTGCTACCGCCACCTCGGGAGAGACTTCCTCAAAGTGTTGAAAGGGTGTTTCGATGAATTCGCCATCCACTTCCACATACCGAAAGGAATTCAGATGACTGGTCATGTACTCCTCCTCACCGTGTACGGTTATGATTTTACCCTTAACAGGGTATTTCAGCATCTGATGTAGGGAGGAAGTGACTGCCCCAGCATTATGAATCCATGGCCTTCCTAGTAAGCAAGAGTATGATGGGCGGATGTCCATCACATAGAATATGGAGTGGAACACTTTAGTGCCTACCTTGATGGGAACGTCGACCTCCCCATGCACCATCCTTTTAGACCCGTCAAAGGCCCTGACAATGATATTACTTGGTTTCAGCTCCAAGCCTTCACAATCCAATCGGTCCAGAGCTTTCTTAGGCAACACGTTTAGAGAAGAACCAGTGTCGACCAAGACATGGGCGAGAGTGGTTCCTCGGCATTCAACTGACACATGCAATGCGTCATTGTGCTTTCTTCCCTTAGGAGTCAGGTCAGCATCAGAGAAACCCAGGCCGTTGTCGGCGGTAAGGCTGGTTACACAATCCTGGAACTGACTGGCTGAGGTTTCTTGGGGCACATGGGTTGTCTTCAAAAACCTTATCAAAGCTTTGGCATGAGCCTCCGAACAAAGCAACAGGGCCAACATGGAGATCTTCGAGGGGGTTTTCCCCAGTTGCTCCACCACATCATAATCACTCTTCTTAATTATTTTCAGAATCTCCTCCATTTCTTTTTTAGAGGTTTCAGGGATGACCAATGGCTGAGCCCTCGTCCTGACGAGCTCTTCTTGGATCCCTTTCCCCTTATTAGCAGCAGCAGGAGAAGGGACAACCACAGGAGTAACAGCTTCTTCAATCATTGGAGTTCTTGCAGATAGTTTTACCGGTGCAGGAGTAACCTTGGGAGCAGCTGAGGGTCCAAAGATTGCCTTTGGAGGGGAAATCATTGGAGAGAAAATTCTTCCACTTCGGGTAATTTTGCTCGTACCGGCAATGTTTCCAATGTCGTCAGTTTCTTCGTCAGAGCCCTCTTCATTTATCTCAATTTGTTTAACACCATGGTAGTAGATTTCTCCACCATAATTCCACGGTATTGATTTGTCAGATTTGTATGGGACGGGCCAAGGCATGGTTATTTTCAGAGGTACAATCTTTGGAGTGGATGTAATCTTAACAGGCCTTTTGGGGACCTTGGAAAGATTGGCGGAAATGGTTATTATTGAAACTTCGTTGATAGGAGTTGGAGTAACATGAGTCTTTTCGAAAAGAATTTCTTGGTTGTCCATTAGGCGTTGGATGCCTATCTTCAGTAGTGGATAGTCGGTTGGTAGGGAGGAACAAAGGTAGCAATTTTCTTCACAACCTGGGAAAATCCCAGCCTTCAGCAAATTCAGCTTGATTGTCAGTAGTGGAGTTATCAGATCATCAATAGTAGAAACAAACAGATCTTATTCAACAGCATGGACATTGCGACCATGCTTTGGCATTGGAGCGGAGATTACATTCGGCTTCTCAGGGGCGTCGAACTCAACCTCTTTAGCATCTATCAAATCCTGAATTTTATTCTTAAGCGCCCAGCAATCGTTGGTGTCATGCCCGACACTGTCAGAATGATAGGCACACTTTGCGTTGGGATGATAATGTGGGGAAGTGGTATTCACAATCTTTGGCGCCTCTCTAATACTGGTGAGATTTAGCTTCAACAAATGGGGAAGAACTTGTGCAGGCGTCATGTTGATGCGGGTGAGCTGCCGTTATGGTCGTTCTACCCGTTGCTGATTAGGTCTAGACTGATTGTTACGAGGCTGATCATTTTATGAATTTTGAATCATCACGACCCCTACATTCGGCTGGCGCTCAGTTCTTCCTAATCCTTTCTGAGAGTATATAACAGCTGCTTCCTTCTTGGCCGGGAACGGTTTCTTAACAGCTGTGGATGCAGAGGCATCCCTTTGAATCTTCCCATTCTTAATACCAGCTTCCACCCTTTCGCCAGTCAGAATCAAATCAGTAAACCCTGCGGAAGAGCTCCCGATCAAATGGTTGAAGAAAGCGCCAGATAGGGTCCCCAAGAACATATCAACTAGCTCCCTATCTGAAAGCGGTGGTTGTACTCTTCCGGCCAAGTCACGCCATTTTTGGGCGTATTCTTTGAATCCCTCATTTGAGGCCATCCCCATACCTTGTAGCTGAGTACGGGTTGGCGCCAAGTCGGGGTTGTATTGATACTGGCGATAAAAGGCAGCTGCCAAATCTTCCCAGTTATGCACTTCCGACCTCTCAAGCTGGTAAAACCAATCTAGCTGTGTACCAGACAAGCTGTCCTGAAAGAAGTGTACCCAAAGATTTCTATCGGATGAATGAGGTTGAATTTTTCTGACATACAACCTCAGGTGCATCTTCGGGCAAGACAGACCGTCGTATTTTGCAAAAGTTGGCACCTTAAACTTTGGAGGGATCACAATCCCAGCAATCAATCCCAATTCTTCAAAATCTAGCCCGGGAACCCGTTGCAACTCCATGGATGCCAGTCTATCCTCCGGGTTTTTATATTTGTCGTCCGCTGGTGGGTATTGCTGCTCTGAATAATCTTCATCTTCCTCAACCTCTTCCTCTTCAGCCTCGGACTCAGAAGGTAGTGCAGCTCCTTTTCCTTTGCCGGTCCCCTCGTCAGATGTGGAGGGGAATTCAAGAACTCTCCTAGCTTCATTCTCAAATCTTCTTCCCAGTGTAGCTACCCTAACTCTTTTCTTTTTCTTTTTTCCTTTTTCTTGATCTTTATTCCCTAATAGTGCTTTAAGATCCTCCTGACCCTTTGCCAAGGTCATAAGGAGCTGTTGAAACTGCGAGTTTTGTGACTGCAGATCTCTGACCGTCTGCTCAATATCCATCTTACTGAAATAAACAGCAGAAAGATAAGGAAACCTGGTGTGAAGACTTGTTTATGCATATGATGAATGATATGTTTATTCATGTAATGCATTCAAGGATTTAGAAATTCAAAATTGTTGCAGACAAAAAGAACACACGTCATATTAATAAGAAGAAATTTTGTCAGTACATAAATGCCCCATGGGCCAAATATTACAAAAACTTATTAAGGTAAAAAGACGTTGCACATCCTTTTTGGTGCGATGTAAGTGTTGAGGGTCTCCTCCTCGTGAAGTCGACGGGTAAGCTCCAAAACCTTCTTCTCACTGGCGTAGAAGCTGGCTTCAAAAGTATCCCTTTCTTCCTTGAGTTGGATCCAACTCCTCTGCATTTCCTCCCATGATGTTGGCATGTCAGGATGTAGGATGGTGTATGGAACCTCTCCTTCCTTAACAGGCTCTTTGATCAAAGGGAGAATGTGAGGGTAAGGCATCATAAGACTCTGGGCGCGGGTTCATACCAACTTGAGGTAAGGCTCAAGAGGGATGGAGTTCTTGTGTCCCAGTGTCTTGCTATCTACCTTGTTAGGCATCCTCCAAGCTCTGATGAATCTTTGGCGAAGTCCTTGCGCATCGTTGTCGAAGTCAAAAACTAGGTCAGGAATCATCATGTCATGAGGGCCATCCCTCCGAGCATATCCAAATTGTCTCAAAGCTAGACAAGGGTTGTAGGTAATGCCTCCTCTAATTCCAAGTAATGGAACATTAGGGAACTCACCACAGCGATCGATGATGATGACATTTTCTCTGGACCAAGAACACCAATGTACATCAGAATGTGTGAGGGTCATCAACCGTTGTGACCACCTTGAACCCTGCTCGTTCTTCAAAACTGATTTTGGAAGGTGAGAAATAAACCACCTTGCAAGGAGAGGAGTACAACACATGAGAACACCTCTCTTCCTCATTGTTCGTGTGTAAAATGAGTGGAGGATATCCCCAAGCAATGTAGGTATGGGATTCCTGGATATGAAGATCTTGACAGCATTCACATTTATAAGTTGGTCAGGGTTTGGGAACAAGACCAACCCATAAATGAGGAGTGCCACAATCTCTTCAAAGGCTTGCAGATCCAAGGAATTCCAACACTCTTGTGCCTTCTCAAACAAAAACTTTGCCAAGAAGCCCTTGACACCACTTCTGGTTTCCCAATGCCCCTTGATGTCAGATGGTTGCAAGTGTAGTTGTGATACGGTGGGAGAACTGACTTGAGTTTTGCGTTCGTATTCGCAAATGTTGCGGTTAGCAAGAGTCGCCACCGACTTTTTATTTTATCCTAAGGAAAGGTTAAAAAGCACAGCAAAAACCTTTTGAGATGTTTTCTTGAGTTCGGGGAGTAGATTATAGAAAGGGAAGGTATTAGCACCCTTTCTATCCATGGTTATCCATGGGCTCTTAGTTACTTGCTTAGATCACTTGCCTTTTGTTTTCAATTGTTTTAAATGGTGCTTGAGTGTGTGGGTTTTGAAAATGTTTTGAAAAGAGGCCAATGTGGTGGCAACCTTTGCAATGATCCATGTGGGGATGTATACAAAGATGTATGTCTTTTGAAAAGGTTTTCATTTGTTTTTGAAAGTTGTTTTGAAAGTGTAGTGTTGTGTGGTTTTGAAATTAGGCAAGTGTTTTGTTTTGCAAGTTGATTTAAGTAACTAAGAGGTTATCTACTCCTAAATTTCTCAAAAGATTATTGCTATACTTTAACCCTTTTAACAAGTTTGCACCACCATTGTATTTGGTGGGCAACCTTGTGTTAGGATGTGAAAGGGACAGGCGCGGGTCATCGTTTAGACCATGATTGTAACAACGTTAAATGTCTTTGGGCAATTTCTCTAAGGGACTTGATCATTTGTTTTGTTTGTTTTGAAAAGTCTTATCGAGGGACTATGATCATTCAAACTGTTTGCTTTGCCCAAAGATGTTCAACATACAATATGGCCCATTTATTTGAAGGCAACAAGTGGAATACCCTAGGGGGTGCAAGTGTGATTTGTGTGTCCATTTTCATGCTTGTTTATCTTGTATTAGGTCAAACTATTTTTTATCGTTTTTTCGCATACAAACCCTAATTCTAACATGTTATCATTAGAAAGCAATAAAGTGCGAAATTAAAATTACTAAGCTATTACAAAACCAAATATGGGAAGGGGGGTACAAATGTTCAAATGGGGGATATTGACAAGAATTTAAATCTAGATTATTACAACAATTGGATATTTGCATAGTAAATAAATTGCATAATCTAAATGTAAATAAAATAAATAGGTAAAATGTAAAAAAAGAAAGTTTTTTATGTGTATGAGAAAATATTTATGTAAAAGGAAAAAAGAAATAAAAATGTATTTATTTTTTAGTATTTTGAAACTTAGGGTAAGAAACCCTAATTTTTATATAAAAAGTATTATTATCTAATTTAATTCTACTATTTATTTATTATGTACAAAAATAAAATAAAATGAAGTATTTTGTGAAAAAAGTATTTTTGTATCAAATATTAATAAAAAATGAAGAAAATCAAGTATTTTATATTTTTATCTTAAATATATTAATAAACATGTATACATATATATATTAAACCCTAAATGAGTATTATACAAAATAAATATTTATTTAATATTTTAATAAAATAAATAAAAGTATTTTTGTGTGAAATATTTTCAGAAAGTAAAAATAAAAATAAAAATGTATCTACATTATTTTCTATTTATTTTAATAATAGTGTACATATATATTTGTATATAAATAAAAGAAATAAACAAACAAATATGCCATAAATACAAAAATGATGGAAAAAATATTTTAAAAATTTTAATGGCATGAGAAAAAATAAACAAAGTCAACCCAAAAAGAAAAAGTCAAAAATGTTGAAAAATAAACAAATGGGCTCAGGGGGTGTAAACCAAAAAAAATGGGGTGTGAAAAGGAAACAAATCCAGGCCCAGCCCAGATTACTTCTTCTTCAACCTCTGTACATCTTTCTTCTCACAGAACACGCGTTTTCTAACTCTGGATTCCTGGACTTTCAAGCAAAACTCATAACATGAAAAGTGTAGAGCATTAAGAGACGGTTTCAACCATATAAAGAACATGACCTATCTCTCCAAGATGAGAGAGAATTTCTCTCCCCCTCTTTTCTGACCTAGTTTTTCTACCATTTTCAGAGCTAAAATTCTCTTCACTCAGACAAAAGAAATGAAAAGTAAAGCTATGTACATGTTCAGGGCTATGAGTAGGACTTTGTTTCTTCACAAACTTAAGACTAAATATGCCTAATAAGGGAGATACGAATTCAAACTTTTACCTGTGCAGTTGAACTTCTATGTGGAGAATGAGAGACTTTCAGTGCAATGTAATGATTGGAAAAGCTTCCTTGAAGTCCAGGGATGCTTTTTCAATGCTCACTTTGTCTTGAAACTTCTTGTATCAAGCTATAGAACTTCACCTGCAAGTCAAAGATGTGAAAATGGTGGAAGTGGTTAGAGCAACTACAGATCGTGCCTTAGCTTATGGATAACTTGCATATGTGGTAAGGAAGGTAGAGGAACAGGTTTTGATCAAAATGCTTGAAGGGAATGAGAGATTGCACTCAAACTGCAGGGGCACCCCTGTTTGTGCAGTTTGAGGATGATTCTGAGATGGAGGGTGTTTGAAAGGCAAATGGCTCGAGCCAAAGCTTCAATGTGGTCTATGGAATGTGTTTGATATCTTTTGTGCTGTGTGTCTTGACTGATATGAGAGATAGCATATGTTATGGACCTTTCTTCACACTTAAGCTATCAAAAGCAAATTGGTGTTCTAGGTCAGTATAGGACCCCCTAATGTGCTGCATCAACTCCTCTTGATCAGTGTGTTATGCCCATAATCTTGTGTTAACCAGATCTTCTTTGTACTTGTTGGATTACAAACTTGACATAAAGCTAAACTTTTCAAAAATGGAAATTCCACTTTATCTAGTTTAGGATTAAACCATTATGCAATGTTAGAACACAAAGAACATGACCTTAACACATTGAATATGCATTAAATTATTGAGTATGGATTGGTTCAAGGACCTGTAATTAAGCATAAAGCAAACTGAATTCAAATTGGCAAGGTTATGAACATGTCTTGATGAAGAACAAAAGTGAATTTTTGTCAACTTGTGAAATTCGAATCTCCCAAGTTATGAGGTTGTTTGATG
The DNA here is from genome assembly GCA_948472305.1 of Vicia faba. Lineage (NCBI taxonomy): Eukaryota > Viridiplantae > Streptophyta > Magnoliopsida > Fabales > Fabaceae > Vicia > Vicia faba. The sequence continues at coordinate 266,422,659 of OX451740.1, forward strand.
AGTTCTTGGACATTTTGGAAAGCTTGGAATGTGTACTACAATCCATCTTTGAAATGCAATTTGAAATTCCAAGTGGAAGGGTATGAAAAGTGGCCTTGAAGTAGGGTAGAAAACCTTGTCAAAATAGGTCAAATTTCACTAAGTTAAAAGATGGTTTAGTGCCCTTATTCAAAAAATCATAACTTGAGATACAAGCTTCAAATGAGAAAACATTGTGAATAAAAGTTGTAGATTTTGCAACAAGCTACAACTTTCATGTTTTGACTTTTGTTTGAATCCAAATGGATCATGGTGAAAAGATGGGGCAAAGTTGGGAAAAAATTAGGGTTTTTCATAACTTAGAAAAATTCTAAGTTATGAAAAATTCCATTTTCAAACCCTAATTTGCATTTTGTGATTTCTTGGTGAACAAGTTTCATGATTTGTAATGTTTTGATGAAAAATGAATCTTGACTCTTGATTTTGACCAAAAAGTCAAAGTTTGACTTTTCAGTATACAGTCAAAATTGATCAATTGACTGGGAAATTCAACTGTCAATCTTGTGTACTTGGGATCTCTTGAGCTTGATGAACATGTCAAGATAATTCCATGGGGTCCTTGAGTCCATATGTGAGCTTGGTTTGCCATTGGCTAGGTCAAACAGTCAAAAATTGCCTTTGTGCAGTCAAAAAACCCTAAAAATGACCATTTTGCCCTTTTGGTGATCTGATCAAATTTCTTGGGGAATTGTGATTCAAACTTGATCAAATGGTCCATGTGAGTTCATAATGTTGATGTGGACCAAATTTCATGAGGTTTGACTGTCAATTGGCCACAGTTGACTTTTTCCCCAATACAGCTGATTTCTAGGTCAACTGTCCAATTGACTGGGAAAAACTTGGAATCAAGACTTGAAACTTGGTATGGGTAAACTTGGGAGTCCAATATGAAGCATGAAAGTCATCTTAGGCATTTTAGGTCAAAACATCTTTAGGCAAACACAAACCCTAATTTGAGTCCACAGTGCAAGGAGAAGTCTTGAGCAGAGGAAACCCTAATTGGATCTTGATCTTCAAAGGTCTTGTGATGAGGAAATGTTGAGGAAATGGGAGGGCAAATTTTGGGGTACAACAGTTGCCCCTGTTCAATCTTCTTGGACCTGAAGAGTTAGATTGGCAAGTTTGCCTTTCGTGACTCGAGGGTAAAAGGAGATTGGACACTAGAGTGCCCGGAAATTTGCACTCGCATGCTGGAGTCTCAACAATGTGGTGTCGGGAATGGGCTTATAGATGCCATTTGGAGAGATGGTAGATAGGGAGATGGGCTTTGTAGATGCCATCTGGAAAAGTGACAGAACTTTGTCGGGAATGGGCTTATAGGTGCCATTTGGAAGTGTTGATCGCATAAGAGGTTCCTTTAGCGAGAACTTGTGTGTTTAAGAAAGACAGATGTTTTCCTGGCTTGTTACAGGTGTTTGATCTTCAGTCTCCTTATGCAGATATGCCCTGGCTGGATACAGGTATCGAATCCACGATCGGTTGCTCACAGATGTGCCCTGGCTGGATACAGGAGTCGAATCTGGAAATAGTCGTCAATAGATATGCCCTGGCTGGAGACAGGAGTCGAATCTTTGAACTCTGCAGACGTGCCCTGGCTAGATACAGGAATCGAGTCTGGAAATATGGTCAACAGATATGCCCTGGCTGGATACAGGAATCGAATCTGGGAATGTTGTAGTTGATAGATGTGCCCTGGCTGGATACAGGAGTCGAATCTTTGAACTCTGCAGACGTGCCCTGGCTAGATACAGGAATCGAGTCTGGAAACTGATCACTCTCAGATGTGCCCTGGCTAGATACAGGTATCGAATCTGGAATTGTGACAGTTGAAAGTAGTCGTTTTTGAGATTGTCTTTTTCCTGAAAAGGCAAAGACGTAAGCTGTATGCAATGTCATGATGTATGATATGCATGATGTCATGATGTTCAACATTTGATGTTGTATGTGTCTCATCATGTATGTAAGCAAGATGTATGAAAATGTGACATGTTTATGGGTGTAATTTCATCTTAGGAAAATAAATCCTTGACGAAAGGCCGGGAAGCTGCTTTGCGGAAGAGATACTTGGCCGAAGCTCTGATGAGAGGCCTGCTGAGGACTTTATCAATGGATTCCGCTGAGGATAATGATGATAAACTCCGCTGGGGAACTCCAAGGATAAACTCTGCTTGGGAATACAAAAGATAGACTTCGCTGGGGACTGAAGGAACTTTTGCCGAGAACGGTCTTCCGTGGCTTTTAGCTGAGGATAACCCAGTTATAAGTCCTTGTGAGGAAATAACTCTAAATAAAACTTGGGCGAGACGTTCGTACTTCGCCGGGGATAAGCTCGCAGAATCTACTGGGGATGAGCTTTTAAGACCTGCCGGGGAATGTTGTGCCTTTTTCAGGATCGACGGGGAATCGACTCCTGCTCGGGGAAAGTGCTGCTGAACCTTGCTTTACTCTGCGGGGAGTTGAGATGATTTGGTCACATTTTCAGTTGAACCTGCCTTGGTGCTTTGGCGGACAAAACAACTAGACCGCATTAGACAACTCCACATTGCCCCTGTCTTTGATGTCACTTGTAATTAATCTCTTTTTTCATATGCAAACATTTAGGGATCAGCAAGTTAATGTCAAATGCATATATCAAAAATGAACATTGGACGTTCTTCGCAAGACAAAATAGAAATAGAAAAACAATGGCAATTTGTATGGACAAGTGAATTTGTATTGATTTAAACTTTGCCTGTGAATAGGCGTTTTTTGTACAAGAGGCTGACATCCTAGTAAGAGGACGCCGCCAAATAACATAGAATTTACAATTTGAAAAAGAAAACAAAACAGCTATGTGAACAATCCCACTGGGTTCCCACTCTGCTATTGCCTTTATGTCTTCGAATGTCTCATCGCTTTGCTGCTCAGTTGAAGATGAAGCTGATTGGTCCATGCCGAAATCTGAGCCAGATAGTTGATGCCGAATTCCGGATGCGAAGTGATCCAACGAGACATAGTGTTACGCTTTTATCCCTAACTTTTGCCTGGACCGCCCTTTCGGGTTTTCAGTCCACCGGGATACCCATTTTTGCCCAAGCCGCCCTTTCAGGTTTTCGACTTGCCGGGTGTACAGATTTTTTCATTTCATCCCTTATTTTTGCCCGAACCCTTTTGGTTCGCCGGGAAGCCCTTATTTTTGCCTAGGCCTGTCAACCTAGCGGGTCTTTTATTTATGCGTAGTATTTTTTCACTATGTCCGCATTGGCGGGGTGAGGAAGGTCGTCACCATCCATGGTGGTTAGGATCATGGCTCCTCCTGAGAACACACGTTTAACCACAAATGGCCCTTCATAAGTAGGGGTCCATTTGCCCCGGGGATCACTCTGAGGAAGGATGATGCGTTTGATTACCAGATCCCCAACTTGATACTCTTGCGGTCTGACTTTCTTGTTAAATGCCCTGATCATCCGTTTCTGATACGTTTGACCGTGACAGATAGCAGTGAGCCTCTTTTCATCAATCAGATTTAGTTGATCAAGTCGAGTCTGGATCCAATCATCTTCATTCAAGTCTGCATCCTTCATTATTCGGAGAGAGGGTATCTGGATTTCAATCGGCAAGACTGCCTCCATGCCGTAGACCAAGGAGAAGGGAGTTGCCCCGGTTGATGTCCTTGCTGAGGTGCGGTACCCATGAAGAGCGAACGGTAACATCTCGTGCCAATCTTTATAGGTCACTGTCATCTTCTGCACAATTTTCTTGATATTCTTATTGGCTGCCTCTACAGCCCCATTCATCTTCGGCCGATAGGGGGAAGAATTGTGGTGCTGTATCTTGAATTGTTCGCAGAGTTCAGTGATCATTTTGTTATTGAGATTGGTACCATTGTCCGTAATGATTCTTTCTGGGACTCCGTACCGACAGATCAGATTATGCCGGATGAAACGTGCCACGACGCTCTTGGTTACTGTGGCATAGGAAGCTGCCTCGACCCATTTTGTGAAGTAATCGATCGCCACCAAGATGAAACGATGCCCATTGGATGCCGTTGGTCGGATCTCACCGATCATATCGATGCCCCACATTGCGAAAGGCCAAGGTGCCGTCAGGACATTCAAAGGAACCGGAGGGATATGCACCTTGTCAGCATAGATCTGGCATTTATGACAAGTCCGGGAGTGTTGGTAACAATCGGCTTCCATCGTGGACCAGAAATATCCTGCCCGAAGGATTTTCTTAGCCATGGTGTGTCCACTGGAATGGGTCCCAAATGTACCTTCATGTAGTTCCATCATAATTTTCTCTGCTTCAATCTTATCCACACAACGTAACAGAGTTGAATCATGATTCCGTTTGTAGAGAATGCCGTTGCTGAGGAAGAATTTTGCAGCAAACCTCCTCATGAACTTCTTATCATTGGCAGATGCACCTTCAGGGTATTCCTGGGCTTCCAAGTACCTCTTTACCTCGTGATACCAGGGCTTTTCAGTTACCTTCTCAGCCTCGAGCTCGCAGCAGTATGCCGGTTCATCCAACTTCCAGATTGTGATTTGGGGAGCCTCATTGTCCCATTTAACTTTGAACATTGAAGACATCGTGGCTAGTGCGTCCGCTAGCTGATTCTCCTCTCTAGGGAAGTGCTCAAAAGTTATCTCTTCAAAATGAGGGAGCAAGGTCGACACATACTCCTTGTAAGGAATGAGATTCGGGTGTTTCGTATCCCACTCGCCTTTGATCTGATTGATCACGAGAGCGGAATCTCCGAAGACACTTAGAAACTTGATCCTCAGGTCGATTGCAGCCTGTAAACCCATGATACATGCCTCATATTCTGCCATGTTGTTGGTGCAGCTGAAACATAATCGGGCGGTGAGGGGAGTATGAGTTCCTTTGGGAGATATGATTACAGCGCCGACGCCGTTACCCAAAGCATTGGAGGCTCCATCAAAATGCATAGACCACCGGGATCCTTCCTCAGGTCCTTCATCCGGTCCAGGCACTTCACAGTCAGTTACCACCATGATGTCTTCGTCCGGAAAATCAAAGTTCAATGATTGATAATCGTCCACAGGTTGGTGTGCCAAATGATCAGCCAGTACACTTCCCTTAATTGCTTTCTGAGTTGTATACTGGATATCATATTCTGTTAAGATCATTTGCCATCTCGCTATTCTCCCAGACAAAGCGGGCTTTTCAAATATGTACTTGATGGGATCCATCTTTGAAATCAATAAAGTAGTGTGAGTCAGCATATACTGTCTCAGCCGGCGAGCAGCCCATACAAGAGCGCAGCAAGTTTTCTCAAGCAGTGAGTAACGAGACTCACAGTCGGTAAACTTTTTGCTCAGGTAATAAATAGCGTGCTCTTTTCGGCCAGACTCGTCATGCTGCCCCAGCACACACCCCATTGAATTATCAAGCACTGTCAAGTATAGTATCAGAGGTCTTCCTTCCACTGGTGGCATAAGAATGGGTGGCTCTTGGAGGTATTCCTTTATTCTTTCAAAGGCGGCCTGACATTCATCATTCCAGCGTACCACTTGATCTTTCTTCAGTAATTTGAAGATTGGCTCACAAGTAGCAGTCAGATGTGAGATGAATCGGGCAATGTAATTCAATCGTCCTAGGAAACCTCTGACTTCTTTCTCTGTTTTTGGGGTCGGCATTTCTTGAATAGCTTTAACCTTGGCAGGGTCCACCTGGATACCTTTATCACTTACAATGAAACCTAGCAATTTTCCGGACCTCACCCCGAAGGTGCATTTGTTGGGATTCAATCTCAGCTTGTACAACTTGAGTCGGTCAAACAACTTCCTCAGATGATCAAGGTGTTCCTCCTCAGTTTGAGACCTTGCAATCATGTCATCAACGTATACTTCAATCTCATGATGGATCATATCATGAAATAAAGCAACCATGGCACGCTGATAGGTTGCCCCAGCATTTTTCAATCCGAATGGCATGACCTTATAACAGAAGGTGCCCCACTGGGTCACAAAGGTAGTCTTTTCCATATCTTCAGGAGCCATCTTGATCTGATTATACCCTGAGAAGCCATCCATGAAGGAGAACACCTTGTGTTGGGCTGTATTATCAACAAGGACATCGATGTGAGGTAGGGGGAAATCATCCTTGGGGCTGGCCCTGTTCAGATCCCTGTAGTCAACACACATCCTGACCTTACCGTCCTTCTTCGGTACTGGCACAACATTGGCAACCCACTGAGGGTAAGAAGTTACTGCAAGGAAACCCGCATCAAACTGTTTCATCACCTCAGCTTTAATCTTCTCAGATATCTCTGGACGCATTCGTCGAACTTTTTGCTTTACTGGAGGGCAATCTTCCTTGGTTGGCAAATGGTGAACTACAATGTCGGCATCCAAACCAGGCATATCTTCATAAGACCAGGCAAAGATCTCCATGTAGTCCTGTAACATCTGGATCAATCGTTGCTTCACGCTGAGCTCTAGATTGGCACCAATTTTGACCTCTTTCCTATCTGTCTCAGTACCCAGGTTAATTGTCTCCACAGGCTCTTCATGTGGTTGAATAGCCCTCTCTTCCTGTAGTAGCAGTCTTGCGAGTTCACCAGGCACTTCGCAATCATCTTCTCCTTCGTCTTCGGCCAAGTTGATCGGATTTTCGAAGTCATAACTGGCGGTAGCAGAGCTGTTGCCAGTGAGATCCAGAGTGGATTGAAACCTGTATAAGTGAGTGTGTGTAAATATAGCTGTTTTGCAATATATATAACACAGAAAGAAAAGGAACACAAGATTTGAAATGCAACAAACGTCCAATGTTTTGATTGATGATATATGAAAATGTCATACAAAAAGCCCTCACAAATGGAGCTACGATGCCCCGGGCAGGACACCGAGCCAACAGAGTTTTAACATATTGTTTGTTACAAATTTGGAAATCAAAAGAAATCAATTACTGCGTGACAAATGTGATAGGGGTAAAATCCTTTGCTGTCCAGTTGCTTGGTCCGTCGCTAGCAGTCGGGTAGATCCAATTATCAAACTCAGCTTCCTCCACATCCTCCTCGATAGCATTCACCCTGGAGCTGGAAATAAACACCGGAGCCTTTCCAATCTTCTCTTTGCGCACCACCTTCTGAGCCTCTGCAGTAAAGCCTAGCCCAAACTTGTCGTTCTTCTGAGTGAAGTCAGGAAGCTGACCCCAGTGTGCACCATCGCCTTTCTGAACCACAGCCCGGGCATCCCTTAGGGAAACCATCTTCAAGGAATCATTCTCTTCGGCCATTGTCTCTGCAGCTGCTGAAATTGGATGTACCTCCTCGAAATGTTGGAAGGGAGTTTCAATAAATTCTCCGTCCATCTCGATGTACCTGAAGGAATTCAAATGGCTCACCATATACTCCTCTTCTCCTTGCACAGTGACAATTTTCCCCCTGACGGGATACTTCAGTTTTTGGTGCAAGGTGGAGGTCACTGCCCCAGCTTTGTGGATCCAAGGTCGACCCAACAGACAAGAGTACGATGGACGTATATCCATCACGTAAAAGGTAGAGTCAAACACTTGAGAGCCCACACGAATAGGGATGTTAACCTCTCCATGAACCATCCTCTTGGAACCGTCAAAAGCCCTGACGATGATATTGCTGGGTTTCAACTCCAGGCCTTCATAATCCAGACGATCTAAAGCCTTTTTCGGAAGAACATTCAAGGAAGAACCAGTGTCCACCAATACATGTGCCAGAGTAGTGCCCCTGCACTCAATAGAGACATGCAGGGCATCATTGTGGTTCCTCCCTTTTGCGGTTAGGTCAGCATCTGAAAAGCCCAAGCCGTTGTCCGCCGTCAGATTTGCTATGCAGTCAGTGAACTGAACTGCAGACGTCTCCTGCGGCACATGGGCCGTCTTGAGAAATGAGATTAATGCCTTAGCGTGAGCCTCGGAACATAGCAATAGGGAGAGCAGGGAGATCTTGGAGGGTGTGTGCCCTAACTGCTCAACAACATTAAAATCACTTTTCTTTATTATTTTCAGAATCTCCTCCATTTCTTGTCGGGAGGCCTCAGCATTCACGGGTATTGGTGCCTCCATCCGGGCAGGCTCTTCTTCAATCCCTTTGCCCCGAGCATTTGATGACTCGGCAGCAGGGGACACAATTTGATCAGCAACAGGACTTGATAAACTTGCAGGTTTTATGAGGAGGGGTTTTCGAATAGCGGGCGGCGCAATGTCAGGCGAGAAGAGCCTGCCACTGCGGGTGACTTTAGCTGGACCGGTGATATCGCAGATACTGGCACTAGCATCAAATTCTTGCTTGATTCCATTTACATATACGTCTGCCCCATAATGCCAGGGGACAGCTTTATCAGACACGTAAGAGAGGGGCCCTGGAACAGTAATGATCACAGGCGCAACTGTCAAGATTTGAATAGGCTTCTTTGGGGGTGCCTTGGTTGGATTTTTGAAGATGGTAATCACGGAAACTTCTTTCATCGGAACCAATTGAACAGCAGTCTTTTTGAATAAAATCTCCTTGCTATCCATTAGGCCTTGGATGCCTAACCTTAGCAAGGGACAATCGGATAGGGAAATAGCACAGAATGGGCAACCTTCGCCGCAACCCGGAAATAAACCGGCCCGCAGTAGGTTCTTCTTAACAGTCTTCAAAGGGGTAACAACTTCATCTATCGAAACAGCATACACTTCTTCCTCAATGGCACTTACCCTATGCTGGGGCATAGGAGCCGTTACAACATTCGGTCTTTCCGGCGCTTCAAACTGAATTTCTTTTGCGTCAATTAGATCTTGCACTTTGTTTCTCAAGGCCCAACAATCATCAGTAGTGTGCCCGGGACTATCAGAATGATAAGCACACCGGGCATTCGGGTTGTATTTAGGGGACGCAGTGTTGACGACCTTAGGAGCTTCTTTGAGGGTCACCAGGTTGGTGGATAACAGTTGGGGTAAAATTTGAGATAATGTCATACTCAATCGGGTATACTGCCTCTTGGGCCTTTCACTTCTTTGCTGATTGTACTGCTGAGGAGCAGCAACGGGTTTAGAGATGACCAAAGCATTAACGGCTTGGCGACTTTCGGGCTTGACTTGTCTTCTAGGGCCATAGACGGCGCTTGCTTCTTTCTTAAATGGCCTCTTCTCAGCACTTGTAGAGGCAGCCTTCTGTATCTTGCCTGACCTGATGCCAGCTTCAATTCTCTCTCCCGTTAATATCAAATCTGTGAACCCAGCGGAGGAGTTACCAACCAAATGATTAAAAAACGGACCAGACAACGTTCCCAGAAACATATCAACCAGCTCTCGATCAGTTAATGGAGGCTGCACCCTGCCAGCCAAATCTCTCCATTTTTGAGCGTACTCTTTGAATCCTTCACCCGTCCCTAGAGACATACCCTGAAGTTGGGTACGCGTAGGAGCGAGATCAGAATTATATTGGTATTGTCTGTAGAAAGCAGTCGCCAAATCCTCCCAGTGCCGGATGCTAGCTCCGTCTAATTGGTAGAACCATTCAAGCTGAGACCCCGAGAGGCTGTCTTGGAAGAAGTGAATCCAAAGGTTTTTATCCGCCGTGTAAGGTTGGATTTTCCTTACATACGACCTCAGATGCAGCTTTGGGCAGGAGACCCCATCATACTTGGCGAAGGCAGGCGCCTTAAACTTGTGTGGAATTACTACTCCAGAAGATAATCCCAAATCCCCGAAATCCAGTCCCGGCACGTTCTGAATTTCCATAGCGCTCAAACGGTCCTCCAATTGTTTGTATCTGTCAGCAGCAGGTGGGTATTGTTCCTCGTTATAGTCCGTCTCGTTGTCGGAGACTGCGGGACTAGGAGCTTCTCCCCCTTGGGGACTGTTTTTCTCAGCAGAAGAAGTGGTTGGATCAGCTTCATTGTGGAGTGTGTTCCCAAATCTGCGTCCGGTGTTGAACATTGCCGTCCTCTTTTTCTTCTTCTTCTTCAGGAGTAGAGTCTTCAACTCTTGCTGACCCTGGGCTAGGCTTAGGACCATCTCTTGAAACTGTGCACTTTGGGCCTGAAGGGCCTTGATTGCTTGTTCACTGGATGACTCCGAATTCATGATGACTGTGCACACAAACAGCGAAGAAAATTAAGCAACCTGTGAATTAGGGTACCTGCTATGCACATGGTGAAATGGAATGCGTATGTATGCAATGCATTCAAGGATTTAGAACATTCAAACTTTGTTGTAGACAAAAAGGAACGCACATCATATTAATAAGGAGAAATTCGTTAGTACATAAATGCCTCGTGGGCCAAATATTACAAAATAAACTCCTTAAGGTAAAAAGACATTGCGCATCCTTTTTGGCGCGATGTAGGTGTTGAGATTCCTTTCCTCGTGCAGCAGGCGGGTGAGTTCCAGGACCTTCTTTTCACTAGCATGTAGACTGGTCTCAAGAGAATTCCGCTCTTCCTTAAGTTGGATCCAGCTCTTCTGCATCTCTTCCCAGGAGGTGGGCATGTCGGGATGTTGAATGGTATAGGATGCTTCTCCTTCCAAGACTGGCTCTTTGATTACAGGTAGCATGTGAGGGTAAGGCATTACTAACTTCTGAGAGCGGGCTCGTACCCACTTGAGGTAAGGCTCCAACGGGATGGAGCTCCGGTGCCCCAGTGTTTTACTGTCTATCCTACTTGGCATCCTCCAAGCTCTGATAAATCTCTGACGAAGCCCTTGAGTATCGTTGTCGAAGTTGAAGACTATGTCAGGAATTAACATGTCATGAGGGCCGTCCTTCCGAGCATAACCAAACTGTCTCCAAGCCAGGCATGGGTTGTAGGTTATACCTCCTTTGATTCCAAATAAAGGAACATTAGGGTATTCCCCACAACGATCAATGATAGTGACGTCTTCCCGGGACCTAGGACACCAATGTATATCTGCATGCGTGAGAGTCATTAACCGTTGTGACCATCTCAAACCCCGCTCGTTCTTCAAAACTGTTCGTGGAAGATGCGAAATAAACCACCTTCCCAAGAGAGGAGTGCAACACAAAAGGACACCCCTTCTTCTCATGGTTCGAGTGTAACATGAGTGAAGGATGTCCCCTAACAGTGTAGGTATAGGATTCCTGGTCATAAAGATCTGGACAGCACTGATATCGATAAGCTGATCTGGGTTAGGGAACAATACCAAACCATAGACAAGGAGGGCTACAACTTCTTCAAAAGCTCGTAGGTCAAGAGAGTTCCAACATTCTTGGGCCTTATCAAACAGAAACCTAGCTAAGAACCCTTTGATACCACTTCTCGCTTCCCAATGTCCTTTGAGGTCGGATGTCTGTAGGTGCAAAGCTTTAGCAATCTCTTCAAGTCTAGGTTCCTTTTCTGTACCGTTGAAGGGTAGCTGATCAAGGATAGGAATCTTCAGGAGCCGGGAGAACTCCTCCAATGTAGGTACCAACTGATAGTCCAAGAAGGTGAAACAGTGATGCAGTGGGTCAAAGAATTGGAACAAGACCTTAATCAAGTCCTCCTCAATGTTGGTGTTAACCAAGTTGATGAGTTTTCCATGTCTCTCACTGAATGAAGAACTCTCGGGAATTCTGGACAGAAGCTCCTTAAGCTGAGGAGGGATCTTTACAAGGCTAATCGGAATTGTCTTTCTGCGAACAGTTTCCATGTCCTGTAAAACAAGAACAAAGATGAAGATTCGAAACCCTTGAAACGGTTAGTCAATGCTCATGATGTTTGTATGATGTAATGATGCACTATAAACATTCACAAAAGCAAACATGGTAAGGCACACAAGTCGCACAAACCCTTAGAGTTTAGGCCTGCATGAAGTTTGGGTGTTACCCTCTTGAAGTTTTGTGGGCTCAACCTGTCTTATCAAAAGTAACCGGGTTCTAAAGATCCCAATATCACTGGATTGCTTTCATTGTTCATCGTTTCGATTTAGCCACTGAACTGGCGACCGAAATATTCCAGGAAAGCAACCCTCAATTGAGTGTAGTATCGAGTATCAACCAACCTCGGACTGCACCAAAGTCAGTTATCTCACTACCCTAAAAAAAGGCCAAGATAGTTCAATTAAGGTTCCTAAGGTCTGTTGATGCTTCATGACACCACATGGAGGCCCCGTACTCTCCTTGACTGAACTCAAGGGTTACCGGTACACACCAAAGTGCCACATCAACGTAGCAGACTGCTTCAACCATGTCGGTATACCCCGCACAGTTCCCTCACAGCCTTGTTGCTACCTAAAAAGGTTTCCCCCAGATCCGGGTTAGGATCTATAAAACTCCGATACAAAGCCCACAATATGTAACAGCAAACAAAGCAAGCAATTGAAAACAAAGGTGATCTAAACCCTAAGGTTACTCCACTTTAAAAGTCATCCCCAGCAGAGTCGCCAGTTCTGTGATACGGTGGGAGAACTGACTTGAGTTTTGCGTTCGTATTCGCAAATGTTGCGGTTAGCAAGAGTCGCCACCGACTTTTTATTTTATCCTAAGGAAAGGTTAAAAAGCACAGCAAAAACCTTTTGAGATGTTTTCTTGAGTTCGGGGAGTAGATTATAGAAAGGGAAGGTATTAGCACCCTTTCTATCCATGGTTATCCATGGGCTCTTAGTTACTTGCTTAGATCACTTGCCTTTTGTTTTCAATTGTTTTAAATGGTGCTTGAGTGTGTGGGTTTTGAAAATGTTTTGAAAAGAGGCCAATGTGGTGGCAACCTTTGCAATGATCCATGTGGGGATGTATACAAAGATGTATGTCTTTTGAAAAGGTTTTCATTTGTTTTTGAAAGTTGTTTTGAAAGTGTAGTGTTGTGTGGTTTTGAAATTAGGCAAGTGTTTTGTTTTGCAAGTTGATTTAAGTAACTAAGAGGTTATCTACTCCTAAATTTCTCAAAAGATTATTGCTATACTTTAACCCTTTTAACAAGTTTGCACCACCATTGTATTTGGTGGGCAACCTTGTGTTAGGATGTGAAAGGGACAGGCGCGGGTCATCGTTTAGACCATGATTGTAACAACGTTAAATGTCTTTGGGCAATTTCTCTAAGGGACTTGATCATTTGTTTTGTTTGTTTTGAAAAGTCTTATCGAGGGACTATGATCATTCAAACTGTTTGCTTTGCCCAAAGATGTTCAACATACAATATGGCCCATTTATTTGAAGGCAACAAGTGGAATACCCTAGGGGGTGCAAGTGTGATTTGTGTGTCCATTTTCATGCTTGTTTATCTTGTATTAGGTCAAACTATTTTTTATCGTTTTTTCGCATACAAACCCTAATTCTAACATGTTATCATTAGAAAGCAATAAAGTGCGAAATTAAAATTACTAAGCTATTACAAAACCAAATATGGGAAGGGGGGTACAAATGTTCAAATGGGGGATATTGACAAGAATTTAAATCTAGATTATTACAACAATTGGATATTTGCATAGTAAATAAATTGCATAATCTAAATGTAAATAAAATAAATAGGTAAAATGTAAAAAAAGAAAGTTTTTTATGTGTATGAGAAAATATTTATGTAAAAGGAAAAAAGAAATAAAAATGTATTTATTTTTTAGTATTTTGAAACTTAGGGTAAGAAACCCTAATTTTTATATAAAAAGTATTATTATCTAATTTAATTCTACTATTTATTTATTATGTACAAAAATAAAATAAAATGAAGTATTTTGTGAAAAAAGTATTTTTGTATCAAATATTAATAAAAAATGAAGAAAATCAAGTATTTTATATTTTTATCTTAAATATATTAATAAACATGTATACATATATATATTAAACCCTAAATGAGTATTATACAAAATAAATATTTATTTAATATTTTAATAAAATAAATAAAAGTATTTTTGTGTGAAATATTTTCAGAAAGTAAAAATAAAAATAAAAATGTATCTACATTATTTTCTATTTATTTTAATAATAGTGTACATATATATTTGTATATAAATAAAAGAAATAAACAAACAAATATGCCATAAATACAAAAATGATGGAAAAAATATTTTAAAAATTTTAATGGCATGAGAAAAAATAAACAAAGTCAACCCAAAAAGAAAAAGTCAAAAATGTTGAAAAATAAACAAATGGGCTCAGGGGGTGTAAACCAAAAAAAATGGGGTGTGAAAAGGAAACAAATCCAGGCCCAGCCCAGATTACTTCTTCTTCAACCTCTGTACATCTTTCTTCTCACAGAACACGCGTTTTCTAACTCTGGATTCCTGGACTTTCAAGCAAAACTCATAACATGAAAAGTGTAGAGCATTAAGAGACGGTTTCAACCATATAAAGAACATGACCTATCTCTCCAAGATGAGAGAGAATTTCTCTCCCCCTCTTTTCTGACCTAGTTTTTCTACCATTTTCAGAGCTAAAATTCTCTTCACTCAGACAAAAGAAATGAAAAGTAAAGCTATGTACATGTTCAGGGCTATGAGTAGGACTTTGTTTCTTCACAAACTTAAGACTAAATATGCCTAATAAGGGAGATACGAATTCAAACTTTTACCTGTGCAGTTGAACTTCTATGTGGAGAATGAGAGACTTTCAGTGCAATGTAATGATTGGAAAAGCTTCCTTGAAGTCCAGGGATGCTTTTTCAATGCTCACTTTGTCTTGAAACTTCTTGTATCAAGCTATAGAACTTCACCTGCAAGTCAAAGATGTGAAAATGGTGGAAGTGGTTAGAGCAACTACAGATCGTGCCTTAGCTTATGGATAACTTGCATATGTGGTAAGGAAGGTAGAGGAACAGGTTTTGATCAAAATGCTTGAAGGGAATGAGAGATTGCACTCAAACTGCAGGGGCACCCCTGTTTGTGCAGTTTGAGGATGATTCTGAGATGGAGGGTGTTTGAAAGGCAAATGGCTCGAGCCAAAGCTTCAATGTGGTCTATGGAATGTGTTTGATATCTTTTGTGCTGTGTGTCTTGACTGATATGAGAGATAGCATATGTTATGGACCTTTCTTCACACTTAAGCTATCAAAAGCAAATTGGTGTTCTAGGTCAGTATAGGACCCCCTAATGTGCTGCATCAACTCCTCTTGATCAGTGTGTTATGCCCATAATCTTGTGTTAACCAGATCTTCTTTGTACTTGTTGGATTACAAACTTGACATAAAGCTAAACTTTTCAAAAATGGAAATTCCACTTTATCTAGTTTAGGATTAAACCATTATGCAATGTTAGAACACAAAGAACATGACCTTAACACATTGAATATGCATTAAATTATTGAGTATGGATTGGTTCAAGGACCTGTAATTAAGCATAAAGCAAACTGAATTCAAATTGGCAAGGTTATGAACATGTCTTGATGAAGAACAAAAGTGAATTTTTGTCAACTTGTGAAATTCGAATCTCCCAAGTTATGAGGTTGTTTGATGAGTTCTTGGACATTTTGGAAAGCTTGGAATGTGTACTACAATCCATCTTTGAAATGCAATTTGAAATTCCAAGTGGAAGGGTATGAAAAGTGGCCTTGAAGTAGGGTAGAAAACCTTGTCAAAATAGGTCAAATTTCACTAAGTTAAAAGATGGTTTAGTGCCCTTATTCAAAAAATCATAACTTGAGATACAAGCTTCAAATGAGAAAACTTTGTGAATAAAAGTTGTAGATTTTGCAACAAGCTACAACTTTCATGTTTTGACTTTTGTTTGAATCCAAATGGATCATGGTGAAAAGATGGGGCAAAGTTGGGAAAAAATTAGGGTTTTTCATAACTTAGAAAAATTCTAAGTTATGAAAAATTCCATTTTCAAACCCTAATTTGCATTTTGTGATTTCTTGGTGAACAAGTTTCATGATTTGTAATGTTTTGATGAAAAATGAATCTTGACTCTTGATTTTGACCAAAAAGTCAAAGTTTGACTTTTCAGTATACAGTCAAAATTGATCAATTGACTGGGAAATTCAACTGTCAATCTTGTGTACTTGGGATCTCTTGAGCTTGATGAACATGTCAAGATAATTCCATGGGGTCCTTGAGTCCATATGTGAGCTTGGTTTGCCATTGGCTAGGTCAAACAGTCAAAAATTGCCTTTGTGCAGTCAAAAAACCCTAAAAATGACCATTTTGCCCTTTTGGTGATCTGATCAAATTTCTTGGGGAATTGTGATTCAAACTTGATCAAATGGTCCATGTGAGTTCATAATGTTGATGTGGACCAAATTTCATGAGGTTTGACTGTCAATTGGCCACAGTTGACTTTTTCCCCAATACAGCTGATTTCTAGGTCAACTGTCCAATTGACTGGGAAAAACTTGGAATCAAGACTTGAAACTTGGTATGGGTAAACTTGGGAGTCCAATATGAAGCATGAAAGTCATCTTAGGCATTTTAGGTCAAAACATCTTTAGGCAAACACAAACCCTAATTTGAGTCCACAGTGCAAGGAGAAGTCTTGAGCAGAGGAAACCCTAATTGGATCTTGATCTTCAAAGGTCTTGTGATGAGGAAATGTTGAGGAAATGGGAGGGCAAATTTTGGGGTACAACAGTAGTGCTTGAGCAACATCTTCAGGTTTTGGTTCTTTTTCCGTACCGTTATAGGGTAGTTGATTAAGAATAGGAATTCTCAGGAGTTGAGAAAATTCCTCTAAAGTAGGCACCAATTGGTAGTCGGGGAATGTGAAACAGGGGTGAAGGGGGTCAAAGAACTGGAACAACACTTTCACCATGTCTTCTTCAATGCTGGTGTTGACTAGGCTGAGCAGTCTACCATGTCTTTCACTGAAGAGAGAAATTTCCGGAATTCTGGATGTAAGCTCCTTGAGTTGAGGAGGGATTCTCACAAGGTTGACTTGGATAGTTTTCCTGCGAAGAATTTCCATGACCTACAAAACAAGAACAAAGATGAAGATCCAAACCCTTGAAATGGTTAGTGGATGCTTTATGATGTTCATGATGTATGCACAAACATATGTACAAGCAAGTCACACAAAACCCTAGTTTCAGGCTTGCATGGGGTTTCATAGGTAAGTACCCTCTTAAGTTTAGTTGGCTTAAAACCTGTCCTAAATGGTAACCGGGTTCTAAGGAGCTCAATATCATTGGATTGTTTTCTATGTTCATTGTTTTGGTTTAGCCACTTAACTAGCGACCAAAATATTCCAAGAAAACAACCCTCAATAAGTGTAGTATCGAGTATCTACCAACTTCGGACTGCACCAAAGCTGGTCATCTCATTACCCCTAATAAAAGGCCAAGATGGTCAAGTAAGGTTCTAGGTCATTAGTGCTTAGTGACATCACTCAGCGGCCCCGTACTCTCCTTGATTGAACTCAAGGGTTACCGGTACTCACAAATATGTCGCACTAATATAGCTATTGCTTCAACCGTGTCGGTATACCCCGCATAGTTTCCACAACGTATTGCTATCTATGAATGTTTCCCAAATCCGGGTGGAGGATTTCAAGCCTAAACAAGAGAACCAAAAATGTAAAGCAATCAAAGCAAACAATTAGTCATGCAAAAGGTGATCTAAGCCCTAAGGTTACTCCACTTTTAAAGTTTTCCCCAGCAGAGTCGCCAGTTCTGTGATACGGTGGGAGAACTGACTTGAGGTTTTGCGTTTGTTTTCGCAAATGTTTCAGTTGAGCAAGAGTCGCCACCGACTTTTTATTTTATCCTAAGGAAAGGTCAAAAAGCACAGGAAAGACCTTTGAGATGTTTTTGGGTTCGGGGAGTAGATTATAGAAAGGGAAGGTATTAGCACCCTTTCTATCCATGGTTATCCATGGGCTCTTAGTTACTTGCTTAGATCACTTGCCTTTTTCTTTTCAATTGTTTGAAATGGTGCTTTGTGTGTGTGGTTTTGAAAATGTTTTGAAAAAGATGCCTTGTCTAGGCAACCTTTGTAACAATTCATGTTTGAATGTTTTACAAAGGTGTTTGTCTTTTTGAAAAGATGTTTCAATGTTTTTTGAAAGTTTGTTTTGAAGTTGTGTTGTGATGTGTGTTTTGAAAAATGGCAAGGATTGTTTTGCAAGTTTGATCAAGTAACTAAGAGTTGTCTACCCTATTTTTACTCAAAGATTTTTTCTTATGTTTTTAACCCTTTTAACAGTGTTGTTTCACCATTGTATTTGGTGAACAACCTTGTGTTAGGATGTAAACGGGACAGACGCGGATCATTGTATAGACCATGAAAGCAATAGTGTCAAGTATTTTGGCGATTTTCTTGAGGGACTATGATCATTTTGTTTAGGCAACTAGATAGCGTCATCGAGGGACTATGATCATTTTGTTTGTTTTTGTTTTGTTTTGCCAAAATACTTGACATGCAAACATGGCCCATTTTTGAAGGCAACAAGTGGATGTAACCCTAGGGGTGTAAGTGTGCAAGTGTTTTTTTTTCATGCATATTTATCTTGGATTAAGTCAAGCTATTTGTTGATTTGATTTGCATACAAGCCCTAAGTCTAAACATGGCATAATTGAAAGCTTTTAAATGCGAAAATTTAAAGGCTAAGCTATTACAACATGATATATGGGGATGGGGGTACAAGTTTGAATTTGGGGATATTTGACAAGAAAATAAAATCTAAATTATTACAACCATATCGAATATACAAATATTTAACATTTAAATAAATATCAAAATGCAATGTATTATGCAAAAAAAGATTTTTTTTGTATGTGAAAAAGGTTTTCATGTTTGAAGTATAAACAAGATAAGAAAAAAGTCATTTTTTGATTATTTTTATGGTTTAGGGCAAAACCCTAATTTTTGAATAAATAGTATTATTTATTAATTATGTACAAGGTATATTAATTTATACAAAAATAATAAAAAGAAGTATATTGTAGAAAAAGTATTCTTGGTGTCAAATATTAAATAAAAAATAAAAGTATTATTTTTGTATTTTTTGCCCTAATTATCTAATAAAATATACAAGTATTTATATATTATATATTAAATATACTAAATATGTACAAAAATAAAATATTGATTATTTACAAAAATGTATTTTTTTAGGAAATGTTTTCAAAGTGTAAATAAAAATAATAACTAAAAAGATAAATATTTTGTATTATTTTCTAGGGTTTTAAATAAAAAGGAATTACATTATTTATATACATATGCTTAATAAAACAAATAAATGCCAAATAAATGTAAAAAAATGTGGAAAAATATTTTTGGTGTTTTTTATGTTTGGACAAAAAATATCGAGTCAGAATAAAAAAGAAAAATGCAAAAATGACAAGTATTTCACATAATGGGCCAGGGGGGTGCAAATGGAAAAAAAGGGTGTAAACAACAAGATTGACTCAGGCCCAACCCAAGCCAGTCATCTTCAACCTTCAGCTTTATCCAAACGCGCGCTTCCTCGTTCAAAATACAAACTCCTGATTCTTTGATTTTTAGCAAAAACTCATAACACAAACAATGTAGAGCATCAAACCACGATTCCAAATATGTAAAAAACTTGACCTAACTCTAAGAAACCAGGGAGAATTTCTTCACCCCCAATTTCTGACCTAGCTTTTTTTCAATATTCATGGCTAAAATTCTCACAGCATGTTTGATATAAATGAAAAGTGAACACATGTATGGCTTCAGGGCTATGAGTAGAACGTGTTTCATTCATAAACCTAAGCTTAATCATGCATGGATAGAGAGATAGAAGTCCTTAGATTACCTGTTTCAGCTTGAATCGTGTACAATAATGTGGCCAACTTCAATGGAGTTTGAGCTTCTGTATAGCTTTCCTGAAGTCCAAGGAAGCTTCTCCAACACCTAGCTTGCTATGAATCACTCTGTATCGTGCTATGGAAGTTCACCTGCAAAACTGAAAAATGAAAATGGCAGCTGAGGTTAGGGGAGTTACAACTTGTGTTTAGGGCTTGGAATAGTTTCAGTGGATGGTATGGAATGTGTTTGAAAGGTTTTTAGCCAAAGTGCACGAGCCAATTGAGTTATGGACCTCAATCTGCAGCAGGTACCCTGTTTTTGCAGCAAGAGGGTGTTTTGGTGTATTAGGAGGTATGAGGGGTGGTTGAGTCGTGTTTCAGGCTTGGTTTGATGTATGGAAAATGTTCACAAGGTTTGCTTTGGCTTATGCTTGCAGGAAATGAAAGTTGGTGTCTTTTTGCAAAGTTTCTTCTACTATAAGCAAGAAAGTGTATGTGATGTTATAGACCTGTCCAAGCCTGCCTGCCATCCTGCATCTCTTATTCTTGATAACACAAATTTGTGGACTTTATTTTGTCTCTAAGATCTGGCCCCCATGTCCAAGGATTTTGAATTTGACATAAAGTGATACTTTATCAAAATGGCAAATTTGCTTTTTCCAATTAAGGGTTAATTTAACATGTATTGTCCAAATGGGTGAAATAATGTCTTAACACAATGGTTAGTCATTAAATTAAGGAGTGTAAACTTGGTCTTGAGGCCTTCAAGTTAGCATTACACAAACTGATTTGAAAAATGCACTTGTTATGAACATGCCTTGGTCATGAACAAAAGTGAGTTTTGGCCAACTTTGCAAATTTGATTCTCTCTAACGACAAGGGTGTTTGAAAAGTTCTTGGACAATTTGGAAAGCTTGGAATGTGTACTATAATACATCTTTGTAATTCAAATTGAAACTCCAAGTGGAACCATGTAAAAAATGGCCAAGAAGTTGGACAAAAATCCTGCCTAGAATAGGGCAAAATTTCTCTAAGTTAAAAATGTTTTGTACCCTTGTTCCAAAAATCATAACTTGAGATACAAGCTTCCTTTGAGAAAACTTTGTGAATCAAAGTTGTAGATTTTGCAATGGACTACAACTTTCATGTTTCAAGCTTTGTTTGAATCCATTTGCATCTTGGTGAAAAAATGGGACAAAGTTAGGAAAAAATAAGAAAATTTTATAACTTAGAAAATTTCTAAGTTATGAAATTTTTTCATTTTAAACCCTAATTTGTAATTTTGGGTTTCTTGATGAACAAGTTTCATAATTTGACATGTCTTGATGAAAAATGAATCTTGGCACTTGATTTTGACCAAAAAGTCAAAGTTTGACTTTTCAGTATACAGTCAAATTTTGATTAGTTGACTGAAAAATTCATCTGTCAATCCTATGCATTTGAGATCTTTTGAACTTGTTGAATGGGTCAAGAAAATGCCATTGAGTCCTTGAGTCCATATATGAGCTTGGTTTGCCATTGGTTAGGTCAAACAGTCAAAAATTGCCTTTGTGCAATCAAAACCCTAAAAATGACAATTTTGCCCTTTTGGTGATCTGATCAAATTTCTTGTGGAGTTGTGATCCAAACTTGATCAAATGATTCATATGAGTTCATAATGTTGATGTGGGTCAAAAATCATGAGGTTTGACTGTCAATTGGCCACAGTTGACTTTTTCCCCAATACAACTGATTTCTAGGTCAACTGTCTAATTGACTGGGCAAAGATTGGAATCAAGGCTTGAAACTTGGTATGGATAAACTTGTAAGTACAACATGAAGCATGAAAGTCACTTTGGGCTTTTTAGGTCAAAACATCCTTGTGCAAACTCAAACCCTAATTTGGGTCAACAGTGCTAGGAGGGGTCTTGAGCAGAGCAAACCCTAACTTGATCTTGAGTTCCAAGAGTCTTGTGATGAGAAAATGTTGATGAAAAGGGAGGCAAAATTTTGGGGTACAACACCCAACAAGGTGGACAGTAAGACTCTGGGACACAAGAATTCCACCCCCTTGATCCTTACCTCAAGTGGGTACGAACCCGCGCCCAAAGTCTTATGATGCCTTACCCCTACATGCTTCCTGCGATCAAAGAGCCTATTATGGAAGGAGAGGTTCCATACACCCTCATACATCTTGACATGCCAACATCATGAAGATTTGCAAAGGAGTTGGATACAGCTCAAGGGGGAACGCGATACTTTTGAAGCCCAATTCTACGCCAGTGAGAAGAAGGTTTTGGAACTTACTAGCCAACTTCACGAAGAGCAGACTCTTAACACCTACATCGCACCAAAGAGGATGCGCAACGTCTTTTTACATTAGAATTTCGTATTATTTTGCCCATGGGGCATTTATGTACTAACAAATTCTTCTTATTAATATGACGCGTGTTCTTTTTGTTTGCAACAAATTTGAATTTCTGAATCCTTGAATGCATTACATGAATAACACATCATTCATCATATGCATAAGCAGGTCTTCACACCAGGTTTCCTTATCTCTCTGCTGTTTATTTCAGCAAGATGGATATAGAGCAGACGGTCAAAGACTTACAAGCGCAGAATTCACAGTTCTAACAGCTACTCATGACCTTGGCAAAGGGCCAGGAGGAGCTCAAAGGTCTACTGGAAAAGGAAAAAGAGAAGAAGAAAAAGAAGAGGGTTGGTGTGGCTACCATGGGTAGAAGATTTGAGAACCAAGCTAGAAGGGTCCTAGATTTCTCCTCAACATCTGATGAAGGGGTTGGAAAGGGTAAAGGAACTGCGGTGCAATCTGAGTCTGAGGAAGAAGAAGATGAAGAGGATGAAGATTATTCTGAGCAGCAGTACCCTCCTGCAGACGACAAGTACAAGAATCTGGAAGAGCGTCTGGCAGCTATGGAGGTGCAAAGATTTCCTGGGCTGGACTTCGAAGAGCTAGGGTTGGTTGCTAGGATTGTGATTCCCCCTAAATTCAAGGTGCCTCTATTCGCTAAATACGATGGTTTGTCTTGTCCAAAGATGCATCTACGGTCTTACGTCAGAAATATCCAACCTCATTCTTCTGATAAGGATCTATGGGTTCATTTCTTCCAAGATAGTCTTTCGGGGACGCAATTAGATTGGTTCTAACAGCTAGAGAGATCTGATATGCACAATTGGGAGGATTTGGCTGCTGCCTTATACAAACAATACAAATATAATGCGAATTTAGCACCAACCCGTACTCAATTACAGAGTATGGGCATGGTATCAAATGAAGGTTTCAAAGAGTATGCCCAGAAATAGAGAGACTTGGCGGGGCGAGTACAACCACCTCTATCTGAGAGGGAGCTGGTAGATATGTTCTTGGGTACACTGTCAGGCCCCTTTTTCAATCACCTAATTGGAAGTTCATGTGCGGGGTTCACCGAGTTGATTCTGAATGGTGAGAGATTTGAAGCTGGAATCAAGAGAGGAAAAATTCAAAAGGATGCATCTGCTTGCGCTGCTATCAAGAAGACATTTCCAGCCAAGAAAGAGGTATCAGTTGTCTACTCTCAGAGAAGTCAAGGAAGAGTTGAGCGCCGGCCAGCGGTGGGGGTTGTAATGATTCAGAAGTCTGCGGCTGATCAACCTAGAAACAATCAACCCAAAACCAACCAAGCAAGAGTGGAAAGGCCTGTACGGCAATTCACCCGGATCAACATGACACCCGCTCAGGTTCTCCCTCATCTGTTAAAGTTAAACCTTACAAGTTTGAAAGAAGCGCCGAAGAATCCAAATACATCTTCTCCTTACTACCATTCAAATGCGAAGTGTGCTTATCATTCCAACAGCCTGGGGCATGACACCAACAATTGTTGGGCCCTCAAAAATGAGATTCAGGATTTAATAGACGCCAAAGAAGTGGAATTCAACGCCCCTGAAAAGCCTAACGTGATCTCTGCTCCAATGCCAAAACATGGTCACAATGTCCATGCTGTTGAAGAAGATCTTTTTGTTGCTACTGTTGATGATTTGATGACTCCGCTACCGATAATCAAGCTGAATTTGTTGAAGGCTGGGATTTTCCCAGGATGTGAAAAAGATTGCTACTTTTGTTCCTCCTTACCAACCGACTGTCCGTTGTTGAAGTTAGGCATCCAACGCTTAATGGATAACCAAGATATCCTTTTTGAGAAGACTCCTGTTACACCGACTCCTGTCAATGATGTTTCGATAATTACCATATCCGCCAATCTTTCCAAGGTCTCCAAAAGACCTGTTAAGATTACATTCGATCCGAAGATTGTACCTCTGAAGATCACTATGTCGGGGCCTATCCCGTACAAGTCCAACAAATCAATACCGTGGAACTATGGGGGAGAAATATTCTACCACGGTGTTAAACAAATTGAATCAAATGAAGAAAGTTCTGATGAAGAGTGTGATCGGTGGGAATGAGAACTGACTGTTTTGGATATGCTGGTTCGCGTTTTGTGTTTGTTTTTGCAAAATGTCGCGGTAAGCAAGAGTCGCCACCGTATTTTATTTTATCCAACAAGGAAAGGACAAAAGCACAGAAAAATTCCTTTTTGAGATACTTCTTGGGTTCGGGAGGTAGATTATAGAAAGGGAAGGTGTTAGCACCCTTTCTATCCGTGGTTATCCACAGGCTCTTACGTACTTGCTCATTATGTTTTCAAAATTTGCTTTTCTTTGTGTTTGTGGGTTTGAAAGGAGTTTTTGTTTGAAAGAGAGTGTAAGTGCGAAAAGTTTTGTTTTAAAAGGAGCAAGTACTTAAGAACCATCTACCTACTCAAAAAGGAATTAAACTGCGCAAATGTCCTTTAGACAATGCTAGCCCACTATTGAGGAGTAGGTAGCACCGTCGTTGGAGTTTTCGGGTCAATTTGATTAAGGGACGTGTGGTCACTAAAGCAACGTTAGGACGCCTTAGAGGTAACCCTAATATCCTAGATCATTTTTTCGAGGCAACCGTTTCGAGGCAACTATGATCTTTGGACAAGAGGGCGACCTCTAAAACTTCCTATACTCAATGACCACGTTCGAGGCAACCAAGTGAGGTGTACCCTAAGAGTGGCATGTGCAAGTGTGTTATTTCGGTTAATTTTATCTGTACATGTTATGGGTGAGCTATATTGATTTTAAGTTAAAGATTGATCTTGTCATGCATTGCCTATTCATCAAACATCTAACACTTAATATTATGCGGAAATTAAATTGCGGGAAATTAAATCTAAGCTATTACAAGGCGTCGGGTATTTACATCGCCAAAAACAAACCCTTTAATTTAAATTGCGGAAAGTAAATAAAAGCGATAAATAATTAAAATTCCTATTGAAACTATTACATACTGGAAGCAATTAGAATATTGGATAAAAATAAGACGCGTGCGAGAAATTAGATCGGCGCATTTTTAGGGTTTTGACCCCTTTTTATTTAAAGAAAAGATTTTTTTGTTATTTTTGAATTAAATGAAATTAAACCTAAGTTAATTAATTAATTAAATAAAAGAAATATATTTTTGGGTTTTTTATATTTAAGGAAATAAAATAAGAATGATTAAAATTATTAAAAACCTAATTCTATATTGATTTTAATTTATTGCAAAAATATTAATGTTAAACCTATTTAAAACTAAATAAATTAAATTATTTATTTACAAAAATAGAGTGATGAAATTAAATTTAATAAATAAAAATATTATTTTTTTATGTTTTTGATTTTATGAGAAAAATAAATTGGTTAGTGTAAATAATAATAATAATTAATAAAATAATTAAATAAATAAAAAACACAAAATATGAAAAGAAATAACCAAGGGGGGTGCTGGGCCCAAATTGGTGGTGAGTCTGGCAATTGTGAAGCCCAATCCAAACCAACTTTGTTTGACTTTCCAAGATCTCACGCGCATGCATTGACTGGAGAGTATGGTGGTTGCTCAATCTAGACCCTTGGATCTGGCCTGAAGGCCATCTAGCAGAAGATCATGTGATGATACATGGTATACTATGCTTGGCATGCTGCATGGAATAACCTGAAACAAAATAATACAAATGTTTTGGGGGACCTGGGATTCGAACCCAGGTCCCAAGGGACTTTGCAACAACGCCTTTACCAACTGAGTTGTGACACGCTTTTGTTAAATGGATAAGTGGAGAACATTATATGCAAAAACAATCAATATGCTGTAAACAAAAAAAAATAAAGCGCGCGAGTTTTAAAAGGACGAATGAGAGGGAGACGCGTCAGCGTCTTCTTCGTTGAGCCACTGGTTTCTTACCTGCGGATTTTTATCCGCAACAAGATCCGTAGGTTCCTCCTAAAACAACTTCCAGGCAATATAAATGCAACCTAAAATCATCCCCATGCTCGTTTCGTTCTCCTAAATCCATCCATGGCCATGGCTTGCTCCAATTTTTCCTGTAACTCAAGCGCCTAAAAAGCAAAAACCAAAACCCTAGCTTTGGGCATGGCTGTACAAGCTACCAAAACAAAATCAAATATTGCAAAAATGTTCTAAATGAAACGATAGATACAAATATGCAAAGATTTTAGTGAAAGGATGTAAGAATCAGAGGGTTGGATTTCGTGTTCAGGGCCACGTTCTTGAATACTTACAGCCCGATTCCGGTGGTCTCAGGACTTGATTCTGATCGCTTTAGCTTTGTTGGATGTCAGGAAAGAACACCACGTTGAGTTTTGGCCTCCAATTTGCCTCTAGTGTGGATTTCCGATTCAAGGTTTTCAAGCTTTTTCTCCAATTTGGTTTGGCCATTTTTTGCAGTTCTTAGGTCGTGTTCCTGTTATGCCTGGCTTGTGTGTGTAATAAGGAGTGCATTAGGTTAAACTTTGGGCCTCCAATCCTTGTGCATTGATGATTCCAAGATATGATTTTGCCACCATTAACAAAGCTTCCATATTTGTAACAAATCTGATTTTTTGTGCATAATAAGGCTTGATTCGGATTTGATTTGGTTCATGATGATAATTGAAGTCTATACCAATCACAAAGATATCATTCTATCAATTTTTGGATTTTATTTGAATTAATATTGATTTAAAATGAATTAATTCAATAAAAATTAAATAAAATAGAAAAATTAATGAATGGACATGAAACTGAAGATGGGACACGTGTGTGGTGTGACAAGACCAAATCAAGTGGAAAAAAGTGGGCCCTTTTGTCAAAAATTGGAGTTTTGAGGATAGTTAACCTTTGGCAATTTTGGGAAAATGCCCAACTTCAATAATGCATAACTCTTTCAATTTTGAACTTTTGGAAGTGTTATTGGACTTTTTAGAAACATTGAGATGTCCTCTAACCAACCTTTTTGGTCTCATCTAATTTTTATATTCCATGCTCAAGTTATAAGCTTTGGCAAAAAAGGTGTTTTTGTTGACTTTCAAAAATGACCTATAATGTCCAAATTTGTAACTTCTTGTGAGTGCATTTCTTGATCTTGGGGTGTGAATATGGATTGTAGGAAATTCCATCCTCTTCAAAATGAGCTTTGGATGGGTCATTTCTCATAAAGTATGAGAAAGTTATGCTTGGTCAAAGTTGAGTTGACTTTTCCTACAAAACCCTAATTTGGCAACTTTTGAATCTTGATGAATCTTGTGAAATCCTTGATGAATCATGATAAAACCTTGATCAATTGATGAATTAACCTTTAAAATGAGAATGTTGACAAAAAATCTTGAGGTTTGACTATTTGTAGGTCACACTCACAGAGAATGTCATCCTCACAATTCCTAGTTGACATCCATCATTACACTATACAACTAAAAAATGCATGTGAAGCATAGGCCATACTCAATCCCCAATCAAAACAATGGTATGTCTCCATAGAGGATGTTATCCCCACAAATATCCATCTAATATCTACAACAGATTACCCAAGATACTTCACACAAAATACTTGCTCGTTAGTGTCATACAAGATAGAAAGTTAACCCTCAAACACTCGTTTGTGCCTCTCTTTCAAACACTCGTTTGTGTTAATGCTTTTTGATACTCATCCATATCTCATTTCAATACTCGTTTGTATTGATATTCAAACACTCGTCCGTGTTATTACTTTTTTGATACTCGTCTGTATCTCATTTTAATACTCGTCCGTATTGATTCCAAGCACTCATCTGTGTTATCAATGTTTTTATACTCGTCTGTATCTCATTTCAATACTCGCCCGCATTTGTCTTCAGACACTCGTCTATGTTATCACTTTTTTATACTCGTCTGAATCTCATTTCAGTACTCATTCGTATTGATTTTAAACACTCGTCTATGTTACTACTTGTTTGATACTTGTCCGTATCTCATTTGAGTACTTATCCGTATTGATTTTTAAACACTCGTTTGTGTTATTACTTTTTTATACTCGTCTGTATCTCATTTCGATACTCGTCCGTATTGATTTCAAACACTTGTTCATGTTATTACTTTTTTATACTCATCTGTATCTCGTTTTAATACTTGTCCGTATTTCTTTTTAAACACTTGTCTGTGTTATTACTTTTTTATGCTCGTCTGTATCTCATTTCAATATCGGTCCGTATTGATTTCAAACACTCGTCCGTGTTATTACCGTTTTTTATACTCATCTGTATCTCATTTCAATACTCATCCGTATTGATTTCAAACACTCGTCTGTGTTATTACTTTTTTGATACTTATCTGTGTCTCATTTCAATACTCGTTTGTATTGATTTCAAACATTCTCCCGTGTTATTTCTTGTATGATACTCGTCTGTATCTCGTTTCAATACTCGTCCGTATTGATTTCAAACACTCATCTACGTTATTAATTTTTTGATACTCGTTCGTATCTCATTTTAATACTCGTCTGTATTTATCTTCGAACACTCGTCTGTGTTATTACTCTTTTTTATACTCGTATGTATCTCATTTCAATACTCATCCGCATTGATTGCAAACACTCATCTGTGTTATTACTTTTTTGATACTCGTCCGTATCTCGCTTCAATAATCGTCTGTATTGATTTTCAAAACACTCGTCCGTGTTATTACCTTTTGATACTCGTCTGTATCTCTTTTCAATACTCGTTCTTATTGATTTTCAAAACACTCGCCCATGTTATTACCTTTTTGATACCCGTATGTATCTTGTTCCAATACTCGTTTGTATGGATCTTCAAACACTCGTTCGTGTTAACCTTTTATTAATGATCATCTGTATCTTCTTTCGATAATCGTCTGTGTCGATCCTTTCATTAAATCCCCAACAAATATCACAAATAATAACACTTACACCATCTCTATGGGACAAATTTCAAGTCATGGTATTTAATCTTATTCTACCTTAAATGATCAAAAGGCTGACGCCAATCTCACTTTCAGGTTTAAGACGATTAAATAGGGGAGGTTGTCATACCCCAAGTCTGTCCTACCTTTTCACTTTTATCTGGCTTATGCTTTGCATTTCATTTGCATCATTTTCATTAGGTCATTAATATATCATTCCTTTATTAAATAAAGTAGTTTGGTTGAATAATCAACATTTATGCAAGCTAGGGTTTCGTAGTTGGTTTTGAGGCTTCTATTCCAAATAACGCAGTCTAATTCGGTTCTACTCATGAGTAGTGGACTATGTGAATAAGGGTTCTGAAGTATGGTTATCAGGGACTTTTTCCTTCATCAGATAAGACACATCCATCAGGTTTTTCCTTGTGCATTGAAGTGTGAATTAGGGTTTGATTCGTCATTATGGATTTCTTTCTCCTCAAGATACAAGGAGAACTTGGAGTAGGGTTTATTTCTTTATCCCCATACAAATCTTGGAATAGGGTTTATTTCCCTATTATTAATCATGAGATTAGGGTTTCGTTTCAAGGAGCATTATCCTTCTATGCTTCAAGCCTCATTTATCTTTTTACGGAGATATCCTTTTAAGGTTTTGTTTTGTAAAGAGGGACTTCATCAAAGTAAAGGCTTGTGGTTTGAGTTACAAAGTTTGAGTCATGATGCATGTGATGACGATTGTAGATTCACGTTATGATCAAGGCATTATCATTGTCTCTATTCTTTTATTCTTGTAATGCAAGTTGATTCGGATTTGAATTAAGAAGTAAAGCGGAATTCATTCTTTCGGGTGATGTTTTAAAGATTGGATCAAGGTTCTTTAAGTATGTAAAGAAGGAGGATTCATTCATGTGTGTTTTGTTTGGTATTCAAGTTACAAGGTTAAAACATTCATTATGGAATTCATTCAAGAGATGATGTTGCAGATTCCCATTGTGATCAAGGTGTAGTCCCAATTCAAATCACAAGGCATATTCGTTCATTCAAAGAATTCAAGATTCATTCAACTTCTATTCAAGTTCATTCATCTACTTCCTTTGTGAATACTTGGAACAAAAGAAAGAGTTTCCATTCATAAATACAATTTCATTACATCATTCAAATTTCAAAATCAAATTCATCCATAAAATTACAAAAGATGTTGAAGGAGTTACAAAATAGGTTGAAGGAGTTACAAAAGAAATCCTAAGTCCATGATAATTTGTTTATAATCTTCTATGCCTATACTTAAACTTAATACTCTAAAAACCATGCTACATCATGTTGAAACCAGTCCAAACATTTCAAAGAAAACTTGCTGCTACAAGCAATCTTGCTGACCAAAGTTGCAGCTGCTGTCCAAAACATGTCATAAAGCCAAAAACAGTCCAAAACCTTGTCGAAACCTATCCCAAATCAGTCCAAAAACCCGCTGCTATTGCTGCCCACAAAACTACAAAAACAACCCTGCATAAACCAGAAAATGACCTTGTAAAATAGCCCCAAAACCTGCATAAAACCAGTCCAAGAATGTGTCACACAAAATTGTATCAAAGAAAGAATAAGACAATATACCAAAACAATTTAAAGTGTTCAAAACCTATACCATTTCCCCCCCTAAATCCTCATTTTCATTCACTATAAAAACAGGTAAAATAGAACAGGATAAAGAGTAGAGAGAATCCATACAAAAACTACACAATACTCTATTTGCAACAGACAAAACACAGAAGATAAAGAGTAGAGGAAACCAGAGAAGGGCATAAGAATAGTAGAAGGGAAGTTACTAGGGAATATCTTCACCTCCGAGAACATTCGAAGTCGGTATTATTTCTAAACTCTCCAACTATACTTGCTTTGATATGCTTATTCGTGCTTTATTTTGTGAATTACCTTCACCAAAGATTGTTGTTCAATTTTGTTAAAACCGTTTGTTGCTTTGAGTGTGTTTTCATTCGTTTTATTCTTTCTAAAATTGGAAACGATCAAAAGAAACAAGGTGAGTTGAGTAAAAAATGAAGGATAAATCGGTAGAGAAATCACATTGAAAACCTCACATTACTTTGCTCAGAAAACACAAAGAAAAATACCAACAATTATCACACTAAAGGCTCTATCAAATTTCCTCACAGATACTCACTTCACACAGAAAATACAAACCTCATAACCTTCACCCTTCAATCATAAAACACTCCTTCACATATACTTCAACACCAAAACTATTACTTTTGAAATATCCTTGATACCTCCTCAAAACTGCCTTCATACCTCATTCAACTTCAAGACCTGCATAATTTCTTAAGCCTTCCCCAAACGCACTCTATCTGTAATCTCTAAACCACATCTCATCACCAATATTACTAACAATCAACTGCATCACAAATAAACCCCATCTCACTAGACCACCCCCTCTGTTTCCACTATTCAACATCAACACATAGAGGAAGAAACAAAAATCACGCAGACAGAAGGAACAAACGCATAGAAGAGAACGAAACAACGATACTCGGACCTCTCGACAGACACACGATTCAGTTAAAATATTCAAGCATATAAGGCCCATCAACAACATCATTTTAATGGTGGATTCAAGAGAGAACCATAATACAGAGAGAATAAGAGAGTGATTAATTTGGGAATTTAGGGTTTTTTTTAACCCAGTTATCATTTTGAGTTGAAACAGGTTCGGACCTCATGACCTGGTCCAGCCCAGCAATATTGTTTTTTATTTATTTATTTGTTTTGTTAGGCCAGTTTGTACAACATTTTCTTTAATTATTTGCATGATTTTTGTTAATACTTTCTCCAAAAAATATAAAAAAAGTATATATTAGAATTAGGATTATTTATTTAACATGAAAATGACCAAATATATTATAGTATTATTTTCTTTTATTGTATTGTTGATTTTAAACATGTTCCCTTAATAATTCCATTTAACGATTAAATTTCATTTTGATCATTCCATGTTGAATTAGACTTTAGGACCAATCCCTGCATGATAACTAATTAGGTTATAAATTTCCCTTTCCAACACTCAACATTAGGTCCATCATTGTACATGACAATATTAGGGTTTCAGTTCCCCATAGAATTTTTCTTTTCCCTTCTAAAACTAAAACTTTCTTTCCTTAATCAATTACCCAAAAACACTTAATCATTATTCAAACCCATTTCACACTTAACAAAAACACACAACAAATACAAAATCAAAAAGGGCATATTATCTCCGTTCTACCACGATACAGGCCGTGCCTATTACTAGAATGTGTACGTTAACGTCGTCCACTAAAAAACACCAATAAACCAAAACTTTGCAGAAGAACTACGGTGTTTTGATTCCTTCACGGGATACATAGGAAAATGGTTGCGAGACCCTCACGAATGCACTAATAAAAAACCATCTCATTTCCCTTAGCAAGTATAGTTTTACTTAGATGCACCCTTAGAAACAAACAACCGAAATGGATCCCATTGAGTACAACATATGTGAGGGGTGCTAATACCTTACCCTTGCAGAACCGGCTTTCATACCCTCTCTTTTGGTCCCAAGACCATCTTATCCATCTTCCTGGTGTTTTCTCGACATTTCCCCTTCCTTCGGGATAAATATAATTTGGTGGCGGCTCTATGTTTTTTGTCGGTTGCTTCACTTTCCTTACCTTAACTTTTACTTTGTATACATAGGATAGTCTCTTCATTTCCTCCCATTTTTCTTTAATTTTCAAAATCTTCTCCCTTTTTCAAAGTATTATTGTTTTCTAACTTGAACCACTTTCATAAAAAAACATGTACTTAGGTCCATGCGTTTTCAAAATTCTTTTCTTAATAAAGTCATCAATAAATCTTAATTAAGATATGACTTATTTCTTTAATACTTGAAAAATACAAAAAATATTCAAACCTTTTTGCCGCTTTGGCTTTTCTCTTTAAAACCTTTTTCTTAAAATTAACCAACACATAAACTTTTCAAAAAAATTTAAAAGAACTACGAGTGCTCTGATCCCCTATTACACGAAAGGTGGTATGTAGGCACAAAGGTTCGCAACTGCGGCAGGTGAAAAATTGTAAAAACCACTTATTTTCTCATATCCACAATCTCATTTTGTAAATATTTATTTTTATCCAAAATACATGGATTTTCAAAGAGGTCCCTGTGGAGTACGGTAGATGTTTAGGGTGTTAATACCTTCTATTTGCATAACCAACCCCCTTACCTTGATATTTTTCTTACTATGGTTTTTATTCGCTCTTTTCCCTTTCCTTTGTATAAAATAAAGTGTGGTGGAGACTTTCACTTTGTGAGTTAACTCAACTAATGGCTTAGTCTCAAATTTTTACTGCTACAGAAAAAAATTGGTGACTTCACTGGAGAGAAATCTCAAAGTGGGTTGAGCGTATCTTTTTTTATCTGTGTATGTGCTATTTTTTTTTGTATATATGCATGTTTATCTAGATATTTCTAGTGTTAAAGGTGCTTAGTGGTCCTTTATAAGTCCTATACCCAGACTTGGGCAAACTTAAGATAGGATGGATGGTATAATCACTTCAACTTATGTAGAGAAAGTTCTTAGTAAGTTGATTTAAAAAAAATCCCGCTCAGTGGAGGCCCCTTTGGGGTAGTATTTGTTGAATAAACAAGCTGTGAAAACATTACTACTTTTGACCTGGGAGCCCGAGAAGCTGAGAGATGTAGAACCCTTAACCCATCTTGGACTTTTTAGGTGTAGTGCAAAGACTATCCAGCAGTCAATTTTGGTATAGTTGTCACGCGATAATGCTCTCAAATGAGTTTTTCCTGTGAATATTACTAATTACCGACTAAATTGGGACAATGGTAAAATTCAAAGGAATATTTAAGACTCTGAGATTTCCTATAACCTCATTCTGCAGGTGATATAAAGCATTAGTGCATACCGACGTCGGACCTACGAACCCCCGTGTTTGTGATCTTGTGTGTGATGGTTGCATCATGCATTCATGCACCCATACACATTATTTTTACCAAATTTTCAAGGAATATAAAAGAATCTCTTTGCAAACATCACATGTATTTATTAACGGATGTTGGAAGGAGAAGCACCCAAAATTATAGTTTCAAAAAACCTGAAGTAGGAGAGTTAAAGAAGCTGGCATCATTGGTGGTTAGTCCTGAGAAGTTCAGAGGCCGTTATGGAAGACTTCTGGATATCTTGGATGCTAAAGTGGAAGATGGGATTCTCAACACTCTGGTCCAGTTCTACAATCCTTTGTACCATTTCTTCATTTTTCCAGATTACCAGCTTATGCCTACCCTTGAAGAGTATTCTTGCTTGATTAGATTGTCTATGACTGATAAGGTTCATTTTTCTGGTTTAGAGGAAGATCTTGAACCTCCAGTTATTTCTAAAATGTTTCATTTGAAGTATGATCAGATTAAAGCTCACCTTACTTCCAAGAGTGGTATTCTAGGGTTCCCTGCTAATATTCTCATGGAAAGGGCTCGTGCATTTGCTAAAGACAAAAATAGGGAGGCTTTCAAGATTATTCTGGCTCTGCTTATTTATGGATTGGTCTTATTCCCCAATGTTTCCAATTTTGTTGACACGAATGCCATGAAGATCTACTTGATTTGGAATCCAGTCTCAACTTTGCTTGGAGAGACTTACTACTCTATCTATTATAGGAATCTCAAGGGTAGGGGGAATGATTGTCTGTTGTGCGGCTTTACTATACAAGTGGTTTATTTCGCACTTGCCGTAGTCTGCTTCCTTTCGGGATACTAAAGATGGGTTGAAGTGGTGGCAGAAGATTATGTCTCTTATTCATTATTATGTTTGTTGGATCAGCTCTATCTATGATTTGGAAACCATTTTTGATGGTTGTGGAGATTTTCCCAATGTACCTCTTCTTGGTACAAAGGGAGGTATTAGTTATAATCTGATTTTGGCTCGTCGTCAGTTTGGTTATCTTATGCTTGATAAGCTAAATAACTTTCTTTTAACAGCTTTCTTTCTCGAGGAAGGGGAATATAATAGGGAATTCATAGAGAAAATCAACAAAGCATGGCTTGCTATTCGTAGAAAAGAAAGAAGAGAGTTAGGAAAGAAAGGAAATGTTGCTTTTGAACCTTATCTTCAATGGGTGGAAGCAAGGGTAATTAAGATAAAGATGCCTTATCCTCACCATGAACCATTGGTATTTCCTGAACCTGTTTCAATTTTGGTAACTGATGTGGAAGATCTCCAGCTTGTGTTGTCCAACATGCATAAGAAAAATGATGCTTGGAAGAACAAATATCATACTTTGGATATGATATATTCAGCACTCTAGGAGAAACTAAAGGGGAAAGATGATTTGATCGAGATTCTTGAGCGACATGCTATAGAGATGATGGAGAAGAAAGAAGATTTATTTTCCTCTAGCATTCAGCCAGGTCCCAGTGAGCAAGACTATTCCCACTTGTTTCCTTCTTCTAGTGGATGGAAAGAAGTCGTCAACAAGTTTGTGGAAGAGAATAAGCAGTTGAAAGATCATATTATGATGCTCAAAGGGAAGCGTCATCATGAAGTGGGATCTTCTTCAGCCTTGGCTCCTTAGGACCCATAGATTTTAGCTTTTTCTCTTGTATTTCAGGATTTGTGAAACTTATGCTAAAAAAAGTTGTAATCCTTCCAAGAATAATTAATGAAATGAGGTTCAGTGTTTCAAAATGTGTTATTCTTATAATGTTTGCAATTGTTAGAGTTCTCTAAAGTACCTTGAAAATTAAATAAACTAAATAAGTCATGTGCATTTCATATCATGCATCATTTCACACATATATTTGCATTCATGTTTTTCCTTAGGTGTCTTATATGTTTCTTCTTCTTCAAAAGTTAGAAAGTTGTTGCACTCTTATAACACTCGGGATAACTACAAGAAGAAGATGGAACATTTAGACCAAGAGAACCGTGAGCTTAGGGAAGAAGTTACTGCTTTAAGAACTGGAATGACTAATCTGACTATTATGGTGGAGTTGTTAGTGGTTGCTCAGTAATAGCCATCCCCTCCTCCACCTCATTCTCCTCATGTTACTCAACCGTAATAAACAGCGGTCATCTCTGAGATACCGATAGTACCCACTTATGTTACTCCTGCTGTTTCTTCTCCTCAATTCCATATGCCTCGTGGTTATCCATGGGGAATGCCATAGAATTTCATGCCTGAAGGATATAATCCTACTGCTCAAGTTTCCCATCATGTTCACCCTGTTGTGACTTCTGCACCACCTTGTGTGCACATTGTCCCAGTTGTTAATGATGACATCTACCATGATGCTGCTGTACCAAGTAAAGGCTTGGGTTTTTATGACAGAATGGATGATTTCTAAGATCAGTTTAATGAAATACAGAGGGATATGAAAACTCTCAGAGGAAAGGATTTGTTTGGGTAAAATGTTAGTGATCTTTGTTTAGTTCCCAATGTGAAGGTGTTCGCTAAGTTCAAGGTGCTAGAGTTTGAGAAGTACAAGGGAAATACTTATCCTCGTGCTCATCTTGTGATGTATGTTAGAATGATGTCCACTCACATTGACAACCAACGTCTGCTAATCCACTTTTTCCAAGACAATCTGACTGGTGCTGCATTGAAGTGGTACATGAGCTTAGATAGTGCCAATATCCACACTTTTAATGATTTAGGCGAAGCCTTCGTGAGGAAATACAAGTATAATATGGATATGGCTCCCGATCGTGATCACTTGAGAGCTATGACTCAGTAAGAAAAAGAATCTTTTAAGGAGTACGCGTATTGCTGGAGCGAGGTTGCTACTCAGGTCGTGCCTCCAGTGGAGGAAAAGGAGATTACTAAGGTCTTTTTTGAAAACCCTTGGGTCATTCTACTATGAAAGGATGGTGGCAAGAACACCGAGTTACTTTATTGAGATGGTTGGTATGGGCATCCGATTAGAAGAAGTTGTTAGAGAAGGATGTTTGTCAAGGGATGAATGTTTCAGTGGTCTTAAGAAGTATGCATATGGTTTCTCCAGAAAGAAGGAAGCGGATACAAATGCTATTACTCAATATAGAAGTAGTAGGCCTCCAAGAAGGCATCAATAACACCAACAACATGTTACCTCAATAACCATTGTTGTTAGCGTAACTTCAACTGCTATTTCTTATTAGAGAGTACCTCATCAAGGTAACCAAGGACAACATCTAAAAAGAGAAGCTTTTGATCCTATCCCAATGAGCTATACTGAGTTATTTCCTACACTAATTCAAAATAACCTAGTACAGACCAGGTCTCCTCCTGCCATACCTCCAACGCTTCTGTGGTATTATAAAGTTGTTCAAAATTGTGCCTCCGATCCGGGAGCCCCTGGATATAGTATCGAAAATTATTATCCATAGAAAGCTGAAGTCCAGAATCTAGTGGGATCTGGTATCCTATATTTCAAGGATATAGGTTCAAATGTGCAATTCAATCGGTTACCCAAGTAGGGAGTTGGAAATGCTGTGAATATGGTTTTTGGATGTCCTAGAGAGTTCCAAAATTTTAATGTAAACCTGGTAAGAGGTAATTTGGTGCAAATGCATATTTATCTTTGTGAATTCAATTACTATACACATGATTATGCAAGTTTCCGTATCTACAGTATAAATATTCATGGGTGTGTTAAAGTGAGAAGTTATCTCCAAGAAATGATGGATGAGGGTCTTATCCATATCATCTGACCAAGAGCTGAGTATGAAGAGGTTAATATGATTGAAGTCTATGATGATGAGTTTATGTCTTCTGATGAGGTTATGTCTTCTAATGAGTGTATGTCTTCTAATGAGTTTGTATCTTCTGATGAGTTTGTATCTTCTAATGAGTTTGTATCTTCTGATGAGTTTGAGTTTATTGATGAAGGTGTGACTTCTGATAATAATTTCGTAATTCCTGATGAAATACTTGTTGAATATGCTTAAGAGGCTGAGGTGAATGTCATTGTCCACACTTTTATATTCTCACTCTTGTAGAAATTGCATACCGCAATAATCCAACTGTAACTCTCGTGGTTATTTGTTTACCTGGTTCTATTCCGTATGGGACTGATAGGGCTATACCTTACAAGTATAATTCAACTATTCTGGAAGAAGGTAAGGAAATTCCAATTCAGCATTTATCTCATGTTGAAAACATTGTTGAGGCCAATTGGGTGACCCGTAGTGGTCGTTTATTTGCTCCTACCTTTCAAGGAAATGTTGATTCTGGTAAAAAAATTGTTAAAGCTAGTGTTGAACCCAAGAAGGTAGAAGGGCAGACTAGTGGAAATATACATAGGTCAACATATGTTTCAAATCACCTTTCAAGTTATGGATATCTTCCCAGCCTACAGCTGTTTATTGGGTCGCCCCTAGATTCATGAGGCAGGAGTCGTTACATCCACCTTACATCAGAAACTGAAATTTGTTCGTGAAGGAAAAATAATTATTGTGAATGGTAAACAAGCTTTGTTGGTATCCTATTTGTCTTCTTGTAGTGTTGTAGAAGCTGATGAAGCTGCTGTTAGAACTCAGTTCCAAGCTTTTTCTATTGATAACATAAAAAAGAATTAAGATTTTATTGCCTCTTTTAGAGATGCACAACAAGTGGTTCAGAAAGGTCCTAGCAGTGTGTGGGGTCAGATTATTGATTCACCCGTGAATAAAAACAAGACATATCTAGGTTTCTCTCTAAAGAAGGATAAGAATGAAGTTGTGAAGCTGAAATCTGGCTTCTATCACTATCAATACATTTTCCATAGTGCGGGTCATCTCCATCCAACTACTCTAGAGGTCGATGCTATCATTGAAGATGAGCCAGAGTAGGAGATGCTGAATTTTGTGATGCATGGAGTGAGAGTTCAGAATTGGATCATTGTTGATAGTCCCAGTTGCATTCACATTTTGATGTAATTTTTCTTTGCTTGTTTTTTAAAATCCTTTCACTCTACCCAAGGTGAAAGTAATATTGTATGGGCGTGTCTTTTCTTTTGAATTTTAAAGTCATTAATAAAAGTTGTTTTTTATTTCCAATTGTGTTTTTATTTTCTTCTTTTTCTTAGAAAATGGTAATCAGAAAAAACCTTTCAAAATAAATAATAACTGCAAATAAATTTTCATACTCACTTGTTGCATTTATCAATTTCTAAAATTAAGCATAATCATATGTGCAGATTAATTAAAAAACCCGTTGAAAATAATGACCCTGCGCCCTCTCCCAACTTTGAATTTCCTGTGTATGTGGCCGAAGAAGATGAGTTTACTGAAATCCCAGAAGAGGTTTCTCGGTTTCTTGAGCGCAAGGAGAATACCATTCAGTCATACAAAGAGTCGTTGGATATTATTAACTTGGGTTCTGAAGAGGATTTGAAGGAAGGCAATATTGGGGCACTGCATTATCCCGATGTGAAGAGCAGGTTGATTGAGTTATTAAAGGAATATGTTGTCTTATTTTCTTGGTCTTATCAAGACATGCCTGGGTGGATACTAATATTGTGGATCATCGCCTACCGTTGAAGCCAAAATGTTCACCGATCAAGCAGAAGCTGCGAAGAACTCATCCTGACATGGAAGTGAAGATTAAAGAGGAGGTTCTGAAACATATTGATGCTGGTTTTCTTGTGACATCGGTGTGTCCTCGGTGGATTTCCAATATTGTCCCAGTTCCGGAAAAAAGATGGAAAAGTATGCATGTGCATTGATTATATAGATCTGAATAATGCAGTCCAAGAGATGATTTCCCTTTGCACAACAAAATTCAAAGTGTTCTCATTCATGGATGGATTTTATGGATACAATCAAATTAAGATGGCTCCTGAGAACATGGAAAAAACAATGTTTATCACACCCTGGGGAACATTCTGTTACAGAGTGATGCCCTTTGGATTGAAGAACATTGGTGCAACGTACTAGAGGGCTATGACAACCCTATTCTATGATCTGATACATAAGGAAATCGAGGTATATGTTGATGATATGATCACAAATATCATACTAAGGAAGGCCATTTAGAAGACTTGTTGAAATTGTTTCACCGTTTGAAGAAGTTTCGTCTCCTCTTGAATACAAATAAGTGTACTTTTCGTGTCCGTTCTGGAAAGTTGTTAGGCTTCATTGTTAGCCAAAAAGGTATTGAGGTTGATCCCGATAAAGTTAGGTTAATTCAAGAGATGCATGCACCAAGTACTGAAAAACAAGTCAGTGGTTTCCTTGGATGTTTGAATTATATCTCCATGTTTATTTCTATCATGACTACCACTTGTGAGCCAATCTTCAAGATTCTAAAGAAAGATCATGGTTGTGTATCCATAGATGATTATCAGAAGGCTTTTGAAAGAATTAAACAGTATCTGCTTGAACCTCATATCTTGTTCCCTCCTGTTGAAGGAATACCATTGATTATGTATCTGACTGTGTTGGATAGCTCCATGGGTTATATTTTTGGACAACAAGATGTAACAGGAAGAAAAGAGTATGCAATTTATTATTTTAGCAAGAAGTTCACCGGTTGTGAGTCACAGTATTCTATGCTAAAAAAACATGTTGTGCTTTGGCCTGGGTTGTGAAGTGTCTGCTGCAGTATATGTTGAATCATACTACTTGGTTGATATCCAAAATGGATCCAATTAAGTATATCTTTTAAAAGCCTACACTTAATGGAAGAATTGTTCATTGGCAGGTGGTGTTGTATGAGTATGAAATTGAATATCTTACTCATAAGGCTATTAAAGGCAGTGTGTTGGAAAAGTACCTTGCTCAACAGCCGATTGATGATTATCAGTCTATTAAGTATGATTTCCCTGATGAGGATGTGATGTATTTGAAATTTAAAGATTATGATGAACCATTGCTTGAGGAAGGTCTAGATCCTAAATCTCGATGAGGTATGGTATTTCATAGAGCCGTGAATACTTATGGTAAAGGAATTGATGCTATGATTATCACTCCTCATGGATCTCATATCATTTTCACTACAAGGTTGACATTTTATTGCACCAATAACATGGCATGATATGAAGCATGTATCATGGGTCTTGAAGAGGCTATGGATCTCAGAGTTAAGATTCTTGATGTATATGGTGATTCAGCTTTAGTGATAAACCAAATTACAGGAGAATGGGAGACTCGTCACCCTGGATTGATTCCCTACAAATATTATGCGAGAAGGTTATTAACTTTCTTCAATAAAGTTGAATTCCATCACATTACTCGAGATGAGAATCATACGACAGATGCTTTAGCCATATTGTCATCCATGTACCAAGTGAACTCTTGGAATGACTTACCTCTGATTTCGATCTAATGTCATGATAGGACAACTCATGTATTTGTTGTAGAGGTGACATGATAAACCTTATTATTATGATATCAAGCACTTCCTTCAGACTCAAGAATGCCCACTTGGTGCATAAAACAAAGGTAGGAAGATGTTGAGAAGGTTGCAGATAGTTTCTTCCTCAATGAAGATGTGTTGTACAAAATGAATTATGACATTTTTTGCTTAGATGCGTGGATATACACTAAACATACATGTTGATGTGTGATATCCATGAAGGTTCATTTGATACCTATGCCAGTGGACATTCTATGGAAAAGAATATGCTAAGGGCATGTTACTATTGGCTGGCAATGGAATCTGACTGTTACAAATTTGTGACGAAGTGCCATAAGTGTCAGATTTATGCTGATAAGATTAATGTGCCTTCGACACTTCTCAATGTTATTTCTTCCTCATGGCCTTTGTCTATACGGGGGTACTGATATGATCGGTATGATAGAACCCAAGGCTTTTAATAAACATTGTTTCATCTTAGTGGCAATTGACTACTTCCCCAAATGGGCGGAAGCAACTTCTTATACTAATGTGACCAGGCAGGTGGTGGTGCGGTTTATTAAGAATAACCTTATCTTTTGTATGGTGTGCCAATCAGGATTATCACCAATAACGGCTCAAATTTGAATAATAAGATGATGAAAGACCTTTGTGAAGAATTCAAGATTGTCCATCATAATTCGTCTCCTTACGGGCTTAAGACGAACAAGGCTGTTGAAGCTGCTAATAATAACATCAAGAAGATCATTCAAATGATGGTTGTCACATATAAGGATTGGCATAAGATGCTCCCTTTTACTCTGCATGGGTATCATACATCCATCCACACTTCAATAGGGGCAACCCCTTTCTCTCTTTTTTATGGCATGGAAGCAGTGCTCCCCGTTGAGGTTGAGATTCCCTCTATGTAATAATGGAAACTAAGTTGTCATAGGCTGAATGGGTCTAGAACAAATTTGACCAGCTGAATTTGATTGAATAAAAGAAAATGACTAATTTATGTCATGGTCAGTTATATCATAAAAGAATGAAGAAAGCATTTGATAAGAAGGTCAACCCTCATGAATTCATAGAAGGCGTCCTCGTACCAGAAAGATCATATCTTTTAATGTTGATTCTAGGGGAAAGTGGACTCCCAATTATGGAGGCCCATATGTTGTCAAGAAAGCCTTATCTGGCGGTGCATTGATTCTTGAAACCATGGATGGTGAGGAGTTCCCATGTTCTGAGAATACCGATGTGGTCAAGAAATACTTCACCTAAAGAAATAAAAGAACAGCTTGCTAAATTGAAAACCCGAAAAGCGCGGCTTAGGAAAAAATGAGTGTCTCGCTAGGCTGAAACCCCGAAAGGGAAGTCTAGGCAAAAATTAGAGACATACACAAAATAAATTATCCCGATAGGTTGAAAACCCACAAGGTAAATCTAGGAAAATGTTAGGGATTTCTTTGCAAGTAACTGCATCAGACAAGACTTGATCATTGAAGCAATAATCTTCTCGGATTCTCATCGTTCTTCAACTAAAGCTTAAGCACATGTATTCAAAGTTTTTAGGGATAACAGTGGTTATTGTATTTCAATGTACCTTTTCCATG
This sequence comes from Vicia faba, assembly GCA_948472305.1. NCBI lineage: Eukaryota > Viridiplantae > Streptophyta > Magnoliopsida > Fabales > Fabaceae > Vicia > Vicia faba. The sequence continues at coordinate 266,465,524 of OX451740.1, forward strand.
TATTTACCATTTTTTAAACTTTGTTATCATCTATGAAGTCACGCCATTTGCGGACTAACATTCCATTAATAAAGTTTGAGCATTTATCCAATTATTTGCAATTCTTATTTTATTCTGCTTACAAGAATTTCATTTATTATTGATAGTAATTTTTAAAACAAAAATACATAAAGAAGTTAATAAAAAAAACATGTTTTTGAAAATTTTGCAAAATTATTTTTACTTCGATTTTGTGAATCAAAGGGATAAAAGTTATTGTTCCAAGAATGGACGATTTCCAAAGTGTGAAATTTTCTCCTTATCATTCAAGGAGCCTCCTCTAGTTACTCTCACAGATTATGCGCACCGTTTCCCTCATAGTTGTTACTCGGATAGTGGTTTTCCTCCATATTATTGTGTGGTGTTGGATCTGTAATCCCATATTCCCCAGTTACGTCTTAATTCAGATTTCTCCAGCTGAGGGTGATTCTTTTCCCATCCAGGTTGTGATCAAGTAGAGATGGATATTACTCTTCTCCAGTGATGACATTGTTGTTGTTGTGTACTCTACAAGTAGCCAAACAAGGGCATTATCTTTTCTAAGAAATGTTGAGACAACTATCAACTTTTGGGTCTTCTCTCACCGTGTGTTGAGTTTGATTTAAAATCCCCACAAAGTTGACTTCTTGTTATAGTTGTGACTTCTTTGTTTCTCATATAAACCAAGGGTGATGTTTCCCCGGAAGTTTGGTATCCCTGTGAAGTTTCTTTGATCTTCCCCGATTGAATTTGTGTAACCACTATTCTTAGTGCATTGTGACTTTCTTCTCAGCATATATGATATCATATTCCCTAGTGAAGTCTATATACTACCTCCCAATGAAGCCTAGAGGATGTTGTTATATCCCTGGAGCTTTATGGATTATTATTATAGGAGTGTGCTTTGTCTACTCTCAAGTAACATTTCCTTTCCCAAAGAAGTTAAGCCTTGAAGTATGATGTTGTTTACTCAGTTGGTTGCTTACTCTCTTATGGGATTTCCATCTTACATGTGATTTAGCCGAGTGTCGTCTTTACCCGAGTTTGTTTTGTCAGGTTATCCCTTGTGATGTATGTCTGTTTTGTCAACATGCACATCATGACATCATTCATTTATTCGTTCATACATACAACATGCATAGCTGAATTAAAATTCATTGCTCATTTACATTCGTTGACGTTTCCGATGATATTTTATCCTCCCTGCAAAGATGCATTATCTCTTTCCAATTGAATGTCAACCTTAAGTAGAAAGTGTATATCCTTTCAATTTCCCCACTTAGTTTATTCCTCGTGGAAGAATTTTGCTTCAACCTTCCTAACCAGCTCATTACCTGGATGGAATTAATCCCCATTTGAGATCGTTCTTCATTGGGTAAAGTCTTATTTGACCGTTTCTCTCTAGTTTGTTCCTAGATTGAGTTGTGGTCCTTATTATTAATTGTTGTCTTGCTTTCAAGATTGGTTTATCCATAACCTTTTTTGTTTACCATTGTTAAACTATCAGACCTTTGATAGATATTATTCACCTCTTTTGAGTGTTTCACTATGATTTAATCCTGGTTTGAATTTTGGTCCCTTATATAAAAGTCGCTTTGATATGTCTGAGAAGTGACTCCTAGATTGAGGGTGCATTTATTTTTCACATGAAGACTTTATCTCTTCAGCAGGAATGTGTTTATATTTCCCCAGGAAGTCAAAATTCATTTCCCATTAGCGTTATTGAAATAATTTTCATAATGGAAAATGACGGTCCCTTTATTTAAGCAACCTATATTTCTTCAATAAGTTTGCTGTCAGTTTTCCTCCATCAAATGACACTCTCTTTTGAGCAGTCTGTTAGTTCCCAAAGAAGATTATATCAAATATTTACTCTGATGGATGGTTAGTCTCTTCCATGCGATAGAGACGGTTCGTTGGGAGATCCTTACACAGATTATTACCCATTCCTAGTGATATCTTGGTCAAAGAAGAAACTATTCTCCGTTCTTGGTTTAATCCAGAAGTCAGAGCAAGTTTATTAACCTTTTCAAATGATATCTTGCTCAAAGAAGAAACTGTTACTATTCTTGGTGAAATCAATAAGTCAGGTGAAGTTTACCCTTTATAGGTGAAATGCCTTGGTTAAAGAAGAAGATGAGACTCGCTCTAGGTGGAACGTCATAATTTTGGGAAACTTTTCATTGTTAATACCTATTCTATCTTCAGTGGGAGTTGGTAGTTCACCTTTGTTAAACGTGGGTGTATCATTCTTATATCCTTTGGTTGTTTACCATTGTTATCCTATCAGACCTTTGATAAAAGGTACTCAGTCCACCTCTTATTGTTTATTGTAACACCCGTTAATTTAATTAATTATTGAATTAAATTATTTTTGGATTATTTGTTGAAAAGTTGTGAGATGTTGAGAATTGTTGGTATAAGTTGTTATATTATTATCAATTAATTAATTAGTTAATTAATAATAATAATAATGTTGGAATTAATGGAATAATTGTGTTGGGCTTATTTTATTGGTTGGAAGTAGTAAAGTGGGGGTGTGTAGGTTAGGCCCAATAGAGTTGATGTTATAAGGTTAAGCTGACACAAGGATTTAGTTATTTGGTAGAATAAGAAGTCTTGTGTGTGATCGTGTGAAGCTGCGCAGAAGAGGAACAAGGTTGGACGGTTGTCTAGAAGAGCAAGGCAAGGCTGTCGGCTAGAAATTTTGTAGAGCGACCTTCAATCCGGGTAAGGGTGGGGTTCCGACCTTATAATGGAATTGATGATGATCGTTATGGGGGAGTTGGTCGTATTTATGACTGTTGTACGTTGATGTTTTGGATCTGTGTTAAAATTTGCCTGTTTCTTCATGTTATGGTCGTTTAGGGAGTTATCGTATGACTGCCTTGCATGATTAGTGAACCTGTTATTGAAGTTGGTTGTTAGTCGTGTTGCAGGCATTTTGAGTTGTATGTACAATTACCCGGTATAATCGATGAAAATGTTAGCGTAGATTATTACCTTGTTGATGTGGTCATTAGGTTGATGTATCTTTCGAGAAGTTGGCAGGAAAGTAATATATTGTTATTGTGGCCATTTTAGAAAGGTTTCTGCGTGACTATCTTGTACAATTAATGAATCTATTAATAGGAAATATACTTTCCCATTGTTGTGGTATTCCGAGTGGTTGGCCGAAAATTATGGGTTGTATTAATGTGGTCGTTATGATGTTGTATTGTTCCATGTTGTTGGCCGGAATTAATAGTCTAGGAGGATACCGATGGTGTTAGGTGTCGAGCGACATGTAGGTTGTGAGGTGTGTCGGGGAAATAGATATGTTGGATGTCGAGTGGCATTAAGATGCAAGGTGTGCTGGGGAGCGCAATACTGTTGTCGAGCTGCACGAAGTTGCAGGCTGTGTCGAGGAGTACAAATTAGTTGTTATTCTATCTTGGTTGTTGTGCATGTCAAGGGGCATGTAGTCTCCCCATCCCTATTGCCCGTGCATGTCGTGTTGGTCGATATCAGTGCTGTGTAAGTTGTTCTGAGTTGAGAAATTGTAGGTTGGTGATTTATGTTGAGATTCCTCTAATAATGGGAAGATATTAAGTTTTAGGCTTATGGCCAACGTTGATTTATTTTGAATTTATGTTGAATTTTTGTTGATTTGTAGGCTTATTGCCAACATTGATTTATGTTGAGTTGTTGTTTGTTGTTGTTGTTGCTACATTCATGTTGTGTCGTATACATCGCATATCAAGTTGGAGCTGATGCTCGTTAAGTTGGTCTGGATTGGAAAAATATTAAGTTGAAGGCTTATGCCTTGTTGATGCCTCTATTTATTGGCAGACTATTAAGTTGGTGTAATGGTAGAAATGTTGAGACAAATCCATTAGATTGACTTAACTCGTACAGATCAAAAATAAAAATCGCCATTGCGCTTTATTGTTTCAAAAGGAATGGGAAAAGAGCAAATAACCCAAAAAGAGTGGGAGAAAATATAAGTTCGGGGATTGGTTATGCAAAGGGAAGGTATTAGCACCCTAAACATCTACGGTACTCCACATGAACCTCTTTGAAAATCTGTATATTTTGACTATAAATGTTGTATAGAAAAAAATGGATTGTGGGGATGAGGAAATAAGTATTTTTTATGATTTTTTCACCCGCCGTGGTTGCGAACCTTTAGTTCCTACGTACCATCTTCCGTGCAATAGGGGATCAGGGTACTCGAAGTTCACCTTTTAAAATTTAAAACACAAGTGTGTTGATTAATTTTAAGAGGCGAGACATCATTATAATTGTTCGAGTGGAAAACATACTTACTACCCACAATTATAAGGAAGGAGAATTTGCATCATCTCAAAGTGGAGGATATGGCTTGGATTTTGAAATCAACAAAAGCCTCACTCAACAACCAAGTGGAAAATATCTCACTTCACTACATATCGTATAAGTATAGTTGTTTGCATTCCTACAAGGATTGACAAGAGTCTAATCTTTTGGGAAAATTTTTTTAAAGATAAAATCCAAAATGGCAAAATAGTTTGAATGAGATTAATTGACTTTTAGTCTTCTCACAAAAATGACCAAGTATTATTAAATTGATTAAAGTTTGATTAAGAAAAGATTTTTGAAAATGCATGGACATATTTTCAAGTTTATTATGAAAGTGCTTCAATTTTTAAAACAATAAGAATTTTCAAAAGGAGGGAGAAGATTTTGAAGTTTTAGAAGATGGGAGGAGATGATAGGAATATCCTAAAGCATAAGGTAAAAGCTAGGGAAAAGAACCATTTAACCAACAAGAAGCCAACATTTAACACAATGAGTCAATATAGAGTTCTCATCCTTTGGATTTGAAACCAAACAAACAAAAATAATAAATCTCTTAAGATAACCAAACTTCAATTGCATTAAGTCTTCACAAAAATTGGGCAGAGTAACAGTTGTATACAGATGAATTCCAGATCACAGACAAAGCATGTATTCACAATAACCTGCACACAAAAAAAAACAAACAACACAATGTCTTGGGGTAAACCCTAAGAACTCCATAAAAAATAACAATTGAGGTCACAAGGTCTCCAAGATAAACTAAGGCCCCTAATCCTAAGTCCAAGAAGTCCATGTCTCCAAAATGCAAAGAATAGTAACCAAGTGGTCCAAGTAACATTAAAGTTTTTTATGGTTCAAGTTGATTATTAAGTATCTTCAAAAAAAGAAATGAAGAGCTCAAATGAGAAAAATAAAAATGACATAAAAGTAAATTCTCAAGTGAGCAAAGATGAAAATAGCATGAAATGTAAATTCTAAAAGATAAATGTGCTTAAAGTAAAGACATAAAGTAAAAGCATAAAATAAAGACAATTGTTAGGAATTAGTGGTTAGTTGAATGACCATCTTGAAACTTGTATTTGGAACTAATTAGAGGATTGATAGAACCAAAGCCTCTCAAAAACAAGATGCATTTGCTTTTTGTCAAGTATATCATTCATTTAAGAATTCTCAAGGCGTCATTAAATGATCAATGATGTTTAAGTGATCCACTTTGACCAAAATTGATGAAGATTCATTAGAGGATTGGTAGAACCAAAGCCTCCTAACAATGAATCTCAAGGTTATTGGATCAAAGGGCTTAAATCAACAGACTTGGGCTTGCAAACATGGGTTTAGGCCACGAATGATCATTTCTCGAATCGGGATAAAATTTAGCGTTATGTTAAGCAATCGTAAGTGGATTTATATAGAAGTCACACCTATTTTGAGGTCAGTCAATAGCTTTCTATGTACCATATATTTTGAGACATGATATGGAATCATGCTCCAATAACATTTAGTACAACTGAGAGAAAGATGAGATGAAGAAGAAATAGGGTAAAAAGTAACTCACATTTGAGCCAAAAATTTAATCAAACTATTATTAAAATCATTCATCCATTTTTATGAAGTTAGACTCAACAACATGGATCCAATGATGTTAATAAAGTTCATGATCAAAATTTCATAGTCCAATATCATCCAGAATATGTAGAAAAAATAAAATAATATTTAAAATAAAAGAAAAAGGTTTTAAATGATTTTTAAATTTGGAAATAAGGAAAAAATATCAATTATATTCAAACCACTCAAGAAAAATTAAGTGAGACCATAGAAAAATAACAAATGAACTCAAATATTTTTATAAAATTTTTGGTAATTTTTTACAGTCAGGAACTATTTTAAAACTAATTTAAATTGCTCAAATAAAGGGAAAAAAAGATCAAAAATAGTAAAAAATAAGATAAAATTCCACAAAAATTTCAAAAGGTCAGAAATGATGAAAATGATTTTTATAAAAAAATTTCAGAATTAAAAAATGTTAGAAAGTATTTTTAAAACAATTAAAATAAAGCAAACAAAGCAAAAATTTTGAAAAATATCAAACATCAAAATAAAAATATGCAAAAATATTCACAAAGTCAGAAATAATTCAAGGTATTTTTGTATTTTTTTTTAATAATTTTTGGATAAAAAATAAAAGAGTTATGAATTTTTGAAATTTAAAACAATTAAAATATAAAATTAGAAAATAAAAATAAAACTAAAAAGATGTGGACCATCAGATCATAGTCAAAACTCGTTAGTAAGCAAGTCAAGTGGACCAGACGTGTTGTGCTTGATATGGACCTTATTTAAAAACACACTGGATCAATAAAAGACCAACCAATAAAAATAAAACAATTGGTGCTTTATCATTGGTTGAGACGAGACATGTCATCCTCTTCAACCTGCAGACACCCTACAAATATGGCAAACCTCATGTCATTGAATCTGTAAATTTAGGCGCTCATAGTGGTACCAATAGACGCGTCTCTTCAAGATGATCACAACCATATCCTCGCGCCAAATATATATAAAACACAACATAGTCGATTTGTAAAAAACCAGGGATGTTTAAAAATGTTAAAATCTAAAATCAGAAGTATCAAATGCATACCAAAATTGAGTTAATAGCAAGCATCAGTGAACATCATAGACCATTCCAGTAATTTGAGATAGAATATTTGGTGCCTTAAACTACCTGAACAAAGTCAGATGAAGTTGCTCTGCAAGTGGACTTCGCTAGCATAATTTCAGGCACCTCAAGGCTTGATTCTTTTTCTATTAGCTTCAGGGAAGTTCAAGGATGAAAGATTAAGAAAGAAATTGAATTGAAAAGTGGTAGAAATAAGAATTCGAAATCTCAGAAAAGGGTGTTATAGAGAGAGTTTGACAAAGTGATTTTGGCTCTTCAAGCTTGAGAAAATGAATAAGGGATCATCCTCTATTTATAGGGAAGTGAATGGAATGCTCAAATGTGTGAAATAATGAAGTTTGGAGGGAAATCATGTGAAGTTGCAAACAAGAAAAGTGTGACTTGTAATTTGATCAAAACTCATCCAATTCTTGCATTTTATCATGCTAATCACTTCTGGAGGTTCACTAAACGTGATTAGAAGAAAAAACACGCAAAAATGTTGTGTTTAAAAACCAAAACAAGGATTTCAAATTCTGACTTCTGGGGAAACTTCAATTTCATGTTGTCAAATTCAAATCAATGGCATTCTCAACTCAAGGGGTCTTAAGACATGATTCTTGAAGCTTTATAAATATGAGGTTCAAGCTTTATAATGTGCAAAGAATGGGATCAAATGGATGCTTGAGCTAAAAGTTGCAATGTGTCAAAGTTGAGAAAAAGAGGTTGACTTTCGAAACATAGAAAATTTCTATGTTTTTCTTCAAAAAAGACTTGTAATGTCTTGCATCCAAACATGGCCTTCCTCTTGAAATTTGATCTTGACCAAAAAAGATGGCATGAAGTAAGTCTCTTGAATGAAATTTTGAGACTTGAACCATTTAAAATTTCCAAAAATTGAGAAGATATGACTTGCTGAAGTTGGCAAAAATTCATGAAATGACCTATAATCTTTTGCATCCTTAGGGCATCCTCCATCCATTTTTACACTTTGAAGTTAAAATATGGGTTGAAGTCCACATGTTTAAGATCATTGTGGAAAAATAATAGTTTCAAGGTGATAAAAGTCGACCAAGTTATGATCATTTGAAATCACCTAATGGAATTTGAGGGTTCGTCTTGAGGACTTGTAATCTTTCTTCATCATCAAGTTCCTTCTAGACAAAAATTCCTTGAAACTTTTGAAGTGATTTGTTAATAACCCTTTTAAGAGAAGCATGTCTTTGTAATCATTCAAAAATACCAAAAGATGAGTAAGACATGCCCTTTTGAAGTTAAAAACCCTAGCTCTTAGAGAAATAAAATGCCTTGGGAAACCTTTGCAATTTTGACCTATCTCCTTAGACAAATACTTTTGTTATGTGAATATGAGTGGTTGAGGATGATAAGGAGAAACCATAGCAACCAAAACCAATTTCAAATCTTTGAGAATTGAAGGAGATATGCACTTGTGATCAATGAATCAAGTATTTTCCCTATTGAGTCAAAATTCTTCAATCAATCCTTGTACCTTTGAACCATCTTTGACAACTTGAAGCATGATGAATAATAATAGACTTTTTGATGATATTGCTTCAAAGTTTCTTCAATATTGAGGCTTGAGTTTCAATGAAGCTTTGTTGAGGAAAGCATAGAAATGATCTCATGAATCTATAGATCAATCTTGATGGAATGTGTTGTGCTTTCTCATACAATCATCATCAATTGGGGAAAACACTTATTGTATTCATTAGTTAAAGGATAAACAAAAAATAGATGATCACAGAATACAAGTCAATGTGCTTGGTGATTTCCCATAGAGTAAAGCTAAAGATAGGGAGAAGAACCAAGCTCTAGTGTGTGATCTTGTTGTGATTAAATTTATAGGATGTGATAGAGGGATCTTAGAGTCAAAAATTGGGGTACAACAACTTCCCTTATTTAAATTTCTTCTATCCTTAGATGTGAAGGTTAAAAATCTTCGTGTCCATGTGATTGAAGATGCTTAAATATAAAATAAGCCTTATTTTGGCCCTAAGATGCCATGCAATGCTTATGATTATGAATGCAGATGAACAAATATAAAAAGGGAGCAAAACTCCACTGAGGATGTACCACATAAAACAAGGATCAAAAGAGAAACCCGACCAGGAAAATAAGTCACTGGTGAACAAAAGACAAAACTTTGTTGGGGTAGAGCCCCAAGAGGAGATAAAGCATCGTCAACTCAAAAAAATGAGGAGAGAAAGTGAAGGATAATGGTGACCAACAGATAACTACAAACCATCCACTCATTGAGGAGATAGCAAAAAGTAACATTGACCCACCGTGGAAAGAAATTGTAAGATGATACAAGTAAAGTTCAATAAGCAGTCAGTACTCATAACTGAAAACAAATGAACTTCTTCGGAGCAATAGAATCTCAACAACGAACTACCTCCCATAATGACAAGGCTACCATTCATCGGAAAACGATCTCAACAACGAACTACCTTCCATAATTATAAGGCTACCATTCATTGGAGTAGCAAATCTCAACAACAAACTACCTTCCATAATGACAAGGCTACCATTCATTGGAGTAACAAATCTCAACAACAAACTACCTTCCATAATGATAAGGCTACCATTCATTGGAGCAACAAATATCAACAACAAACTACCTTCCATAATGACAAGGCTACCATTCATTGGAGTAACAAATCTCAAAAACAAACTACCTTCTATAATGACAAGGCTACCATTAATTGGAGTAAAAAATCTCAACGACAAACTAACTTTCATAATGACAAGGCTACCATTCATTGAAGTAACAAATTTCAGTAACAAACTACTTTCCATAATGACAAGGCTATCATTAATTGGAGTAACAAATCTCAACAACAAACTACCTTCAATAATGACAAGGCTACCATTTATTGGAGTAACAAATCTCAATAAGAAACTACCTTCCATAATGGCAAGGCTACCATTCATTGGAGTAACAAATCTCAACAACAAACTACCTTCCATAATGACAAGGATACTATTCATTGGAGTAACAAATCTCAACAACAAACTACCTTCCATAATGACAAGGCTACCATTCATTGGAGTAACAAATATCAATAACAAACTACCTTCCATAATGACAAGGCTACCATTCATTGGAGTAACAAATCTCAATCTTCTCTGGGAGCTATCAAATTCACTGGGGAAATACAGGTTGCTCAACTAAAGAGATTTGCTATTTGTTGTTATGAGTAGGAATTGTAATAATGATTCCTTGGGGAAAGAAATATGGCTTCCTTGGGAAAGAAGTAGGACCTCCTAGGGAAATGCCAATATATTCCTGATGAGGAGATAAAGTCTTCATGTGCAAAATAAATGCACATTCTCACACAGGTTCTCAAAGCTTGCTGAAATCAAAATAATAATACTGTTGGGGACCACACATTCAAACCCGAAATAAATTGGAGTGAAACAGTCAACCAAAATAAATCCTCATGAGAAATAAACACAAGAGGGAAACACGTTCTAACCAGACACAGAGCTGAACAGGAAGGCTAAAGCAGAATTCTTCCATGAGAGCCAAACTCAATGGGGAAATTGAAAGAATATACACTTTCTGCTTAAGGTTGACACTCTATTGGAGAGAGGATAACACAAATTTTCAAAACGGGGTAATATGCCAACAAGATATTAGTGAATGCAAATGACCAATGAATTGCTAAATTCAGATAGGCATGAGGTATGTCTGAATGCATAAGTGTTTTTATGTATATGCTGACAAAGCAGACATATAACACTGGGGACAAACGGGCAAAAACAAGTAGGTACAGTCAATAGTCGACTAAATCACATTCAAGATGGAATTTCCATAAGAAGGTAAGCACCAACTAAGGACATAAATTCCTACTTCATGGCTTAACTTTACTGGGAAGGAACATAATCCGAAAATAATCCAATCATAACAATAAATCAGTACAGATACAGGGATATAACATCCTCCTCCAGGCTTCACCAGGGAATATCACACAGACTTCAATGGGGAAAAGAAAATGTTTCAAGGTCTGTACTTCTACTGGGAATTGCGATACTGCTCTCAATGGGGAAAACAACACTACATTGTCGGGACATCAACTGCGGGTATTATAATGACTTCATCGGGGAGGGAAACACCACATCACCGAGGGGAACCCAATATACATTCTTCAATACTGAGAGTGGGGATTGCACCAACTTCTCTAGGGAGAACTTATGAAACTTCCCGGGGATAGTCTTATCCAGGGATTTAAGAAGTCAAACATTTACAGCAAGAAATCAACTTATGGGGATTTTAAATCAAATGCGGCCCTTGGAGAGAGAAAACCCAAAAAGTCAACAATTGTTTCATCATTTCTTAGAAAAGACATTTCCCTTGTTTGGTTACCTAGGAAACAAATAACAATAATAATTATGACACTGCAAAGGGGAGGTGTTTTGCAAATGATTCCATTTCAGCATACAAAGGGGAAAAGACTTTTCTTCATGTGAGTAAAGACCTTACTGGGGAATTTGTGATAGAGACTTCATACCATGCAAACCCAAAATCAAAATGAAACAAGACTTGACTGGGGAAAACAAGATCACAAACCCAACACCGCACCATACATCCATTGGTGTCATTTCCAATTATCCTAGGAACACAAGAAAGTCATACTCATACCAGCAAAAGTGACCTGGGAGAGCCTTCCTGGGGAATTCACGCTTCCAAAATTTCAGAGTTTGTCCATCCTTGGAGTCACTATTTTTTTGTTCTCCTTGAGTCACAAAATCTAAAGCAAGAAGTAATTTGTAAATTCTTTTCAAAAACATTTTTGTTGTTTAATCTGTTTTCTTTGAAAATTACTATCAATAATAAATGAAGTCTTTGTAAGCAGAATAAAATAAGAATTGAAAAGATTTGGATAAAAGCTCAAACTTTATTAATAGAATGGTAGTCTTCATATGGCTAGACTCCATAGATGATTACAAAGTTTGAAAAATGATAATATATTGGAAAAGATATATTGAAATACAATGACCACTATTCTCCCTAACAACTTTGAATTCCTGAGCAGCGACTTCAGCTGAAGAGTGGTGAGGATAGAAGAAGATTGTTGCTTCAATGATCAAGTCTTGTCTGATGTAGTTACTTGCCAAGAAATCCCTAACTTTTGCCTAGGTTTCCCTTGCGGGTTTTCAACCTAGAGGGAAGAATTTATTCTGTTTATGTCTCTAATTTTTGCCTAGACCACCCTTGCGGGTTTTCAGCCTACCGTGACGCTCCTTTTTTGCCTAAGCCGCCCTTTCGGGTTTTCAACTTAGCGAGTTATTCTTTTATTTCTTTAGGCAGAGTATTTCTTGACTGCATCAGCATTCACGGGACGTGGGAACTCCTCGCCATCCATAGTTTCAAGAATCAATGCACCGCCAGAGAAGGCTTTCTTGATAACATATGGGCCTTCAAAGTTGGGAGTCCACTTGCCCCTAGAATCATTATTAAAAGACATCATCTTCCTGAGCACAAGGTTGCCTTCTCTGAATTCACGAGGTTTGACCTTCTTATCAAAAGCTTTCTTCATTCTCTTATGGTACAACTAACCATGACACAAATCCGTCATTCTTTTCTCTTCAATTAGATTCAACTGGTCAAACATGTTCTGGACCCATTCAGCCTCTGACAACTTGGCTTCCATTATCACGCAAAAAGAGGGAATCTCAACCTCAATGGGCAGCACTGCTTCCATGCCATACACAAGAGAGAACGGGGTTGCCCCTGTTGAAGTGCGTACAGATGTTTGATACCCATGCAGAGAAAAAGGGAGCATCTCATGCCAATTTTTATAAGTAACAACCATTTTCTGGACGATCTTCTTGATGTTCTTATTAGAAGCTTCAACAGCCCCATTCATCTTTGGCCTATAGGGAGATGAATTATGGTGGACAATCTTGAATTCTTCACAAAGTTCCATCATCATCTTGTTATTCAAGTTTGAACCATTGTCGGTGATAATCCTGCTGGACACACCATACCGATAGATTAAATTATTTTTGATAAAGCTCACCACCATTTTCTTAGTGACATTAGCATATGAAGTTACTTCCACCCATTTGGTGAAGTAATCAATTGCCACAAAAATAAAATGATATCCATTCGACGCCTTTGGTTCAATCATTCCAATCATGTCAATACCCCACATAGAGAAAGGCCATGGGGAAGAAATAATATTGAGAAGAGTTGGAGGAACATGAATTTTGTCAGCGTAAATCTGGCAATGTATGGCACTTATTTTCAAATTTATAACAATCAGATTCCATTGTCAGTCAATAGTAATCTTCCCTAAGCATCTTATTTGCCATCGAATATCCATTGGCATGAGTACCAAAGGAACCTTCATGGACTTCATGCATCAACATGTCTGCTTCGTATCTATCCACGCATCTGAGTAAAACCATGTCATAATTTCTTTTATACAATACATCTTCATTGAGGAAAAAGTTGTCTGCCAACCTTCTCAATGTCTTTCTATCTTTATTTGATGCGCCAACAGGGTATTCTTGAATCTGGAGGAAGCACTTGATATCATAATACCAAGGTTTTTCTTCTGTTCTTTCCTCCTTCGCAAACACATGGGCCGGTCTATCCAAACTTCACACTGTGATACGAGGCACATCGTTCTAAGTATTTACTTGATACATAGAAGCCAGAGTTGCCAAATCATCCGCCATCTGATTTTTAGCTCTCGGAATATGATAGAATTCAACTCTGTTAAAGAAAGGTAATAATCTTCTAGCATAATCTTTATAAGGGATCAAGCTAAGGTGATGAGTATCCCATTATCCTTTAATCTGATTAACTACCAAAGCTGAATCACCATAAACATCAAGAACTTTGATTCTGAGATCAATGGCTTCCTCGAGCCCCATGATACAAGCCTCATACTCCGCCATATTATTGGTACAATCAAATGTCAACCTTGCAGTAAAAGGAATATTTGATCCATGTGGAGTGATAATCACAACATTGATTCCATTTCCATAAAAGCGTTCACAACTCCATCAAATACCATACCCCATCGGGATTTGGGATCAAGACCTCCCTCAGGCAAAGGTTCATTGCAATCTTTCCATTTCAAGAACATTACATCCTCATCAAGGAAATCAAACTTGATAGATTGATAGTCATCTACCGGTTGGTGAGCAAGATAATCCGCCAACACACTGCTTTTTATAGCCTTCTGAGTGTGGTATTCAGTATCATTTTCAGACAAAAACATATGCCAGTGGGCAATTCTCCCAGTAAGAGCAAGCTTTTCAAAAATATACTTAATTGGATCCATTTTGGAAATCAACCAAGTAGTATGATTCAACATATATTGCTGCAACCGCTTTGCCGTCCATGCCAGAGCACAACATGTCTTTTCCAGCATTGAATATCGCGACTCACAGTCAGTAAATTTCTAACTGAGATAATAGATGTATTCTTTCTTTCTTGTTTCATCTTGTTGTCCCAAAATACAGCCCATAGAATTATCCAACAATGTCAGATACATGATCAATGGTCTTCCTTCAACGAGAGGGAGCAACATAGGAGGTTTAAGCAGATATTCTTTAATACTTTCAAATTCCCTTTGACAATCATCTGTCCATACACAACCTTGATCTTTCTTTAACAACGTAAAGATTGGTTCACATGTCGCAGTCATGTGGGAAATGAATCTAGAAATGTAATTCAAACGCCCAAGGAAGCATCTAACTTGCTTTTCAGTCCTTGGCGCAGGCATTTCCTAAATTTCTTTGACTTTATCAGGATCCACTTCAATTCCTTTTTGGCTGACAATGAAACCTAATAACTTCCCTGATCATACACCGAAGATGCATTTATTTGGATTCAAGAGGAGATAATACTTCCTCAAACATTGAAACAATTTCAACAAATCTTCTATATGCCCTTCTTCGGTCTGTGATTTGGCAATCATGTCATCAACATATACCTCAATTTCCTTGTACATCATATCATGGAATATGGTTGTCATAGACCTCTGGTACGTTGCACTAGCGTTCTTCAACCCGAAGGGTATCACTCTATAACAGAATGTTCCCCAGGTTGTGATAAACGTTGTTTTTTCCATGCCCTCAGGAGCCATTCTGATTTGATTATATATGGAATATCCGTCCATGAACGAGAATACTTTGAATTTTGTAGTGCTATCAACCAACATAACATATCAATGTGCAGGAATGGAAAATCATATTTTGGACTAGCTTGATTTAGATCTCTGTAATATACGCATATGCAAACTTTTCCTTCTTTCTTTGGTACAGGGAAAATATTGGCAATCCACTGAGGATACACTGATGTCACAAGAAAACTGGCATTTATCTGTTTTAACACTTCTTCTTTAATTTTTACTACCATATCAGGGTGAGTTCTTGTTAACTTTTGCTTGATCGGCGGGGACTCTGGCTTCAAAGGAAAATGATGTTCCACAATATCAGTATCTAGACCAGGCATATCTAGGTACGACCAAGAAAATATATCCACATACTCTTTCAATAGCTCAGTCAACCTGCTCTTCACATCAGGATGCAATAATGCTCCAATTTTGACTTGCTTTGGCTCCTCCTCTGAACCCAAATTCATGGTCTCCAACGGCTCTTTATACGGCTGAATGGCATTTTCCTCACGCTCGAGCAACCGTGAAACCTCTTCTAGAATCTCATCATATTCTTCTTCTTCTGTCCCAAACACATGGTATTCAAAGTTGGGAGAGGGTGCAGGGTGACAACGAGAAATCGTATCATATGATTACTACACTTTTTATCGATTTTCATAATACATTGAGTTGTTTAACTCCCGATTGTTCCGAGTTTTTGTGTCTTTTCACAGGTACAACATGTTTCAACTCAAATCAGTGGAAAAGGATCACATGAAGGAAGCTAACCAAGAATCAAAAGAAAAAGGACCAAATCTGCAAAGTCTGCAGATTTTGTAGCTGTGACGACTGTCACACCCTATGATGACCGTAACGCTCCCACAACTAGAAGGACACTCGTCACACATCATTGACGAGCGTAATGCGCTATTTAAGCGCATTACGACCGTCACCCCCTCGTGACGACCGTCACACGCTTAAAAACAACGTTATGGAATACAGAGAGACGTGGGCAACGTTGTGGGCAGTTTCGTCTCCTATATTTCCTCAACTTCAGTAACCATGAATCCGGGTCTTCCTCCACTCAAGTTGTTCCAATATTTTCTCAACTGCAAAATCTTCTTCTATAAATATGGAGCAGTTCAATGGATCAGGGTCAGAATTTTCTACAGAGCCAAATTTCTATTTTTCTGCATTATTCTATTTTCTTGCTTTTGAACCTTTTTATTATTTACTGCAATTTTAGTTTCCAGAATTAGTTTCTAGAGTGTTAATTCTTCATCCAAGAATTAATACGGGTATAGATTTCGATTAAATTGCAAGGAATTTGTAAGCATCCAAGATTACCACAGCAACGTTATTTACAGGTTTTTTTATGCAATTGATTTTTATTTATTCTTGTGCTATGCCATTTATTTTTATGAATTATATTTTAAGTTGCATAGTTACTAAATATATTATGTCCGGCTAAATTAATTGTATCAGTATGTGACTCCTAAGTACCGAAAGAATTCGGTGATAACTTGGCTAAGAACATTTATAAATAATTTCTGGTTTCCAATTTCCATGTTTAATTTAACTACCCTTGTCACGAGAGTGAGAGGATGATTAACACGATTTTGCCACGAGAGTGGGAAATTAATTAAGGCAAGAACCTGCATGCGAGAGCTGGGGTTCGACCCAGATAGTGGTAACGAAACATTAATTTTTAAATACATGAGAGTGTTTTAACAAATTAATTAAACTCAAATTGTTTTCAAATAGTGTTATTAAATTTAAAGTGCATCCACTAGGTTTAGTAGCATGACTTATTTCATGAACACGAGAGTGTATGTCTTAGGTTTTTAAACAATTCGTTTTTACCGAAATACTTTATATGCCAAGCGATTCACCGAATTCCCGAAGTCCGACTATCACATACCTGTATAGCTATTACTATTATTTTTAATTAAACTATTTTCCACCCTAAAACCAAATATTCATCGCTTAGTTAGACAATTGTAGCATTAGATCGTATGCGATTGATCCTCAGTCTCTGTGGGTTCGATAATCATTTAAAACTAGAACGACTAAACTGTATACTTGCAGTTAGTATCCCGATAGACTCATAAAGTCTCGATCAAGTTTTGGTGCCGTTGTCGGGGACTGATTAGTCAATTAAGTACGATCCTTCTGTTGTGTGTTTAGACTAGGCAAAAGAAACCCTTTTTCGATTTGTATGCCAAGGACTCGCTCACAAGGCGAACCACTTGACAAATCGACGGACGAACCTGAACGCATCCTTTCCATAAGACGAATAGTCAGGGATTACTGTTTAAATCACGCTATTCCTTTACCCAAACCCGAATTTAAGATTGATTCTGAAACAAATTCTAATTCTTCCTCTGAAACCGAAACTAATCCAGAAGTAGACATGGCCGAAGAACAAAGGACCCGTCCACTGAAGGAGTACGCAGCTCTGTCACAACAAGAACCCCACAATAGCATTTCTCCACTTGCAATAAATCGAAACGATTTTGAGTTGAAACCGTCATTGATATCAGCTATCCAACAACGCCAATTCTCTGGAAATCCTACTGAGGATCCAAATGAACATCTTACAAAATTCGTTCAATTTGATGACACAGTTATAGAAAATGGTGTTAGTAAAGATGCAATAAGATTACGTCTTTTCTCTTTCTCGCTAAGAGATAGAGCTTGGGCTTGGTTGCAATCATTGTCGTCAAATTCCGTCACTACGTGGGAAGGACTTAAGACTGTATTTTTAGCACGATACTTTCCCCCAAGCAAGACTGCTGCATTAAGAGCTCAAATCAACGGATTTATGCAGAAGGATATTGAATCACTATTCAATGCATGGGAACGTTACAAAGATATGCTGCGAATGTGCTCACATCACGGACTAGAAAAATGGCTGATCATCCACACGTTTTATAATGGACTCTTGTACAACACAAGACTCTCTATAGATGCCGCCGCAGGTGGTACATTGATGGACAAGCCTTGCGACGAAGTTAACCAACTCATTGAAAATATGGCTCAAAACCACTATCAGTGGGGAGGAGAAAGAACACATGTGGAGAAAACTCAAACCAAAAGTGGGATGTACGAGATTAGTAGCCTAGATAAAGTTAATGCTAAGGTAGATGCTCTTACTCAAAAGATAGAAAGCTTGACCTTACCTCCTGCAGCCACCGTGGCTGCAGTTACCCCAAACTGCGAAGTTTGTGGAATTCCTGGTCATGTTGGAACCGAATGTCAAATCTTAGCAGGAATATCAGCTGATCAGGTGAATTACGCTCAAGGTAATCCTTATGCTAATACCTATAATCCTTGTTGGAAGAATCATCCTAAATTATCGTACAAGAACAATAATGCTTTATATGCACCTGGCCAAGCACCCGTTGTACCTCCAGGTTATCAAAAACCCGCTGTTAATGTTCCTAACATTCCTAAGAAATCTTAATGGAAATTTTTATCGCTAATCAAGCTCAACAAAACAAAGAATTCCTCAATCAAAATGTTCACACCGGTGAACAATTGAAGCTATTAGCAAATAAGGTAGATGCCCTAGCAACTCACAATAAAATGTTAGAAACCCAAATCTCCCAAGTAGCACAACACCAAGCTAGTTCTGCCACACCTGCTGGTACATTTCCTGGACAGCCATAACCCAATCCTAAAGGACACACTAATGCTATCACATTACGAAGTGGGACAACACTTGATGGACCGGTAGATCCTAGACCCTAAAATCTGACCATGTATCAGAAACCTGAAAAGGAAGCAGAGAAATCGAAAGAACAATTTGAGAATGTAGAGGAAGACGAGAATGAGAACAGAGAGGCTTCAGAAAAACCTTGCGTACCTCTACCGCCATATAAACCACCAATTCCATACCCTCAAAGACTTGCAAAATCCAAGAACGAGGGGAAATTCAAGAAATTTGTAGAACTTCTGAAACAATTAAACGTTACTATTCCGTTTACAGAAGCTATAACCCGAATGTCGTCATATGCTAAATTCCTAAAAGAAATATTGTCTAATAAGAAAAAAATTATTGAAAACGAGACCGTTATGCTAACTTCCGAATGTAGCACCATAATTCAAAATAACATGCCTCCAAAGCTAAAAGATCCTGGTAGTTTCTCCATACCATGTGTAATTGGAAAATCTGTCATAGACAAAGCTCTATGCGATCTAGGAGCAAGTGTTAGTCTAATGCCCTTATCTATTTGCGAGAAGCTCAAACTAGGTGATATGAGACCTACCAAGATATCCCTACAACTAGCCGACAGATCAGTCAAATTCCCTGTTGGTATGCTAGAAAACATTCCTGTCCGAATAGGACAATTTTACATACCGACTGACTTTATAATAATGGACATCAAGGAAGATTCAAACATTCCCATCATACTAGGAAGACCAATTTTAGCTACTGCAGGAGCCATTATTGATGTTAAGAAAGGAAAGCTTACCTTCGAGGTAGGAGAAGAAAAAGTAGAATTCATTCTTTCCCAATTCTTCAAAGCCCCTGCTATAGATGACTCATGCTGTTTCCTAGATATTATTGATGAATGTGTCAAAGAACTAGAAAGCCAAAAAGACACCTATTCTAGGATGTTAAAAATTCCGACACCAACTATCTTCAAGGACGATGACTGGAAACAAGAATATCAAGATGCCAACCTAAGCGAATGTTTCGCCTTGACACCCGATCATACCCCAACTGATAAGAAAACTGGTATAGAACTTAAAACGTTACCTGAAGATCTTAGGTATGAATTTTTAGATAAAGAGCTCGAACGACCAGTTATAGTCAATGCCAATTTAGGGAAGATCGAAATTGAAAAACTTCTTAATGTGTTAAGGAAATATCCAACCGCGTTAGGCTATAATATATCAGATCTAAAAGGAATAAGCCCTTCTCTCTGTATGCACCGCATTATGCTGGAGGAGGACTGCAAGACCTCTAGAGAACATCAAAGACGAATAAATCAAATCCTAAGTGAAGTCGTTAAGAAAGAAGTACAGAAAATACTAGAGGCATGCATCATATACCCAATATCAGATAGCAATTGGGTCAATCCAGTTCACATAGTACCTAAGAAAGGAGGTGTTACGGTTATAACAAACACAAAAGGCGAATCGGTGGCACAATGTACCCAAACAGGATGGAGAATGTGTATCGATTACAGAAAACTAAACAAAGCTACGCGCAAGGACCATTTCCCATTACCATTCATTGATCAAATGCTCGAGCGCTTAGCCAAACATTCCCATTTCTGCTATCTCGACGGATACTCGGGATTCTTCCAAATTCCCATTCATCCTGATGATCAAGAGAAAACCATGTTCACATGCCCCTATGGTACCTTTGCATACCGAAGAATGCCATTTGGACTATGTAACGCACCTGCAACTTTCCAACGATGCATGATGGCGATTTTCGCAGACTTTTTAGACGGAACTATGGAAGTATTCATGGACGATTTTTCTGTCTGTGGAGAAAGCTTTGACGGATGTTTATCAAATCTTGAACTAGTACTGAAACGCCGTGTCAATGTCAACCTAGTGCTCAATTAGGAAAAATGTCACTTCATGGTAAGACAAGGAATTGTGTTGGGTCACATTGTATCAAACAGAGGGATTAAATTCGACAAAGTAAAAATCGAGGTTATCAAAAACCTTCAACCACCCAAAACAGTTAGAGAAATAAGAAGTTTTCTAGGACACGCTGGTTTTTATCGGCGTTTTATAAAAGATTTCTCTAAAATCACTAAGCCGCTAACTGAATTATTGATGAAAGAAGCCGAGTTTATTTTCGACGATAAATGCTTAAACGCATTTGAGACGCTTAAAGAAGCCTTAATTTCAACACCTATTATGCAACCTCTTGATTGGAACCTACCATTTGAAATAATGTGCGATGCGAGCGATTATGCTGTAGGCGCAGTCCTAGGATAACGCGAGGATAAAAAGCTTCACGCTATCTACTACGTAAGCAGAACACTTGATCCCGCACAAATGAATTACGCCACTACGGAGAAGGAACTCTTAGCTGTTGTATTCGCATTGGATAAATTTCGTTCCTACTTAGTGGGCGCCAAAATCATTATTTACACGGATCATGCTGCGATCTTATACTTGCTAAGTAAGAAAGACTCCAAACCACGACTACTCAGATGGATCTTACTCCTACAAGAGTTTGACTTGGAAATAAAAGACAAAAGAGGGACTGAAAACGTGGTAGTAGATCATTTGTCAAGATTAGATGGAATCCAAACCGAGAATGTTCCCATAAACGAAGATTTCCCATATGAACGCCTTATTGCTAAATTAGATATAGCTCCTATCGACAATTTAGATTAACACAATGAACGTTTAACAACTACGGTAGTAAAAGCCATTTGTACCAACACCACATTTCCATGGTACGCTGATTTCGTTAACTATTTAGCCGCCGGTGTTTTACCACCCGATTTAACGTACCAACAGCGGAAGAAATTCTTCCATGATCTTAAACACTACTTTTGGGATGAACCACTACTCTTTAAAAGAGGCACCGATGGTATCTACCGTTGCTGTGTTCCTAACGATGAAATAGACGACGTCATTGCCCATTGCCATTCCGCCCCTTATGGTGGACACGCTAGTACATCGAAAACTTGTGCGAAAATACTTCAAGCTGGCTTATTTTGGCCTACTTTATGGAAAGACGTCCACGTAGCAATTATGAACTGCGATAGATGCCAGCGCACAGGAAATATATCTAGACGTGACGAAATGCCGCAAAAAGGGATTCTCGAAGTAGAAATTTTGGATGTGTGGGGATTTGATTTCATGGGACCATTCCCCGCATCTTTTGGAAATAAGTATATATTGGTAGTTGTTGACTACGTATCAAAATGGATTGAAGTCGTCGCTGCACCCACAAACGATACACGAGTAGTACTTAGACTATTCAAGCATGTTATCTTCCCACGATTCGGTGTACCAAGACTAGTAATCAGTGATGACGGCTCCCATTTTATCTCTAGAATTTTCGAAAAACTACTTTCAAAATATGGCGTTAAACATCGCATAGCCACACCATACCATCCTCAAACGAGTGGACAAGTGGAAGTGTCAAATAGGGAAATTAAACAAATCCTTGAGAAAACCGTAGCCACATCCAGAAAAGATTGGTCCTCCAAGCTAAATGATGCTCTTTAGGCATATCGGACAACTTTTAAAACCCCTATCGGAACAACGCCGTTTAAATTAGTTTATGGAAAATCTTGTCATTTTCCAGTAGAATTAGAACATAAAGCTTACTGGGCCATTAAAACCCTTAACTTAAATTACAAGATTGCTGGCGAGAAACGAATATTAGATATACATGAATTAGAAGAATTGCGTTTAGACGCTTATGAAAATGCTAGAATCTATAAGGAGAGAACAAAAAAATGGCACGATAAGTGTATCTCGCGGAAAGAATTTAAGGAAGGAGACATCGTACTCCTATTCAACTCTAGACTGAAACTTTTCCCGGGTAAATTACATTCCAAATGGTCAGGACCATTCGAAATTAATAAAGTTTTCCCCAGTGGTGCGATAGAAATTAAAGGAAATTCTATCGAACCATTTATAGTCAATGGCCAACGCTTAAAGCACTATTTTAACGTCGGAAATCTAGACTATTCGGCTTATCTGCAGTTAAGTGAGCCACCTACCCCGATACCTAACTGAATAGGTACTATCTGTCGAGCCATCGACATAAAACAAAGGCGCTTCATGGGAGGCAACCCATGTTTTCTCTTAATTATTTTTGTTTTAATATGTTTCTAATTTCTCCTTTTATTTTAATCTTTAAAACTTTCATGTTGCATCCCTTACTCCTTTTTATTTTTCTTTTTATTTTATTTTATTTTTTTTCTTTTAAACTTTCTTTTTCTTCTTGATTTAACTTCGGTATTTTTAACCTGAAAATACTAACTTAGTTTTTCATACATTTATTAAACATTTTCAGGGGTAATTCTTTAGCTTTAATATTTAGCTCCATGGCACGAGTAAACTACATGAACTTCACCTTGAGAAGTAGGCACCAGAGAAGACGCTTTGAGGATCTAGCTGAGCATGAGATGTGTCCTACAATTTATGCTGATGACCATGCTATGACTGCTTTAGGCATTCGTGAGAGTGTCATGTATCTGCTACACCAAATAGGCTGGGACACTTCTCCTATTCGGAGACATTATTGTACCTACAGAAAGTTGACCCTTGAGTTCTTGAGCACACTGAGCTACCTACCAAATCATGGGTTAGGGTTCAACCGCGGCCTGATCACCTTCAGATTATTTGACAT
Source organism: Vicia faba (assembly GCA_948472305.1). Lineage (NCBI taxonomy): Eukaryota > Viridiplantae > Streptophyta > Magnoliopsida > Fabales > Fabaceae > Vicia > Vicia faba. Next base: position 266,489,006 of record OX451740.1, read on the forward strand.
GGACTACCGCTATAACCATAGGGAGTTTGCCAACCTGTTAGGATTCCCTAATGGGGCTGATGTTATTACCATGACCCAGGAAGACCTATTGCTAGATACTGACCTTGATTTCTTCTGGGGTAGCATTACTGGAAACAACCATCCCGAGCCATCTGACCTTTACTCGGAGTCCATCCACAACCCGACCATCAGGTACTTCCATAAGATCATTGCCCACACCCTTTTTGGAAAAGAGAAAAATGTTACATCAGTGTCACGTGATGAGCTTCTCATCATGTACTGTGCTTCTCAGAGCCGTCCAGTAAATGGTGCCGCCTATATGCTTGCTAATATGGAACGTATTATGCAAACACCAAATGGCCCAATCCTTTTAGGTGGTTTAGTCACTTTGATCTCTAATGCCATTTGACTCCGAAGGCCGATTGTGATCGGTGGATCTGGAACTGACTGTTTAACGCTGGTTCGCGAAATGTCACGGTAAGCAAGAGTCGCCACCGTCTTTTATTTTCTCCAACATGGACAGGACAAAAGCACAGCAAAATTCCTTATGAGATAGTTTCTCGGTTCGGGAGGTAGATTTATAGAAAGGGAAGGTGTTAGCACCCTTTCTATCCATGGTTATCCATGGGCTCTTAGATACTTGCTCATTTGTGTTTTCAAAATGTTTGCTTTTCAAGTGTGAGTGGGTTTGAAAAAGTTTCGTTTAAAGATTTCAGATCGACTCTTGTATCAGTCCTCAAGAGTGTTTGAAAAATTGTTTTGAAAGCTTTTTGAAAAGTGTCGGTGTGAAAAGAGTTTTTTGATTTGTTTTTGAATAGAGCAAGTATCTACGAGTCATCTACCTACCCTAAGGAATTAGGCTGTGTAAATGTCCTTTAAAGTAATGCCATCCCACCATTGAGAGGTAGGTAGCACCACCGTTGGAGGTGTTCGGGTCAATTCGAGGTTCGGGACATGGTGATCACCAGAGCAATAGGAAGACACCTTAGAAGCTACCCTCATGCCAGGTTCCCGGATCATGAGGACTTACTAAGACATCATCTACTCGACGATCACCTTTTGAGGCAAGGCAACAGTGAGGCGTACCCTAGGGGTGGTGTGTGATTTGTGTGCCATGTTCATTTATTTTTGTCTTTGTCATGTCATGGGTGATCTACGCTTTTGTTTTTATTTTGTCATTCATTCTTGCATGCCATTATTAACAGTTTAAAAGAGCGAGAAATATAAAGTTCCTAAACTATTACAAAGGTGCGGGTCCACATCGCCAAATTAAATCCAGGACCCGATTTGACAGAAAATAAAGAAGTAAAGTGCGAGAAATATAAATTTACACGGCTTTGGGAGAATTACAGAAATATTTAAAAGAAGGAATAAAAATGCGCGAATTGAATTAAAATTGAAAGCGAGGGCGTTGGACCCTTTTTAATGAAATTAAATTATATTAACAAATTAATTAAATTAAAAGGAAAAAGAAATTATTTTTGAGGTTTTTTTGTATTTATGGTTTTTTATGAGAATTAAATGAGATTAAAACCTAATTCTAGCTATTTTTTAATTTATTAAGAAAATATGAAAATTACCTAAAATTAAACCTATTTAATTAATGCAATTTGATTTATAAAAATAATTAATTATTAGTGATGAGAAAATAAAAGAAAAAAGTAATTAAGGTAATTAAAACCTAATTCTACAAATTTTAAATTTATTAAGAAAAGATATTTGAAATTAACCTAAATTTAAATCTAATTAATTAGTGAGATTTATTTACAAAAAAAGATAATATTTAAATAAAACATATTCTAATTTTTGTCCTTTCTGATTTTTATATTATTTTTATGTGAAACTAATTTTATTGAATTAAAAGGAAATAATGGAATTAAAACAAATAATAAAAATAAAACAAAGAAAATAGAAAGAAATACAATACCAAGGGGGGTTCTGTCCCCAAATTGGAGGTAAAGTCCAACATTTTTGGCCCATTGATCTTTGGCCTTGTTGACTTTTCATGCTAGCGTGTGAGTGCATTGACTGAGGCCTATTATGTTCTTCAGATCTGGGCCTTCAGATTGTCTTCAGTGGCCATGTGGCACACCTGGGTTAGGGGCGTATGATAGGCGCTTGTATTGAAACTACACAGAAGCACTATTAGAAAAATAATATGGAATAGAAGAGGGAGACCTGGGATCGAACCCAGGTCCTGGAGGTTACCAATCACACGCCTGCCAACTGAGCTACCAACGCACTTTGAATATATAATGGCAAATAAACAATATAAGGGAAAAATGGTCAGTGGCCTAGAAAAATAAAAAAAAAACGCGCGTTGGATTCAAACCACCCTATCACGCTTCGCCACCTAATCTTCGTCTTCCTTGTTTTGCTTTTTCCTGAAACATAAAAAGGGTTAGCGGGGGTTTTAAACCCCCCCAAAATACACTCTTTTCCAAAATAGCGATTAGGCCATATGGTTATATAAATTAGGCGCGAGGGGTGTATTATATTCGTCCAAGCTTCCTGATTTCAACCATGGCATTGAGGTGTCCTAATTTTACAAGATGCATAAACGCCCAATTTCACAGCTTGGTAACCCTAATAATCGTCCATGGTGAATTCTCCAATAGTGCATAAAAACTCAATTAAAGTATGCAGTTAGCTTTAGAATCAATCAATTAGTATGAATCCATAAAAGAAATGCAATGGAAATGCTTGAATATTGAAATACGAATATGCATAAAATTGGAAACAGTTTGAGTTTTGTATACCAATTCTGGGCGTTAGAGTTGATGAATTTTATTCAAACACGTTCCTTGAAGCCTCAGGAACACAATAGAATGGTTATTTTCCTTTGAATCGCACTGGAATGTAGTTTTCAGTTTTGGACTTTTTTCACAAAAACTCAAACTTGATCCTTCTTTTCTGGCGCAGCTTAGAGGTTATGAGCACTAGGTTTGGCATTAGGCTTATGTATGGAATGATTAGGGTTGAGTTTTTGGTCCAAAGAATCAAAGCATTGATGTAATGGATATTGGATTTTCATGCATATAATTTTCAATCTTTTTCATGCAAATTTGATACAAATCATGTCCAATCAACTTGATTCTTTCCCTATCTGATTGTGCACGAAATCTTGAGGCTATTTCATGCATAAAAAGATTTGATTGCATTGGTTTGGTATTTTCCACATATTTATTTTAATTAAATGAATTATTAGCAATTAAAAATTCAAATAAATAAATAAAAATGATGAATAACTTCCCTTTGGGCCAAATGGTCGTGCACATGCTTTGGATGATCAATTTTGGAAGAAAATGTGGCCCATTAGCATTTTTAAGATATTTGAAGCAAAGTTGACTTTTCAAAATATCCAAAAATTTCCCAACTTCCACAAGGCATATCTTTCTCAACTTTTAAGCTTTGCTCATGTTCTTGGACATTTTGGAAATTTCTTGAAGTCCTCTAACCAATGCCTTTGGTTCCATGTCATTTTGATTTACCAATCTCAAGTTATGGCCTTTGACTTAAAGTCCCTTTTTGTTGACTTTTGAAAATGACCTATAATGTTGAAATTGATAACTTTTTGTGAGAGCATATCTTGGACTTGAAGTATGAAGAGGAGTTGTAGGAAATGTATTTCTCTTCAAAATGAGCTTTGGATGGAATTTTTCTGATAATCCATGTGGAAGTTATGCCTTGGTCAAGTTACAGTTGACTTTTTCAACTGTCCAAATATGGAAACTTTTGCATCTTGAGACCTTTTGAGCCAAGCTTTGAGAATCATGATCAAGAATTGATCAAATGATGTTTGTGGCTTCAAAATGAGATGTTGACCAAAAATTTGAACTTTTGACTGTCAAATGACCATTTTGCCCCTATAGTTGACTGTAGTGCAATTAGGGTTTTTGACTGTGCAATTTTGTGTTGTGAGTCTTGAAACTTGGCATGAGGATGCTTGACCATGTTTATAGGCATGTGGAACTTGATTTGACCCTTGGAAACTTCATTTTCTTTGTCAGAACCAAAACCCTAATTTTTGACTGTTAGGAGGCCCTTGAACTATGCAACCCTTGGGAGCTTTTTGAACCTTTGACTTGGAAAATTTTGAAGAGTATGGGAGGGCAAATTTTGGGGTACAACAGTTGCCCCTGTTCAATCTTCTTAGATCTGAGGATGCAGATTGGCTGACGTGCCTTTCGTAATCCGAAGGTAAAAGATGATTGAACACTAGAGTGCCCAGAAATTTGCGCTCACATAGTAGCAGTGTGATGTGGGGAATGGGCTTATAGATGCCATTTGGAAATTGATGGATAGGATGATGGGCTTATAGATGCCATCTGGGCGTCGATCGCATAAGAGATTCCTTAGCGAACACTTGCGTACCTGCAAAAGAAAAATGATTACCTGACCCATTACAGGAGCTGGTCTTCAGATTCTTTGTATAGATGTGTCCTGACTGGTTACAGGAGCTGGATCTGGAGCTTCAAAAGGTGATGAATGAACCAGAGATGGTTACTACCTCACCAGGAACGGTGAGAGAACCTTAGGCGACTTCAACCTCAACAGTAATCATTGAGAGAATCTTTGGACGACTTCAACCTCAACAGTAGCGCTGAGAGAATCTGGGGACGACTACTACCTCCGCAGTATCGGGGAGAGAACCATAGGCGACTTCAACCTCAACAGTAATCATTGAGAGAATCTTGGATGATTTCAACCTCAACAGTAACGCTGAGAAAATCCGGGGCCGATTACTTCCTCTGCAGTAACGGGGAGAGAACCATAGGCGACTACAACCTCAACAGTAATCATTGAGAGAATCTTTGGACGATTTCAACCTCAACAGTAACGCTGAGAAAATCTGGGGACGATTACTATCTCCGCAGTAACAGGGAGAGAACCTTGGGCGACTTCTACCTCAACAGTATCATTGAGAGAATCTTGGGCGACTTCAACCTCGACAGTAATCATTGAGAGAATCTTGGGCGACTTCAACCTCAACAGTAATCATTGAGAGAATCTTGGGCGACTTCAACCTCAACAGTAATCATTGAGAGAATCTTGGGCGACTTCAACCTTAACAGTAATCATTGAGAGAATCTTGGGCGACTTCAACCTCAACAGTAATCATTGAGAGAATCTTGGGCGACTTCAACCTCAACAGTAATCATTGAGAGAATCTTGGGCGACTTCAACTTCAACAGTAATCATTGAGAGAATCTTGGGCGACTTCAACCTCAACAGTAATCATTGAGAGAATCTTGGATATTTTCTACTGAGTCTTTATCAGGAAAATCTGTTAGGGGTCGATTTAGCTGGACTAGAGAAGGCCTTGGACTGGATAAGAAACAATAAAATCTTAGGGTCGATTTAACTGAACCGGTCTAGGTCTTGAAATCTTCAACTGGATAAGAAACATGGAGATCTTAGGGTCGATCTGACTGAACCAGAGAAGGCCTTGGACTGGATAAGAAACAGAAAAATCTTAGGGTCGACTTAACTGAACCGGTCTAGGTCTTGAAATCTTCAACTGGATAAGAAACAGGGAGATCTTAGGGTCGATCTGACTGAACCAGAGAAGGCCTTTGACTGGATAAGAAACAGAAAAATCTTAGGGTCGATTTAACTGAACCGGTCTAGGTCTTGAAATGTCTTCAACTGGATAAGAAACAGGGAGATCTTAGGGTCGATTTGACTGAACCAGAGAAGGCCTTTGACTGGATAAGAAATAGAAAAATCTTAGGGTCGATTTAACTGAACCGGTCTAGGTCTTGAATATAGCTGGGAACTTAACTGGATCTTTCCTGAAAGGTAAAGGTCAGTCATATGCAATGCATGATGTGGATCAAGCAATGATGTTATCAACATAAATGAGATTTGTAAGATGTGATGCGTATATGCATGCTATAATGTATGAAAGTGCGACGTTTATGAATGTATCTTTGTCGTCTAGGAAAGTAAATCCTTGACGGATGCCGGGAAGCTACTCCTGGGCTGATGTTGAAGAATAGATTTTTGCTTCCGCTGGGGATGATAGTTGCAAGAATACCGGTAGGAGAAGATAACTCCGTTAGGGAATAAACTTGGAAAATGGATAACTCTGCGGGGAGAAAGGTACCCTAACGATCTTGCTGGGAAGCAATACCCTGTGGGGAGAGAGGTACTTTGCTGAGTTGTTGATAATTTCGCTGGGGAGACCGTTGTTGTGTTGGAAGTGTTAATAGACTTCGCTGGGGATAAGAAGACTTCGTCGAGGACGCTCTTTCCGTTGCTTTTGGCTGAGGATAACCCAGTTATATCCTGGTAGGGAAATAACTCTTTGAATAAAGCCGGGAGACGCGTTCGTGCTCTGCGAGAATAAGCTTCCAGAATCTATTGGGGATAAGCTTACTGCTTGGGGAGGTGAATTCCAACTTTCCTTGGGGAACTAGATTGGACTCTCTTGGGGAAGTTTTGAACTATACCGGGGAGGTGACTCCATTGAATGTCTGATATACCGCCGGGGAACAATCTTTAGGTCAAGACTGCCGGGGATGCTTGTTAGGAATGTCTGGGGAATGTTTGAGATCTGCTGGAGGATACACAACTTCCTTAAGGCTAATAATAGCTTTGCTTGGGGAGAGTGCATTGAATTGATGGCTCACTCTTTGGGGGATTAAGATACCTGGTTACGTTCTTCAACCGAACCTATCTTAGTACCTTGGGGGACAGAGCCATTAGATCGTGTGGATAACTCATCATTGCCCCTGTTTCTGAGGTGGGAGGGGAAGACCTGTAACGTGCTGATAGTTGTTGATGGACAAACCTTCTTCTGGTAGGTGACAAGATGACAGGACATAGTCGTACGCTTTGATCCCTAACTTTTGCCTGGACTGCCCTTTCGGGTTTTCAGTCCACCGGGATACCCATTTTTGCCCAAGCCGCCTTTTCATGTTTTCGACTTGCCGGGTGTACAAATTTTTTTCCTTTCATCCCTTATTTTTGCCCGAACCCTTTTGGTTCGCCGGGAAGCCCTTGTTTTTTCCTAGGTGTGTCAACCTAGCGGGTCTTTGATTTTGCGTAGTATTTTTCGACTATGTCCACGCTCTCAGAATGTAGGGAGTTGCCCCTGTTAGAAGTGTTATGTCATGCCACCAGAAGGTGTTTGATCAGGCAAGATTCATTGTTGAAATGCCCCGTGTGACTCAGGCGGAGATTTGCCGCAGGCTATTTGGCCTTTTGAGAGATTCTCCGAATCTTGATTGGACTGCCCAAGATGATGGACCATGATCATGTCGTGCCCCTTGATTGGAAGTGCTCTTTCCACTTGAGGTGACTCTTTTGTTGAGAAGACCTTTGTTCATCAGATATTCGTCGTGCGAATTCCTTTGCTGTTCAAACAAATGATCATATGCAAACAATATTATTTTAAGAATGCAAAAGCCTATGTCTGTCTTGAAGTTTTGAGAACGCATTTTTTATAACACAAATGAAACCTTTTTGTAAACTGTGATGTCAACTCGTTATTTTACCGCAAGCCTTAAGGAGTCAGGATACCTTTCGTAACAGTATGCTTTCGAACTAACCCATGCTTCAGCTAGGACTTTTAAGGGTTATAACGTGGCCTGGTTCATGGTTTAAGAAACAAAGGATAAGGCTCAAAATGTATTTGTACCCACCCGCTCTTCGTGATGTTCTTCAAACCCAAACTCAGTTGATCGTGCATTAGACCTTGTTTGAGTCTTTGCTCTGATTTTCCGGTGATGATTCGGATGTTGACAATTTATTTTGAATAGGCAGTCATTCTTTTTTTGTTGAGGGTTTGTAGGACCTCTTTTCTCTTCCTTTTATTATTATCCCTATTTTTTTGCCTGGACTGTTTCTTTTGTGATTACAGTCAGCGGGATGCCCCAGTGTTGTAAGTCTCCTTCATAGGTTTTGACTTATTGGGTTTTTTATTTTTGAGATGTAATGACTGCCTATCCTTATGATTATTAGGAATCATCATTGTCTTCTTTTTTGTAAGGACCTCTTTGATGCCATTTGTTATGCACTTGGATCAACTGAGAGAACTACCCTGCCCCAAGTTATGATAAAGGGTTTTAATTTTCGAAAAGAAAAACTCCTACTTCTTTGGCTCAGAGGGGTTGACGAGGGATTATCTTCCTTATAACTCCAGTGTTTAGGAATTGAAACAATGCCTGTACCTCATCAGCGGGGTCTGTTCAAAAGCATACTGTAAAGATTATGGTATCGTTTTCGTCATCCTCCCTCAAGAGGCTTAGAATTATTAATTGAGAGTTGAGCATCAGAAAAAATATGAAAACAATTTGCATATAGTGAATACGAATATATTGCTTCAAAACAGATATATGCGATGCATTAATGAAATAACAACGTTTAACATGAGTAAATGTTTGAACAAAAGAAAATTACAATTTGAAAAATTCTAATGAACAAAAGTCTTCTAGTCTCAGGGCTTGTTACTTCAAATGGTGAGCTTTTGAGGGATGATAGAAAAATTCAGCCTGACCATCTTGTGTGAACTCCAGTGCCCCTTCATCAATCAGGTCCTGGATCTTGTTCTTCAGAGCCCAACACTCATTTGTATCATGTCCTGGACTGGCAGAGTGGTAGGCACACCTTTTGTTGGGATCATAGATAGGAGATGCTGTGTTGGGATTCCGGGGATGAGCCCTTAATGTGATCAGATTCAACCTCAACAGGCGTTGTAAAGCTTGAAACAACGACATGTTGAGCTGGGTGAATTGCCTCCTGGACTTGTCTGACTGAAGCTGATGAGGTTGCTGCTGAATTTGTGATACTGAAGCCATTTGAGGAGCTCTCTTATCCTTTTGCCTCAAAGGTGGTTGAACAATGACTGGCCCTTTACCCTTAGACGTTTGCCCCAGTTGGTTACCCCGAAGCAGCTGGTTAACGAGAACCCCGAACTCATCTTGTCTTTGAGCTAAGTCTTGGATGATAGTCATCTGCCCCAGCATCTGGGCTTTCATTGCATCCACTTCAGCTTGCAAATGTTTCAGCCGTTCGTCCTCAGCGCTGTTCCTAACCAAAGTCTCCATGAGAAGTGTCCTTAGCTCCTCCTGCCCCTTGGATAGATTCAGGAGGATTTCCCCGAACCGAGTCTCTTGAGCAAGAAAGTCCTGGTTATCTTGTTGGGAAGCCATTGCTGAAATAAACAGCGAGAAAGGTAAGTGACCTGCAACAAGGATACCTGTTATGCAATGATGTGTATGTATGCATGCAATGTTTTCAAGGACCTCGCATGGTAAACAAGAAAAATTTGTCAGAATTTGAATCTGGTAGCTTGAGTGAAGGAACTTCATGTTGTTGAGAATCCTTCTTCAAGGGGTCAAAGGCTCACCATATCCAGTGGGTCATAGCCCCTGACAACCTTGCCTAGGGGAAAATAAATCCCCTTTGCCCCTTGTTGGATAGTTGGTTCATCATGACCTGCATCACAAGCCCTTGAGATCCTTGAAATGGGTTAGTCCTTATGCAGGATGTATGCAATGGTATGATGGTATGCTATGCATGGGGTAATGTAGGTAAACCCTGTTATGAGTCCCGATTAAGGACTGCAAACAAAACCTGCAAGAAATTCAGTAAACCCTATTACGAGTCCTAATTAAGGACTATAAACAAAACCTGCAAGAAACTCAAGTGTCAGGTAACAAGCATGCAAGTAGTCAAGTTGGAAGGCACACAAGACAAGCCCTTAGGGTTTAAGGCCAGCATGGGGTCTGGGTATTACCCTCTTGAAGTCGGTGGGTTCAACCTGTCCTATTAGAAGTAACCGGGTTCTAAGGGTCCCAACATCACGGGATTGCTTTCATTGTTCATCGTTTCGATTTAGCCACTGAACTGGCGACCGAAATATTCTAGGAAAGAAACCCTCAATTGAGTGTAGTATCGAGTATCAACCAACCTCGGACTGCACCAAAGTCAGTTATCTCACTACCCTAAAGAGGCCAAGATAGTTCAATTAAGGTTCCTAAGGTCTGTTGATGCTTCATGACACCACGCGGAGGCCCCGTACTCTCCTTGACTGAACTCAAGGGTTACCGGTACACACCAAAGTGCCACATCAATGTAGCAGACTGTTTCAACCATGTCGGTATACCCCGCACAGTTCCCTCACAGCCTTGTTGCTACTTTCTAATAAGGTATCCCCCAGATCCGGGTTAGGATCTATAGAACTCCCAAGACAGTCCCACAATAATAAAGCAAGCAAGTCAATACAATTGAAAACACAGTTATGAACTATCCCTAAGGTACACCTCACTTTATAAGATTCCCCAGCAGAGTCGCCAGTTCTGTGATCGGTGGATCTGGAACTGACTGTTTAACGCTGGTTCGCGAAATGTCGCGGTAAGCAAGAGTCGCCACCGTCTTTTATTTTCTCCAACATGGACAGGACAAAAGCACAACAAAATTCCTTATGAGATAGTTTCTCGGTTCGGGAGGTAGATTTATAGAAAGGGAAGGTGTTAGCACCCCTTCTATCCATGGTTATCCATGGGCTCTTAGATACTTTCTCATTTGTGTTTTCAAAATGTTTGCTTTTCAAGTGTGAGTGGGTTTGAAAAAGTTTCGTTTAAAGATTTCAGATCGACTCTTGTATCAGTCCTCAAGAGTGTTTGAAAAATTGTTTTGAAAGCTTTTTGAAAAGTGTCGGTGTGAAAAGAGTTTTTTGATTTGTTTTTGAATAGAGCAAGTATCTACGAGTCATCTACCTACCCTAAGGAATTAGGCTGTGTAAATGTCCTTTAAAGTAATGCCATCCCACCATTGAGAGGTAGGTAGCACCACCGTTGGAGGTGTTTGGGTCAATTCGAGGTTCGGGACATGGTGATCACCAGAGCAATAGGAAGACACCTTAGAAGCTACCCTCATGCCAGGTTCCCGGATCATGAGGACTTACTAAGACATCATCTACTCGACGATCACCTTTTGAGGCAAGGCAACAGTGAGGCGTACCCTAGGGGTGGTGTGTGATTTGTGTGCCATGTTCATTTATTTTTGTCTTTGTCATGTCATGGGTGATCTACGCTTTTGTTTTTATTTTGTCATTCATTCTTGCATGCCATTATTAACAGTTTAAAAGAGCGAGAAATATAAAGTTCCTAAACTATTACAAAGGCGCGGGTCCACATCGCCAAATTAAATCCAGGACCCGATTTGACAGAAAATAAAGAAGTAAAGTGCGAGAAATATAAATTTACACGGCTTTGGGAGAATTACAGAAATATTTAAAAGAAGGAATAAAAATGCGCGAATTGAATTAAAATTGAAAGCGAGGGCGTTGGACCCTTTTTAATGAAATTAAATTATATTAACAAATTAATTAAATTAAAAGGAAAAAGAAATTATTTTTGAGGTTTTTTTGTATTTATGGTTTTTTATGAGAATTAAATGAGATTAAAACCTAATTCTAGCTATTTTTTAATTTATTAAGAAAATATGAAAATTACCTAAAATTAAACCTATTTAATTAATGAAATTTGATTTATAAAAATAATTAATTATTAGTGATGAGAAAATAAAAGAAAAAAGTAATTAAGGTAATTAAAACCTAATTCTACAAATTTTAAATTTATTAAGAAAAGATATTTGAAATTAACCTAAATTTAAATCTAATTAATTAGTGAGATTTATTTACAAAAAAAGATAATATTTAAATAAAACATATTCTAATTTTTGTCTTTTCTGATTTTTATATTATTTTTTATGTGAAACTAATTTTTATTGAATTAAAAGGAAATAATGGAATTAAAACAAATAATAAAAATAAAACAAAGAAAATAGAAAGAAATACAATACCAAGGGGGGTCCTGTCCCCAAATTGGAGGTAAAGTCCAACATTTTTGGCCCATTGATCTTTGGCCTTGTTGACTTTTCATGCTAGCGTGTGAGTGCATTGACTGAGGCCTATTATGTTCTTCAGATCTGGGCCTTCAGATTGTCTTCAGTGGCCATGTGGCACACCTGGGTTAGAGGCGTATGATAGGCGCTTGTATTGAAACTACACAGAAGCACTATTAGAAAAATAATATGGAATAGAAGAGGGAGACCTGGGATCGAACCCAGGTCCTGGAGGTTACCAATCACACGCCTGCCAGCTGAGCTACCAACGCACTTTGAATATATAATGGCAAATAAACAATATAAGGGAAAAATGGTCAGTGGCCTAGAAAAATAAAAAAAAAACACGCGTTGGATTCAAACCACCCTATCACGCTTCGCCACCTAGTCTTCGTCTTCCTTGTTTTGCTTTTTCCTGAAACATAAAAAGGGTTAGCGGGGGTTTTAAACCCCCCCAAAATACACTCTTTTCCAAAATAGCGATTAGGCCATATGGTTATATAAATTAGGCGCGAGGGGTGTATTATATTCGTCCAAGCTTCCTGATTTCAACCATGGCATTGAGGTGTCCTAATTTTACAAGATGCATAAACGCCCAATTTCATAGCTTGGTAACCCTAATAATCGTCCATGGTGAATTCTCCAATAGTGCACAAAAACTCAATTAAAGTATGCAGTTAGCTTTAGAATCAATCAATTAGTATGAATCTATAAAAGAAATGCAATGGAAATGCTTGAATATTGAAATACGAATATGCATAAAATTGGAAACAGTTTGAGTTTTGTATACCAATTCTGGGCGTTAGAGTTGATGAATTTTATTCAAACACGTTCCTTGAAGCCTCAGGAACACAATAGAATGGTTATTTTCCTTTGAATTGCACTGGAATGTGGTTTTCAGTTTTGGACTTTTTTCACAAAAACTCAAACTTGATCCTTCTTTTCTGGCGTAGCTTAGAGGTTATGAGCAATAGGGTTGGCATTAGGCTTATGTATGGAATGATTAGGGTTGAGTTTTTGGTCCAAAGAATCAAAGCATTGATGTAATGGATATTGGATTTTCATGCATATAATTTTCAATCTTTTTCATGCAAATTTGATACAAATCATGTCCAATCAACTTGATTCTTTCCCTATCTGATTGTGCACGAAATCTTGAGGCTATTTCATGCATAAAAAGATTTGATTGCATTGGTTTGGTATTTTCCACATATTTATTTTAATTAAATGAATTATTAGCAATTAAAAATTCAAATAAATAAATAAAAATGATGAATAACTTCCCTTTGGGCCAAATGGTCGTGCACATGCTTTGGATGATCAATTTTGGAAGAAAATGTGGCCCATTAGCATTTTTAAGATATTTGAAGCAAAGTTGACTTTTCAAAATATCCAAAAATTTCCCAACTTCCACAAGGCATATCTTTCTCAATTTTTAAGCTTTGCTCATGTTCTTTGACATTTTGGAAAGGTCTTGAAGTCCTATAACCAATGCCTTTGGTTCCATGTCATTTTGATTTACCAATCTCAAGTTATGGCCTTTGACTTAAAGTCCCTTTTTGTTGACTTTTGAAAATGACCTATAATGTTGAAATTGATAACTTTTTGTGAGAGAATTTCTTGGACTTGAAGTATGAAGAGGAGTTGTAGGAAATGTCTTTCTCTTCAAAATTAGCTTTGGATGGAATTTTTCTGATAATCCATGTGGAAGTTATGCCTTGGTCAAGTTACAGTTGACTTTTTCAACTGTCCAAATATGGAAACTTTTGCATCTTGAGACCTTTTGAGCCAAGCTTTGAGAATCATGATCAAGAATTGATCAAATGATGTTTGTGGCTTCAAAATGAGATGTTGACCAAAAATTTGAACTTTTGACTGTCAAATGACCATTTTTCCCCTATAGTTGACTGTAGTGCAATTAGGGTTTTTGACTGTGCAATTTTGTGCTGTGAGTCTTGAAACTTGGCATGAGGATGCTTGACCATGTTTATAGGCATGTGGAACTTGATTGGACCCTTGGAAACTTCATTTTATTTGTCAGAACCAAAACCCTAATTTTTGACTGTTAGGAGGCCCTTGAACTGTGCAACCCTTGGGAGCTTTTTGAACCTTTGACTTGGCAAATTTTGAAGAGTATGGGAGGGCAAATTTTGGGGTACAACACCGATGTTAGGATCAACTCCACACTATGGAATCAAGCCAATGAATATTGAATTTTGCTTTAACACTAGTTTTATAGGAAATCTTGGGCCAGATGAATTCGAGCTGCTAATTAACCATGAAATTGTCCACCAGTTTGTACTCCCGAACCCTATAACTTGTGTCCATAATAGAGCAAACTGGCATTTTGATCTCCACCATCCTCCTACACCGCCTTCGTCTCCTTCCACTATTGACATCTATGAAGTCCCTAATACCTCTCGAGATGCTGAAGATCCTGAAACACCACCGGGATACCACCAGTTTCCCGACCCATGGGAGCAACATGTAGTTTCTACTGAGACCACCTTCTAGGATCCAGAGATACCACCACCGCCTCCACCTACTATCACCCTCGACTCTTTGCATGAAGAAATTACCGGAATGCGGGGTGAGCTTACATCTCTACGTGTGGATTTCATCGCTTTTATGGATTTGGTGACAGACCAACTGGATTTCATGCACCAGCATATGTTCCTTACTCCTCGTGGCTAGAGATTGCCATTGTTATACTGATTTGTTCTTCTCTTGCATTTGTATACACAGTGAGGTCACTGTTTAGTTTAAGTGTGGGGGAGGAATCTAGTTTGTTTTAGTATTTTATCATTTATTATTATTATTATTATTTAAGTTATTATTTCCAAACAATTTTTACTCGTTAATGAAATTTCAATTATTTAAGTTTCAAATTCTATTGCCTTACTTCCATTATTTCATTTCATACATGTTATTTCAATTTTCAGTATATTTTTCATTTTTTTACTGTTCATATTTTCTGCAAAATTTTTGTCATATGACGTATGTTGGAAATATTGTGCCTGCTTAGTGTGCTAGAATTGTGAGTTATAATATTGGAAATTAAAAGTGTCACGTTCATTTCATTAATATAATGAAATTGAACGCGTGACGCTCGTAACACCCCCATGACGAGCGTAACACGCGTTTCACCGTGTTACGCTCGTCAGCCATTTGTGATGACCGTCACGCGCGCCCCATAGCAGAATCTGCTATTACAGAGTCGTTCCATCTTTTCTCTTAAACCTCCATTCTTCCCAAAACCGTAACACACCCTCTCAAATTTTTTCCTCAACTTCCAACACTCTAACACTAAAAACTCCATCAACCCACTACTCAATCCACGATTCAATCCTTTTACACGCACTATGGCCAACAATCAGCAAGTTCCCACTCTCACTTTCAGATTCGGCGAACAAGGCGAAACCCAACGTCTCAAATTCCAGAAGTTCCAACCCCGCAGTCTCCAACCTACACGGTATGTTGATCTTGACTATTTGAGGAATTTGGGACTGCTAGACTGTGTCCGACAACTATTGCAGAGCGTGAATTTATGGAACCTGTTCCGCTAACCGCAACCCATTTATGAAACTCTAACCTTTGAGTTTCTGAGTTCCTTTGCATACATCACTCCCCCTGGTGCCACGAACCAACTCTCAGGCGTGGCCAAATTTCATATGTTTGGCATTGAGCATCAGCTGCCCCAGACCGACATCGCACGGCTGTTAGGTTTCTGTTCTGACGAAGGTGTCCACCTCCGGGTGTCGGATAATTTCGGCGAGGAAGCTTTTAACTTATGGCACAGTATGACGAACATTCGTGCCGAATCCTATGACCACCTCAACGCCACGCACATTCATAATCCGGCCATCCGATACTTTCACCGCATCCTCAGCAACACCATCTTCGCCCGTGACAGCAACCACAAGCTCAACTCCAAGGAGCTCTTCTTCATGCATTACGCATTCACCGGGCAAAAGATCAACGCCGCCCCGTTTTTACTGGCTCATATTCACTCTATTTGTGCTAGAGGCGGAAAACCCTTCTATTTCGGAGGGCTTGTCACTTCTCTTGCCATAGCCCTGGATTATGGTGCTGCTCTCGCGGATATGCCTTCTATGGCACCGGCTTTGCTGACTATGGACCACTGCAAGGCCACACATCTCATTTATGAGCGGGAGGATGGCAGATTCCACCCTGTGATCAGAAACACTGTTTATCATAACATCACTTTGCCTTTAAGGGACCGAATCGATCCACAAAACAGAGCTAACTGGTTGTTCGATCCTGCAGCTCCCGAGGGGCGTGCTCCTACTCATGAAGACCAGCCTAATGCCCCCGCAGACGAAATGCAAGAAGAGATGGACATTGCTTCCCCCGTCCACGACATTCCTGGAACTTCATCTGCACCACCTCCTATTACTCTTGAAGATGTCCTCCGCGCCATCCATCTGCAGAATCAAATGAGCGCCACGCTTGAAAGAAGACAACAGGAACAATATGAGTATTTATGCGCTCAAAACACTCAGATCTTGACTGGACAGCGGAGCATGAATGAGAGGTTGGACGAGGCCCTGTCGGAACTCAACGCCTTAAGGATGGACGTCAGCACCCTTGGCTACCAGGATACTGACACGGAAGCCACTCCTACCAGGCGCTCTCGCACCAAGAGTAGAGGACGTGGTCATCAGTAGTTTTCTTTATTTTCTAAGTAGTTTACTTTTTCTGTTTCATTTCCTTTCTGTTTGTTTTTGTAATTGTATTTCCCTGCCTATATACCGCAACATTGAGGACAATGTAGGATTTAGTGTGGGAGAGGTACCTTTCCATCTTCTATAAACAAGTAAATTTTTATGATATGTCTCAATTCAAATTCTTCGCTTTATTTAGCCATACCGAAAATTTTTATCTTCGCATTAGCCCGACATACCTATTTTAACGAAATCCCAGTTGAGGAAGCCGAAAATGAATCAACAAGATCGATACGGTTATGACACCGTAGACTTCCTACTTACGCGATCCGTTTCAATAACCATTATACCTATATCTTGAGTTTTAGTTCTGAAGTAACCCCTAGTAGTTTATACTAGCAGTCAGCACCGTCTTGACACAAACCACGTGGAGAATCGATGAATATAAGTGTTTGATGCCTGATCATAGAAATATCCTTCTTATCTCGCTGCTAAAAGAAAAGAAATTTTGTGCACCAAAATATACGGTCACATATAAGAGTTGAGCAAATAATGAAGGAATCCACTGTTGGTTGGTTCAGAGGTATCTGGTTCTGAACTCGGTAGGGCGTGCTACGGCCCGATCCCCCACAACCTCCAATTTGGATAACATATGTAGGGTTTCCACATTCGTGTACTAGACCCCGTGCTAAAAGGATCAAAGTCACTAACCGATTACTCCACTACGTGTGTGCTAAGACAAAGGGCTTAATGTGATTGCGCCAGAACGAAACTGGGTGAAATAGACACGAGGAACTCTGGGCAGAATTATAACGGGACTGTTGGATAGTTCGTTTGAAATGGAAGCCTACGACTAAGCTTACTGCTTGTGTCATTAGCATATCGTTAGTGTTTCACTCAAGTATCGGCCGAACTGACGAGGATTTCCCGAAATTGCTTTAAAAATCAAAGGTATGTCATGCATATGCACTTGACAAAACTTGTCCAATCTTTCGAATGACTATTTTCTTGAGGACAAGCAAAGGTTTAAGTATGGGGGAATTTGATAACGAGAAATCGTATCATATAATTACTACACTTTTTATCAATTTTCATAATACATTGAGTCGTTTAACTCCCGATTGTTCCGAGTTTTTGTGTCTTTTCACAGGTACAACATGTTTCAACTTAAATCAGTGGAAAAGGATCACATGAAGGAAGCTAACCAAGAATCAAAAGAAAAAGGACCAAATCTGCAAAGTCTGCAGATTTTGTAGCTGTGACGACCGTCACACCCTATGACGATCGTAACGCTCCCACAACTAGAAGGACACTCGTCACACATCATTGACGAGCGTAATGCACTATTTAAGCCCATTACGACCGTCACCCCCCTCGTGACGACCGTCACACGCTTAAAAACAATGTTATGGAATACAGAGAGACGTGGGCAACGTTGTGGGCAGTTTCTTCTCCTATATTTCCTCAACTTCAGTAACTATGAATCCGGGTCTTCCTCCACTCAAGCTGTTCCAATATTTTCTCAACTGCAAAATCTTCTTCTATAAATATGGAGCAGTTCAATGGATCAGGGTCGAAGAATATTCTACAGAGCCAAATTTCTATTTTTCTGCATTATTCTATTTTCTTGCTTTTGAACCTTTTTATTATTTACTGCAATTTTAGTTTCCAGAATTAGTTTCTAGAGTGTTAATTCTTCATCCAAGAATTAACACGGGTATAGATTTCGATTAAATTGCAAGGAATTTGTAAGCATCCAAGATTACCACAACAACATTATTTACAGGTTTTTTATGCAATTGATTTTTATTTATTCTTGTGCTATGCCATTTATTTTTATGAATTATATTTTAAGTTGCATAGTTACTAAATATATTATGTTCGGCTAAATTAATTGTACCGGTATGTGACTCCTAAGTACCGAAAGAATTCGGTGATAACTTGGCTAAGAACATTTATAAATAATTTCTGGTTTCCAATTACCATGTTTAATTTAACTACCCTTGTCACGAGAGTGAGAGGATAATTAACACGATTTTGCCACGAGAGTGGGAAATTAATTAAGGCAAGAACCTGCATGCGAGAGCTGGGGTTCGATCCAGATAGTGGTAACGAAACATTAATATTTAAATACATGAGAGTGTTTTAACAAATTAATTAAACTCAAATTGTTTTCAAAAAGTGTTATTAAATTTAAAGTGCATCCACTAGGTTTAGTAGCATGACTTATTTCATGAACACGAGAGTGTATGTCTCAGGTTTTTAAACAATTCGTTTTTACCGAAATACTTTTATGCCAAGCGATTCACCAAATTCCCGAAGTCCGACTATCACATACGGGTATAGATATTACTATTATTTTTAATTAAACTATTTTCCCCCCTAAAACCAAATATTCATCGCTTAGTTAGACAATTGTAGCATTAGATCGTATACGATTGATCCTCAGTCTCTGTGGGTTCGATAATCATTTAAAACTAGAACGACTAAACTGTATACTTGCAGTTAGTATCCCGATAGACTCATAAAGTCTCGATCACAGGGCCATTGTATTCAACTGGTTTATTAATTAATCTGCACATGTGATTTATGATTGCTTTTTAGAAACTGACACATATATCAAGTGATCATGCAAATTTATTTACAACTATTATTTATTCCAACAAGGGTTTTTTATTACCATTTTCCAAGAAGAAATCAGAAAATAAAACACAATTTGAGAATCAAAGACATCTTTTATTAATGATTTTAATCATAAAAGCAAACAGATAATCCCATACAATATTAACTTTCACCTTGGGCATAGTGAAAGATTTTTGCAAAGATAAATAAAAACACAAATTACTTTGAGACATGGATGCAAGTGGGAACATCAATAGTGACCCGGTTCCGAACTCTGATTCCAGGCGTCACATAATTTGGCATCTCATGTTCTTATCCATTCTCTATAATAGAATTAACTCCAGAAACATTTGGATGGAGGTAGCCTCCGCTGTGAAAAATATCCTGATATCTGCTCACAGTAGACTTTGATTTCAAGCTCTCAAATTTGCCATTATTTGCAGAGAATCCCAAACCAGCCCTATTCTTGTTTACTGGAAGATCAACAATCTGCCCCCATACTTTACTTGGACCATTGCGCACAACCTACTAAGAATCTTTGAACAAAGCCATAGAATTATCATTCTCTCTTACGTTATCAAAAGACAGAGATTGGAAATGCATCCCAACAACATCTTCGTCTACTTCTACAACGCTGAAAGACGATAGATGATATATATGCAATGCTTGCTCTCCATTTATAATAACCATCTTACCTTGACGCACGAACTTCATCTTTTGGTGTACAATGGAAGTGATAGCCTCTGCTTCGTGTATCCATGGCCTTCCCATAAGACAGTTGTATGCGGGCACAATATCCATGACTTGGAAAGTAATCTTAAACAAGTATGGGCCTATGTGAATAGGCAGATCGACTTCCCCAATGAATGACTTCCTTGATCCATCGAAAGCTTTGACAATAATACCACTTGGGTGCATGGGAGCCCCTTGATATTTCAACTTCATCAGTGTAATCCTCGGTATAACATTTAAGGCAGACCCATTATCAATCAGTACATTTGACAATGAATCTATTTTACAGTTCATGGATATGTGGAGAGCTAGATTATGATTCCTCCCTTTTTCAGGCAATTCGTCATCGCAAAATCTTAGGTTATTACAAGATGTAATATTACCTACCACACTATTGAATTGACCTAATGGTATATCATATTCCATGAAGGCTTGATCCAACACCTGCATTAAAGATTCCCTATAGGCAGCAGAATTCATTAACAATGCTAGGATATATATCTTTGAAGGAGTTTGCAATAGCTGATCTACAATTATATAATCGCTCATTTTGATAATCTTAAAAATATCATCCACATCTTTTTCCATGGTAGCACCATTGGACTCTCCTACAACTTTCTTATTCTCAACACCTTCTGTAACTTTCTTCTCAGCACTGACATTTCCCCTAATAATTGGTGCAAATACACGACCACTGTGGGTCACCCTGCTAGTTTCAGCAATATTCTCAATACTAGACAAAGGCTGGATGGGAACTTCCACACCATCCTCTAAAATAGTGGCATTGTACTTGTATGGTACAACTTTATCTGACTTTTAAGGAACGGGCCCTGGCAAGCAAATCACCACTTGGGCAACAACTGACTTGCTACAGTATTTAATTTCAAAGAGCACATAATCATTAAAACAAGGCACAATTACGTTCACGCCTGCTTCAGAAAATTCGGGTATCAAAGAATCAACGCTGGAGAACATATCCTCATCTGAGGAAAAGAATTCATCCATCGAAGCATATTCACCATCTTATTCATCTTCATTCAAGCCAACCTCGATCATATTAATATCATGGTAATCATCTCTTTGGCCTGACACTTTGATTGTTCAATTAGTTAATAACAACTAAATAACTGTTCTTACAATGGAACATCCTCGGGAATCCCTGCAGCAAACCAGGCAAGATCCATAGTGGTGCTCTACCTGACCAGCCATGTGGCAGAAAGTAGTATGCAATTGCACGAGATCATCATTCATATGGTCCACATCAAAGATCCTGAACTCTCCGGGACATCCAAAGACCATGTTCACTTCCTCCTCATATTCCTCCCTAGGCTCGATTATATGGATGAGGCCCTCATCCATCATCTCCTGCAAATCATCCTTTATCTTATCAAAACCTTGTATATTAGTGCTACAAATATCACAACCAGTATGATCATGAGTATAGTAACTAAACTCGCAAAGGTATGCATGCATTTTTACCAAGTTTCCTCTGACCAAGTGGATATCATAAATCTGGAAGTCCCCTGGACAACCAGCAACCATGTTGACAACATTCGTTCCTCCATGCTTTGGCAAAGGATTATCTATTACATTAGGATTAACATCTTTGAAGGACAAAAGGCCAGATCTAACCATTTTCTATACCTCGGATTTTAGAGAATAACAGTTTTCCACATTATGCCCTGGTGCACCCTGATGGAAAGCGCATGTTTGATCTGCCTTATAGTACCAAGGAAAAGGGGATGGTATAGCAGGGGGTGGCCTAGTTTGGACCAACTTTTTCTAGATCAATGATGGGAGTAGCTCTGCATAACTCACCTGGGCGGCTACTTCACGCCATCTCTGTGCATATTCTTTAAATGACTCCTTGTCTTTCTGGACCATGTCCCTGAGTTGATCACGGTTAGGTGCCATGTCCATATTGTATTTGTACTGTCTGATAAACGCTTCACCCAAGTCGTTGAAAGAATGAATAATTGCACTATCCAGGCTCATGTACCATTTCAACGCTGCACCGGTCAAACTGTCTTGAAAGAAATGAATTAATAGGCATTGATCATCTGTATGGGTAGACATTCTTCTTACATACATTACTAAGTAAGCACGAGGGAAAGTGTAGCCCTTGTACTTTTTGAACTCAGACACTTTGAACTTTTCAGGTATCTTCACATTTGGCACCAAACACATTCATTCACATTCTGCCCAAACAACTCTTTTCCTATGAGGGCCTTTAACTTTTTCTGCATCTTATCAAATTGGTCTCAAAAATCGTCCATTCGATCATAAAAACCCAAGCTTTCACTTGGTGGGGGAATAGGGCGATATACTTTATCATTAGCATGCGAGATCACATTCATCGAGGGAGGTGCAGCATAGTGAATCTCATTTCTAGCAGCATGGGTAACATGCACCATAGGAGGTGCAGGGGCAGCAGCAGTCTGAGCAAGTGGAGCAACTTGAGCATCCTGATTATAACCCTATGGCATAAAGTTATCTGGCATTCCCCAAGGGTATCCCGGAGGCATATGATTCTGAACAATAATAGGTGGAGTAGTAGAAATAGGAACAGTCAGAACTTCAGTAGCAACCATTTCCTGTTGAGGCTGAGCAATTGGTGGCTGATTCTGAGTAGCCACCAAAGATTCCATTAGAGCAGTGAGATTGGCCATACCATCCTTCAGAGCAAAAACTTCTTCGTGCATCTCACGATTCTCTTCTTCTAGATTATCCATCTTCCTTCTGAGATTAGCTCGAGTACTATACTGATAAGACATCTTGCTGAACGAAGTAAAGAAGCTCAGTAAGACACCTGGATATGTACAAAAAATGCAAGAATTATGTGAAATATGATGCATGATATGCAATGCACATGATTTATTTTATTATTAACATTTCAAGGGACTCAAAGATTTATAGACAATTTGCAAATATCAAAGTAATAACACATTTGAAATAATGAAAAATCTCATTATAATAATCTCAAAACGAATTACACTTTTTAGCACAAGTTTCAATAATCCCAAGTACAAGATGAAAGTAAAGTCTAAAACCCTATAAAAGAAAAACTGATGGAGATCACTCTACACGCTGACACTTCCCTGTAAGCCTAGTAATTTGAGTCTTCAACCTTTGGTTTTCTTCCGCATACCTGGTGGCGACCTCCTTCCAATCATCAGAGTTAGGAAGTGAACAACTAAGTCCTAATTGAGGCTTAGAGGAAAATAAATCTTCTTGCCTCTCCATCGCCTCTACAGTACGGATCTCAAGAATCTCAATCAAGTTGTCTTTCTCTTTCAGGTCTACTTGGTAGGACATCTCTAAATTCTGGAACTTATTCTTCCGAGCATCCTTTTCTTGCTGCATCCTAACTAAAGCGAGATGAAGTTCTTCCACGTCATCTAATAGGGGAGGAGTGGTCTTCTCAAACATATCATGCATGGGTGCTTATTGGGAATACTGCATCTTCAACGGGATGGCTCTTGCTTGTACCCACTGAAGATAAGGTTCCAAAGAAACGGCCCCTCTAGGTCCCAAGTCCTTCCTACTCTTCCTGTGAATGTGGCGCCAAGCCTTCACAATCTACTCCTTAGCTTCCTTATGAACTTCTCCCCCTTTTAGCAAGAAGCTACTCAAATGAATACTTTTTGGCTTATCCCTCATTGAATATCTAAGTTGTTGTCGTTCAAGAATAGGGTTATAGTTAATTCCTCCCTTTGTACCAAGAAGAGGTACATTGGGGAAGCTACCACAACTGTCGTCAATCTCTATATCATGATAAGCCTGATGATACAAAATAATATTTGAATGAGTGAGGGCCATAATCTTTGGAGCCCACCGAGGCTCCTTCCTGACATCCTAGAAAGCATCAGACCGAGGTAAGTGAGAAATAAACCACTGATACAACAAGGGCGTGCAGCAAATGATCATCCCTCTATGATAAGAATCTCGAAGATGAATAGAGTGATAAGAATCACTCAATAACGTAGGTACTGGGTTCCCAATCATAAAGATCCTGATGGCATTGATATCCACAAATTTGTCAACATTGGGAAATAAGAACAATTCATAAGCAAGTAGAGAAAAATGGACTCAAAAGTAATCTTACTCTTCATCCTAGCAAAGTAGAGAGATTTCTCAAATAAGAACTGAGTTGGTAATCCTCTAATACCTCATTTGGTAATCATGTGGGCTTCAACCTCAGACTTTCCAAGATGGATCAAAGCAACAATCTCATGAGATTTTGGCTTACGTTCCAAACTAGTAAAAGGAACATAATCGGTAATAGGTAAACCCAGCAGATAAGAATACTCCTCTAATATAGGCATTAACTGATAGTCAGGGAAATTAAAGCATCGATACATTGGATCATAGAACTAGACCAAAGTCGAGAGAATACCACCCTTCATCCTGAGCTTCATAAGAGAAATGATGGACCCATACTTTCTCCAAAAATATGTAGAACTCTTAATCTCGGGAATCAGACTCATCAACTCATCTATCTTGGGATCTTTGAAACTGTATTTCTTAGTCTTTCTTTTTCCAGAATCCATGGCCAAAAGTACCTGAGGTATTCACAAAGATCCAACTTTAAGTCCCTTGAAACAGGATGTTTTAATAGATGCTTATGGGTGCATGAATGCATGATACAACAATCACACACAAGATTATAAACATATGGTTCATAGGTTTAACGTCACGAGCATGAGGTCGAAGGTACTACCCACAAGGTATGATCTAAAAGTTTATCAACTGCTGAACAAAGTTCTAAGAGGTTCCAAGAGTCTACATCCTTCCTTCGGATATTAACAACATCCCGATTAACTCGGTAATTAGCAATATTCTCAAGAAAAACTTGTTCGAGCATAGTATCGCGTGACAACCATTTCCGGATTACTCTGTCATTGCTTCCGCACTACACCTAAAAGGCCAAGATGGGTTAAAGGTGCTACGGTCCTCAGTTTCAGTAGGCTCTCAGGTCGAAAGCAGCCCGTCTTCTCGATTACTCGGTAAACGACACTACAATCAAATGGGCCTCAACTGAGTGGGGGATCTCATGTCTCCTTTTTTGGGATTACTCCCTCAAAGTTAACATGACTATACAGCCCGTCGTATCTTCAGTTTGCCCAAGTCCAGGTATAGGACTTATGAGAAATCACCAAGCACCCTGAAAACCAGGAAAATCCAGACAAACATATATATAACACATAATATACAACAAATAATAGCACATATACAAGTAAACAAAGATAGGCTCAACCTACTTAGGGATGGACCAGCAAAAGGTCAATCTTTCCCCAGCAGAGTCACCATTTTTATGTAGCGGTAGAAATGTTGAGACAAAGCCATTAGATTGACTTAACTCGCACAAATCAAAAATAAAAATCTCCATCACGTTTTATTGTTTCCAAAGGAATGAGAAAAGAGCAAATAACCCAAAAAGAGGGGGATAAAATCTAAGTTTTGGGGTTGGTTATGCAAAGGGAAGGTATTAGCACCCTAAACATCTATGGTACTCCGCAGGAACCTCTTTGAAAATCTGTGTATTTTGACTACAAGTGTTGTATACAAAAATGGATTGTGGGGATGAGGAAAGAAGTATTTTTTATGATTTTTTCACCCTTAGCGGTTGCGAACCTTTAGTGCCTGTGTACCACCTTCCGTGCAATAGAGGATCAGGGTATTCATAGTGCACCTTTTAAAATTTAAAACACAAGTGTGTTGATTACTTTTAAGAGACGAGACATTATTATAATTATCCGAGTGGAAAACATACTTACTACCCACAATTATGAGGAAGGAGAATTTGCATCATCTCAAAGTGGAGGATATGGCTTGGATTTTGAAATCAACAAAAGCCTCACTCTACACCCAAGTGGAAAATATATCACTTCACTACATATCATATAAGTATAGTTGTTTGCATCACTACAAAGATTAACAAGAGTCTAATCTTTTGGGAAAAAATTTTAAAGATAAAATCCAAAATGGCAAAATAGTTTGAATGAGATTGATTGACTTTTAGTCTTCTCATAAAAATGTCAAAGTATTATTAAATTGATTAAAGTTTGATTAAGAAAAGATTTTTGAAAATGCATGGACGTAAGTCCAAGTTTATTATGAAAGTGGTTCAAGTTTTAAAACAAGAAGAATTTTCAAAAGTAAGGAGAATATTTTGAAATTAAAGAAGATGGGAGGAGATGAAGGGACTATCCTAAAGCATAAGGTAAAAGTTAGGGAAAAGAACCGTCTAACCAACAAGAAGCCAACACTTGACACAATGAGTTAATATAGAGTTCCCATCCTTCGGATTTGAAACCAAGCAAACAAAAATAATAAATCTCTTAAGAGAACCAAACTTCAATTGCATCATGACTTCACAAAGATTGGCCAGAGTATTAGTGGTATACAGATGAATTCCAGATCACAGAAAAAGCATGTAATCACAATAACCTGCACATAAAACAAACAAACAACTCAATGTCTTGGGGTAAACCCCAAGAACTCCAGACAAAATAATAATTGAGGTCATAAGGTCTCCAAGATAGGTTAAGTCCCCTAATCCTAGATCCAACAAGTCCATGTCTCCAAAATGCAAAGGATAGTAACCAAGTTGTCCAAGTAACATTAAAGTTTTTTATGGTTCAAGTTGGTTATTAAGTATCTTCAAATAAAGAAATAAAGAGCTCAAATAAGAAAAATAAAAAATGATATAAAAGTAAATGCTCAAGTGAGAAAATATGAAAATAGCATGAAATGTAAATGCTAAAAAATAAATGTGCTTAAAGTAAAGGAGTAAAGTAAAAGCATAAAATAAAGTCAATTGTTAGGAATTAGTGGTTATTTGAATGACCATCTTGAAACTTGCATTTGGAACTCATTAGAGGATTGGTAGAACCAAAGCCTCTCAACAACAAGTTGAATTTGCTTTTTGTCAAGGATATCATCCATTTAAGAATTCTCAAGGTGTCATTAAATGATCAATGATGTTTAAGTGATCCACTTTGACTAAAATTGATGAAGATTCATTAAAGGATTGGTAGAACCAAAGCCTCCTAACAATGAATCTCTAGGTTATTGGATCAAAGGGCTCAAATCAACAGACTTGGGCTTGCAAACATGGGTTTGGGCCACAAATGATCATTTCTCGATTCGGGAAAAAATTTAGCACTATGTTAAGCAATCGTAAGTGGACTTATATAGAAGTCGCACCTATTTTGAGGTTGATCAATAGCAATCTATGTACCCTATGTTTTGAGACATGATATGGAAATCATGCTCCAATAACATTTAGTACAATTGAGAGAGAGATGAGACGAAGAAGAAATAGGTAAAAGTAAACCACATTTGAACCAAAAATTTAATCAAACTATTATTAAAATCATTCATCCATTTTTATGGAGTTAACACCATGGATCCAATGATGTTAATAAAGTTCATGATCAAAATTTCATAGTCCAAGATCAGCAGAATATCTACAAAGAAATAAAATAATATTTAAAATAAAAGAAAAAGGTTTTTAAATGATTTTTAAATTTGGAAATAAGGGAAAAATAGCAATTATATTCAAAACACTCAAGAAAAATTAAGTGAGACCATAGAAGAATCAGAAATAAACTCAAATATTTTTATGAAATGTTTGGTAATTTTTTAAAGTCAAGAACTATTTTTAAACTAATTTAAATTGATCAAATAAAGGAAAAAAAGATCAAAAATAGTAAAAAATAAGATAAAATTCTACAAAAAATTCAGAAGGTCAGAAATGATGAAAATGATTTTTATAAAAATTTCAGAATTTAAAAACGTCAGAAAGTATTTTTAAAACAACTAAAATAAAGCAAACAAAGCAAAAATTATGAAAAATATCAAACATCCAAATAAAAATATATAAAAAATATTCACAAAGTCAGAAATAATTCAAGGTATTTTTGTATATATTTTTTATTATTTTTGGATAAAAAATAAAAGAGTTATGAATTTTTGAAATTTAAAACAATTAAAATATAAAATCGGAAAATAAAAATAAAACTAAAAAGATGTGGACCATCAGATCATAGTCAAAACACATTAGTAAGTTGATCAAGTGCACCAGACGCGTTGTGCTTGATATGGACCTTATTTAAAAACACATTGGATCAATAAAAGACCAACCAATAAAAATAAAACAATTGGCGTGTTATCATTGGTTGAGACGAGACATGTTATCATCTTCAACTGCCAAACACCCTGCAAATAGGGAAAACCTCAAGTCATTGAATCTGTAAATTTAGGCGATCATAGTGGTACCAATAGACACGTCTTTTCAAGATGATCACAACCATATCCCCGCGCCAAATTTATATAAAACACAGTGTAGTCAATTTGGAAAAAACCAGGAATGTTTAGAAATGTCAAAATCAAAAATCAGAAGTATCAAATGCATTATTTCTCCAAAATTGAGTTAATAGCAAGCATCAGTGAACATCATAGACCATTTCAGTAATTTGAGTTAGAAGATTTGGTGTCTTAAACTACCTGAACTAAGTCAGATGAAGTTGCTCTACAAATGGACTTGGCTAGCATGATTTCGGACACCTCAAGGCTTAATTCTTTTTTCTGTTAGCTTCAAGGAACTTCAAGGATGAAAGATTAAAAAAGAAATTAAATTCAAAAGTGGTAGAAATAAGAATTCGAAATCTCAAAAAAGGGTGTCATTGTGAGAGTTTAACAGAGTGATTTTGGCTCTTCAAGCTTTAGAAAATGAATGAGGGATGACCCTCTATTTATAGGGAAGTGAATGGAATGCTCAAGCGTGTGAAATGAAGAAGTTTGGAGGGAAATCATGTGAAGTTGCAAAGAAGAAAAGTGTGACTTGTAACTTGATCAAAACTCATCCAATTCTTGCGTTTTATCATGATAATCACTTATGGAAGTTCACTAAACGTGATTAGAAGCAAAAACGCGCGACAATTTTATGTTTAGAAACCAAAACAAGGATTTTAAATTCTGACTTTTGGAGAAACTTCAGTTTCAAGTTACCAAATTTAAATCAATGGCATTCTCAACTCAATGGGTATTAAGACATGATTCTTGAAGCTTTAGAAATATGAGGTTACAAGCTTTATAATATGCAAAGAATGGGATCGAATGGATGCTTGAGCTGAAAGTTGCAATGAGTCAAAGTTGAGAAAAAGAGGTTGACTTTATATACTTAGAAAATTTCTAAGTTTTTCTTCAAAAAAGACTTGTAATGTCTAGCATCCAAACATGGCCTTCCTCTTGAAATTTGCTCTTGACAAAAAAAGATGGCATGAAGTAAATATCATGAATGACATTTTGAGACTTGAACCATTCAAAATTTCCAAAAATTGAGAAAGTTATGACTTGTTGAATTTAGCAAAATTCATGAAATGACCTATAATCTTTTGCATCCTTAGGGAATTCTCCATCCATTTTTACACTCTGCACTTAAAAGATGGGTTGAAGTTCACATCTTTAAGATCATTATGGAAAAATAATGGGTTTAAGGTGATAAACATTTACCAAGTTATGATCATTTGAAATCACCTAATGGAATTTGAGGGTTCATCTAGAGGACTTGTAATCTTTCTTCATCATCAAGTTTCTTCTATACAAAAATTCCTTGAAAATTTTGAAGTGATTTGTTAATAAACCTTTGAAGAGAATAATGTCTTTGGAATCATTCAAAAATACCAAAAGATGAGTAAGATATGCCCTTTTGAAGTTCAAAACCCTAGCTCCTAGAGCAATAAAATGCCTTGGGAAACCTTTGCAATTTTGACCTATCTCCTTAGACAAATACTTTTGTTATGTGAATATGAGTGGTTTAGGATGATAAGGAGAAACCATAGCAACCAAAACCACTTTCAAATCATTGATAATTGAAGCAGATGTGCACTTGTGTGATACGGTGGCCAGAACCGAGACTGTTTTTGGAATGCTGGTTTGCGTTTTGCGTTTGTTTTTGCAAAATGTCGCGGTAAGCAAGAGTCGCCACCGACTTTTATTTTATCCAACAAGGAAAGGAGAAAAGCACATAAAAATTCCTTTTTCGAGATATTTCTGAGTACGGGGGGTAGATTATAGAAAGGAAAGGTATTAACACCCTTTCTATTCGTAGTTATCTACGGGCTCTTAGGTACTTGCTCATCATTTTCAAAATTGTTTTCTTTGTGTTTGTGGGTTTTGAAAAGTTTATTTTAACTTCGATTTAACTCTTGCTTCTTTCTTCAAGAGTGTAATGAAGTGTTTTTTGAAAACTTATTTGTAAAAGAGTGTAAGTGTGAAAAAGTTTTGTTTTTTTATTGAGCAAGTACTTAAGAACTAATCTACCTACTCGAAAAAAGGAATCGTTCTATGTTTGTTTCCTTTAGACAATGATATCCCACTATTAGTGAGTAGGTAGCACCGTCGTTGGAGTTTGAGGGTCAATTCGAAAGGGACATACAGTCACTAAAGCAATGTTAGGACGTCTTAGTGGTAACCCTAATGTCTTAGATCATTTATCCGACGCAACAATATCCGAGGAAACCTTTCCGAGGCAACTATGATCTTTTAGACAAGAGGGCGACCTCTAAAACAACCTATACTCAATGACCGTTTTAACAAAGGCAACCAAGTGGGAGTGTACCCTAGGAGTGCGCATGTGCGAGTGATTCAGTTTCAGATTTGTTTATCTTTGCACATTTAGGGTGATCTAACCGTTTTAAGATTAAACATTCATTCTTGTCATGCAAGTCCTAATTATTAACATATCTAACAGTTAAATATTTGCAGAAATTAAAGTGCGGAATTTAAACTAAATTATTACAAGGCTTCGGGTATTTACATAGCCAAAAACAAACCCTTTGAAATTAAAAGCGGTAAAAGTAAATAAATGTCCTAATTAAATTATTACAAACTGTGAGCAGATACAATAATTCGGTAATAACAAAGCGCGCGAGAAAATTAAATTGAATGTGAAACTAGGGTTTTGACCCCTCTAACCTAATTAAAAGAAAAAAATATTTTTTGTTGTTTTTATTAAAAAGGAATAAGTTTTTTAAATTAAAAATGCAATTAATTAGTTAATTAAATTAATTAGTGAAAAATAATTAAATGACATTTTTTTGGATTTTAGTTATTTTAGGAAAGAAATAAAAATAATTAAGTTAGTATAAATCCTATTTATTCTAATTGATTTTAATTATTTACAAAAAAAGAAATTAAAGTTGTCTAAAATTAATAACCTAATTAAATTAATTACATTTATTGATGAAAAATAATATTCTAATTTTAATTGGACATAAAAATATTTTTGGTGATTTTTGATAAAAAAAGAAAATTATTTAATTGTTAGTAAAAATAATAAATTAATTAATTAAAAGAAAATATAGAAAAAAAATAAAGAGTGAGAAATGGGCCTGAATCAGTAATTCTGGGAGGTGTGGATAGCAGTTTCCTGGGCCCAAAAATTATGAGATCCGTTTGACTTTGGTTCCAGTGCATATGCGTTGACCCTGGCTCATGGTGTTCCTCCCTGGATGGCCATCAGATTTGGCCATCCAGCCACTTGGTGTAATCTCAAGCCTCAACTCAACTTTAGTTTTGATGAAAGACAAACAAGCACTATGGCAAGAAGGAAAAGAAGTGGAATTAGCTTAAAGCATCATTCACTCAAAGCTTCAAGGAGCATGGCAAGCAAACAAGTATATCAATTCTCATTTGAACTAAATTGATTAGAAATGCTCAAAAATGATATACACACTTGCCACAAGACTTCACTTAAAGTTTAAAGCAAATTCTAAGTGTTTCACTAATGTAAATCGATTAACAAATCATGTAAATCGATTTACACATATTTTTTTTTAAAACTGATTGCCCCTGGCAGCAATCGATTTACATGGAGTGTAAATCGATTAATTACTGAACTGAGTTAATTTTTTAACACTAGTAAATCAATTAACACATCATGTAAATCGATTTACACTTCAAAATTTTTGAAAACAAGAACGTTACAAACCCGTGCAATCGATTTACACGTTGTAATTTTTGAAAAATCTGAACTTGATTCAAGATATCCTTCACACCTTTTCTCCAATGGTTGCATGGTCATACATTGCATCTTCTCAAGTTTTACAAACAGAAAAGTATCTTGATTGCTTTAAATACTAAATCTTTCAAATTATAAAACAACTCTTCTCTCATGCAATAATTCTGAACTTTGTAAAATATTCAAACTTCATATTTCTTATTTTTTAAGAACAAAGATTTTCTGCACTTTCACACATATAAGAATAGAAATCTTTGAGCATTTTCTAACCATTGTGTTACAGTTTGAATTGCTTACAAGAGAAGAAAGAAGAAACTTCATTGAAGTCACTCTATGTGATCAACATCTTTCAAGAAATCATATTTCATAGAATTATACTAAGTGTAACTTATTTCCAGGATTGTTGGAATTAAGTATTAGAATACTTTTGTACCTTGTTGTCCATTGTTGGAAACAAGAGGTATCTTTTGAGAGGATTGTTCTCAAGAGACTTATTGGAAATCCAAGAGGGTGTTCTTGGTATTTGTTAGTGTCTTAAGTTGATAAGACTAGGAAGAGTCTTGTAAAAGTTCTAACAAAATAGTGAAATCTCTTGCGTGTTTGCAAGGGGACTGGACGTACTTCGGGGGTGTGGAAGGAACCAGGATAAATCTCCGTGTCTCTTTACTTTCTGCACTTTACCATTTTCCATAGCACTAAAACAAAACTAGAAAGTGTAAAATAAATCAAAAATCGACCACCACCTAATTCACCCCCCCCCCCCCCTCTTAGGCGCAATCTTAAACTTACACTTGGCATGATTGATGATGAAGACCTATGGTGGTCTCTTGGCTTGCGCGTGTACTGGATCTCCTGAAAGAAAATAAGAAAATGGAAAATGCTAGAGGCAGGGATCAAACCCTGGACCTCCAGCCTCTAAAGCCTTAAGCGCTCACGTGGCTGCCACTTGCCATTTGTTTTTGTTGTAACAATAATGCAAAATAATAAACAAATAATAAACAAGCGCAATAATGGAATTTTAGTGTGAAAATTCAAACAAGCCAATAGGAGCGTGCTAGCAAATCGTCTCATTCCTCTCTCCGTGGCTAAAGGTTCGTTTACCGATACCTACGGACAAACGTCCGTTGCTACAGGCCTGTTCTTTCTCAAAATCTTCCACAGGCCATGGAAATAATATCTAAGGCCATGGTTGGAGTCGTTTCATCCTCCTGATTACAATGGTACCACTTACGAAGGCCAATTGTTCCTGACATCAAAAACCCTAAAACCAAGCTCGAAAACCTAGCAATGGTGATTTACGGTATAGGCCATATAAACGAAATTGAATGATACAGAAAGTTTGCAAATGTCTCATAGATCAACAATATGCCATTAATTCATGTTAACAATGCTTAAATTACGAGATGTGAATTCAAGAACAGGGCGAAGTTGTGAACGACTTACAGTGCGTTTAGGGACTGGAATGGACAGGTTCTTGATGGCTTTAGCTTCTAGAGAGTCCCAGGAAGCGATTGGGATAGGTAACGAGCCTTGATGATGCCTCTAAGTGGGATTTCGATCTCACACTTTTTCCTTGATTTTTCAGATTTGGTTCTCCTTCTCACGCCTGTTTCTAACCTCTTTTTAGGTCTGGCCTGATTCCTTATGTATGAGTGAATGCATTAGGGTTGAAAAACTGGTCCAAATCTTTCTTCTTCAATGCTTTTGATATTTGATTTGATTCACTTTGAAAACCTTCCAAATTTGGCTTATTTCCAATCTTTTTGTGCACACATGCCTTGATATGAATTTGAATGATGCTAGTTGTGTAATTGGAACCTGAAACAAGCATAAAATCTCTTACTTTCAATATTTTGGATTTTATTTGATTTGTTTTGATTTAAATTAAATTAATTCAAATAAAAATCCAAATAAATAATAAAAATAAGATATGGACAAGTGGCAAAGGCTAGAGCACCTGGGCTATGTTGCCAACTCAAAACAAGTGAAAAATATTGATCCCATTTGGCAAAACTTGAAGTTTTAGGGATAGTTGACTTTTGGCAATTTTGCAAAAAGGTCAACTTCACCAATGCATAACTTCCTCAATTTTGATTATTTGGAGGAGTTCTTGGACTTTTTAGAAATATTGAGATGTCCTCTAAGCAACCCTTTTGGTCTAATCTTATTTTGATATTCCATGCTCATGTATGAAGCTTTGACAAAAAAAAGGTGTTTTTGTTGACTTTCCAAAATGACCTATAATGTCCAAATTCATAACTTCTTGTGAGTGCATATTTTGAACTTGGGAGATGAAGATGGATTGTAGGGAATTGAATCCTCTTAAAAATGAGCTTTGGATGGGTCATTTCTCATAAAGTGTGAGAAAGTTATGCTTGGTCAAAGTTGAGTTGACTTTTCTTGCAAAATCCTAATTTAGCAACTTTTGAGTCTTGATGAATTGTGAGCAATCCTTGATGAATCATGATCAACCCTTGATCAAATGATGAAATATAATTCAAAATTAGGATGTTGACCAAAAATCTTGAAGTTTGACTGTATGTGGGCCACAGTTGTCTTTTGCCCTAGCACAGTCGATTTTTGGACCTTTGAGCAATTGACTGAGCAAACTTCCTCTACAAGGCTTGAAACTTGACATGGATGATCTTGAGAACATATTAGGACAATGTTGAGCATTTGGGACCACTTGGAATCAAGTATCTTGATGCAACATGAAACCCTAATTTGAAGTAGACTGCCTTAGGAGAGAGCTTGTCTGGCCAACCCTTGGGCTACTTTGAGCAACTTGGAGATCTTTCTTGAAATGTTTTGAGAAATAAGGGAGGCCAAATTTTGGGGTACAACAGCTGCCCCTGTTCAATTTTCTTAAACCTGAGGATGTAGATTGGCTTTCGTGCCTTTCGTGATCCGAAGGTGGAAGATGATTGAACACTAGAGTGCCCAGAAATTTGCACTCGCATGAAGTGGTAATTGTCTTGTGATGTCGAGAATGGGCTTACAGATGCCATTTGGAAATTGTTGACAAGGGGATGGGCTTAAAGATGCCATCCTAAGGAGTTTCGATCGCATAAGGGATTCCTTAGCGAGAGCTTGTATACTTGTCGTTGAGGAAGATTCCGTTGGGGAAGTCTGATTTTTGTTGAGAGAAGTAGAATTTTAGGAGCTTCGGTGTCCGTTATTCTCCTGGTGAGTCGTATCTATTGATATTTAGGAACTTCGATCGTCTGTAATCAACTGAGGAGTCATCTCTGTTGATATTTAGGAACTTCGATCATCCGTACTCAACTGAGGAAACATATCTACTGATATTTAGGAACTTTGGTCTTCCGTACTCAACGGAGGAAACATCTCTACTGATATTTAGGAACTTAGATTGTCTGTACTCAACGGAGGAAACAACTATGCTGATATTTAGGAACTTCGATCGTCTGTACTCAATGGAGGAATCACCTCTGCTGATATTTAGGAACTTCGATCATCCGTACTCAACTGAGGAATCATCTTTGTTGATATTTAGGAACCTCGATCGTCCGTACTCAACTGAGGAATCATCTCTGCTGATATTTAGGAACTTCGATCATCTGTAATCAACTGAGGAATCATCTCTACTGATATTTAGGAACCTCGATCATCCGTACTCAACTAAGGAATCATCTCTATTGATATTTAGGAACTTCGATCGTCCGTACTCAACTGAGGAATCATCTATGTTGATATTTAGGAACTTCGATCGTCCGTACTCAACTGAGGAAACATCTCTATTGATATTTAGGAACTTCGATCGTCCGTACTCAACTGAGGAATCATCTCTGCTGATATTTAGGAACTTCAATCGTCCGTACTCAATGGAGGAAACATCTCTGCTGATATTTAGGAACTCGTCCGTAATTCAATGGAGGAAACATCTCTGCTGAGATTTAGGAACTCGTCCATCACTCAAATGAGGAAACATCTCTGCTGAGATTTAGGAACTCGTCCGTAATTCAACTGAGGAAACATCTCTGCTGAGATTTAGGAACTCATCCGTAATTCAACTGAGGAAAAAGCTTCATAACTTGAATTTTGTGAGAATTTAATCGTATCTTTCCTGAAAGGTAAAGGTTAGCTGTATGTAATGCAGGATATGTATCAAGCAATGATGTTCTCAAAATAAATGAGATTGTGTTGTATGATGCGTATGTATGTCATGATGTATGGAAATGTGATGTTTTTAGCTAGGGAAGATAAATCTCGGATTAATGCTGGAGAAAAAAAGTTGAATTCTTCGCTTCCACTAGGGATAGTGAATGAAGATGCTTGCGAGAATAAACCTGCAGGAGAGGATAACTCCGCTGGGGGATAAGCTGACGAGGAAGTGGCTCTGTGGGGAGGACATGCTCTGCTGAGGATTCTGCTGATAAATTCAGCTGGGGATGAATTACCGTTGCTGGCGATACTGAATCCTGTTGGGGATTGAGTTTTTGTTTATGAAAGGAATGAACTCCGCTGGGGATGATCTTTCAGTTGCGACTTCACTGGGGATAACCTTTTAGACTCTATTGGGGACAATCTTCCAGAGTCTACTGGGGATGATTCTCCAAACTCCACTAGGGAAGATTTTCCAGACTCCGCTGGGGATAATTGTCTAGTGCTGATGAGGGATAAACTCTGCTTGGGGAGAATATTGCCGACTCAATCGCGGTTGCGAGCCTCAGTTGGGGAGAGTTAACGCTACTGTCTTTTTCTTACTCTACAGGGAGTGAATGTACCTCAGTCATATTCTTCAGCTAAATCTATCCCTGTACCTGATGGATAGAGCAACTGTAAGGCCTGGACAATTCTTATTGCCCATGTCTCTGATATTACGAGTAATCGTCTTTTGTTTCGCATGTAAATATTCATGAGCAGTACTTAATGTCAAATGCATATATCAAAAATGAACATTGGACGTTCTTTTCAAAACAAAACAGAAAACGGAAAAACAGTTTGAAATTTCTTTGAAAATGAATTATATTGACTTTGAAGTTTGGCCTGTAAATAGGCGTTTTTGTACAAGAGGCTGACGTCCTAGTAAGAGAACACCACCGAACAAATAGAATTTATACAATTTGTGAGAAACAAAGAAAAACAGCTATCTAAACAATCCCACTGGGTTCCAATCCTGCTATTTCCCTTATGTCCTCGAGCATCTCATCACTTTGCTACTTGGTTAAAGGTAGATCAGATTGATTAGTGTCGTCCGAGCTTGATAGTCGATACCGAAGTCTGGTCGTAAGGTGATCCAATGAGACTAGTGTTACGCTTTGATCCCTAATTTTTGCCTAGACCGTCCTTTTGGTTTTTCAGTCCACCAGGATACCCTTTTTTGCCCAAGCTGCCTTTTCAGGTTTTCGACTTGCCGGGTGTACAGATTTTTTCATTTTCATCCCTTATTTTTGCCCGAACCCTTTTGGTTCGTCGGGAAGCCCTTATTTTTTACTAGGCCAGTCGACCTAGCGGGTCTTTGATTATGCGTAGTATTTTTTCACTATGTCTGCATTGACGGGGTGAGGAAGGTCGTCACCATCCATGGTGGTTGGAATCATAGCTCCTCCTGAGAAAATGTTCTTAACCATAAATGGCCCTTCGTAAGTAGGGGTACATTTCCCCTGGGATCACCTTGAGGTAGGATGATGCGCTTGATCACCAGATCCCCGACTTGATACTCTTGTCGTCTAACTTTCTTGTTAAATGCCTTGATTGTTCGTTTTTGATACGTCTGACCATGACAAACAGCAGTAAGTCTCTTTTCGTCGATTAAGTTGAGCTGATCAAGACGGGTCTGGATCCAGTCATCTTCGCTCAAACCTGCATCCTTCATGATCCGAAGAGAGGGTATTTGAACTTCAATGGGAAAGACTGCCTCCATACCATATACCAAGGAATAGGGTGTTGCCCCTGTTGACGTCCGCGCTGAGGTACGGTACCCATGAAGAGAAAATGGTAACATCTCGTGCCAGTATTTTTATGTCACCGTCATCTTCTGCATAATCTTCTTAATGTTCTTATTAGCCGCTTCAACAGCCCCATTCATCTTTGGCCGGTAGGGAGAAGAGTTATGATGCTGTATCTTGAACTGTTTGCAGAGCTCGGTGATCATCTTATTGTTGAGATTTGTACCATTATCCATAATGATCCTCTCTGGTACACCATATCGACAGATTAAATTATGCCGAATAAACCGTGCCACGACGTTCTTGGTTACTGTAGCAAAGGAAGCTACTTCAACCCACTTCATAAAGTAATCAATTGCTACCAGGATGAAACGATGCTCGTTGGATGCAGTAGGTCTGATCTCGCCAATCATGTCGATGCCCCACTTTGTAAAAGGCCAAGGAGCTGTCAAGACGTTTAGAGGAACTGGAAGTATATGCACCTTATCAACATAGACTTGGCACTTGTGACAGGTCCGAGAATGCTGATAACAGTCGGTTTCCATGGTAGACCAATAATATCCTGCCCGCGGGATTTTCTTTGCCATGGTGTGTCCACTAGAATGAGTTCCGAAAGTACCTTCATGTAACTCTACCGTGATCTTTTCTGCCTCACTCTTATCCATGCATCGCAGTAAGGTTGAATCATGATTACGCTTGTAAAGAATGCCATTGCTGATGAAGAACTTCGCCGCGAACCTCCTCAGAAACTTCTTATCATTAACAGATGCACCCTCGGGGTACTCTTGAGCCTCAAGATACCTTTTTACCTCGTGAAACCATGGTTTATCTGTTACCTCTTCAGTCTCAATGTCACAACAATGTGCAGGTTCGTCTAATCTTTCAATGGTAATCTGGGGAGCCTCGTTGTCCCACCTGACTTTGAACATAGAAGACATCGTAGCTAGCGCGTTCGCCAACTGATTCTCCTCTCTAGGGAAGTGTTCAAAGGTTATCTCCTCAAAATATGGAAGCAACGTCAATACATACTCCTTATAAGGGATTAGATTTGGGTGTTTCGTATCCCACTTGCCTTTGATCTGACTGATCACGAGAGCGGAATCTCCGAATACACTTAAGAACTTAATCCTCAGGTCAATAGCTGCTCGAAGACCCATGATGCACGCTTCATACTCCGCCATGTTGTTGGTGTAGTTGAAACATAGTTGGGCGGTAAACGGAGTATGAGAGCCTTCAAGAGATATGATCACGGCGCCAATGCCATTACCCAAAGTGTTTGAAGCTCCATCAAAGTACATAGACCATCGGGATCCCTCCTCAGGTCCTTCATCCGGTCCAGGTGTCTCACAGTCAGTCACTATCATGATATTCTCATTCGGGAACTCAAAGTTCATAGACTGGTAATCATCCACTGCCTGATGTGCCAAATGATCTGCCAACACACTTCCTTTGATTGCTTTCTGGGTCGTGTATTGAATGTCATACTCAGTCAAGATCATTTTCCATCTTGCTATTCTTTCGGACAAGGCAGGCTTCTCGAAGATATACTTGATTGGATCCATCTTTGATATCAATAAAGTACTGTGAGTCAGCATATACTGTCTCAGCCGGCGAGCAGCCCATGCCAAAGCGCAGCAAGTTTTCTCAAACAATGAGTATCGGGTCTCGCTGTCGGTAAACTTTTTGCTAAGGTGATAAATAGCATTCTCTTTTCGGCCAGACTCGTCATGCTGCCCAAGCACGCACCCCATTGAATTATCGAGTACTGTCAAGTATAAGATCAAAGGTCTCCCTTCAACTGGAGGCATCAGAATAGGTGGCTCTTGGAGATATTCCTTGATCCTTTCAAAAGCGTCCTGACACTCATCGTT
The DNA here is from genome assembly GCA_948472305.1 of Vicia faba. Lineage (NCBI taxonomy): Eukaryota > Viridiplantae > Streptophyta > Magnoliopsida > Fabales > Fabaceae > Vicia > Vicia faba. The sequence goes on from OX451740.1 coordinate 266,528,712, forward strand.
CCATCTTAGCACTTGATCTTTCTTCAGTAGCTTGAAGATTGGCTCACAAGTAGCAGTCAGGTGTGAAATGAATCGGGCAATGTAATTCAGACGTCCCAAAAAGCCTATGACTTCTTTTTCTGTTCGGGGAGCTGGCATTTCCTGTATAGCCTTCACCTTTGCAGGATCCACCTGATTACCTTTATCACTAACGATGAAATCCAGCAGCTTACCAGACCTCACCCCGAAGGTGCACTTGTTCAGGTTTAACCTCAGCTTGTACAACTTCAACCTGTCAAATAGCTTCTGAAGGTGGTCAAGATGTTCTTCTTCAGTCTGGGACCTTGCAATCATGTTATCAACGTATACCTCAATCTCATGATGAATCATGTCATGGAATAAAGCGACAGTAGCGCGCTAATACGTTGCCCCAGCATTCTTCAATCCAAAAGGCATAACCTTGTAGCAAAAGGTACCCCACTGCGTGACGAATGTTGTCTTCTCCATGTCTTCAGGAGCCATCTTAATCTGATTGTAACCAGAGAAACCATCCATAAAGGAGAAGACCTTATGCTGTGCGGTATTGTCAACCAGAACGTCGATATGAGGCTGAGGGAAATCATCCTTGGGGCTTGCCCTGTTCAGATCCCTATAGTCAACACACATTCGAACCTTACCATCCTTCTTCGGCACCGGAACCACGTTGGCAACCCACTGCGAGTAAGAAGTAACTTCTAGAAAACCGGCATCAAACTGTTTCATAACCTCAGCCTTGATTTTCTCAAACATCTCTGGGCGCATTCGACGAACTTTCTATTTTACTGGAGGACAGTCTTCCTTGGTAGGCAGGCGGTGAACCACAATATCGGTATCCAACCCAGGAATATCTTCATAAGACCAGGCAAAGATCTCAACATAGTCATGCAGCATCTGAATCAACTGTTGCTTAACACTAGGCTTCAGATTTGCACTGATCTTGACCTCTTTCTTGTCTACCTCTGTACCCAGATTTACTGTTTCCACTGGCTCTTCATGCGGCTGTATGGCCCTCTCTTCCTGAAGTAACAGTCTAGCAAGTTCCCCAGGCACTTCACAATCGTCCTCACCTTCGTCCTCGACTTGGTTGATCGGACTTTCGAAGTCATAACTGGCAGTAGCAGAGTCATTATCAGTGGGATCCAGAGTGGATGTAGACCTGTATATGTGAGTGTGTGTAAGACAAATAGCTGTTTTGCAAGATAGAAAAGAAAAACAAGGAGCACAAAATTTGTAATGCAAGAAAACGTCCAATGCTTTTATTAATGATATATGGAAGTGACACATAAAGCCCTCACAAACAAAGCCACGGTGTCTCGGGTAAGGCATCGGGCCGTAAAAGTTTCAAATTATTCGTTACACATTTCAAAACAAAAGTCTCATTACTGGGTAATAAAAGAAACGGGCATAGAATCCTTTGTCGTCCAATTGCTTAATCCACCGTCAGTAGTCGGGTAAATCCAGCTGTCAATATCAAACTCTTCTTCGTCATCCCCAATAGCATTCACTCCCGCGTCATGTTTGGGCATAGGTTCCGTTATGAAATTAGGCTTTTTCGGCGCTTCAAACTCAATTTCCTTAGCATCAATCAGATCCTGCACTTTATTCTTCAAAGCCCAGCAGTTATTGGTATCATGCCCTGGGCTATCAGAGTGATAAGCACAACGGGCGTTCGGATTATACAGCGGTGATGTGGTGTTGGAATTCTTTGGAGCCTCCTTCGGAATCACCAAGTTGGTTTTTAACAATTGCGGCAGAATTTGAGATAGATTCATACTGAGCCGAGTGAATTGTCTTTACTGTCTCTCTGCTCTTTGCTGATTGTTGTGTTGTGGGGCAACATTTGGTCTTGATATAACCACCGCATTAACTGCTTGGCGGTGCTCAGGTCGGTTATGGCTCCTCAAGCTGTAAACTGCACTAGACTCCTTCTTGAAGGGTTTCTTCTCGGTACTTGACGAAGCACCTTTCTGTATCTTGCCTCTCTTAATACCGGCTTCGACTCTCTCCCCAGTCATAATCAATTCGGTGAACCCAGATGATGAACTCCCAATCAGATGATTAAAATACGGACCAGACAAGGTCCCAAGAAACATATCCACCAACTCCCTATCAGCTAGAGGGGGTTGTACTCTTCTTGCCATATCTCTCCATTTCTGAGCGTAGTCCTTAAAACCTTCGCTCGCATCCATAGACATACCCTAAAGTTGGGTACGCGTGGGAGCAAGGTCGGCATTATATTGGTACTGCTTGTAAAAAGCAGCAGCAAGGTCCTCCCAGTTACGGACGTTAGCTCCTTCCAGTTGGTAGAACCATTCAAGTTGAGTCCCTGAAAGACTATCTTGAAAGAAATGAATCCAGAGGTTCCTGTCAGCAGTATACGGTTGAATCTTTCTAACATACGAGTGGCAGTGTAGATTTTGGCAGGAGACCCCGTTGTACTTAGCAAAGACAGGTGCTTTAAACTTGTGGGGAAGCACCACCCCAGATGCCAGACCTAAATCTCCAAATTCCAACCCAGGTACCTTCTGGACCTCCATTGCGCTCAACCGGTCTTCGAGTTGCTTATACCTATCCTCAGCAGGAGGATACTGGTCTTCATCAAAGTCAGTCTCATTGTCAGAAACCACAGGGCTAGGTGCCCTCCTTTCTTCTTGATTCTCTCCCCCTCCAGATGAGTGAGACAAATCAACTTCCTCCCGCAACCTGTTTCCAAACCTATGACCCATATTCAGGAGGACTGTCTTCTTCTTCTTCTTCTTATCCTTCAAGATAAGAGTCTTCAGATCTTGCTAACCCTTGGTCAAGTTCATGAACATTTCCTGGAACTGAGCGTTTTGAGCTTGCAGAGCCTTGATGGCTTGATCAGTAGATGTTTCAGAAGACATGTTTGCTGAAATAAATAGCGAAGAAGATGAGAAACCTGTAAGGGTACCTGTAATGAGGTGCATGGGAATGGAATGCATATGATATGATTTCAAATACTTTAAGGAGATTCAAATTTGTAAACCAAAATGAAACACACTTTATTAGATAAAAAACTTGAAACAATGTTTAACAAATGCCTTTAAGGCGTTACAAAAGAAATACTGGAAAGAAAAATCTAAACTAGAAATAGCAAAAGACATCAGCGCTCCCATAGTCGTTTTCCTTTGGTGCTGACATAATCGTTGAGGACCCTCTCATTCTCCAGCTGCCTTGTAAGCTTCAGGATCTTTCGTTCCTGCTCATGATACTTCTCTCTGTAAGTATCCCTTTCTTCCCTTAGCTGGATCCAAGACCTCTTCAATGCCCCCGATGTCAGTAGGCATGTATGGATGGAGGACCGTGTGAGGAACCCCTTCTTCATCTGTACTCTCAACAATCACCGGCAAGACAGCTTCGTAGGGCATCCCTAGCTTCTGAGCGCGGGCTCGAACCCACTGGAGATACGGTTGCATCGGGAGAGAAGTCTTCATGCCTAACTCATGTGGATCATACCTGTTCACCCTATCCCAGGCTCATATGAATCTGCGGCGATGTCCCTCAACATCTCCCATGAAGTCAAAGACAATGCTTGGAAGCAGCAACTCATGAGGTCCGTCCCTCCTAGCTCGCCCAAACTGTCGTAAGTCCAAACAAGGATTATAGGTGATCCCTCCTCTAATTCCAAGTAATGGAACATTAGGGTATTCCCCATAGCGATCAATAACAGCTACTTCTTCCATGTCTTTAGTACTCCAGATGATGTATGTATGAGCAAGGGACATAATTCTGTAGGCCCAACCCATGCCTTCCTCATTCTTCAAAACAGATTTGGGGAGGTGAGAAATAAACCACCTCTCCAGCAATGGTGCACAGCACATGAGGGTTCCCTGTTTCCGAGAAGTACGGGCATAAAGAGCATGTAGAATGTCACCTAAGAGAGTGGGCACTGGATTACGGGACATAAAGATCTTCACTGCGTTCACATCGACAAAGGAATCTGAATTTGGGAACAGAACCAAGCCATAAATGAGAAGAGCCAGGATGTCTTCAAACGCTTGAAAGTCTAAACTATCCCAGAACTGATGAGCCTGATCAACCAAGAACTTAGCCAAGAATCCTTTTATCCCACTCCGAGTGTCCCAGTTAGACACCACATCAGCCCTTGTAAGATGGAGGGCTGAAGCAATATCCTCTGGCCTATGAGCTATCTCCAAGCCTGTAAATGGTGTCTGCTCCAGAATGGATATGCCAAGTAAATCTGAGAACTCCTCCAAGGTAGGGACCAACTGATAGTCCGGGAAGGTAAAACAGTGGTGCAATGGATCGAAGAACTAGAATAAGATGCTCATCATTTGCTCATCTAGCTTGAAAGTGACTAGGCTGAGGAGGTGACCATGTCTTCTGACAAAATAAGAAGTATCAGGGACCTTTGAAACCAACTCTCTAAGCTGAGCAGGAATCTGTACGAAGCTGATCCGAATAGTGTTTCTACGCATAGATGCCATGATCTGCAAAACAGAACAAAGATGAATCCCATCGGTCTTTGAAATGGTTAGTCTAATGAAATATGCATGCAATGTCATGATGCATGATGTCATGGTAGAAACACACCACAAGTATCACAGATAGCAAACATGGTAAGGGCAAACAAGTCACACAATAGCCCTTAAATTTTAGGCTGGCATGGAGTTTAGGTACTACCCTCTTTCAGTTTAGTTGGTTCAACCTGTCCTAGTAATAGTAACCGGGTTCTAGAGGATCTCAATATCACTGACCATCCTCGATCGGTCATAATTCCGGTTTAGCAACCTTTTCTTGCGGTCGGAATTATCGCGAGAGTATGGTCTCAATGAGTGTAGCATACTGCTACTTTTCTAAGGCCAAGTTGGCCAATTATAGGTTCTAAGGTCAGTTGGTGCTTAATGACCCCTTAGCAGCCCCATATTCTCCTTATTCCTCCACAAGGGATATCGGTACAAACTAAAGTGTCACACCAACGTAGCTACTGCTTCAACTGTATCGGTCTACATCGTACAATTCCCTCACAGTCTATTGCTACTTACCTAAAAGGTATCCCCAGATCCAGGTTAGGATCTATAGTAATTCTGATTCAAACCCACAAAGATAAAGCATACAGATCAAACAATTGAAAACAATATGAACTATTCCTAAGGTACACCCCACTTATTTAATCCCCAGTAGAGTCGCCAGTTCTGTGATACGATGGCCAGAACCGGGACTGTTTTTGGAATGCTGGTTTGCGTTTTGCGTTTGTTTTCACAAAATGTCGCGGTAAGCAAGAGTCGCCACCGACTTTTATTTTATCCAACAAGGAAAGGAAAAAAGCACAGAAAAATTCCTTTTTCGAGATATTTCTGAGTACGGGGGTAGATTATAGAAAGGGAAGGTATTAGCACCCTTTCTATCCGTAGTTATCTACGGGCTCTTAGGTACTTGCTCATCATTTTCAAAATTGTTTTCTTTGTGTTTGTGGGTTTTGAAAAGTTTGTTTTAACTTCGATTTAACTCTTGCTTCTGTCTTCAAGAGTCTAATGAAGTGTTTTTTGAAAACTTGTTTGTAAAAGAGTGTAAGTGTGAAAAAAGTTTTGTTTTTTGATTGAGCAAGTACTTAAGAACTAATCTACCTACTCGAAAAAAGGAATCGTTCTATGTTTGTTTCCTTTAGACAATGCTATCCCACTATTAGTGAGTAGGTAGCATCGTCGTTGGAGTTTGAGGGTCAATTCCAAAGGGACATACAGTCACTAAAGCAATGTTAGGACGTCTTAGTAGTAACCCTAATGTCTTAGATCATTTTTTCGAGAGGCAACCAAGTGGGAGTGTACCCTAGGAGTGCACATGTGCGAGTGATTCAGTTTCAGATTTGTTTATCTTTGCACATTTAGGGTGATCTAACCGTTTTAAGATTAAACATTCATTCTTGTCATGCAATCCCTAATTATTCACATATCTAACAGTTAAATATTTGCAGAAATTAAAGTGCGGAATTTAAACTAAGCTATTACAAGGCTTCGGGTATTTACATAGCCAAAAACAAACCCTTTGAAATTAAAAGCGGTAAAAGTAAATAAATGTCCTAATTAAATTATTACAAACTGTGAGTAGATACAATAATTGGGTAATAACAAAGCACACGAGAAAATTAAATTGAATGCGAAACTAGGGTTTTGACCCTTCTAACCTAATTAAAAGAAAAAATAGTTTTTTGTTGTTTTTATTAAAAAGGAATAAGTTTTTTAAATTAAAAATGCAATTAATTAGTTAATTAAATTAATTAATGAAAAATAATTAAATGACATTTTTTTGGATTTTAGTTATTTTAGGAAGAAATAAAAATAATTAAGTTAGTATAAATCCTATTTATTCTAATTGATTTTAATTATTTACAAAAAAAAGAAATTAAAGTTGTCTAAAATTAATGACCTAATTAAATTAATTACATTTATTGATGAAAAATAATATGCTAATTTTAATTGGACATAAAAATATTTTTGGTGATTTTTGATAAAAAAAAAGAAAATTATTTAATTGTTAGTAAAAATAATAAATAAATTAATTAAAAGAAAATATAGAAAAGAAATAAAGAGTGAGAAATGGGCCTGAATCATTAATTCTGGGAGGTGTGGATAGCAGTTTCCTGGGCCCAAAAATTATGAGATTCGTTTGACTTTGGTTCCAGTGCATATGCATTGACCCTGGCTCATGGTGTTCCTCCCTGGATGGCCATCAGATTTGGCCATCCAGCCACTTGGCATGATTGATGATGAAGACCTATGGTGGTCACTTGGCTTGCGCGTGTACTGGATCTCTTGAAAAAATAAGAAAATGGCAAATGCTGGAGGTATGGATCGAACCCTTGACCTCCAGCCTCTAAAGCCTTAAGCGCTCACGTGGTTGCCACTACGCCATTTGTTTTTGTTGTAACAATAATGCAAAATAATAAACGAATAATAAACGAATAATAAACAAGCGCAATAATGGAATTTCAACGCGAAAATTCAAACAAGCCAATAGGAGTGTGCCAGTAAATCGTCTCCTTCCTCTCTCCGTGGCTAAAGGTTCGTTTACCTATACCTACGGACAAACGTTCGTTGCTACATGCTTGTTCTTTCTAAAAATCTTCCACAGGACATGGAAATAATATCTAAGGCCATGGTTGGAGTCGTTTCATCCTCCTGATCACAATGGTACCACTTACGAAGGCCAATTGTTCCTGAAATCAAAAACCCTAAAACCAAGCTCGAAAACCTAGCAATGGTGATTTACGGTATAGGCCATATAAACGAAATTTAATGATACAGAAAGTTTGCAAATGTCTCATAGATCAACAATATGCCATTAATTCATGTTAACAATGCTTAAATTACGAGATGCGAATTCAAGAACAGGGCGAAGTTGTGAACGACTTACAGTGCGTTTAGGGACTGGAATGGACAGGTTTTTGATGGCTTTAGCTTCTAGAGAGTCCCAGGAAGCGATTGGGACAGGTTACGAGCCTTGAGGATGCCTCTAAGTGGGATTTCGATCTCACACTTTTCCCTTGATTTTTCATATTTGGTTCTCCTTCTCACGCCTGTTTCTAACCTCTTTTTAGGTCTGGCCTCGTTCCTTATGTATGAGTGAATGCATTAGGGTTGAAAAACTGGTCCAAATCTTTCTTCTTCAATGCTTTTGATATTTGATTTGATTCACTTTGAAAACCTTCCAAATTTGGCTTATTTCCAATCTTTTTGTGCACACATGCCTTGAAACGAATTTGAATAATGCTAGCTGTGTAATTGGAACCTGAAACAAGCACAAAATCTCTTACTTTCAATATTTTGGATTTTATTTGATTTGTTTTGATTTAAATTAAATTAATTCAAATAAAAATCCAAATAAATAATAAAAATATGATATGGACAAGTGGCAAAGGCTAGAGCATGTGGGCTATGTTTCCAACTCAAAACAAGTGAAAAAGATTGAGCCCATTTGGCAAAAATTGAAGTTTTAGGGATAGTTGACTTTTGGCAATTTTGCAAAAAAGGTCAACTTCACCAATGCATAACTTCCTTAATTTTTATTCTTTGGAGGAGTTATTTGACTTTTTAGAAATCTTGAGATGTCCTATAATCAACCCTTTTGGTATCATCTCATTTTGATATTCCATGCTCATGTATGAAGCTTTGACAAAAAAGGTGTTTTTGTTGACTTTCCAAAATGACCTATAATGTCCAAATTCATAACTTCTTGTGAGTGCATATTTTGAACTTGGGAGATGAAGATGGATTGTATGGAATTGCATCCTCTTAAAAATTAGCTTTGGATGGGTCATTTATCATAAAGTGTGAGAAAGTTATGCTTGGTCAAAGTTGAGTTGACTTTTCCTACAAAACCCTAATTTAGCAACTTTTGAGTCTTGATGAATTGTGAGCAATCCTTGATGAATCATGATCAACCCTTGATCAAATGATGAAATGTACTTCAAAATGAGGATGTTGACCAAAAATCTTGAAGTTTGACTGTATGTGGGCCACAATTGACTTTTACCCTAGCACAGTCGATTTTTGGACCTTTGAGCAATTGACTGAGCAAACTTCCTCTGCATGGCTTGAAACTTGACATGGATGATCTTGAGAACATATTAGGAAAATGTTGAGCATTTGGGACTACTTGGACTTAAGTATCTTGATGCAACATGAAACCCTAATTTGAAGTAGACTGCCTTAGGAGAGAGCTTGTCTGGCGAACCCTTGGGCTACTTTGAATAACTTAGAGATCTTTCTTGAAATGTTTTGAGAAATAAGGGAGGGAAAATTTTGGGGTACAACAACTTGTGATCAATGATTCAAGGATTTTCCCAATTGAGTCAAAATTCTTCAATCAATCCTTGTACCATTAAACCATCTTTGATAACTTGAGGCATGATGAATCATAATAGACTTTGTAATGATATTGCTTCAACGTTTCTCCAATGTTGAGTATTGAGTTTCAATGAAGCTTTGTTGAGGAAATCATAGAAATGAGCTCACGAATCTATAGATCAATCTTGATGGAATATGTTGTGCTTTCTCTTGCAATCATCATCAATTGGGGCAAACACTTATTGTATTAATTAGTTAAAGGATAAACAAAATATAGATAATCACAAAATACAAGTCAAGGTGTTGTACCCCAAAATTTTCCCTCCCATTTTACTCAAGACATGCCCATTAAGGACCTCAATTGCTCAAGGTTGACCAAAGAAGTGATCAGACAAATTCTCCTCCTAATCAATGAGCCTCCGACTAGGGTTTCACTTTTCACCAAGTTGTTTGGGTTGAAAAGGCCCCAAATGATTTCCATGGTCCCTAATATGTCTTCAAGATTGTCCATACCAAATTTCACGCCTTACACTACAAATTTTCTCAGTCAATTAGTTGTACTAAGTCAAAAGTCAACTGAATTTTGACCAGGCATAACTTTCATATACTCCAACCATTTTTACCCAACCAAAGCTCATTTTAGAGAGAATGCAGTTCCCTACACATGCTCTTTTGTCCTCAAGTTTAAGCAATGTATCATTTTGAAGATACAAGCTCATACATTACAGCTTCCAGTACAGAGGAAGGACTGGAGCAGTATCCTGGAGGTTCACTGAGGCTACAACAACATCTTGAGAGAGGTTCAAGTTTAAAAAAAATGTTCAAGGCAATAAACTGCAGCATGATTCGACACATACCCACATGAGCCGACTCATTCTAGTGACAAAAACAGGGTATGAGTCGACACATTGCCTTATACATCAACTCATACTGTTATCCAGCCCCAAAACAGAGGGATGAAAAGTGAATAAGTCGACACAAACGCGTATGTGTCGACCAAAACAGGGTATGAGTCGACACAAAGCTTTATGTGTTGATACATACTGTAATCCAGGATCCAAAACAGAGGGACGAAAAATGCATGAATCGACACCAAACGCCTATGTGTCGACACAAACAAGTGCATGAGTTGACACATCCCATTATGAATCGACTCATACTGAGCTGATTTTGTTTTTACAGGAGCAAGAAGAGTTATATGTCGATGCATAACAGCATTGTGTCGACACATAACAATTCAAAATGTAATTTCTTCTGTCTTTTTACACTGTCTTGACAGTTTGCACGAATGTTCTTCATTACTGTCCAATTATTCAATGTGGGTTGAGGTTTGGATTTGTTTTAAGGCCCAATTTTCGTGCAAAATACATCAAAAAGGTCCAGTTTCATGCAAAGACCAAAATGGAAAAGAGAATCACCCAAAATGGCATGTTTTCTTCACAAATATGGCAAAAATTCAAATTTTGATTATGGCTTCAATTCATGACTTAAGGGCCATATTCTTTCCTTGTTTATTTCTTAATTCCACCTCCTCTATATAAGGACCATTTCTATAAGAAAATGGGACACAGACACTAACTCAGAAAAAGCACACTAACACTCTCCAAATTTTCACCAAGTTGTCAAATTTGAAACAACTGATCCAGCCTCCCTCAGTCCATTCCATGCGTTCCTCCGTCCTCCTGAAGATCCCTGGAGTGTTTTCCAGGCCTAAGCATTTCTAATATGCGCGAAAGCTCCTTTATCCGATCTCATTGTTTGGTAAAAATTCCCCAATCTCAAACTCATGGAATACACGATTTAATTCCATATTAATCATATATACATATTATTGCTGGTGTTTATGTTTGATTGAATGTGTTACATATGAGCAAAGATGTAGGAATGAGAATGTGCCATTTCCAAGGCACAATCTAAATTTACTTCCGAAATGTATGATTCATCCGGTTTCAGACCCAAATAGCCCCAGATTTGGATTCAGGGGACAATTTAACATGGGATAGGGTCTTTATATTTTCTTTAATCTAATGTTTGATCAAATTTCAGGTTTTGTGAGATCGAAGAAGACAACCAGAGTTTGACGCTGGCGTCTCTCCTTTTGTTGACTCAAGTGAGGGAGCATGCAAATATTATTTTTATATCAGTACTGCATTTTTTCTCATATAATGTTATCATTTTCTTTTTATCAACGAATGGAAAATTATCTCAGTTGGTGAAGGGGGACGTGTATATTGTAAAGAACCTAGGTTTGATACCCAGGCCTCACATTTTATTCTTTCTAACAATTCTTTTGCAGATTCAATACATCGCAGTCACGGGCATTCATCATACACCACATGATCATAGACAATAGATCTCATTTGATCAGATCTAAACGATCCCAAATATGCAGGCTCGCCATGGACTCTCCAGGTGCACCTTCACCTGATCCAACGGGGTCTGGGCTTCTTCTTGATAATGAGCCCTAACAGATTCCAGTTCTCACCCCCATTGTTGTTCCATATCAGGCCCATGTTCATTGTTTCTTTACTTTTTTGCTTTAATTGTTTTATTTCTTTTAATCTTTTTATTATAACATAAAATAATTAAAATCATAAAATATTAGGTTAGCATTTTTTAAATTGATTGTGTAAATTAATTAATAATTATTTTAATCATTTTATTTAATTTAAAATTAATTAGTCCTAGGATTTAATTCATTTTAATTTCTTCTTTCCATAATAAAAATGCAAAAAGATATAGAATTAGCTCCTTTTAATTAGTTTCAATTTTCTTAAATTTTTTCTATTTTTCTTTAAGTCTAGATTTAAGTTAATTAATCTAATTTTTATTTAAACCATTTTCTTAAATAAAACAAGAAAACAAACAAAAAGATCTTTTTCTTATGCCTTAGGATTTTTAGACGTACTCTCAATTCACGCGCGTTATTACCTTTCGCACTTTATTTTCATATTAATGTACTTGCTTATGGGATGTGTGATGCGGTGGGAGAACTGACTTGAGGTTTTGCGTTTTATCGCAAATGTCGCGGTTAGCAAGAGTCGCCACCGACTTTTCTTTTATCCAAAAGGAAAGGTGAAAAAGCACAGTGTTGTACCCCAAAATTTGCCCTCCCTTTTTCACAAGAAATCACAACCCTAGGGTTTTCTCAGATTTTCAAGATTGGCTCAGGAATTGATCAAACAGACTTTTCTTTGGCAACAGATCAAGAATTAGGGTTTCTCTCGCATTTCTCAGAAGAAACATAATTCTCAGAAATTCAATTAGCTGCTACATGTTTTCACACTTGTTCAAGTTTACTGGTTGTTCTCAAGGTCTGTTCATCTGGGACAAAAAATGGGAGCTGAGACTGTCATTTGGAATATTCAGGTTTTTTCTGATCCGGGTTAACCAGATAATGTGCTTCTATTCAGACATCTGCTTGTTAATGGAATGAAACGTTTGCTTGTTAATGGAATGAGATGCTTTCTTGTTTATTGGAATACAATGCGTATTATGATTAGAATGTTGTTGCAAAATTATGAGATTGCAAAGTTCTTGGGATTACTTGGAATTTAAGTTAGCTGTATTAAAAATATTGGAATGCAATTTAAATTATTTTTATCTGAGAATCTTAAAGGGTTAAGTGAAGATGCAGAGAGAGAGTTGCAAATTATTGACAGTAGAAGAGTTTTACTGGGAAAAGATTTTTCATTCATTCCAAATGTGGTTACAAAGATAAATTATTATTCATATGCTTTAGGTTTTTACAACTTATAGCTATTGAAAAGTAAATTGTTACAATTAATGGAAAATCTATCTAATCTAAGCCTAAGTCCCCATTGCTCCATTACTCCATTACTCCCATGCTCAAAGTCTCCGGCTTCTACTGCTTTGTCGCCGTCCAAGTTGCGCTCACATGAAAAAGACAAAGAAAAGAGGATTAGTACAGTTAATTTTTCAAACAGAAAAAGAAAGGAAAAAAGTCATCATTAAAGTTTGTCGTCTGGAATCAGAGCGCTATTGTTCATCATGTTTTTATTTTTCTCTTTGCAAATCACAAGAAGATTGCTCTTCTTGGCTCACAAAGAGAAAAGTAAAAAATGCAAATGCAAGCATACAAAAGCAATTGGTTCAAATGCAAAACATAGGCCATGTTGTACAAAGAAAGCATACAAAGCTAGCATACAAAGGCAAACAATGCATTACATAACAGGCGCCAAAACTGTACTAAAGCACAAGGCCAAACAAAGTCAGCAAACTGAACCATTGCAACTCAACCAAAGCATAAGACAAACTGTTATGCAAACATAAGCATAGCAACTAAAGCAAACTAAATGCAAAAAGGAAGAAAACTGGATGCAGCAAGTATGCAATGCAGAAAGTACAGCAGACCAAAAGTAAACAGCAGGAGGTAAACCAATTCACAAGTCAAAAAGCTTGTCATAGCTATCATCATTTTCCAGACAAAGGCAAAACTTTTCAGAATATAATAAGAAAAAGAAAAAATGCTTTGTCATAGAGAGAGAAAGAGAGAAGGATATCACCTTTTGAAGTGTACAGTTTGGCAAGAAGGCTGTCACAAGTTACAAACAAGAAAAAGATATAAGACTATCAAATGACAGTTTGGAAAAAAAGAGAGAAAAACACTTTGTCAAAACTACAAAACTCTCCAAACCTGCACAAGCTAGCCAAGCCTGTACAAACTTATCAAGCTACACAAAACAGCACAAACTGTAAATGCATAGCCCAAACAGCAACAACCAAAACAACCTGCAGTTCTCAAACAGAAAAAGGAAATAGCAAGAATAACAACACAAGCCTGTTAACAAACCACAAACAGCCTGAACCTGCCAAACAAACATAGCAAAACTGCACAACCAGAACAACAACCACCAAAGCCTAAAAACTCCCAAACCTGTTACAACCAAACTGTAACAACTTGCATAACTTCCAAACTGCCTAACAGCTTCAACAAGCCAAGCCTGTTAACCAACTACAAACCAGTTTTCAAGCATATCAAACCAAAACAAAGTTTCAGAAACTTGCAACAAACATACCAACAACAAGTTTCAGATCATCATCATTAACCTTCAAAGCCAAGAAGAGAGGAAAAGAGTTTCGGAAGCATACAATAACAGTTTCAGAACAAATCATCATTAACCTTCAAATCCAAGAAGAGAGGAAAAGAGTTTCAGAAGCATACAATCAAAGTTTCAGAATCATCATCATAAACAATCCAAACCAATAAGCCAAGTTTCATCAACATTCAGATTCAAAGAGAGAGGGAAAAGGCAAAAGGTTTTACAATCAAGAGCAAGTTTCAGTTGAAACATCATCAACAAATCAAGAGAGAGGAAAAGAGTTCCAGAAGTAACAACAAAAATCAGTGTCAGAAATATTTCATCATCAAACATCAACATTCAGAAGAGAGGAAAAGATTTCAGAACAACCATCATCATCAACATTCAATATCAAAAAGAGAGGAAAAGAGTTTCAGAAGTTTCAAAACACAGTTTCAGAATCGTATCATCATCAACAAAGGAAACAGATACCAGAAAAGCGCGCCTTGCCGTCATCTCTTCCCCTTTGCCTCTAAGCCACCAATGAAGCGCATCCGTCTCACCCTTTTCTCATCTCCATTTTTCTTTCCAGAAAATCCTAAGGTATGCTTCTCAAACCCTCTTTGCTGCATCTCAAGCATGTAAACACCATAGATTAAAAACAAAACTGAACAAAACATGCGAAGCAAACACGAACATGAAACTGTAAAAATCAAACAAACATAACCAAACTGTAAAACTCAGAAAGAGGACGAACTATACCGTTTACAACAAAACCTTTGACCATCGTGAGGAGATGAGAGGAGGAGGTGGCGCTCTGGTGGCTTGAGAGGAGGGAGAATCAGAACGCGTGAGAAAGATGAGGAGGAGAAAACGAGAGAAACTACGCCACTGTAAAGCCAAACACAACAAACCCTAATCAGAGAACCCTAAACAAAATTGTACAAACTTGGGCAACTGGGCCTTTCTGGCCCCAAGCATCAAAGCCCATTGATTTTGCTAGCTAGCGCCCCCCTTTCATTCTGGCAGTTTGTTTTGTTATTTTTGATTTGGGCCTAATCAGTTCAAACCCTAAAGGCCCATTTTCAAATTATTTTCAATTTTCTTCTTTCTTTAGCAAACACATAAAATTCAATTAATCATTTTAATTAATTTTCATTTTTTAATTTATCTTTATTAATTTGTTACATTTAAGAAAATACCAAAAAATAGTTTAGTTAATTTTCTTTTTCTTAATTTATCCTTTTTTATTTTATTAAAGATATACTAGTAATATATTAGAACTTCATTTTGTAAAATAAATTTGACTTTCTCAATTAGTTTTATTTTAACTATTTTCTTTTTATTATCCTTTTTACACATAATGAAAACACCAAAAATAATAGGGATTTTGTTTAATTAATTTTTCTTTAAACTTTTCCTTTCATAATTAATAAAACACATACAAAAAATAATAATATAATACTTAATCTTTCTTTTTTTAGAATAGATTTTTATTTGTTTATTTTTAAATAAATACATGCATTTCATAATTGATTGATTTTCTTTATCTTATAATTTGTTATGGCTTTATATTGAATTGCGACAATTCGATTTGGTTGTAATACTTGATATTTGGACATTATTATTCTTGTGAGACTCATCCCCATTTGTAATAATTTGTATCCCCATCCCCGAATACTTTTGTAATAACTTAGATTTTTAATTCCCGCAATTTATTGCGTTCAATATATTGTATAGTAATTAGGCGTGTATGACAAGATTCAAAATCAATCGCTAGATGACCTAATCAAAGAATAAACAACTTGAAATCAATACACTTCTCACACTTGCACCCCTAGGGTTTCATCCACTTGTTGCCTTAAAAATGGGCCATGTTACGCATGTTGAGTACCTTGGCAAAACAAAAACAAAACAAAAGATCATAGTCCCTCGATGACGCTATCTTGGTTGCCTACACAAAATGATCTAGTCCCTCGGAAAATTTGCCAAAGATACTTGACACAATTGCTATCATGGTCTATACGATGACCCGCGCCTGTCCCTTTTAACATCCCAATACAAGGTTGTTTACCAAATGCAATGGTAAAACAACACTGTCAAAAGGGTTAAAAATGTATAGGAAAGATCTTTGAGTAAAATAGGGTAGATAACTCTTAGTTACTTGATCAAAACTCGCAAAACATCCTTGCTATTTTCAAACACACTTCACAACACAATTCAAAACATTTCCCAAATCAAACATTCAAACATTGAAATATCTTCTCAAAAAGACAAACACCTTTGTATATATTCAAACAAGAATCATTACAAAGGTTGCCTAGACAAGGCCTCTTTTTCAAAGCATTTTCAAAAACCACACACAAAGCACCATTTCAAACAATTGAAAAGCAAAAGCAAGTGGTCTAAACAAGTAACTAAGAGCCCATGGATAACCATGGATGAAAAGGGTTCTTGCACCTTCCCTTTTCATAATCTAATCCCCGAACCCAAGAAAACATCTCAAAGGTCTTTCCTGTGCTTTTTGACCTTTCCTTAGGATAAAATAAAAAGTAGGTGGCGACTCTTGCTAAACTGAAACATTTGCGAACACAAACGCAAAACCTCAAGTCAGTTCTCCCACCTTATCACACACAGGAAAGACCTTTGAGATGTTTTCTTTAGTTCGGGGGGTAGATTATGAAAAGGGAAGGTGCTAGCACCCTTTTCATCCATGGTTTTCCACGGGCTCTTAGTTACTTGCTTAGATCACTTTCTTTGGTTTGTTTGAAATGGTGTTTGGTGTGGTTTTGAAAGTATTTTGTAAAAGAGGCCATTCGTTTAGGAAATCTTTGTAATGATTCTCGTTCGTAAGAATGTATACAAAGATGTTTGTCTTTTGAAAATGTTTTCAATGATCATAAGATGTTTTGAAATGTGTGTGTTTGTTTTTGAAAATAGCAAGGATTGTTGTTTGAAATGGAGCAAGTAACTTAGAAGCTATCTACCTACTCAAATGTCTTTCTTATGTATTTTATATTCCTTTGGCATTGTTGTCTTACCATTGATTTGGTAAGCAACCCTATCTTTGGATGTAAACGGGACGGACGTGGGTCATCGTATAACCATGATTAGCAATGTTTGCAAAGTATCTTAGCATTTTTTGAGGGACCAAGATCATTTTGTAAGGCAACCTTGAATAGCGTCATCGAGGGACTATGATCTTATATTTGTTTTGTTTTGCCAAGATACTTCGCATGCGTAACATGGCCATTTTTGTTTTAGGCAACCAAGTGGGAGAAACCCTGAGGGTGCTTGTGTGCAAAGTGTATCATTTTCATGCTTTGATTTTGTCTTGTATTTAGGGTGTTCTATTTTGCTTTGTTTTATTCTTGTCATACAAACCCTATTTACTAATCATGGCATATAAAGCGATAAATTGCGTAATGTAAATATTTCTAAGCTATTACAACAATTTATGGGAGGGGGGAATACAAGTTTGAATGGGGATTTGCAAGAATATAAAACTAAATAAATTATTACAACCAAATCGAATTTGTGCGAATTAAGTTAAATATAATACAATATTTAAAATGTAATGCAATGTACATGTAAAGAAAAGATTTTTGTGTCTTATTTTTATGTAAAATAATATTTAATCTAAACCTAAAAATATAAGGAAAAAGATTTAATTTTTGAAAGGGGTTTAACCTTAATTTTTGTTTAAAAGAAAATAAAGTTTCTATATGTATTATTTTATGTATTTTTGTATAAAAATAATAAATAATATTATATAAAGAAATATAAAAATTAAATATATACAAGAATAAGTATTTATAAGTATGAAAATAAAAATAATTTGAAATAAATATGTTTGATTATTTTTACAAGTTTTATTAAGAAAATAAGTGATATCCTACTAAAATAAAATATATTTTATGTGAGAAATAAACTAAAAAATAAAATAAAAGTGCAATATTATTAATTTACATTTTTTAAGATTTTTTATGCATTAAAAGAAATATTTAAAATATTAAATATGTAAATAAAACAAATAAGAAATAAAAAAATGTAGAAAGTGGGCAAGGAGTGATGTAGCAAATTTATGGTAATGCTAGCAAAAACACTGGCCCAGGAAGCTAAGCCCAATCTGCAAAAAAGTCACAAAAATTGAAAAAGGAAAAAATGTAAAAATGCAAAAGTAGCGCGCAGGTTCGAACCCAGGACATGGGTCTCACCAGCGCGCTGCTTTGCCACTGGGGTGGCCATATATCCATTGTCTTTACTGAAACGAAAATAACATATTACAAAATGCGTCGTTGCCCTGTTTCAGCTTCTTCCTCAAGCCTTGGCCGGATCACCTGTAACTTCCTCATACTTCCATGAAAATAAAAACTTATAACATGAAAAATGTAGAGCTTGAACTCACGATTCCAACCATGTAAGCTATGTAATCTAACTATCAAAGATTAAAGAGAATTTAAACAGCCCTTGGCCTAATATTTCCAGAAATTTCAAGTTTCAAATTCTCTTAGCGCAAGTAAAATCAATGCAAGATAATGGTATGTACAACTTCGTTATGATGAGGACTACATTTTTTATTCACAAATCGTGGCCTATGGTGGCCTGTACAAAGAGATAGAGTTTGAAAATTTACCTCCTTCAGCTGGAATCGTGTATCGAAATGGAGTGACTTTAATGGAGGCCTGATGCTTCCTTGAGCTTCCTTGAGCTTCCCTGAATCTATTCCAACCCTTGCCTTGCTCTGAAAGTAGCTGGAACTCTTTGGCCAAGTCAAGTTGCAAGCTCTGAAGTCAAAAATGGAATATGGTAGAGGAGTGATTACAGAATAGTGATGATGGTCTGGATTGACTAGGTATCAAGTATATAATGTGTTTGAACAATCCAAACTCAAAACGCACGAGCAAAATGGAAGATGGGTGAGCTTGTGCAGAATCTGCAGTTTTGGACAGGTTTTGGGTGTTTTTCATCTTGAGAGAGTTTCAGGTCTTGTCTAAGCGTGTATATTTTTGTATATGGTTGGTATATTAGTATTGAAATGGTTTTGTGTTAGCTCTCTATCAGTTGTGCCAATGCTATCCTTTTTGCCAACTTTCTTGTACTTGAAGCAAAGTGACAAGACCAAAGCTTCACATGCTTGTACCAGCTTGCTTAGGGTTGGTATGAGTTTGTACAACTTTCTTGAGACCTGTGTGGTTTGTATGCATCAAGGGGACAGGTTCAAAGCTCAAAATTGTAAAGTTTGCAAAAGTGGTTCCTTTTCAAAATGGCAATGGAACCTTTTTGCCATAAATGGAATTACAAGTTGGATAAAGGTTCAAAAGCATGGATAGAGGCTTTGTCAACTGAGTAAGCTTTTAATTAAGGAGTTTGGAACAAGTTTAGGACCTGTACATCATGAAATATCCAGCATAGGATTGATTTGCAACTTGGTTCTTCATGAAATAGCTTGAACAAAAAGTGAGAAAATTCCAATTTCCTCTCTTCGATTCTCTCTACTCAAACATGATCTTGGAGAGTTCTTGGACATTTTGGAAATCTTGCAATGTTCTCTATAATCCATCTTTGAAATGAATTTTGAGATACTTCTTGGAACTAGGTGAAAAATTGCCATGAAGTTGGGTCCAAAACCTGCCTAAATTAGGGCAAAATTTCACTAAGTTAAGAAGTTCATGACCATGTATTCACAATTTTATAACTTGAGATCCAAGCATCTTTAGGGAAACGTTTGTGAAGCAAAGTTGTAGTTTTCATGGAGTTCTACAACTTTCATGTTGGGGACTTTCCTTGAATCAATATGCATCATGATGAAAAAGTGGTGTAAAGTTGAGAAAAAATAAGAAAATTTTTATACTTAGAAAATTTCAAAGTTATGAAAATTTTCAAATTCAAACCCTAATTTTCAATTTTGGTTTTCTTGGTGAACAAGTTTCACATTTTGACATGTCTTGATGAATTATGACTCTTGGTACTTGATTTTGACCAAAAAGTCAAAGTTTGACTTTTCAGTATACAGTTGACTTTTGATCAGTTGATTGCAAATTTCATCTGTCAATCCAATGAATTTGAGATGTTTTGAACCACGAAATTAAGTAAAGATGATGCCATTGAATCCTTGAAATCATGCTTGAACTCAATTGGTCATTGGGTAGGTTAAAAATCAGAAATTTCCCTTTCTCAGTCAAAACCCTAATTTTGACCATTTTGCCCTTTTGATTATTTGATCAAATTTCTTGAGGAGTTGTAATCCAAACTTGATAAAATGGTACATATGAGTCTTAAATGTTGATGTGGATAAAAAATTATGAAGTTTGACTGTAAATTGGCCATGGTTGACTTTTTCCCCAATACAGCTGATTTTTAGGTCAACTGTCCAATTGGCTGATCAAAAATGTGGTTCAAGGCTTGAAACTTATCATGAGCAATCTTAGGGGTCCAAAATGATGTATGAAAGTCACATGAAGCATTGATGGTCCAAAAATCCTTGTGCAAACTCAAACCCTAATTTTGGGTTATCAGTGCAAGATGAGATGTCTTGAGCTGACCAAACCCTAATCTTGTCTTGAGTCAAAGAAATCTTGTGAGAAAAGTCTTGATAAATGAGAGGGAAAATTTTGGGGTACAACAAGATGTAATAAAATTAAACTAGGAATTTACATTTACTGCTTTTATTTCCCCCATTTTTGGACTTGTAATAATCCCCCTCCCCGAAGCCTTGTAATAGTTTAGGATTTACATTTCCATACTTTTAATTACTGCGAACTATTAAACGGTTTATATGTATGCTAATAGGATTGTATGGCAAGAATAAAAACAAAACGCTAGCAAACCTAACACAAAAGACAAAAAAACTGAATACAAGCACAATTGCACATATACACCTCTAGGGTATCCCACTTTGGTTGCCTTCGGAAAACAGTCACATCTCTCAAAACGTGAGAGATTTTAATGGTTACCCTCCAGTTTAAAGATCATAAGTCCCTCGATGACCCTCTCTACATTTCCTCGGTATGATCTAAAAAAACCCTAGGGTAGTTACTAAATTTTCTTGCCCAACTTCCTTTGTTACTGTATAAACATCCCTTTGAATGTCCCTCAAACATCCAACGACTATGGCTACCTACTCACTAATAGTATGATAGCACTGTCTAAAGGAAAAGAGGATAAGAATAAACTTTCGAGTAAAGTAGATAGTTGTTAGATGCTTGCTCAAAAAAATCTTTACACTTACACAAAACTCCTTTCAAAAAAACATTTTCAAACACTTTGTATACGTTCTCTACCATTCCAAGAAACATTACAAAGTTCATTACACTAAGACGCTTTCAAAATACTTTTCAAGAACACACAAAGGACAAGGTATTTCAAAATGAGCTAAGCATATAAGAGCCCGTAGATAACTATGGATAGAAATGGTGCTAACACCTTCCCTTTCCATAATCTACCCCTCTTACTCAGAAATAATCTCGAAAGGTCTTTTTTTGTTCTTTTCACCCTTTCCTTTGTTGGATAGAAGAAAGTTCGGTGGCGATTATTGCTTAACGCGATATTTGCTTACCTTAGAGTTTATTTTATTATTTATTTGCTTTACATTATGTGTTTTGTATGCTTTATCTTTGAGGGTTTGTTTGGGTTGTTACTAAAAGATCCTACACCCGGATCTGGGCACCTTTTAGGTAAGTAGCAATAGATCGTGGGGACTGTGTGGGGTATACCGACATGGTTGAAGTGATAGATACATTAGTGTGACACATTGGTTGGTACTGGTAGCCCTTGAGTTTAGTCAAGGAGAATATGGGGCCGATGTGTGGTGTCATGAAGCACTAACTGGCCTTAGAACCTTTAATTGAACAACTTTGCCATTAGGAAGTAGTGAGATAGCCGGCTTTGATGCAGTCCGAAGTTGGTTGATACTCGATACTATGCTCATTGAGATCGGACTTTTGGGATATTTCGGTCGCCAATAAAGAGGCTTGCGCTGAAACAATGCCTGATGAAGAAAGATCGGTGATATTGAGATTCCCTAGAACTCGATTACTTTTTAGGATAGGTTGAACCAACTAAGCTTCAAGAGGGTGCTTACCTACGGGACCCATGCAAGCCTACACCTAAGTATTTGTTTGTATGCTTGTATATATTTGTTTATATATAACATCATGACATCATAACATGGCATGTCGCACTAACCATTTCAAGGATTTTTAGGACTTGTCTTTGTGTTTTTTTGTAGGACATTGCTTCCACTCGCAGGAATACTATCTAAGTCAACCTCGTAAGAGTGCTTCCTCAACTCAAAAAGTTGGCATCAAGGGTTCTTGAGAATTCTCCATTCACCAAGAGACATGGTCGACTCCTCAATTTTGTTACCTCGAGTCCTGATGAAGACATGATGAAAGTGCTCTTTCAATTCTTTGACCCTTTACACCATTGCTTTACATTTCCCGATTACCAATTAGTTCCTACCACTGAGGAGTTTTCTCAGTTATTAGGGGTGCCCATTCTTAATCAATTTCCCTTCAAAGGTATGGAAAGAGACCCAAAATTTGATGAGATTGCTCGAGCTTTGTATTTACAACGGTCCGACGTTGTGGCAAATTGGGAAACAAGTAGTGGTGTCAAAGGGTTTCTAGCCAAGTTTTTGTTTGAGAAGGCTCATTATTTTTGGGATACTATAGATTTACAAGACTTTGAAGAAGTGTTAGCCCTCCTCATCTATGGGATGGTACTATTTCCTAATCCGGACCAACTCATAGATGTGAATGCGGTCAAAGTTTTTCTGTCTCATAACTCGGTGCCTACTTTACTTGGAGACATTTTGCACTCTCTTCACACCCGTACCGTGAAAAGAAGAGGGGCCCTTATGTGTTTCACTCCCCTATTGGCTAGGTGGTTTATTTCACACCTACCTCGATCTATTTTGAAGAATGAGCAAGGCATGAGATGGTCTAATAGGTTGATGTCCCTCACGCATTCGGATATTCACTGGTGTCCTCGATCTTTGAAAGATGTTACTATCATTGATCGTTGCGGAGAATTACCTAATGTTCCTCTCCTGGGCATTAGGGGATGAATCACCTATAACCCTTGTTTGGTGTTGCGACAGTTTGGGTATGCTAGGAGGGATGGTCCTCATGATGCACTTGTCCAAGGGATTGCATTCGACTATGAGAACAATGTCCAAGGTTACCGTCAGAGGTTCATACGAGCTTGGGGCATGGTGAACAAAGTTGATAGCAAGACATTGGGGCATAACAACTCCATTCATTTGGAGCCTTATCTTAAGTGGGTACGAGCACGCGCTAAAAATCTCATGATGCCTTATGAGGCCATCCTACCTATCATCATGGATCCTATTACCAAGAAAGATGTTCCTTACATTATTCTCCATCCTGACATGCCAACTACTCTCGAGGAGTTGCAAAGATCTTAGAGTCAACTCAAATAGGAATGAGACACCTTTGAAATCTAGTTCTACGCAAGCGAGAAGAAGGTTTTAGAGCTCACAAAAAAACTTCATGAAGAATAGAGTTTGAATGCCTACATTGCACCAAAGAGGATGCGCTCATGGGAAGCTTAAGTTCTTTTTCTTTTAGGAGTTTTATTTTGTATTATCTTTGTTTCTTCCATTGTAAGCCCAAAGGGCGTGTTTGTAATTGTTTAAGAATTATTAAGGCAATTAATGTTTGTTCTCTCTTCGTCTAAGAATTTAAATCTTAAATGTCCTTTAAAATATTGCATAAGCATATCATACATATCATTACATAAGCAGGTGTTCCCAAAACAGGTTTCTTATATTTTCACTGTTTATTTCAGTAAAAAGAAATGGCTCTCAAATAGAACATTAAGGACCTTCAAGCCCAAAATTCTCAATTCCAGCAAATGTTCCTGGATCTGGCTAAGGGACAAGAATACCTGAAGGCTCTGATTCTCAAACACAAGAAGAAGAAGATAAAGAAGCCAGTGGGTGTCCTGAATATGGGAAGGAGATTCAGAGGACCTGCAAAGAGATCTCTAGAATTTGCAACTCCTTCAAACGAGGGAGACAATCAGGAGGAGAAGCCAAAAGAAGAAGATCACAACCCAGAGTCCGATGAAGAAGAGGCTGATTATACTGAAGAGCAGTATCCACCTGTTGATGACAAATACAAACAGTTGGAGGATCGTCTTAATGCAATGGAAATTCAGAGGGTACCTGGTCTGGGTTTTGAAGAATTAGGGATGGTATCTGGAGTGGTCATTCCACAGAAGTTCAAGGTTCCCGTGTTTGCTAATTATGACAGGGTTTCATGTCCTAAGCTGCATTTGAGGTCTTATGACAGGAAGATTTAACCTCACACTGCTGATAGGAATTTGTGGATGCATTTTTTCCAGGAGAGCTTATCATGGACTCGGTTGGAATGGTTCTATCAGCTGGAGGGAACCAACATCCGAAACTAGGAGGATTTGGTTGCTGCTTTCTACAAGCAGTACCAATACAATGTTGACCTTGCTCCAACCTGTCATCAACTTCAAAGCATGTCTATGGGATCTAGTGAGGGCTTCAAAGATTACACCCAAAAATGAAGAGATATTGCAGGAAGAGTCCAGCCTCCTCTGTCTGATAGAGAGCTGGTAGATATGTTCTTGAGTACTTTGTCTGGTCCATTTTTCAATCACTTGATTGAAAGCTCTTCAGCCGGGTTTACCAAGCTGATATTAACTGGTGAACAAGTAGAAGCTGGTATCAAGAGCGGTAAGATTCAGAGAGATGTATCTTCAAGTACAGTGAAGAAACCATTCTTTGGGAAAAAAAGAAGTAAGTGTTGCCTACGGCCAGAGGAATCAAAACAAAGTTGAACATCATCCAACGGTAGAAGCCGTGATGATCTCCAACTCTGCACTAAATCAACAAAAAAAACAGTCAGCATAAGCAGGATGCGCCCAGAAAACAATTCACCTAGCTTAATATGTCTTTATCTCAGGTTTTGTCGCATTTGTTGAAGTCCAATCTAGTCACTCTGAGGGAGGCTCCTAAAAATCCAAATATTGCATCTCCCCGTTACAACCCAAATGCTCGGTGTGCCTTCCACTCCAACAGTCTGGGGCACGATACAAATGATTGTTATGCTCTGAAGAACAAAGTGCAAGATCTCATTGAGGCAAAGGAAATTGAATTTGACCCTCCAGAAACCCCCAATGTGATAACAACACCAATGCCCAAGCATGGTCAGGGTGTTAATGTTGTTGATGACTACCTGTTTATTTCTTCTGTTGATGAACTAATTACTCCTCTTTCGATCGTTAAGAAGAATATTTTACAAGCCGATTTAATTCCAGGATGTGGTGAAGGTTGCCATTTGCGTGTGTCTCTACCCAATAGTTGCTTATTGTTAAAAATAGGTGTCCAGTGCCTGATGAACAACAAAGAAATTATTCTTGAGAAGACTCCCTCTGCAAGAAGTCTATGTGAAGATATATCAATTATTACCATTTCCGACAATCCTCCCAGGGTATCCTCCAAAAAACTCGTCAGGATTACATCCACTCCTAAGGTTGCTCCTTTAATTATCACTTTTCCTGGGCCAATGCCATATTCCTCCGATAAGGTTGTTCCTTGGAACTATGGAGTTGGCGTCACTTACCATGGCGTCAAGCAAGATCTATTGGATGTTAAAGATGAAGTTGCTGAAGATACTGATCCTAACATCAACAACATTATTGGGACCAATAAAATTACCAAAAGCGGAAGGATTTCCTCTCCTGACATCTCTTCGAAGAATGTTTCCACTCCTTTGGTTATTCATGTCGCCACTCATGCTGCTACTCCTGTTGCTACTCCTGTTATTACTCTTATTGATGCCCCTACTGTCATTCCTGCTACTGAGTCAGCTGAGACTCGAGGCAAAGAAGTACTGGATGAGCCTTCTCGAGCGGAGGTACCTAAAAAAACCATTCCTAAAGCCTCTAAAAAAGAAATGGAAGAGATACTGAAAATCATACGGAAAAGTGACTACAATGTTATGGAACAATTGAGGCAAACCCCTTCAAAAATTTCAATGTTGGCCTTACTGTTATACCCTGAAGCCCATGCTAAGGATTTGGTGAATTTCCTGAAGTCTTCTCATGTACCTCAAGAGACTTCTGCCGACCAATTCGAAAATTGTGTTGCTAGTCTAATTGTTGACAATGGTCTTGGTTTCTCTGATGTTGATTTGACGCCCAAAGGAAGAAAGCATAATGATGCCCTGCATGTCTCTATTATGTGTAGGGGCACTACCCTAGATAATGTTCTAGTGGATACAGGTTCATCATTGAATGTATTACCTAAGAATGCTTTGGATAAATTGGATTGTGAAAGAGTCACACTGAAGCCCATCAATATTGTGGTGAGGGCCTTTGATGGTTCTAAAAGAATGGTACACGGGGAGGTGGACATCCCTATTAAAGTTGGTTCTCAGACTTTTGACTCCACTTTATACGTGATGGACATCCACCCGTCTTACTCTTGTTTGTTGGGTCGCCATTGGATCCATGGGGTCGGTGCTGTTACTTACACTCTGCATCAAACGCTGAAGTATCCGGTTAATGGGAAGATCATTAAAGTCCATGGCGAAGAAGAATATATGGTTAGCCACCTGAACTCTTTTAGGTATATTGAGATGGACAGAGATTTCATTAAAACCCCCTGCCAGAACTTTGAAGAGGTTCCTCAAACAATTGCTGCAACCAAGACTGCTACCAGTGTTCCAAAGATTACCAGACCTCCGTTGAAGATGGCTTCTTTGAAGGATGCCAAAGCTGTAATTGAAGAAGGTGGCGTTACTATCTGGGGCTAGCTCCCTGATATCCCCTACAAATCTGAAAATTTTGGTTTGGGTTTCACTTCAGGAGCCCAAAAATATGTTCATCGCGCTCACGCCGGAGGACCACCACTATGCATCAGCAACCATGGAATCAATGCTTTGGAGGACAGTGACAGTAACTGCAACATGGACAAATAGATCTTCCCAACTATCAACGGTGGACTCAACAATTGGGAGGCCAAGGATTTTGTTCCCATTACTTTTATCCAACAGTAATTGTCTTTTTGTTTTTGGGATATGTAATATTTAAACTATTTAAACTTTAAAGCCTTGTATTTTACCCGAGGCACAATGGTCTATTTGTGAGGGTTATTACTTCATCTTTATATGTCATTAATAAATTATTGGACATTTTGCATGCAAATTTTACGCTCTCTGTCTTTCTTTTCTGTTTTTAATTTATCAAAATAGCCATGCTTTCTTACACACACCCACGTATCAAACTGCAGATCCATATCCACTATGGATCCCATTGATAACAGTTCTTATTGCCAATTACGACTTTGAAAATCCGATCTACCAAGCCGAGGATGAAGGTGAGGAAGGTTGTGAATTACCAGGAGAACTTGCTAGACTGTTGCAACAAGAGGAAAGAGCCATACAGCCTCATGAAGAGCCAGTCGAGATGGTAAACTTAGGTACCTAAGAGGATAAAAAGGAAGTCAAGGTAGGTGCCAATTTGGAGCATAGTGTCAAAGAGCTGTTAATTCAGATGTTACATGACTATGTTGAGGTCTTTTCCTAGTCATACGAAGACATGTCGGGGTTGGACACTGATATTTTGGTTCATCATTTACCAACGAAAGAAGATTTCCCTCTAGTGAAGCAAAAGGTTCGTCGTATACATTCTGAGATGTTAGAAAAGATCATAGTTGAAGTTATGAAACAGTTCAACGCCGGATTCTTAGCTATTACTTCTTATCCACAATGGGTTACTAATGTTGTTCCGGTACCTAAGAAGGACGGTAAGGTACGTATGTGTGTGGATTGCAAAGACTTAAATAGGGAAAGCCCCAAGGATGACTTTCCGCTTCCCCATATTGACGTTCTGGTTGACAACACCGCGCAACATAAAGTATTCTCCTTCATGGACGGTTTCTCCGGGTATAATCAGATTAAAATGGAACCTGAGGATATGGAGAAAACAACCTCTGTCACATAGTTGGTCACTTTCTACTACAAGGTTATGCCATTTGGGTTGAAGAACGTCGGGGCAACCTATCAGTGTGATATGGTAGCTTTGTTTCATGATATGATCCATCACGAGATAGAGGTCTACGTCGATGATATGATAGCCAGGTCTCAAAATGAAGAAGAGCACCTTGATCACCTGCAAAAGCTATTTGAAAGACTGAATAAGTACAAGTTAAGACTGAACCCGAACAAGTGCACTTTTGGGGTAAGATCTGGTAAAATCCTAGGTTTCATTGTCAGCGGCAAAGGTATTGAAGTAGACCTTGAAAAGGTTAAATATATACAAGAAATTTCAACTCCACGCACTGAGAAGGAGGTTAGGGGATTCTTGGGACGTCTAAACTACATTTCCAGATTCATCTCCCATCTAACCGCTACTTGTGAGTCAATCTTCAAATTACTAAAGAAAGATCAAGTAGTGAAGTGGAACGACGACTGCCAGACTGCCTTTGACAAAATCAAGTAATATCTTCAAGAGCCTCCAATTTTAACTCCTCTAGTTGAAGGGAGACCTTTGATCATGTACTTAACGGTATTAGAGAACTCAATGAGGTGTGTGTTGGGGCAGCATGACGAGTCTGGTCGAAAAGAGCATGCAATATACTACCTTAGCAAAACGTTTACCGACTGTGAAACAAGATACTCACTGCTCGAGAAAACTTGTTGCGCTTTGGCATAGGCTGCTCGCCGACTGAGACAGTATATGTTGACTCACACTACCTTGTTGATATCTAAAATGGATCCTATCAAATACATCTTTGAGAAGCCCGCTCTCTCCGGAAGAATAGCAAGATGGCAGATGGTCCTGACTGAATATGATATTCAGTACATAACCCAGAAAGCAATCAAGGGAATTATATTAGCTGATCATTTGGCTCATCAAGTTGTGTATGACTACCATTTCATGAATTTTGAGTTCCCAAACGAGAACATCATGTTAGTGACTGATTGTGAAGAACTTGGACTGGATGAAGGAGATGAAAAAGGATCTCGATGGACTATGGTTTTCGATGGAGCCTCCAACACACTTGGCAACGGCATCGGCGCTGTGATCATATTTCCTGAAGGCTGTCATACTCCCTTCACCGCTCGGCTATGTCTCAACTGTACCAATAATATGGCTGAATATGAAGCATGCATTATGGGTTTCAAAGCTGCTATCGATTTGAGAATAAAATTCTTGAGTGTATTTGGAGACTCGGCCTTGGTAATCGTTCAAATCAAAGGAGAATGGGACACGGAGCACCCTAATCTTATCCCTTATCGAGAGCATGTGTTGACATTGATTTCGCACTTTGAAGAAGTTACTTTTGAGCATTTTCCACGAGAGAAAAATTAGTTAGCAGACGCGCTAGCTACTATGTCATCCATGTTCAAGGTCAAGTGGGATAATGAAGCTCATCAGATGACTATTGAGAGATTGGACGAACCAGCATACTGTTATGAGATTGATACTTAAAAAGTAATGGACAAACCTTGGTTCAATGAAGTGAAAAGATACCTCGAAGCTCAAGAGTATCCTGAGGGAGCTTCAGTCAATGATAAGAAGTTTCTAAGAAGGTTCTCTGCCAAGTTTTTCCTCAGTAACAGAATCCTTTACAAGTGCAACCACGACTCTATTTTACCTTGATGTGTGGATAAGAGTGAAGTGGAGAAGATCATGGAGGACATACACGAAGGCACCTTTGATACCCATTCTAGTGGGCACACAATGGCTAAAAAGATCCTACTGGCAAGATACTACTGGTCCACTATGGAAGTAGACTGTTATCAACATTCTCGAACTTGTCACAAATTCCAGATCTATGATGACAAAGTACATGTGCCTCTAGTTCCTCTAAACGTCTTGACAGCTCCCTGGCCATTCGCGATGTCAGGAATTGATATGATTGGGGAGATTATACCTTCTGCTTCCAATGGGTAACGTTTCATCCTTGTCTCTATTGATTACTTCACAAAGTGGGTCGAGGCAGCTTCATTTGCTTCTGTTACCAAGAACGTTGTAGCTCGGTTCATCAGCCATAACCTTATATGTTGGTATGGTATTCTAGAAAGAATCATTACAGATAATGGTATTGTTGTACCCCAAAATTTTCCCTCCCATCCCTCAGAAATTCATCCTGAGTTCTCATATTTTCTCTTAAACAAAGCCAAGCCCTTTAGTATCATTCCTTTCCAAGTAAACAATTTACAAGAACAAAATGGTCGTTCGCAAGCTTAAAAGGCAAAACTTTTGCCTTGGAAAAGTTAAATTCTAAATACTTAGAATTTTCTCTAAAAAAAGGGGGGGTTTAAGAAGAACATGGCAGTTTAGAGCTTCTGAACCAACCTCCAGGCAGAAACGGTCAAAAGTTGCAAACTTGGCTCAGCATGTAACAGTCAGTCAGAGGGTGGCTCCTTCAGCAACTACACCAACTCAGTCAGAGATTGTAAACATGGTTCAACACTTGATCTTTGAACAGAACATGGCTCTTTCAGCAGTAACGCAAAGTTCAGCCAGATTTTGTTAGAGAAGTGCAAAGAAGGCAACAAAGCTTGAAACTCCTTCAGAACATACTAGGATCAGAAGGTAATGGGATCAGCAGATTGGGTAAAATACTGAAGCAGGATCACTAAGTCCAGAGTCTTTAAAGACAGATCAAAGGAGCATACTGGAAAACTCTCAGAGCTTGCTGAGGTAGCAAGAGGCCAAGGTCAGAGCTTGGTTTACGTTGTGTTTGGTGAAGCAGAACTGCTGGCTCAGGTTTTAGGTAATGATGCAAAATCTCCTATTACAAGATTTTTGATGTTGATAAATCTCATCACCATTTAATGCTCATTAATGCTCACAACCACTCCTGAACATTCATCCAAGGGGTCTCTCCACGTGGGGCTCATTAAACACCTTTGTACAGGTTTAGGCATGGGTCTATGCGCCACTTTTCGCCTATAGGTGTCACTTCTCCTCAATCCTTGCTTACTGTTCCAGCCTAGGCTGAAAAGCTGTTTATCATCACAACTTTTCATGAACTTCCTTCAAAAACAAGTTAACCTCCACTGCATAATATTGGAGCCATTTAACGTTCAAAAATCCACAAAGCCTTGCCTATAAATAGGACACCATTGTCCATCACAAAGGAGAGGAAACATCCAGAAAAAATTGCTAGAGGAGAAACAGAAAACTCTAGTAAAAAAAACCTTGTGAATCTCTGTCCAAAAATCCCTGGTATTTTCACAAACTTTGAACTTCCTACCTCCAAACTTCATTAATACCCAGTTTTCTTTTGTGACCAAAGAACACCCATACAGTTTCTGACCATACATACTCATATCTTCTCCATTCACCCACTCTAAAAAGAACATGTCCAGAACACCATCAGAGCTAAAGTCAGCTCCAACTCACAAATTTTCTTCCAACAGCAAGGTAAGCACCTGCTGACTTTCATCACGCTGCTAAGCATCATCAGCTTTGCATGCTCAATAAACACAATGTAAATATCATGTTGCTGCTGAATGTGTTCTGAGGATTTTCATACCTCTGAATGCTTAAGTAGGAAGTGAATCAGTGTAGAACCTGCCTGTGACCTTGTTGGTTTTGTATCCTGAAACACTTTGACATTTGTTGAGGTTGTCCTAAGCATGTTTTCTGTTTTGTGGAAAAATAATAAAACTGCAGATGTTCTGGCTAGCACAGGGGCAAATCAAACTCTGCTTTGACGTCAGTACTTCTAAGGACTGTGTTGCTGTCAATAATATCAGAACTTATGAAAATTATTGTGTTTCAAACAGGGTCAGAACTTCTGACTTCCCCACTAATAAACTTTTGTCTTGCAGCGCATGGGGGTCAGAACTTCTGACCTTCCCACTAACAGGTTTTTGTTTTGCAGGTGCCAGAGTCAGAAGTTCTGACTCATACATTTTCACCAACAGGTTGATAATCTTGCAGCAGGCCTGGGTCGGAACTTCTGACTTCCTCTCAGCAGTGCGCTAGCCCTCTCTCTCTTTCTCTTTTTCTTCACTTTGTTATTTTCTTTTCTTTTCTATTTTTCTCGTTGAACCACCCCCATGTACAAATGTGTATCCCCATCCCCTAAATGTTGTAATAGCGTAGGATTTTACATTTCCGCATTTTATTGCTTTCAAAATGTAAATGCTAGTAATTAGGATATGTATGGCAAGATAAAATCAATGAAATAGAAAATCCTAATTCAAGATAAAATCTTGCATATAATAAAACACACTTGCACACAAACACCCCTTAAGGTATCTCCACTTGGTTGCCTAAAAAAATCGCCATGGTATGCATGTTGAGTATCTATTGGCAAAACAAAAACAGTGCAAAAGATCATAGTCCCTCGATGACGCTATCTTGGTTGCCTATATAAAATGATCTAGTCCCTTAAAAAATTGCTAAAGATACTTGGCAATATTGTTATCATGGTCTATACGATGACCCGCGCCTGTCTTGTTTAACATCCTAATACAAGGTTGTTTACCAAATACAATGGTAAAACAACACTGTCAAAAGGGTTAAAAATATAGGAAAGATATTTGAGTAAAATAGGGTAGACAACTCTTAGTTACTTGATCAAAAACTTGCAAAACATCCTTGCTATTTCCAAACACATTCCACAACACAATTTCAAAACATTTCCCAAATCAAATTTTCAAACATTGGAACATCTTTTCAAAAGACAATACATCTTTGTATACATTCAAACAAGAATCATTACAAAGGTTGCCACAACGATGGCCTCTTTTCAAAACATCTTTCAAAACCACACACAAAGCACCATTTCAAACAATTGAAAAGCAAAAGCAAGTGATCTAAACAAGTAACTAAGAGCCCATGGATAACCATGGATGAAAAGGGTGCTTGCACCTTCCCTTTTCATAATCTACTCCCCAAACCCAAGAAAACATCTCAAAGGTCTTTCGTGTGCTTTTTGACCTTTCCTTAGGATAAAATAAAAAGTCGGTGGTGACTCTTGCTAAACCGAAACATTTGCGAATACAAAACGCAAAACCTCAAGTCAGTTATCCCACCGTATCACAGAACTGGCGACTCTGTTGGGGATGTTAAAGGAAAGTGGAGTAACCTTAGGGTTTAGATCACCTTTACATGCTTACCTTGTTTGCTTTGATTGCTTTACATTTGGTTCTATTGTTTGGGTTTGAAATCCTCCACCCGGATTTGGGAAACATTCATAGGTAAATAGCAATACATTGTGGAAACTGTGTGGGGTATATCGACATGGTTGAAGCAATAGCTATATTAGTGCGACATATTTGTGAGTACCGGTAGCCTTTGAGTTAATCAAAGAGAATACGAGGCTGCTGAGTGATGTCATGAAGCACTAATGAACTCTTAGAACCTTACTTGACCATCTTGGCCTTATTAGGGGTAGTGAGATGACCGGCTTTGGTGCAGTCCGAAGTTGGTAGATACTCGATACTACACTCATTGAGGGTTGTTTTCTTGGAATATTTTGGTCGCCAGTTAAGTGGCTAAACTGAAATAATGAACACAGAAAATAATCCAGTGATATTGAGCTCGTTAGAACCCGGTTACTATTTATAGGACAGGTTGAGCCAACTAACTTCAAGAGGGTACTTACCTATGAAACCTCATGCAAGCCTGAAACTAGTATCTTGTGTGACTTGCTTGTACATATACTTGAGCATACATCATGAGCATCATAAAACATCATATGCATCCACTAACCATTTCAAGGGTTTGGATCTTTATCTTTGTTCCTGTTTTGTAGGTCATGGAATCTCTTCGCAGGAAAACAGTTCAAGTCAACCTTGTGAGAATCCCTCCTCAACTCAAGGAGCTCACTTCCAAGATTCCAGAGAATTCTCCTTTCAGTGAAAGACATGGTAGACTTCTCAATTTGGTCAACTCCAACATTGAAGAAGACATGGTGAAAGTTCTTTTCCAGTTCTTTGACCCCCTACACCACTGTTTCACATTCCCTGATTACCAACTAGTACCTACTTTGGAG
This sequence comes from Vicia faba, assembly GCA_948472305.1. Classification (NCBI taxonomy): domain Eukaryota; kingdom Viridiplantae; phylum Streptophyta; class Magnoliopsida; order Fabales; family Fabaceae; genus Vicia; species Vicia faba. The sequence goes on from OX451740.1 coordinate 266,562,623, forward strand.
GAATTTTCTCAACTCCTGAGGATTCCTATTCTTCATCAACTACCCTACAACGGTACGGAAAGAGAGCCAAAGCCTGAAGATGTTGCTCAAGCCTTACACTTGCAACCATCTGATATCAAGGGTCATTGGGAAACCAGAAGTGGTGTCAAGGTTTTCTTGGCAAAGTTTATGTTTGAGAAAGCACAAGACTGTTGGAATTCTCTAGATCTACAAGCTTTTGAAAAGATTGTAGCACTTCTCATCTATGGGTTGGTCTTGTTCCCTAACCCTGATCAGCTTATAGATGTGAATGCTGTCAAGATTTTCATATCTCGGAATCCTGTACCTACATTGCTTGGGGACATCCTACACTCATTTTACACACAAACAACGAGGAAAAGAGGTGTTCTCATGTGTTGTACTCCTCTCCTAGCAAGGTGGTTTATTTATCACCTTCCCCAGTCAGTTTTGAAGAATGAGCAGGGTTTAAGGTGGTCACAACGGTTGATGACCCTCACACATTCTGATGTTCATTGGTGTTCTCGGTCTAGAGAAAATGTCATCATCATTGATCGTTGTGGAGAATTCCCTAATGTCCCATTACTTGGCATTAGGGGAGGCATTACCTACAACCCATGTTTAGCTCTGAGACAGTTTGGATATGCTCGAAGGGATGGCCCTCATGATATGCTGATTCCTGACTTGGTTTTTGACTTCGACAATGACGCTCAAGGACTTTGACAAAGGTTTATCCGAGCATGGAGGATGCCCAACAAAGTGGATAGTAAGACACTGGGGCACAAGAAATCCATCCCCCTCGAGCCTTATCTCAAGTGGGTACGAACCCGCGCCCAAAATCTTATGATGCCTTACCCCCACATTCTCCCTGTGATCAAAGAGCCTGTTATGGAAGGAGAGGTTCCATACACCCTCCTACATCCATACATGCCAACATCATTGGAAGAATTGCAAAAGAGTTGGATACGGCTCAAGGAAGAGCGGAACGCTTTTGAAGCCAGCTTCTATTCCAGTGAGAATAAGGTTTCAGAACTTACCCGCCGACTTCACGAAGAGGAGACTCTCAACACTTACATCACGCCAAAAAGGATGCGCAATGCCTTTTTACATTAATAAGTTTATAATATTGTGCCCATGGGGCATTTATGTACTAACAAATTTCTTCTTATTTAATATGACGCGTGTTCATTTTGTTTGTAACAAATTTGAATTTCTGAATCCTTGAATGCATTACATGAATAACATATCATTCATCATATGCATAAATAGGTCTTCACACCAGGTTTCCTTATCTTTCTGTTGTTTATTTCAGCAAGATGGATATAGAGCACACGGTTAAAGATCTGCAAGCACAGAATTCGCAATTCCAACAACTCCTCGTGACCTTGGCGAAGGGTCAAAAGGACCTTAAAGCACTGTTGGAGAAAGGGAAAGACAAAGAGAAGAAGAAGAAAAGGATTGGTATGGCCACTATGGGAAGAAGGTTTGAGAGCCAGGCTAGAAAGGTCCTCGAGTTCCCCTCGACGTTTGATGAAGGGGTTGGTAAAGGTAAAGGAGTTGCAATGCCCTCTGAATCTGAAGCTGAAGAAGAAGAAGAGGAAGAGGATGAAGATTACTCCGAACAGCAATACCCTCCGGCGGATGATAAGTATAAAAATCTTGAGGATCGGTTGGCAGCCATGGAGTTGCAAAGGGTACCTGGGCTAGATTTCGAAGAACTAGGGTTGGTTGCTGGAATCGTCATTCCTCCTAAGTTCAAAGTACCTACATTTGCTAAGTATGACAGTTTGTCCTGTCCAAAGATGCATCTGAGATCCTACGTCAGAAGGATCCAACCCCACTCTCCTGATAAGGATCTATGGGTCCACTTTTTTCAAGATAGCTTGTAGGGTACGCAATTAGACTGGTTCTATCAACTTGAGAGATCTGATGTTCATAACTGGGAAGATTTAGCTGCTGCTTTCTACCGACAATACCAATATAACGCATATTTAGCGCCTACCCGTACTCAACTACAGAGTATGGGTATGGCCTCTAATGAGGTGTTTAAGGAGTATGCCCAAAAGTGGTGGGATTTGGCTGGAAGGGTGCAGCCACCATTGTCGGATAGAGAGCTGGTTGACATGTTTTTGGGGACTCTGTCGGGTCCATTCTTTAAACACTTAGTCGGGAGCTCATCCACAGGGTTCACCGAATTAATTCTGACCGGTGAAAGGGTCGAAGCTGGCATTAAGAGTGGTAAAATTCAGAAGGATGCCTCAGCTTCCACTGCCATCAAGAAGACCTTCCCGGCCAAGAAGGAAGTTTCTTCTATTCATACTCAGAGAAATCAGGGAAGAATGGAGCGCCGACCAATGGTATGGGCTGTGATGATCCAGAACTCCTCAGCCAATCAAACTCGCAGCAATCAACCAAGAGCTAACCAGCAAAGGGTAGAAAGGCCACAACGATAATTCACCCGAATCAATATGACGCCGACTCAGGTCCTCCCTCATTTGTTAAAGTTAAACCTTACCAACTTGAAAGAAGCGCCGAAAAACCCAAATACCTCTTCTCCTTATTATCATTCCAATGCAAAGTGTGCATACCACTCGGACGGTATAGGGCATGATACCAACAACTGTTGGGCTCTTAAAAACAAGATCCAATATTTGATAGATGCCAAGGAAGTAGAGTTTGATGCTCCTGAAAAACCTAATGTGATATCCGCTCCTATGTCGAAACATGGTCATAATGTTCATGCAATTGTGAAAGATCTTCATGTTACCACTGTTGATGACCTATTGACTCCGTTGCCAATTATTAAAGTGAATTTGATGAAAGTCGGGATATTCCCAGGCTGTGGAAAAGACTGTTACTTTTGTTCAAACCTGCAAACCGACTGTCCACTATTAAAATCAGGCATCCAATGCCTGATGGATATCCAAGAGATCCTCTTTCAAAAGACTCTTGTTGCTACTATCACTCATGTTACTCCTGCTACCTTTGTTACTTCAATCAATGACATTGCTATAATAACCATCTCCGACAATCTTTCCAAGACCTGCAAAAGGCCTGTTAAGATTACGCCTGATCCTAAGTTTGTACCGCTGAAAATTACCATGCCGGTGCCTATCCCGTATAAATCTAACAAGACGATACCATGGAATTACGGAGGAGAGATCTTCTACCATGGTGTCAAGCAAATCGAATCAGCCGAAGAGAATTCCGATGATGAAACCCCTGACATAGGGAATATTGCGGGAACGAGCAAGATAACTCGTAGCGGAAGAGTCTTCTCTCCAGAGATTGCTCCCCCACGAGCAGTCTTCGGACCCTCAAGAGTTTTTGTGCCTGTCAAGCCATCTGTGCAAAGTCCCGTAATTGAAGAAGTTGATGCTCCCGAAGCTAGACCCTCTATTGTTACCACCGATAAAGGTAAGGGGATCCAAGAAGCGCCTGTCAGAACGAAGGCTCAGATTGTGGTTATCCCCGAGACCACCCAAAAAGAGATGGAAGAAATCTTAAAGATAATCAAGAAGAGCGACTATGATGTCGTAGAGCAGCTAGGGCAAACCCCTTCAAAAATCTCCATGCTGGCTCTCTTACTCTGCTCTGAGGCTCATGCCAAAGCCTTGATCAAATTTTTAAAGACGGCACACGTGCCTCAAGAAACTTCTGCAGATCAGTTTCAAGAGTGCGTGGCTAGCCTTACAGTCGAAAATGGTCTTGGTTTCTCTGATGTTGATTTGACCCCTGAGGGAAGAAAGCATAATGATGTGTTGCACGTCTCAGTAGAGTGCAGAGGGACCACACTTGCTCATGTTCTGGTTGATACCGGTTCATCTTTAAATGTTCTACCAAAGAAGGCGTTGGATAGATTGGACTGTGAAGGTTTAACCCTAAAGCCCAGTAACATCGTTGTTAGAGCCTTCGACTGTTCTAAGAGGATGGTTCACGGAGAAGTGGACATTCCAATCAAAGTGGGTACAGAAATTTTCAACTCTACTTTTCATGTGATGGACATCCGTCCTTCATATTCATGCTTGTTGGGAAGGCCATGGATCCACAACACTAGGGCAGTCACTTCTTCTTTACACCAAATGCTAAAGTATCCGGTCCAGGGTAAGATCATAATGGTTCATGGTGAGGAGGAGTATATGATAAGTCACCTTAACTCTTTCCGCTATGTGGAGTTAGATGGCGAATTCATAGAAACACCTTTCCAACACTTTGAAGAGGTTTCTCCTGAAGTCGCAGTAGCAAAGACAATGACTGATGTGCTTATCATTTCCAAGCCTGTGTCTCTGATGGAATCCCTTAAAGATGCGGATGTTGTAATCAAAGAAGGAAGAAGTACAGCGTGGGGGCAACTGCCAGATTTTCCTCACAAGATGGACAAGTTCGGATTAGGTTTCACTTCCGCTGGCCAGAAAGTTGTGCGTCGCTCCCGGGCTGGAGGACCACCCTTAAAAATCACTCACCATGGAATTCATGCCTTAGAATATGATGATGAAGAAGACAACTTTGAAGATTGGATCTTTCCAACCGTTGAAGGAGGATTAAGCAACTGGGAGGCGAAAGACTTCGTTCCCATTACTTTCATCAATCAGTAATTTATCTTTGAACATTTCCTGTTTGGCCTGTAATAATTAAACAATTCGCACACTCTTTTCACCTTATGCTTTACCCGGGGCATATAGGTCCATTTGTAAGGGTTTTGATTCTTCATTTTCATATGCCATTTTTAATGAATCATGGACGTTTTCATCTATAAACTGTTGTGTTCATTTTCTTTCCTTTTACATTTTATTTTGTTTAAGGATGGTTATCCCTTACACACACCCACACTCACAAAATGCAGGTACCCATCCACTCCGGATTCCATGGGTGACTATTCTGCTTTGGCCTTCGGTGACTCTGAAGATTTGGTCAGTCATGCCGAGTACGAGGTTGATGAAGACTGTGAAGTGCCTGGAGAGTTAGCTAGACTTTTGAAACAGGAGGAAAGGGCTTTTCTGCCACATGAAGAGTTTCTAGAGACTATCAATTTGGGAACTACTGAAGACAGAAAAGAAGTTAAAGTGGGTGCCAACCTGAAGCCAAGTGTCAAAGAGCGTCTAGTTCAGTTGTTGAATGAATATGTTGAGATCTTCGCCTGGTCCTATGAAGACATGTCGGGACTGGATACAGATATTGTGGTTCACCGTCTCCCTACAAGAGAAGATTGTCCACCAATCAAACAAAAAGTCCTCCGAATGAGGCCCGATATGTCTGAGAAGATCAAAGCTGAAGTGATGAAACAGTTCAATGCTGGCTTTCTGGCTGTTACTTCTTATCCATAATGGGTCGCTAACGTTGTGCCCGTGCCTAAGAAGGACGGCAAAGTTAGAATGTGTGTGGAATACAGAGACTTAAATAGGGCTATCCCTAAAGATGATTTTCCACTACCACACATTGACATCTTGGTTGACAACACAGCTCAACATAAGGTATTTTCCTTCATGGATGGATTCTCGGGATACAACCAAATCAAAATGGCCCCCGAAGACATGGAGAAGACTACTTTTGTTACGCAGTGGGGTACCTTCTGCTATAAAGTGATGCCATTCGGACTGAAGAATGTCGGGGCAACCTATCAGCGAGCCATGGTAGCTTTGTTTCATGACATGATACATCATGAAATCGAAGTCTACGTAGACGACATGATAGCCCGTTCACAAACAGAAGAAGAACAACTTGACCATTTGCAGAAGCTGTTTGTCAGGTTAAAGGAATATAAGCTCAGACTGAACCCTAGCAAGTGCACTTTCGGAGTCAGGTCCGATAAACTTTTTGGATTCATCGTCAGTAACAAGGGCATCGAGATTGATCCTGCCAAAGTCAAAGCTATACAAGAAATGTCTTCCCCCCGCACTGAAAAGGAGGTTAGAGGTTTCTTGGGACGCTTAAACTATATTGCAAGGTCCATCTCTCACCTAACATCTACCTGTGAGCCAATCTTCAAGTTGTTGAAGAAAGATCGGGTGGTTGAATGGTATAATGATTGTCAATTTGCTTTTGATAAGATCAAGGAGTATTTGTTGGAATCTCCTATCTTGATGCCACCCGTCGAAGGAAGGCCTTTAATCATGTATCTAACTGTTTTGGATAATTCAATGGGGTGCGTACTGGGCCAACATGACGAGTCTGGCCAAAAAGAGCATGCCATTTATTACCTTAGCAAAAAGTTTACCGACTGTAAGACTCGCTACTCACTGCTCGAGAAAACTTGTTGCGCTTTGGTATGGGATGCTCGCCGGCTAAGGCAGTATATGTTAACACATACCACTTTGCTGATTTCTAAAATGGATCTGATCAAGTATATCTTCGAGAAGCCTGCTTTATCCGGAAGAATCGCTAGATGGAAAATGATCCTGACAGAGTATGATATCCAGTATACAACCTAAAAAAGCTATAAAAGGGAGTGTACTAGCTGACCATCTAGCTCATCAAGTCGTCGAAGATTACCAACCTATGAGGTTCGACTTCCCAAACGAGGACATTATGACATTGGACAACATTGAAGGTAACAGACCGTATGAAGGACATGAACAAGGATCCCGATGGACCCTGTACTTTGATGGTGCTTCAAATGCACTTGGCAACGGTATCGGCGCGGTACTTATCTCTCCTGAAGGTTGCTATACACCTTTCACTGCTAGACTCTGCTTCAGCTGCACCAACAACATGGTCGAATATGAAGCTTGTATCTTTGGTCTCAAGGCTGCAATTGACCTAGGAATCAAATCTCTGATTGTATTAGGGGACTCAGCTTTGGTTATCAGTAAAATCAAAGGAGAATGGGGCACAAAACATCCTAATCTTATCCCATACAAAGAACATGTCCTGACATTGTTACCTCACTTCGAGCAGATTACCTTCGAGCACTTTCCGCGAGAAGAAAATCAGCTAGCGGACGCTCTAGCTACAATGTCTTCCATGTTTAAACTCAACTGGGATAATGAGGCTCCCCAAATCACCATCGAGCGAATGGACGAACCTGCACACTGTCATGAGATTAATACCGAAGAAGTAGTGGAACAACCCTGGTTTCATGAAATCAAAAGGTATCTCCAGACTTGAGAATACCCTGAAGGAGCTTCAGTCAATGACAAAAAGTTCTTAAGGACATTTGCTGCCAAGTTCTTCCTGAGCAATGGTATCTTATATAAGCGCATCCATGATTGTATTCTACTTCGTTGTGTGGACAAGATTGAAGCTGAGTTAATCATGACCGAAATACATAGCGGCACATTTGGCACCCACTTAAGCGGACATACGATGGCTAAAAAGATTCTAAGGGCGGGCTACTACTGGTCTACCATGGAAGCTGACTGTCATCAACATTCCCGTACTTGTCACAAATGCCAAGTTTATGCTGACAAGGTACATATTCCTCCAGTTCCTCTCAATGTTCTAACAGCTCCTTGGCCATTCGCAATGTGGGGAATCGACATGATTGGAGAGATCAAGCCTACGACATCCAATGGACATCGCTTCATCTTGGTGGCTATTGATTATTTTACCAAGTGGGTCGAAGCAGCTTCCTTCGCCTCCGTTACAAAGAATGTGGTCGCCCACTTCATTAAGCAGAACCTCATATGCCGGTATGGTATCCCCGACAGGATCATCACGGACAATGGTACAAACCTGAATAACACTGTGATCACCGCTCTGTGCGAGCAGTTCAAAATTCAACATCATAATTCATCTCCCTATCGGCCAAAGATGAACGGTGTTGTTGAAGCTACGAACAAAAATATCAAGAAGATCATTCAAAAGATGACAGTCACCTACAAAGACTGGCATGAGATGTTACCATTTGCTCTGCACGGATATCGTACCACGGCGCGTACTTCAACTAGGGCAACCCCCTTTTCTTTGGTATACGACATGGAAGCTGTTTTACCTATGGAAGTTCAGATCCCTTCCTTAAGGATCATAAAGGATGCTGGTTTGAGTGAAGACGATTGGATTCAGACCCGGCTTGATCAACTTAATTTGATCGATAAGAAGTGACTTACTGCTATTTTTCATGGTCAGACGTATCAAAAACGGATGATCAAGGCTTTCAACAAGAAAGTCAGGCGTCAGGTATATCAAGTCGGAGATCTTGTAATCAAGCGGATCATCTTGCCACAGAGTGATCCCAGGGGAAAGTGGACTCCTACTTACCAAGGACCATTTATGATCAAGAACATCTTTTCTGGTGGGGCAATGATTCTGACCACCATGAACGGCGACGACCTGCTGCACCCTGCGAACGCAGACATAGTCAAAATATACTATGCATAAACGACCCGACAAGTTGAAAACCCGAATGGGTGACTTGGGAAAAAAATGGGCATCCCGGTGAATCGAAAACCCGAAAGGGTGGTTCAGGCAAAAATTAGGGATAAATAAAAAAAATATGTACACCCAGCAAGTTGAAAACCCGAAAGGGCGACTTGGGAAAAAAAGGGATTTCCCGATGGATCGAAAACCCGAAAGGGCGATCCAGGCAAAAGTTAGGGAATTAAAGCATATGACTATGTCTCGTCGGTTCACTTTAAGGACAATCTCTTCACGACCAATACTCCAAGCTTCTGATCAATTCAATCATCCGCGGACGAAGCAACGAATGGACAAGATACTCAGAGTTGTGAAGGCTATAGCTTAATGGGAACCCCATGGAATTGTTGGACGTAGCCATCCTTCTTTGTTTAAATTTTTCTCATTTTTTACGACAACATTCTCTTACTAGGATGACTCTCTCCTTTGTACAAAAATAATTACAAAGTTAATACAAAGATACTTCAAAGTGTAGAAATTTGCTTGCCTTTTCTTTTTACACTTATGTTTTGTTTGAAAACGTCCAATGATTTGTTAAATGAGCATATGCATTTGAATATAATCACTGCTTACAAATAAAACGAAATAACAAAGGATAATTACTGACAGGTCGAAAGTATAAGAAAACGTCCTTAGTCTATTCCAGAAGAAATCCCCTACAGTATGTCATTCAGATCCTCAACAGGGCTAAAACTTTGAAATTCGGCATCCCCAGCGGAGTTAGAATTCAACATCCCCAGTGGAGTTAAAATTCAACATCCCCAGTGGAATTAAAATTCAGCATCCCCAGCGGAGTCAGAATTCAACATCCCCAGTGGAATTAAAATTCAGCATCCTCAGGATTAAGGTTCTAAAACTCCCAATCCCCAGCGGAGCCAGAATGCTTTAAACTTTCTTCCCCAACGGAGCCAAAAACTTCAAATCTTAAACCCCGGTGGAATACTATCCAGCTTCCTCCGATTCCCCAGTAGATTGGCATACAACCCAAACTCCTGATTTCCCCAGCAGGATAAACATTCTCCCCCACAGAGTTATTTCCCGACAGAATGAAGATTTTTATTCCCGTTTCTCCATTTGAAGCCTCTCAGGTTTTAATTCCCCAGTAGAGGTCGTCGGATTTTTCCTTATTTCCCCAAGCAAGTTGTGATCGGTGGATCTGGAACTGACTGTTTAACGCTGGTTCGCGAAATGTCGCGGTAAGCAAGAGTCGCCACCGTCTTTTATTTTCTCCAATATGGAAAGGACAAAAGCACAGAAAAATTCCTTATGAGATTGCTCTCGGTTCGGGAGGTAGGTTTATAGAAAGGGAAGGTGTTAGCACCCTTTCTATCCATGGTTATCCATAGGCTCTTAGATACTTGCTCATTTGTGTTTTCAAAAATGTTTGTTTGCTTTTCAAGGTGAGTGGGTTTGAAAAAGTTTCGTTTAAAATTTCAGTTCGACTCTTGTATCAGTCCTCGAGAGTGTTTGAAAAATTGTTTTGAAAGCTTTTTGAAAAGTGTCGGTGTGAAAAGAAGTTTTTGATTTGTTTTGAATTAGAGCAAGTATCTATGAGTCATCTACCTACCCTAAGGAATTAGTCTGTGTAAATGTCCTTGAGGTAGTTCCATCCCACCATTGAGGGGTAGGTAGCACCACCATTGGAGGTGTTCGGGTCAATTCGAGTTTAGGGACAGTGTGGTCACCAGAGCAATAGTAGGACACCTTAGAAGCTACCCCCATGCCATGTTCATGGACATGAGGACTTATTAAAACGCCCTATACTCGACGACCACCTTTCGAGGGGCAAGGCAACAGTGAGGCGTACCCTAAGAGTGGTGTGTGAATTGTGTGTCATTTTCAGTTATTATTTGTCTTGATCATGCATTGGGTGAGCTACGCTTTGATTTTTATTTGGGCATACATTCTTTCATGTGATTAACAGTTTAAAGGGTGCGGAAATTAAAATGCGGAAAATAAAGGTCCTACGCTATTACAAGGCGCGGGTCTACATCGCCAAATTAAACAGAGACCCGATTTGAATAAAAGTGCGGAAAGTAAATGTCCTAATTATCTATTACAAGGTGTGATCGGTGGATCTGGAACTGACTGTTTAACGCTGGTTCGCGAAATGTCGCGGAAGTAAGAGTCGCCACCGTCTTTTATTTTCTCCAACATGGACAGGACAAAAGCACAGCAAAATTCCTTATGAGATAGTTTCTCGGTTAGGGAGGTAGATTTATAGAAAGGGAAGGTGTTAGCACCCTTTCTATCCATGGTTATCCAAGGGCTCTTAGATACTTGCTCATTTGTGTTTTCAAAAGTTTTTGCTTTTCAATTGTGAGTGGGTTTGAAAAATTTTCTTTGAAAGTTTCAGAATAACTCTTGTATCAATCCTCAAGAGTGTTTGAAAAAAGTTATTTTGAAAGCTTTTTGAAAAGTGTCAGTGTGAAAAGAGTTTTTGATTTGTTTTTTGAAATAGAGCAAGTATCTATGAGTCATCTACCTACCCTAAGGAATTAGGCTGTGTAAATGTCCTTAAGGTAGTGCCATCCCACCATTGAGGGGTAGGTAGCACCACCGTTAGAGGTGTTCGGGTCAATTCGAGTTTAGGGACAGTGTGGTCACCAGAGCAACAGTAGGACACCTTAGAAGCTACCCTTATGCCATTGATCCTTTTTAATTCTGAGGCAACCATTTCGAGGCAACTGGATCATGTCATGGACATAAAGACTTACTAAAACGTCCTATACTCGACGACCACGTTTAGAAGGCAAGGCAACAGTGAGGCGTACCCTAAGAGTGGTGTGTGAATTTGTGTGTTATTTTCATGTTAATATTTGTCTTTGATCATGCATTTGGTGAGCTACGCTTGTTTTTAATTTAGGCCATACATTCTTTCATGTGATTAGAATTTAAGAGTGCGGAAATTTAAATGCGGAAGGTAAAATCCTAAGCTATTACAAGGCGCGGGTCTATACATCGCCAAATTAACAAAGACCCGTTTTGATAAAAATGCGGAAAGTAAAATAAATTCCTAATTACTATTACATGGCTTGAGCAATTACATAATATTCATAAGAAAATAAAATAAATACGCGAAAGCATAAAAATAGAACGTTCGAGGGCGTTGGACCCTTTTGAAATTAAATGGAATGAAAAGTTAATTAATTATTAAATTAAAGAAAATAAATGTTTTTTTGATGGTTTTTGTATTTATGAAATAAAGAAAATTAAAATTCAAGAGAAACCCTAATTCTAAGTTGTTTTTAATTATTAAAGAAAAATATTAAAGTTTAACCTAATTTACTAAATATTTAATGTACATGTTCATTTACAAAATAAATTAGTAATTAATAATAATGATGATAAGAAAAAATTATTTATTAAGAAAAGTGATAAAAAGTTAACAAAACCTAATTTCTACATATTTTAATTTATTGAGAAAAAGATTAAAGTTTTAAAACCTAATTTACTAAACTAATTATTAAAGTTTATTTACAAAATAAATTAATAGTGAAATAATAATAATTAAATATATTTTAGTTTCTGATTTTTTATCTTATGAAAATTAATTTATGAAATTAAAGAAAACAATTGAAAACAATTAAAAGAATAAAAAGGAAAATCAAATAAAAAAATAAAGATGTGCAAACCATGGGGGGTATTCAGACCCAAAGGGAGGTTTTTTGTGAGAAATCTGGCCCATTAGACAAAAAACCTTGTTTGACTTTCTGATATCACGTGCGTGTTCATTGACTCCTGAGTACCATGGTCTGCATTCTTTGGCCATTGGATTGGATTTCATGGCCATTTGTGTTCTGGCCTCAACGTTCCTTAATCTTCTCAGGATGTCTGTCTCGTCATGCATAAGTTCTTCTTTTGGCCATTTGGCTTTTGGCTTTTGGCCATTTGTGTTTTGGCCTCAACGTTCCTTAATCTTCTCAGGATGTCTGTCTCGCCATGTATTGGTGTCATGCATAAGTTTTTCTACTTTGGCCATTTGGCTTTTGGCTTTTGGCTTTTGGCCTTTGGCCTTTTGGCTTTTGGCCTCAATGTTCCTTAATGAACCTGCATGGGATCCTGTCTAAATCTGCAGTGTTGAATCTCACGAACACATTAAATAAAATCATAAAATGCAAATAAAGCCAATATATGAAGAAATTTAATGTTTAGGCACAATATGACATGTATGAATGATTATACCCTTTTGATCATGGAGATCAAATCAATCTTACCCTTACTGGAAACTGGAAAATTAGTGACCTGAATGCTTTTATGCCTTACTGGAAAATTAGGATCATGGAGATCAAGCCAGCCTTATCCTTACTGAAGAAGTAGTGAGGTGTTGGTTTGTAACTGTGATGGCTTGTTTGTAGTGAGAGAGGGATTTGTAATAAGGATTTCAAGGTTTTAGGGTTCTTGAAAGAGTTTGATATTCTAACAGTGTTGTAGCAAGGTTTTTTTTCTCTCTTCTTTTCTCTTCCCTCGTTTGTGTGAAAAGAAGGTGATTATATAATGAAAATTAGGGTAAAGCAAATGGGCTTTGAATGTGCAATTGGGCCTCCAATATTCACTTGAATTCGTCACTTTCCAGGCTAAATCGCAGGGACTTAAGTGCATTTTTTGAAGTTGAAATATGAAAACAAAATGTAGCCGACATCGAGAACTAACTCCTGTCCGAAAATCGACTCAATCGGATAAACGGTGAATTAGTTATGAATTTTTGAAGTTTCAGCTCAGACAAACTTATTTTGGGCTCCAGTGTCGACTCTGACACGTTCTTCAATAAAAAACTGGTATTGATCGGTGCATAATTTGGTCTCGACTTTTGAAGCAAAGTTGTAGATCTATGAGTCAGGGACCTTGTGTAAAAATATGAGCCCAATCCGATAAAAATTGACCGAGTTATGAATTTTCGAAGTTTCGGCCCAGATGAAATAATATTCAGCATTCAGGATTTTCAGCGTGTCACGCACTCTAAGCAAAAAACGAAGGCCTTTTGAACACCGTTCGAACTCGATACCTCCTGTGAAAATGTAGCCAACTCAATTTTTGAAATTTTGGCGCCGGAACCAGCTCGATACGATGAAAATCGACCAAGTTATGATTTTCTGAACATGACGCAAATAAACTTCTGTCACAAATTTTCTGTACGAAAATACTTGATAAATCCACATTTTTGAAGACCTTCTGATCGAAATTGGCTTCCAGCCGTGATAGATGAAAACATAGATAATGTCAAGACGGAATTTTGTCCACCGGAACGGGTTCAAAAAGAGTCACGATCTTCAAGTTATGAATTTTTTAGCGCGTAAAAACTGCACTTTCAGCACACTTTTTCACCATATTTCTTCGAGAAAACTCACACATTCGGATACCTTCTTTAAAGAATTGACTCTTGAGCCGAACCTGAATTTGAGAATACATTATCAGAGATATCTTGGCGAAAGAATACCTGAATATGACGCGCCGGGTTGGACTTGTGAATTTTTCTTGAAATGTTTTGAGAAATATGGGAGGGCAAATTTTGGGGTACAACAGTTGCCCCTGTTCAATCTTCTTAGACCTGAGGATGCAGATTGGCTGATGTGCCTTTCGTAATCCGAAGGTGGAAGATGATTGAACACTAGAGTGCCCAGAAATTTGTGCTCACATAGTAGCAGTGTGGTGGTGGAATGGGCTTATAGATGTCTTTTGGAGATTGATGGATAGGATGATGAACTTATAGATGCCATGCTGAGAGATGATGGATGGTGGATGGGCTTATAGATGCCATCTGGGTGTCAATCGCGTAAGAGATTCCTTATCGAGAACTTGCGTACCTGCAAAAGAAAATGATTACCTGACCTGTTACAGGAGCTGGTCTTCAAACTCTTCGTGTTAGATGTGTCCTGACTGGTTACAGGAGCTGGATCTAGAGCTTCAAACGATGATGAATGAACCAGGGATGGTTACTACCTCAACAGGAACGGTGAGAGAACCTTGGACGACTTTAACCTCAGCAGTAATCGTTGGGAAAATCTTGGGATGATTACTACCTCCACAGTATCGGGGAGAGAACCATAGACGACTACAACCTCAACAGCAATCATTGAGAGAATCTTGGATAACTTCAACCTCAACAGCAATCATTGAGAGAATCTTGGGATGATTACTACCTCCGCAATATCGGGGAGAGAACCACAGGCGACTACAACCTCAACAGCAATCATTGAGAGAATCTTGGGCGACTTCGACTTCAACAGTATCATTGAGCGAATCTGGGGATGATTACTACCTCCGCAGTATCGGGGAGAGAACCACAGGCGACTACAACCTCAACAGCAATCATTGAGAGAATCTTGGGCGAATTTGACTTCAACAGTATCATTGAGCGAATCTGGGGATGATTACTACCTCCGCAGTATCGGGGAGAGAACCACAGGCGACTACAACCTCAACAGCAATCATTGAGAGAATCTTGGGCGACTTCGACTTCAACAGTATCATTGAGCGAATCTGGGGATGATTACTACCTCCGCAGTATCGGGGAGAGAACCACAGGCGACTACAACCTCAACAACAATCATTGAGAGAATCTTGGGCGTCTTCTACTGAGTCTTTATCAGGAAAATCTGTTTGGGGTCGATTTAGCTGGACTAGAGAAGGCCTTGGACTGGATAAGAAACAGAAAATCTTAGGGTCGATTAACTGAACCGGTCTAGGTCTTGAAATGTCTTCAACTGGATAAGAAACAGGGAGATCTTAGGGTCGATCTGACTGAACCAGAGAAGGCCTTGGACTGGATAAGAAACAGAAAATCTTAGGGTCGATTAACTGAACCGGTCTAGGTCTTAAAATATGATTGAGAACTTAACTGAATCTTTCCTGAAAGGTAAAGGTCAGTCATATGCAATGCATGATATGGATCAAGCAATGATGTTCTCAATATAAATGTGATTTGTAAGATATGATGCGTATATGCATGCTATAATGATTTATGTGATGTTTATGAATGTATGTTTTTGAAAGTAAACCCTTGACGGGTGTCGGGAAGTCACTCCTGGGCTGATGTTGAAGAATAGATCTTTGCTTTCGCTGGGGATGATAGTTGCAAGAATACCGGTAGGAGAAGATAACTCCGTTGAGGAATAACCTTGGCGAATGGATTACTCTGCGGGGAGAAAAGTACTCTAACGATCTTGCTGGGAAGCAATACTCTGTGGGGAGAGAGGTACTTTGCTGGAATGTTGATAATAACTTGCTGGGGATACCCTTGTTGTGTTGGAAGTGCTGATAGACTTCGTTGGGGATAAGAAAGAATTGTGTTGACGACGACCTTTCCGTGGCTTTTGGCTGAGGATAACCCAGTTATATCCTGTTAGGGAAATAACTCTTTGAATAAAGTCGGGCGACGCGTTCGTGCTCTGCGAGGATAAGCTTCCAGAATCTACTGGGGATAAGCTTACTTCTTAGGGAGATGGATTCCAACTTTCCTGGGGGAGCTGGATTGGACTCTCTTGGGGAAGTTTTGAATTGTACCGGGGAAATGACACCAATGAATGTCTGGTATACCGCCGGGGAACAATCTTTAGGTCAAGACTGCCGGGGATGCTTGTTAAGAATATATATGCTGCTGGGGAATGTTGAGATCTGCTGGAGGATATCCAACTCCTTAAGTTTGGCTGTAACTTTGCTCGGGGAGAGTGTATTGACCTGCTGGCTCACTCTGGGGAATTAGGATATCTGGTTATGTTCTTCAGGTGAACTCACCTTGGTACTTTGGCGGATGGATCCATTAGATCGCTTAGACCACTCATCATTGCCCCTGTTTCTGTTGGAGAAGAAGGTACCTGTGAAGGTGTTTGACGACCGCCGTTTGACAAATCTTCTTCCGGTAGGCAAGTGATGAGATATCGGGACATGGTCGTACGCTTCGATCCCTAATTTTTGCCTGGACCGCCCTTTCGGATTTTCAGTCCACCGGGATACCCATTTTTGCCCAAGCCGCCTTTTCAGGTTTTCGACTTGCCGGGTGTACAGATTTTTCATTTTCATCCCTTATTTTTGCCCGAACCCTTTTGGTTCGTCTGGAAGCCCTTGTTTTTGCCTAGGTGTGTCAATCTAGCGGGTCTTTGATTACGCGTAGTATTTTTTCTTCGACTATGTCCGTGCTTTCAGAATGTAAGGAGTTGCCCCTGTTAGAAGTGTTTTGTCATGCCACCGGAAGGTGTTTTGATCAGGCAAGATTTATTGTTGAAATGCCCCAGGTGACTCATGCGGAGATTTGCCCCAGGCTATTTGGCCTTTGAATCTTGACTGGATTGCCCCAGATAATGGACCACGGTCATGTCTGCCCCTTGATTGGAAGTACTCTTGTTCATTAGGCATTCGTCGTGCGAATTTCTATGCTGTTCAAACAAAAAGTCATATGCAAACAAAGTTATGTTAAAATGCAAAGCTTATGTCTGTCTTGAAGATTTTGAAAATGCATTCTTTTTCATAAAACAAGTGAATGTTTGTAAAACGTGATGTCAACTCCGTATTTACCGTAAGCCTTAAGGAGTCAGGATACCTTTCGGCACAGTATGCTTTCGAACTAACCCATGCTTCAGCTAGGACTTTTAAGGGTTATAACGTGGCCTGGTTCACGGTTTAAGAAACAGGATAAAGGCTCAAATTTTATTTGTACCCACCCGCTCTTCGTGATGTTCTCCAAACCTAAACTCAATTGATCATACGTTAGACCTTGTTTGAGTCTTTGCTCTGATTTTCCGGTGATGATTCAGATGTTGATAACTTATTTTGAATAGGCAGTCATTCCTTTCTTGTTGAGGGTTGGTAAGACCTCTTTCTTGTCTGATTTTTTTTTTATCCCTTTCTTTTTTTGCCTGAACTGTTTCCTTTTTTGGAATTACAGTCAGCGGGATGCCCCAGTTTTGTAAGTCTCCTTCATGGGTTTTGACTTAATGGGTTTTTTTTTTATTTTGAAAGATAATGACTGCCTTTCTTTATTGATCATTCGGAACCATCACTGTCTTTCTTTGTTTTGTAAGGATCTTTTTGGTGCCATTCGTTATGCACTTGGATCAACTGAGAGAACTACCCTGCCCCAGGTTATGATGAAGGGTTTTGAATTTCGAAAAGAAAAACTCCTACTTCTTTGGCTCAGAGGGGTTGACGAGGGATTATCATCCTTATAACTCCAGTGTTTAGGGATTGAAACAATGCCTGTACCTCATCAGCGGGGTCTGTTCAAAAGCATACTGTAGATTTTGGTATCGTTTTCGTCATCCTCCCTCATGAGGCTTAGAATTATTAATTGAGAGTTGACATCAGAAAAAATATGAAGATAATTTGCATATAGTGAATACGAATATATTGTTTCAGAATAGACATATGCGACGCATTAATGAAATAACAATGTTTAACATGAGTAAATGTTTGAACAAAAGAAAATTGCAACTTGAACATTCGAATGAACAAAATTTTCTCAATCCTAGCCATGATTTGGCAAGGGAGCAGTGATTATGTTCGGAGTCTCAGGTACTTCAAACTGAATCTCTCCAGCGTCGATCATGTCTTGAATCTTGTTTTTGAGAGGCCAGCAGTTGTCCGTAGTATGCCCCGGGCTATCAGAATGGTATGCGCACCTATCGTTGGGATGATAGTTAGGAGCAGAAGTGTTTGGATTCTGGAGAGGAGCCCTTAAGGTGATCAGCCCTGCCTCCAACATTTGTTGTAGTGCTTGATCCAGCGACATATTGATCTTGGTGAACTGCCTTTTAGGCTTGTCTGGTTTGCTCTGATCAGCCCGTTGTTCTGGGCGAGGTCGTTGTTGGA
Organism: Vicia faba; assembly: GCA_948472305.1. Taxonomy (NCBI): domain Eukaryota; kingdom Viridiplantae; phylum Streptophyta; class Magnoliopsida; order Fabales; family Fabaceae; genus Vicia; species Vicia faba. The sequence continues at coordinate 266,580,776 of OX451740.1, forward strand.
CCTGTGAAGTAATAGCAGCTTGGAGAGGCCCAAACCTTTGACTTCTTGGAAGTTGATTAATGACTGGGTCCCTGACTTGGGCTGGTTGCTTCATGTCTTGATGAAGCTGACTGATCATGGCCCTCAGCTCTCCTTGCTCCTGAGCTAAACCTTGAATGAGTGCCCTTTGCCCCAGCATCTGGGTTTTCAGTGTGTCTACCTCAGCTTGTAGACATTTCAACTGTTCGTCCTTGTCATCTTCAGGACTCTTTCTGATCAGATTCCCCATGAGGAGTGTCCTCAACTCTTCCTGCCCCTTGGATAGGCTTAGGAAGATCTCTTTGAACTGAGTCTCTTGAGTGTGAAGGTCCTGGTTATCTTGTTGGGAAGCCATGGCTGAAATAAACAGCAGGGAGGGTAAGTGACCTGCAACAAGGGTACCTTTTATGCAATGATATGTATGATATGCATGCAATGTTTTCAAGGATCTCGCGGGGTAAACAAGAAATTTGTTAGAGCTGGGATCCGGTAGCTTGATTGAAGGAACTTCATATTTGTTGAGAGTCCTTTTTCAAGGGTCAAAGGCTCACCATATCCAGTGGGTCATAGCCTCTGACAACTTTGGCTAGAGGAAAATAAATCCTCTTTGTCCCTTGCTAGATGTTTGATTCATCATGACCTGCATCACAAGCCCTTGAGATCCTTGAAATGGGTTAGTCCTCATGTAGGATGTATGCAATGGTATGATGTTATGATGCATGGGGTAATATGGATAAACCCTGTTATGAGCCCTTATTAAGGACTGCAAACCAAAGCCTGCAAGAAACTCAAGTAAAACCTGTCATGAGTCCTAATTAAGGACTATGAACAAGACCTACGAGAAACTTAGTAAACCCTGTCATGGGTCCCAACAAAACCTGCAAATAGTTCATGTGTCAGATAAAGCATGCAAGTAGTCAAGTACGAAGGCACACAAGTCACACAAGAGAAAGCCCTTAGAGTTTAAGGCCAGCATGGGGTCAGGGGTACTACCCTCTTGAAGTTGGTGGGTTCAACCTGTCCTATTAGAAGTAACCGGGTTCTAAAGGTCCCAATATCACGGGATTGCTTTCATTGTTCATCGTTTCGATTTAGCCACTGAACTGGCGACCGAAATATTCCAGGAAAGCAACCCTCAATTGAGTGTAGTATCGAGTATCAACCAACCTCGGACTGCACCAAAGTCAGTTATCTCACTACCCTAAAGAGGCCAAGATAGTTCAATTAAGGTTCCTAAGGTCTGTTGATGCTTCATGACACCACGCGGAGGCCCCGTACTCTCCTTGACTGAACTCAAGGGTTACCGGTACACACCAAAGTGCCACATCAACGTAGCAGACTGTTTCAACCATGTCGGTATACCCCGCACAGTTCCCTCACAGTCTTGTTGCTACTTTCTAAGAAGGTATCCCCAGATCCGGGTTAGGATCTATAGAACTCCCAAGACAGTACCCACAATTTAAAGCAAACAATTCAGACAATTGAAAACACAAGTGATCTTAGTCTTAAGGTACACCTCACTTTAAAAGCATCCCCAGCAGAGTCGCCAGTTCTGTGATCGGTGGATCTGGAACTGACTGTTTAACGCTGGTTCGCGAAATGTCGCGGAAGCAAGAGTCGCCACCGTCTTTTATTTTCTCCAACATGGACAGGACAAAAGCACAACAAAATTCCTTATGAGATAGTTTCTCGGTTCGGGAGGTAGATTTATAGAAAGGGAAGGTGTTAGCACCCTTTCTATCCATGGTTATCCAAGGGCTCTTAGATACTTGCTCATTTGTGTTTTCAAAAGTGTTTGCTTTTCAATTGTGAGTGGGTTTGAAAAAGTTTCTTTGAAAGTTTCAGAATAACTCTTGTATCAATCCTCAAGAGTGTTTGAAAAAAGTTGTTTTGAAAGCTTTTTGAAAAGTGTCAGTGTGAAAAGAGTTTTTGATTTTTTTTTTGAAATAGAGCAAGTATCTATGAGTCATCTACCTACCCTAAGGAATTAGGTTGTGTAAATGTCCTTAAGGTAGTGCCATCCCACCATTGAGGGGTAGGTAGCACCACCGTTAGAGGTGTTCGGGTCAATTCGAGTTTAGGGACAGTGTGGTCACCAGAGCAACAGTAGGACACCTTAGAAGCTACCCTTATGCCATTGATCCTTTTTAATTCCGAGGCAACCATTTCGAGGCAACTGGATCATGTCATGGACATAAGGACTTACTAAAACGTCCTATACTCGACGACCACGTTTAGAAGGCAAGGCAACAGTGAGGCGTACCCTAAGAGTGGTGTGTGAATTTGTGTGTTATTTTCATGTTAATATTTGTCTTTGATCATGCATTTGGTGAGCTACGCTTGTTTTTAATTTAGGCCATACATTCTTTCATGTGATTAGAACTTAAGAGTGCGGAAATTTAAATGCGGAAGGTAAAATCCTACGCTATTACAAGGCGCGGGTCTATACATCGCCAAATTAACAAAGACCTGTTTTGATAAAAATGCGGAAAGTAAAATAAATTCCTAATTACTATTACATGGCTTGAGCAATTACATAATATTCATAAGAAAATAAAATAAATACGCGAAAGCATAAAAATAGAACGTTCGAGGGCGTTGGACCCTTTTGAAATTAAATGGAATGAAAAGTTAATTAATTATTAAATTAAAGAAAAGAAATGTTTTTTTGATGGTTTTTGTATTTATGAAATAAAGAAAATTAAAATTCAAGAGAAACCCTAATTCTAAGTTGTTTTTAATTATTAAAGAAAAATATTAAAGTTTAACCTAATTTAATAAATATTTAATGTACATGTTTATTTACAAAATAAATTAGTAATTAATAATAATGATGATAAGAAAAAATTATTTATTAAGAAAAATGATAAAAAGTTAAAAAAACCTAATTTCTACATATTTTAATTTATTGAGAAAAAGATTAAAGTTTTAAAACCTAATTTACTAAACTAATTATTAAAGTTTATTTACAAAATAAATTAATAGTGAAATAATAATAATTAAATATATTTTAGTTTCTGATTTTTTATCTTATGAAAATTAATTTATGAAATTAAAGAAAACAATTGAAAACAATTAAAAGAATAAAAAGGAAAATCAAATAAAAAAATAAAGATGTGCAAACCATGGGGGGTATTCAGACCCAAAAGGAGGTTTTTTGTGAGAAATCTGGCCCATTAGACAAAAAGCCTTGTTTGACTTTCTGATATCACGTGCGTGTTCATTGACTCCTGAGTACCGTGGTCTGCATTCTTTGGCCATTGGATTGGATTTCATGGCCATTTGTGTTCTGGCCTCAACGTTCCTTAATCTTCTCAGGATGTCTGTCTCGTCATGCATAAGTTCTTCTTTTGGCCATTTGGCTTTTGGCTTTTGGCCATTTGTGTTTTGGCCTCAACGTTCCTTAATCTTCTCAGGATGTCTGTCTCGCCATGTATTGGTGTCATGCATAAGTTTTTCTACTTTGGCCATTTGGCTTTTGGCTTTTGGCTTTTGGCCTTTTGGCCTTTGGCCTTTTGGCTTTTGGCCTCAATGTTCCTTAATGAACCTGCATGGGATCCTGTCTAAATCTGCAGTGTTGAATCTCACGAACACATTAAATAAAATCATAAAATGCAAATAAAGCCAATATATGAAGAAATTTAATGTTTAGGCACAATATGACATGTATGAATGATTATACCCTTTTGATCATGGAGATCAAATCAATCTTACCCTTACTGGAAACTGGAAAATTAGTGACCTGAATGCTTTTATGCCTTACTGGAAAATTAGGATCATGGAGATCAAGCCAGCCTTATCCTTACTGAAGAAGTAGTGAGGTGTTGGTTTGTAACTGTGATGGCTTGTTTGTAGTGAGAGAGGGATTTGTAATAAGGATTTCAAGGTTTTAGGGTTCTTGAAAGAGTTTGATATTCTAACAGTGTTGTGGCAAGGTTTTTTTTCTCTCTTCTTTTCTCTTCCCTCGTTTGTGTGAAAAGAAGGTGATTATATAATGAAAATTAGGGTAAAGCAAATGAGCTTTGAATGTGCAATTGGGCCTCCAATATTCACTTGAATTCGTCACTTTCCAGGCTAACTCGCAGGGACTTAAGTGCATTTTTTGAAGTTGAAATGTGAAAACAAAATGTAGCCGACATCAAGAACTAACTCCTGTCCGAAAATCGACTCAATCGGATACACGGTGAATTAGTTATGAATTTTTGAAGTTTCAGCTCAGACAAACTTATTTTGGGCTCCAGTGTCGACTCTGACACGTTCTTCAATAAAAATATGGTATTGATCGGTGCATAATTTGGTCTCGACTTTTGAAGCAAAGTTGTAGATCTATGAGTCAGGGACCTTGTGTAAAAATATGAGCCCAATCCGATAAAAATTGACCGAGTTATGAATTTTCGAAGTTTCGGCCCAGATGAAATAATATTCAGCATTCAGGATTTTCAGCGTGTCACGCACTCTAAGCAAAAAACGAAGGCCTTTTGAATACCGTTCGAACTCGATACCTCCTGTGAAAATGTAGCCAACTCAATTTTTGAAATTTTGGCGCCGGAACCAGCTCGATACGATGAAAATCGACCAAGTTATGATTTTCTGAACATGACGCAAATAAACTTCTGTCACAAATTTTCTGTACGAAAATACTTGATAAATCCACATTTTTGAAGACCTTCTGATCGAAATTGGCTTCCAGCCGTGAGAGATGAAAACGTAGATAATGTCAAGACGGAATTTTGTCCACCGGAACGGGTTCAAAACGAGTCACGATCTTCAAGTTATGAATTTTTTAGCGCGTAAAAACTGCACTTTCAGCATACTTTTTCACCATATTTCTTCGAGAAAACTCACACATTCGGATACCTTCTTTAAAGAATTGACTCTTGAGCTGAACCTGAATTTGAGAATACGTTATCAGAGATATCTTGGCGAAAGAATACCTGAATATGACGCGTCGGGTTGGACTTGTGAATTTTTCTTGAAATGTTTTGAGAAATATGGGATGGCAAATTTTGGGGTACAACACAAGGCTTTGGGGCAATTACATAAGATTAAAAAAGAAAAATAGAAGCAAACGCGCGAAAAGGAATTATAATCGAAGGTGCGAGGGCGTTGGACCCTTTAAGGAAATTGAATTGAAATTACAAATTAATTAATGATTAAATAAAGAAAAGAACTTGTTTTTTGTGTTTTTTTGGTATTTATGAAAATAAAGAAAATTGATTAAAATTAAAAATTAAATAAAACCCTAATTCTAGTTTGTTTTTAATTATTAAAAAAATGTTTAAGTTTTGACCTAATTTACATTAATTATTTAATTACAAGTTTATTTACAAAAATAATTAAGAATTAATAATAATGAAAAAGGTTATTTATTAAGAAAAAGAAAAAAAAAGTACTAAAACCCTAATTTCTACATTTTTTTGTTATTAAGAAAATATTAAAATTGAAAGCCTAAATTAAACTAATTGGATTATTAAAATTTATTTACAAAAATATTGATGAATTAAAACATATTTTTATTTTTATGATTTTCTGTTTTTTTATATTGTAAAAATTATTTTGTGGAATTAATTAAAACAAAAGAAAAAAACAATTAAAATAAAAAGAAGAAAGAAAAAGGAAAAAGAAAATGCAAACCATGGGGGTGCTGGCCTTTTTTGGGAGGTTAATGTGCAGCAATTAAGCCCATTGAGATGCAAGGCCTGGTTGACTTTCAATGATCACATGGGACTCAGTTGACCAACGCGCATGGTGAGCCACTTTTGTGGCCTTCAGATCAGAGCTTATGTACACTTGGCAGGCCAGGAGATGAGGTTGCACAATGGTCCCTTATGAGCATACTGCACAGAAGCGCGTTAAAGAAAAAATTATAGAGAAAGTGGGGGACCTGGGAATCGAACCCAGGTCCCAATACCTGCATGCCAGCGCGTTTGCCAATGGAGCCAGTGTGTTTCTTTGTTAGTTATATGGAATATAAATAATATAATGGAAAACAAGCATTATTCTGGAATAATAAAAAAAACGCGCCAGTATTCAAACTGGCCAACCATGATCAGACACGCAGCCTTCTTCTTCATCTTTTCCCTGTAACTGAAATCAAATAGCGGGGGTTTTAAACCCCCACTAACCATAACATACAAAAATAGCGATTAGCATATAGTTGGAAAGAAAAAGGGCGCGAGGTGTGAAATTGGTTCGTTTGGACATTCTGAATCCAGTGGTATAGGTCTCGTGGCTTAATTTTTCCACATGAAAGAAACCCTAATTTCAAACCTCTGAAACCCTAAAGAGCTTCCATGGTGGATTCTCATACAGGCCTTATTAATTCAATTAAAGCATGCTATCAGCTTCAGAATACTCACGTTAGTCCAAATCCATGATTAAAAATCAAAAATACTGCATGAATAATGAAACACGAATATGAAAATTTTCAAGGAAAGTCAGACTTTGTTATACCGATTCCTTGCGTATGTAGGGTTGGTTTCAATTGGAGAAGCTTCCTGGTAATGCCAGGAGTGGATTGGAATAGTTATTTGGCTTTGAAACGAGCTCTAACTGTGAAAACAGTTTTCAATTTTTGGAAAAAATGCAAAGTTGTTCTTTCAATTCTTGCGCAACTTTCTTCTCCTTGGCCTTAGGGTTATGATGTGTATATATGTGTGAGTGCATTAGGTCAGAAAAATCAAGCCCAAAGCCTTGTATTCAATGATTTTGAATATTTGATTTTCAAGCATCTTTTTCAATCTTTTCTTGCCAAGGAACTTGCCTTTTTTGGAAGATCTTGCCTCTTGAGCATGTGCACGAAATATTTAGGTCATAAAGAGTGAATATGCTGCATAAAAAGATTTGGAAAACATGTTTTAGTATTTTTCTTATATTTAATTTTAATTAAATGAATTAATAGGATAATAAACTCAATTAATTAATTAAAAATAAGAAAATAACTCCCCTTTGGGTCAATGGGTCGTGCATAGCCTTTGGGTAATGATTCATGGAAGAAATTAAGGTCCATTAGCAATTTTGAGGCATTTGAAGCAAAGTTGACTTTTCAAAATTCCCAAAACTTTCCCAACTTCCACAAGGCATATCTTGCTCAATTTTTAAGCTTTGATCATGTTCTTGGACATTTTGGAAAGGTCTTGAAGTCCTCTAACCAATTCCTTTGGTCCCATGTCATTTTTATTTACCAATCTCAAGTTATGGTCTTTGACTTAAAGTGCCTTTTTGTTGACTTTTGAAAATGACCTATAATGTTGAGATTGATAACTTTTTGTGAGAGCATTTCTTGGACTTGAAGTGTGAAGATGAGTTGTAGGAAATGTCATTCTCTTCAAAATGAGCTTTGGATGGAATTTTTCTGATAAACCATGTGGAAGTTATGCCCTGGTCAATTTGCAGTTGCCTTTTTCAACTGTCCAAAAATAGAAACTTTTGCATCTTAAGACCTTTTGAGCCATGCTTTGAGAATCATGATCAAGAATTGATCAAATGATGTTTGTGGCTTCAAAATAAGATGTTGACCAAAAATTTGGACTTTTGACTGTCAAATGACCATTTTGCCCCTGCAGTTGACTGTTGAGCAATTAGGGTTTTTGACTGTGCAATTTTGTGCTGTGAGTCTTGAAACTTGGCATGAGGATGCTTGACAATGTTTGTAGGCATGTGGGACTTGATTAGACCCTTGGAAACTTCAATTTCTTTGCCAGAACCAAAACCCTAATTTTTGACTGTTAGGAGGCCATTGGACTGTGCAACCCTTGGGAGATTTTGAAGCATGCTCTTAGCAAATCTTGAAGAATATGGGAGGGCAAATTTTGGGGTACAATAGTTGCCCCTGTTCAATCTTCTTAAATCTGAGGATGTAGATTGGCTGGCGTGCCTTTCGTAATCCGAAGGTGGAAGATGATTGAACACTAGAGTGCCCAGAAATTTGCGCTCACATAGTAGTGTGATGGTGGGAATGGGCTTACAGATGCCATTTGGAGATTAGTGGATAGGAGGATGGGCTTATAGATGCCATCTGGGTGTCGATCGCGTAAGAGATTCCTTAGAGAGAACTTGCGTACCTCAACGGGACGATGAGAGAACCTTGGACGATTACTACCTCCACAGTAAAGGGGAGAGAATCTGGGGCGATTACTACCTCAACAATAACGGCGAGAGAATCTGGGGAGATTACTACCTCAACAGTAACGGTGAGAGAATCTGGGGTGATTACTACCTCAACGGGATGATGAGAGAACCTTGGACGATTACTACCTCAACAGTAACGATGAGAGAACCTTGGGCGATTACTACCTCAACAGTAACGATGAGAGAATCTTGGATGTCTTCTACTGAGTCTTCATCAGGAAAATCTTTAGGAATCGATTTAACTGGACTAGAGAAGGCCTTTGACTAGATCGGCATCAGAAAAATCTTTAGGAATCGATTTAACTGAACCAGGCAAGGTCTTGGAATCTTCAACTAGAATAAGAATCAGGGAGATCTTAGCGTCGATCTGACTGAACCAGAGAAGGCCTTTGACTGGATCGGCATCATAAAAATCTTTAGGAGTCGATTTAACTGAACCAGACAAGGTCTTGGAATCTTCAACTGGAATAAGAATCAGGGAGATCTTAGGGTCGATCTGACTGAACCAGAGAAGGCCTTTGGCTGGATCGGCATCAGAAAAATCTTTAGGAGTCGATTTAACTGAACCAGGCAAGGTCTTGGAATCTTCAACTGGAATAAGAATCAGGGAGATCTTAGCGTCGATCTGACTGAATCCAGAGAAGGTCTTGGATTAACTTTGACTGGATAAGAATCAGAAAAACCTTAGAATCGATTTAACTGAACCAGAGGAGGTCTTGGACATAGCTGAGAACTTAACTGGATCTTTCCTGAAAGGTAAAGGTCAGTCATATGCAATGCATGATATGGATCAAGCAATGATGTTCTCAATATAAATGAGATTGTAAGATATGACGCGTTTATGCATGCTATAATGTATGGAAATGCGATGTTTATGAATGTATTTTCGTCTAGGAAAATATATCCTTGACGAATGCCGGGAGTTAAAATCCTGGGCTGATGTAGAGCTTTTGTTTCCACTGGGGATGATGATTGCAAGAATATCGGTAGGAGAAGATGACTCCGTTGGGGGATAAACTTGACGAAGAGATTACTCTGCGGGGAAAAATTACTCTAGCTACCTTGCTGGGGAACAGTACTCTGTGGGAAGAGAGGTACGTTGTTGAGATGCTGATGGTAACTTCGCTGGGGATACCATTGTTATGTTGGAAGTGTTAATAGACTCCGCTGGGGATAGGAAGACTTCGCTGAGGACGATCTTTCCGTGGATTTTGGCTGAGGATAACCCAATTATATCCTGGTAGGGAAATAACCTTTGAATAAAGTCGGGGGACGCGTTCGTGCTCTGCAGGGGATAAGCTTCCAGAATCTACTGGGGATAAGCTTCCTGCTGGGGAGATGGTTCAGCTTTCCTGGGGAAATCTTCAGACTGGACTCTCCTGGGGAAATCTTTGAGATATATTGGGGAAGAGATTCCACTGAATGTCTGGTATACCGCCGGGGAACAGTCTTAGACCAAGACTTCCGGGGATGCTTGTTAAGAATGTTTGTATACTTCGCTGAGGAATGTTGAGATCTGCGGGGGATACCCAACTTCCTTAAGGTTGATTGTATAGCTTTGCTTGGGGAGAGTGCATTGACTTGCTGACTCACTCTCTGGGGAATTAAGATATACTGGTTATGTTCTTCAGCCGAACTTACCTTGGTACCTTGGTGGACAGAACAATTAGATCGCTTAGACCACTCATTATTGCCCCTGCTTCTAATGTTACCTGTAATTAATCCTTTGTTTCATATGCAAATATTTATGAGTTAGCAATTATTGTCAAATGCATATATCACAAATTGAACCTTGGACGTTCTTCGCAAAACAAAACAGAAAAGGCAAAACAATTGGCAATTTTAACTAAAAAGTGATTTTGTATTGAATTTTGAATTTGCCTGTAAATAGGCATTTATGTACAAGAGGCTGACGTCCTAGTAAGAGAACGCCGCCGAATAAAAGAGTTTATACAAATTTGTACAAAAGGGAAAACAAAACAGCTATGTGAAAAGAACGATCCCACTGGGTTCCAACTCTGCTATCGCCTTTATATCTTCGAGCGTCTCATCACTTGATGACCTAGCTGAAGATGAAGCTGATTGATTGATGCCGTCTGAACTTGATGTTGATACCGGATTCTGGATGCAAGGTGATCCAATGAGACATAGTATTACGCTTTAATCCCTAACTTTTTCCTGGACCGCCCTTTCGGGTTTTCGGTCCACCAGGATACCCATTTTTGCCCAAGCCGCCTTTTCAGGTTTTCGACTTGCCGGGTGTACAGGTTTTTTTTCATTTCATCCCTCATTTTGCCCGAACTCTTTTGGTTCGCCGGGAAGCCCTAATTTTTGCCTAGGTATGTTAGCCTAGCGGGTCTTTATTATGCGTAGTATCTTTTTACTATGTCTGCATTGGCGGGGTGAGGAAGGTCGTCACCATCCATGGTGGTTAGAATCATGGCTCCTCCTGAGAACACATGTTTAACCACAAATGGCCCTTCGTATGTGGGGGTCCATTTTCCCCTTGGATCACTCTGAGGAAGGATGATGCGTTTGATTACCAGATCCCCAACTTGATATTCTTGTGGTCTGACCTTCTTGTTAAATGCCCTGATCATTCGTTTTTGGTACGTCTGACCATGACAAATATCAGCAAGTCTCTTTTCGTCAATTAAGTTTAGCTGATCAAGTCGTGTTTGGATCCAATCATCTTCGCTCAGATCTGCATCCTTCATTATCTGGAGAGAGGGTATCTGCACTTCGATCGGTAAGACTGCCTCCATATCGTAGACCAAGGAGAAGGGAGTTGCCCCGGTTGACGTCCTTGCTGAGGTACGGTACCCATGCAGAGCAAACGGTAGCATCTCGTGCCAATCTTTATAAGTCACTGTCATCTTCTGCACAATCTTCTTGATATTTTTATTCGCTGCTTCTACAGCCCCATTCATCTTCGGCCGGTAGGGAGAAGAGTTGTGGTGATGTATCTTGAACTGCTCGCAGAGCTCAGTGATCATCTTGTTATTGAGATTGGTACCGTTGTCTGTAATGATTCTTTCAGGGATGCCGTATCGACATATCAAGTTATATCGAATGAACCGTGCCACAACGTTCTTGGTTACAGTGGCGTAGGAAGCTGCTTCAACCCACTTCGTGAAGTAATCGATCGCCACCAGGATGAAGCGATGTCCGTTGGATGCCGTAGGTTTAATCTCGCCGATCATATCTATGCCCCACATTGCAAAAGGCCAACGTGCAGTCAAAACATTCAGAGGAACTGGAGGAACATGCACCTTATCTGCATAAATCTGGCATTTATGACATGTCCGAGAATGTTGGTAGCAATCAGCTTCCATTGTGGACCAGAAATGCCCTGCCCGAAGGATTTTCTTTGCCATAGTGTGTCCACTGGAATGTGTTCCGAAGGTACCTTCGTGTAGCTCCGCCATGATTCTTTCTGCTTCAGTCTTATCCACACAACGCAGTAAGGTCGAATCATGGTTTCGCTTGTACAGGATGCCATTGCTAAGGAAGAACTTTGCAGCGAACCTTCTCAGAAACTTCTTGTCGTTGACAGATGCACCTTCAGGGTATTCCTGAGCTTCCAAGTATCTCTTCACCTCATGGTACCAAGGTTTCTCAGTCACTACCTCAGCCTCGAGATCACAACAGTATGCCGGTTCGTCCAGTTTCCAGATAATGACCCGGGGAGCCTCATTGTCCCATTTGACTTTGAACATGGAAGACATCGTAGCTAACGCGTCCGCCAGCTGATTCTCCTCTCTTGGGAAATGTTCAAAAGTTATCTCTGTGAAATGGGGGATCAATGTCAACACACACTCTCTGTAAGGAATAAGATTCGGATGTTTCGTATCCCACTCCTCTTTGATCTGATTGATCACGAGAGCGGAATCTCCGAAGACACTCAGAAACTTGATCCTTAAGTCAATCGCAGCTTGGAGACCCATGATGCATGCCTCATACTCCGCCATGTTGTTGGTGCAGTTGAAACATAGCCGGGCAGTGAGTGGAGTATGAGTGCCTTGAGGGGATATGATCACAGCGCCGATACCGTTACCCAAAGCGTTGGAGGCTCCGTCAAAGTGCATAGACCATCGGGATCCTTCCTCAAGTCCTTCATCCGGTCCAGGTAATTCACAATCAGTTACTATCATGATACTCTCGTCTGGAAACTCGAAGTTCATTGACTGATAGTCGTCTACTGCCTGATGTGCCAAGTGGTCTGCCAGTACACTTCCTTTGATGGCTTTCTGAGTTGTGTACTGGATGTCGTATTCTGTCAAGATCATTTGCCATCTTGCTATTCTCCCAGACAGAGCAGGCTTTTCAAATATGTACTTTATTGGATCCATCTTAGAAATCAACAAAGTAGTGTGAGTCAGCATATACTGTCTCAGCCGGCGAGCAACCCATACCAAAGTGCAGCAAGTCTTCTCGAGCAGTGAGTATCGGGTCTCACAGTCGGTAAACTTTTTGCTAAGGTAATAAATGGCATGCTCTTTTCGGCCAGACTCGTCATGCTTCCCAGCACACACCCCATTGAGTTATCGAGTACTGTCAGGTATAGTATCAGAGGTCTCCCTTCAACCGGTGGCATAAGGATGGGTGGTTCTTGGAGATACTCTTTGATTCTGTCAAAAGCGGCCTGACATTCATCGTTCTAACGTACTACCTGATCTTTCTTCAGCAGCTTGAAGATTGGCTCACAGGTAGCAGTTAGGTGCGAGATGAACCGAGCAATGTAATTCAGGCGTCCTAAAAAGCCTCTGACCTCTTTCTCTGTCTTAGGAACTGGCATCTCTTGAATGGCTTTAACCTTAGCAGGGTCCACTTGAATACCCTTATCACTTACAACGAAGCCTAGCAACTTTCCAGACCTTACCCCGAAGGTGCACTTGTTCAGGTTCAATCTCAGCTTGTACAGTTTCAGACGGTCAAACAATTTCTGCAGATGATCCAGGTGTTCCTTCTCAGTTTGGGACCTTGCGATCATGTCGTTGACATATACCTCGATCTCATGATGGATCATGTCATGAAATAAAGAAACCATGGCACGTTGGTAGGTTTCCCCAGCGTTTTTCAACCCGAATGGCATGACCTTGTAGAAGAAGGTGCCCCACTGAGTAACAAAGGTAGTCTTTTCCATGTCTTCAGGAGCCATCTTGATCTGATTATACCCTGAAAAACCATCAATGAAAGAGAACACCTTATGCTGAGCAGTATTGTCAACCAGGACGTCAATGTGAGGTAGGGGAAAGTCATCCTTGGGGCTGGCCCTGTTCAGATCCCTGTAGTCAACACACATTCTGACTTTACCGTCCTTCTTTGGTACCGGCACCACATTAGCAACCCACTGAGAGTAAGAAGTCACTGCAAGAAAGCCGGCGTCAAATTGCTTCATAACCTCAGCTTTGATCTTCTCAGACATCTCTGAACGCATACGGCGGACCTTTTGCTTAACCGGAGGGCAGTCTTCCTTGGTAGGCAAATGATGGACCACAATGTCAGTATCCAACCCAGGCATGTCTTCGTAGGACCAGGCAAAGATCTCCACATAATCATGTAGCATCTGAGTCAACCGTTGCTTCACGCTGAGCTCCAGATTAGCACCAATCTTAACCTCCTTTTTGTCTGCCTCAGTACCCAGATTTATCGTTTCTACTGGCTCTTCATGTGGTTGAATTGCCCTCTCTTCCTGGAGTAACAGTCTTGCCAATTCGCCAGGCACTTCGCAATCATCTTCACCTTCGTCTTCGGCTAAGTTGATCGGATTTTCGAAGTCATAACCGGCAGTAGCAGAGTCGTTACCAGTGAGATCCAGAGTGGATTGAAACCTGTATGAGTGAGTGTGTGTAAATACAGCTGTTTTGCAATATATAAAGAAAGGAAAGAAAGAAAAGGAGCATAAGATTTGAAATGAGAGAAAACGTCCAAGGTCTTTATTCATGATATATGAAATGACAATTAATATTCCCTCACAGATGAAGCCACGGTGCCCCGGGTAAGACACCGGGCCATAAAGTTTCAATTCATTGTTTATTACAAATAAAGGAATTCATTACTGCGTAACAAAAGTAACAGGTAGGTTGTCCTTGGCAATCCAATTCTTAGGTCCACTGTCGGCCGTCGGATAAATCCAGCTGTCGAACTCAGATTCTTCCACCTCGTCATCATCCCTGATAGCATTTACTCCATGAGCGGGTAGGGGAGCTGTCACTACATTGGGCTTCTCAGGTGCCTCAAACTGTACCTCCTTCGCATCAATAAGGTCCTGCACTTTATTTCTTAGGGCCCAGCAGTCATCAGTAGAATGCCCCGGGCTATCGGAGTGATAAGCACAGCGAGCATTTGGATTATACTTGGGAGAGGCAGTGTTCACAACCTTTGGAGCCTCTCTGACAGTCACCAAGTTGGTGGATAGCAACTGCGGCAGGATTTGTGACAAGGTCATACTTAGCCGGGTAAACTCTCTTCTGGGTCTTTCAGCCCTTTGTTGATTGGTTTGCCGAGGAGCGGCAGCAGGCTTAGCAATCACCACCGCGTTGACAGATTGGCGGCGTTCTGGTTTATCTTGCCTTCTAGGCCCATACACAGCACTGGCCTCCTTCTTAAAAGGTTTCTTCTCAGAACTTGAAGATGCTCCTTTCTGAATCTTACCGGACTTCATGCCAGCCTCTATCCTTTCCCCAGTCAGAATAAGGTCAGTGAACCCTGCAGATGAATTGCCAATAAGATGATTAAAGAACGGCCCGGAGAGGGTCCCCAAGAACATATCTACCAATTCACGGTCTGTTAATGGTGGCTGCACCCTGCCAGCCAGATCCCTCCACTTATGTGCATACTCTTTAAAACCTTCGCTTGATCCTAGCGACATACCCTGGAGTTGGGTACGTGTAGGAGCAAGGTCGGCATTATATTGATACTGCTTGTAAAAAGCAGTAGCCAACTCCTCCCAGTTACGAACCTTGGTTCCATCCAGCTGATAGAACCATTCGAGATGAGTCCCTGAAAGACTCTCCTGGAAGAAGTGGATCCACAAGTTCTTGTCCACTGTGTACGGCTGAATCTTCCGCACATAAGATCTGAGGTGTAGCTTAGGGCAAGACGCCTCATCATACTTGGTGAAAGATGGTGCTTTAAACTTGTGAGGGATTATCACACCAGTAGATAAACCCAAGTCTCCGAAATCCAGCCCAGGCACTTGTTGAATTTCCATGGCGTTCAGTCTGTCTTCCAACTGCTTGTACCGGTCTTCAGCCGGAGGATACTGTTCCTCATTAAAATCAGTCTCGTTGTCAGAGACTACCGGACTTGGAGCCCTTCCCCCCTGGGGACTGTCTTTGCCTACAGAAGAACCAGCTTCCTCATTCTGCAGAGTGTTACTAAATCTCCGGCCCGAGTTGAAAAGAACAGTTCTCTTCTTCTTCTTCTCCTTCTTCAGGAGCAAAGCCTTCAGCTCTTCTTGACCTTAAGCCAAACCCATGATCAGCTCCTGAAATTGTGCGTTCTGCGCCTGAAGGGCCTTGATAGACATCTCGGTAGACGATTCAGGGTTCATGATGCTGAAATAAACAGCGAAGAACAGTAAGCAACCTGAAAAGAAGAGTACCTGCTATGCACATGATGAATGGAATGCGTATGATTTATGTTTTCAAAGACAATCGGGAATCAACTTTGTAAACAAAAAGGAACACACTTCATTAGATTCAACTTTGAAACTTAAATTGTTCAACAGATTGCCCTTAGGCGTTACATGGAAATACTGAAAAGGGAAATAAAACTGTAAAAGAACATCCAAAGCTCATCATTGATCCCAGGGTCTCCTCTTCTCAGTATGGATGTAGTCATTCAGAGCTCGCTCATTCTCCAACTGCTTCGTCAGCTTCTGGATCTTCAATTCCTGCTCGTTGAACTTTTCCCGATAAGAATCCCGTTCTTCTCGCAGTTGCGACCAAGACCTCTTTAATGTCTCATAATCAGTAGGTATCTGAGGAGGGAGAACAGTTGGGGGAACCCCATCTTTGTCAGGATACTCAAGAATGATGGGTCTGACAGCTTCGTACGGCATACCTAACTTCTGAGCACGGATGCGAACCCATTTATAGTAGGCTTCCATAGGTAGAGAAGTCTTTGGCCCCAACTCTTGTGGGTCATCTTTATGAACTCTGTCCCAAGCCTTGATGAATCTACGACACAGCTCGTCACTATCCACCTAAAACTCAAAAATGATGTGAGGCACCAACATCTCATGAGGCCCTGCTCTTCTGGCCCTTCCAAACTGACGGAGCGCTAGACATGGATTGTAAGAGATTCCTCCTTGAGTACCAATCAAAGGAACATTAGGGTATTCTCCGCAACGATCAATAACAGCTATCTCATCCAAACCCCTGAGAGTCCAAATGATGTCCTTATCAGTGAGACATTAACCTATGAGCCCAACCTCTTCCTTCTTGGTTCTTCAGCACGAACTTAGGGAGGTGCGAAATAAACCACCTCACCAACAGAGGGATGCAACACCACAGAGTTCCTCGTCTTCGGGCAGTACGAGCATAGAGTTGTTGCAGGATATCACCCAAGAGAGTGGGCACAGGATTCCAAGACATGAAGATCCTTATGGCAGTGACATTGATGAAGTTGTCAGGATTAGGGAACAAGACTAGACCATAGATTAAGAGAGCCAGGATGTCTTCATATGCCCTAAAGTCCAATTCATTCCAGAAATTGTTAGCTTTACCAATCAGAAACTTGGCCAAGAAACCCTTAACTCCGCTTCTAGTCACCCAGTTGTCCATTACTTCTTGGTGGGTCAAGGGGAGAGCTGCAGCAACCTCCTCAAGCCTGAGGGTCTTTTCCCAACCAGTGTAGGGAGTCTGATCCAAGATAGGGATGCCAAGCAAATCAGAGAACTCTTTCAGGGTAGGGACCAGCTGGAAGTCTTGAAAGGTGAAGCACTGGTACAGAGGGTCATAGAACTGGGTCAGGACACTCATCAGCTGTTGGTCCCACTTTGCCGTGACTAAACTGAGAAGAGAACCATGCCTCTGGATGAAGGAAGTAGTATTTGGAATTCTACTAACCAACTCTTCAAGCAACTCATGTGGGTGAACAAAGTTGAACCGGATAGTATTCCTTCGCATAGGCATCATGATGTCCTACAAAACAGAGCAAAGGTGAAACCCTCTTGTCTTTGAAATGGCCAGTCCTTATGTAGGATGCATGCAATGCTCATGATGGCATGATGTTATGATAAAGCACACCACAAATATTTACAAAGGCAAACATGATAAGGCACACAAGTCACACAAGACAAGCCCTTAAAGTTTAGGCCAGCATGGGGTCTAGGTATTACCCTCTTTCAGTTTGTTGGTTCAGACCTGTCCTATCAGAAGTAACCGGGTTCTAGAGGATCCCAATATCACTGACTACCCTTAATCGGTCATAACTCCAGCATCGCAATCTTTTCTTGCGGCCAGAACCATCACGAGAGTTTAGCCTCAATGGGTGTAGCATACTGCTACTGTTCTATTGGCCAAGTTGGGTCATTTAAGGTTCTAAGGTCGGTTGGTGCTTAATGACTCCTCAGAAGACCCATATTCTCCTCGTTGCAACACAAGGGATATCGGTACAGACCAAGGTGCCACACCAATGTAGCCACTGCTTCACCCATGTCGGTCTACGCCGGACAGGTCCCTCACAGCTTATGCTACCTAAACAGGGTATCCCCAGATCCGGGTTAGGATCTATGTAACTCGGATGCAGCCCCACAATTTAAAGCAAACAAGTCAAAACAATTGAAAACACAGTTATGAACTATCCTAAGGTACACCTCACTTTATAAGACTCCCCAGCAGAGTCGCCAGTTCTGTGATCAGTGGATCTGGAACTGACTGTTTAACGCTGGTTTGCGAAATGTCGCGGTAAGCAAGAGTCGCCACCGTCTTTTATTTTCTCCAATATGGAAAGTACAAAAGCACAGAAAAATTCCTTATGAGATTGCTCTCGGTTCGGGAGGTAGGTTTATAGAAAGGGAAGGTGTTAGCACCCTTTCTATCCATGGTTATCCATGGGCTCTTAGATACTTGCTCATTTGTGTTTACAAAAATGTTTGTTTGCTTTTCAAGGTGAGTGGGTTTGAAAAAGTTTCGTTTAAAATTTCAGTTCGACTCTTGTATCAGTCCTCAAGAGTGTTTGAAAAATTTTTTTGAAAGCTTTTTGAAAAGTGTCGGTGTGAAAAGAAGTTTTTGATTTGTTTTGAATTAGAGCAAGTATCTACGAGTCATCTACCTACCCTAAGGAATTAGTCTGTATAAATGTCCTTGAGGTAGTGCCATCCCACCATTGAGGGGTAGGTAGCACCACCGTTGGAGGTGTTCGGGTCAATTCGAGTTTAGGGACAGTGTGGTCACCAGAGCAATAGTATGACACCTTAGAAGCTACCCCCATGCCATGTTCATGGACATGAGGACTTACTAAAACGTCCTATACTCGACGACCACCTTTCGAGGGGCAAGGCAACAGTGAGGCGTACCCTAAGAGTGGTGTGTGAATTGTGTGTCATTTTCAGTTATTATTTGTCTTGATCATGCATTGGGTGAGCTACGCTTTGATTTTTATTTGGGCATACATTCTTTCATGTGATTAACAGTTTAAAGGGTGCGGAAATTAAAATGCGGAAAATAAAGGTCCTACGCTATTACAAGGCGCGGGTCTACATCGCCAAATTAAACAGAGACCCGATTTGAATAAAAGTGCGGAAAGTAAATGTCCTAATTATCTATTACAAGGCTTTGGGGCAATTACATAAGATTAAAAAAGAAAAATAGAAGCAAACGCGCGAAAAGGAATTATAATCGAAGGTGCGAGGGCGTTGGACCCTTTAAGGAAATTGAATTGAAATTACAAATTAATTAATGATTAAATAAAGAAAAGAACTTGTTTTTTGTGTTTTTTTGGTATTTATGAAAATAAAAAAATTGATTAAAATTAAAAATTAAATAAAACCCTAATTCTAGTTTGTTTTTAATTATTAAAAAAATGTTTAAGTTTTGACCTAATTTACATTAATTATTTAATTACAAGTTTATTTACAAAAATAATTAAGAATTAATAATAATGAAAAAGGTTATTTATTAAGAAAAAGAAAAAAAAAGTACTAAAACCCTAATTTCTGCATTTTTTTGTTATTAAGAAAATATTAAAATTGAAAGCCTAAATTAAACTAATTGGATTATTAAAATTTATTTACAAAAATATTGATGAATTAAAACATATTTTTATTTTTATGATTTTCTGTTTTTTTATATTGTAAAAATTATTTTGTGGAATTAATTAAAACAAAAGAAAAAAACAATTAAAATAAAAAGAAGAAAGAAAAAGGAAAAAGAAAATGCAAACCATGGGGGTGCTGGCCTTTTTTGGGAGGTTAATGTGCAGCAATTAGGCCCATTGAGATGCAAGGCCTGGTTGACTTTCAATGATCACATGGGACTCAGTTGACCAACGCGCATGGTGAGCCACTTTTGTGGCCTTCAGATCAGAGCCTATATACACTTGGCAGGCCAGGAGATGAGGTTGCACAATGGTCCCTTATGAGCATACTGCACAGAAGCGCGTTAAAGAAAAAATTATAGAGAAAGTGGGGGACCTGGGAATCGAACCCATGTCCCAATACCTGCATGCCAGCGCATTTGCCAATGGAGCCAGTGCATTTCTTTGTTAGTTATATAGAATAGAAATAATATAATGGAAAACAAGCATTATTCTGGAATAATAAAAAAAACGCGCCAGTATTCAAACTGGCCAACCATGATCAGACACGTTGCCTTCTTCTTCATCTTTTCCCTGTAACTGAAATCAAATAGCGGGGGTTTTAAACCCCCACTAACCATAACATACAAAAATAGCGATTAGCATATAGTTGGAAAGAAAAAGGGCGCGAGGTGTGAAATTGGTTCGTTTGGACATTCTGAATCCAGTGGTATAGGTCTCGTGGCTTAATTTTTCCACATGAAAGAAACCCTAATTTCAAACCTCTGAAACCCTAAAGAGCTTCCATGGTGGATTCTCATACAGGCCTTATTAATTCAATTAAAGCATGCTATCAGCTTCAGAATACTCACGTTAGTCCAAATCCATGATTAAAAATAAAAAATACTGCATGAATAATGAAACACGAATATGAAAATTTTCAAGGAAAGTCAGACTTTGTTATACTGATTCCTTGCGTATGGAGGTTTGGTTTCAATTGGAGAAGCTTCCTGGTAATGCCAGGAGTGGATTGGAATAGTTATTTGGCTTTGAAACGAGCTCTAACTGTGAAAACAGTTTTCAATTTTTGGAAAAAATGCAAAGTTATTCTTTCAATTCTTGTGCAGCTTTCTTCTCCTTGGCCTTAGGGTTATGATGTGTATATATGTGTGAGTGCATTAGGTCAGAAAAATCAAGCCCAAAGCCTTGTATTCAATGATTTTGAATATTTGATTTTCAAGCATCTTTTTCAATCTTTTCTTGCCATGGAACTTGCCTTTTTTGGAAGATCTTGCCTCTTGAGCATGTGCACGAAATATTTAGGTCATAAAGAGTGAATATGCTGCATAAAAAGATTTGGAAAACATGTTTTAGTATTTTTCTTATATTTAATTTTAATTAAATGAATTAATAGGATAATAAACTCAATTAATTAATTAAAAATAAGAAAATAACTCCCCTTTGTGTCAATGGGTCGTGCATAGCCTTTGGGTAATGATTCATGGAAGAAATTAAGGTCCATTAGCAATTTTGAGGTATTTGAAGCAAAGTTGACTTTTCAAAATTCCCAAAAATTTCCCAACTTCCACAAGGCATATCTTGCTCAATTTTTAAGCTTTGATCATGTTCTTGGACATTTTGGAAAGGTCTTGAAGTCCTCTAACCAATGCCTTTGGTCCCATGTCATTTTGATTTACGAATCTCAAGTTATGGTCTTTGACTTAAAGTGCCTTTTTGTTGACTTTTGAAAATGACCTATAATGTTGAGATTGATAACTTTTTGTGAGAGCATTTCTTGGACTTGAAGTGTGAATATGAGTTGTAGGAAATGTCATTATCTTCAAAATGAGCTTTGGATGGAATTTTTCTGATAAACCATGTGGAAGTTATGCCCTGGTCAATTTGCAGTTGACTTTTTCAACTGTCCAAAAATAGAAACTTTTGCATCTTGAGACCTTTTGAGCCATGCTTTGAGAATCATGATCAAGAATTGATCAAATGATGTTTGTGGCTTCAAAATAAGATGGTGACCAAAAATTTGGACTTTTGACTGTCAAATGACCATTTTGCCCCTGCAGTTGACTGTTGAGCAATTAGGATTTTTGACTGTGCAATTTTGTGCTATGAGTCTTGAAACTTGGCATGAGGATGCTTGACAATGTTTGTAGGCATGTGGGACTTGATTAGACCCTTGGAAACTTCAATTTGTTTTCCAGAACCAAAACCCTAATTTTTGACTGTTAGGAGGCCATTGGACTGTGCAACCCTTGGGAGATTTTGAAGCATGCTCTTAGCAAATCTTGAAGAATATGGGAGGGCAAATTTTGGGGTACAACACAAGTCACCAAGGATCTTCAATCCTCAGCAGTAGTCCAAAGGACATTCTCAGTCTCAACAACCAAAGGTTTTTGGAATCCCCAGCATCGGTCAAGGATTTACTTTCCCCGGCAGCAGTCAAAGATTTCATTATCTTTAGCTATCAAGGATTTATTTTCCTCAGCAAGACAACTAATCAGCTTGCATGCGCATACATTACATTCACATATCATGAACGTTTATAGAACACATTTTATTGCATAATACATGGCATGCAACATAACTTTGTGTTTTAGCTAACATTCTACCCTTTCAGGATAAGATTAAAAGCTACCTTTAACAAATGTTCAAAGATTTCAGATACAGTACAGATACACTCCAAGACATGGAAGTCATTATGCTACTCATTCAGATCTCGTTCAGATATAGTATGGATACACCCCAGACACAGAGGTTATTCTATTACTCATTCAGAATTTCAAGTCAAGATACAGTATGGATACACCCCAGACACGGCGGTCATTCTATTACTCATTCAGACTTCAGCAATCAGATACAGACTAGATACGCTCCGGACACGGAAGCCATTCTATTTCTCATTTAGATTCAACTATCTCATTCAGATACAGTATGGATACACCCCAGACACGGGGGTCATTCTATTACTCATTCAGAATTTCAAGTCATAGATACAGTATGGATACACCCCAGACACGACGGTCATTCTATTACTCATTCAGACTTCGGTAATCAGATACAGTACATATACACTCCAAGACATGGAAGTCATTCTGCTACTCATTTAGATCTCTTATTCATATACAGTATGGATACACCCCAGATACGGCGGTCATTCTATTACTCATTCAGACTTCAGTGATCAGATACAGACTAGATACGCTCCGGACACGGAAGCCATTCTATTTCTCATTCAGGTCCAACTATCTCGTTCAGATACAGTATGGATACACCCCAGGCACGGTGGTCATTCTATTACTCATTCAGACTATCAGTAATCAGATACAGTACAGATACACTCCAAGACATGGAAGTCATTCTGCTACTCATTCAGATCTCTTATTTAGATACAGTATGGATACACCCCAGACACGACGGTCATTCTATTACTCATTCAGAATTTCAAGTCAAGATACAGTATGGATACACCCCAGACACGGCGGTCATTCTATTTCTCATTCAGACTTCAGCAATCAGATACAGACTAGATACGCTCCAGACACGGAAGCCATTCTATTTCTCATTCAGGTTCAACTACCTCATTCAGATACAGTATGGATACACCCCAGACACGGCGGTCATTCTATTACTCATTCAGACTTCAGCAATCAGATACAGACTAGATATGCTCCGGACACGGAAGTCATTCTATTTCTCATTCAGGTCCAACTATCTCGTTCAGATACAGTATGGATACACCCCAGACACGGAGGTCATTCTATTACTCATTCAGACTATCAACTTCAGATACAGTCCAGATACGCTCCAGACGCGGTTTCCATTCTGTCACTCATTCAAACCTATTCACCAACCCAGAGATACTCCAGACACGGATGTATTCCTATCACTTATTCAGATTTCAGATTTCGGATACAATACAGACACATTCCAGACACAACAATCATTCTGGTATTCGTTCAAGAATCAAATACAGTTACAGCTTGGATACGCTCCAGACACGGATGCCATTCCTTTTCTCATATAAATCCAATCTCCAGATATAACTCAGATACGTTCCAGATACGGATACCATTCTGATGTTCATTCTACTGATATTCAACAGACATTTTGGATGGCATCTCTAAGCCCATCTCCAGAAAGATTCTACCATCTCCAAATGGCATCTTTAAGCCCATTCCCTCAGCTACATTTTGACGATTGAAAATTTACGGGCACTCTAGTGTCCAATCCTCTTTTACCTTCGAGTCACGAAAGGCATATTCGCCAATCTAACTCTTCAGGTCCAAGAAGATTGAACAGGGGCAACTGTTGTACCCCAAAATTTGCCCTCCCATCCCTCAGGAATTCATCCTGAATTCACAGATTTTCTCTTAAACAAAGCCAAGCCCTATAGTATCATTCCTTTCCAAGTAAACAATTTACAAGAACAAAATGGTCATTTGCAAGCTTAAAAGGCAAAACTTTTGCCTTGGAAAAGTTAAATTCTAAATACTTAGAATTTTCTCTAAAAAAAGGGGGGTTTTAAGAAGAAAATGGCACTTCAGAGCTTCTGAACCAACCTCCAGGCAGAAACGGTCAAAAGTTGCAAACTTGGCTCAGCACATAACAGTCAGTCAGAGGGTGGCTCCTTCTGCAGCAACACCAACTCAATCAGAGATTGTAAACATGGTTCAACACTTGATCTTTGAGCAGAACATGGCTCTTTCAACAGTTACGCAAAGTTCAGCCAGAGTTTGTTAGAGAAGTGTAAAGAAGGCAACAAAGCCTAAAACTCCTTCAGAACGTACTGGGATCAGAAGGTAATGGGATCAGCAGATTGGGTAAAATACTGAAGCAGGATCACTAAGTCCAGAGTCTTCAAAGACAGATCAAAGGAGCATACTGGAAAACTCTCAGAGCTTGCTGAGGAAGCAAGAGGCCAAGGTCAGAGCTTGGTTTACGTTGTGTTTGGTGAAGCAGAACTGCTGGCTCAGGTTTTAGGTAATGATGCAAAATCTCCTATTACAAGATTTTTGATGTTGATAAATCTCATCACCATTTAATGCTCATTAATGCTCACAACCACTCCTGAACGTTCATCCAAGGGGTCTCTCCACGTGGGGCTCGTTAAACACCTTTGTGCAGGTTTAGGCATGGGTCTATGCGCCACTTTTCGCCTATAGGTGTCACTTCTCCTCAACCCTTGCTTACTGTTCCAGCCTAGGCTGAAAAGCTGTCTATCATCACAACTTTTCATGAACTTCCTTCAAAAACAAGTTAACCTCCACTGCATAATATTGGCGCCATTTAACGTTCAAAAATCCACAAAGCCTTGCCTATAAATAGGACACCATTGTCCATCACAAAGGAGAGGAAACATCCAGAAAAAATTGCTAGAGGAGAAACAGAAAACTCTAGTAAAAAAAACCTTGTGAATCTCTGTCCAAAAATCCCTGGTATTTTCACAAACTTTGAACTTCCTACCTCCAAACTTCATTAATACCCAGTTTGCTTTTATGACCAAAGAACACCCATACAGTTTCTGACCATACATACTCATATCTTCTCCATCCACCCACTCTAAAAAGAACATGTCCAGAACACCATCAGAGCTAAAGTCAACTCTAACTCACAAATTTTCTTCCAACAGCAAGGTAAGAACCTGCTGACTTTCATCACGCTGCTAAGCATCATCAGCTTTGCATGCTCAATAAACACAATGTAAATATCATGTTGCTGCTGAATGTGTTCTGAGGATTTTCATACCTCTGAATGCTTAAGTAGGAAGTGCATCAGTGTAGAACCTTCCTGTGACCTTGTTGGTTCTGTCTCCTGATACACTTTGACATTTGTTGAGGTTGTCCTAGGCATGTTTTCTATTTTGTGGAAAAATAATAAAACTGCAGATGTTCTGGCTAGCACAGAGGGAAATCAAGCTCTGACTTTTACGTCAGTACTTCTAAGGACTGTGTTGCTGTCAATAATATCAGAACTTATGAAAATTATTGTGTTTCCAGCAGGGTCAGAACTTCTGACTTCCCCACTAACAAAATTTTGTCTTGCAACGCATGGGGGTCAGAACTTCTGACCTTCCCACTAACAGGTTTCTGTTTTGCAGGTGCCAGAGTCAGAAGTTCTGACTCATACATTTTCACTAACAGGTTGATAATCTTGTAGCAGGCCTGGGTCAGAACTTCTGACTTCCTCTCAGCAGCGCGCTAGCCCTCTCTCTCTTTCTCTTTTTCTTCCCTTTGTTATTTTCTTTTCTTATCTATTTTTCTCGTTGAACCACCCCCCATGTACAAATGTGTATCCCCATCCCCTAAATGCTGTAATAGCGTAGGATTTTACATTTCCGCATTTTATTGCTTTCAAAAGGTAAATGCTAGTAATTAGGATATGTATGGTAAGATAAAATCAATGAAATAGAAAATCCTAATTCAAGATAAAATCTTGCATACAATAAAACACACTTGCACACAAACACCCCTTAAGGTATCTCCACTTGGTTGCCTAAGCAAATGGCCATGGTATGCATGTTGAGTATCTATTGGCAAAACAAAAACAGTGCAAAAGATCATAGTCCCTCGATGACGCTATCTTGGTTGCCTATATAAAATGATCTAGTCCCTCGAAAAATTGCTAAAGATACTTGGCAATATTGCTATCATGGTCTATACGATGACCCGCGCCTGTCTCGTTTAACATCCTAATACAAGGTTGTTTACCAAATACAATGGTAAAACAACACTGTCAAAAGGGTTAAAAATATAGGAAAGATCTTTGAGTAAAATAGGGTAGACAACTCTTAGTTACTTGATCAAAAACTTGCAAAACATCCTTGCTATTTCCAAACACACTCCACAACACAATTTCAAAACATTTCCCAAATTAAATTTTCAAACATTGAAACATCTTTTCAAAAGACAATACATCTTTGTATACATTCAAACAAGAATAATTACAAAGGTTGCCACAACGATGGCCTCTTTTCAAAACATCTTTCAAAACCACACACAAAGCACCATTTCAAACAATTGAAAAGCAAAAGCAAGTGATCTAAACAAGTAACTAAGAGCCCATGGATAACCATGGATGAAAAGGGTGCTTGCACCTTCCCTTTTCATAATCTACTCCCCGAACCCAAGAAAACATCTCAAAGGTATTTCCTGTGCTTTTTGACCTTTCCTTAGGATAAAATAAAAAGTCGGTGGTGACTCTTGCTAAACCAAAACATTTGCGAATACAAAACGCAAAACCTCAAGTCAGTTCTCCCACCGTATCACAGGTACTAACCTCAATAATACTATGATCATTGAGATCTTCACACAATTCAAGATCCAGTATCATAACTCTTCTCCTTACCAGCCGAAGATGAATGGCGCTGTAGAGCCTGCCAATAAGAACATCAAGAAGATCATACAGAAGATGACATTGACATACAAAGACTGGCACGAGATGTTACTGTTTTCTCTTCATGGTTACCGTACCTCAGCACACACGTAAACAGGGGAAACTCCTTTCTCTCTGGTATACAGTATGGAAGTTGTCCTACCCATCGAAGTCCAGATCCCTTCCTTGAGAATCATGAAGGATGCAGGTTTGAATGAAGAAGAATGACTTCAGACCCGACTTGACCAATTGAACCTGATTGACGAGAAAAGGCTCGTGGCTGTTTGTCATGGTCATATGTACCAGAAATGTATGATCAAATCTTTTCACAAGAAGGTCAGACGTCAGGTATATCAGGTTGGTTACCTAGTAATCAAGTGCATCATCCTGCCACAAGGTGATCCCAGGGGCAAGTGGACTCCTACGTATGAAGGACTATTTATGATCAAGACGATATGTGATGCGGTGGGAGAACTGACTTGAAGGTTTTATGTTTTATCGCAAATGTTGCAGTTAGCAAGAGTCACCACCGACTTTTCTTTTATCCAAAAGGAAAGGTGAAAAAGCACAGGAAAGACATTTAAGATTGTTTCTTGAGTTTGGGGGGTAGATTATGAAAAGGGAAGGTATTAGCACCCTTTTCATCCATGGTTTTACATGGGCTCTTAGTTACCTTCTAGATCACTTGCTTTTGTTTGAAATTGTGTTTTGCGTGGTTTTTGAAAGTATTTTGTAAAAGAGGCCATTGTTTAGGCAATCTTTGTAATGATTCTCGTTTGTAAGAATGTATACAAAGATGTTGATCTTTTTGAAAATGTTTTCAATGTTTACAAGATGTTTGTAAATGTGTAGGTGTTTGTTTTGAAAATAGCAAGGATATTTGTTTTGAAATGGAGCAAGTAACTAGAAGCAATCTACCTACTCAAATGTCTTTCTTTTTCATTTTCTTTTCCTTTGACATTGTTGTCTTACCATTGATTTGGTAAGCAACCCTATCTTTGGATGTAAACGGGACGGGCGTGGGTCATCGTATAGCCATGATTAGCAATGTTGCAAAGTATCTTAGCATTTTTAAGGGACTAAGATCATTTTTGTAAGGCAACTTTGAATAGCGTCATCGAGGGACTATGATCTTGTATTTGTTTGTTTTTGCTAAGACACCTTACATGCATAATATGGCTATTTTGTATAAGGCAACCAAGTGGGAAAACCCTAGGGGTGCTTGTGTGCAAGTGTGTCATTTTCATGCTTGATTTTGTCTTGACTTAGGATTTTCTATTTGATTGGTTTTATCTTGCCATACAAACCCTAATTACTAGCATGTTATGTAAAAGCGATAAATTGCAAAATTTAAAGTTACTACGCTATTACAACACTTGTGGGAAGGGGGTATACAATTTATGGATGGGGATTGAAATAATATAAACCTAATTAATCTATTACAACCAAATTGAATATGTACAAATATTGGAATAAATAATATACAAGATGAATTAAATATGCAAAGATATGTAAATGCAAAGAAGATTTTTGTTTGGTTTTTTATGTGAAAAAAAGTTTTAACCTAAACCTAATAAATAAATCAAGATTATATTAAATCAATTAAGAAGAGAAATTATTTTAGAAAATATTTTGAATAAACCCTAATTCTATTTGATTAAAAGGAAATAAATTTCTTTAAGAAAAAGTAAGTATTTTTTTGTATATTTTTTTTTATCTTGAAAATAATTTATGGCATTATGAGATATTTTGGTCTTTTTTATACTAAAATAATATGTTTAATGGGTGTGAAGAAAAATAAATATTTAAACTAGTTCTAATTTTAATTTACAAACTTAATTAATAAAAATGAATAATATATAACTAAATAAAAATATTTTTTGAGAGAAAAATAAGATAAAATAAGCTAAAAATATAAACTTATCATTTTTATATTTTTTATGATTTTTAATATTAAGAAAAATATATTTAATAAAATAAAATGAAAGTAAAATAAATAAATAAAATTATATGGGCCAGGGGTGTTAAAAGTAAGCAGGAGGTAGGATGTTAGAAAAAACACAAGGCCCATGAAACTGAAGCCCATGCGCTGCAAAACAACAAAAAAAATGGAAAAATATGAGAAAATTGCAAAAGGCAGCGCGCTGAGGCTCGAACCCATGACCTCTAGCATTTTTTTGCGCTGCCTTACCAGTGGGGTGGCTGTACATCCGTTTATATAAACAAAAGCACAAATATATATTAGAAAATGCCGCTTGAAGGAAACTTCATCTTCAACCTTTAGCCATGGCCGGACCACCTGTATCTCTCTCATTTCTCCATAAATATGGAAAGTCCAAACATGAAAGTTATGGTGTTTCTACCCACGAGTTCAACCATATAATTTATGTAAACTAAAATTCAAAGATCAAAGCTAATTTTACTTGCCCTAATTTGAAACCTAATTTTTACAGAAATTTCAAATCTAAAATTCTCTATACACAGTTAATATAAATGAAAACTATG
The DNA here is from genome assembly GCA_948472305.1 of Vicia faba. Taxonomy (NCBI): domain Eukaryota; kingdom Viridiplantae; phylum Streptophyta; class Magnoliopsida; order Fabales; family Fabaceae; genus Vicia; species Vicia faba. Next base: position 266,610,062 of record OX451740.1, read on the forward strand.
AACATGGTTAACTTTAGGGCAAGGATATCTACATTTTGCTTTCACAAATCAGGACCAAATGATGCTTGTATGAAGAGATAGAAGTTTGAGTTTTTACCTCTTTCAGTTGGGATCGTGAATGGAGTTTGAGTAAGTTTTGAGAAGGCCTGAGGATCTGTTTAGCTTTCCTGGACCTCCCTGAGTGTATTCCAATCCTTACTTTGTCTTGAAAGTACCTGAATATCCCTATTCAAGTCAACCTGCAAGCTCAATATTTGAAAATGGTGGATGGAGGAGGAGTTACAGTGATGGAACAGGGGTATGGATCACTTAGATATGAAGTATATTAAGTGTTTTGGTGTTTAAAACTCAAAACGCACGAGTGGTTTTGGAGATGGTTGTGTAAGGTTCAAAAATGTCAAGTTATGGAAGATTCTGAGTTGCAGAGTGTTTGGGAGTGTTTTGGAGTCTTAGCCTTCGTGTGTCAACTTGCAAATAATGTCTCTACTTATAAGCAAAAGGTCTTAAGTCTTGTAACAACTCAGATTTCAAAAGCTCACATGTTTGCTTGGTTTCTTGTTTGTGAAGCAAAGCTAGCAAGCATGGTTCCAAGGTGTAGTACCAAGCTTGTAGGGAGTGAGTCCTTTTAACATGCTTGTTCTGATTGAGTGGAGTGTGTTTATGCAGAAAAAACAAGTGCAAGGCTCAATGCAAGCTGACTTTGCATAAAGCTTACTTTTCCAAAATGGCAATGTTGCCTTACTCCCAAAAATGGAATTTTTCTTGTACAATGCATTCAATGCTTGGCTTAAAGCTTCCAACATCTGTGAAAACATTTAATTATGGAGTGAGAAACAATTTTGTAGCCTGCAAAGCAAATATTATGAATTCTAGGCTTGGATTTGAATTTTTGTTCATCATGAAATGGCTTGAAATCAAAGTCATAAATCACCAACTTCATCTCTTCGATTCTCCCTACTCAGGAATGATCTCAAGGAGTTCTTGGACATTTTGGAAAGCTTGAAATGTGATATACAACTCATATTTTAATTTATTTTGAAAATTACCTTTGGAACTATGTAAAAAAATGGCATGAAGTTAGGTAAAAAATCTGCCTAACTAGGGCAAAATTTCACTAAGTTATTTTAGTTCATGAGCATGTATTCACAAAATTATATCTTGAGATCCAAGAATTTTTAGGAGAAATTGTGTGAAGAAAAGTTGTAGATTTCATGGATATCTACAACTTTCATGTTGGAAGTTTCCTTTGAATCAACTTGCATCATGGTAAACATTTGGCTCAAAGTTGAGAAAAAATAAGAAATTTTCCATACTTAGAAACATTTCTAAGTTAAAATTTTTCAACTTTTCAAATCAAAATTTTGAATCCTTGATTTCTTGATGAACAAGTTTCACATTTTGACATTTTTTGATGAATTATGATCTTTGGCACTTGATTTTGACCAAAAAGTCAAAGTTTGACTTTTCAGTGTACAGTTGACTTTTAATCAGTTGATTGAAAAATTCATCTATCAATCCAATGGATTTGTAATGTTTTGAATCATGTTATTAGGTCAATATGATGCAATTGAACTCTTAAAATCATAATTCAAACCAATTGATCATTTGCTAGGTCAAAAATCAGAAATTGCCCTTTCTCAGTCAAAACCCTAATTTTGACCATTTTGCCCTTTTGATTATTTGATCAAATTTCTTGAGGAATTGTGGTCCAAACTTGATCAAATTATACATATGAGTCTAAGATGTTGATGTGGATCAAAAATTATGAAGTTTGAATGTAAATTGGCCATGGTTGACTTTTTCCTCAATACAGTTGATTTTTAGGTCAACTGTTTAATTGATTGATCAAAAGTGTGATTTAGGGCTTGAAACTTGACATGAGCAATCTTGGGGGTCCATAATGATCCTTTAAAGTCATATGAAGCTTTGATAGTCTAAAAATCCTTGTGCAAACTCAAACCCTAATTTTGGTCATCAGTGCATGAGGAGATGTCTTGAGCTGGTCAAACCCTAATGCAGTCTTGAGTCAAAGAGATCTTGTGAGGAAATTATTGATAAGTGAGAGGGAAAATTTTGGGGTACAACAGCTTCCCCTGTTCAATCTTCTTAAACCTGAAGAGTTATACTGGCGAGTTTTGCCATTCGTGACTCGAAGGTGGAAGATGATTGGACACTAGAGTGCACAGAAATTTGCATTATGCGGTGATAGAAGGAATGGGCTTATAGATGCCATTTGGAGAGGTGATAGAAAGCTGTGAGAGATGGGCTTAAATATGTCATCCAAGAGTGATTGTTGAATTGTAATTTGTAAGCTGGAAGAATGAGTATCAGAATTGCATCCATATCTGGAGCGTGTCTGAATTGTATCTGAAAGTTGAATCTGAATGAGTATCAGGATGACATCCATGTCTAAAGCGTATCTGAACTGTATCAAAAGTTGAAATCTGAATGAGTATCAGGATGGCATCCGTGTCTGGAGCGTATATGTACTGTATCTGAAAGTTGAATCTGAATGAGTATCAGAATGGCATCCGTGTCTAGAGCGTATATGTATTGTATCTGAGTTGAAATCTGAATGAGTATCAGGATGGAATCCGTGTCTGGAGCGTATTTGTATTGTATCTGAAAGTTGAATCAGAATGAGTATAAGAATGGCATCCGTGTCTGGAGCGTATCTGTACTGTATCTGTAGATCGAACATTGTTAATGGTAGTTGTTAATCTTATCCTGAAAAGGGTAAAATGTTAGCTAAAATGCAAAGTCATGTTGTATGAAATGTATGACATAGTGCATTTGTGTAATCAATGTTTATGATATATGGATGTAATGTAATATGTATGTGAGCTAATCTGCTGCATTGTTGTTGGATTAGGAAAAATAAAATCCCTGACTGTTGCTGAGGATATGTGAGTCTTCATGTCTTGAAGTTGAAGTATTGATGAATTTCTGCCGAGAGAAATAAACTATGTTGTAAGGGCAATACCATGTACTTCTTATAAAATCTTATTGGGGAATCCTGAGAAATTTGACGACTTCTACTGAGGATCAATAATTTGAAATTTTGTTCCGCTGGGGATTTAAAGGACGTACTGCAGGGGATTACCTATGGAATAGCCTAGAGATATTTTCCTATTCTTTCAACCTATCAGTAATTGCCTCTTTTCATTTTGTTTATTTGTAAACAGTAATTATGTTCAAATGCATATGCTCAACAATGAATCATTGAACGTTTTTGTAAACAAAACAAGCGTAAAGAAAAGATAAATAGTTTTTGCACTTTCAAAGGAATATTTTGTATTGACTTTGAATAAGTATTTTTCGTACAAAGAGACAAACATTCTAGTAAGAGAATGTTGTCGTAAAAGAGAAAAATTTGATACAAAGGAAAGATAGCTATGTGTAATAATCCCATGGGGTTTCCATTCTGCTATAGCCTTCGTATCCCTGAGCATATTGTCTATTTGTTGCCTCGTCCAAAGATGATTGAATTGATCAGAACCTCTGAGTTTGTCAGTGGAAGCCAAAGCTTGTTCATGAAGTGATCCAACGGGACATAGTCGTACGCCTTAATTCCCTAACTTTTTCCTGGACCGCCCTTTCGGGTTTTCAGTCCACCGGGAAGCCCTTTTTTGCCCAAGTCACCCTTTCGGGTTTTCAACTTGCCGGGTGTACATATTTTTTGTTTTATCCCTAACTTTTACCCGAACCTTTTTGGTCCGTCGGGATGCCCTTGTTTTTCCTAGGTATGTCAACCTAGCGGGTCTCTTAGACATAGTATCTTTTGACTATATCCGCATTTGCAGGATGCGGAAGGTCGTTACCATCCATGGTGATCAAGATCATTTCCCCACCAGAGAAAATGTTTTTGACTACAAATGGTCCTTCATAGGTAGGAGTCCATTTGCCCCTAGGATCACCTTGTGGCAAGATGATGCGTTTGATCACTAGATCTCCAACTTGATACACTTGGCGTATGACCTTTTTGTTGAAAGCCTTGATCATCCATTTTTGATACATCTGACCATGACAAAGTGCAGTAAGTCTCTTCTCATCAATCAAGTTCAATTGATCAAGTCGAGTCTGGATCCAGTCGTCTTCGTTCAGCCTTGCATCCTTCATAATCCTCAGAGAGGGGATCTAAACCTCGATAGGCAAGACAACCTCCATGTCGTAAACCAAAGAATAGGGTGTTTCCCCGGTTGATGTGCAAGCCGTGGTACGATATTCGTGGGGAGCGAATGGTAACATCTCATGCCAGTCTTTATATGTGACTATCATTTTCTGTATGATCTTTTTAATGTTCTTATTTGCAGCTTCGACAGCATAATTCATCTTCGACCGATAGGGAGAAGAATTGTGATGTTGAATCTTGAATTGCTCACACAACGCGGTGATCATAGTATTGTTGAGATTTATACCATTGTCAGTGATGATCCTTTCTGGGATACCGTACCGGTAAATGAGATTTTGCTTGATGAAACGGGCAACAACATTCTTGGTAACGGAGGCGAAGGAGGCTGCTTCAACCCATTTTGTAAAATAGTCAATGGCCACTAGGATGAAGCGGTGTACATTGGAGGCTGTCGGCTTGATTTTCCCAATCATATCAATTCCCCACATAACAAAGGGCCAAGGAGTTGTTAAGACATTCATAGGAACCGAGGGTACATGTACTTTGTCAGCATAAATTTGACACTTATGGCAGGTTCGAGAGTGTTAATAACAATCTGCTTCCATGGTAGACCAGTAATAGTCTGCCCGTAGGATTTTCTTTTCCATCGTATGCCCGCTGGAATGGGTACCAAAAGTGCCTTCATGCAATTCAGCCATGATCCTTTCAGCTTCAATCTTATCTACGCACCGAAGTAACACAGAGTCATGATTGCGATTATACAGGATGTCATTACTAAGGAAGAACTTAGCAGAAAATCTCCTTAAGAACTTTTTGTCATTGATTGAAGATCCTTCTGGATATTCTTGCGCCTCGAGATACCTCTTGACTTCGTGAAACCAAGGTTGGTCCACTACTTCTTCAGTATTAATCTCATGACAGTGTGTTGGTTCATCCATTCGTTCGATGGTGATCTGGGGAGCCTCGTTATCCCAATTACGATTAAACATAGATGACATTGTGGCTAGTGCGTCTGCTAGCTGATTTTCTTCTCGCAGGAAATGCTCGAAGGTAATCTTATCAAAATGTGGTAACAATGCGAAAAACATGTTCTTTATAAGGGATAAGGTTAGGTTGTTTGGTGTCCCATTCCCCTTTGAACTTACTGATGACCAGAGCTGAATCTCCAAACACATTCAAGGATTTGATCCCTAAGTCTATGGCAGCTCTGAGACCAAAGATGCATGCTTCGTATTCTGCCATGTTGCTTGTAAAATTGAAGCAAAGTATGGAAGTAAAGGGAGTATGACATCCTTCCAGAGATATGAGTACAGCATCAATACCATTGTCGAGTGCGTTATATGCACCATCAAAGAACAGGGTCCATCGGGATCCTTGTTCAGGTCCGTCATATGGCATGAATTCTTCACAGTTGTCTAATGTCATGATGTCTTCATCCGAGAATTCGAACTTCATGGACTGGTAGTCTTCTACAGCTTGGTGAGCAAGGTGATCGGCTAATACACTGCCCTTTATAGCTTTCTGGGTAGTATATTTTATGTCATATTCTGTCAAGATCATCTACCATCTCGCTATTCTCCCAGAAAGGGCAGGTTTCTCGAAGATGTATTTTATCGGATCCATTTTAGATATCAACAAAGTAGTATGAGTCAGCATATACTGTCTTAGCCGACGAGCAGCCCATGCCAGAGCGCAGCAAGTTTTCTTGAGCAGTGAATATCTTGTTTCACAGTCGGTAAACTTTTTACTCAGGTAATAAATGGCGTGCTCTTTTTGGCTAGACTCGTCATGCTGCCCCAATACACACCCCATTGAGTTTTCTAAAATAGTCAGATACATGATCAATGGTCTTCCCTCGACTGGTGGTGTGATCGGTGGAAATAGAACTGACTGTTTTTTAAGCTGGTTCGCAAAATGTCGCGGTAAGCAAGAGTCGCCACCGTCTTTTATGTTCTCCAACATGGAAAGGACAAAAGCACAGCAAAATTCCTTCTTTGAGATGTCTCTCGGTTCGGGAGGTAGATTTATAGAAAGGGAAGGTGTTAGCACCCTTTCTATCCATGGTTATCCATGGGCTCTTAGGTACTTGCTCTTATGTTTTCAAAAATTGTTTGCTTTTCAAATATGAGTGGGTTTGAAAAAAAAGGTTTCATTTTTGAAAGATTTCTAAGTGACTCTTGTATCCGTCCTCAAGAGTGTTTGAAAATTTTGTTTTGAAAACTTTTGAAAGTGTCAGTGTGAAAAGATGTTTGGTTTTTTTTTTTAAGAGAACAAGTACCCATGAGTCATCTACCTACCCTAAGGAATTAGGCTGTGTAAGAGTCCTTAAGATAGTGCCATCCCACCATTGAGAGGTAGGTAGCACCACCGTTGGAGGTGTTCGGGTCAATTCGATTGAGGGACAGTGTGGTCACCGAAGCAATAGTAGGACACCTTAGAAGTAACCCTAATGTCCTAGATTCTTTTATCTGAGGCAACCGTTTCGAGGCAACTGGATCTTAGACATAAGGGCGACCGCTAAAACACCTTATACTTGATAACCACTTTCGAGGCAACGAGTGAGGCGTACCCTAGAAGTGGCATGTGCATTGTGTGTTGTTTTCAGGTTAACATTTATCTTTGATCATGCAATTGTGAGCTACGAGTTGTTTTTAATTATCATACATTCTTTCATGCAATTTAACAGTTAGGAGTGCGGAAAATAAAATACGGAAAGGTAAAGCTACGCTATTACAAGGCGCGGGTCTATACATCGCCAAAAAACAAAGACCCGTTTTGATAAAGTGCGGAAAGTAAAGAAAGCAATAAACCTAATTACTATTACATTCTTGGAACAATTACATAATAATCAAAATAAATAATAACGCGCGAAAGAATTAAATTGGACGTCCTTAGGGTTTTTTGACCCTTTTGAGCAATTATGAGTTTTTTGTCCTTTGCTTTTAATTAAAATTAAACCTAATTATTTAATTAATTAAAGAAAGATGTTTTTTGTGTTTTTTTGTATTTAATGAAAATAAAGAAAAAAGGAAATTAAAGGTCAATAACCCTAGTTCTAAGTTTATTTTAATTATTAATAAAATGTTAAAGTTAACCTAATTTAAACTAATTAATTAATTTACATTTGTATGTACAAAAAATAATAATAATTAATAATGATGATAATAAGAAAATGATTAAAAATGTCAAAACCTAATTCTATATAATTTTTATTTATTGAGAAAAAGGTTAAAATTAAACTTAAATTAAATTAGGTTAATTGTTAGTATTTATTTACAAAAAATAATAGTTAATGAATTTAATAAATAATAAAATATATTTACAATTTTGCTTTCTGATTTTATTAGGAAAAATTAATTTGTGAATTAATAATAATAATTATAAAAATTAAAGGAATTAAAAGAAAAGAAAATAAAATTGCAAACCAAGGGGGTATGTTGGCCCAAGGGGAGGTTTTTTTGGTGAAATTCTTGCCCATTAAAATTCCAAGCCACGTTGACTTTCATGATCAAACGCTTGTTGGCTGACTGGGGAGTATCATGGACTTCATCTCCTGGCCACTGGATGGATGCTGAGAGACACATGGCGCATCACTGGTTGACGTGCATGGTAGAACATTATACATATGCTGCATTGGATTGTATTAGAAAAAATATGAAGAATTATATGGGGGACCTGGGAATCGAACCCAGGTCCCAGTACTCCTTGCCTTAGTGCCTTTGCCAATTGAACCATGATGCGCGTTTGTTAAACAACTGGACAACAAATATTATATAAAAAACAACAAACATTATGATATAAAACAAAATAACGCGCGCCAAGTTTGAACCCACCAACCACATGTTGCCACGCCCTTCGTCTTCTTCGTTTCCTGTAAAAAAATAAAACGAGATAGCGGGGGTTTTTAACCCCCACTAACTACAACAGCGAAAAATAACGATTAGAGTTAGGGATAACATAAATTGAGCGCGAGGGTTGGGTTGAATTCGTCTGGCCTTGACGAATTCAACCATGCACGTTTCACAGTCCAATTTTTCCTTATGTGCATAGCCCCAAAATTCAAGCTTCGAAACCCTAATGTTCTTCCATGGTGTTTTTCGATTCAAAATGCTATAACCAAATTGGATTATACCAATCGCTTCAGGAGGTCCCTATTAATGTAAATCAATCCAAAAATATGGTTAAAATGCATGAATCATGATATGCAATTATGGAAAAATGTCCAAACCGTGGGACTTGTTGTGAACGATTCCTTGCGTGTTAGGGCTTGTTCTTGATGGCAACAGGTTCCTGGAGACTCAGGCAAGGTGTTTGAATCAAAAAGAGGCTTTGAATTCGCCTGGAAGACTGATTACAGTTTTGAGTTTTTTCCACTTTTTTTCAATATTGCATATGGTGTTCTTGCAGCTCTTGCACGTGTAGGGTTTTAGGTTAAGCTTCAGTACATATAGCACAATAGAATTAGGGTAAATCTTTGCCCAACAATCCATGGCATTATGGTTTGAATGTGATTGCCAATCAAATCTTTTTCAATCTTTTTCTTTGATAAAACCTTGCCAATCATGGAGATTTTGATGTCTTTGAGGTGCACACGAATTGCCAGCTTGCCCTAGTCTTATTTGCATCACAAAAGATTTAAAAATCATATCTTTTGAATTTTCCTACAATTAAAATTAATTAAATGAATTAATATTAATAAAAATTAATTTTAAGTTCAATGGATCATGCATAAGCCTTGGGAAAAGATTCAAGAAGGAATTTGAGGCCCATTAGCAAAAATGAAGTGTTTTAGGCAAGTTGACTTTTGAAAGTTCCCAAAAATTTCCCAACTTCTCCAATGCATATCTTGCTCAATTTTGAAGCTATGAACATGTTCTTGGACATTTTGGAAAGGTCTTGAAGTCCTCTAACCAATGCATTTGGTCCCAAGTCATTTTGATTTACCAATCTCAAGTTATGGTCTTTGACTTAAAGTGCCTTTTTGTTGACTTTTGAAAATGACCTATAATGTAGAAATTGATAACTTTTTGTGAGAGCATTTCTTGGACTTGGAGTGTGAAGATGAATTGTAGGAAATGTCATGCCCTTCAAAATTAGCATTGGATGGGATTTTTCTGATGAACCATGAAAAAGTTATGCCCTGGTCAATTTGCAGTTGACTTTTCAGTTGTCCAAAAATAGAAACTTTTTGCATCTTGATGATTTTTGAGCCATGCTTGTGGAATCATGATCAAGACTTGATCAAATGATGATTGTGGACTCAAAATAAGATGTTGACCAAAAAGTTTGACTTTTGACTGTCAAATGACCATTTTACCCCTACAGTTGAATGTGGATCAAATGGAGCTTTTGATTGTGGAATTTGGCACTGTGAGTCTTGAAACTTGACATATGGATGTTTGAAAATGTATATAGGCATATGGGACTTGATTGGACCCTTGGAAACCTCAACTTCCTTGTAAGAACCAAAACCCTAATTTTGACTGTGTTAGGAGAGTGTTTGCACTGTGCAATCTTTAATCCATTTGAAGCTTGATCTTACCAAATCTTGAAGAATATGGGAGGGAAAATTTTGGGGTACAACAGTTGCCCCTGTTCAATCTTCTTAAACTTGAGTATGTAGATTGGCTTGCGTGCCTTTCGTGATCCGAAGGTGGAAGATGATTGAACACTAAAGTGCCCAGAAATTTGCACTCTCATAGTAGAACGTCAGCAGTGTGATGGCGGGAATGGGCTTACAGATGCCATTTGGAAGTGTAGTGGATAGGAGGATGGGCTTATAGATGCCATCTGAAGATGTGACAGAACCTTGTCGAGAATGGGTTTATAGATGCCATTTGGAAATGTAATGGATAGTTAAATCTGAATAAGAAATAGAATAGCTTCCGTGTCTGGAGCATATCTAGTCTATATCTAATTGCTGACGTCTGAATAAACAGTAGAATGACCGCTGCGTCTGGGGTATATCCATACTGCATCTGAATGAGTGACAGAGTGTCATCCGAATCTGGATTGTATCTGGAATGTCTTTTGAGTGAATCTGGACTAAACAATAGAATAGCATCCGGGTCTGGAGCATCTCTGAGTTGTCTTTAGAAGTTTAAATATGAATAAGTAGTAGAATAGCATCCGGGTCTGGAGCATCTCTAAGCTATCTGAGGGGGGATCTGAATAAGCAATAGAATATCATCCGCATCGGGAGCATCTCTAAGCTATCTCTGAAAGATAATCTGGAATAAGTATCAGAAAGTAGCCATGTCTGGATCGCATCTGAACTATATCTAGAAGGAATCTCTGAATAAACAATAGAATAGCATCCGTGGTTGGAGCATCTCTAAGTTATCTCTGAAAAGCAACTCTGAATAAGCAACAGAATAGCATCCGGTTTGGAGCATATCTGGACTATCTCTGAGAAGAAACTTTGAATAGGCAAAAGAATAGCATCCGTGTCCGGAGCATTTCCAAGCCATCTCTGAAGAGAAAATATGAATAAGCAAAAGAATAACATCCATCTCTGGAGCATTTCCCAGCTATATCTGAAAGGAAACTCTTGAATAAGCAAAAGAATAGCATCCATCTCTGGAGCATTTCCAAGCCATTTCTGAAGAGGAAATCTGAATAAGTATCAGAATGTAGCCATATCTGGGTCGCATTTGAACCATCTCTAGAAGGATATCTGAATGAGCAATAGAATAGCATCTGTGTCCGGAGCATCTCTAAGCTATCTCTAAAATTTCTTTAATGTAGATATGCCCTGGCTAGATACAGGTATCGAATCCACAATCAATCGCTCACAGATATGCCCTGGCTAGATACAGGTATCGAATCTGGAATTGCGACAGTTGATAGTAATCATCTTTGGATTGACCTTTTTCCTGAAAAGGCAAAACATCAATTGTATGCAATGTCATGATGTATGAAATGCATGATGTCATGATGTTCAAAATGAGATAGTGTCATATGCACTTTATCATGTATGTAAGCAGGATGTATGAAATGTGAAATGTCTATGAATGTATTTTCGTCTAGGAAAATAAATCCTTGACGAATGTCGGGAGCTTGTTGACTCCTGGGCTGATGTTTGAAGAGTAGAGTTCTTCATTTCCGCTGGGGATGATGATTGCAAGAATAAACCGGTAGGAGAAGATGACTCTGTTGGGGAATAAACTTGTTGAAGAGATTACTCTGCGGGGAATTACTCTGTGGGAAGAGATACTTCACTGAGAATTTGATGATAACTCCGCTGGGGATTCCATTGATAAGTTATGTTGGGGAATTTGATGAACTCCGCTGGGGATAGGAAGAACTTCTCCGAGGACGGTCCTTCTGTTGTAATTAGATGAGGATAACCCAGTTATAGGCTCTGGTGGGGAATAACCTTTGAATATGGTCGGGGAGAGACGTATGCACTCTGCAGGGGACCAGCTTCCAGAATCTACTGGGGATAAGTTTCCAGAATCTACTGGGGAGGATGATTCAACTCTCCTGGGGAAACTTTTCGGACTGTGCAGGGAAATGGCTCCACTGGGGTGTCTGGAATTCTGCCGGGGAATAATCTTATATTTCCGTCGAGGAATATTAAGACTGCCGGGGATGCTTGCTGAGGAATATCTGTATACTCTGCTGGAGAATATTGAGATCTTCTGGGGATACCCGACTTCCTTAGGGCTGACAGTAGCCTAACTCTGCTTGGGGAGAGTGTTGCTGACTTGCTAGAGATACTGTGCCCTTTCGGGGCTGCTGGGAGACCAACTCTGCTCGGGGGAGAGTGTTGTTGAATCTTGTCTTACTCTACGGGGAGTGGAGATATCTTGGTTACATTCTTCAGCTGAACATACCTTGGCACCTCAATGGACAGAGCAACCAGATCGCTTAGACAATTCTTATTGCCCCAGTTTCTGCGGGAGAAGGTACCTGTGGAGGTGCTGATAATTGCCGATTGACAAATCTTCTTCTGGTAGGCAAGTGACGAGGTAACGGGACATAGTCGTACGCTGTGATCCCTAACTTTTGTCTGGACCGCCCTTTCGGGTTTTCAGTCCACCGGGATACTCATTTTTGCCCAAGCCGCCTTTTCAGGTTTTCGACTTGCCGGGTGTACAGATTTTTTTTCCATTTCATCCCTTATTTTTGCCCGAACCCTTTTGGTTCGCCAGGAAGCCCTTATTTTTTCCTAGGTCGGTCGACCTAGCGGGTCTTTGATTATGCGTAGTATTTTTTCGACTATGTCCACGTTCTCAGAGTGTAGGGAGTTGTCACCGTCAGTAGTATTGTGTCGCCATACTACCAGAAGATGTCTGATCATGCAAGATTCGTTGCTGGAATTCATGTCCAATGCCCCAAGTGACTCAGGCGGAGATTTGCCCCTGGCTGTTTGGCATTTTGAAAGATTCCTTGAATCTTGACTTGACTGCCCCAGATGATGGACCATGATCATGTCTGCCCCTTGGTTGGAAGTACTTTCGTTCATCTAGATATTCGTCGTGCGAATTTCTCTGTTGTTCGAACAAATAGTCATATGCAAACAATGTTATTTAAAATGCAAAGCTTATGTCTGTTTCGAAGTTTTTGAAAATGCATTTTTCAGTAAAAACAAGTGAATTTTGTAAACTGTGATGTCAACTCGTTACTTCACCGCAAGCCTTAAGGAGTCAGGATACCTTTCGTAACAGTATGCTTTCGAACTAACCCATGCTTCAGCTAGGACTTTTAAGGGTTATAGTGTGGCCTGGTTCACGGTTTAAGAAACAAAGGATAAAGGCTCAAAGTATTTGTACCCACCCGCTCTTCGTGATGTTCTTCAAACCTAAACTCAGCTGATCGTGCGTTAGACCTTGTTCGAGTCTTTACTTTGATATTCCAGTGATGGTTTGGATATTGACAGTTTATTTTGAATAGGCAGTCATTTTTCGTTGAGGGTTTGTAGGACCTCTTTCTCTTGATTGCGTTATCCCTGTTTTTTGCCTGAACTGTTCCTTTTTGTGATTACAGTCAGCGGGATGCCCCAATTTTTGTAAGTCTCCTTCATAGGTTTTGACTTAATGGGCTTTTATTTTTGAAAGATAATGACTGCCTGTCTTTATGATTATTCGGAACCATCACTATCTTTTGCTTTTGGAAGACTCTTTTGATGCTATTTGTTGTGCACTTGGATCAGCTGAGAGAACTACCCTGCCCCAGGTTATGATTAAGGGTTTTAATTTTCGAAAATAAAAACTCCTACTTCTTTGGCTCGAAGGGGTTGGCGAGGGATTATCTTCCTTATAACTCCAGTGTTTAGGAATTGAAACAATGCCTGTACCTCATCAGCGGGGTCTGTTCAAAAGCATACTGTAAATATCGTGGTATCGTTTTTGTCATCCTCCCTCAAGAGGCTTAGAATTATTAATCGAGCATTGATCATCACAAAAATATGAAAGCAATTTGAATATAGTGAATATAATTGGATTAATTCAAAACAGACATATGCGATGCATTAATGGAATAAAAGAGTTTGCTATGACATTAATTGTTTGTGTAAACAAAGAAAAATACAACTCGGAAATTCAAATAAAACAAAAGCCTTCAGTGATTTGGAAAAGGAGCAGTGATTATGTTTGGAGTCTCTGGTGCTTCAAACTGGATTTCCTTGGTGTCAATCATGTCTTGGACCTTGTTCTTCAGAGCCCAACAGTTGTCCGTAGTATGCCCTGGGCTATCATAATGGTATGCGCACCTATCGTTGGGATGATAGTTAGGAGCAGAAGTGTTTGGATTCCGGAGAGGAGCCCTTAAGGTAATCATCCCTGCCTTCAACATTTGCTGTAGCGCTTGATCCAGTGACATATTGATCTTGGTGAACTATCGTTTGGGTGCGACCTCCTTACGTTGCTTCCCCTGTCTTTGTTGAGCAGGCATAGGATTAGAGATCTGGGTTGCCCCCACATATTGATCATGACGGCCTTTTTTACCATGCACAGCGTTGGACTCTTTCTTCCCGTGGTAAGGCTTTTTATGAGTGTCAGAAGGTGTGGCCTCTTGAATCTTCCCAGCCTTGATACCAGCTTCAATTCTTTCCCCAGTCAAGATCAGATCTGTAAACCCAGCAGAAGAATTCCCAATCAGGTGGTTGAAGAATGGACCAGACAGGGTCCCCAGAAACATGTCCACGAGCTCACGGTCAGTCAAAGGTGGTTGCACCCTTCCAGCAAGGTCTCTCCACTTTTGGGTGTACTCTTTAAATCCTTCACCCATCCCTAGTGACATACCCTGGAGTTGGGTACGCGTGGGAGCGAGGTCGGAGTTATACTGATATTGCTTGTAGAAGGCAGTAGCAAGGTCCTCCCAGTTGCGGATGTTGGCTCCTTCCAACTGATAGAACCACTCGAGTTGAGTCCCTGACAGACTATCCTGAAAGAAGTGAATCCACAAATTCTTATCAGCCGTGTAGGGCTGGATCTTCCTTATGTATGAACGGAGGTGCAACTTAGGACAGGAGGCTCCGTCGTACTTTGCAAAGGCAGGTGCCTTGAACTTGTGTGGGATCACCACCCCGGAGGATAGACCTAGATCTTCGAAGTCTAGGCCGGGCACTTTCTGTATCTCCATAGCACTTAGTCGGTCTTCTAGCTGTTTATACTTGTCCTCAGCTGGAGGGTACTGTTCATCATTGTAATTGGTCTCGTTGTCAGAGACCACTGGACTAGGAACCTCTCCCTCTTGGGGATTGTCCTTCCTAACAGATGGGGTAGTCAGCTCAGCTTCATTTTGTGATCCATTCCCAGGTTTGCGTCTAGGGTTGAACCGCACAGTCCTCTTCTTCTTCTTCTTCATAAGCAGAGTCTTCAATTCCTGTTGACCCTGGGCTAGGCTCATAACCAACTCCTGGAACTGGGCATTCTGGGCCTGGAGGGCCTTGATGGCCTGTTCATTGGCTGATTCAGGATTCATGATGATTGCTGAAATAAACAGCGAAGAAGATAAGTGACCTGTCAAAAGGGTACCTGTGATGCAATGATATGTATGATATGCATGTAATGTTTTCAAGGACCTCGCGGGGTAAACAAGGAAATTGTTAGGATCTGGTAGCTTGATTGAAGGAACTTCATGTTGTTGAGAGTCCTTCTTAAAGGGTCAAAGGCTCACCATATCCAGTGGGTCATAGCCCCTGACAACCTTGGCTAGAGGAAAATAAATCCCCTTTGCCCCTTGCTAGATAGTTGGTTCATCATGACCTGCATCACAAGCCCTTGAGATCCTTGAAATGGATTAGTCCTTATGCAGGATGTATGCAATGGTATGATGTTATGCTATGCATGGAGTGATATAAGTAACCCTGTTATGAGTCCAGATTAAGGACTGTAAACAAAACCTGCAAGAAACCCGTGTGTCAGATAACAAGCATGCAAGTAGTCAGGTTTGAAGGCACACAAGTCACACAAAAGAGCCCTTAGAGTTTAGGCCAGCATGAAGTTTAGGTACTACCCTCTTTCAGTTTCGTTGGTTCAGACCTGTCCTATCAAAAGTAACCGGGTTCTAGAGGATCCCAATATCACTGACTACCCTCAATCGGTCATAACTCCAGCGTCGCAATCTTTTCTTGCGGCCAGAACCATCGCGAGAGTTTAGCCTCAATGGGTGTAGCATACTGCTACTGTTCTATGGCCAAGTTGAGTCAAATTAGGGTTCTAAGGTCGGTTGGTGCTTAATGACTCCTCAGAAGACCCATATTCTCCTCGTTGCAACACAAGGGATATCGGTACAGACCAAGGTGCCACACCAACGTAGCCACTGCTTCACCCGTGTCGGTCTACGCCGGACAGGTCCCTCACAGCTTATGCTACCTAAAAGGGTATCCCCAGATCCGGGTTAGGATCTATGAAACTCCAAGACAATACCCATAATAATAAAGCAAACAAAACATTCAATTGAAAAGATAAGAGTGGTCTAATCCTAAGGTACACCTCACTTATAAAGATCCCCAGCAGAGTCGCCAGTTCTGTGATCGGTGGAAATAGAACTGACTGTTTTTTAAGCTGGTTCGCAAAATGTCGCGGTAAGCAAGAGTCGCCACCGTCTTTTATGTTCTCCAACATGGAAAGGACAAAAGCACAGCAAAATTCCTTTTTGAGATGTCTCTCGGTTCAGGAGGTAGATTTATAGAAAGGGAAGGTGTTAGCACCCTTTCTATCCATGGTTATCCATGGGCTCTTAGGTACTTGCTCTTATGTTTTCAAATATTGTTTGCTTTTCAAATATGAGTGGGTTTGAAAAAAAAAGGTTTCGTTTTTGAAAGATTTCTAAGGGACTCTTGTATCTGTCCTCAAGAGTGTTTGAAAAATTTGTTTTGAAAACTTTTGAAAGTGTCAGTGTGAAAAGATGTTTGGTTTGTTTTTTTTTTAAGAGAGCAAGTACCCATGAGTCATCTACCTACCCTAAGGAATTAGGCTGTATAAGAGTCCTTAAGATAGTGCCATCCCACCATTGAGAGGTAGGTAGCACCACCGTTGGAGGTGTTCGGGTCAATTCGATTGAGGGACAGTGTGGTCACCGAAGCAATAGTAGGATACCTTAGAAGTAACCCTAATGTCCTAGATCCTTTTATCCGAGGCAACCGTTTCGAGGCAAATGGATCTTAGACATAAGGGCGACCGCTAAAACACCCTATACTTGACGACCACTTTCGAGGCAACGAGTGAGGCGTACCCTAGAAGTGGCATGTGCATTGTGTGTTGTTTTCAGGTTAACATTTATCTTTGATCATGCAATTGTGAGCTACGAGTTGTTTTTAATTATCATACATTCTTTCATGTAATTTAACAGTTAGGAGTGCGGAAAATAAAATACGGAAAGGTAAAGCTACGCTATTACAAGGCGCGGGTCTATACATCGCCAAAAAACAAAGACCCGTTTTGATAAACTGCGGAAAGTAAAGAAAGCAATAAACCTAATTACTATTACATTCTTAGAACAGTTACATAATAATCAAAATAAATAATAACGCGCGAAAGAATTAAATTGGACGTCCTTAGGGTTTTTTGACCCTTTTGAGCAATTATGAGTTTTTTGTCATTTGCTTTTAATTAAAATTAAACCTAATTATTTAATTAATTAAAGAAAGATGTTTTTTGTGTTTTTTTGTATTTAATGAAAATAAAGAAAAAAGGAAATTAAAGGTCAATAACCCTAGTTCTAAGTTTATTTTAATTATTAATAAAATGTTAAAGTTAACCTAATTTAAACTAATTAATTAATTTACATTTGTATGTACAAAAAATAATAATAATTAATAATGATGATAATAAGAAAATGATTAAAAATGTCAAAACCTAATTCTATATAATTTTAATTATTGAGAAAAAGGTTAAAATTAAACTTAAATTAAACTAGGTTAATTGTTAGTATTTATTTACAAAAAATAATAGTTAATGAATTTAATAAATAATAAAATATATTTACAATTTTGCTTTCTGATTTTATTAGGAAAGATTAATTTGTGAATTAATAATAATAATTATAAAAATTAAAGGAATTAAAAGAAAAGAAAATAAAATTGCAAACCAAGGGGGTATGTTGGCCCAAGGGGAGATTTTTTTGGTGAAATTCTTGCCCATTAAAATTCCAAGCCACGTTGACTTTCATGATCAAACGCTTGCTGGCTGACTGGGGAGTATCATGGACTTCATCTCCTGGCCACTGGATGGATGCTGAGAGACACATGGCGCATCACTGGTTGACGTGCATGGTAGAACATTGTACATATGCTGCATTGGATTGTATTAGAAAAAATATGAAGAATTATATGGGGGACCTGGGAATCGAACCCATGTCCCAGTACTCCTTGCCTTAGTGCCTTTGCCAATTGAACCATGATGCGCGTTTGTTAAACAACTGGACAACAAATATTATATAAAAAACAACAAACATTATGATATAAAACAAAATAACGTGCGCCAAGTTTGAACCCACCAACCACATGTTGCCACGCCCTTCGTCTTCTTCGTTTCCTGTAAAAAAAATAAAACGAGATAGCGGGGGTTTTTAACCCCCACTAACTACAACAGCGAAAAATAACGATTAGAGTTAGGGATAACATAAATTGAGCGCGAGGGTTGGGTTGAATTCGTCTGGCCTTGACGAATTCAACCATGCACGTTTCACAGTCCAATTTTTCCTTATGTGCAAAGCCCCAAAATTCAAGCTTCGAAACCCTAATGTTCTTCCATGGTGGTTTTCGATTCAAAATGCTATAACCAAATTGGATTATACCAATCGCTTCAGGAGGTCCCTATTAATGTAAATCAATCCAAAAAATGGTTAAAAATGCATGAATCATGATATGCAATTATGGAAAAATGTCCAAACCGTGGGACTTGTTGTGAACGATTCCTTGCATGTTAGGGCTTGTTCTTGATGGCAACATTTTCCTGGAGACTCAGGCAAGGTGTTTGAATCAAAAAGAGGCTTTGATTTCGCCTGGAAGACTGATTACAGTTTTGAGTTTTTCCACTTTTTTTCTATATTGCATATGGTGTTCTTGCAGCTCTTGCACGTGTAGGGTTTTAGGTTAAGCTTCAGTACATATAGCACAATAGAATTAGGGTAAATCTTGGCCCAACAATCCATGGCATTATGGTTTAAATTTGATTGTCAATCAAATCTTTTTCAATCTTTTTCTTTGATAAAACCTTGCCAATCATGGAGATTTTGATGTCTTTGAGGTGCACATGAATTGCCAGCTTGCCCTAGTCTTATTTGCATCACAAAAGATTTAAAAATCATATCTTTTGAATTTTCCTACAATTAAAATTAATTAAATAAATTAATATTAATAAAAATTCAATTAATTAATTAAAAATAAGAAAATAAATAATTTTAAGTTCAATGGATCGTGCATAAGCCTTGGGCAAAGATTCAAGAAGGAATTTGAGGCCCATTAGCAAAAATGAAGTGTTTTAGGCAATGTTGACTTTTGAAAGTTCCCAAATATTTCCCAACTTCTCCAATGCATATCTTGCTCAATTTTGAAGCTATGAACATGTTCTTGGACATTTTGGAAAGGTCTTGAAGTCCTCTAACCAATGCATTTGGTCCCAAGTCATTTTGATTTACCAATCTCAAGTTATGGTCTTTGACTTAAAGTGCCTTTTTGTTGACTTTTGAAAATGACCTATAATGTAGAAATTGATAACTTTTTGTGAGAGCATTTCTTGGACTTGGAGTGTGAAGATGAATTGTAGGAAATGTCATGCCCTTCAAAATTAGCATTGGATGGGATTTTTCCGATGAACCATGAAAAAGTTATGCCCTGGTCAATTTGCAGTTGACTTTTCAGTTGTCCAAAAATAGAAACTTTTTGCATCTTGATGATTTTTGAGCCATGCTTATGGAATCATGATCAAAACTTGATCAAATGATGATTGTGGACTCAAAATAAGATGTTGACCAAAATTTTTGACTTTTGACTGTCAAATGACCATTTTACCCCTATAGTTGACTGTGGATCAAATGAAGCTTTTGACTGTGGAATTTGGCACTGTGAGTCTTGAAACTTGACATATGGATGTTTGAAAATGTATATAGGCATATGGGACTTGATTGGACCCTTGGAAACCTCAACTTCCTTGTAAGAACCAAAACCCTAATTTTGACTGTGTTAGGAGAGTGTTTGCAATGTGCAATCCTTAATCCATTTGAAGCTTGATCTTGCCAAATCTTGAAGAATATGGGAGGGAAAATTTTGGGGTACAACAGGTGGCATCAATACAAGAGGCTCTTGTAAGTATTCTTTGATTTTGTCAAAAGCAAATTGGCACTCATCATTCCATTTTACTACTTGATCTTTCTTCAACAATTTGAAGATTGGTTCACAAGTAGCTGTTAGGTGAGAGATGAATCTGCAAATGTAGTTCAAATGCCCCAAGAATCCTCTGACTTCCTTCTCAGTACGAGGAGCAGGCATCTCTTGTATCGCTTTAACTTTGGCAAGATCGACCTCGATACCTTTGTTGTTGGCGATAAACCCTAGGAGTTTACCGGACCGTACCCCAAATGTGCATTTGTTAGGATTCAACCTCAGCTTGTACTTCTTCAGTCTCTCAAACAGTTTTTGTAAGTGATCAAGATGCTTTTCTTCTATTTGCAATTTGGCTATCATATCGTCCATGTAGACTTCTATTTCTTGATGTATCATGTCGTGAAATAGAGCTACCATGGCACGCTGATAGGTTGTCCCAGCATTCTTTAGTCCGAATGGCATCACCTTGTAGCAGAATGTGCCCCACTGTGTGACAAATGTTGTTTTCTCCATGTCCTCAAGTGCCATTTTGATTTGGTTGTAACCTGAGAAACCATCCATGAAGTAAAACACCTTATGTTGTGCCGTATTGTCAACTAGGATATCAATGTGGGGGAGTGGAAAATCATCCTTAGGGCTTGCCCTATTCAAATCTTTGTAGTCTACACACATCCGCACTTTGTCGTCCTTTTTGGGCACGGGAACAACATTGGCAACCCATTGGGGGTAAGAGGTGACAGCCAAGAATCCAGCGTTGAATTGCTTCATGACCTCTGCTTTAATCTTTTCTGACATATCAGACCTCATGCAGCAGACCTTTTGCTTTACTGGTGGACAATCCTCTCTTGTAGGCAGACGATGTATCAAAATATCTTCATCAAGTCCTGGCATGTCTTCATACGACCAGGCAAAGACTTCGACATAATTATGTAACAACTGAATCAGACGCTTCTTGATACTGGGTTCTAGATTGGCACCCACCTTGACCTCTTTTTTATCTTCTTCGGTACCTAGGTTGATCGTATCCACGGGTTCCTCGTGAGGTTGAATGGTTCTCTCTTCTTGTTGTAGCAGTCTGGCAAGTTCCCCTGGTACTTCACAATCTTCCTCACCGGGATCTCGAATGGATGTATACCTGTATTGTGAGTGTGGGTGTGTGTAAGGGTATAACTATCTTTGAAAGAAAGTAAAATGTAAAAGAAAAACAATGAGCACAAAAGTTTGAATGTGAAAACGTCCATGATTCATTGATGTCATATGAAAAATGAGATAATAAGCCTTACAAATGGACCATTGTGCCTCGGGTAAGACACGAGGTTTTAAGAGTGAGAATTGATTTGAATATTGCAGATCCAACAAAATGTAAAGACAAATTACTGAGGGGTGAAAGTGATTGGGACGAAGTCTCTAGCCTCCCAATTGTTGAGCCCTCCATTGACAGTCGGGAAGATCCATTCCTCCAGGTTGCAGCCATCTTCACCATCTTCCACTGAATTGACTTCACGGTTGCTGATCTTCAAGGGTGGCCCTCCAACACGGACGCAACGTACAACCTTTTGAGCACTTAAAGTTAAACCTAGTCCAAACTTGTCATACTTATATGGTATATCTGGGAGTTGTCCCCAGATAATGCATCCTCCTTCTTCTACCACTGCTTTGGCATCCTTTAGTGATAACATCCGGAGTGGAGGCCTGGTAATCTTGGGAAAAACCTTAGTCACTGCCACCTCTTGAGGGACCTCCTCAAAGTGTTGAAATGGAGTTTCAATGAATTCACCATCTAATTCCACATATCTGAAGGAATTGAGATGGATGATCATGTATTCTTCCTCTCCATGTACGGTGATAATCTTTCCTTGAACTGGATACTTCAACATTTGGTGCAACATAGAAGTAACAACACCAGCATTGTGGATCCATGGTCAGCCTAGCAAGCAGGAGTATGAAGGGCGGATGTCCATCACATAAAAAGTTGAATTGAAGGTTTGGGTTACCACCTTTATGGGAATGTCTACCTCTCCATGTACCATCCTCTTCGAACTGTCAAAAGCCCTTACCACTATGTTGCTTGTCTTCAAAGTCAACCCCTCACAGTCAAGTCTGTCAAGAGCTTTTTTGGGTAATACATTCAAAGATGAGCCAATGTCCACTAAAACATGCGCCAGAGTGGTGCCCCTATATTCCACTGAGACATGCAATGCCTCATTATTCTTTCTTCCCCTCGGAGTCAGATCAGCATCTGAAAAACCTAAACCATTATCCACAGTTAGGCTGGCCACGCAGTCTTGAAATTGATCAGCAGATGTCTCTTGAGGTACATGGGCTGTTTTTAAGAACTTCACCAAGGCTTTTGCATGTGCCTCGGAACATAGTAGTAATGCCAACATGGAGATCTTATAGGGAGTTTTCCCTAGTTGTTCAACTACATCGTAGTCGCTTCTCTTTATAATTTTTAAGATCTCCTCCATTTCCTTCTTGGAAGTCTCAGGGATAGTCAATGACTGAGCCTTCGTCCGGACAAGCTCAACCATAACACCTTTTCCTCGAGCCTCGGTTAACTCGGCAGCAGGAGTGTCAGTAAGAATGATTACAGGGGTTGTAACAGCTTTTTCAATTGGAGTATTGTTGGAGATAAATGTGGGACCGAGAACATCTTTTGGGGGAACAACAGCAGGAATGATTACGGGTCCAGAAACTGCTTTTGGGGGAGCAATTTTTAGAGAAAAGATCCTACCGCTTCGGGTAATTTTGCTAGTTCCTGCAATGTTACTGATGTCGGAGTTGACCTTCTCGGAGCTTGAATCTTCAGCGGCTGACCAGTCCTGTTGATACCATGCTAATAGACATCCCCTCCATAATTCCATGGTATGGTTTTGCCTGATGAGTATGGGACTGGTCCAGGCATTGTGATTATTAAAGGAGCTGCTTTCGGAATTGATGTAATTCTAACGGGTCTTTTGGTGGAGACCCTGGAGGAATTTGTGGAAATGGTAATGATAGAAACATCTTCAAAAAGGATAGGTGGAACATGATTCTTTTCAAACAAAATCTCTTTGTTATCTATCAGGCCCTGAATGCCTACTTTCAACAAAGGGCAGCCAATTGGTGAGGATAAGAAGAGATGGCAAACTTCATTACAGCCCAGGAATACACCGGCTTTCAACAAGTTCATTTTAACGGTCAGAAGTGGGGTCATGAGTTCATCAACTGAGGTAACAAACAAATCTTCTTCAATGGCATTAGTATTGTGGCCATGTCTGGGCATAGGAGCAGAAATGACATTTGGCTTCTCGAGCGCATCAAACTCAATTTCTTTTTCTTCAATGAGGTCTTGTATTTTGTTCTTCAGGGCCCAACAGTTATTAGTATCGTGACTAGGACTTTCAGAGTGATATGCGCAACGGGCATTGGGATAATAATGAGGAGATGTTGTATTGGGGTTTTTTGGAGCTTCTTTCAAGGTTACAAAATTGGATCTTAGAATATACGGTAATACTTGAGACAGAGTCATGTTAATTATGGTGAACTTCCTGACTGTCCTTTCCACCCTTGGTTGATTACTTCTTTGTTGATCAGACGCATGCTTTGGGATCATAACAGCCCCCACCATTGGTCGGTGTTCGGCCCTATCTTGGTTTCTTTGCGGATATACGGCAGCCACCTCTTTCTTTCTGATAAAGGGCTTCCTTACAGCTGTAGAAGAAGATGTGTCTTTCTGAATCTTTCCATTCTTTATACTGACTTCTATCCTCTCTCCAGTTAATATTAGTTCAGTAAAGCCTGCAGATGAACTTCCAATTAAATGATTGAAGAAGGGACCGGATAAGGTGCCTAAGAACATGTCTACCAATTCTTTCTCAAACAGAGGGGGTTGAACTCTTCCAGTCAGATCTCTCCATTTTTGTGCATAGTCCTTGAAACCTTCATTGGAGGCCATGGCCATACTCTGGAGTTGAGTACGGGTAGGTGCCAGATCAGTATTGTAATGATATTGTTTGTAGAAAGCTGCAACAAGATCTTCCCAATTGTGAACGTTGGCTCTTTCTAGTTGGTAGAACCAGTCAAGTTGAGTCGCAGACAGACTGTCTTGGAAAAAGTGTACCCATAAGTCTTTATCAGCGGTATGGGGTTGGATTTTCCTCACATATGACCGGAGATGCATTATAGGGAATGACACTCCGTCATATTTGGCAAATGTAGGCACTTTGAGTTTCGGAGGAATCACAATCCCCGACACTAGTCCCAATTCCTCAAAGTCCAAGCCTGGAACCTTTTGGATTTCCATCGCGCTCAACTGCTCTTCAAGATGTCTATACTTGTCATCATCCAGAGGGTATTGTTCCTCAAAGTAGTCCTCTTCTTCTTCCTCCTCTTCTGATTCTGATGGGACAACTATTTCCTTGCCTTTCCCCTCTCCTTCACCAGATGTTGTTGTAAAGTCCAAAGTCCTTCTTGTCTGTCCATGAAATCTTCTTCCCATGTTTAAGACTCTGGTTACCTTCTTTGTTTTCTTTTTCTTCTCTTCAGCCAGCAGAGTCTTCAACTCTTCTTGCCCCTTGGCTAGGGTCATGAGCAACTGTTGAAACTGCGTATTCTGAGCTTGGAGATCTTTCACTGTTTGCTCGAGATCCATCTTACTGAAATAAATAGTAGAGAGATGAGGAGACTTGTTGCAAAAGAACTGTTTATGTTATGATGAATGGTATATGCATATGTAATGTTTTCAAGGTTTTCAAAGATTCAGATTTGTTTTAGACAAAAAAGAAACACATGTTATATTAATAAGATAAAGTTTGAGTACAACAATGCCCCTTTGGAAAAATAATACAAAACTCTAAGATAGAAAAGTAGTGTGCATCCTCTTTGGTGCAATGTAGGAATTCAGAGTCTGCTCCTCATGAAGTAGTCTAGTGAGTTCCAAAACCTTCTTCTCGCTTGCGTAGAATTGGGCTTCGAAAGTATCTCGCTCTCCTTTGAGTTGTATCCAATCCCTTTAGAGGTCTTCAATAGATGTGGGCATGTCAGGATGTAGGATATTGTATGGAACATCTCCTTCCTTAACAGGCTCAATGGTTACCGGGAGAATGGAGGGGTAAGGCATCATAAGACTCTGAGCACGAGTTTGTACCCATTTGAGTTAAGGCTCAAGAGGGATGGAATTCTTGTTCCCCAAAGTCTTACTATCCACCTTGTTTAACATCCTCCAATCTCGGATAAATCTTTGGTGAAGACCTTGATCGTTATTGTCGTAGTCGAATACCAAACCTTGAATCAGCATCTCGTGCGGGCCATCCCTTCGGGCGTAACCAAACTGCCTTAAGGCTAAACATGGGTTGTAGGTGATTCCTCCCCTAATGCCAAGCAAAGGAACATTAGGGAATTCTCCACAATGGTCGACAATGATAACATTCTCTTTGGATCGAGAGCACCAATGAATGTCTGAATGTTTGGGCGTCATCAACCTTTGTGACCACCTTGAACCTTGCTCATTCTTTAATACATATTGGGGAAGATGAGAAATAAACCATCTTTCTAAGAGAGGAGTGAAACACATAAGGACACCTCTTTTCCTCATTGTGCGAGTGTGAAAAGAGTGTAGGATATCCCCTAGCAATGTAGGCATCGGGTTGCGGGATATGAAGATTTTGACGGTGTTCACATCTATGAGTTGGTCAGGATTTGGAAACAAAACCATCCCATAGATGAGAAGAGCCACAATTTCCTCAAAGGCTTGCAAGTCTAAGGAATTGCAACAGCTTTGGGCTTTCTCAAACAAGAACTTTGCTATGAAACCTTTGACACCGCTCCTTGTTTCCCAATGAGTTGTGATATCAGATGAGTGCACGTGTAGAGCTTGAGCAATCTCTTCTAGCTTTGGATCTCTTTCCGTACCATTGAAAGGTAGTTGATTAATAATGAGAATCCTCAAGAGTTGGGAGAATTCTTCCAAAGTAGTCACAAGTTGATATTCGAGAAAGGTGAAGCAATGGTGTAAAGGATCAAAGAACTGAAAGAGCACCTTCATCATGTCCTCATCTGTGTTGGAGGTGACCAAGTTGAGTAGGCGACCATGTCTCTCGGTGAATGGAGAGTTTTCAGGAATCCTTGAAACTAGCTCCTTAAGTTATGGAGGGATCCTTACAAGGTTGACTTGAATAGTTTTCCTGCGAAGTCAATCCATATCCTACAAAACAAGAACAAAGATGAATCCAAAAATCCTTGAAATGGTTAGTGGATGTATATGATGTTTATGATGTTATGTAAAAGTATGCATATACAAGCAAATTAACCAAATCCTTAGTTTAGGCTTGCATGGAGTTTTATAGGTAAGTACCCTCTTGAAATTTAGTTGGTTCAACCTGTCCTAGTAATAGTAACTGGGTTCTAAGGAGCTCAATATCACTGGATTGTTTCCTTGGTCATTGTTTCAGCTCAAGCCTATTTAATAGCAACTGAAATATCCCAAGAAACCAAACCTCAATGAGTGTAGTATCGAGTATCTACCAACTTCAGACTGCACCAAAGTCGGTCATCTCACTACATCCTAAAGTCCAAGTTGGTCAAGTAAAGGTTCTAGAAGTTCATTAGTGCTTCATGACATCACCCAGCGGCCCCGTATTCTCTTTGATTAACTCAAAGGCTACCGGTACCCACAAATATGTCGCACTAACATTGCTATTGCTTAAACCTTGTCGGTATACCCCACACAGTTTCCACAATGTATTGCTACTTACCTATAATGTATCCCAAATCCGGGTAGAGGATTCAAACCCAGACAAAGAACCATAATGTAAAGCATACAAGTCAAACAATGTAAGCAAGTAAATGTGATTTATCCCTAAGGTAACCCTACTTTTAGAACATTCCAACAGAGTCGCCAGTTCTGTGATGCGGTGGGAGAACTGACTTGAATGTTTTGTGTTTTATCGCAAATGTTGCGGTTAGCAAGAGTCGCCACCGACTTTTCTTTTATCTAAAAGGAAAGGTGAAAAAGCACAGGAAAGACCTTTGAGATTGTTTCTTGAGTTCGGGGGGTAAATTATGAAAAGGGAAGGTATTAACACCTTTTTCATCCATGGTTTCCCATGGGCTCTTAGTTACTTGCTAGATCACTTACTTTTGTTTTAAATTGTGCTTTGCGTGGTTTTTGAAAGTATTTTGTAAAAGAGGCCATTGTTTAGGCAATCTTTGTAATGATTCTCGTTCGTAAGAATGTATACAAAGATTTTTATCTTTTTGAAAATGTTTTCAATGTTTAAAAGATGTTTAGAAATGTGTAGGTGTTTGTTTTGAAAATAGAAAGGATATTTGTTTTGAAATGGAGCAAGTAACTAGAAGCAATCTACCTACTCAAATGTCTTTCTTGTTCATTTTATTTTCCTTTGACATTGTTGTCTTACCATTGATTTGGTAAGCATCCCTATCTTTGGATGTAAACGGGATGGGCGTGGGTCATCGTATAGCCATGATTAGCAATGTTGCAAAGTATCTTAGCATTTTTGAGGGACTAAGATCATTTTTATAAGGCAACTTTGAATAGCGTCATCGAGGGACTATGATCTTGTATTTATTTGTTTTTGCTAAGACACCTTACATGCGTAATATGGCCATTTTGTATAAGGAAACCAAGTTGGATAACCCTAGGGGTGCTTGTGTGCAAGTGTGTCATTTTCATGCTTGATTTTGTCTTGAATTAGGGTTTTCTATTTGATTGGTTTTATCTTGCCATACAAACCCTAATTACTAGCATGTTATGTAAAAGCGATAAATTGCGAAATTTAAAGTTACTACGCTATTACAACACTTGTGGGAGGGGGTATACAATTTATGAATGGGGATTACAATAATATAAACCTAATTAATCTATTACAACCAAATTGAATATGTACAAATATTGGAATAAATAATATACAAGATGAATTAAATATGCAAAGATATGTAAATGCGAAGAAGATTTTTGTTTGGTTTTTTATGTGAAAAAAAGTTTTAACCTAATCCTAATAAATAAATCAAGATTATCTTAAATCAATTAAGAAGAGAAATTATTTTAGAAAAGATTTTGAATAAACCCTAATTCTATTTGATTAAAAGGAAATAAATTTCTTTAAGAAAAAGTAAGTATTTTTTTGTATATTTTTTTTTATCTTGAAAATAATTTATGGCATTATGAGATATTTTGGTCTTTTTTATACTAAAATAATATGTTTAATGGGTGTGAAGAAAAATAAATATTTAAACTAGTTCTAATTTTAATTTACAAATTTAATTAATAAAAATGGATAATATATAACTAAATAAAAATATTTTTTGTGAGAAAAATAAGATAAAATATGCTAAAAATATAAATCTATCATTTTTATATTTTTTATGATTTTTAATGTTAAGAAAAATATATTTAATAAAATAAAATGAATGTAAAATAAATAAATAAAATTATATGGGTCAGGGGTGTTAAAAGTAAGCAGGAGGTAGGATGTTAGAAAAAACACAAGGCCCATGAAATTGAAGCCCATGCGCTGCAAAACAACAAAAAAAATGGAAAAATATGAGAAAATTGCAAAAGGCAGCGCGCTGAGGCTCGAACCCATGACCTCTAGCATTTTTGCGCGCTGCCTTACCACTGGGGTGGCTGTACATCCGTTTATATAAACAAAAGCAAAAATATATATTAGAAAACGCCTCCTGAAGGCAACTTCATCTTCAACCTTTAGCCATGGCCGGACCACATGTATCTCTCTCATTTCTCCCTAAAAATGGAAAGTCCAAACATGAAAGTTATGGTGTTTCTTTCCACGAGTTCAACCATTTAATTTATGTAAACTAAAAGTCAAAGATCAAAGCTAATTTTACTTGCCCTAATTTGAAACCTAATTTTTACAGAAATTTCAAATCCAAAATTCTCTATACACAGTTAATATAAATGAAAACTATGAACATGGTTAGCTTTAGGGCAAGGATATCTACATTTTTCTTTCACAAATCAGGACCAAATGATGCTTGTATGAAGAGATAGAAGTTTGAGTTTTTACCTCTTTCATCTGGGATCGTGAATGGAGTTTGAGCAAGTTTTGAGAAGGCCTGAGGATCTGTTTAGCTTGCCTGGACCTCCCTGAGTGTATTCCAATCCTTACTTTGTCTTGAAAGTCCCAGAATCTCCCTATTCAAGTCAACCTGCAAGCTCAATATTTGAAAATGGTGGATAGAGGAGGAGGAGTTATAGTGAGGGAACATGGGTATGGATCACTTAGATATGAAGTATATTAAGTGTTTTGGTGGTTAAAACTCAAAACGCACGAGTGGTTTTGGAGATGGCTGTGTAAGGTTCAAAAATGTCAAGCTATGGCAAATTTTAAGTTGCAGAGTGTTTGGGAGTGTTTTGGAGTCTTAGCCTTCATGTGTTAACTTGCAAATAATGTCTCTACTTATAATCAAAAGGTCTTAAGTCTTGTAACAACTCAAATTTCAAAAACTCACATGTTTGCTTGGTTTCTTGTTTGTGAAGCAAAGCTAGCAAGCATGGTTCCAAGGTGTAGTACCAAGCTTGTAAGGGGATGAGTCCTTTTAACATGCTTGTTCTGATTGAGTGGAGTGTGTTTATGCAGAAAAAACAAGTGCAAGGCTCAATGCAAGCTGACTTTGCATAAAGCTTGCTTTTCCAAAATGGCAATGTTGCCTTTCTCCTAAAAATGGAATTTTTCTTGTACAGTGCATTCAATGCTTGGCTTAAAGCTTCCAACATATATGAAAACATTTAATTATGGAGTGAGAAACAAGTTTGTGGCCTGAAAAGAAAAGATTATGCAGTCTACGCTTGGATTTGAATTTTTGTTCATCATGAAATGGCTGGAAATCAAAGTGATAAATCACCAACTTCATCTCTTCGATTCTCCCTACTCGGAAATGATCTCAAGGAGTTCTTTGACATTTTAGAAAGCTTTAAATGTGCTTTACAACTCATAGTTTAATTGATTTTGAAAATTCCCTTTGGAACTATGTGAAAAATGGCATGAAGTTAGGTAAAAAATCTGCCTAACTAGGGCAAAATTTCACTAAGTTATTTTAGTTCATGAGAATGTATTCACAAAATTATATCTTGAGATCCAAGAATTTTTATTAGAAATTGTGTGAAGCAAAGTTGTAGATTTCATGGAGATCTACAACTTTCATGTTGGAAGTTTCCTTTGAATCAACTTGCATCATGGTAAAAATTTGGCTCAAAGTTGAGAAAAAATAAGAAATTTTCCATGCTTAGAAAAATTTCTAAGTTGAAATTTTTCAACTTTTCAAATCAAAATCTTGAATCCTTGATTTCTTGATGAAAAAGTTTCACATTTTGACATGTTTTGATGAATTATGATCTTTGGCACTTGATTTTGACCAAAAAGTCAAAGTTTGACTTTTCAATGTACAATTGACTTTTGATCAGTTGACTAAAAAATTCATCTGTCAATCCAATGGATTTGTAATGTTTTGAATCATGTTATTAGGTCAAGATGATTCAATTTAACTCTTGAAATAATACTTCAAACCAATTGATCATTTGCTAGGTCAAAAATCAGAAATTGCCCTTTCTCAGTCAAAACCCTAATTTTGACCATTTTGCCCTTTTGATGATTTGATCAAATTTCTTGAGGAATTGTGGTCCAAACTTAATAAAATGATACATATGAGTCTAAGATGTTGATGTGGATAAAAAATTATGAAGTTTGACTGTAAATTGGCCATGGTTGACTTTTCCCCAATACAGCTGATTTTTAGGTCAATTGTTCAATTGACTGGTCAAAAGTGTGATTTAGGGCTTGAAACTTGACATGAGCAATCTTGGGGGTCCATAATGATCCTTTGAAGTCATGTGAAGCTTTGATAGTCCAAAAATCCTTGTGCAAACTTAAACCCTAATTTTGGTCATCAGTGCATGAGGAGATGTCTTGAGCTGGTCAAACCATAATGCAGTCTTGAGTCAAAGAGATCTTGTGAGGAAATTCTTGATAAGTGAGAGGGAAAATTTTTGGGTACAACACCATATTTTTCGGTGGAGCCATGATCTTAACCACTACAGATGGTGACGACCTTTCGCATCCTGTAAACACGGACATACTTAAAAGATATTATGCATGAACCCCGCTAGGTTGACTGGCCTAGGAAAAAATAAGGGCATCTCGGCAAACCAAAAGGGTTCAGGAAAAATTTAGGGATATGTATATGAAAAAATATGTACACCCGGCAAGTTGAAAACCTGAAAAGGCGGCTTGGTCAAAAAAGGGTATCTCGGTCGGATGAAAACCCGAAAGGGAGGTCCAGGAAAAGTTAGGGATTTAAAAGCGTACAACTATGTCCCATTGGATTACCTTACAGCCGACTTTCATTGTCAATTATCAAATTTAAATGGTACTAGTCAATCCAGTCAGCTTTGGCCAAGCAGCAAAGTGATGAGACGCTCAAAGATATAAAGGCAATAGTAGAATGGGAACCCAATGGGATAATTTCACATATATGTTTTTTATTTGTATACTACTTTGTACATTTTTCGTTCTTACATCGGTATTCTCTTGCTAGGATGTCTGTCTCTTTGTATAAAGATGTCTGTTATAGGCAAACTTCTTCAAATCAATACAAAAATATTCCTTTTTGAAGTTCAAAACTACTTGTTTTTATTTTTCTGTTTTGTTTGCAAAAGCGTCCAGTGATTATTTTTGAACATGTGCATTTGAATGTGATTACCGATTACAAATACCCGCATAAAAAATAAAAAGACAGTTACTAAGGGCTTTAAGAAACAGGACAATATCTAAAAAGCCAACTGCAGGTCCCCGCAGATGCTTTCTACAGCAAGTACAAAAATAGAGACGTCCTACTGCGGAGTCATTATCATATCTTCAGCATACAGCCTAATGATGACAGAGGTTCCGATATTCCTTGTAGAGTAAGATTTCCAATCATCTCTCCAGCATCTTGAAGAACTCATTAGCATAATTCATAAATCTCTTGGGTTCCCCAACAAGGCTTCATAAAAATCACCAAACAGTTTACGGAGTTTTCTTTCCCAGTAGAGTTTATTTCTTTAGCCATGAAAATCCATCTCCCAGCAATTCAACTTCAACAAATAATGAAGAACCACATTCTTCATCCCCAGCAACAATCAGGGATTTATTTTCCATCAATTTAACAACGTTACAAAGAACAGTTGATCAGTTCACACATTGCATTCATACATCATTTTACAAACATGCATGCAAAACAATCTCATGTATCTTAAGAACATAATCACACAATGTGCGTCATGCATCATGACATTGCATACAACTAATTCTTTACCTTTTCAGGAAAGATCAGCAAACAAATATCATCATCAATTTTCAAAGCAACAGCTCATCAGTCACTGAGAAGCCTAGAATATGACCATATAGTATTTAACATCAAATACAATTCACTGTGAAGCCTAGGATCCGTCCAGATAGCAGTTTACAACACTAGGAAGCCCGGAGTCCGACCAGATAGCAGTCAACATCATTGCTGAAGCCTGAAATCCGATCGGATAACAGTCAATCTAAAATTCAAGACACTGTGAAGCCTGGATCCGACTAGATAACAATATAAGTTACTGCGAAGCCTGGAATACGACCAGATAGTAGTTTACTCTATCAAATTACTGCAAAGCTTAGAGTCCAACGAAATAGCATTTTGTTCTGTCAATTACTATGAAGCCTGGACCCGACCAGATAGCGGTCAACATCATTGCTGAAGCCCGGAACCCGATAGGATAACAGTACAACTCTGTCAATTACTATGAAGCCTGGACTCGACCGGATGACAATATACCTCAAATTCAAGTTGAAGCCTGGATCCGACCAGATAACAGATTAATTTCTTCAAATCACTGAAGCCTGGACCCGACCAGATAATAGTTCAAGTTACTAAAGCCTGGACACGACCAGATAACTATTCAAGTCACTGAAGCCTGGATACGACCAAATAATAGTTTAATCTTAAGCAAATTAGTGTGAAGCCTGGAGATCGACCAGATAACAATTAATTTCATATTCCCCATAAGTGGCTGTGAAGCCTGGAATACGAACAGATAACAATCAACTTTATTATCTTCAGCAAGTTACTGTGAAGCCCTGATTTCGACCAGAAACCAACATCCCCCAGCAGAGTCCTCCTCAAACAATAGGAATAATAATTCCCATAAACATACCTCTTATGAAGTCAGCATTTACTCTTGATGAAATCTTTAAGCCAATCACTGACAACTCTTAGTAATCTTCTCTGAATGGCATATGCACACCCATTCCTGATATCATCAACCAACGACGTTGCTTCATGCGAGTGCAAATTTCTGGACACTCTAGTGTTCAATTATCTTCCACCTTCAAATCATGAAAGACAGATAAGCCAATCTAAATCCTCAGGTTTAAGAAGATTGAACAGGGGCAGCTGTTGTACCCGAAAATTTTCCCTCCCATTTTACTCAAGACATGCCCATTAAGGTCCTCAATTTCTCAAGGTTGACCAAAGAAGTGATCAGACAAATTCTCTTTCTAAGCAATGAGCCTCCGACTAGGGTTTCACTTTTCACCAAGGAGTTTGGGTTGCAAAGACCCCAAATGATTTCCATGATCCCTAATATGTCTTCAAGATTGTCCATACCAAATTTCACGCCTTACACTATAAATTTGTTGAGTCAATCAGTTGTACTAGGTCAAAAGTCAACTGAACTTTGACCATGAATAACTTTCATATACTCCATCCATTTTTCCCCAACCAAAGCTCATTTTAGAGAGAATCCAGTTCCCTAAAACTGCTCTTTTATCCTCAAGTTTAAGCAATGCATCATTTGGAAGATACAAGCTCAAACATTACAGCTTCCAATACAGAGGGAGGACTGGAGCAGTATCCTGGAGGTTCACTAAGGCTACCACGACATCTTGAAAGAGGTTCAAGTTCAAAACAAATGTTCAAGGCAATAAACTGCAGCATGAGTCGACACACACCCACATGAGTCGACTCATTCTAGTGACAAAAACAAGGTATGAGTCGACACATGGCCTTATGCATCGACTCATACTATTATCTAGCCCCAAAACAGAGGGATGAAAAGTGCATGAGTCGACACAAACGCGTATGTGTCGACACAAATAGGGTATGAGTCGACACAAAACCTTAAGTGTCGATACATACTGTTATCCAGGATCCAAAATAGAGGGACGAAAAGTGCACAATCGACACCAAATGCGTATATGTCGACACAAACAGGTGCATGAGTCGACACATACCATTATGCATCGACTCATACTGAGCTGATTTTGTTTTTACAGGAGCAAGAAGAGTTATATGTTGATGCATAACAGCATTGTGTCGACACATAACAGTTGAAAATGCAATTTCTTCTGTATTTTTACATTGTCTTGATAGTTTGCACGGATATTCTTCATTACTGTCCAATTATTCAATGTGGGCTGAGGTTTGGATTTGTTTTAAGGCCCAATTTTCGTGCAAAATACATCAGAAAGGTCCAGGTTCATGCAAAGACCAAAATGGAAAAGAGAATCACCCAAAATGGCATGTTTTCTTCATAAATATGGCAAAAATTCAAATTTTGATTATGTCTTCAATTCATGAGTTAAGGGATAGATTCTTTCCTTGTTTCTTTATTAACTTCACCTCCTCTATATAAGGACCATTTCTACAAGCAAATAGGACACAGACACTGTCTTAGAAAAAGCACGCTAACACTCTCAAAATTTTCACCAAGTTGTCAAATTTTAAACAACCGATCCAGCCTCCCTCAGTCCATTCCAGGCGTTCCTCCTTCCTCCTGAAGATCCCATGAGTGTTTTCCAGTCCTTAAGCAGTTCCAATACGCGTGAAATCTCCTTCATCCGATCTCACCGTTTGGTAAAAATTCCTCAATCTCAAACTCATAGAATACACGATTTAATTCCATTTGATCATATATACATATTATTGCTGATGTTTATGTTTGATTGGATGTGTTACATATGAGCAAAGATGCAGGAATGAGAACGTGTCATTGCCAACGCACAATCTGAATTTACTTTTGAAACGTATGATTCAACCCGTTTCAGACCCAAATAGCCTCGGGTTTGGATTCAGGGGACGATTTAACGTGGGATGGGGTCTTTAGATTTGCTTTAATCTAATGTTTGATCCAATTTTAGGTTTTGTGAGATCGGAGAAAAAGACCAGAGTTTGGCTCCAATGTCTCTCCTTCTATTGACTCAAGCGAGGGAGCACACGGATGTTATTTTTATATCAGTACTGCGTTTTTTCTCATATAATGTTATCATTTTATTTTTATCAACGAATGGACAGCTAGCTCAGTTGGTGAAGGGGAATGTGTATATTGGAAAGAACCTGGGTTTGATACTCAGGCATCACATTTTATTCTTTCTAAGAACTCTTATGCATATTCAATACATCGCAGTCACGAGCATTCATCATGCACCAGATGATCATAGCCAATAGATCTCATCTGATCAGCTCTAAAC
This sequence comes from Vicia faba, assembly GCA_948472305.1. Classification (NCBI taxonomy): domain Eukaryota; kingdom Viridiplantae; phylum Streptophyta; class Magnoliopsida; order Fabales; family Fabaceae; genus Vicia; species Vicia faba. The sequence continues at coordinate 266,645,481 of OX451740.1, forward strand.
GCTCCCAAATATACAGGCTCACCATGGACTCTCCAGATGCACCTTCACCAGATCCAACGGGGTTTGGGCTTCTTCTTGATAATGGGCCCTAACAGATTCCAGTTCTCACCCCCAACTGTTGTTCCATATCAGACCCATGTTCATTGTTTCTTTACTTTTTTGCTTTAATTGTTTTATTTCTTTTAATCTTTTTATTATAACATAAAATAATTAAAATCATAAAAATATTAGGTTAGCATTTTTTAAATTAATTGTGTAAATTAATTAATAATTATTTTAACCATTTTCTTTAATTTAAAATTAATTAGACCTAGGATTTAATTCATTTTAATTTCTTCTTTCCATAATAAAAATGCAAAAAAAAATATAGAATTAGTTCCTTTTAATTAGTTTCAATTTTCGTAAATTTTTTCTATTTTTATTTAAGTCTAGATTTAAGTTAATTAATCTAATTTTTATTTAAACCATTTTCTTAAATAAAACAAGAAAACAAAAAAAAAAGATCTTTTTCTATACCTTAGGATTTCTAGACGTACTCTCAATTCGCGCGTGTTATTACCTTTCGCACTTTATTTTCATATTAATGTACTTGCTTTTGGGATGTAATAGAATTAAACTAGAACTTTACATTTACTGCTTTTATTTCCCCCATTTTTGGACTTGTAATAATCCCCCTCCCCGAAGCCTTGTAATAGTTTAGGATTTACATTTCTGTACTTTTAATTACTGCAAACTATTAAACGGTTTAAATGTATGCTAATAGGATTGTATGGCAAAAATAAAACAAAACGCTAGCAAACCTAACGCAAAAGACAAAAATAACTGAATACAAGCACAATTGCACATATACACCGCTAGGGTATCCCACTTTGGTTGCCTTTGAAAAACAATCACATCTCTCGAAACGTGAGAGATTTTAGTTGTTACCATCCGGTTTAAAGATTATAAGTCCCTCGATGACCCTCTCGACGTTGCCTCGGTATGATCTTAAAAAACCCTAGGCTAGTTACTAAAGTTTCTTGCCTAATTGCCTTTGTGACTATATAAACGTCCCTTCGAATGTCCCTTAAACATCCAACGATTAGGGCTACCTACTCACTAATAATAGGATAGCATTGTCTAAAGGAAAAGAGGAGAAGAACAACCTTTCGAGTAAAGTAGATAGTTGTTAGATGCTTGCTCAAACAAATATTTACACTTACACAAAACTCCTTTTAAAAAACATTTTCAAACACTTTGTATACGTTTTCTACCATTATGAGAAACATTACAAAGTTCGTCGCACTAAGACGCTTTCAAAATACTTTTCAAAAACACACAAAGCACAAGGTATTTCAAAATGACCTAAGCATCTAAGAGCCCGTAGATAACTATGGATGGAAAGGGTGCTAACACCTTCCCTTTCCATAATCCACTCCCCTTACTCAGAAATAATCTCGAAAGGTCTTTTTCTGTTCTTTTCACCCTTTACTTTGTTGGATAAAAGAAAAGTCCATGGCGACTCTTTCTTACTACGAAATTTGCGAACACCAATGCAAAACCAGTATAACAGTTAGTTTTGCCACCGTATCACCCAAGGTGCTTGGTGATTTCCCATAGAGAAAAGCTAAATATAGGGAGAAGAAACAAACCCTAGTGTGTGATCTTGTTGTGATTAAATTGATATGATGTAATAGAGGGATCTTAGGGTCAAAAATTAGGGTATATTAGAGGGGGAATCCACCTACCTTTAAAGGTAAGTATGATCCTGAAGGAGCGTTGGATTGGTTGAAAGAAATTGAGAGAATCTTTTGTGTGATGGACTGCACTCCAGCGCAGAAGGTTCAATATGGTACTTACATGCTAGAAGTCGAGGCTGATAACTGGTGGCTAGAGACTTGTCAAAAGTTGGAAGCTACAGGTGAAAATGTCACTTGGGTTGTGTTTCGTAGGGAATTTCTGAGGAAGTATTTCCCTGAATATGTTCGTGGTAAGAAGGAAATTGAGTTTCTTGAGCTGAAGCCAGGGAGTATGTCGATTGTTGAATATGCTACAAAGTTTGCTGAGTTGGCTAAGTTTTATCTGCACTATAGCGAGGCAAATACTGAGTTTTCAAAGTGCATCAAGTTTGAGAATGGGTTGCACCCAGAGATCAAGAAGTCAATTGGATACCAGAAGATTCGTGTCTTCACTGAATTGGTTGATAGTTGCATGATTTATGAAGAGGATAATAATGCTCACTATAAGATTATCAATGAGAAGAGGGGTAAGCACCAATAGAATCTTGGTAAGCCCTATAATGCCCTAGCCAGTAAAGGTAAACAGAAATTTGCTCAGGGCCAAAGAAATAGTGGGGGAGATGCTCATGTTGGTGTGGTTTATTTCAAATGTGGGAAACCTGGTCATAAGAGCAATGTGTGTACTGCTGAGGTGAAGAGGTGTTTTTGTTGTGGTAAGACTGGACATGTTATGTCTGAGTGAAAACATAAAGAGATGATTTGTTTCAACTATGTGAAGAAGGACACACTGGTAGTAAGTTTCAGAAACCAAAGAAGGTGCAAACCAGTGGAAAGGTGTTCGCTTTGGCTGAGAATTAGGCAGCTAATGAGGACAGACTCACCAGAGGTACATGTTTCATTAATAGTACTCCTTTAATTACTATTATTGATACCGGTGCTAATTATTGCTTTATTGTTGTTGATTGTGTTGAAAGATTAGGTCGTATGTTGTCTTCTATTAATGGAGAGATGGTCATCAACACTCCAGCCAAGGCGTCGGTGACTACTTCTTTTGTGTGTTTAAAGTGTCCTTTGTCGATCTTCGACAGAGACTTTGTTGTTGATTTGGTTTGTTTGACTTTAAGTGGGTTGGATGTGATCTTAAGTATGAACTGGTTAGAGCATAACTATGTTCATATTAACTGTTATAACAAGTCTGTGAGGTTTTATACTCCTGAAGAAGAGGGAGCTAGTCTGTTGTCTGCTAGACAGTTGAGGCAGTTGATTCAAGAAGAGTTCTCAAATGTTCTCGTTGATGGAATCGTTATCTATCGAGAATCAAGATATAACTGAGGAATTGCAAGTGGTGCATAAATTTCCAGAAGTTTTCCCTGATGAAATTCCTAATGTACCGCCAGAGAGAGAAGTTGAATTTGTTATTGATCTTGTACCTGGTACCAAACCTGTTTCTATGGCACCATACAGGATGTTTGCATCTGAGTTGTCAGAATTAAAGAAGCAATTGGAAGAGTTGCTTGAGAAGAAATTTGTGAGACCAAGTGTATCACTGTAGGGAGCTCCATTGTTACTAGTAAGGAAGAAAAATGGAAGTATGAGGCTTTGTGTTGATTATAGACAATTGAATAAAGTGACGATTAGGAATAAGTATCCTCTTCCAATAATAGACGACTTGATGGATCAATTGGTGGGTGCTCGTGTGTTTAGTAAGATTGATTTGAGGTCAGGTTATCATCAGATTAAGGTGGAGGATGAAGATATCCAGGAGACGGATTTCAGAATGCGTTATAGACATTATGAGTATTTGATGATGCCTTTTGGTGTTACTAATGCGCCGGGAGTATTCATGGAGTACATGAACCATATCTTTCATACTTATTTGGATCGGTTCGTAGTGGTGTTCATTGATGACATTTTGATTTACTCTAAATCGGAAGAAAAGCATGCAGAACACTTAAGAATAGTATTGCAATTTTTGAAAGAGAAGAAGTTCTATGAAAATCTGCCTAAGTGTGAATTTTGGTTAAAGGAGATTAATTTTCTTGGTCATGTTATCTAAGGTAGTGGCATTATTGTAGATCCATCTAAAGTAGATGTTATGTTGCAATGGGAAACTCCAAAGTCGGCTACCGAGATTAGAAGCTTTTTGGGATTAGTTGGATATTATATAAGGTTTACCAAAGTTTTTTCTAAGTTGGCACTTCCATTGACTAAGTTGACTTGTAAAGGTAGAGCTTATGTGTGGGATGTTCAGTGTGAAGAAAGTTTTACAGAATTGAAGAAGAGATTGATGTCGGCTCCGATTTTGACATTACCTAATCCAAGAGAACCTTTTATGGTATATTGTGATGCTTCTTAGATGGGTTTAGGAGGTATGCTTATGCAGGATAATAAAGTGGTTGCTTATGCGTCAAGGCAATCGAGGACTCATGAAAAGAACTGTCCTACGCATGATTTAGAGCTTGCTACAGTTGTGTTTGTGTTGAAGATTTGGAGGCATTATCTTTATGGTTCTAGATTTTAAGTATTTAGAGACCATAAGAGTTTAAGGTATTTATTTCATTAGAAAGAATTGAATATGAGACAACGAAGATGGTTGGAGTTGTTAAAGGATTCTGATTTCAGTTTATATTATTATCCAGGAAAAGCGAATATGGTGGTTGATGGGTTAAGACGAAAGAATTTGCATATGTCGCCAATGATGGTTAAAGAGTTGGAATTAATTGAGTAGTTCATAGATATGAGCTTAGTTTTCAAGGTGACACCGCAGAGTGTTATGTTGGGAATGTTAAAAATTAACAGATTTTTTGGACAGTATCAGAGAAGCTTAGAAGTTAGATGTGGAATTGGTAGACTCGATGGTTGGAATCGATCAGTCTGAGAATAAATATTTTAAGTTGGATACTCAAGGTGTGTTGATATTCCGTGATTAAATTTGTATTCATGATGATGTGGAGATGAAGAAAGTGATTCTTGAGGAAAGTAATAGAAGCAAGTTGAGCATTCATCCAGGAGCCACAAAGATGTATCAAGATTTGAAGAATTTGTTTCGGTGGCCTGGAATGAAGAGTGATGTGGCTCGGTTTGTGTATGCATGTTTAACCTGTCAGAAGTCGAAAGTTGAAAATCAGAAGCCCAGAGGGTTGATGCAACCGTTAGAAGTTCCAGAATGGAAATGGGATAGAATTTCGATGAACTTTGTGATAGGATTGCCTAATAATATAAGAGGACATGATTCAATTTGGGTGATTGTTGATAGGCTTACAAAGTCGTCTCATTTTATTCCTATTAACATCAGTTTTCCAGTATCAAAGTTGGCGGATATTTACACTAGTGTAATTGTGAAGTTGCATGGTGTTTCGTTGTGTATTGTGTCGGATAGAGATCTGGGGTTTACTTCTCATTTTTGGAAGAGTTTGCAAGAGGAGTTGGGTTCTAAGTTGAGGTTGAGTTCGGCGTATCATCCTCAGACGGATGGTCAGACTGAATGTATTATTCAGTCATTAGGAGATTTACTGAGAGCATGTGTTCTTGAGCAGGGAGGTTCGTGGGATATTTATCTTCCATCAATAGAGTTCACTTATAATAACAGTTACCATTCTAGTATTGGAATGGCACCTTTTGAAGCGTTTTATGGTCGAAGATGTATAACTCCTTTATGTTGGCATGAATCTGGAGAAAGTGTAGTGCTTGGACCTGAACTTGCTCATGAGACTACTGAGAAGGTGAAGTTGATTCGAGAAAAGATGAAAGCTTTCCAAAGTAGACAGAAGAGTTATCATGACAAGCGAAGGAAAGATTTAGAATTTTAAGCAAGTACCATGTGTTTTTGAGAGTTACACATGTGACTGGTGTTGGGCGAGCATTGAAGTCTAAGAAGCTCACTCCTCATTTTATTGGTCCGTATCAGACTTTGGACAGTTGGAAATGTTGCTTATAGAGTGGCTTGACCGCCTAATCTTTCGAATTTGCATGATGTGTTCCAGTGTCACAACTCCGGAAGTATATTTCAAATTCATCGCATGTGATTCATATGGATGATGTGCAAGTACGGGATAATTTTACTTTGGAAACGATGCCTGTACGAATCACATATTGTGAAATGAAGACTCTAAGAGGCAAATACATTGCTTTGGTGAAATTAGTCTGGTTAGGAGCTTCCGGAGAAAGCATGACGTGGGAGTTGGAAAGCAAGATACAGGACTCCTATCATGAGTTGTTCGAATAAGTTAAATTTTAGAGGACGAAAACATTCTAAGTGGGGGAGAGTTGTAACACCCGTTAATTTAATCAATTATTTAATTAAATTATTTTTGGATTATTTGTTGAAAAGTTGTGAGATGTTGAGAATTGTTGGTATAAGTTGTTAGATTATTATAATTAATTAGTTAGTTGATTAATAATAATAATAATAATGTTGGAATTAATAGAATAATTGTGTTGGGCTTATTTTATTGGTTAGAAGTAATAAAGTGGGGGTGTGTAGGTTAGGCTCAATAGAATTGATGTTATAAGGTTAAGCTGATACAAGGATTTAGTTATTTGGTAGAATAAAAAGTCATGTGTGTGACCGTGTGAAGCTGCGCAGAAGAGGAGCAAGGTTGCACGGTTGTCGAGTAGAGCAAGGCAATATTTTCGGCTTGAAATTTTGTAGAGCGACCTTCAATCCAGGTAAGGGTGGGGTTTCGACCTTATAATGGGATTTATGATGATCGTTATGGTGGAATTAGTCGTATTTATGACTGTTGTACGTTGATGTTCTGAATATGTGTTAAAAGTTGCCTGTTTCTTCATGTTGTGGTCGTGTAGGGAGTTACCGTATGACTGCCCTACATGATTAGTGATCTTGTTATTGAAGTTGGCCATTAGTCGTGTTGTGGGTGTTTTGAGTTGTTTGTATAATTGCCCGGTATAATCGATGAATAGGTTAGCCTAGATTATTACCTTGTTGATGTGGTCATTAGGTTGCTGTATCTTTCGAGCGGTTGTCAAGAAAGTAGTAAATTGTTATTGTGGTTGTTTTAGGAAGGTTTCTGTGTAATTGTCTTGTAAAATTAATGAATATGTTGATAGGAAATATAGTATCCCATTGTTGTGGTATTCCAAGCGGTTGGCTGGAAATTATGGATTGTATTGATGTGGTCGTTATGACGTTGTATTGTTCCATGTTGTTGACTTCAATTAGTAGTCGAGGAGGATACTGATGGGGTTAGGTTCTGAGCGGCATGTAGGCTACGAGGTGTGTTGGGGAAATAGATGTGTTAGATTTCGAGCAGCATTAGGCTACAAGGCATGTTGAGGAGCACAGTATTGCTTTCGAGCTGCACGAAGTTGCAGTCTGTGTCAATGAGCGCAAATTAGTTGTTATTTTGTCTTGGTTGTTGTTCATGTCGAAGGGCATGTAGTCTCCCCATTCCTATTTCCCGTGCATGTTGTGTTGGTCAATACCAGTGTTGTGTAAGTTATTCTGAGTTGAGAAATTACAGATTGATGATTTATGTTGAGATGCCTCTAATTATGGGCAGATATTAAGTTGTAGACTTATGGCCAACATTGAATTTATGTTGAATTATTGTTGATGTTGTAGGCTTATGGCCAATATTGATTTATATTGAGTTGTTGTTTGTTGTTTTTGTTGCTACATTCATGTTGTGTCGCATACATCGCATATCAAGTTGGAGCTGATGCTTGTTAAGTTAGTCTAGATTAGCAAAATATTAAGTTGAATGCTTATGCCTTGTTGATGCCTCTATTTATTGGCAGATTATTAAGTTGGGAGTTCTGCTTCATTGGCACCACATGCATTTGCATCGTAACAAGCCGCATTCCATGTTACATCTTGAGTTGTTATGATGATGAATTAGTTGTGATATTATGTTGATGACTTGGTTGTAATAGATGTCGTTTAAAAGCTACGAAGCGGTGATTTTGTATGATCTGATTCTAATATATTATTTATCATACATCTGATTATATTGTTCGGTATCTCACCCTTTCTGTTTGAATGTTACCCATATGTTGGTAACGTGCAAGTAATCCAGAGTGAAGACGCTTTACCTTCAGTAGTTCGAGTCGGTGTCATTGTTCTGATACGTAACACTCGGGAGGGGGGGGGGGGGGGGGGGGATGAACGCTTGTTGCTTTATTGTTGTTATTGTTGTAGTTGTTGAATTTTAATTTGGTTTTTGTTAAGTACTTGTTATTTGGAGATGTTTCAGTTGGATAAAGATGTTATACCCTTTTTAATTGAATATTATGATTCCACTGCGTAGTTATAAAAGTTGTTGGTTTTAGAAGATTAATTTATGTTACTGTTGGTTCATCCAAGTTTAATGTGTTATGTATCTGTAATGAATGCCATTGTTTTAAGTTGAGTTTGTAGCACCCTGATTTAGTTATTGAATTTTTATAACTCTGGTTTTTATAATAATTGTCGGGTAGAATTGGGGTGTTACATTTATCATCTTTAGCCTATTAGACCGTTGATAGATGATATCTACTCTTATAATCTTTGGTTGTTTACCATCGTTAGCCTATCAAACCTTTGATAGATGGTACTCATTCCACCATTTGGTGTTTATCATTGTTAGCCTATCAGACCTTTGATAGATGATATTCACTCTTATAATCTTTGGTTGTTTACCATTGGTAGCCTATTAGACTTTTGATAGATGGTACTCAATCCACCTCTTGGTGTTTATTGTAACATCCCATTTTCTCATACTAATAATTATAATAAAAATATACAAAATAATACATCAGAGTCCACAAATGGGATGTCACATCATTCAAATAAATTTATAAAGTCTCCAGTCACTTTATTACTTCACTTATTCATAGTAATAAACCAAGCAGCGGGACAACTAAAACTAATTTACTTCATGGCGTTGAGGCCTCAACAATAATAAAAACTCCACAAAATGCATGGTTCAACATAATTGTGAATTAAGATACATAACAATTAAAAATAATGCAAAAACATGGAAAAACTCTCAAATCCCGTGTTACGTATCAGAGCGACTCCTAAGACTCGATCAAGCAACACTCACTCCAAGCACTACTCGAATACCTAGTTATCTGTACTCCCCGAGGAGCACAAACACAATATTAGAAAAGGGGTGATAATTATATTCGATAAATATACGGTGAATGTCACATGCTAAGGAGTGGTATTTCACACAATCCACATAATACACATTTCGTACAATACTTCGCAACATATTCTTCCTTCATATAGCACAATCATCAAATCATGAGATTGCAATGCAATGCAATTGACAACAACTAAATGCATGTGGTACCATCAGAGTATGAGCCCTCAACATAATGCCAAATAAGGCAGAAACAGGACATAAGCCCTCAACATAACATCATTACAGACCAACAACAAGGCATAAGTCCTCGCCAATGAATGCATGCATCATCAACATGCAACGCCACAACTATACAACCACAAGGTATAAGGCCACTACGTTTGCCAGTAAGGCCACCAATATTATTACCATCACGCAACATACAAATCTACACAAGGTTCCACATTTTAACCCAAGCTTTTCCCTTCTCTTCTCTTTCTCCGTTTCTACGTGACAGTGATTTTTCTCCCAAATGATCCTACTATTCTTCTAATAATTGTTTTATTCTACTTAACAAATAATAATAATAATAATAATAATAATAATAATAATAATAATAATAATAATAATAATAATAATAATAATAATAATAATAATAATAATAACAATAATAATAATAATAGTAATAATAATAATAATAATAATAATAATAATAATAATAATAATAATAATAATAATAATAGTGGAATAATTATAATAAATAATAATAACAACTATATTATTACTAATAATAATACTATTAATGGTACTATACCATATATCTAATAATATTTTTATTAATAATTATAGTATATTTCATCATTTACCAATATTATTATTATTATATCATATACTAAGTTTTATTCTAGTTTTCTAATTAAAACTAAGTTCTCAGATACCCTTAGTCATGCCTACCTACCCTTAATTATGCCAAAATAAATCAAAGTCAATAAATAATGACTAAATTTTCAAATGAAGCGTTACAACTCTCTCCCATTTAGAATATTTTCGTCCTCGAAAATTACCTTATACGAACAATTCTGGATAAGACTCCCGCATACTTCTCTCAAACTCTCACGTCATACTTTCTCTGACTGCTCCTCCCCAAACTACTTTCAGGAGAGGAATTTCCATGCCCCTCAACTTCTTTATCTCACGGTGTCATACCTCAAATTTGTACGCCCAATTTTTAAAATATTCAAATTATTTTTAAACTTGGTTTCATAAATATTTTTGGTATTAATAACATTTGGTTTAACAGTAATTTATTTTTCTTTTTTAAAATATATAATAGTTTACTTTAAATTATTTGTATTTTTAAAATAGCAAAATATTTTCCCACCTTCATATGCTTATATATGCCTTTTTATTTCAAATAGAATGACATAACACAATTGGTAAGGGAGTAAGATTATCAAGTGGAAGGTTTTGAGTTCAAGTCTTATTACTTTACTTTTTGGTATTTATTTTCTTTTGTGTGTTTTTTCAATAAAAAGGATAAAAAAAGTCATTTTTCAATTATTTTATTATTATTTTTGTTTTCTATTTTAAGGGTATTTAAAAATAAATTTTTTTTTTAAATCTTTGATTTTATTCACTTAATAGTCAAGATGTTAAAAATAATTGAAATCTTTCAAAGTCAAATTTTATTAATCACCAAATCAATCACAATATTAAGAAAAATCACAAAAATCATGTTTTTTTTATTATTTAATTACCAATTTCGTTTTTATTTATTTATTATATTTTTAAAATATTATTTTTTATTAAAATCATTATTTTATTTAAAAATAGTCAAAAATCTACGTTATAGCTTACTATGTTAGTCTCGAAACGTTAGTAAGTTATTTTTCAAAACTCGTATTGTATATCCCCTAGGTTGTGGTACATGTACGAAAATCTACGATATAGTTCATTGTGTCAGTCTCGAAGCAACAATGAATTATCAAGTTTGTGGTATTTATCCTCTAGGTCATGATAAATGCGTAAATCTATATTTTAGCTTACTAAGTCAGTCTCGAAGCATTAGTAAGTTATTTTTTCAAAACTAGTATTGTCTACCCCCTAAGATGTGGTAGGTAAATCTGCGATATAGTTCATTGTGTTAGTCTCGAAGCGGCAATGAATTATCAAATCTGCGTTATTTACCCCCTAGATTGTGGTAAATATAAAATCTGCGACATAATTTACTATGTTAGTCTCTAAGCGTTAGTAAGTTATTTTTCAAAACTCTTGTTATCTATCTCCTAGATTGCGGTAGATATGCAAAAATCTATGATATAATTTATGGTATCAGTCTCCAAGCAACGATGAATTATCAAGCTTGTAGTATTTATCATATAGGTCGTGATAAACACATCAGTCTGCGATATGTCTTACTATGTTAGTCTCGAAGCATTAGTAAGATATTTTCAAACTCGTATTATTTATTTCCTAGGTTGTAGTAGATATACGAAATCTGTGATATAACTCATTGCATCAGTCTCAAAGCAACAATAAGTTATCTAGTTTCTGCGATATAGTTCATTGTGTTAGTCTCCAAGCGACAATGAGTTATGAAACTTTGTATTATTCTTCCCATAGGCTGTGATGAGTAAGCATAATCTGCGTTTGTAGCTTATTATGTTAGTCTCAAAGCGTTAGTAAGTCAATTTTCAAACCGGTGTTATTTACCCTCTAGGTCGTGGTAAATATGTAATAACTGCGATTTAGCTTTTTGCATCAGTCTCAAAGCAGCAATAAGTTATCTATTTTCAAGCTTGTGTTATTTATCTCCTAGGGTACGGTAAATACACAAAGCCTATGATTACTTTTCTAGGTGTTGACGAGTTATCCGTATCGTCATATCTAGGTCCAGGCTCTAGGCATTGGTGAGTTAACTGCATCATCCTTGCCCCTTTTTACTTTTTGGTTCATTATACAATTTATCTTTCAAAAGTCTTTGGTCGAAATTTGGGATCTTCCATTATTTAATAACCCTCTGATCCGAACGTTTGAAAACTTCGTATACTCGTACACTTCAATCGAAGAGTAATTAAATAGGGGTAGCTGTCATACTCCAAATTTGTCCGCTCCATTTTTAAAATATTCAAATTATTTTTAAACTTGGTTTCATAATTTTTTTGGGTATTAATAACATTTGATTTAACAGTAACTTATTTTGCTTATTTAAAATATATAATAATTTACTTTAAATTATTTGTATTTTTAAAATAGCAAAATATTTTCCCACCTTCATATGTTTCTATATGCCTTTTTATCTCGAATAGAATGTCATAACACAATTGGTAAGGGAGTAAGGCTTGCAAGTGGAAGGTCTTGAGTTCATTATATTACTTTTTGTATTTATTTTCTTTTGTGTGTTTTTTCAATAAAAAGGATAAAAAAATCATTTTTTAATTATTTAATTATTATTTTCGTTTTCTATTTTAAAGGTATTTTAAAATTATTTTTTAAATCTTTGATTTTCATACACTTAATAGTCAAGATGTTAAAAATAATTAAAATCTTTCAAAATCAATTTTTATTAATCACCAAATCAATCACAATATTAGGAAAAATCACAAAACTCATGTTTTTTATTATTTAATTACCAATTTCGTTTTTATTTATTTATTATATTTAAAAATTTTTATTTTTATTAAAATAATTATTTTATTTAAAAAATAGTCAAAAATCTAAAATAAAATAAAATCTTTTTGCAGTTTAAATATTTTTCAAGTCATATCTTATACAGAGTCACAAATAAAATCAGATTCCTAGACTTTTTAACCAAGATATAATTTTTGAGGTTTTTAATGATTGAATTATTTTCTTTTTTGGTTTCTCAACCTAATTTCTCACATTATAAATAAGAATCTTGTTCATCCTCATTTTTCATCAACAATTTTCTATCTCTCTTTTAACAAATATTTTTTTACGTAACTCTTTTTTAATTTATTTTTTATTTTTGTCTAGATCACACACTTAATCATATTATTATTTTTAACAGACAATTAACACACATTATTCACACAACAACCTATTTAGTTTGACAAGTTATTGTGAGAAGAGGAAAATTTCTCTTCATTTTTCATTGTCTCATGGTATGGTGGTTTTAATATTTTTTTTCTTTTTTCTTATATTTTTTCTAATGGCGCGTGTCTAACCAAGATTGGATAAGGACTTATTTTGAAAAAGTCAATAATACGGCAAATCCTTTTGCTTCGATGACAGTACAAACTACTACTCATTCCTATTTTCTAGCCTATATTTTTTATTTAATTTAATTGGTTATTTGTAGATAGATAATTTAGCTTTGTTTAGTAGTTCTTTTAGTAATTATTCTAGCCTTTTAATATTTTTACTGTATGCTATTTACTTTAGTGTAGTTATTAATAAATAAAAACAATACAAAAATATATCCTTATTATTTTTAGGTTATTAATTTTATTATGGTTATTGTTTAATTTTATTATTATTACTTATTCTTTAATCGAGTAGCAGTAAGTGTACGTGGTGGCATTGTAATAAATTTTTCTAATCACATTTATTTCATTAGTTCATGTTATGATAAATATTTTTGTTTTTTTTATTTGTTACCTAATTTATATAATTATTTATTAGTGTAGATAATCAAATTTATTTTACTATAAATAATTTACAATCAACTCATACATAAATTCAAACACTTTTTAAATCAATTTAATTCAAATATTTTTGTAAATAGGATTTTACATCTTCGAATAATAGATTAGTCGACTTAATGTTTATCAATCAATTATTCAAAATAAATATTAAAATTCACAAATAAATTAAGGTCAAATTCCTTCGCCTATAGCAATCGAATTAAATAAGGATTAAATCCTTATCGACCAAGTCAAATTTCTTCGCCTCGGGCGAATTAATTCTGATAAAAATCAAAAAGTTTTATCAAGACTTAATCGAATCAATTACTTTTCCTAGAGTGACTTAATTTTGATGAAGATCCAGTCTTCTTCAACGATTCAAAACTTTAATTAAAACAGCTAATCAATTACAAACATTTTTCTACTAACATAATCAAATTCAAAATCATTTTCAAAAAAGGATTAAATAGTATTGCTATCAAATTTAAATGTGAATTGTATCTATGATTACTTATTTTTCAAATTCAGACAATGTTCAAGGATAATTCAAAAGTAATTATACACAATCCTATAAAAAACACCAAGGCGAGTCCCCTCATAAGAGGATACATAGGCACGTAGCTTAACGATCAAGACGAGTCCCCCAACTAAAAAACTCAAACCCTTTTTGTTTTTCTAAGCTTTGCAATTATATACCTTTAAAGTAGAAATTCTCATCTTACCCTTGGACCTGAAAGCGGAGCCCCTTGAGAACAAGGGAGACTAACATCACTCCTTCATCTAATTGACTTACGAACTTAGAATCTCTGAAACAATTAGGATTAACCATTACTTTCCCATCCTTAGGACACAAATTAATGGTGGCGACTCTTTACTTTTTTCTGGTTACGACAACTGGCGACTTCACTAGGGACACAACCCTGGGATTTAGAGTCTTCTCTATCTTTTTGGTCTAGATTTTCTTGGGGTGATTTCTATTTTTGGGCATGTTTTGTTTCTATATATGTTTATCTTTTTATTTTATTTATTTATTCATGTTATTCATATAAATTTTTTATGTGGGATTTAATTTATAAAATCAAACCTTAGAAAGAAGGATTGCCTATTGGCCAAGAGGCTAAACACCCCTACGAGCTTTTGTGACGACTTCGCCTAGAGTCAGTTGAATTCTAAAGAAGGAATATCTTATAGAGGGCTAGACTCTCTAAGAGGTAGGACTTCATGATTTGGCCAATGACTCTTTGTATAACCCTAAAACAAAATCTCATGGTGAGACCTTGTATGATCTAAGAGATGAAAGTTTTGGTCTACAATGAGGCTCCACCTAAGGGAGGCCATTATGCCTTTTCCCTTTAGCATTGTCCATGATACCCTTAAGGAGGTCACCCTTATGGAGAGGATAGAATATCCCTAGGACCAAACTAGAAATCTACCTAGTAAGAATACCTTCTATAAATCCACCACCATGTTACATCACCATGCATACATACATCATTGCACATCAAAATATTCATTATTTTTGCATTTTTATTTTGTCTTATTCACAATATTTCTCTCTCTCTCTCTCTCTCTCTCTCTCTCTCTCTCTCTCTCTCTATATATATATATATATATATATATATATATATATATATATATATATATATATATATATATATATATATATATATATATATATATATATATATATATATATATATATAAAATAAAATAAAAAAGGGAAGAAAGGTTTTTGGTGAGTATCCTAAAAATGAATCCTGATAAGAAGCCAAATTATCCACATTGGTGCCCTGATGCTTGATTTTAGGAAAATGAAGCTGATTAGAGGGGAACTACCTAGCAATGCTAGGAAAGATTTTATTCATCACTATGGCAATATCATGGATGTACTAAGGATGGATGGACAAGTAGGGGCTATCTCTACCCTTGTTCAGTATTATGATCCTTCGCTAAGATGCTTTACTTTCAAAGACTTCTAATTAGCACCTACTCTAGAGGAGTTTGAGAAAGTTCTAGGTTTCTCCAAGACAAAAGAAGGGCCCTACACAGGAATTGAGCAAGTCATCAAGATTGAATATTTAGCTAAAGAATTGGGAATACCACCTCCTGATCTAATACTTAATTACAAAGCAGATGTAGAAATCCAAGGAATCAAGAGACCATTCTTGGAGTCTAAAGCTTTCTCTTTTGAAAATAAGGGTGAATGGGAACCTTGTAGAGATATCTTGGTATTGTTAATATTTGGTTTAGTTCTGTTCCCCAATACTTCAGATTTCATAGACCCGATGGCTATTGGTGTATTTTGGGCCATAAAGGTCTTAAATAAAGACCCTACTCCTACTTTGCTTGCCGACATATACTACGCTCTCCATGTAAAAACCGAGAAAGGAGATTGAGTACTACAATGTTTTATTCCTCTTTGGTATTCATGGCTCTTGTCACATCTTGGTAGTGAAAGCTACATGGCCAAAGACTTAATGAGAGATGAGTGTTCACAAAAGTTGAAGGCTCTCACTAGTCACTGTTGATTCTATTTTATGGTGTCCTAGGAAGCTTGAAATAAAAGAGATCCTCTTTAGTTGTAGAGACTTTCCTAATGTTCCTCTAATTGGGACCCGTGGTTGTATCAACTACAATCCCACTTTGGCTTTACGCCAACTTGGATATCCTTTGGAAGATAAACATTCTAATGAACAACTTCAATAATTGGTCTTGCATGATATGGGGCGAAGTAACCCCGATCTACTCAAGAAAATCATCTAAGCCAGGGAAAGGTCTATAAGTGTGAAATGGTTTGAATCAACAAGCATCCTGATGTTGCTGATCCTCTCTGTCAACCAAAGACGCCAATTCCAATGCCAATAATGGTCAAGGAAGTGGAAAACCTTAGGGCTTCCATTTTTCAACTATAAAGAGACAAAGAAGACTTAAAGCACCACCTCTACGAAGTAAACCACGAAAGGAACCAATCTCAGTCTGACCTTAATCAAAGAGACCAATGAATCCATGAATTTGAAAAGGAAAACCATAATCAAGAAGCGTGATTCCATAATCTTATCAGTGTCCTACGAGAAAGCAAGAGACAAGAAACAAGAGAACATTCTCGAAGGGTGAAAGCTGAAGCACTCCTCTTAGAATGAGAACTCGAATATGAGCCAATATGTCAAGACCTAAGAGAATTCCAAGACCACTGTCATTCCTTGTTACAAGCTTACAAGGAAGCACAAAAGACAAGCAAATATTGGGAAGAACAGTATACCAAGATTTCTCAAGCAGGAGAAAACAACAAGATCATAATCCTTGCACTTTACCAGGAATATCTAAAGTACAAAGGCAAACATGCAAAACTTGCCTTCTTAGCAAACAATCTCATTGGTGACATTTCTAGAAGTTTGAGAGATGCAGAAGGCGTGATGGTCCCTCTTCCAAAGGTCGTTGAAGACTTCCTCAAACTTTGTAGAGGAATGGTTGATGGTTTTAGGGCGGAGACCCGTAAACATGCTTAGGAGATTTTTGGATTTATTTCCTTGGTTATTTAACATTCAATTTTTTTGTCTCAGCATTTCCTTTCAATATTCTCCTTTCAGTATTTGTTTCGGTATTTGGAGTGTATTCCCCTTTTTAAGGATGGTTATTATTCAATAAAAGTACTTCTGCTTCAGTATTTCATTGTGGGTTACTCACCAATAAAACGCAAAACCTAAAAAAAAATATAAAGTTACAAAAGGAAATCCAATGTGAATAAGACATAAAATCAAAATTTTAGCATATTCACATACATCTAATCATATGCATTTACATTTAATACAAAAAATTTCAATGTATATCCTCGATTAGATCATTGCATGATTTCAGAGGAAGCCGCCACTCCGGCTCTATTTCCTTGTAAAGATGGTAAAGCTTTACCGTGGGAACATAACCTCACTGTCTACATCAAAGGACAAAGACGATAAAGCTCGCCTCCAACCTCCAAAGAGCATGTCATCATCAACATAACATAAGCAAGGGGAAAAAGTAGACCATTAAAGATAAGGATACCGATTAATCTGAATAAGTGACTGAAACATCTTCAAAGATCTCAAGTATGTCTCTGCTTCTAAAGTTTTGAGGCTCAACAAAAATCATTGGTGAAAATCCTAAAAGTGTCGCTCACATAACTAAGAATGTCATTTTGAACCAATTCTATGAAGTGTTGACAAATCTAACCTGAGCAAAGCATCTCTAGGTCGACGTGGTAAAGAATTTCCTCCATAAGATAAGACCTGAAATTAAATCTCAACACATTTTCATTAAATGTATGAACACCTACCTAATAAGGGTGTTGGTTGATAATAGGTCGTCCCTGAATATGACGCCTAAGCTTACTATGATGGGGGCATAATATTGAGGCCAAGTACAATGACCTTTAATGGTATTCAAGGTTTCGTACGTGAAGAAGAGAACCGTCTAAATAAATGTTGAACCTCAAACCTTTCAAGGCATGGGCATATATCTTGCATATTCTCGTCTGCTTGGAAGACCACGAATACACGCAGCAGGGGAAGTTGCCATTGACTCCCCATAAAAATATGAAATTCCTAGTGGAAATAAACCTAATTATTTCCTTGTGAAGCGACCTAACATCATGATGCTACATCAAAGACAGTCAAAACAATCTAGAGATATCTGCTGTTATGACTCATGCAAATGGGGAAATTTGAAAGTGTCTTAGCATCCTGGAGAGACATACGAAGAGACATTAAGAGCAAAGATTCTAAAAAAAATTGGTGCAAGTTGTTGAACATCTTAAAAAAGGAGGGTCGATACTGTTTAGATTACCACTCTTCTAAGGATAGTAAAAACCACGAAGAGAAAAGAAGGACATATTCCTCCTATACAAAATACTTTCATCACCACCGAGTTCGAGCATAACAAACAGTTATCCATCGTGCTCAACAAAGATAATGAAGGGGCATGCAGTATCATCATCAAATGTGCTCCAGATAAAGAACTCAACAATTGGATTACCATGGAGGTCCCAGAGATCTATTTCTTTTTAAAGCAATTTTACTATTTTCAAATCCCCATGATTTTCCCGGAGCATAGTTGTAACTTGAAAGGTCCCCCCATTTTTTTAAAACTTTGTTTATCATTTAGTAAAATTTATGTTTGCATTCAATTAAGATCATTTTCTTTCAGTCGTTTTCTTTTCAAAATGGAAATTCTTTTCATACAAACTTCTCATTCCATAAAAATGAACAAATACTTATCTGTATCTAAACTCATCGATAATGATATTGCTACTATCTGGTATGACTCTGATGCACCAATTAACCAAGCCAGAGAGGATGGTGAGGAAGATTGTGAACTCCCTGAAGAGTTAGCCAAGATATAAGTCAAAGATAATACAACCACACCAAGAATCGATCGAGGTAATCAACCTTAGAACAAAGGAAGATAAGAAAAAGATCAAAACATGGGCTGCCTTGGACAAAAATGAGAAGACAAAACTATTGAAACTCCACGAGTACGTATACATGTTCTCTTGGTCATATCAATAAATAACAGACCCAAAAAAATATTATGGTGTGTACGCGGACCCTCAGGAAGGTTTCATGCTAATTAAACAAAGAACAAGACATTTCTCTTAAAATACAAAAAGAAAAAAAGAGGGAATATGTAAATAACTCAACAACAGGTTTTCTAGCCATAGCAAAATATCCGCAATAGATCACAAACATCATTCTTGTCTCGAAGAAAGACGCAAAGTTTGTATACATGAGGACTACTAGGAGTTAAACAAAGAGAGCCTAAAAGAGAACTTCCCATTACTTCACATTGAGGTATTGGTAAACAACACGACTCAATAACCGACATCCTCACTCATAGATGGGTTGTCCAAATACAACAAAAATCAATTTGGATCTCAAATGCGTGAAGATGACTACCTCTGCAGTTCCTTGTGGCATATGTGGTTATAACTTAATACATGTTTTCTTTTATAATGTAGGGGAAACCTTTGTCTTTCCTATTTACATAAAAGTGCTACTCCTATTAGAAATGGGAATACCATCACCGTGAGTACTCATGGAATTAAGCTTGAAAACTTCGAACGGGCGCAAGCACGAATTAATCAATGCAAAGACTCATCAAATAAAAGCAAGTAACGGTCGTATGTCATGAGAAATTATATCAAGAGTGAATAAAGGAAAACTTAACAAAGAAGTCCCCGAGTACGCCACGAAGACGATTTGGTGTTAAATAAGACCTTACTACTTCAATTCAAATGCACATAGAAAAAGGACACCTAACTACGAAGGTCTAGATGTGGTTAAAACGACATTCTCAGGAGGAGCTCTTATCCTTGCAATAGTGGATGGGGGAAGAACCACCACATTTGCTGAACTTCGACGCAATCAGAAAATACTATGAATAAAAAGCTCGCTAGGTCGAAACCTTAAACGGGCGACTTAGGCAAAAAGGGGCGTCCCGGTGGATTGAAAACCCTAAAGGGAGATCTAGGAAAATATTAGGGGCATATAAACAAAAGCATCATCCCGGTGGATTGAAAACCCGAAAGGGTGATCCATGCAAAAGTTAGGAATTTTATCCAAAAAATAAACAAATAGACTGCGGTTCAAGAATTCATTACCACGGCCACGACAGGGAAGGATTAATCTAAATTATCTTACTCAGAAGTAAGGAGATTAAAGTTATCAAGAGACATTGGAGAGATAGCAATATCGATTATCATTTTCATTTCCATTTTCAATTCTTGTTAAACTTTTTGTAATTACCTCTTTTAAAGAATTACATCTTATATCATTGCCTATTTACAAGCCCCGCTATTTATAAACTTTCAGTTTTTTTTAGTTCTTACTTTTGCATTTCTATCATTTCTGCTTGTTTGTGAATATAACAATTATTTTTTATAAATGATGCATTGGAACTATATGGGCATAAATAATCAAAAGTGTTGAAAACGGTAAAGGTGTTTTAAGTCGAAAGAAATTGAAGGGAAAATCTATGGTTTCTAATATATACTCAAATGGAGCACACAAGCATTCAAAAATGGCCCAGGTGTCATAAGAGAAGTCAACACACAAAATGTCAAGAGCAATTTCAAAAGAACAACTTCGAGATGACATATGTTCAAAGATCAAATTCATAGAAAATTTTGAAAGAACAACTTCAAAACAACCAACTACGAAGCAAAAGAGCACATTCAAAAATCAAAATCAAAGAAAACACATTTTCTCCATAACGAAAAGTCCAACGATCCAACGAGAAAACTTTATGTATTTGTATAAGAATATCTTCTTACCAAGCATTACAAAAAACAAACATTTATAACACTTGATGCATTTACAAAAAATAATACAAAAATATATCCTTATTATTTTTAGGTTATTAATTTTATTATGGTTATTATTTAATTTTATAATTATTACTAATTGTTTAATCAAGTTGAGTAAGTGTACGTGTTGGTATTGTAATGACTTTTTCTAATCACATTTATTTCATTAGTTCATGTTATGATAAATATTTTTTTTTAATTGTTACCTAATTTATATAATTATTTATTAGTTTAGGTAATATAATTTATTTTACTATAAATAATTCGCAATCAATTCATACATAAATTCAAACACTTTTTAAATCAATTTAATTAAAAGATTTCCACAAATAATAGGATTTTACATCCTCGAATAATCGATTGGTCGACTTATGTTTATCAATCAATTATTCAAAACAAATATTAAAATTCATAAATAAAATAAGGTCAAATTCTTTCGTCTAGAGCGATCGAATTCAAATAAGGATTAAATCCTTATCGACCAAGTCAAATTTCTTCGCCTCGAGCGAATTAATTCTGATAAAGATCAATATTCTTTATCAAGACTTAATCGAATCAATTATTTTGCCTAAAACGACTTAATTTTGATGAAGACCCAGTCTTCTTTAATGATTCAAAATCTTAATTAAAACAGCTAACCAATTACAAACATTTTCTCTACTAACATAATCAAATTCAAGATCATTTTCAAAAAAGTATTAAATAGTATTGTTATCAAATTTAACTGCGAACTGCGTCTACGATAACTCATTTTTCAAACTCATACAAGATTCAAGGATAATTCGAAAGCAATTTTACACAATCCTATAAAAAACACAAACCAAATGCTTCGAACTACGAATTGGAACTCTGATTTCCCATAAGAGGATACGTAGGCACGTGCCTTAACAACCAAGACGAGTCCCCTAACTAAAAAACTAAAACCCTTTTTGTTTTTCTAAGCTTTGCAATTATACACCTTTAAAGTAGAAATTCCCATCTTACCCTTAGACCTAAAAGTGGAGCCCCTTGAGATCAAGGAAGATAAAGGGTGCATAACACCTTCCCTTCATCTAATTGACTTACGAACTTAGAATCTATGAAACAATTAGGGTTATCTGTTACTTTCCCGTCTTTAGGACAAAAATTAACGGTGGCGACTGTTGTACCCCAAAATTTTCCCTCCCATAATCTTCAAAGTTTTGACAAGAATCATCCACAATTGGTTCAAAATCTCCCCAAGGGTTGCACAGTCCAAGGGCCTCCTAACAGTCAAAAACTAGGGTTTTGGTTCTGACAAAGAAATTGAAGTTTTCAAGGGTCCAATCAAGTCCCATATGCCTACAAACATGGTCAAGCATCCTCATGTCAAGTTTCAAGGCTCACAAGGTCAAGTTGCACAGTCAAAAACCCTAATTGCTCAACAGTCAACTGTAGGGGCAAAATGGTCATTTGGCAGTCAAAAGTCAAAAATTTTGGTAAACATCTTACTTTGAAGCCACAAACATCATTTGATCAATGCTTGATCATGATTCTCAAAAGTATGGCTCAAAAAGTCTCAAGATGCAAAAGTTTCTATTTTTGGACAACTGAAAAGTCAACTGTAACTTGACCAAGGCATAACTTTTTCATGGTTCATCAGAAAAATTCCATCCAATGCTCATCTTGAAGGGGGAGACATTTCCTACAACTCATCTTCACACTCCAAGTCCAAGAAATGCTATCACAAAAAGTTATCAATTTCAACATTATAGGTCATTTTCAAAAGTCAACAAAAAGGGACTTTAAGTCAAAGGCCATAACTTGATATTGGTAAATCAAAATGACATGGGACCAAAAACATTGGTTAGAGGACTTCAAGACCTTTCTAAAATGTCCAAGAACATGATCAAAGCTTAAAAATTGAGCAAGATATGCATTGGAGAAGATGGGAAATATTTGTGAAATGGCCAAGATCATTTATCCTTGAAATTTCATTTTTTGACAAAAGGGGCCCACTTTTTTCACTTGAATTAACTTGGCCATGCTTCCCACGTGTCCCACCTTTTATTTCAATATTTAAAATCATTTTTTTCATTTTTATTAGATTTTATTGGATTTAATTCATTTTAAATCCTTTAAAATCAAATAAAAATCAAAAAGTTTAATTAAAAGGGATATTTGGTCTTAACTAGCTTTGACTCATCATTATGCAACTTCCCAATTTCGTTTCAAGGCCAAATGGAGCAATATTTCAAAAATTGGTTCAAAAAGGAAAGTTTGTTAAGGGAGTTTATGTTAAAATCTCAAGCTTGAATGCATGGTATGATGAGCCTTAATGTTGATCAGAATCACCTACATAACCTAGAGAAAACTATCACAAGGCACAAGAAAAAACGTGAGAGAGAGGCAGCCAAGAGAAATTTCTTTTCAAAAATTCCAAAGAATTGCACTAAGATCGAACTCAAGGATTCAGCCATCCACAAGACCTCCCACCCATCCTATCGTGATCTACAGGCAAAATAAGGTATAAACACACTCTTTTCATATAACCATGCATGCTGAAACTGTAGCTACATGAACATCCATTTTGCAGAATTTCCATGGATCGTATTTTTGATTATAGCTTGATTTAATCCCTACTAACCATACCTTTGAGTTCTAGTGGATGTTTAGAGCAGGTCTGGGCTATCGCTTGGGATTTTTCGTGGCCAAAACGTGAACCTCCATGGCTAGGGTTCAGATTATGTGGAGTTGCGTTTTGATGAAAACAGGCCCATTTCCTTTTTCCCTTGAATTTATTTTCTTTTCTATTTTATTTTAATTTATTTAATTTGCTTTTTTATTAACAAAATTAATTTTTCTTTTTATTTCAAAAAATCACAAAAATATTCTTACCCAAATAAATTTTAGATTTTTCTTTTTTTTTCTTTCTAAATTTAATTAATTAATTAGGTTTTTTTATTCTAGGAAACTCTAAATTATTTTGCAATATTAAAATTGATTAGACTTAATTAGATTCTAAATACTAATTTAATTAGTTTTATTTCTTAATATAAAAACAAAAAAAATCAGGAAATCATAAAAGAGGTATAAAAATATTTTATTTAATCAATTAATAGTTCCATTTTTGTAAATAAAATTCAATAATTAATTTAGTTTTGATTTTAGGTTATTAACTTTAATGCCTTTTTTAATAACTAAAAAATATAAAAAAATAAGTCTTTAGCACATTTTCATCTTTTTAAATAAATATTTTATTTTCTTATTATAATTATTATTAACCATTAATTAATTTCGTAAATACTTGTAATTAATCAATTAGGTTTAAATTAGATTTAACTTAGGTAATTTTTCTTTAATAAATTAAAAAACAATTAGAACTAGAATTATTTGACTTTTAATTAATTTAATTTTCTTTAAATCCACAAATCCAAAAAACATAAAAAATAAGTCATTTCCTTTATTTAACTTAATTATTTCAATAATTTTATTTTAATTCCGTTAAAGGGTCCAACGCCCTCGCATTCGATTACATCTTCGTTTCGCGCGTTTTATTTATTTCTTTTTGTGAATATAATGTACTTGCTCCAAAGCCCTGTAATAGTTAATTAGGCATTTATTTTCTGCATTTTATTTTAAATCGGGTCTGGATTAATTTGGCGTTGTAGACCCACGCCTTTGTAATAGCGTAGGACCTTTATCTTTCCCGCACTTTAAATTCCCGCACCTTTTAACTGTTAAACAATAACATGAAAGAATGAATGCCCAAAAATAAAAATAAAGCGTAGATCACCAATGCATGAACAAGACAAAAATATCTGAAAATGACACACAAATCACACACCACCCCTAGGGTACGCCTCACTGTTGCCTTGCCCCTCGAAAGGTGGTCATCAAGTATAGGACGTCTTAGTGAGTCCTTATGTTCCATTGATCTAGTTGCCTCGAATAAGTTGCCTCGGAACGGTCGCCTCAGAATAAAAGATCAATGGCATAAGGGTAGCTTCTAAGGTATCCTACTGTTGCTCTGGTGATCACCCTGTTGCCTTGCCCCTCGAAACATGGTCGTTGAGTATAGGACGTCTTAGTAAGTCCTTATGTTCCATTGATCTAGTTGCCTCGAATAAGTTGCCTCGGAACGGTCGCCTCGGAATAAAAAGATCAATGGCATAAGGGTAGCTTCTAAGGTATCCTACTGTTGCTTCGGTGACCACACTGTCCCTAACCTTCAAATTGACCCGAACACCTCCAACGGTGGTGCTACCTACCTCTCAATGGTGGGATGGCACTACTTTAAGAAGATTTACATAGACGAATTCCTTAGGGTAGGTAGATTCTCATAGATACTTGCTCTTTTCAAAAACAAACAAAATACTTTTCACACCTACACTTTCTAAAAGTTTTTTTTAAACAAATTTTTCATACACTCTTGAGGACAGATACAAGAGTTACTTAGAAATTTTTTCAAACGAAACTTTTTCAAAACCCACTCACACTTGAAAAGCAAACAAACCATTTTGAAAACACAAATGAACAAGTATCTAAGAGCCCATGGATAACCATGGATAGAAAGGGTGCTAACACCTTCCCTTTCTATAAATCTACCTCCCGAACCGAGAGCAATCTGTATAAGGAATTTTTCTGTACTTTTGTCCTTTCCATTTGGAGAAAATAAAAGACGGTGGCGACTCTTGCTTACCGCGACATTTCGCGAACCAGCGTTAAACAGTCAGTTCCAGATCCACCGATCACAGAACTGGCGACTCTGCTGGGGACCAAAAAACTTAAAGTGAGGTGTACCTTAGGGATAGTTCATAACTGTGTTTTCAATTGTATTGACTTGTCTGCTTTAAATTTGTGGGCTGCATGGGAGTTACATAGATCCTAACCCGGATCTGGGGATACCCTGTTTAGGTAGCATAAGCTGTGAGGGACCTGTCCGGCGTAGACCGACACGGGTGAAGCAGTGGCTACGTTGGTGTGGCACCTTGGTCTGTACCGATATCCCTTGTGTTGCAACGAGGAGAATATGGGTCTTCTGAGGAGTCATTAAGCACCAACAACCTTAGAACCTTAATTGAAACAACTTGGCCAATAGAACAGTAGCAGTATGCTACGCCCATTGAGGCTAAACTCTCGTGATGGTTCTGGCCGCAAGAAAAGGTTGCGATGCTGGAGTTATGACCGATTGAGGGTAGTCAGTGATATTGGGATCCTCTAGAACCCGGTTACTTCTGATAGGACAGGTCTTAACCAACAAACTGAAAGAGGGTAATACCTAGACCCCATGCTGGCCTAAACTCTAAGGGCTTCTCTTGTGTGACTTGTGTGCCTTCCAACTTTACTATTTGCATGCTTGTTATCTGACACTTGAGTTTCTTGCAGGTTTTGTTTATAGTCCTTAACTGGGACTCATAACAGGGTTTTCCTACATTACCCCATGCATAGCATAACATCATACCATTACATACATCCCACATAAGGACTAATCCATTTCAAGGATCTCAAGGGCTTGTGATGCAGGTCATGATGAATCAAATGTCTAGCAAAGGGCAAAGGGGATTTATTTTCCTCTAGCCAAGGTTAATGACTTGAGTCAGGGGCTATGACCCACTGGATATAGTGAGCCTTGACCCTTGAAGAAGGACTCTCGACAACATGAAGGTCCTTCAATCAAGTTACCAGTTTCCAACTCTAACAATTTTCTTGTTCACCCTGCAAGATCCTTGAAAACATTACATGCATATCATACATATCATTTCATTACAGGTACACTTGTTGCAGGTCACTTACCTTCTTTGCTGTTTATTACAGCCGTCATCATGAATCCTGAATCATCCGATGGACAAGCTATCAAGGCCCTCCAGGCCCAGAATGCCCAGTTCCAGGAGTTGATTATGAGCCTAGCCCAGGGTCAAAAGGAATTGAAGACTCTGATTCAGAAGAAGAAGAATAAGAGGACTGTTTTGTTCAACCCTAGACACAGATCTGGGAACACACTGCAGAATGAAGCTGAGAGGACTACTCCATCTATGGGGGAAGGCAGTCACCAAGGGAGAGAGGTTCCTAGCCCTATGGTCTCCGACACCGAGACAGACTTCAATGATGAACAGTACCCCCCTGCTGAGGACTGGTACAAGCAACTAGAGGATCGTCTGAATGCCATGGAAATTCAACAAGTGCCTGGGTTGGATTTCGGGGACCTGGGTCTATCTTCTGGTGTGGTGATCCCACACAAATTCAAGGTTCCTTCTTTTGCTAAGTATGATGGGGAATCCTGTCCCAGGCTGCATCTCAGATCTTATGTGCGGAAGATTCAACCATACACTGTGGACAAGAACTTGTGGATCCACTTCTTCCAGGAGAGTCTTTCAGGGACTCACCTCGAATGGTTCTATCAGCTGGATGGGACCAAGGTTCGTAACTGGGAGGAGTTGGCTACTGCTTTTTACAAGCAGTATCAGTATAATGCCGACCTCGCTCCTACACGTACCCAACTCCAGGGTATGTCGTTAGGACCGGGAGAAGGTTTCAAAGAATATGCGCAGAGATGGAGGGACCTTGCTGGGAGGGTACAACCACCTTTGACCGACCGGGAACTCGTTGATATGTTCTTAGGGACCCTATCCGGGCCGTTCTTCAATCATCTCATTGGTAATTCATCTGCAGGGTTTATCGACCTCATTCTGACTGGGGAAAGAATCGAAGCTGGTATCAAGAGTGGGAAGATTCAGGAGGCCACACCTTCAGATACTCACCAAAAGCCTTACATGGGAAAGAAAGAGTCTAATGCTGCATACGGTCAAAAGAGTCGTCGTGACCAACAGGCAGGGGCAGTCATGATCTCTGGTTCTGCACCACGCCGCCAACCACAAAAGGGAAATCAACGAAGGGCGGACGAGCCTAAAAGACAATTCACCAACATCAACATGCCATGGTCACAAGCATTGCAGCACATGTTGAAAATGAACCTGATTGCGGTGATCAACCCTCCTACAAATCCCAAGACCTCCTCTCCAAACTACAATCCAGAAGCGAGGTGTGCTTATCATTCTGATAGCCCGGGGCACGATACTGAGGACTATTGGGCGCTGAAGTATAAGATCCAGAATATGATCAACGCTAAGGAGATCGAGTTCGAGCCTGCTGAGACTCCCGTTGTGACCACTGCTCCTTTGCCAAAACATGGCTAGGATTGAGAGATTTTTGTTCATGTGAATTCAAGTTGTATTTTTCTTTTCTTGTTCAAACAAACAATTATCATGTTAAACTCTTTTATTTCATGAATGCATTACACATGTCTGTCTTGAATTAATTATGTTTACTGTACTTAAAACTGCTTTCATATTTTTGTGATGATCAACTCTTGACTGAAAATTCTAAGCCTCTTGAGGGAGGATGACGAAAACGATACCACGATCTTTACAGTATGCTTTTGAACAGACCCCGCTGATGAGGTACAGGCATTGTTTCAATCCCTAAACACTAGAGTTATAAGGAAGATAATCCCTCGTCGACCCCTTTGAGCCAAAGAAGTAGGAGTTTTTATTTTCGAAAATTAAAACCCTTAATCATAACCCGGGGCAGGGTAGTTCTCTCAGCTGATCCAGATGCACAACGAATGGCATCAAAAGAAGTCCTTCTGAAAAAAAGACAATGATGATTCCGAATAATCATAAGGATAGGCAGTCATTATATCTCAAAAAACTAAAGCCCAACAAATCAAAACCTATGAAGGAGACTTACAAAACTGGGGCATCCCGCTGACTGTAATCACAAAAGAAACAGTTCAGGCAAAATTTAGGGATAGCAAAATCAAAAAGAAAGAGGTCATACAAACCCTCAACAAAAAAAAAAGAAATGACTTCCTAATCCAAATAAATCGTCAGTATCCGAACCATCACTGGTATATCAAAGCAAAGACGCAACAAGGTCTAACGCACGATTAGCTGAGTTTAGGATTGAAGAACATCACGAAGAGCGGGTGGGTACAAATAAAATTTGAGCCTTTATCCTTTGTTTCTTAAACCGTGAACCAGGCCACGTTATAACCCTCAAAAGTCCTAGCTGAAGCATGGGTTAGTTCGAAAGCATATTGTTACCAAAGGTATCCCGACTCCTTAAGGTTTGCGGTAAGATAACGAGTTGACATCACAACTTACAAAATTCACTTGTTTTTTTTATGAAAAATGCATTTTCAAAATCTTCAAGACAGACATAATCTTTGCATTTTTGAAATAACATTGCTTGCACATATGACTATTTGTTTGAACAGTAAAGAAATTCACACGAAGAATATCTTATGAGCAAAAGCACTCCCAACAAAGGGGCAGGCATGATCATTGTTCATCATCTGGGGCAGTTAAGTCAAGATTCGGAGAATCTCTCAAAAGGCCAACCAGCTTGGGGCAAATCTCCATCTGGATCACCTGGGGCATTCCGACAACGAATCTTGCCTGATCATACATCTTCTAGTGGTACGGCAATGCAATATCAATAACAGGGGCACCTCCCTACACCCTGAGAGCGTGGACATAGTCGAAAAAGAATACTACGCGTAATCAAAGACCCGCTAGGTTGACACACCTAGGCAAAAATAAGGGCTTCCCGGCGAACCAAAAGGGTTCGGGCAAAATAAGGGATGAAAAAGAAAAATTTGTACACCCGGCAAGTCGAAAACCTGAAAAGGCGGCTTGGGAAAAAATGGGTATCCCGGTGGACTGAAAACCCAAAAGGGCGGTCCAGGCAAAAGTTAGGGATCAAAGCGTACGACTATGTCCCGACATCTCGCCACTTGTCTACCAGAAGATTTGTCAATTACCCCCACAGGTATCTTCTTCCCTCACCTCCGAAACAGGGGCAATTATGAGTTGTCCAGGCGATCCAATTGCTCTGTCAACCAAAGTACCAAGGAAAGGTTAATACAAAGATGATTACCATCTACCTTTACAAATTCCAGATCAAGGGTTAACATCCGAAACCAAACAGGACAATCATCCACTTGATCATCATCAGGCAACCCTACACCGGTTCCTTCTCAACTTTCAGACGAAGTCTTACACGGACTCATCCATAAGTAACCCTACACCGGTTCCTTTTCTTTCAGAAAAAGTCTTACACGGACTTATCATCAAAGTAACCCTACACCGGTTCCTTCTCAATTTTCAGACAAAGTCTTACACAGACTCACCCTCCACAAGTAACCTTACCCCGGTTTACTCCAGAAGTCTTACACGGACTTACCTCAAAGATAACCTTACCCCAGTTCATCCAGAAGTTTTACACGAACTTATCCTGCAATAACCTAACCCCGGTTCCTCCAGAAGTCTTACATGGACTTATCTCAAGATAACCTTACCCCGGTTCATCCAGAAGTTTTACACGAACTTATCCTGCAGATAACCTAACCCCGGTTCCTCCAGAAGTCTTACATGGACTTATCTCAAGATAATCTTACCCCGGTTCATCCAGAAGTTTTACACGAACTTATCCTGCAGTAACCTTACCCCGGTTCCTCCAGAAGTCTTACATGGACTTATCTCAAGATGACCTTACCCCGGTCCCTTCAGAAGTTTTACACGAACTTACCCCGAAGAAACCATACACAGGTTCTCCCTCTCCAGACGTAGTTTTACACGGACTCGTCATCAAGAAACCCTACACAGGTTCACACGAGCTCAACCTCAAAGTACCCCTACACAGGTGTCCTTCTTTCCAAGATGCGGTTTCACACGAGCTCATCATCAGGCAACCCTACATAGGTTCCCTCTTTCAACTTACAAAAATTACAGTTCAAAAATCTCCCCAGGAGTCCAGTATAATTCAAAGTTTCCCCAAGAAGTTTGAATCCATCTCCCCAGGCAGTAAGCTTATCCCCAGTAGATTCTGGAAGCTTATCCTCGCAGAGCAGGAACGCGTCTCCCGGCTTTATTCAAAGGTTATGCTCCACGAGAGCTTATAACTGGGTTATCCTCAGCCAAAATCCACGGAAATATCGTCCTCAGCGAAGTCTTCTTGTCCCCAGCGGAGTCTATTAAAACTTCCAATATAACGATGGTATCCCCAGCGAAGTTACTACCAACATCTCAACAAGAGTACCTCTCTCCCCACAGAGTATTGTTCCCCAGCCAGATCGCTAGAGTAATTTTCTCCCCGCAGAGTAATCTCTCCAACAAGTTTATTCCCCCAACGGAGTCATCTTCTCCTACCGATATTCTTGCAACTATCATCCCCAGCGGAAACAAGAAGCTCTATTCTTCCACATCAGCCCAGGATTCAACTTCCCGGCATCCGTCAAGGATCTATTTTCCTGAGACGAAAACATGCATTCATAAACATCACATCTTCATACATTATAGCATGCATATACGCATCATGAACATACAATCTCATTCATTCTGAGAACACCTCGCATGTCATACATCATGACATCACATACAACTAACGTTTTGTCTTCTCAGGACAAAAGTTAATACAAAGATAATTGCTATCAACTGTCGTGATTCCAGATCCGATTCCTGTATCTCGCCAGGGAGTATCTGTTGACGACTACAGTACCAGACTCGATTCCTGTATCTTGACAGGGCACGTCTGAAGAGTTCAAAGATCCGATTCCTGTATCTCGCCAGGGTGTATCTGTTGACGACTACAGTACCAGACTCGATTCCTGTATCTTGACAGGGCACGTCTGAAGAGTTTGAAGATCCGATTCCTGTATCTCGCCAGGGTGTATCTGTTGACGACTACAGTACCAGACTCGATTCCTGTATCTTGACAGGGCACGTTTGAAGAGTTCGAAGATCCGATTCCTGTATCTCGCCAGGGAGTATCTGTTGACGACTACAGTACCAGACTCGATTCCTGTATCTTGACAGGGCACGTCTGAAGAGTTCAAAGATCCGATTCCTGTATCTCGCCAGGGTGTATCTGTTGACGACTACAGTATCAGACTCGATTCCTGTATCTTGACAGGGCACGTCTGAAGAGTTCGAAGATCCGATTCCTGTATCTCGCCAGGGTGTATCTGTTGACGACTACAGTACCAGACTCGATTCTTGTATCTTGACAGGGAACGTCTGAAGAGTTCGAAGATCCGATTCCTGTATCTTGCCAGGGTGTATCTGTTAACAACTACATTTCCAGGCTCGATTCCTGTATCTTGACAGGGCACGTATACATAAAGAGTTTGAAAGTCAACTCCTGTAACAGACCAGGTAATTTTCTTTCTTTCTCAGGTACGCAAGTTCTCGCTAAGGAATCTCTTACGCGATCAACACCTCCAGATGTCATCTTTAAGCCCATCCTCCTATCCACCATATCTCCAAATGGGATCTGTAAGCCCATTCCCGCTATCACACTGCTGATACTCAACTATGTGAGGGCAAATTTCTTGGCACTCTAGTGTTCAATCATCTTCCACCTTCGGATTACGAAAGGCACGTCACGCCAATCTACATCCTCAGGTCTAAGAAGATTGAACAGGGGCAACTGTTGTACCCCAAAATTTTCCCTCCCATAATCTTCAAAGTTTTGACAAGAATCATCCACAATTGGTTCAAAATCTCCCCAAGGGTTGCACAGTCCAAGGGCCTCCTAACAGTCAAAAACTAGGGTTTTGGTTCTGACAAAGAAATTGAAGTTTTCAAGGGTCCAATCAAGTCCCACATGCCTACAAACATGGTCAAGCATCCTCATGTCAAGTTTCAAGGCTCACAAGGTCAAGTTGCACAGTCAAAAACCCTAATTGCTCAACAGTCAACTGTAGGGGCAAAATGGTCATTTGGCAGTCAAAAGTCAAAATTTTTGGTCAACATCTTATTTTGAAGCCACAAACATCATTTGATCAATGCTTGATCATGATTCTCAAAAGTATGGCTCAAAAAGTCTCAAGATGCAAAAGTTTCTATTTTTGGACAGCTGAAAAGTCAACTGTAACTTGACCAAGGCATAACTTTTTCATGGTTCATCAGAAAAATTCCATCAAATGCTCATCTTGAAGGGGGAGACATTTCCTACAACTCATCTTCACACTCCAAGTCCAAGAAATGCTCTCACAAAAAGTTATCAATTTCAACATTATAGGTCATTTTCAAAAGTCAACAAAAAAGGACTTTAAGTCAAAGGCCATAACTTGATATTGGTAAATCAAAATGACATGGGACCAAAGACATTGGTTAGACGACTTCAAGACCTTTCTAAAATGTCCAAGAACATGATCAAAGCTTAAAAATTGAGCAAGATATGCATTGGAGAAGTTGGGAAATATTTGTGAAATGGCCAAGATCATTTATCCTTGAAATTTCATTT
This sequence comes from Vicia faba, assembly GCA_948472305.1. Lineage (NCBI taxonomy): Eukaryota > Viridiplantae > Streptophyta > Magnoliopsida > Fabales > Fabaceae > Vicia > Vicia faba. The sequence continues at coordinate 266,678,518 of OX451740.1, forward strand.
TTTGACAAAAGGGGCCCACTTTTTTCACTTGAATTAACTTGGCCATGCTTCCCACGTGTCCCACCTTTTATTTCAATATTTAAAATCATTTTTTTCATTTTTATTAGATTTTATTGGATTTAATTCATTTTAAATCCTTTAAAATCAAATAAAAATCAAAAAGTTTAATTAAAAGGGATATTTGGTCTTAACTAGCTTTGACTCATCATTATGCAACTTCCCAATTTCGTTTCAAGGCCAAATGGAGCAATATTTCAAAAATTGGTTCAAAAAGGAAAGTTTGTTAAGGGAGTTTATGTTAAAATCTCAAGCTTGAATGCATGGTATGATGAGCCTTAATGTTGATCAGAATCACCTACATAACCTAGAGAAAACTATCACAAGGCACAAGAAAAAACGTGAGAGAGAGGCAGCCAAGAGAAATTTCTTTTCAAAAATTCCAAAGAATTGCACTAAGATCGAACTCAAGGATTCAGCCATCCACAAGACCTCCCACCCATCCTATCGTGATCTACAGGCAAAATAAGGTATAAACACACTCTTTTCATATAACCATGCATGCTGAAACTGTAGCTACATGAACATCCATTTTGCAGAATTTCCATGGATCGTATTTTTGATTATAGCTTGATTTAATCCCTACTAACCATACCTTTGAGTTCTAGTGGATGTTTAGAGCAGGTCTGGGCTATCGCTTGGGATTTTTCGTGGCCAAAACGTGAACCTCCATGGCTAGGGTTCAGATTATGTGGAGTTGCGTTTTGATGAAAACATGCCCATTTCCTTTTTCCCTTGAATTTATTTTCTTTTCTATTTTATTTTAATTTATTTAATTTGCTTTTTTATTAACAAAATTAATTTTTTTTTTATTTCAAAAAATCACAAAAATATTCTTACCCAAATAAATTTTAGAATTTTCTTTTTTTTTCTAAATTTAATTAATTAATTAGGTTTTTTTATTCTAGGAAACTCTAAATTATTTTGCAATATTAAAATTGATTAGACTTAATTAGATTCTAAATACTAATTTAATTAGTTTTATTTCTTAATATAAAAACAAAAAAAATCAGGAAATCATAAAAGAGGTATAAAAATATTTTATTTAATCAATTAATAGTTCCATTTTTGTAAATAAAATTCAATAATTAATTTAGTTTTGATTTTAGGTTATTAACTTTAATGCCTTTTTTAATAACTAAAAAATATAAAAAAATAAGTCTTTAGCACATTTTCATCTTTTTAAATAAATATTTTATTTTCTTATTATAATTATTATTAACCATTAATTAATTTCGTAAATACTTGTAATTAATCAATTAGGTTTAAATTAGATTTAACTTAGGTAATTTTTCTTTAATAAATTAAAAAACAATTAGAACTAGAATTATTTGACTTTTAATTAATTTAATTTTCTTTAAATCCACAAATCCAAAAAACATAAAAAATAAGTCATTTCCTTTATTTAACTTAATTATTTCAATAATTTTATTTTAATTCCGTTAAAGGGTCCAACGCCCTCGCATTCGATTACATCTTCGTTTTGCTCGTTTTATTTATTTCTTTTTGTGAATATAATGTACTTGCTCCAAAGCCCTGTAATAGTTAATTAGGCATTTATTTTCTGCATTTTATTTTAAATCGGGTCTGGATTAATTTGGCGTTGTAGACCCGCGCCTTTGTAATAGCGTAGGACCTTTATCTTTCCCGCACTTTAAATTCCCGCACCTTTTAACTGTTAAACAATAACATGAAAGAATGAATGCCCAAAAATAAAAATAAAACGTAGATCACCAATGCATGAACAAGACAAAAATATCTGAAAACGACACACAAATCACACACCACCCCTAGGGTACGCCTCACTGTTGCCTTGCCCCTCGAAAGGTGGTCATCAAGTATATGACGTCTTAGTGAGTCCTTATGTTCCATTGATCTAGTTGCCTCGAATAAGTTGCCTCGGAACGGTCGCCTCAGAATAAAAGATCAATGGCATAAGGGTAGCTTCTAAGGTATCCTACTGTTGCTCTGGTGATCACCCTGTTTCCTTGCCCCTCGAAACGTGGTCGTTGAGTACAGGACGTCTTAGTAAGTCCTTATGTTCCATTGATCTAGTTGCCTCGAATAAGTTGCCTCGGAACGGTCGCCTCGGAATAAAAAGATCAATGGCATAAGGGTAGCTTCTAAGGTATCCTACTGTTGCTTCGGTGACCACACTGTCCCTAACCTTCGAATTGACCCGAACACCTCCAACGGTGGTGCTACCTACCTCTCAATGGTGGGATGACACTACTTTAAGAAGATTTACACAGACGAATTCCTTAGGGTAGGTAGATTCTCATAGATACTTGCTCTTTTCAAAAACAAACAAAATACTTTTCACACCTACACTTTCTAAAAGTTTTTTTTAAACAAATTTTTCATACACTCTTGAGGACAGATACAAGAGTTACTTAGAAATTTTTTCAAACGAAACTTTTTCAAAACCCACTCACACTTGAAAAGCAAACAAACCATTTTGAAAACACAAATGAACAAGTATCTAAGAGCCCATGGATAACCATGGATAGAAAGGGTGCTAACACCTTCCCTTTCTATAAATCTACCTCCCGAACCGAGAGCAATCTCTATAAGGAATTTTTCGGTGCTTTTGTCCTTTCCATTTGGAGAAAATAAAAGACGGTGGCGACTCTTGCTTACCGCGACATTTCGCGAACCAGCGTTAAACAGTCAGTTCCAGATCCACCGATCACAGCGACTCTTTATTTTTTTTCCGGTTACGACACACAACTTTCGATTCTTACTGGTAAGGTCTCAACCATAAGGTTATACCTCACTTGGACATCATCTATCAGTATCACATGAGATGGATCCGAAATATATTTTCGAAGTTGTGAAACATGGAACACATCATACAAATTCGAAAGGTTAGGTAGTAACTCCACCCTATTGGCAACAATCCCTACTTTGTTTGAAATCTGGTATGAACCAATAAATCAAGGAGTAAGTTTCTTCGATTTTAATGCTGCTCCAACACCGGTCACTGGGGTGACTCTCAAAAATACATGATCTCCCTCATGAAATTCAAGATCTTTCCTTCGCTTGTCATGGTAACTCTTCTGCGTACTCTGCGAAGCCTTCATCTTTTCCCGAATTAACTCCACTTTCTCTATAGTCTGTTGGATAATTTCCAGTCCAAGAATCACACTTTCTCCAGATTCATACCAACACAACTAAGTCATGCACCTCCGACCATACAATGCTTTGAATGGTGCCATTCTAATGCTAGAATGGTAGCTATTGTTATAAGTAAACTCTATCAGTGGAAGATAACTATCCCACATCCCTCCTTGCTCAAGTACGCAAGATCTCAGAAAATCTTCCAATGACTAAATAGTTTTCTTCAATTGTTCATATGTCTGTGGATGATATGCTAAAATCAATCTCAACTTAGAGCCTAACGCATCCTGTAAACTCTTCCAAAAATCAGAATTAAACCTTGGATATCTATCATACATAATGCTAGACGGAACACCATGAATCTTCACAATCACACGAATATAAATCTCTGCTAACCGTGGTACCAGAAAACTGGTATCGATCGGAATATAATGAGCTGACTTCGTTAACCTATCCCTAATCACCCAAATTTCATCATGTTCTCTTGGAGTTCTTGACAACCCCGTCACAAAGTCCATAGATATACTATCCCACTTCCATTCTTGAACATCTAACGGTTCCAACAACCCCATAGGTTTCTGATGTTCGACTTTCGATTTCTGACAAGTCAAACATGCATACATAAATAGTGTCTCATCTCGTTTTAATCTGGGCCATCAAAACAACTTCTTCAAGTCTCAATACATGTTAGTCGCACCTTGGTGAATACTCAATATACTTCTATGGATTTCTTCTAGGATTATATTTTTCATCTGAGTCATCAGAAATACAAATTTTATTTCAGAATCTCAACATACCTTGTGCGTCTACCTTGAAATCTCCATCTTCAGACTAATTACTTCCAACCATCAAATTTACCAATTTGGCATCCAATTTCTGAGCTTTTTTAACATTATTCATGAAGTCGTTGTTGATCTTCAACATTCCCAACAAAACACTATGCCACGTTACTTCACATGCTAAACTCAAATCTATGAACTTCTCAATCAATTATAGTTCTCTAACTATCATGGAAAACATATGTAAAAATTATGACTTAAACTCCCCATATGTGTATTGGCTAGTCCATACGCGTATGTGTCATACGGTGGGATAACTGACTTGGGATTTTGCGTTTGTGTTTGCAAATGTTTCGGTTTAGCAATAGTCACCACCGACTTTTTATTTTATCCTAAGGAAATGTCAAAAAGCACAGGAAAGACCTTTGAGATGTTTTCTTGGGTTCAGGGAGTAGATTATAGAAAGGGAATGTATTAGCACCCTTTCTATCCATGGTTATCCATGGGCTCTTAGTTACTTGCTTAGATCACTTGCTTTGCTTTTTAATTGTTTGAAATGGTGCTTTGTGTGTGATTTTGAAAGATATTTTGAAAAGAGGCCATCGTTGTGGCAACCTTTGTAATGATCCTTGTTTGAATGTATACAAAGGTGTTTTTGTCTTTTAAAAAGTTTTCAATGTTTGAAAGTAGGGTTTTGAAATTGTGTTGTGAAGTGTGTTTTGAAAATAGCAAGGATGTTTTTGCAAGTTTGATCAAGTAACTAGGAGCTATCTACCCTATTATACTCAAAGATCTTTCTTATGTTTTTAACCCTTTTAACAGTGTTGTTTCACCATTGTATTTGGTGAACAACCTTGTGTTAGGATGTTAACAGGACAGGCGCGGGTCATCGTATAGACCATGATAGAAATAGTGTTAAGTATCTTTGGCAATTTTCTTGAGGGACTTGATCATTTTGTTTAGGCAAGTCAGATAGCGTCATCGAGGGACTATGATCTTTTTGTTTGTTTTTGTTTTGCCAAAGTACTCAACATGCAACCATGGCCTATTTTTGAAGGCAACAAGTGGATTGTAACCCTAGGGGTGCAAGTGTGCATTGTGTTTGTTTTTCATGCATATTTATCTTGGATTAGGTCAAGCTAGTTGTTGATTTTATTTGCATACAAAACCCTAGGTCTAAGCATGGCATAATTGAAAGCTTTTAAATGTGCGGGAATTTAAATGCTACACTATTACAACATGATATAGGGAGGGGGTACAAATTTGAATTGGGGATATTTAACAAGAAATTAAACCCTAGATTACTATTACAACCAAATTGAATGTACAAGATACAATATTTAAATGTACAATAATTGAAATAAATACAATAAATAAATATAAATAAAATGTATTATGCCAAAATGTTTTTAGTATGTAAAAAGTATTTTTTTCAATGTGAAATGTAAAAAAGGATCAATTTTAACTATTTTCCTATTTAGGGCAAGAAACCCTAATTCCTAATAAATAATATTATTTATTAATTATGTGCAATAATATACTAATTTATACAAAAAATAAAAGTATATTATAAAAATGATATTTTTGGTCCAAAATAATTAAAAAAATGAAAATGTAATATTTTTTGTATTTTTGACCTAATTATTTAACAAGATAATATATATATATATATATATATATATATATATATATATATATATATATATATATATATATATATATATATATATATATATATATATATATATATATATATATATATATATATATATATATATATATATATATATATATATATATATATATATATATATATATATATATATATATATATATATATATATATATATATATATATATATATATATATATATATATATATATATATATATATATATATATATATATATATATATATATATATATATATATATATATATATATATATATATATATATATATATATATATATATATATATATATATATATATATATATATTAAGTGTGCAAAAAATTAAAATAAATTATTTACAAAAATGAATATTTTCAAGAAAATGTTTTTAAATATAAATAAATGAAATAAATGAAAATAAGTATATTTTTTGTATTATTTTTTAGTTTTGTTTTTAAAAAGAAAATAGTTTATTTACATATGTATATTTAATAAAATAAAATAAATATGAAAAAAAATGGAAAATTATTTTTGGCATTTTTTATATTTATACAAAAAATAATAAAGTCAGGATAAAAAAATAAAATGTCAAAATGATAAATATTAAACAAATGGGCCATGGGGGTGTAAACAGAAAATAGGGGTGTTAGAAGTGAAAACACAACAGGCCCAGCCCACCAGACTTCTTCTTCTTCCTCTTGTTCACAAAACACGCGCTTCTGTGTATCAATGGCCAACTCCTGATTCTTTGATTTTTTGACAAAACTCATAACATGAACATTGTAGAGAATTAAACAACGAATTCAACCATATAAAAAACTTGGATTAACTCTCAAAGACCAGAGAGAATTTCTCTGGCCCTAATTTTTAACCTAGTTTTTTCAGAAAGTTCATGAGTGAAATTCTCTCAGCACGATTAATGTAAATGAAAATTAAGCATATGTATGGCTTCAGGGCTATGAGTACAACATATTTCATTCACAAACCTAAGCCTAACCATTCCTAAATAGAGAGATAAAAGTCCATGAAATACCTATTTTAGTTGACTTCGAGCTGGACAATGTAGCAACCTTCAATGGTGCTTGAGCTTCTGTTGAGCTTGCCTGAGGTCCAAGGAAGCTTCTCCAATGCTTGGCTTGCTTTGAAACAACTTGAATCGTGCTGTAGAACTCAACCTGCAGAGCTTTGAAATGAAAATGGCAAAGTGTGTTAGAGGTGTTACAGCTTGCAATGGGGGCTTGGGATAGTTCAGGTGAGTTGATTGGAAGGTGTTGGAACTATCTTGGGACAAAACGCATGATGGAAATTGGTTGTGGCTTGCAAGATGCAGAACTTGCTTTGTTTTTGCAGAAAAACAGTGATTCTGAGTATGAGGAGTTTTTAATGATGAAAGGTTCGTGCTTTAGGCTTGCTGGGATGTATGGAACTTGTTTACAAAGTTCTTGTAAGCTCCTGTTAACAGATATGAGAGATTGCTTATGTTTTGCCACCTTCCTTCTACTTGAAGCAAGAGAATGGAAATGATGTTATAGCCCTGTACAAGCCCTCCTATCATGCTTCAACTTTTGTTCTTGGTTACTGGAATTAGTGGACTTGATCTTGCTTCAAAGATCTGGCCCCCATGCCTCAAGGATTTGGTTTTGACATAAAGTGAAATTAGGCAAAAATGGCATTGTTGCTTTTTCCTTTTAAGGCTTAAACTAAAGTATAATGCCCTAATGACCAAGACAATACCTTAATACAATGGATATGTATTAAATTAAGGAGTACAAATTAGTTTTGAGGCCTGTAATGTTGAACCAAGCTAGCTAGATCAGAATTGCAAGTTGTTATGAACATGTATTGGCCATGGACAAAAGTGAGTTTTTGCCAACTTCAAGCATTCTATTCTCTCTAACCACAAGGGTGTTTGAGGAGTTCTTGGATAATTTGGAAAGCTTGGAACATGTACTATAATCCATCTTTGCAATGAAACTTGAAATTCCAAGTGGAACTATGTGAAAAGTGGCCAAGAAGATGGGTCCAAATCCTGCCTAGATTAGGGCAAATTTTCTCTAAGTTAAAAGTTTTAGGTACCCTTGTTCCAAAAATCATAACTTGAGATACAAGCTTCTTTTGAGAAAACTTTGTGAATCAAAGTTGTAGAATTTGTGATGGAATATAACTTTCATGTTTCAAGTTTTGTTTGAGTCCATTTGCATCTTGGTGAAAAAGTGGGACAAAGTTAGAAAAAAATAAGAAAATTTCATAACTTAGAAAATTTCTAAGTTATGAAAATTTTCCATTTTAAACCCTAATTTGCATTTTTGGGTTTCTTGGTGAACAAGTTTCATAATTTGGCATGTCTTGATGAAAAATGACCCTTGGCACTTGATTTTGACCAAAAAGTCAATGTTTGACTTTTCAGTATACACTTAAATTTTGATCAGTTGACTGAAAAATTCATCTATCAATCCTATGCATTTGAGATCTTTTGAAGTTGTTGAATGGGTCAAGATGATGTCATTTAGTCCTTGAGTCTATGGTTGAGCTTGATTTGCCATTGGTTAGGTCAAATAGTCAAAAATTGCCTTTGTACAGTCAAAACCCTAAAAATGACCATTTTGCCCTTTTGGTGATCTGATCAAGTTTCTTGTGGAATTATGATCCAAACTTGATCAAATGACATATGTGAGTTCATTATGTTGATGTGGGTCAAAAATCATGAAGTTTGACTCTCAATTGGCCACTGTTGACTTTTTTCCCCAATATAGTTGATTTATAGGTCAACTGTCAAATTGACTGGGCAAAAATTTGAATCAAGGCTTGAAACTTGGTATGGATAAAGTTGTGAGTCCAACATGAAGTATGAAAGTCACTTTGGGAATTGTGGATCAAAATATCCCTGTGCAAACTCAAACCCTAATTTGGGTCAACATTGCAAGGAGGTGTCTTGAGCTGAGCAAACCCTAGCTTGATCTTGAGTTCCAAGGGCTTTGTGATGAGAAATGTTGATAAAAGGAGAGGGAAAATTTTGGGGTACAACAGTATGACATTATTATCATATGTGTATTATACACGTACGACCAGAAGGCCGTGCTGGCTTGGGAACATGGGGCATATCAGCCGTGTACGGCCCCTTGGAACGTCCCCCATAGGCGTACCTTATGCGTATGGCCATCCTGCTACATGCCAAATCCTACTATCACACCAGTATGTTTTCTACTCATTTTGAACACTTTCAACCTCCTAATTTGGGTCTAAAATAGTGTTTTTACACATAATAACTTATGGGGTTCATCTAATTTCTTTGATCTATCATCCTATAACAATTTTCTACATCTAAATCCTCATTGTTCACCATCTTCCTAAACCTATATTTTCTAGATTTGAGATTTTTATGGAACAACATCACAATAATAATTAACAGCAACTGTCAAAACATTGACATCACTCAATCGATAATTCCATGTAGAATCACATAGAAACAACACCAATCAAACAAAAGAAGAATCATACATCAGTTTTACATAAAACCTAAAGAGAGAAAGGAACCCTCACTACCTCTCATGTTATAATCACCATTTAGAGAATCTATTCTCCCCCCTTACCTAAGTTTTGAGCTTTGATCCTTTAACAATGGTGAAATCTCTCTTTCCCTAACTATTCCCTTCTCTTCTCTTTCTCTATTTCTACGTGACCGTGGTTTTTCTCCCAAATGTTCCTATTATTCTTCTAATAATTGTTTTATTCAACTTAACAAATAATAATAATAGTGAAATAATAATAATAATAATAATAATAATAATAACTATAGTATTACTAATAATAATATTATTAGTGGTACTATACCATATATCTAATGATATTTTTATTAATAATCATAGTATATTCCATCACTTACCAATATATTTATTATTACACCATAACTAAGTTTTATTCTAGTTTTCTAATTAAAACTAAGTTCTTTGATACCCTAGCCATGCCTACCAACCCTTAATTATGCCAAAATAAATCAAAGTCAACAAATAACGATTAAATATTCAAATGAGGCATTACATTTATCATATTTAGCCCATCATACCTTTGGTAGATGCTATCAACTCTTATAACCTTTGGTTGTTTACCATTGTTAGCCTATCAGATCTTTGATAGATTATACTCAGTCTACCTTTTGGTTGTTCACCATTGTTAGCTTATCAGACCTTTGATATATGGTGTTCTTTCCACTTCTTGTTGTTTACCAATGTTAGACTATCAGATCTTTGATAGATGATATTCATTCTTACGTCCTTGTGTTGGCTACCATCATTAGCTACCATCGTTAGCCTATCAGATCTTTGATAGATGGTACTCGCCTCCTGTGGCATATACTGCCCATTTAGGCTTTCGTCCTCAATATGGTTTATATTACCTTCTCCTCATTGGAATTTACCTCAATAGAGTTAAGCTTTTACCAGTCTTAGTACTGATGTTACCAGTCTCAGCACTGATGTAAATCTTTTCAGTCTCTAGTCTCAGTACTGATGTTTATTGTTGGCTTTTGGGTCGGTATATCTCTTGCCTTTTCTACCTTCATTTATGAGTTGGTAGTTCACCATTATCTGTTAATCAGGGTGTTCCTTTTCTTTATCTTCATTTATTGTGTGGATGTTACCCTGTCTCCTCTTTGGGCTTTACCCCAGTAGAGTTGAATCCTATTTTCCCTAGTAGATTTGAGTCCTTTCTTTCCCCGATAGAGTTGAGTTCCCTCTTCCCCGGTGCAGTTAAATTTTCTCCAACGGAGTTAAGTTTCTTTCTACAGTCGAGTTGATAATCATTTCTTAAAAGATTACTTCCTTGTTGGGTTGCTACTTGCATTGTTAAGGATTTCCCCATTAGAATTCCTACTTTATATTTTATTTTCTACGATGTTGGTTTTGCCTATTCATAGTTATCCCTAGAGTCGTATTGTTTTCCAGTGGTTTATTTTCCTAGTTGAAATCTCTTTCTTAATATGTCTTGTGTTACAACTTTATCTACATTTATTTTATTTTTCGCAATGGTGTCTTGTTTTCCCTGTGGATTTCTTCTTTTACATTCATAATCATAAGCACACATGGCATCTTAGGGCCAAAAATAGGGTTTGTTTTTTTATTTAAGTATCTTCAATCGCGTTGAAACAAATATTTTAGCCTTCATATCACCGTATAGAAAACACTTAAATAAGGGCAGTTGTTATACCCCAATATTTTCCCTTATGATTCTTCATCATTTCATTTCATGTCAACTATAAGGATCACACATTAGGGCCGGTTCTCTCTTCTACTCTCTCCTATATTTAAGTTTGCCCTTGAGGGACCACCAAGAACCTTTAATTGTGTATCTTGTATATGTGTATATTATGTTTACTAACCCTTAATTAAGATCCAAAAAATATATATATGTTTTTTCTTCATGCTTTGTACATTATAGGTATAAAGCCAAGTGCATCTCCCTCACCTCTTAAGCTATGGTTTTGAAGGTTGATCCTCATTCAATTGGTTATTCATTGGATTCTAAAAGCTTGAACTTCAAGGTTATGATCATGGCATCAAAGTTCTATGGCTTGAGAGCTCTCTTAACTTCATTTGGTCAAGTTATCTCAAAGTGGATGTTGGTATTCATCAAGAAACTTCATAGGTTCATGTGTTTACTTCCATGCCTTCTTCAACAAGTTTCATCAATCAATGAACCATATCATCAAGTTTGCCTAAATATAACATTATTTCAAGGTCTAATGTGATTCACCATGCCTTAATTTTAAAGGAAATACTAAGAGATTCAAAGTTGATCCTAGTGGTTTGACCTAATTTGGAAAAGTCCTAGATTCTATGGTCACAAGTGCATCATTCTCTCAATTTTAAATATTTTGAAGTGCTTCTTTTTGCTATGGACTCTTTTCTTCATTTACAGAAACTTCTCTTCACGTGACAAGATCCATTCATGCAAGAAAGATCATTAAAATCTTGAAAAGATTACAAGTCCTTTAAAAGACCATGGAAATTTATGACTTGACTTCAAAAGATCATAACTTGGTCAATTTTTATCTGCTTGAGCTCATTATTTTTTCATAATAGACTTGAGGGTGTGTACTAAAACTTTGATTCAAAGATCAATATCCAAAAATGTGTGGAAGGTTATGGAATTCAATGAAACATTATATGTCATTTGTGGATTTCTCAAGAAATTTTAGTCAACTTCCAAGGACCATAACTCTCTCATTTTTTATCATTTTTGACTGATCTAAATTCCATATTTCTCTTTAAGGAGTCTACTTCATTTCATCTTTAAGGATCAAGAGCAAATTTTAAGTGGAAGACCATGTAACTTTGAAAAAGATTATAGGTCATCTTGAAGCTCTACACTTAGAAGTTTTTCTAAGTGTCAAAATCAATTTGTTTTTCACGATTTCAAATGGAAACAACTCTTAGCTCAAATGTCCAAATGCATTCTTTCTTATCACATTGTAAAGTTTGTGATTATGTCTTCCAAATTTGACAAGAATGATACCATAAACCCTCATGAGCAAGTTGCCCCATGAATTTGAATATGGCCACTTGAAACTGAGTTTTCACCATGATCTTAATTTTGAACATTGCTAATTCAAATTATAAGCCAGCTTAAGGTTCCATTTTGTTCCTAATCATGTATAGCAATGTTCCAAAAGATATTTTTCACTTCAAAACACACAATTAGCTTGAGTTTTGGCCAAGAGAAGTCACACTTTTTCCATGGATCAGGCTCACACGATTTCTCTCATTTCTCATCATCTCACACGCTTGAGATCATGATTCATTTTCCTATAAATAGAGGATCATATTCCTCGCATTCCCCAACCTTTAGAGAGCCAAAATCACCCTGCCATTTTATCTCCATAACTCACTATTCTGAGAATTCGAATCCACTATTTCCTTTCTTTTCAATTTAAATTCTTTTTCTATTCTTCTTTAGTGAACTTGAGTGAAGCTTCTCAAAAAAAAAGTAGGTCAAATCGTACCCTATTCTGCTCAGACCATGTCAAGTTTTAGAGGTCTTAAAGTGATTTTCAATAGGTATATTCTCTCACTTTGAGAGATTTCTTTGCATAGACTTATAGTCCCTTTGTATCTGAAGCTCATGCTTCTTCTACTTTTAATTTTCATGGTGAATTGAGCTTGTAATCTAGATTTGAAATGTCACTATCTTTCTTTTTCTTCAAGTTTCTCACTCATCTTTGAGTGTTAGCTTAAGTGAATTACATGGTGATGATGGCGATGAAGAGACGAATACAATGATGTAGGCCTGAGCCATTTTGGTTGGCTTTGAATTCCATTGATTTTATAGGGTATGGAGGTTGAAGACGACATATGTGGCGTCTTCAACCAATGAGAGACAGACAATTGTTTTAATTGCACTGGTTGATTTAAATTGGATTCCATTCTTTTATTTCAATAAAACCCATGGTGTTCAGCGCATGTGGACTATCAAATCTGATTACATTTATGGACAACTCTCCATCCAACGCTCCATATTTTTTAGTTTGTTTTCTTTTTATTTTATTTTATTTTTAATTCATTCAACTTTAAAAATTAATATCTCTTTCATTATTTATCCAAAATAATCAAAATAATTTCTAAAATTTTGTGTTAATTTTCTCTTTAGGATCCATATTTTTTACAAATTTATTTTGTGATTTGATGTTTTTTTATAATTTTCTCTTTATTTTAGTTGTTTTTAATTCTTTAAAAATATTTTTAGACCTTTTAAAATTCTGAGAAAATTATGGAATGATCCAATGATAGTTTGACAACTTATAGTGACCTTTTTTTATTTTTATTTTTGACTTTGTTATTTTTTATGATTTTTTGGTTTCTTTTACTTAATTTTGCCTTTTTGAAAAATAGTTTCTGAGTTCCAAAAATTATAAGAAATTTTGTCAACACTTCTTAACTTGTTTCTGACTTGTGGTTATTTTTTGAGATTTTTATATAGTATTTTAATACACTTTGTGTATTTCATCAATCAATTCCATTTAATTAATCATTTAATTATTTTATTAAATTGTTTTAAATATGTTTTATTTCTATTTTGTGATTGGTTCTGACTTGTGGATAATTGGTGATACTTTGGGTCAATTTCTTCAATATTATTGGAACTTGGGTGTTGATAGGTTAACAAACCAAATCCACCAAAATGGATGAATGATAGTGATGAAGTTGAAACTCTTCTTTTGGATTCAATTGAGGCATTGGTTCCACTGTGACATCCCCCTCCATCATCATCTCATCCCCTTCTTCTTTCCTTTATGTTATCATTAAAATCCCAAACTTTATGTTTGAAAGTCCAAGTATGATTGATTATTGGACTTTGGTTCAAAACCTTTGAAGCTTGTTTTTAGGAGGCTTTGATTTTATCAATCCTCTAACAAGTCTTCGTCAACTTTGACCTAAGTTAAATCTTCAATCATCATTGATTATTTGTTAAGGAATTCATCTTTTCTTCTTCCCTTTTCTCCTTATCCTTCTTTTTTCCCTTTAAGCGATCATTAGTGGCCCAAACTTAATGTTTGAAAGCCCAAGTATGATTGATTATTAGACTTTGGTTCAAAACCTTTGAAGCTTGTTGTTAGGAGGCTTTGATTTTATCAATCCTCTAACAAGTCTTCATCAACTTTGACCTAAGTTCAATCTTCAATCATCATTGATCGTTTATTATGGAATTCATCTTTTCTTCATCTTTTTTATTTTATTTTCGTTTTGATGAATTTGGATAAGGCATTTGAACTTTAAGTTCATCTAAGCTTATGGATAGTTGAAAAATTATCTTACGTGACTTAGGTCTTGATCACCTGTTAGTTTTTAGTTGTGCTACATATTTTAGAAGCTTGATTTTTATAAACGTCTCTAACATGTATGGTACATACATTTCCATTGACCGATCTCAAAATAGGGGAGACTTCTACATAAGTCCACTTTCAATTGCTTAACATAGCATGCAATTTGTCCCAAATCAAAAAATGATCATTCGTAGCTCAAATTTTATGTTTGAAAGCGCAAGTATGGTTGATTGATTATGTTTGGATCCATACCTATGAAGCTTCTTGTTAGGAGGTTTTGATTCTATCAATCCTCTAATGTGTTTTTATTATTCTTTGGTCCAAGATTATCATTCAATCATCATTGATCATACTTTGTGACTATCAACAATTAACTCACTAACAATTAACTTTACTTTATGTATTTATTTTTATGCTTTTTGTCATTTACTTTTAGCATTTACATTTCATGCAACTTGTTTATGATTATGCACTTTACCTTTTTCCCACTTGGGTATTGTTTATGCTCTTACTTTTTTCCTTTGTCCACATACACTTATTATTTTGTTCTTAAAATATTAATAATTAAATTTAAAGATTAAAAGACTTAAGCCTATCTTTATGGACTATTTGTTACTATCCTTGGCTTATTGGAGTTGTGGACCTCTTGGACTTAGGATTAGAATCCTTGATACTTTGAGACCTTGACACCTTTGAACCTTGTGTTACTTCATTGTTATTTTTCTTGTATTAGGAAATCTTCTGTGTGCAGGTGTTGTTATATTGGCTTCAAGTGGCCTATATGACACATGGATCAATATTGAAGACCTTGCTTTGGGGTTTTAATACCTTGGTTTTCTTTGATACTTCTTCGCTTGTAATTTATTTTCACATGGATGATTAGTATGCTCTTAGTCTATTCTATGCTTGTGGCTTTAATCCAAAGGATGAGAATTATACATTGACCTCTTTATGTCAAGTGTTTGCTTCTTGTCAGTTAGACCTTTCATCACCTTAGCTTTTACTTTGTCTACATAGGATAGTCTCTTTATCTCCTCTCGTTCTTCTTTAATTTTCAAAATCTTCTCCCTTTTTCAAAAGATTCTTGTTTTCTAACTTGAACCGCTTTCATAAAAAAGCTTGGACTTAGGTCCATGCATTTTCAAAATTATTTTCTTAATAAATTCACCAATTAATATTAATAAAGATATGACTTCTTTCTTCAATACTTAAAAAGTACAAAACAAATTCAAACCTTTTTGCCGTTTTTCCTTTTCTCTTAAAAACCTTTTTGTTAAAATTAACCAACATATGAACTTTTCAAATTTTTTTAAAAGAACTACGAGTGCCCTAATCCCCTATTACACGAATGATGGTACGTAGGCACAAAGGTTCACAACCGCAGAGGGTGAAAAAATTGTAAAAACCACTTTTTTTCTCATCTCCACAATCTTCATTTGTAAATATTTCTTTTTAGCCAAAATACACAGATTTTTGAAGAGGTTCCTATGAGTACCGTAGATGTTTATGGTGTTAATATCTTCCCATTTCATAACCAATCCCCTTACCTTGATCTATTTCTTACTACAAGTTTTATTCAATTTTTTCCATGTCCTTTGAATAAAATAAAGTGTGGTGGCGACTTTCACTTTGTGAGTTAAGTCAATTAATGGCTTAGTCTCAAATTTTTACCGCTACAGGAGTATATGATTCAAACTGTCCACTCGTATCTGGATAAGTTTGTAGTGGTCTTCATTGATGATGTTATGATCTATTCTAAATCAGAAGAAGAGCATGTTGGGCATTTACAAATTGTGTTAAAGGTGTTGAAAAAGAAGAAGTTGTATGCAAAATTGTCAAAGTGTGAGTTCTGGTTGAAGAAAGTGAGTTTCCTTGGCCATTTGATTTTAAGTTGTGGAATTTTTGTGGATTCTTCTAAGGTTGATTTTGTATTACAGTTGGAGACGCCAAGTCTTCTACTGAGATATGAAGTTTTCTTGGTTTACCCAGTTATTATCACAAGTTCATTGAAGGCTTTTCTAATTTGGCACTACCTTTGACTCAGTTGACTCAAAAGGGTCAAGCTTTTGTGTGGGTTGTTGTATGTGAAGAAATTTTTGTGGAACTAAAGAATAAGTTGACAACTGCACCAATATTGGTTTTGCCTAATTCGAGTGAATCTTTTGCGGTATATTGTGATGCATCGAAGATAGGTCTTGGGGTTGTGTTGATGCATAATGGTCAAGTTGTTGCTTATGCGTCTAGATAATTTAAGGTTCATGAAAGGAATTATCCTACGCATAACTTAGAGTTGGCAGTGGTGGTATATGTGTTGAATATTTGGAGACATTATTTATTTGGATCTAGATTTGAGGTGTTTAGTAATCAGAAGAGTCGGAATTACTTGTTTAATCAGAAGGAATTGAATATGAGTCCAAGAAGATGGCTTGAGTTGTTGAAGGGTTAATATTTTGATTTAATTTACCATCCTGGTAAAGCAAATGTTGTGGCAGATGCTTTGAGTAGGAAGTCCTTGCATATGTCGATGCTTATGTTGCGCGAGTTAGAATTGATCAAACAATTCATAAATACGAGCTTAGTGTGCGAAGAAACTCCTAACAATGTAAAGTTAGAGATGCTGAAGCTGACTAGTGGTGTCCTTGAAGAGATTAGAGGAAGTCAGAAATATGATTCGAGTTTGGTTGATCGATTGTTTCTAATTAACCAAGGTAATGGAGGTGAATTTAGAGTTGATGAAAGTGGTGTAATGAGGTTTGGTGATAGGGTGTGTGTTTCGGATGTGCCAGAACTTAAGAAGAGTATTCTTGAGGAGGGACATCGAAGTGGTCTAAGTATTCATCTAGGTGTTACAAAGATGTATCGGGACTTGAAGAAATTATTTTAGTGGCCCAATATCAAAAGAGAAGTTTCTGGATTTGTTTACGTTTATTTGACTTGTCAGAAGTTGAAGATTGAGCACCAGAAGCCTTTGGTTATGATTCAATCGTTCAATATCTAGGAGTGGAAATGGGAGAAAATTTCCATGGATTTTGTGTCGGGTTTGCCAAAGAATGCTAAGGAAATGATTCAATTTTGGTGATAATGGATAG
Organism: Vicia faba; assembly: GCA_948472305.1. Taxonomy (NCBI): domain Eukaryota; kingdom Viridiplantae; phylum Streptophyta; class Magnoliopsida; order Fabales; family Fabaceae; genus Vicia; species Vicia faba. The sequence goes on from OX451740.1 coordinate 266,696,051, forward strand.
ATTGACTAAATCGGCTCATTTCTTATCGATGAAGATCAATCATCCCATGCAGAAGTTAAATGAGATGTATATCGAGGAGATTGTGAGGTTACATGGTATACCTTCGAGTATTGTATCAGATAGAGATCTAAGGTTTACGTCAAAGGTTTGGGAAGGTTTACAGAAGGCTTTTGGTACTAAGTTGAAGTTCAGTTCTGCTTACCATCCACAGATGGACTGGCAGATGGAGAGGATTATCCAATTGTTAGAAGATTCTTTGAGGGCTTGTGTGTTAGAGCAAGGGGGTGGGGGCTTGGGATAGCCACTTGTCATTGATTGAGTTTACGTACAACAAGATTTTCCATGCCAGTATTGGAATGACATCATATGAAGCGTTTCACGGTAAGAGGTGTAGGACCCTGTTGTGTTGGTATGAGTCAGGCGAGAGTATTGTGCTCGAACCTGAGATTGTATAGGAGAAGATTGAGAAGATCAAGATGATACAAAAAAGGATGAAAGCTTCACAGAGTCATCAGAAGAGTTATCATGATAAGAGGAGGAAAGAACTTGAGTTTCATAAGGGAGATCACATGTTCTTGAGAGTTACTCCGGTAACTGGTGTTGGTAGAGCTCTAAAGTCACGAAAGCTTACGCCACATTTTGTTGGTCCATATCAGATTTTAGAGAAGACATGTATGTTGACCTATCATATTACTTTACTATTGTCGCTTACAAATCTTCACGACGTGTTTCATGTATCTCAGTTGAGGAAATATATTTCGTATCCTTCACATGTGATCAAAATGGATGATGTACAGGTGAGAGATAACCTTACAGCTGTAGCATCACCCGTGCTGATAGAAGGTCGGGAAGTGAAGCAGTTGCGAGGTAAAGAGATTGCCTTACTGAAGGTACTGTGGAGTGGACCAGTTGGTGGAAGTTTGACTTGGGAGAGTGAGGATCATATGAGAGAGTCATACCCAACTCTGTTTTCCTCAAGTAATTTTCGGGGATGAAAATTCTCTAAGTGGGGGAGAGTCGTAACACCCTAAAATCTAGATTTCTCTATTTTTACTAATTATTGGGGATTTATTATGAATATTTTGTTACTTGAAAATATATTCTATGGAGTAGTAAGTGGGAATATATGTAATAATTAGAATTATTTGGAATTAAATTGTTTTAGTTATATTATTTGGAATGATAATAATAAAGTGGAGTCTTTAGTTGGAAAGGGGAATATGGGCGTAATGGTAAGTGTGTGCAGATAAGTGAGGGTAGAAGAGGAAAACCATATAAAGGGTCTAAGGTTAAAAAATAAAAAGGAAAATAAGATAAATAGGGAATCATTCGATACAATCAAGAAAAGTTGGTGAAAAATATGAAGTGAGAGCTAGGGCACAGAGAACCAAGGGGAGAATTCCATAGAACTTGAAGGAAGAATCAATTTGCTAGGAATTCGAGGTAAGGGGTGTATCTTGGTTTATTTTGATTGATAAGGGGTAAAGGTAGATGTATGTTTGTATCTTGTATGATTATTTGATGAAACCTGTGATGTAATACATGATGAAATCGTGATGTCGATAATATTGAGATGCCATGATTCAATCCCATTATGCGTATATGAATGTTTTGATTATGATATGTGGTGTTTATAATGTGTTTTTGAATGAGTATTATGTATGAAATAAGAATTGGTGTGGCCTGAAATAGTAGTGAAATTGCAAATGGAAGTTGTAGAATCGCGCATCTCGTCGGGCAAGCGAATTGCCGAAGCATCATCGGGCGAGCCAGTAGGCGACAAGGTTTGTGGAAAAAGGAAGGTTCTTGGAAAATACATGAGATGAGGATTTCACCAGAGTTTCACCAGGTGAGAGAAGCAGTGATGGACCCAATATCTTATTTTGTTGGGAGAGCGTTAGGTGAGGTAGAGGCGAGAAGAGCGCCACCAGGGTCGCTGGGCGAGGCTTAGGCGAGCGTTCTGGAAGTAACTTTTGAAATGTCATAACTTGAGTTTTAGGAGTATGTTTGATGTGTCGCTCGAAGCGTTGGGAAGATGGTACACAAATATATTATGATAGAATAATATTAGTTACTTGATGCGTTACTCCAGTGCCTATGTATATATGAGTTTGAATTATTATATGTTTGATATTCCAAGATGTTCTATTTTAATGATGAAATTGATGATGATGAAAGTTTCTATGATGTTGTTGTGATGTAATTGATGTTACCCGTGATGATGTTTTAATGATGTTCATGTTTAAATATGTAATACATGTTATGTGAAAATGATTATATGAACGATGTTGCGATTAACTAGCTGTGGTCGAACTTATAAGTGACATTGTTGTGCATCATGCATTCATAGAAGTTTTGGACGGTGGTCCGTTTGTGATGAGGCTTAATCCCAATGTGTGGATTGACTGTGTTTGTGACGTGCTCCGGTTCCAATAGGGAATCAATCATATGGTGGGGATCATGGAGGGTGATGAAACAAGTGTTTATAAATTTGGTACCACATACATTGAGTCAGTGTTGTTGCATTAACATTCTAGGTGGCAATTACATGAGTTTGTTGATGAAATGTGATATGATGATATTTGTGAGTTATATGATTATATGATGGTTTTTATGAAGAAAGACGTATAAGTACTATTATGACGTGTAAGTGTGAGTATAACTTGTTTATAAATGATATGTGCTGATATGATGATGATGTTACTACTAATCTTTTTCTTATATCTTTTATAATGGACTGTGATTACTCACCATTTTTGTTTGAATGTTGCCACCATGTGGATAACGTGCAGATGCTTAGAAGTAGCTTGTAGGAGCGTCAGAGATAGATTTGGAGTATTTTATTAGTTTCCTCTAATTAGAGGTGTCTTGCTTGGATATGTAACATCGGGTTGGGAACATTTTTTTTTTGCGAATGTTATATTCCTTTTATGTTGACATACTTTATGAAGGTTTTTGATTATTAACCTGATTTTAATTCTCACTTTGGAATGAGACTAATCTATCATGATTATTGAGAAGTTAAGTATGATATTATGATAATGATTCTGTTGCAATGATTTTCTAAATGATGTGTTGATTTTATTAAAAGGTGTTATTATAATTATGGTAACCCGTATTGCACAACATGATTGTTTTATGATATTTTGTATAAAGTGTGACACCCTTGTATGGTGATGTTTACTTGATTTATTTATTAAATTATATAATAAATACATGTGGGTTTAGAAGGGGGTTACAACACTCATCTCTAATCTTATATTGAGGAAGTCGCCCCCACGAGCCTTGCTTGAGGGACTCACCTCAATCACGCTTGAGGGACTCGCCTTCCAATCCTTGCTTGAGGAACTAGCCCCAATCACACTTGAGGAAGTCACCCATAAGCCTTGCTTAAGGTACTTCCCCCTCCCTAAGCCTATTATATGAGACTTGTTTCTCTGATTCCCAACTAGAAAGAGATTGTCTTCTACCCATCTTAAGTCACTTTGACCTTTCCAAAACTCGTGCTTGAGGGCCATGGACTTAGATAAGTTTAATTGGGCCCTAGAAGAGACCAACCCAAAACCCAATCGGCCCAGAGCAACGTAAAGTTGAAAGGATAATTTGGGCGGTGCATGACTCGGCGGATCATGAGATTGTCTGACCCAAACTAGCCCATTTTGAAAGGGGCTCTCGACCTAATATGGACTTTTTAAGTCATAATTATCTTAGTGTGTGGCATACCAAATATCCTTGTGAAATGACTGTTATTTCCACTTCTTTGAGGAAGAAACCATTTTTACTATTAATGGAGAAGAACAAGTCATTATATTCCCTCACTATAGCCAAGTAGTTGGGAGGGAACCGATTCTTCACCCATAACCAGGCCCATGGAACCTTACTATAAATATCCCAACCTCTAGAATTTGGGGGAAATATTTACTATGTAGATATTGAGCATACCTAAAATTCTTGCATTCCTCACTCGAGCAGAATATCCCTTTTGTAATTTTCGCAAGTAGAATGATTATGCCCAAAAAGTACATCAATTAGATGTTAATCTGGTGTATCTAAATAGGATATTAAATAGTTTTAGATATTTTTTAAAAAATAATTAATTTAGCTGTGATTGAACTTTCAATCAAATAGTGAATTTTGTAATATGAGAGTAAGATGATTTTTTAGGATTTTGATTAAGTATAAAGTGAAAGAAAGTACAATAGTGTGAACCATGTTCGTGTTATAAAGTGTAAGAGAAATGGCGTACAATAATGTGAACCATGCCTGCATTATGGAGTGTAAGAGGGATTTTAGGATTTTGATTATGTATAAAGTTATTTCTTTCTTAACCATGTAGCTGGGATATTTATAGGCTTGGCCTTTAGATAAAGAAGTTTCTAGAGTATCAATTTGTACAACCTATTCCTTCATTTTAGAAAGGGGCAGTCAAAATTATTTATTGCAAAAAAATTAATAAACACAATACCCAAAGGAATAAACATTTTACTTGATACCCTGAAGGACATGGTGGACTCGCTTGTATGACTGATTGTAGGTATCAAAAGCTATCCACTCTAGAAAGAAATCCCTTAGAAGATGGACATTCACCAAGTTATCCATTTTCTTGGCTCCCAGGTGCCCCACTCTTTTCTCTTCGTTAGGGAAATGGTGTGGAAATTGATGTGATTTTGCATGAAATTGTGGGTGTCAAAGTTCTCATTCTAGAGAGGGTGCCGCCTTAATTCTCGAAAGAGCTGAAGTGGTTCCATGGAGAGCCACCCCCTTGAGATCTATGAAATTCTCATTTAGGGGGAGAATGGACTCAATACATGAAACAACTATGGATGATGAAGATGAAGATGATATTGAGGAGGGAATTTCCTAAGGAAATGTAGAAGTCAAACTCATAAATATGGCAATGGAAGAAAAAAAAACATGACTCAATAATATATAGAGTTGTTAAGATCTTAGACCATGCCACTACTACAAAATGCGCATACAACAACACCCAAGTCACCACGGTTCTTACAAACACCGTGATGACATCTTTAAACTCAGGCGCTAATATTATTTTTATTTTTTAATTAAAACTTGTTAGGATATAATTACGGTTCATGATTTCACCGTGGTGATATAATTAAGCTTTCATGATCTCAACATATTATTTGCTTTGGTTTCACATGTTTCGTTATTTCTTATTGTTGTTGACAAATATTTTTCCATATTCTCTCTTTTTCGTGTATGTTGTTGTTATGTTGATGTTATTGTTATGTATGTGGGTAAATTTTGTTGGATTACAATGCCATGCTAGTTTATGTTAACATGTGGTTTTTTTTATGGTGTTTGTAGGATTCAAATTCACATTGTATAGTTGTGGTTCACATGATGGTTTGTGGTTCACATAGTATGAGAAAATATACTAGGAGGATGAAGATATTCATCTTCCTTGTATTTTTTTCCATAGTAACACAAGTAGATTAACTTAACTTCAACTTCATTATGACACAATTATTTTTTCAATTAAAGGTATGTATCTTGTTGATAAATGTTATTTATGTTTTTGTTCATAAATGAGTTTTCATGTGCAACTAGCAAGTGGTTATGATTCTTTACTTATCGCTTAAAACTTCAAAAAATAGTTAGTTATTAAGTTCTCTCAATCTATGTTAATTAATTGATATTTTTGTTGATAAATATTGTTAGTGAATTTATTATATCATATGTGATTGCTTGTTTCACTAATCCTTTATTGAACTTGCATTCATTTAAATAGATTTTTGAAATAATAATTAAATAAATTAAATTATCATTGAAAATCAACTTAGACGATCCAATATTTTTTCGAATTACATACATCTTGTAAATCATAATTTCCTCTTTATTCTAGAGTTTAATTCAATGCGACAAACTGTTCAAAACAATATTGATAAATGAGTGTCAATCTGGATCTTTTATAAAAATCTTAATATTTGAAAAAAAACTAAAAAAAAGAAGAAGAAATCAAATTTTGTATGAAAGACTCGTACTGATATCTATTTATTAACATTACTTTGAAATTTTTTGATAAAAATGAATGAAATAAACAATAGTCATTAATTTAAATGGTGTGAATTTCATTTAAATCTGAAAAACATATGTAAATTGTAACCCAAAAAATGGTATGGTAAAAATAGTTTTTAAAAAGTATATTAATAAGTATTTAAATTTAGGGATTAATAAAAAAAGAATGGTAAAGTTGAGGAAAAAAAAAAGTAAAGTTAAGAATATAAAATGAAAAATAATTACAATTTCATGCCTTATTTTTTTAAGTCAAGTATGATTTTATTATTAAAAGTCAAACAATAACTCGTAAGCAAGGATTACAAAAATACAACGTGGTCTCTCTTCAATCCACATACTTAGATAAATAATAAGCAGTTTGCTTAACATGTAAAAAGTTTAAGCAAACATTAAATTTATGCAATCCCCAATAATAGAACCAATATAATCTATTTTAAGCATTAAGCAAACATTAAATTTAAACATTAAAGTTTAAGCAAACATTAAATTTAGCTAAACCGTTTAATAATCTAATGTAATATGATCCAGAGGAGTATAAATAAATATCTATAATATAATAATATAGTAAAAATGAAATTAAAATAAGAGAAGTTACTCTAGATGAACAACATTAATAAATGTTTACATTTTTCTACATCAAAATTGCATATCTCATACTATCATTTACCATAATATGATTGATCTCAGAAATTTGTGCAAATTCACTAGAAGTCCAAACTCCATCAGAACCATTAACTCGAGGATTAGAAACACATGATAGTATTGAAATTGGAGCTTGAAGAATAGCATAAATAACACTCCACCCATGTTGTCTTCTTCCTCTTTCACCTCCAAATATTGCTACTTCAACCCCCCTTTCTCCTCCTTCATACATGTTCTCATCTGCCACCTTAGAACTCTTCTTCATCCTATCAATATTAATAAATCTTCTCTCACTCTTGATTAATTTGAAGGATATTTAATATGATGAACTTTGAAGAAGAAATTGAGTATATTGATTGAAAGTGTCAACAACCTCTATTTATGAGACTTGATTGATAATAGTAGTATTTAAGTGGTGATGTTGCTAGTGCTTGTGTTTATCACCAAAGGTTTTTAAGGGTATCTTTTAATATAAAGAGCCAACCAACTAACACTAGCATATTATTTTTTTATTGATAATTATATGTAGGGTCTATTCATGCAAAACATGCCGACAAACCTACCCAATAGTACAAACTATATAGTATACAATATTTTTTTTTTCAAATTTTGAGTTTACAACTTTACATATTAGATTTGCTATATCCATATACTCCTTTACTATTTTACATAACAAAAAGGGTTACAAGCTTTTTGAGATATAGTTCTATTCAATTTTTTGGTGCATAGCTAAATGACAAAAATGTGAGCTATAGCTTAAGATATCATCAAAATAGTGATGATTCTAATCAATCATTTGGATGAGTAAGTTCAAGAGAGAATCATGAATTACAGTCCAATGATTTTTCTTTATATAGATATTGCATATGGTGAATGGTAACAAATAATCAATGTTAGATGCAAAGTTGTATATATTCCCCACAAATATAGTCTATGTTGGGGAATCAATGCTAATACCAAAATGTGATTGAGACTTATGTGGTGGCATAGATAAGTACCATTTTCTCCACTAAATAAGACTTTCATGGTTATCTATCTAGCTATATTCCTTTCTTGAACCGTGAAGAAACCCAAGATACGGATAGATATGCATATTATTATAATAGTTAAGTTAATGAATAATAATAATAATTAAGGTATTGGATTTTGAACTAATCAAAAAAGTTTTTGAAGTATTTCTCAACATGGTACATGAGTTTTCGTACTTTGGGGGATGGTTTTGGGACAACTTGTTGATTTTAAAGATAAACTAGTTGGCCATAGTGGTCCCTCTTTTTGAAATAAGATTTGTTTTTTGGTGGAGGGTAAGGTTCCTCCAAGAAACTAGATTAGAAAATACGTAGGAAGAAAATATGGTGAAGAAACACATGGTTGGCACATGCATATAGTTCAAATTTAGATTTTTTTTAGAATAATTAGATATTAAAAAAAAATTCGCAAATAATTATGTTTCAGAAAAAATTACATAAATAATCATGTTTCAAAAAACTACATAAGGGAGGAGCCAACCCAGTTGTCGCATGCACCTTATTTTAAAGGGGAGTCGCCATCTCACTTGGCGCCTATGTGTAAAAACCCTTGCCCTAAGCCAAATGAGATTGCGTCTTAGTGCAAAAGGCAGACAATTTTTCGCGTTTTTTATTTTAAATGCGGTACGTTACGTAAACGATATAGGATCAAGAAAATTGACTTTTTATTTACACAATATGATTAAACACATAACGATTACATAAAAAATACAGATTAATCAGTGGTCCCCCGGAACCCGGTAATGACCCCCGGTTTCGCATCTCCGTCCTCGCCTTTCCCGTGCTGACTTTCATCGTGTTTCCTATTGTGGCAGGGTCGATGGCCCAGCGAAGTCAATGCGTTCTGGATCCATGAAATCGATCAGATCTCCATATCTAGAAGATCCTCTTTGGTACAGCCGATTGCCCAAACCCTCAAAGTTTGACCGTGTTGGTGGTGGGTGGAGTTCCATGGTTAGTCTGTAGCACTGATCGTCTGAGTACGGGGGTAGAAAGGAAATGGATCCTAGGGTGTTTGGTATTGGGAATGTTGGGTGCTTTGGTGATGTGGTGGTTGATGGTAAGTTGGGTCGGTTGGTTTATAATCTTCGGACAATCCCAAATCAGGGCTAAGGTTAGATATTGAGGGGCCCATATTGGGATATGTAGAAGACTGGAATTGTGTGTGGGGTATGCGGGTGTATTGGTATTGTGATTGAAATTATGGTTGGGTGTGAGGCATATGGGGGTATTGGTACTGAGGTGGTGATTGTGGTTGGTTGTGGGGTATGTGGGTGTAATCGTATTGTGGTGGTGATTGTGGTTGAGTGTTTGTGGTTCTGTTTCGTCGGGGAGGTTGGTGGGAGGTTGATGTGAGTTGGGTTTGTTGTTGGGGAAATGAGGGTTGTGCCCATTATGTCCGTGGGTCAACCAAATACCTTGGATGAGACACATGCATTTCTGGGGTACTAACTGATCTGTACCAAGCTAAATACTGATCCGTGTGTCGCATATTACCATGGTTGAGGAAAACTGGGAATTGCAAGACATGTCGGTGACGCTTGTGCCACATCTTACACCATTCTGGAGCAAAATCTTTCCAGTTGGTAAAATCCCATTGGGCGTCGACCCTTTTGAGATGCCATGGGGACAAACAAGTTGGATCTCAAGGTATCTCTTGATGCATTCCAAACTGCATCTTGACACAGTCGATGTGGTGCATCTCCATAACATTGAACCGTATGATTGCAGTTTTTACGCTCCAAATTGCTGCATCCTTGGAGTTTGATTCATGGTCCAAATCCAAATATGGTCTCCAAACAAACTACACATAAAATTAAATCAGCTTAATGAAAATGTAATAAATAAATAATTTAAAAGTAGAAAAGTTGAAAGGTATGACGTATATCATCCGGGCTAAGGTGATCCAATAGATTGAGGTATAGAGCGACATTGAATCTTGGATTCTTGCCGTAATCCATACCTCTCACGTAGTACCTAAAGGAATTGAAAAATATTTTATTTTTATCATATATTTGGTGAAGAGATGAATAATAATAAATGATATAAGTTGATGACTTACTTTGTTCTGTATAGGAAAACGAATGTGTTGTTGTTGATGGGGTTTAGGGACTCCATTCTCCACCAACCCCAGTCTTGAAGTAAAAAAGTGCAGCCATAAAATATATATTTTTCCTTGATTGCATTTTTACACAAGGAACTGTATAGATGGGCTAAAACAGCAGAACCCCAACTATACTTTCTAGTTTTTTCGAAGTCTCTAAGTAAATTTAAATACATAAAATTTATACTATTTCCCGTACTTTCGAGAAATAAAAAGGTTCCAAATAGTATCATTATATAATTTCTAGCTTTTATTACCTTAACTAACTCGGAGGAATTTTCGTTCAATTCCAGATCCGCATAATGATTTTTTAGCTTAATAAGTAGTATACCCTGACCTCTCGCACCACCACCTTCAACCATATCCATGCCCAACAATTCTTCACACAAAGAATTAGGTTGTTGAATCGACCTGTTAACTGCCTTACCGTCGACAGGGAGACCCAATAACATGTACACATCCTCTAGTGTGACAGTACATTCACCTATTGGTAGATGAAATGTATGGGTCTCTGGTCTCCACCTTTCCAACATTTCAAGTATGAACTTTGAATCAATCGTGCAGTTGGAGATCTTTATAACGTTTCTGAAACCTGCGTATTCGAGATAGGGTACGATCAATGGGTCGGGAGCAAGGTAGTTGTGTGACCAGATTCTGAATCTTTTAGTATCCTAAGTTAAGAATGTAAAAAGTGTAAGAGTCGATAAGATGAGTAAAGCATTAATAAAAGTATGAAAAATGTATAAGTATAAAAGAAACTTACAAACGCTGCAATGTTGTCCCTTGTGCCTCTGTGAGAATCGCCCATTGTGAGAAGAGCCGTTGTTGAAATTGTCTGAGATTATGGAAGAGTTTGAAATTGTATGAGATTATGAAAGAGTTTGTAGCAGAGAGTGAGATGATTGTGGATGCAATAGAAGTATGTGAGGCTCTGTATTTATAGACAAACTTTTATCACATAGTAAGTGAGGTGGTTGGTGGGTGCATGCATGCATGATAAGTGTCACTCTTGCAGTGTAGGTGCATGTTAGGTGGCAGCCTTGGGGAAGGCATCTCTGCATGCATGTAATACGATTGGACTTGAAGGGAGGCGCCATTGGACTTGGAAAATGAGTACAAAAATGAAAGGTTTCGCCATCCCTATTGGCGAATAAGAGGTGGCATGGGTTGCAGTGTAGGTGCAGGCTAGGTGACAGCCTTGGAGAAGCCATCTCTTCATGCATGTAACACGATTAGACGTGAAGGGAGGCGCCATTGGACTTGGAAAATGAGTATAAAAATGAAAGGTTCTTCCATCCCAGTTGGCAAATAAGAGGTGACATGGGTTGCAGTGTAGGTGACAGCCTTGGAGAAGGCATCTCTGCATGCATGTAACATGATTGGACGTGAAGGGAGGCGCCATTAGACTTGGCGAATGAGTACAGAAATGAAAGTTGTCGCCATCCCTGTTGGTGAATAATAGGTGGCGTGGATTGTAGTGTAGGTGCAGGCTAGGTGACAGTCTTGGAGAAGGCACCTCTGCATGCATGTAACACGATTGGACGTGAAGGGAGGCGCCATTGGACTTGGCGAATGAGTACAAAAATGAAAAGTGTCGCCATCCCTATTGGCGAATAAGAGGTGGCATGGGTTGTAGTGTAGGTGCAGGCTAGGTGACAGCCTTGGAGAAGGCATCTATGCATGCATGTAACACGATTGGACGTGAAGGGAGGCGAATTAGAGGTTGCTTACTGTTGGTTTGTTCAAATTCAGTACAATCTATTTAATCCTACATTTATCAAAACACTCCTACACTCAATCACTCAAACACTAGACATTAAAAAATTCAAGCAATTAACTCAAATACTTCAAACCTTCAAACCTTCAAACCTTCAAACAGTCACACACAATGGCCTCTGCATCCCAATATGTGATCAGTGCATATTTCAACAGTGAGACATACATTTTTCCCACCTCTGGGTTTTTGTTTAGAGACACTGAGAACATCCGATTTTGTTTAAATAGGAAAGCCAATTTCTTGTATTTCAAATAATGATTGGAGGCCAAATTTGGACGAGGTCCCGTGACACAAATCTTTTATCAGAATCTGGTTTTTTTTTGGTAACAACCAAATAATATTTTATAAGGTTGAGGTTCAAGATGACGAGGACCTTCAGATGACGAGGGTCTGCCAAGACAAGAGTATAAGGTTGTACTACCTTCTCGTTGGTGCGATTGTGGCAAGTTTCAAGCCTTTCGTATGCCTTGCTCTCATGTCATTGCTGCGTGTGCCTATACTCATCAAAACGTGCTACAACTTCTGTCTCCCATTTAAAAATCTGAAACCTTGCTCAACGTATACAATAACATCTTCCCTTTGGTAGCAAAACCTGATTATTGGCCTACATACGACAGCGAAATAGTATGACACAATGACCAAATGCGAAGGAATAAAAAGGGTCGTCTTAAAAGTAAGCGCATCACAACTGAAATGAACTCCCTTGACAAGCTGGAAAGAAAGTATGGTTTATGTCGTCAGGTCGGACACAATCGTAAAAATTGTCCGACTTGGGCTACTGGCTCAACCACATTAAAATTGTATTACAAAACATCTTTACCTTTTTAAGTTATAAACATTAGGGTTTTTCATTAACAACATTTATTACAATAAACCTTGCGCGAACAAGAAATAAACCACGATAAACCGTCTACGAAATTACAACCGTTAAAACAATTTCATCTGAGCCATGCATCATCAACATTACATCACTGTCTATTTTGACATCCTCCAACCAAAAATTAGGTCTTCCTGTTACAAGTGAGGTTGTTATTCTTCTTCGCTGGATCCTTATAATTTGTTCCCCATCCTCGATGTCTCCCTCTAGCTATCGTATCAACTCCCTCTTCAGATGCTCCATGGAGTGAATGTGCCAGAATTTCATTTTCATCGGAGGTTTTATGGCCGAGAAAATAATATAACCATCTCTGGTAAAAATCATGGGCGATGTCATGACGCAAATAATAGAGAAAAAAATAAGAGGACAATGCGAGAAAGTGTGAGGAATAACGAAGAAACAGATGAATTATTTATAAAAAATGCATTTTGCCTTAGGATCCAAGTGAGATGGTGCCTCCTCTCACTTTTAAAGTGCATGCGCCATCTCACTTGGCTAAATGAGAGAGCATGTGCCAAGTGGGATGACGCCTAGGGAAAATTGCTAAGTGCATGCACCAACTGGGTTAGCTCCTCCCTTGTGGGGTTTTCTGAAACATGGTTATTTGCGAATTTTTTTTAATACCTAGTTATTCCAAAAAAAAATTCTCAAATTTAGAAGACAGTAATGAATTAAAAATCTTACAAGGTAAATTTTAGGAAGAACCAAAGTTAGATAAATTATCTACTCTAATTAGACATGACAATTTTTAATTTAGAAAATTCATCTGGCCTATTTAATTGTAAATTCATTCAATCTATTCAATATACAATATAATTTTTTTTAAGGACACTACGTCACATAAAAGAATAGACATCATCTTTTTATGCCATAGACAACGTTTATAAGTGTTGTCTATTCCTGCGTTGCTATAATCATAGACATCACTTTTTGTCTATGTGAAAACGTTGTTTAATGTAGACTTTAGACAATATTTTATTGAATAAGCGCTTTCTAAAGATCCCTATAGGCAGTGCTTTTGACATTATAAGTGCTTTCTATAGTGTTCCAATAGCAGCACTTTCACTTTAGAAAGCGTTGTGTAATGTATTTTTCCCCACTTTTTTTATGTTTTAGGCAGCGCTTTATTTAGAAGCGCTTTCTAAAGTCCTCTTTAAGGCAGCGCTTGATATTTCACAAGCGCTTTCTATTCTCCATCATAAGCGACGCTTTTTGGTTTAAAGTGTTGTCTAATAATCACGAATTTTTTAATATATTCAGCTTATATTTTAAGCATCCTATACACATAATCACTTAAAATTTAAGCACTGTCTTTCAAATTTGCACCAGATTTTATAAATTTGAAGCTTCAATCTAATAAGTATGCACCAAATTTACATATTAATATATACTACTTTAATCCAATAATTTATATATACATAAATGAGATACAACTTAAAGAATTCAAAAATTTATATATACATAAATTTAAATATCTGCATATACAGTTTTATAATCCAATAAATATGCACCAAATATACATATTATTATCTTCTAGCGCTTCTATATTCTGTACTATCTTCTCTACAAACAACAACAATGAAGAATCCTAAATGAATCTATATATCTTCTACATATGCACCTACCTGAAACAAAATCAACAAAGATATATATATATATATATATATATATATATATATATATATATATATATATATATATATATATATATATATATATATATATATATATATATATATATATATATATATATATATATATATATATATATATATATATATATATATATATATATATATATATTGTGATCGGTGGATCTGGAACTGACTGTTTAACGCTGGTTCGCGAAATGTCGCGGAAGCAAGAGTCGCCACCGTCTTTTATTTTCTCCAAATGGAAAGGACAAAAGCACAGAAAAATTCCTTATAGAGATTGCTCTCGGTTCGGGAGGTAGATTATAGAAAGGGAAGGTGTTAGCACCCTTTCTATCCATGGTTATCCATGGGCTCTTAGATACTTGCTCACTTGTGTTTTCAAAAAATGGTTTGTTTGCTTTTCAATTGTGGGTTTTAAAAAAGTTTCTTTGAAAATTCCAGTTCGACTCTTGTATCGGTCCTCAAGAGTGTTTGAAAAATTGCTTTCGAAAGCTTTTTGAAAAGGTGTCGGTGTGAAAAGTATTTTTGATTTGTTTTGAAATTAGAGCAAGTATCTAGAGTCGACTACCTACCCTAAGGAATTCGTCTGTGTAAATGTCCTTTAAAGTAGTGCCATCCCACCATTGAGAGGTAGGTAGCACCACCGTTGGAGGTGTTCGGGTCAATTCGAGGTTCGGGACATGGTGATCACCAGAGCAATGGGAAGACACCTTAGAAGCTACCCTCATGCCAGGTTCCCGGATCATGAGGACTTACTAAGACATCCTCTACTCGACGATCACCTTTCGAAGGCAAGGCAACAGTGAGGCGTACCCTAGGGGTGGTGTGTGCGATTCGTGTGTCAGATTCAAATATTTTATCTTGTCATGTTCATTGTGATCTACGCTTGATTTTATTATGGCCATTCATTCTTGCATGCTTTGTTTAACAGTTAATATTTGCGGGAAAGTAAATTCTAAACTATTACAAATGGCGCGGGTCCACATCGCCAAAATTAAACCGGACCCGATTTGACGGAAAGTAAATAAAGCGAATAAAAGTGCGAAAAGTTTAAGTTACAAAGCTTTGGGAGAGGTACATAATTATTTGAGCAATAAAATAAATACGCAAATTAAACAATTAAAAATATGGGCGTTGGACCCTTTTGTAAAAAATTAAATTGATGAGGAATTAAAATTAAAGATTAGAAGAGAATGTTTTGGTATTTTTATGTTTTTTTAAGATTTAATAAAAAAAAATTAATGAAAATTAAAATTGAATGCAAACCCTAATTCTAATGGCTTTTAAATTTGTTAGGAAAATATTAGAATATAACCTAAATTAAACCTAAAATTTTTATGTACAATTTAATTATAAAAATAAATAAATAAATAATATTATGGGAAAGAAAAATTAAAAGAATAAAAATTATCAATTAAACCTAATTCTACTTTTTTGTATTTTTGTTATTAAAAGAAATTAAAATTATAACCTAATTAAAACGAAATATTTACATGTGAAAATACTTATAAAAATAATTAAAATAAATATTATATTTTGCTCTTTTTCTGATTTTTTTGTGTATTTTATAATTTGTAAAAAAAAAATAATTAATCAAATTAAAGCAATAAAATAAATAAAACAATAATTAAAAAAAACAAAATATAAAGCAAAGTTGCAAACCAGGGGGGGTGGAGGTCCCCAATATGGAGGTTAAATTAGTGAAATTCTGGCCCATTTAATATTCAGATCCATTGACTTTCCCAGGCAGCGTGTTGACCCTTTGACCAAGCCTATGATGTACCTCCAATCTCAGCCTTTGATTTGAATTTGTTAGATACGTGGATGGCTAGATGATGAAGGAATATGGTGTGCATCAATGTTGTGCCTGCATGGGAATTAACGTGGAAAAATAATATTGAAAGTTACACAGACCTGGGACTCGAACCCAGGTCTTGGACATTGCAACTCTCTTCGCTTGCCAACTGAACTGAATCACGCGTTTGTTATACAAATAAACAATAAATATAATAAAAGACAACAACACGTGAATAGATGAAAACGCGCGAAATTTCGAATTGGCCTATCCCCTCTTGCCACGACTCTGTCTTCTTCGTTTTCCTGAAAATAAAAACATGGGGCAACGGTTTTGGACGCGTTGCCTAAGGTTAGTTTCAAGAAAATAGCGACTAGCGCTATGGTGCCCATAAATTAATCGCGAATGGTGCTTCCTGTTCGTCCAAGCTTGCTGAGTCTAATGGTCATGGTTTTGAGGCTTAATTTTGCCTTATTGCAAAAGCCCTAATTTATCCTCCTGAAAACCCTAGAATAACAGTTATGGCATAATCTCATACAACACAGAAAAATGCAATTAAAGGTATGGATTAGCTTCAAAACTTCATAGTGAACACAAATCAACCATTAAATTTCACAAACAATGCATAGAATGGGATGTACGATTATGGAATTTTTGCTGTACAGTTTAAGTTCAAAATACCAATTCTTGGCGTTTGAGTGGAAGTTTGTGATTGGAATCTGATCAGGGTGACCTTGGCAAGCTATTGAAACAAGTTTTACACTTTGAATCCACCCCTAACACTGATTTCAGTTTTGCTTTTTATGGAGAAAATTTCAAGTTTCTAATGAGTTCTTTAGCGCAGCTTAGAGTGTAGCACGATTAGGTTTGTGTTCCTGGCTTTGTAGTGAAGCTATTAGGTCAACAAAACTCAATAAAATCCAATGCAATAATGGTTTTGCATATTTGATTTCTTAAGGATCTTCCATATCTTTTTCAAGTGTTCTTTGTGTCAAAATTATGCCAATCAAACCAATTCTTTCCCAATTAGCATGTGCACGAAATCTTGATGGCAAAACATGTACAAAAAGATTTGTTAAGGCAAGTTAGATATTTTTCATGTATTTAAATAATTTAAATGAATTAATATAAATAATAATTCATATAAATAAATAAAAAATGAGAAAATACTTCCCTTTGGGCCAAGTGGTCGTGCACATGCTTGGAATGATGAATCATGGAAGAAAAATGGGCCCATTAGCATTTTTAGGTCATTTGAAGTAATGTTGACTTTTCAAAATATCCAAAAATTTCCCTACTTCTACAAGGCATAACTTGCTCAATGTTTAAGCTTTTCTCATGTTCTTGGACATTTTGGAAAGGTCTTTGAGTCCTCTAACCAATGTATTTGGTCCCATGTCATTTTGATTTACCAATCTCAAGTTATGGCCTTTGACTTAAAGTCCCTTTTTGTGGACTTTTGAAAATGACCTATAATGTTGAAATTGATAACTTTTTGTGAGAGCATTTCTTGGACTTGAAATATGAAGATGAGTTGTAGGAAATGTCGTTCTCTTCAAAATGAGCTTTGGATGGGATTTTTCTGATAATCCATGTGAAAGTTATGCCCTGGTCAATTTCAGTTGACTTTTTCAGCTGTCCAAATAAGGAAACTTTTGCATCTTGATGATTTTCTGAGCCAAATCTTGAGAATCATGATCAAGCATTGATCAAATGATGTTTGTGGCTTCAAAATGATATGTTGACCAAAAATTTGAACTTTTGACTATCAAATGACCATTTTGCCCCTACAGTTGACTGTAGTGCAATTTAGGGTTTTGACTGTGCAATTTTGAGCTGAATGTCTTGAAACTTGATATGAGGATGCTTGACCATCTTTGTAGGCATGTGAGACTTGATTGGGCCTTTGAAACCTTCAATTTCTTGATCAGAACATAAACCCTAGTTTTGACTGTATAGGGGATCTTTGCATTGTGCAACCCTTGGGGAATTTTGCAGTTTGACCTGGCAATTTCTTGGAGAATATGGGAGGGCAAATTTTGGGGTGCAACAGTTGCCCCTGTTCAATCTTCTTAGACCTGAGGATGCAGATTGGCTGACGTGCCTTTCGTAATCCGAGGGTAGAAGATGATTGAACACTAGAGTGCCTAGAAATTTGCGCTCACATAGTAGCAGTGATGATGGAATGGGCTTATAGATGCCATATAGAGGTTGCTGGATAGGATGATGGGCTTATAGATGCCATCTGGATGCTGATTGCGTAAGGGATTCCTTAGCGAGAACCTGCATACCTGCAAAAGAAAAATGAGTACCTGACACATTGCAGGAGCTGATTTTAGATGCTTGGCATAGATATGTCCTGACTGGTTACAGGAGCTGAGTCTGGAGCTTCAAAAGATGATGAATGAACCAGGTATGGTTACTGCCTTAGCATG
The DNA here is from genome assembly GCA_948472305.1 of Vicia faba. NCBI lineage: Eukaryota > Viridiplantae > Streptophyta > Magnoliopsida > Fabales > Fabaceae > Vicia > Vicia faba. The sequence continues at coordinate 266,714,403 of OX451740.1, forward strand.
AATGGTAAGAGAACCTTGGGTGATTTTAACTTCAACAACGCTCGTTGAGAAAAATCTTGGCGGGAATTACCATCTTTGCAATATCGGGAAGAGAACCATAGAAAATTATAATCTGAAAGGGAATCACCTCACTCATCGTCGGAGAGGGAATCATAGGAAAAGGAATTGTCACCTCACACTCATCGTCGGAGAGGGAAACATCTGAAAAGGACTTACCACCTCACTCGCCGTTGGAGAGGGGACCATAACTTCTGCTGAGTCTTTATCAGAAAAATCTGTTGGGAGTCGATTTAGCTGGACTAGAGAAGGCCTTGGACGGGATAACAACAGAGAATCTTAGGGTCGATTAACTGAACCGATCTAGGTCTTGAAATGTCTTCAACTGGAATAAGTGTCAGAATGTCGCCATATCTGGTTCATATCTGGACTATATCTGGAAGGAAATCTGGAAGCAGCATCAGAACGTCACCAAATCTGGTTTACATCTGAAACTATATCTGGAAGGAAATCTGGAAGCAGCATCAGAATGTCACCAAATCTGGTTTACATCTGAAACTATATCTGGAAGGAAATCTGGAAGCAGCATCAGAACGTCACCATATCGGGGTCATATCTGAAACTATATCTAGAAGGATATCTGGAAGCAGCATCAGAACGTCACCATATCTGGTTTACATCTGAAACTATATCTAGAAGGATATCTGGAAGCAGCATCAGAACGTCACCATATCTGGGTCATATCTGAAACTATATCTAGAAGGATATCTGGAAGCAGTATCAGAACGTCACCATATCTGGTTTACATCTGAAACTATATCTAGAAGGAAATCTGGAAGCAGCATCAGAACGTCACCATATCTGGTTTACATCTGAAACTATATCTAGAAGGAAATCTGGAAGCAGCATCAGAACGTCACCATATCTGGGTCATATCTGAGACTATATCTAGAATGAATTGCGATAGTTGATAGTAGTCATTTTTGTATTGATCTTTTCCTGAAAAGGTAAAACATAATTGTATGCAAAATCATGATGCATGAACTGTATGTCTTCAAAATCAATGAGATTCGTGTAGTATGATGCATATGCATGCTATAATGTATGAAGATGTGATGTTTATGAATGTATATTTGTCTAAGAAAATAAATCCTTGACGGGTGCCGGGAAATCACTCCTGGACTGATGTTGGAAAGATTTTGCTTCCACTGGGGATGATAACTGCAATAGTTCCGATATGAGAAGATAACTCTGGCCAATGGAAGGTTCTGCGGGAAAAAAGATACCCTAGCAACCATGCTGGGAAGAAATACTCTGTGGGAAGGGGGATGCCTTGCTGAGCGTTGATAATAGCTTGCTGGGGATACCCTTGTTGTTGGAAATGCTGATGGACTTCGCTGGGGTAGGAAGACTTCGTCGAGGACGCTCTTTCCGTGGCTTTTGGCTGAGGATAACCCAGTTATATCCTGTTAAGGAAATAACTCTTTGAATAAAGCCGGGCGACGCGTTCGTGCCTTGAGAGGGGTAAGCTTCCGTAACTTATTGGGGATAAGCTTACTGCTTGGGGAGATGATTCCAACTTTCCTGGGGAACTAGATTAGACTCTCCTGGGGAAGTATTGAACTGTATTGGTTATGTTCTTCAACGGACCCTACCTTGACACCTTGGAGGATAGAACAATCAGATTGCTTAGACCACTCTTTATTGCCCCTGTTTCTATGGGGGAGGCCCTTGTGGGGTGCTGATGGTTGTTGATGGACAGCCCTTCTGCTGGTAGACAGGTGATAAGATGACAGGACATAGTCGTACGCTTTGATCCCTAACTTTTGCCTGGACCGCCCTTTCGGGTTTTCAGTCCACCAGGATACCCATTTTTGCCCAAGCCGCCTTTTCAGGTTTTCGACTTGCCGGGTGTACAGATTTTTTCATTTCATCCCTTCATTTTGCCCGAACCCTTTTGGTTCGCCGGGAAGCCCTAATTTTTGCCTAGGTATGTCAACCTAGCGGGTCTTTGATTATGCGTAGCATTTTTTCGACTATGTCCACGCTCTCAGAATGTAGGGGGTTGCCCCTGTTGGAAGTCTTTTTCCATGCCCCAGATAATGGGCAATGCTCCTGCTGTGCCCCTTGATTGGAGGTACTTTTGTTCACAAGGTGTTCATCGTGCGAATTTCCCTGCTGTTCAAACAAATAGTCATATGCAAACAAGGTTATTTTAAGAATGCAAAAGCCTATGTCTGTCTTGAATATTTTGAAAATGCATTCTTTGTAATACAGTGCGGTGTCAACTCAAGATTTTATAACAAAACTTCAGGAGTCAGGATACCTTCGTAACAGTACGCTTTCGAACTAACCCATGCTTCAGCTAGGACTTTTAAGGGTTATAACGTGGCCTGGTTCATGGTTTAAGAAACAAAGGATAAAGGCTCAAATTATTTGTACCCACCCGCTCTTCATGATGTTCTCCAAACCTAAGCTCAGTTGATCGTGCGTTAGACCTTGCTCTGATTTTCCAGTGATGATTCGGATGTTGATAACTTATTTTGAATAGGCAGTCATTCCTTTTTGTTGAGGATTTGTAGGACCTCTTTCTTTTTTGATTTCGTTATCCCTTTCTTTTTTGCCTGAACTGTTTCCTTTTTCGGAATTACAGTCAGCGGGATGCCCCAGTTTCGTAAGTCCCTTTTATAGGTTTTGACTTTTTGGGCTTTTCATTTATGATTTTGTTTTTGATAATGACTGCCTATCCTTATGATTGTTCTGAACCATCACTGTCTTTCGTTTTGTAAGGACCTCTTTGGTGCCATTCGTTATGCACTTGGGTGAACTGAGAGACTACCCTACCCCAGGTTATGATTAAGGGTTTTGATTTTCGAAAATAAAAAACTCCTACTTCTTTGGCTCAAAGGGGTTGACGAGGGATTATCTTCCTTATTACTCCAGTGTTTAGGAATTGAAACAATGCCTGTACCTCATCAGCGGGGTCTGTTCAAAAGCATACTGTAGATTCGGTGTCGTTTTCGTCATCCTCCCTCAAGAGGCTCAGAATTATTAACCAAGAGTTGATCATCAGAAAAAATATGAAAAGAATTTTGAATATAATGAAAACAATTGTATTAATTCCCAAAACAGACATATGCGATGCATTAATAGAATAAAAGAGTTTGCTATGAAATTAATTGTTTATATAAGCAAAGAAAAACACAACTCAGAAATTCAAATAAACAAAAGGTCTTCAACGATTGGGTAACGGAGCAGTGATTATGTTCGGAGTCTCAGGCACTTCAAACTGAATCTCCCCGGCGTCGATCATGTCTTGAATTTTGTTCTTAAGAGGCCAGCAGTTGTCTGTAGTATGCCCCGGGCTATCAGAATGATATGCGCACCTATCGTTGGGATGATAGTTGGGAGCAGAAGTGTTCGGATTCCGAAGAGGAGCCCTTAAGGTGATCAGCCCTGCCTTCAACATTTGTTGTAGTGCTTGATCCAGCGACATGTTGAGTTTGGTATACTGTCGTTTCTCCTTGCGCTGCTGCCCCTGTCCTTGTTGAGCAGGTCCAGGATTGGAGATCTGGATTGCCCCTACCTCATGACGGCTCTTTTTACCGTGCACAGCATTGGATTCTTTCTTTCCATGATGAGGTTTTTTATCAGAAGGTGCAGCCTCTTGAATTTTCCCAGACCGGATACCAGCTTCTATTCGCTCTCCAGTCAAGATAAGATCTGTGAATCCAGCAGACGAATTCCCAATTAGGTGGTTGTAGAACGGACCAGACAGGGTCCCCAAGAACATATCGACAAGTTCCCGATCAGTCAGAGGTGGTTGTACCCTTCCAGCAAGATCCCTCCATTTCTGCGCATATTCTTTAAAACCTTCACTTGATCCTAACGACATACCCTGGAGTTGGGTACGCGTAGGGGCAAGGTCGGCATTATACTGATACTGCTTGTAGAAAGCAGTAGCCAACTCCTCCCAGTTACGAACCTTGGTCTCATCTAGCTGATAGAACCATTCGAGATGAGTCCCTGAAAGACTCTCCTGGAAGAAGTGGATCCACAAATTCTTGTCCACCGTATATGGTTGAATCTTCCGAACATAGGACCTGAGATGTAACTTGGGACAAGATGCCCCGTCATACTTGGTAAAGGATGGTGCTTTGAACTTCCGAGGAATAATCACACCAGTTGACAAATCCAGATCTCCAAAATCCAGCCCAGGTACCTGTTGGATCTCCATAGCATTCAGCCTATCCTCTAACTGTTTGTACTTGTCTTCGGCAGGAGGGTATTGTTCGTCGTTGAAATCTGTCTCGTTGTCGGAGACCACTGGACTGGGAACCCTTTCCCCCTGATGACTACCTTCCCTCACAGATGGAGTTGTCCTCTCAGTTTCAATCTGCGGTGCATTCCCAGATCTGCGCCTAGGGCTGAACAAAACAGTCCTCCTCTTCTTCTTTTCTTTCTTCAAGAGCAGAGCCTTCAGATCTTGTTGCCCCTGGGTCAAGTTCATGATCAACCCTTGGAACTGGGCGTTCTGAGCCTGGAGGGCCTTGATGGACTGCTCAGCTGATGATTCAGGATTCATGACGATCGGCTGAAATAAACAGCGAAGAAGGGTAAGCAACCTGTCAAAGGGACACCTGCAATGCAATGAGATGTATGACATGCATGCAATGATTTCAAGGACCTCGCAGGGTAAACAGAGAAACTTGTTAGAGTTGGAAACTGGCAACTTGATTGAAGGACCTTCCTGTTGTAGAGAGCCCTTCTTCAAGGGTCAAAGGCTCACCATATCCAGTGGGTCGTAGCCCCTGACAACTTTGTCTAGAGGAAAATAAATCCTCTTTGCCCCTTGCTGGGATAATTGTTTCACCATGACCTGCATCACAAGCCCTTGAGATCCTTGAAATGGGTTAGGATGTATGCAATGGTATGATGTCATGCTATGCATGGGGTGATGTAGGTAAACCATGTTATGAGTCCCAATTAAGGACTATAAACAAACCCTGCAAGAAATTCAGTATACTTTGTTATGAGTCCCAATTAAGGACTATAAACAAAACCTGCAAGAGATCTAGTAAACCCTGTTATGAGTCCCAGTTAAGGACTATAAACAAAACCTGCAAGACTTAGTAACCCTGTTATGAGCCCCTATTAAGGACTATAAACAAAACCTGCAAGAAACTCGGCAAACCTTGTTATGAGTCCCAATTAAGGACTATAAACAAAACCTGCAAGAAACTCAGGGGTCAGATAATAAGCATGCAAGTAGTTCAAGTATGAAGGCACACAAGTCACACAAGTGAAGCCCTTAGAGTTTAGGCCAGCATGAGGTCTAGGTATTACCCTCTTGAAGTTGGTGGGTTCAACCTGTCCTATCAAAGTAACCGGGTTCTTAGAGGATCCCAATATCATTGACTACCCTCAATCGGTCATAACTCCAGCATCGCAATCTTTTCTTGCGGCCAGAACCATCACGAGAGTTTAGCCTCAATGGGCGTAGCATACTGCTATTGTTCTAATGGCCAAGTTGGGTCATTTAAGGTTCTAAGGTCTGTTGGTGCTTGATGACTCCTTGGAAGACCCATATTCTCCCCGTTTCAACACGAGGGATATCGGTACAGACCAAGGCGCCACACCAACGTAGCCACTGCTTCACCCATGTCGGTATACGCCGGACAGGTCCCTCACAGCTTATGCTACCTAAACAGGGTATCCCCAGATCCGGGTTAGGATCTATGTAACTCCGATACAACCCACAATAGTAAAGCAAGCAAGGAAGACAATTGAAAACACAGTGATCTTAATCCTAAGGTACACCTCACTTTATAAGATTCTCCCCAGCAGAGTCGCCAGTTCTGTGATCGGTGGATCTGGAACTGACTGTTTAACGCTGGTTCGCGAAATGTCGCGGAAGCAAGAGTCGCCACCGTCTTTTATTTTCTCCAAATGGAAAGGACAAAAGCACAGAAAAATTCCTTATAGAGATTGCTCTCGGTTCGGGAGGTAGATTATAGAAAGGGAAGGTGTTAGCACCCTTTCTATCCATGGTTATCCATGGGCTCTTAGATACTTGCTCACTTGTGTTTTCAAAAAATGGTTTGTTTGCTTTTCAATTGTGGGTTTTAAAAAAGTTTCTTTGAAAATTCCAGTTCGACTCTTGTATCGGTCCTCAAGAGTGTTTGAAAAATTGCTTTCGAAAGCTTTTTGAAAAGGTGTCGGTGTGAAAAGTATTTTTGATTTGTTTTGAAATTAGAGCAAGTATCTAGAGTCGTCTACCTACCCTAAGGAATTCGTCTATGTAAATGTCCTTTAAAGTAGTGCCATCCCACCATTGAGAGGTAGGTAGCACCACCGTTGGAGGTGTTCGGGTCAATTCGAGGTTCGGGACATGGTGATCACCAGAGCAATGGGAAGACACCTTAGAAGCTACCCTCATGCCAGGTTCCCGGATCATGAGGACTTACTAAGACATCCTCTACTCGACGATCACCTTTCGAAGGCAAGGCAACAGTGAGGCGTACCCTAGGGGTGGTGTGTGCGATTCGTGTGTCAGATTCAAATATTTTATCTTGTCATGTTCATTGTGATCTACGCTTGATTTTATTATGGCCATTCATTCTTGCATGCTTTGTTTAACAGTTAATATTTGCGGGAAAGTAAATTCTAAACTATTACAAATGGCGCGGGTCCACATCGCCAAAATTAAACCGGACCCGATTTGACGGAAAGTAAATAAAGCGAATAAAAGTGCGAAAAGTTTAAGTTACAAAGCTTTGGGAGAGGTACATAATTATTTGAGCAATAAAATAAATACGCAAATTAAACAATTAAAAATATGGGCGTTGGACCCTTTTGTAAAAAATTAAATTGATGAGGAATTAAAATTAAAGATTAGAAGAGAATGTTTTGGTATTTTTATGTTTTTTTAAGATTTAATAAAAAAAAAATTAATGAAAATTAAAATTGAATGCAAACCCTAATTCTAATGGCTTTTAAATTTGTTAGGAAAATATTAGAATATAACCTAAATTAAACCTAAAATTTTTATGTACAATTTAATTATAAAAATAAATAAATAAATAATATTATGGGAAAGAAAAATTAAAAGAATAAAAATTATCAATTAAACCTAATTCTACTTTTTTGTATTTTTGTTATTAAAAGAAATTAAAATTATAACCTAATTAAAACGAAATATTTACATGTGAAAATACTTATAAAAATAATTAAAATAAATATTATATTTTGCTCTTTTTCTGATTTTTTTGTGTATTTTATAATTTGTAAAAAAAAAATAATTAATCAAATTAAAGCAATAAAATAAATAAAACAATAATTAAAAAAAAACAAAATATAAAGCAAAGTTGCAAACCAGGGGGGGTGGAGGTCCCCAATATGGAGGTTAAATTAGTGAAATTCTGGCCCATTTAATATTCAGATCCATTGACTTTCCCAGGCAGCGTGTTGACCCTTTGACCAAGCCTATGATGTACCTCCAATCTCAGCCTTTGATTTGAATTTGTTAGATACGTGGATGGCTAGATGATGAAGGAATATGGTGTGCATCAATGTTGTGCCTGCATGGGAATTAACGTGGAAAAATAATATTGAAAGTTACACAGACCTGGGACTCGAACCCAGGTCTTGGACATTGCAACTCTCTTCGCTTGCCAACTGAACTGAATCACGCGTTTGTTATACAAATAAACAATAAATATAATAAAAGACAACAACACGTGAATAGATGAAAACGCGCGAAATTTCGAATTGGCCTATCCCCTCTTGCCACGACTCTGTCTTCTTCGTTTTCCTGAAAATAAAAACATGGGGCAACGGTTTTGGACGCGTTGCCTAAGGTTAGTTTCAAGAAAATAGCGACTAGCGCTATGGTGCCCATAAATTAATCGCGAATGGTGCTTCCTGTTCGTCCAAGCTTGCTGAGTCTAATGGTCATGGTTTTGAGGCTTAATTTTGCCTTATTGCAAAAGCCCTAATTTATCCTCCTGAAAACCCTAGAATAACAGTTATGGCATAATCTCATACAACACAGAAAAATGCAATTAAAGGTATGGATTAGCTTCAAAACTTCATAGTGAACACAAATCAACCATTAAATTTCACAAACAATGCATAGAATGGGATGTACGATTATGGAATTTTTGCTGTACAGTTTAAGTTCAAAATACCAATTCTTGGCGTTTGAGTGGAAGTTTGTGATTGGAATCTGATCAGGGTGACCTTGGCAAGCTATTGAAACAAGTTTTACACTTTGAATCCACCCCTAACACTGATTTCAGTTTTGCTTTTTATGGAGAAAATTTCAAGTTTCTAATGAGTTCTTTAGCGCAGCTTAGAGTGTAGCACGATTAGGTTTGTGTTCCTGGCTTTGTAGTGAAGCTATTAGGTCAACAAAACTCAATAAAATCCAATGCAATAATGGTTTTGCATATTTGATTTCTTAAGGATCTTCCATATCTTTTTCAAGTGTTCTTTGTGTCAAAATTATTCCAATCAAACCAATTCTTTCCCAATTAGCATGTGCACGAAATCTTGATGGCAAAACATGTACAAAAATATTTGTTAAGGCAAGTTAGATATTTTTCATGTATTTAAATAATTTAAATGAATTAATATAAATAATAATTCATATAAATAAATAAAAAATGAGAAAATACTTCCCTTTGGGCCAAGTGGTCGTGAACATGCTTGGAATGATGAATCATGGAAGAAAAATGGGCCCATTAGCATTTTTAGGTCATTTGAAGTAATGTTGACTTTTCAAAATATCCAAAAATTTCCCAACTTCTACAAGGCATAACTTGCTCAATTTTTAAGCTTTTCTCATGTTCGTGGACATTTTGGAAAGGTCTTTGAGTCCTCTAACCAATGTCTTTGGTCCCATGTCATTTTGATTTACCAATCTCAAGTTATGGCCTTTGACTTAAAGTCCCTTTTTGTGGACTTTTGAAAATGACCTATAATGTTGAAATTGATAACTTTTTGTGAGAGCATTTCTTGGACTTGAAATATGAATATGAGTTGTAGGAAATGTCTTTCTCTTCAAAATGAGCTTTGGATGGGATTTTTCTGATAATCCATGTGAAAGTTATGCCCTGGTCAATTTCAGTTGACTTTTTCAACTGTCCAAATAAGGAAACTTTTGCATCTTGATGATTTTCTGAGCCAAATCTTGAGAATCATGATCAAGCATTGATCAAATGATGTTTGTGGCTTCAAAATGATATGTTGACCAAAAATTTGAACTTTTGACTGTCAAATGACCATTTTGCCCCTACAGTTGACTGTAGTGCAATTTAGGGTTTTGACTGTGCAATTTTGAGCTGAATGTCTTGAAACTTGATATGAGGATGCTTGACCATCTTTGTAGGCATGTGAGACTTGATTGGGCCTTTGAAACCTTCAATTTCTTGATCAGAACACAAACCCTAGTTTTGACTGTATAGGGGATCTTTGCACTGTGCAACCCTTGGGGAATTTTGCAGCTTGACCTGGCAATTTCTTGGAGAATATGGGAGGGCAAATTTTGGGGTGCAACATATATATATATATATATATATATATATATATATATATATATATATATATATATATATATATATATATATATATATATATATATATATATATATATATATATATATATATATATATATATATATATATATATATATATATATATATATATATATATATATATATATATATATATATATATATATATATATATATATATATATATATATATATATATATATATATATATATATATATATATATATATATATATATATATATATATATATAATACTTAAATCTTATAACTATTATCAATTTAACAAAAACAAATCAAGAATTCGTTATAACCCACCATTAAAAATTTTCCGATTCATAACATGATACAAACATAATTTTGTTTGAATTTAAATCTAATACCATCCTAACTAACCTTCCACATAACAACAACAACATTGCAACAATTTACCACACTAATGACGACATAGTATCTCATCGAAACTCAAACTTATATATACTCAAAATTCTCATCAATGAAAGTGTCATAATACCTTATAAAATTCTCATCTCAATAATGTATTGACACTAATCCTCCTTAATTTCGTCCAAATGATCTTTCGAATAAGTAGATGACTTGTATTCATCAAAGTACTACATAATATAACATAATATGATTTAGTTAAAACTAATTAATTAGATGAAATGTGTTAAATATATTAAAATAAATCATAAGTTAGAAACTCATATCATGGTTGGAATCTCTATTTGATTCAAAAGTATAATTTCTTTCATAAATCTCAACATGAAATAACCGCAATCTATACCATTACATTGACGAGGAAACTACACACGGAAAAATATACAAATATATATCAGTATATATAGTTTAACTTGTTTTATCAAGTAGCATCACTAATATAATCAAAATTGTGAAAATATACCTGCACTTTAATCCATGTAATGTTGTTTGCCTTACTCTTTGATACTTGAATATCTCTTTGTGATCTAAAAATTTGTATAACTCTAACAAAATATAAACGAATATTTAGAAAAATCTCACATAAAGAAATAAATAAGTATACAAATGAAGATTTAGAACAATCTAACTTACGTATCACCTATCTCCTTCATATTTGGATATTTTTTCCAATCACCTTCTAATGAATCCAAATAATATAAAATTTCTCTTATTGAATTAATCTCAACCAATAACCAGTGTCCATTGTAAGATTAACAAAGGTTAGATGGAAACTTTCTACAGAACATCAAAACACAAAAAATTATAATAGATGAAATTTGAATGAAAATCTTACCCCTTGCCAGTATTAAATGCAACAAAAAAAAATAATTTTTCTGTATCTTTGTTGGCCATAAATGTACAGACAATATACTCTTTGACATCATCTGGTCTTTGTTCGATTAATAGTGCGTTGATATTGTTTGGAGATAAGAAAGAGAATCTTTAGTCCAATTGATGCTGGTGCATCAAGTTTGCATACATGAAACTTAAATAAAAACATCATTAACATTAAGACCATTAATTGAAATGAGTAGATAAATTGTTCAATAAATTAAATAAAGTTGATCGGAGAATACTTGATGTATGTATTGACAACATCGAGCCCTAATTCTTCATGTCTAAGAACTTGATCCACATCCTCTTTACTTATTGTTTCGTAATAGGAAAAACCAAAAATACCTTCCTCCATAGGTATATTACGAGCACATTCGTCGTCCAAATCTGAAATTCCCATTAATGTCTGAAGGCATGACCTATACCGAGAAGTAGGCTTTTTTCTAGCGGCGGACTTTGCCACATCCTTTTTTTTTGTGTAGACATGTTGCCAATTTCAGGCTTCTTACTCATATTGACTTGTTGCATGTCTTTAACACGAATCTAAAGATCAAATGCATATAATAAGTTAGGTGAAGTATAAGATCGTGAATTAACTTTTTCTATGTATAATATATATCAACTTACCTATTTTTTGGATGCAACTGACTCAATTTGCAGCTTAATCCCCTTATCTTTTGATTTGGATTTTATGGGAGTCTAACATTACCATGAAAAAAATGTACGTTAAATGGTCGTAAAAAATTTAAATACTCAAAGGTTCATAATGGTTTTCAATATACCTCATCATCTATGAAAATAAGGTTTAACAGTCATGCAATATAATATCCTATTACCTCTCCCACCAATGTTGCAACTGAAATATCGTCATGCAAAGGTAATGGCGCATCCCTCTCTAAAGCAATATCAATTGATACTTTCCAAAATCCAGCAGGGAGCGGTTTATGGTGAATTACTTCTCCCAAGGTGTTATGCACTTTTCCCTTGCCAACCATGCGATAAGCCGGTGACGATAAATATAGATAACAAGGTGAAATACCCTAAACCAATAATAAATATGAAATTGTTAATGTTTATATATGTCAATTAAAAAATTGTTCTAATTTATAATAATATATGTTATCTCGGGAATTTTCTGTTGGAAATCATAATTGATACTATCTTTGTCACTAGTATCCTTGAACCCTAAACCTTGCCTTTCTGACATGTATCTTTCTTTGTCCTTTTCTAACTCACAAACTTTAGCTTTTAATTTTTCTAAATATTCCATCACTTATTTATTGCTATGACCTTTCCTCTTTTGATGGTTACCCAAAGATGTTTGAGTCACCCCAAATCCCTTACCCCTTACATGACCGGTATACTCAGAACATTTAATATTCGACTAAGTATTCTCTTGCAATCATGGTCTTCAGCTTGAGTTAAAGATTGAGATACACTCTCATGAAATTCATATGCATAAAGAAATAAATTAGTGGTGATTAAACTCATAAGTTCTATATTTTAATAAACTTTTGATTTAATTATAGGAATATTGATATACTTACACATTTCTCATAAATTTGAAGCATATCTTCCTTAACAACTCCATCCTTATCCACCCGGGTAGTCTTCCACAAAACATGTTCCAGAAGAGATGTTTCCTGACTTTTATCCTCTTCTAACTACACATTAATAGAAATAATAAAATCAATAATAACACATGATGAACAAGTATATCATAGCATTTATATATACTTACCAATCTTTATTGTAAATGTGCATATCCCATATGCCCTTTTCTGTATGGATACAAGGGACTTGATGCTCGTTGGTGATTCACGCCACTCGCATCCTGAAAATCTGAGGTTCTTCTTTTTTCTTTGAAGGTTTCCCATTCTTCAGGCGAAATCAAACCTGCATACGCCTTTGGAAGTTCTACATCAATAAAATTGTTATTGACATCCCTAAGAAACTTGTTTGTCAAATATACTTGTTATATGACTCATTCTCAACATTAACATCACTTTAATTTACACAATTATCATCAATCACTTTGTTAGATGAAAGCACTATAGACCATTTCGTACTTGTCGAATCAGTGACATAGAACACTTGTTTATCTTAAGAGGCTAGAATGAAAGGCTCATCTTTGTACCCCACCCTATTAGGATCCACTTGTAAAAATCCCGACTTATCCATTCGTATGCCACTATTATGTACCCACTTACAACCAAAGATAGGCATCTGAAACTTCTCATAATCAAACACTTAAGTATGCTCGATAACCCCAAAATATGACAAATTTACATATTTGGGGTTTACGTCATTCATACTTGAAATGTGCATTGCTTCATCTAAAACAGTGACACCACTATTTCGCATAATACTTTTATCATCTGGTTCTTTGGTATAAAATGTGTATCCATTAATTGCGTATACGCTATAAGAAAACACGAGCAAACTCAGACCATATGCTAAACATCTCAACCTTTTTGTTATTGAAGCGGGATCTAAATCAAAATTTTGAATAAATATGATCTTTGAACCATTAGTCAAATATTTAGTACAAAACTCAACCACTTCTTCAACAATGTATCGTTCAACCATACAACCCTCTGGACAACTTTGATTTTTCACGTACCCTTTTAATATTTTCATATAACGCTCAACAAGATACATACATCTCATATAAGCTGGTCCACACAATTGTGTCTCTTTCACAAGATGAACAATAAGATGTACCATAATGTCAAGAAATGAGGGAGGAAAATATATTTCAAGCTCACACAAAGTAATAACTATTTCTTTTTGCAATATTCGTAAGATCTCAAGATCGATCACCTTACTACAAATTGACCTGGAGAAAAAACACAATTTAGTTATGGCGCTTCTTACTTTTTTTGGAAAAATAGAACGTATACCTATTGGTATAAAATGCTCCATTATAACATGGAAATCATGTGTCTTTAAACTCTTTAACTCGAGGTCTTTCATAGACACGAGTCTTCTAATATCTGAAGAGTAAACTTCTGGAACTTTAACTTCACTTAGAAACTTATGCAATATTATTTTCTCCTTTCTAGATAAAGTATAAGCAGCAAGTGACAGATATGTTCGTGTTCCTTTCTTCATGGGTCCTAATTCAGTTCTTATTCCCATCTGTATCAAATCCTTTCTTGCTTTAAGGCCATCCTTAGACTTTCCTTGTATATTGAGTAACGTCCCAATAACACTTTCAAATACATTTTTTTAATATGCATAACATCAAGAAAATGTATTACGTACAACGACTTCCAATATGGAAATTCAAAAAAAATTAACCTCTTCTTCCACTCACCTTTGACAAGCATATATGCAAAAGGATTTCCAAACTGATTACTCGTATCTTTCACCTTCTCAAAAACTTGGTCACCTGTCAACGTAGGTGGAGCTCTACCATGATCTGGATTTCCATTGAATTCCTTTCTCCACCCACGGTAGTGATGATTAGAATTTAAGAATCTACGATGATCGGGAAATACATTCTTTTGACAAAATTCCAATCGCTTCTAATTTGTGTGTTCTTCACAAATAGGACACACTTTTTAACCTTTAATGCTATACCCTGATAGATTTCCGTATGACGGAAAATCATTAATTGTGCCAAACAACACTACCCTCAAATTGAAACTTTCTTTCCTATATCCATCATAAACCTATACACTGTTCTCCCACAAAATCTTTAAATCTTCGATTAATGGTGTCAAGTATACGTCTATGTCATTCCCTGGTTGTTTAGGTCCAGAAATTAACACAGATAACATCATGTAGTTGCGCTTCATACATAGCCATGGAGGTATGTTATAAATCATAATAATCACAAGCCATGTGGTATGTGAGATACTTTGAAGACCATGCAGGTTTATTCCATCAGTAGATAATGCCAAGCGATGATTTCTTGCTTCTCCTTCAAAATCAGGATAATCATTATCATTTTTTGACCACTGTGGTGAATCTGCTGGATGTCGAAACTTTCCATCAATAATTTGTTCATCTGCATTCCAAGTCAAGTGTTTTGCATCAGTTTCACTATGAAACATGCATCTAAATCTCGGAATTATAGGAAAATACTATAAGACTTTTGATGGAGACAAAATTTTCTTATATCGAGATAAACCGCATTTAGGACACTCATTTAATGATGCATATTTGTTTCAAAACAAAATGCAATCATTTGGATAAGCAATTATCTTGTCATAGCTCATGCTAATAGAGCATAATGTTTTTTTGGCCTCATATGTTCGATCAGGAAGAAAATTATCCTCCGGAATCATATCTTTCATAAGGACTAATAACTTTGTGAAAATTTTATACGACCATCCATTATCCGTCTTTAAGTTGTACAACTTTAATACCGCAGACAGTCTTGTGAATTTAGTGCAACCTTTATACAACGGTTTCTCTACATCACTTACTAACCTCTCAAACATTTTTGGGCAATCTTGAAGATCTTTTTCAAGTGCTTCTGCAATCTCTTCGACACGATCACAACCGTATGTATCTCTGCCATTGTCATCTGAAGCATATGTCGTACTATCCCCCGACTCAACATTCCTGTTACTTTTCTCACCATGAAATATCTAACATGTATAACTTCGATCAATTCCATTCCTCAGTAAATGTGATTCCAACTCAACTGCGTCAACCCGACCCCCATAACAACAACCCAAGCAAGGCCATTTCATTCGACTAGGGTTTTCGGCATGTTCAACAGCAAAATTAACAAATTCTAATACCCTATTCTCGTACTCTTTTGACAATTGGTTGGAAGACATCCATTTTTTATCCATGGTTTAACTACTAAGTAAGCTAAACAAAAAAACTATAATTAATCGTGTAGTTATAACAAAAGAACAACTAATTACCTGTAGAGAAGTCAGCAACTTCTGGAACCACACATTGTACTATTGTAAGAGTGACTATGAAATCGGGAAACAACTACACATAAACAGTTAGGGTCAATAATTCCATTTCAAACATGTTTAAAACAAAATGGATTTTGATTGTATCTTGTAATATATTCATGAACCTCACTTTGTAAACTCCTAACTTGAGATGCTGATCTTTTAGAAAGCCAAGCTATTGAATATCATAACTCACAACTTTATCTCTGACCTAATAACAAACGAAAAACAAAACCAACATCATTTCTTAGAAAACATTTTTTCAACTTTAGAAAACAAAGGAACCTTTTACATGATGAAAAATTTGATATTTTTAATCAACCAAAGAAAATGGATGCATTAAAATAACTTAGATGTAAGAAATGATGATGATTGTAACACCCCAATTCTATCCCGACAAATTATATAAATAAATCAGAGTTATAAAATTCAATCATACAAACAAATTGGGACGTCACAAATTCTTCTATCAAAATTCATTGCATTCATCGTGGATATATAACACTTTTTAAAACATCGGGTGAACCATCAACATAACATCTTTAATCAAATAACTCAATATCTACACAGTGAAATTCTTAATAACATCTCTAACAAAAAAACAACAACTTTGAAACATCACATATTTAATAATAATCAATTTAAAGTTCAACAACTGAAAATCAACAATCAAAAACAGCAAGCGTTCATCCCCCCGAGTGTTACATATCAGAGCAATGACACAGACTCGAACTATTGAAGGAATACAACCTTCACTCTCGATTACCTGCACGTTACCAATATAAGGGCAACATTCAAATAGAAGAGGTGAGATATCTAACAATATAATAAAGCGCATGATAATTAATATATTAAGTCAGATCAACAACATCACCACTTATCATCTCATAATCAACATATATACACACTCATCAACATCAAAATACACTTCTTTATGGAATCATATGATGCAACTCAATACTATGCAAATGCATGTGGTACCATTGGAGCAAAACTCCCATCTCAAAAATTTGCCAATTATTAGAGGCATCAACAAGGCATAGCCTTCATCTCAAAATTCTCCAATACAGGCCATCTCAACGAGCATAAGCTCCATCTCAAAAATGCAATGTATGCGACACAACCATGAATGTAATAATAACACTCAAGTTAACAACATCTCAAATCATCTCAAAACATCTCAAATTAACATCTCAAAAACATCTCAAATTAACATATCAAAAACATCTCAAAAACATCTCAATTAATCAAAATAATTTATCAAACATCATTTATTTATTATAAATCATCAACACAATATTATTAATAACTTCTCACTAACAACTCAGTTGTATTTTAATTACCACAATAAATCAACACTGTCATTTTGTAACTCTAACGTCAAGACCGACACTATCCTACTGTTATAGCTCAAACACAACTTCTAAGCATCTAACGTTCATCGTTCTGTTCTAAAACAACGTAAAGGCCAACCCAGCTTCTGACCACGCAACCTCTAACCAACACCGTTTCTAATAACGCAACTTTTAATGACATAACCTCTGGGTGACAAAATCTTCTGACTACTATAACTTCTGACTAATGCAACTTCTGACTAACCCAACCTCTGATCAAATGCAACTTCTGGTCATTACAGCTTCTGACTAACCCAACCTCTGACCAGATACAACTTCTGATCATCACAGCTTCTGACTAACCCCATCTTCCGACTAATACAAATTCTGACTAATGCAACTTCTGATGACACAGTCCTCTGACAGCAAAGCTTCTAACCCATGCAACTTCTTACATCAGAACTGTTACTTTCTAATAATTTCAACGCAACTTCTAACATCAGAATTTCTACCTTTCACTAAGCCACACAACTTCTAACAACCTACGTATAACATCAGAACTGTTATTTTCTATTCATCCTATTGTTCTAATTCTTTGCCTGATATCAACCTAACTAAGAACAATATTAACAAATTCTATTCTCCAAATTAATTAATCATTTTAATACAGCAACACCTGGTATCGTTCCAGCGTAATTTTGTGTTTTTCATTACTGCAATAATTCTGCATTTTTCCTTCTCTGCATCTCACCACGGTTCCATAATTAAATCCATAAAACTTAATCTAATCCTGACAATTCATCACCCATAATTACCTTATAATTCTACATCATTTTAACAACATCAAGACATCAATATTCATCGAAATTAATCAATTCTCCTCATACATCAATCACATATTCTCAATTCAAGAACAAGACAATAATCACCACTAACCCCACATACCAATCATCATAAACCCAATTATAGAGTCAGAACCCCACCCCTACCTTGGATTGAAGGTCGCTTTACAATTTCCGGTTGAATTCTCGTGCTTGCCATTTTCCACTTTCTCTAGCAGCTTGCACGTTCTTTCTCAATCCTTATTCTTCTACTGCTTCTTTCTTTATATTCTATTCCAACAACAATAAAATAACCATATTGTTCTATTATTCCTTATTGGGCTTAAAACCAATACACCCCTTTATTATTTCTATTTCTTCAAAATAAGTCCACATCAAATAATATTATACTTCTAATATTATTTCACCACATAATATTATATCTCTAATATTATTTCTCCACTTAATAAAATAAATCCAATTAATTATAATACAACTTCTCAAATATTCCAAAAATAATTTAATTAAATAATTAATTAAATTACGGGCGTTACAACTCTCCCCCACTTAGAATATTTTCGTCCTCGAAAATTTACCTCAATCAAACAATTCAGGATATGAGTCTCGCATCTTGCTCTCCAAATCCCAAGTCATGCTTTCACCAGCAGCTCATAGCCAAACCACTTTAACCAAGGCAATCTCTTTGCCCCTCAGAGTCTTCATTTCACGATCCACGATCCGTATAGGCATCGTCTCCACCTTAAGATTATCATGTACTTGCACATCGTCCATATGAATCACATGAGATGGATCTGAAATATACTTCCAAAGTTGCGACACATGAAACACATCATGCAAATTCGAAAGATTAGGCAGTAAAGCCACTCTCTAAGCAACATTCCCCACTCTCTCTGAAATCTAATACGGTCCAATAAAATGAGAATTGAGCTTCTTAGACTTCAACGCTCGCCCAACACCAGTCACAAGTGTAACTCTCAAAAACACATGATCACCAGCTTGGAATTCTAAATCTTTCCTTTGCTTGTCATTATAACTCTTCTGTCTACTTTGTGAAGCTTTCATCTTTTCTCGAATCAACTTCACCTTCTCAGTAGTCTCATGAATAAGTTCAGGTCCAAGTACTACTCTTTCACCAGATTCATGCCAACATAATGGAGTTCTACATCTTCGACCATACAATGCTTCAAAAGGTGCCATCCCAATACTAGAATGGTAACTGTTATTATACTAGAACTCTATCAACGGAAGATAAGTATCCCACGAACCTCCCTGCTCAAGAACACATGCCCTCAACAAGTCTTCCAACGATTGAATCGTCCGTTCAATCTGACCATCTGTCTGAGGATGATACGCTGAACTCAACCTCAACTTAGAACCTAACGCTTCTTGTAAACTCTTCCAAAAATAAGAAGTAAATATTGGATCTCTATCTGACACAATGCACAAAGGAACACCATGCAACTTCACAATCACACTAGTGTAAATCTCAGCCAACTTCGACACTGGAAAACAGATGTTAATAGGAATAAAATGATCTGACTTCGTAAGCCTATCAACAATCACCTAAATAGAATCATGTCCTCTTAAAGTATTAGGTAACCCTGTCACAAAGTCTATTGAAATGCTATCCCATTTCCATTCTGGAACTTCCAACGGTTGCATCAACCCTGCAGGCTTCTGATGTTCAACTTTCGACTTCTGACAAGTCAAACATGCATACACAAAACATGCCACATCACTCTTCAGCCCAAGACAACAAAACAAACCTTTCAAATCTTGATACATCTTTGTAGCTCCTGGATGAATACTCAACTTACTTCTATGGCTCTCTTCAAGTATCACCTTCTTCATCTCGGCATCATCAGGAATACAAATCCGGTTACGAAATCTCAACATACCTTGCTCATCTAGCTTAAAATCATTATTCTCAGATTGATCAGTCCCAACCATCAAATCTACCAGTTTCACATCCAACTTCTGAGCTTCTCTGATACTGTCTAGAAATTCATTATTAATCTTCAACATACCCAACATAACACTCTGCGGAGTAACCTCGTAAACTAAGCTCATATCTCTGAACTGCTCAATCAATTCCAACTCTTTAATCATCATTGCTGACATATGTAAAGTCTTTCGACTCAATGCATAAACTACCACATTTGATTTTCCTGGATGATAATTCAAACTGAAATCATAATCCTTTAATAATTACAACCATCTTCGTTGCCTCATATTCAACTCCTTCCGATTGAATAAATACTTAAAACTCTTATGGTCACTAAACACTTCAAATATAGAACCATAAAGATAATGCCTCCAAATCTTCAATGCAAAAACAACTGTAGCAAGCTCTAAATCATGCGTAGGGTAGTTCTTCTCATGAGTCCTTAACTGCCTTGACGCATAAGCAACTACCTTACCATTATGCATAAGCACACCTCCTAAACCCATCTTAGAAGCATCACAATACACCACAAAAGGCTCTCCTGGATCAGGCAACGTCAAAATCAGAGTCGACGTCAACCTCTTCTTCAATTCCGTAAAACTTTTTTCGCACTGAACATCCCATACAAACGCTCTACCTTTACAAGTCAACTTAGTCAACGAAAGGGACAACTTAGAAAATCCTTCGATAAACCTTCTATAATAACCAGTTAATCCCAAGAAGCTTCTAATCTCAGTAGCTGACCTCGGAGTTTCCCATTTCAACACACCATCAACCTTCGAAGGATCTACAACAATGCCACTACCTGAAATCACATGACCAAGAAAACTAACCTCTTTTAACCAAAATTCACACTTGGACAACTTTGCATACAACTTCTTCTCTTTCTAAATCTGCAATACTACCCTTAAGTGTTCAGCATGCTCTTCTTATGACTTAGAGTAAATCAAAATATCATCAATGAACACCACTATGAACCGATCCAAATAAGTATGAAATATACGATTGATATATTCCATGAATACTCCCGGCGCATTAGTAACACCGAAATGCATCATTGAATACTCATAATATCCATAATGCGTTCTGAACCGTCTTCTGAATATCTTCATCCTTCACTTTAATCTGATGGTAACCCGACCTCAAATCAATCTTACTAAACACACGAGCATCCACCAATTGGTCCATCAAGTCATCTATTCTTGGAAGCGAATACTTATTCTTAATCGTTACTTTATTCAACTATCTATAATAAACACAAAGCCTCATACTTCCATCTTTCTTCTTCACTAACAACACTGGAGCACCCCACAGCGATACACTTGGTCTTACAAACTTCTTCTCAAGTAACTCTTCCAATTGCTTCTTTAACTCTAACAATTCAGATGCAGACATCCTGTATGGTTCCATAGACACAGGGCTGGTACCAGGTACAAGACCAATTGCAAATTCAACTTCCCTCTCTGGCGGTACATCAGGAATCTCATTAGGGAAAACTTTAGGAAATTCACACACCACCTGCAATTCCTCAATTATAGCTTGAGTCTCTACAGATAGCGATGCCATCAACGAAAACATCTATGCCTCTTCTTGCATCAACTTCCTCAACTGTCTAGCAGACAACAGACCATCTTCTTCTTCAGGAGTAGAAAACTTCACAGACTTGTCATAACAGTTAATATGAACACAGTTATGCTCTAACCAGTTCATACCTAGAATTACATCCCAACCTCTTAATGGCAAACAAACCAAATCAACAACAAAGTCTCTGTCGAAGATCGACAAGGGACACTCAGCACACACAAAAGAAGTAGTCACCGACCCCTTGGCTGGAGTATCGACGAACATTTCTCCATTCAAAGAAGACAACATAAGACCCAATCTTTCAACACAATCAACAACAATAAAACAATGTGTAGCACCAGTATTAATAATAGTGATTAAAGGAGTACTATTAATGAAACATGTACCTCTAATAAGTCTGTCCTCAACCGCTGTCTGATCCTCAACCAAAGAAAACACTTTACCACTTGACTGAGCCCTCTTTGGTTTCAGACACTGACTACCCATGTGCCCTTCCTCTCTACAGTTGAAACAAATCACATTCTTGTGTTCACACTCAGATACAACATGTCCGTTCTTGCCACAACGAAAACACCTCTTCACTTCAGCAGTGCACACATTACTCTTGTGCCCAGGTTTCCCACACTTAAAGAAAATCACACCAGCAGGAGCATCTCCCCAACTAGTCCTCTGACCATGAGTAACTTTATGTTTACCTTTACCAGCTGGGGCATCATAAGGCTTACCACGATTTTGTGGGTGCTTACCCCTCTTCTCACTGATAATCTTGTAATAAGCATTATTATCCTCTTCGTAGATCCTGCAGCTATCAACCAAATCAACAAAGACACAGATTTTCTGGTATTCAACTGCTTTCTTAATCTCCGGGCGCAACCCATTCTCAAATTTAATACACTTAGAAAATTCAGCATTTTCCTTAGCGTAATGCGGATAAAACTTAGCCAACTCAGCAAACTTGGCAGCATACTCAACAACTGACAGATTTCCTTGCTTCAGCTCAAGGAACTCAATTTCCTTCTTACCACGGACATCTTCAGGAAAATACTTTCTCAAAAACTCCCTATGGAACACAGCCCAAGTGACATTCTCACCTGCAGCTTCTAACTTCTGGCAAGTCTCCAGCCACCAGTCATCAGCCTCGACTGCTAGCATATGAGTCCCATAACAAACCTTCTGGCTGGAGTGCAGTCCATCACACGGAAGATTCTCTCAATCTCTTTCAACCACTCCAATGCCCCGTCAGGATCATACTTTCCCTTGAACGTAGGTGGATTCTCTCTCTGGAAAGTCTCCAAGCTACGAGATCCAGCATTCCCATCAGCATTCGGCTGATTCTCTATCGCATGAGCCATTGCTTCTAAAGCAGCAACAAGCGCAACATCATTCCTTCCAGCCATCTCAACTTCTCACTACAACATAAACAATGATTAGGACTCAAATAACAATGCTCGACTGTTAGACAACTACGACTCGACGACATGGTTGGACCAACCTTTTGCTCTACCAACTTTGTAACACCCCAATTCTACCCCAGCAAATTATATAAATAAATCAGAGTTATAAAATTCAATCATACAAACGAATCGGGACGTCACAAATTCTTCTATCAAAATACATTGCATTCATCGTGGATATATAACACTTTTTAAAACATCGGGTGAACCATCAACATAACATCTTTAATCAAATAACTCAACATCTACGCAGCGGAATTCTTAATAACATCTCTAACAACAAAACAACACTTTCGAAACATCACATATTTAATAATAATCAATTTAAAGTTCAACAACTGAAAATCAACAATCAAAAACAGCAAGCGTTCATCCCCCCGAGTGTTACATATCAGAGCAATGACACCGACTCGAACTATTGAAGGAATACAACCTTCACTCTCGATTACCTGCACGTTACCAACATAAGGGAAACATTCAAATAGAAGGGGTGAGATATCTAACAATATAATAAAGCGCGTGATAATTAATATATTAAGTCAGATCAACAACATCACCACTTCTCATCACATAATCAACATATATACACACTCATCAACATTAAAATACACTTCTTTATGGAATCATATGATGCAACTCAATACTATGCAAATGCATGTGGTACCATTGGAGCAGAACTCCCATCTCAAAAATTTGCCAATTAATAGAGGCATCAACAAGGCATGGCCTTCATCTCAATATTCACCAATACAAGCCATTTCAACGAGCATAATCTCCATCTCAAAAATGCAATGTATGCGACATAACCATGAATGTAATAATAACACCCAAGTTAAAAACATCTCAAAGCATCTCAAAACATCTCAAATTAACATCTCAAATTAACATCTCAAAAACATCTCAATTAACATCTCAAAAACATCTCAATTAATCAAAATAATTTATCAAACATCATTTATTTAATATAAATCATCAACACAATATTATTAATAACTTCTCACTAACAACTCAGCTGTATTTTAATTTCCACAGTAAATCAACACTGTCATTCTGTAACTCGAACATCAAGACCGACACTATCCTACTGTTATAGCTCAAACAACAACTTCTAAGCATCTAATGTTCATCATTCTGTTCGAAAACAACGTAAAGGCCAACCCAGATTCTGACCATGCAACCTCTAACCAACACCATTTCTAATAACGCAGCTTCTAATGACATAACTTCTGGGCGACACAATCTTCTGACTACTATAACTTCTGACTAATGCAACTTCTGACTAACCCAACCTCTGATCAGATGCAACTTCTGATCATTACAGCTTCTGACTAACCCAACCTCTGACCAGATAAAACTTTTGATCATCACAGCTTCTGACTAACCCCATCTTCTGACTAATACAAATTTTGACTAATGCAACTTCTGATGACACAGTCCTCTGACAGCATAGCTTCTAACCCGTGCAACTTCTAACATCAGAACTGTTACTTTCTAATAATTTCAACGCAACTTCTAACATCAGAATTTCTACCTTTCACTAAGCCACGCAACTTTTAACAACCTATGTCTAACATCAGAACTGTTATTTTCTATTCATCCCATTGTTCTAATTCTTTGCCTGATATTAACCTAACTAAGAACATTATTAACAAATTCTATTCTCCAAATTAATTCATCATTCTAATACAACAACACCTGGTATCGTTCCAGCGTAATTATGTGTTTTTCATTACTGCAATAATTCTGCATTTTTCCTTCTCTGCATCTCACTACAGTTCCATGATTAAAGCCCTAAAACTTAATCTAATCATGAAAATTCATCACCCATAATTACCTTATAATTCTACATCATTTTAACAACATCAAGACATCAATATTCATCGAAATTCATCAATTCTCCTCATACATCAATCATATATTCTCAATTCAAGAATAAGACAACAATCACCATTAACCCCACATACCAATCATCATAAACCCAATTATAGAGTCAGAATCCCACCCTTACCTTGGATTGAAGGTTGCTCTACAATTTACGGTTGAATTCTCGTGCTTGCCGTTTTCCACTTTCTCTAGCAGCTTGCACGTTCTTTCTCAATCCTTATTCTTCTACTTCTTCTTTCTTTCTATTCTATTCCAACAACAATAAAATAACCCTATTATTCTATTATTCCTTATTGGGCTTAAAACCAATACATCCCCTTATTACTTCTATTCCTTCAAAATTAGCCCACATCAAATAATATTATACTTCTAATATTATTTCACCATATAATATTATATCTCTAATATTATTTCTCCACTTAATAAAATAAACCCAATTAATTATAATACAACTTCTCAAATATTCCAAAAATAATTTAATTAAATAATTAATTAAATTATGGGCGTTACAATGATGCATTAAAATAACTTAAACACATTCTTATATCTAAGTTCTCTTTTCTTTCTTTTATCAAGAAGTATAACTTATAATTTATAAGAAAATAATTTGATTTTACACTGAGTTGGATGAAGATTTCGACCAAAGTACCTGATATCTAAGTTGAGCTTCTGTGTTGGTTGAAGATTTCAACTAAACTAGCCCTAAAAAAGTGCTACTCCAAGTACTTAAATTAGTCTTAACTTGTCAAAATATTCTTTGCTTCTTGATATATGAAAACAACTATACAACAATATATGAAAATATTATCGAGTTGAAGAAATTACACAGGAAAAGAAAACAGAATCATGGAAAAGAATTTAGAATCGCAGAAAAGAAAACATAGATATATGAAAACGAGAAAAAGAAAACAGAATCGCGCATACTTGAACATAAAATCGCGCCTGTATGAAAACAGAACTTACAATGTTGGAGAAAACTGTTCGAAATCGTTGTTAGAGAATCATTATTGGAGAAAGCTATTCGAAATCGCGTTACAGAGAAACATTCAAAATTTGTTTGAGTAATGTTCAAAATCATCCATTGTTGGAGAATCGCCGCCGAGAAATCTGTTTTGAGAACGAAAATCCTTGAGTTTTAGGGTTTTCGTTTTTTTATTAATTTTTAAAAATAAGACCTTAGGCAACACTTTTAAGAAAGCACTTTCTAAAGTAAGCCTTTAGCAACACTTTGGGCCTATGACAACACTTCCTACTGTTGAGCCTATAACAGCGCTTTGTGTTTAGGCAGTGCTTCTAGATTTTTTTTTTAATTTCAATTTTAATTGACCTTAGGCAGTGCTTTCCTAAAGCGCTGCCTAAAGTGAGGCTTAGGTAGCGCTTCTTCTTAACTTTAGGCAGCGTTTTTTTCTTAACATTAGGCAACGCTTTGAGTTTAAGCAACGTTTCAATAATTTATTTATTTTTATTTCAATTTTAATTGACCTTAGGTAGCACTTTCATAAA
Organism: Vicia faba; assembly: GCA_948472305.1. Classification (NCBI taxonomy): domain Eukaryota; kingdom Viridiplantae; phylum Streptophyta; class Magnoliopsida; order Fabales; family Fabaceae; genus Vicia; species Vicia faba. The sequence continues at coordinate 266,740,762 of OX451740.1, forward strand.
GAACTGCCTAAAGCGAGGCTTAGGTAGCGCTTCTTCTTAACTTTAGGCAACACTTTTTTCTTAACTTTAGGCAGCGCTTTGAGTTTAGGCAGCACTTCAATAATATATTTTTTTAATTTCAATTTTAATTGACCTTAGACAACCCTTTCATAAAGCGTTGCCTAAAGTGAGGCTTAGCAACACTTTTTCTTAACTTTAGGCATCACTTTTTTCCAAAGCGCTGTCTAATATATATAATTTAAAATTTTATCATGACATATAGCAGCGCTTTGATATACAAGTGCTGTCTAAAATGCGTTGCCTAAGAGCTATTTTGGCGTAGTGGGAGAAAACTTTAATATCATTAATCAAAATTAATTAAATTGTTTTCAATACAATATGATATATCTATCAAAATTCAAATAATTGTTAGATTTTTTTTATAGAAACTGAATGATCACTAAAAATTACTACGGTTAATGTGTGAAACATTTTTAATTAGGAGAGAAAAAGAGTGAATGAAGAATAAAGATTCTTTATATAATATATATATATATATATATATATATATATATATATATATATATATATATATATATATATATATATATATATATATATATATATATATATATATATATATATATATATATATATATATATATATATATATATATATATATATATATAAAACAAAACAAACCTTAAATAATTTGAGTTTGGGCTTAGTAACTTGAATTATAGTCTCAACATACCTTCTTATAATCTAAGTTGTCGGACACAAATTAATCATAGTCAATATGAAATATTTATAATTTCTTTCTTAAATTCATGAAACAGTCGATCTTCAATCCATTGGTGAGAATATCATCTAATTGTGCTTCACTAGAGAAATGTCTCACTTCAAGTTCACCTTGATTTAACTTCTCTCTTAAGAAGTGAAATCTAGCTTCGATGTGCTTACTTCTTCCATGTAGAACTGGATTCTTTGCAAGATTTATGGCTGACTTATTGTCGATCTGCAGCACCAGATATTTTTTCACTTTAATATTTATCTCATCCAGCACAGATCTGATCTAAATTGTTTGAAACGCAACATATGATCCAATTATATATTCAGCCCCACACAATGATAATGCCACCACATGTTGTTTTCTCAAGCACCATGCCATTGGGGCACCAAGTACTTGAAAGAAGTAACCAGTTGTGCTTCTTCGATCTTCCTTATCTCTAGACCAATCAACATCTGAATAGAAAGTAATCACAACTTCTTTGATTTTAGAATCTCGTGGAAACAAAATTCCACAATTTATTGATCTTTTTAAGTATCTCAAGATTCTTCTTGCAGCCTTCATATGTGACACCATTGGTTCACTCATGTATCTACTCACAAATGCGACTAAGAAACCTATATCAGGTCAACTGTTGCACACATATCTCAAAGATCTGACAATTTGTTTGAACAACATGACATTGAGTTTGTCCTCATCTCAATTCTTCTCTAGTTTCAACTTTGGTTCAACATGAGGGGATGCATAATTTGAATCATACATTCTAAATGTCTTGAGTATTTCTTTGACATACTTCCTTTGATGTAACATCATACCTTACTTGGTAGTTTGAAATTCCATGCCTAGGAAATAATACAAATTTCCCTTTGATGTGCATTCTATATACTTTCCTTACTTCCTCCTGTATCACAAACCCATGTGGTTGTGTGACATATAAAACATCGTCTAAGGGACCATTAAAAAATGCTGATTTCACATCTAAGTGAAATGTCTACCATCCTTGCTTGCATGCCAAGACTACCACCAATCTAACAGTCTTCAATCTTATGACTTATGCATATACTTCAGAGTAGTTGAGTTCCGCTCTCTGAATAAATCCTCAAGCTACTAATCATGCCTTATGTCTTTCTGTCGACCCATCAAAATTGTGTTTCAACTTGAACACCCACTTAAATTTGATAGCTTTTGTGTGCGCTGAAAATTCGACTAAATCCCATGTGTTTTTTCTTTCAAATTCTTGTAACTCTTTGACCATAGCTGACTTCCATTGTTTATTCTTTAAAGCCTCGCTATAGTTGATTGGTTAAACACCTGCAAATAAAGTAAAATGAATGAATTCTCCATCTGGTGTGACTTAATCATCACCAACCACATCATAGCCTTGAAGACTTGCCACGTTCATTATTGCATGTTCTTAGAATCTCTTTAGGCTTCCACGCGTCTCTTTGGATAAGATAAAACTTTCAAATTCGAAAACATTCTTGTCTTCGAAGCGCCAGATATAGACGTTACAATCGAAGTATCCATTTTGATAATACTTAGAATAAATAAGCTCCAATGGTTCACAAAACGAACCTTACGCCAACACTTAGCAAAATGAAACTTTTATTAGCTTTTCATTCATTGAAATCTTCATAATATCCCCTTCATACTGCTTTTTTGAACCAAATTTCTTCCAGGATGTATCATTTCATCTCAACATTTGCATAGTCGAAATTCTCAATTAACAAATTGCCCCCCAAAAATGTGTATTTCGATATACTAGGAGAAATATGGATTTATTGCAAGACATTTGTATTTCAACGGACAATTATCTTTCATGATAGCAATAATAGTTATGACATCATAAACAATCACGAATCCCTTTTTCAAAATGTCTAATCAAGATGTGTGTGATACAATTTCATCATTCATACTAAAAGTATATTCCCAATGTGGCTTTTCAACAAACAACCTTCTTCATTGACTTATCAAAAACCACCACATGTCCCGCTAACTCAAAATTTGAAAATATAAACTGAACAAATTCCATCTATAAATACCTTCCTTCTTCCTCAAAAATAATTTTTGCAATTTAGTATCAAATACTTACACCATTTTCGGTTTTCTTTCTCAAAAACGCTTAGTCATCCAACAATCTGAACTTTCAACCATGGCACCAAACAAGAAAGGTAGCAAATCCAGCAAGAACGTGAAGAATAAGGAAGTGAAGAACACTGATGATGCTACATTTCAACCCATTCATCATATATCTAAACTTGTTCTTATTGGAAATCAAGAACTTGTTCTAACTTCTCATGTTTCTGCAGAACAACAAGCTATCTACGCTTCCCAGGTAATAATCTCTTTCACCCTTGCTGATAAAACCCTATGGTATATGGGTCCTATTTTATCTTCTGGGTGTTTAGAACAAATTAGGTAAATTTTCTCAATTTATCACGATACCAAACCCATTGTTAATCCCAAAAAGAAGAATAGTAATCGTGATAAAAATCTAGTGGAATCATCTATCGAAAAGATTCATAAAGAAACTTCCTTAATTCCCATAACTGAGAGGAAACCCTTTAAATTAGACTATGTGACTGAGAACTTTAGACCTTTTAGGTCTTGTCCCGTAGAATATAAATAATATCTTGCTTGGTTAGCCAAAGTCGAAAAGAAAAAATCCCAAGCCTGGAAAGACTTAGGTATTTTCGACTTGATTCAAATGTCGAAATTTAGTTATTGCCAACCTATGTTGATGGCTTCATTATATTTTTGGGATAGTAATTATAACTATTTTCATCTCCCTTGTGGAATGATAACTCCCACTTTCTTCAATGTGGCTGCGATTAATGGACTCCCACTAACTGGAGAAACTTTCGATCCTTACCAACAAGAAGAAAACACCATCAACTTCAAAGTCGAAAATGTTGCCTTCACCAAATACACAAGTCTTTACCATGCTCAAGGAGATGAAGTATCTGATGTTGAGCATATAGATTTCCTTGCTCTCTGACTATCTAGGTGTATCTTTTGTTGGAAATCCCTGCAAGTTTCCAAAATATTCCTCACCTTAGCAAATCAACTTCATTCTGGTCAAAGAATATGCCTTAGTGAGTTAATTCTCACTGGGTTATATGAAACCCTTAGATCTGCCACCTCCAAATTCAAAGGGTACAAAGCAGGCACAAACCTACTACTGGTTGGCCCATATTAGTTTCTCCAATTGTGGCTCAATGCAACGTTCAATCCATCTCTCACTACTTATGGAACAATAGATGACAAAGATCCTGACATTCAGAATGGAACTGTTGAAGGAACTAGACAGCTCCAACGGACTCCTGATGATGATTCAAAGAACTTTGGGGAGTGCTTTACCAAGTATGTCATGATGTTTTCTAAACATCATCTCTTTAGTCCTTCTATGGCTCCTTTTTCCAATAGAACCCATGGTCCTGAGTGGTTCACCAGATCCATCTTCGACATTTCACCTAAAGATACATACATTATTAACATATAAAGAGCCTTTTTACTCCCCAGGCTGATTGTTTCTAGGATCATGCTTGTGAAGAGCGACATTTGCTTACTTGCCTACCAACAAAATTTCGTGTCTAGACAATTTAGACTTTGTCAACTGATTCCTAAACCTATCTTTGGAAGGAAATGTGAACTTTGCACAGCAGGAATGAAGTTCCTTTCCTAGACTTGGAAAAACATATGACTTATCATGTTAACTTTGCATAATTCAACCCCGTTCCTTTTCACCCATCCTCTTACTACTCAGAGGGTTTCGACACTTGGTGGAAAGAATTTTATTCAAAGAATATGTTTGAAACCATTTTTCTCGGCCAGCATCAGACAAAAGCTTTTGCATCTATGCAGGATCTGAGCCAAAAAGGTAAGCATACACGTATCAAGGAAATCCAGGCGTTCCAGAAGTACTTTGAAACTGTCTATGATCTAACTAACCTTAGCCAAACCACTTTTAATGCAACCAAAATTTTAAATTAGAAATTTACTAAAATGCTTCCTCATTTAAATATCCTTGTGTTGTACCCCAAAATTTGCCCTCTTTTCATACACGCATATTATTGGTTTTATGGTTATGGAATTAAGGTATATTTATCAAACTTCTTCAGGTTACAAGTGACGTTTATTTCGTCAATGGATATTCTAAGAGTATTTTCCGTGCTGAAGATCGGTTCGCCGTTTTGCAATGATTCGGGGTTCAAAGATTCACAAGTCCAAACCAGTGCGTCATATTCAGGTGTTCTTTTACCAAGATATCTCTGATAACGTATTCTCAAATTCAGGTTCGGCTCAAGAGTCAATTTTTTAAAGAAGGTATCCGAATGAGTGAGTTTTCTCGAAGAAATATGGTGAAAAAGTGTGCTGAAAGTGCAGTTTTTACGCGCTAAAAAAATTCATAACTTGAAGATTGTGGCTCGTTTTGAACCCGTTCCGGTGGCAAAAATTCCGTCTTGACGTCATCTACGTTTTCATATCTCACGGCTGGAAGCCAATTTCGATCAGAAGGTCTTCAAAAATGCTGATTTATCAAGTATTTTCGTACAGAAAATTTGTGACAGAAGTTTATTTGCGTCATGTTCAGAAAATCATAACTTGGTCGATTTTCATCGTATTGAGCTGGTTTTGGCGCCAAAATTTTAAAAATTGAGTTGGCTACATTTTCACAGGAGGTATCGAGTTCGAACGGTATTCAAAAGGCCTTTTTCTTTGCTCAAAGTGCGTGTGATGCGTCGAAAATCCTGAATATTGAATATTATTTCATCTGGGCCGAAACTTCGAAAATTCATAACTCGGTCAATTTTTATCGGATTGGGCTCATATTTTTACACAAGGTCACTGACTTAGGGATCTACAACTTTTCTTCAAAAGTCAAGACCGAATTATGCTCCGATCAATACCAGTTTTTTATTGAAGAACGTGTCAAAGTCGACACTAGAGCCCAAAATAAGTTTGTCTGAGCTAAAACTTCAAAAATTCATAACTAATTCACCTTTTATTCGATTGAGCCCATTTTCTGACAGAAGTTAGTTCTCGATGTCGCCTACATTTTGTTTTCACATTTCAACTTCAAAAATTGCACTTAAGCCCCTGCGATTTAACCTGGAACATGACGAACTCAAGTGAACATTGGAGACCCAATTGCACATTCAAAGCTCATTTTTCTCTCTCTCTAATTTCTATTATATAATCTCACTCTTTTCACACAAACAAGGGGAGGAGACAAAAAAAACCCTTACCACAACGCTGCCAGAATATCAAATTCTTTCAAGAACCCTAAAAGCTTGAAATTCTTATTACAAACCTCCATCTCACTACAAACAAGTCATCCCTGTTACAAACCACATCTCACTACTTCTCTAGTAAAGGTAAGGCTGGTTTGATCTCCATGATCAAAAGGGTATAATTATTCATACATGCCATATCGGTTTTAACGTTAAATTTTTTTCCATATATTGGCTTTATTTGTATTTCATGATATATAGTAATTTAGTTAATGTGTTCATGAGATTCAACACTGTAGATTTAGACAGGATCCCATGCAGGTTCATTACAGAACGTTGAGGCCAGAATACAAATGGCCAAAATAGAATAGCCAACACATGACACCAATACATGGCGAGGCAGACATCCTGAGGAGGTTAAGGGCGTGGGTTCAACAACCACCCCTATTGGTTTTGATTTTCTTCCTACATAACATTGAGGCCAAAACACAAATGGGCAAAACAGAACAGCTAACACATGATATCAATACATGACGAGGCAGACATCCTGAGAAGGTTAAGGGCGTGGGTTCAACAACCACCCCTATTGGTTTTGATTTTCTTCCTTTCTATTTATCCTTTTACCTATTTTTATTCTTTCTGTTTAAAACTTTTTTTCTTTCATAAAACTTAACATTTTTCACAAACCTTTGATTTTTCCTCCTAAACTCAAATAATTAATTTTAGGTTTTAATTTAATTTTAGGTAACTTTAATTGTTTTTGTAAATAAATTAAAATTAATTAGAACAATTAGGATTTTGTTTCTAACTTAACTCTATTTTCATTTTTCTTAAAATAACAAAACATAAAAATAGGCCATTTAATTATTATTTTTAACTAATTTAATTACTAATTAATTTTGTATTTAATTTTAAAAATCCTAATTCTTTTTTCTTAGAAATAATTAAAAAACAACAAAAAAATAATTTTTCTTTCGATTAGGTTAGACGGGGTCAAAACCCTAATTGTCTCTCGTTCTTTATTCGCGCGCGCTTTATTTTATTTTATCATATTAATGTAATTGCTCACAAGTTGTAATAGATTAATTAAGACCTTTTTACTTTCATTTATCATTTTTTTAAGGGTTTGTTTTTGGCTATGTAAATACCCGAAGCCTTGTAATAGCTTAGCTTATTTTCCGCACTTTAAATTCCGCAAACTATAAACTGCTTAGATGTATGGCTAATAGGATTGTATGGCAAGAATGTCTGGAAAATTAAAACGGTAGATCACCTAATGTGCAAAGATTAAATAACTGAAATAAATCATATGCACATGCGCACTCCTTGGGTATGCCTCACTTGGTTGCCTCGGAAAACAATGGTCATGTCCCTCGAACATAGGGATACCCTTAGCAAAGACCCTCGGTTAAAATCATCATAAAGATCATGGTCCCTCGATGTCCCTCGAAGTTGCCTATGGTATATGATCTTGTCCCTCGATGTTGCCTACAAATATATGATGATAGTCCCTTCGAAATGCTAAGGTATCCTTACATGTTACCTTCAATGACCATTACGTCCCTTTCGAATTGACCCTTACAAACTCCAACGACGATGCTACCTACTCACTAATAGTGGGATATCACTGTCTAAAGGAAACGAACATAGAATAATTCTCTTTTTCGAGTAGGTAGATTAGTTCTTAAGTACTTTCTCAATCCAAACAAACTTTTTCACACTTACACTCTTCTTTTAAACAAAGCTTTCAAAAACACTTCGTAACACTCTTGAAGATAGAAGCAAGGGTTAAATTGAAGTCAAACAAAAACTTTTTTTTTCAAATTACACAAACATAGAAGCAATTTTGAAAATGATGAGCAAGTACCTAAGAGCCCATGGAAAACCATGGATGGAAAGGGTGCTAATACCTTCCCTTTCTATACTCAAAAAATCTCGAAAAAAGGAATTTTTCTGTGCTTTTTTCCTTTCCTTGTTGGATAAAATAAAAGTCGGTGGCGACTCTTACTTACCGCGACATTTTGCAAACAAAAAATGCAAACCAGTATTAAACAGTCGGTTCTGCCACCGTATCACACCTTGCTTGTGTTAAACTTGAGGACATATATGACTTAGCCTTCAAACTTCAACCACCAAAATTCCCAAAATTGCCTAGCATTAATTTTGGCTTGGATTTTTATCCTCCTTACCCAAACTGGTTCGTTTGTGAAGATTACCTTAACTTTTTAAAACAAGAGTCTCAAAAACCTACTAAACGAGTGGTTTCAACTAAGCATACATTGGACAATTTCAAAGGCTTCCTTCACTATGACTTCTCAGCTATCTCCATTCTTTCTCTGATAGGTGAAGGTGTGGAACCAAATACTTCCCTGGTCCTTTTGATTACCTTTGTTATTTCTTTTACACCTGATACTAACCACTGTTATCATTTACAGTGTTCTAGCCGTCGAAAAGAAAACCTTGAAAAAGGAACAACCAATCTCGAAGACAGGTTCCACTAAAGCTTCCAAGCAAACCAATGTTTAAAAAAAAGCGCTACTCTAGATATCAAAAAATTAAAACTATCAAAGGTATCATTCGATATTTTATCTCCTTCTTGCATTTTAATGTTTTTTAACAAAAATATTTTCTTCAGGCTAGTCACTTACCTCCAAAATCTCCACACAAAAGAAAATTTACTCATGATAGTTCAGTAGAAATCGAAGACAATGAAGACACTCCTCCCACTCCTTTAAAGACAAAAAATATAAAGAAGAAGAAGAAGGCGAAGACTTTTGATGCAGCCTCTTTGCAACCATCCAAGTAGAAACCTGAGCTCACCATACTGCCCCTAAAGCCCAAAGATAAAAGCACGTCCCAAACATCTGGAGGCATTATTCTGGAGTAGGTCGAAAGAGACAACTCAAGTCCTAATGGGCTAAAGGTATAACTTCTATTCATTATTCTTCTTTGATCACTATTGTTATTTTATTCGAACTAATGTTTTTCTCTTTTTTATTGCATAGGAAAATCAACCAACTCCTACTGAGTCTCCAATCAAGATCGGTGCTCTTCCTGATAGTGGTACTGCTTCATACCATCCCTTATTAAGCGACAAATATTTTAGCAAAGGATATTTGACTATAGTTAATAAACTTGATAATGCTATACCATCTAAAAAGGAGTCTAATCCCCAGTCTGAGAATGGCCAAGAGGTACATCAAGGTGGGACCAAGAGGGTTAGTGATGATGAAGTGCAAGATGATGATAGCCATAGTGATTCTTCTCCCAAGAAGATTAAGTTTGCTGATGACCTTTTTGATGATGATGGTCATCTTACTGAAGAAATCAAACATTATTTTGATGAAGATGAAGAAGGTACATGAGAAGAAGAAACCAAGGGAGAAAAAGACAAGGAACATCATGACCAAGCAAACTCCGAAGATAAAACCACTTCTACAAATTAACAAACCAATAGCAGCGCTTCACCATAACTTTCCCAAGAAGAACTAGAGGCTTTGAAGAAGAACAAACCTCTCGAGTATGTAAGGCTCGTAATGGAAAATAGGGTACCAGTTACCCAAAAAAACTTGCCCCAGTCCATCTTCCATTTCGATTGGAAGTTCTAGTGCTGAGACCAATGAGCAACTTCTCCATAACATCAAAGAAAAAGTCTTCGAAGCTGACCTGTTCGAAGTTCTGAAGAATAATGCCACTGCGAGCATTGTGTTAAGGAAGCTGATCAACCAAATTGACATAGTCACCTATCCTTCTGAGACTGCTGAAGTTCTAATATATGTGACTATTTTGATCAACACAATCAGTCTAGCCTTTCTTAGGGAACAAGATGTGGATTCGAAACTCCAAGAAAAACAAACCCTTCAAGAAACTGAGTGGTCGAAAGCTCTTGGCTCAACCAACAAAGACGAGAAACTTGGAAAAGATTTCAAAAATGCCAAAGAGGAGTTTGATACCAATGTTCGCTCTATCTCCTTTTGGAAAGAGCAGATCAAAGAGTTGCAAGAGAAATTTTCTCATACGGAAGCACGCCAGGAAATCATCGAACAGATGAATCATACTAAGATGGAGCATGAGATTTCCTAAAGTGTGCAACATGTGGATGCAGCCAAAAAATTAGAGGATGCAATATCTACTCTTCATGTTACTAAATCTTCTATTAATTGTAGGCTGAATCCGGAGAAGACCAAGTATGATAGGATAAAAGCTAACATGCCTTTTTGAATCTGCTGAAAACTTTGGTGTATTTACATTTTGCATTTTGTACGCTTTTTAATTATGTAATTTCGAGACAAAGCCATTTTGTAATTTTATAATGACACCATGTTAGCTTTTAATTCGTTACTTTATACTATTATGTCGTAATCTTTAGCTCTTGAATGATAGGTTTATACTTTTTCAGGTACTTACCATATCTCTTAAAAAGTCTTCGATCCTCTACCAATTCTTCTATTTCGTAGGCATTATTTGTGAATGTTTGGATAATTCTAAAAGGTCGTTTTCAATGTGGAGACCATTTTCCTAACAACTTGTTCTCTTGATCCATTGGTAACATTACCTTCCATACCAAATCATCATTCGAAAAGACTTTATTTTTGACTTTTTATTGTATGCTCTAGCTATTCTTTCTTTTTGCCTTCTCAAGACCTCTAAAGCATGTAGCCTCTCTTCATACAAATATACTATTTCATTCATCATCATATCCCAGTAATAGTCAGAGGGGATTTTATTCTGCCTTAGGATTCTTACTGGCTGTAAATATATTTCTACTGGCAAAACTGCATTGTGCCCAAAAGTCAAACAAAATGGAGTTGTGTTCATCGCCTCTTTTGGATATATTCGACAATCCCACAAAGCTTGATCTAAGGTCTTATGCAAATAATTTGTCTTTCTTCCTACATGTGTTTTTATCAAACCAATAATTACCTTGTTTGCGGCTCCAACTTGTCGATTCGCCTGGGCATAGTAAGGCGTAGAAGTTAGTAATCTGAATCCCATTTCCTTAGTGAATTCCTGCATCTTTCGACCAAGGAAAACTGATCCCTGATCAGTTGTAAATGTTTTTGGGATTCCAAATCTGTAGATTATGTGCCTTTGAATGAATTCAATAATACTCTCTTGATCTACATTCACCAAAGTTATTGATTCAATATATTTTGTAGAATAATCAATCCCTACCAGGATGTATTTCTGTCCTTTGGATGAAGCCAGCCGAATCTCTCCAATCATATCTAATTCCCAACCTCTGAAGGGTCGTGGTTTAATGATCTAATGTAATTCACTTTCAGGAACATCTTGAATGCCTGCATGAACTTGGCATTCTTGACATCCCTTGGCGAATTCTATGCGATCTTTCAGCACGGTGGACCAATACATGCCATATCGGAACAAGAGCCACTTCATCTTGTGACCTCCTTGATGTGCTCCACATGCCTCACCATGTACATTTGACAGTGCCAAGTATGCTTCACTTTCACCTAAACATTTGAGTAAGATTCCTTCTGGTGTTTTCTTGAACTATTTGTTGCCTACTAAAATTTATTTTAGAGTGCAATACTTAATCTTTCTTTCTCATTTACTGTTGGATTCTTTAAATAATCTATTATTGGGCTTCTCCAATTTGTATCTACTAAACTATCTATGGCTGATACTTCGAAACACACTTTATTTGCATATCCTAAAACTGTGTTTTTTAAATCTATTAGAGATAATTTAGTAGTTAGTACCTTTCCATGAAATTTGACCAAGTCTTCCAGCTTCTCCTTTGACACTTTGTATCCTGAAGCAATTTGGGCTAATTCATTTTCTTCTTGGTTCTTCAGTCTAGGTATATGCTTGATAATAACATACTCAAATGTTTGAAGCAATTTATTTGATACCACAAAGTACATTATCAGATTTTCTTTTATGCATTTGTACTCCTTGGTAATTATTTGATCACTAGTTCAGAATCACCTCTTATTTCGACTCTAGTTGCCCCCAATTCCAACGAAGCTTTAAGTACTGCTAACAAAGCTTCGTATTCAACTTCATTATTCAAACAAGGAGGGCCTTCGATCTTGTACTTGAGCTTGGTTGGAATTTTATTAGGAGAAATAATTAGTATTCCAACTCCAGTTCCATCTTTAAGAGTAGAACCATCAAAGAATAATTTCCAAGGTTCTAATTCCATAACATTTTGAGGAATTTCGATCACTGCATGCTCAACTATAAAGTCAGATACTACTTTCTCTTTCATAGCTTTTAAAGGAATGAAAGTCTAGGAATATTTAGTCAAAGAAAGTGTCCATTTTCCAATTCGACTATGTAGGATTGGTTTCAAAAGCATATGTTTAATAACATCAAAATGCGAAGAATCATAAACATCAACTGGATTTATATAATATTTCAAATTAGTGCACGAAAAGTACAAACAAATACATAACTTTTCTACAATACTATATCTAGTTTCTGCATCATTTAGTACTCGACTGAGGTAATAGATGGCTCTTTCAATGCAATTCTCATCCTTTTGTGCAAGCATACGTCCTATAGTAACATCTAATAAAGATATGTACTATCTCATACACTTATTTCTACAAGGAGGTGACAAGATATGAGGGTGGACAAGGTATTGTTTAATCTTGTCGAACGCCTCTTGATGCTCTGACTTCCAATCGAAACCACCTTATTTTAGGCGCAAAAGGAGAGATAAGGATTGAGTGCATCCACTTAGGTTCGAAATAAACCTTCTTAAAAAGTTTATCTTTCCCAGAAGTGACTATAACTCTCTTTTCGTCCATTATGCTTTTGCTTCCATAATAGCATTCGTCTTGTTTTGATTAATTTTTAATCCCTTCTTATGGACCACAAAGCCCAAAAAGTAACCAAACTGCACAAAAAAGGCACATTTAAGAGGATTCATCTTCAATCCATGTTTCCTAATTCTTTCGAATGATTGGCGAAGGTGATCCATATGACTTCACCTGATATAGATTTTACTATTATGTCATCAATATAAACCTGCATGAAAGTCTCAATAAAGTCATGAAATATAAAGTTCAATTCTCTTTTATAAGTTGCCCCAACATTTTTAAGCCAAAAGGCATGACTATCCACTCATAGGCACCTAATTTCGCAGGGCATCGAAAAGTTGTCTTGGGTACGTCCTTCTTAACAATGAAAATTTGATTATATCCAGAGTATCCATAAAGCATACTAAGATACTCAAAGCATGTGGCTGAATCAATTAGTATTTCTTCATTAGGCATTGGATATTCATCTTTTGGGGTTGCAGAATTCAAATCTCGAAAATCTATACAAACCCTAAGAGACCTATTTTTCTTAATAATATGAACAATATTTGCAATCCATTCGACATACCTTGTGGTCCGGATAAATTTTCATCGGAGGAGTCTCTCAATCTCTTCCTTTATCTTCGAGAGAATCTCTGGTGTGAACCTTCTTGGGGTTTGCTTGATGGGCTTCTTACCATCCTTGATAGGAAGCTTCAGTTCGACTAAATGTCTGCTTAAACTAGGCATCTTGTTGTAATCCCAAGCGAATCAATCCTTGTACTCTTTTAGAAATTAGATCACTTTGGCTTTCATCTTTGGCTTGAGCTCTGCACTCATATAGGTAGGTCTTTTGAGGGAATCCTCACCCAGGCCTACTTCTTCGAGAGAGTCCTGTGCCATCATCTTTGTACTTGAAGTTGTTGGATTTATCTCGAATCCCAGAGGCTCTTCATCATATATTGCATCTAGCCTCTGGTATTTTTCTTTGAAGGATATCTCTTCGTTAGGGGATTTTGGTTTGAAATCCATGCCAAGTCCCTTCGCATGCATTGTTTCATCTTTGGCTTCGACAACCATGTATTTTACTTCAGCCTCTAAGATCGTCTTTAATTTATTTTCGGATAAATAAGCCAAAATCTTTTCAAAGAATTGGAACTTAGACATTGTCAATGTCTTCGTCAGCCCAACTAGTTGGCCGTATTCCTGGAACTTCTTCTACATCAGCTTCTTCTCCCATAATTTCCTTATCCGATTAGAATCCATGAGTGGGATTTAGAGTGAGGAAGTAATGAGAATTCTTGTTAGGTGAATATGCGTCATTAGCAGGGTTACATGGCCCAATATTGGCCAAATTTCTATTAAAGTTCCTTCTATCCACATGGGTAACTTATACCATGTAATATCTCTATTCTGCTTGTATGTTATCGATAATTCTATCTTCTCTCCATATTGATATTCATTGGTGCATTGAATAAGGCACTACCCCTATACCATGGATCCATTCACGTCCTAGCAATAAGTTATAATTTCTCTTCGCTGCACTGACCATGAACATGGTGGGTCTTGTGATCGAACTTACTATGGGATCCACTTGCACCACACCTAAAGTGTGGCGTATTTTAACTTCATAGTTTAAAAGTACCATGTTGTGGGGCTTGTTATCAGTTTCGAACATACCAATGCATTTCAACATGAATTGGGGCATTAGATTCGTCGTAGCTCCACCATCTACCAGAATCTTATTGATTCCCAAACTTTATACCTTTCCTCTTATGAATAAAGGTTTGAGATGACTCTTCATTCCCTGATCAGGCCGCTAAAAGAACGCATTTTGTTCTTCAACAACTTCATTATTCAGGATATAGTTGCACATTGGCTTATGTTTCGCCATCTCAATCTCGTCAGCTTCCTGTGACTCTTTGACCTCAATTATTTGATCATACTTATGGGGGAGCACTGAGACCACATTAAAGTTGATGTTGAGGGAAGACTCTCCATCTGATTCAAAGTCATATGTAATCATGTCTTCGTCATTTGTTGGGTCCTTTTGATCCTTTTCGCCAATTTCGCCAATTTCTTATTTCTTTGGGGAAAACAATATTCTCCCCACAGGTTGCTTCTCTTCGACCATGATGGTTGAGGGAAGTTGGTTACTACTGGAGTCTCTCACTTCTTTTTCTGCCAATTCTCTATACACCTTCCTTATCCTTTTGTGTCTTCGCCATTGGGATATGGACATGGGGTTTTTTCCTTTGTAATTATCTGACCTGTATGCTTGTTGTTTTGACACTTGGAATTGCTTTCGATATGCTACAGATGTTCTTCCTCCTGTATCGAAACTCCTCCATTTTTCCTTTCCTGCTCCCTTAACTTCGTTCGAGTTTATCCATTTATCAGTTGGGATGTTTGCAGGTATCTTGAAGGTAACTCTTTGATTCCCCTTGGGATAAGTGATATCAGCCCTCTTGGGAATTCCCCTTTTGTCGAATGTGAAATTGCTCCTAGGACCCCTCTGGTTATCCCAAAAACTAGCATATGGTATTTTCTAAGAGGTTTTTGACACCTTTCAATCATAAACTGCTCTACACCTTGGGCACATTAGGCATGCTGATTTTGTTTTGTGACAGTGGACAAGGAAACATAGTAAAATTTCCCCAGCCTTTGAGTATATAATTTGCATTTAATCATCTTTCCTCCAATTTCCCCCAGTTCAAGCATATCATATTTTTTTCATAAGTGTCTGCTGCTCTTCAATCATAGGTTATGCTGCATCTAGGACACATTAGCCCATCAGAATTCTTATTGTGGAAGTGAACTAGATAATCTAGCAGACTTTCTCCAGCCTTTGGGTAACCATTCCTTATGTGATCATCTTCCATTCTGAGGCGCCTTTCGACTTCCTCCATCTCAGGAGAAGGATAGTTCAGATCCACCATGTTAACTTCAAGGCCAAGACCTTTAGTAATCCCGATCTTTTAAAACTTAACTCTAAGACCTTCAGTGGCCTTTGTCATTCCAACATTTATGGAAGTATCATCAGTAATCTTGCCTTTAATATCTTAGTTAATTATACCTTCAGTAGTCTCTTGCACTTTGATAACTGCAACAAAATCCTCAGTAATTTTGTTTAAATTATTGGCAAGGCCTTCAATAGCCTCCTTTGTTTCAACATTTGTAACAGAATCTTCAGCGATCTTGTTTTCAGGGTGTTGGTTAATGTCAAAACCAACAAATTCCAATATGTGCATATCCGCAGGTTCGGCATGATTGGTTTGTGCTATATGGAGAGGGTCAACGTCAACCTTCATTTGGCTTATGTTTTTTTCGTAAACTTCAATCTCCATTCCTTGATAGCATTCTGAATCAAATCCCTGAAAAGAAAACATTGTGAGGTTTTATGTCCCAAAAAGTTATGATATTTACATAAACCTCAATTCGTCACATTTCGTTACTTCGAAAGTGTATGTTTTCTTAGGGAACTTATCGTTCTTTTCTGGTTTTTCAAGATTCTTCCCATTTGAAGGAGCTAAAACTTTGCAAGGATATGTGGGCCTTGCTTTAATTCAGCCAAGTCCACTTCACATTCTTCGAAGTCTGAAAAATCACTGCAGGCTTCTTGTTTATCTAGACTGGTTTCGACATATGCAACTTTTTCTTTTCTATGGCTTTTGTTTACTCTAGCCTTTTTGACCTTCAAGCGCTCCACTTGTTGAACCTTAACCGCCAGTTGGTACATATCCCTTAAGTAGTGATGAATTAACTTCTTTCTAATGGAGAAATATAATCCTCTTGAAGCCATCTCAACTAATTCATGTTCAGGAACTTGGGTGATGCATCTTGCCTTTAACAGACAGAATCTGTTGAGTTAATCATCAATTGGCTCGCTAAAATTGCTCTTAATGTTAGCCAATTAGGTTTATCTTCGATTGACGTACATAAAATTGTTCATGAAACAGTCTTTCTAAACGAGTCCAATCTTGGATAGAATTTGCTGCAAGGGTAGTGAACCATGTAAAAGCATTTTTGGTTAGTGAACTAGGAAAATATTTTATATTTAAGTTTTCATTATTCGCTATATCCCCAGCCTCAGTAAGATACCTGGCTATATGTTCAAAAGTGGATTCGCTTGTATCACCAGAGAATTTTGTAAACTTTGGGGCTTTCCAACCCCTGGGCAATTTAGTTTGCAAAATATATTCAGATAAAGGAGAAGTGTAGTTTGGCCTACTAAAGCAAAAATTTACATCATTTCGTGCCATGATTCTTTCGAACATGGCTTCCAGATTGTTGTCTGCTGCCATGTTGTCTTGTCGAACTTTATATAAGACTTCATCAACATTTTTATTTCTATTTACCATTATAACCCTAGGCCCTGGTTGCCTTAAAATTTGTGGTTCCTACCTAAAATGTTCAATTCTAGGTATTTCGACATTCACATCTCTAAGCACTTCGACTATCCCTTTCTGATTTACCATATTCCCCTTGATTTCCTTAACCCACTCCCTCTAAGGATATGTTGAGGGTTGAGGCACACCAAAGAATTCAGTGATGCGCGTCATTTGCACATCCATTTGTTGGTTCACTTGAGTAGTGTTTTGAATAAAAGGATTAAAGATTGTACCCATTATTTGTGCAAGCATCTTGACCATTTCATGGTTACTTTCGTCCATTTGCTGTCTAATCACCGCCGCATATTGATTTGTTAAATTTGGCATTTGCGAAGAAACTCCTTTTATTTGTGGTTGGACATTTCGACCCCTGTTATTAATAGCAGATCCAGAACCTTGTAATGGAAAAGTAACATTCATCCCAAGATCTGAGTATGTTGAAGTGGAATTATGTAAACTCATTATAAACGAAGATGGCATGCCATAAGGCCGCTCATGGCCATTTTGAGGCATGGAAAAACCAGGTGGCCCTGGGACCTATGAAAAGTATTTTCCCTTGGAGGGGGGGGGGGGGGGGGGTCCCTTGGGAACCCTGTGGTCCTATATAGGTCAAAATAGGGCATGTATAAGCATTTGACTACATTGGCGTCGAACTTGTTGAAGACGGTATAGCCTCTGAAAAAGGCGCAGAAACCATAGCCCCCCTCTGTCGAAGTGACAAGGGGTGGAACTTTATCATTGTTAGGAGGGATATGATTACATGTCTGGCCTTGGTTCTCCATTTTCCTAACGTACTTTCTTTTAGGTATTTACTTATTGTTTATGGCTTATTTACCACTTCAAAGTCTCATACATCGCAGAAAAATACAACAGGATGATGAAGATTTTCAAAAAAAATATTTACTAGAACAGAAAAATTTGTTTATTGAACACAAGTCCCACTGGGCGTGCCATTTTTTTTACCGTGAAATTTGGTAAACAACCATTGGTCTTCCAAATCGATGAAAAGATTGGTGACTTGCAGGATTAACCACATTGATCCTAAGGACATGTGTTCTTATTCAAACTTTTGTTCTTGAAAACAAAGAATACTTTGACATCATTCTTTATCATTTAAACAATATTGATTTCAATTGTTACTTCAAATGTAGTAATGTAATGCTTTAAAGAAAATACTGGTATGTAAAAGGCTTCCAACTTAAACTTAAAAGGAATGTATAAAACTTCAATTAAAGTTGAATCACAATAAACGTAAAATTGGTGCATCATACGTACATTCTCATAACTCATTTCTCGAACGCTGGTACATTGAGTAATTTAGAGTAATTTGTACAAAGATATGAACACACGAATCATATTGCTAAGACCCATATTTATACTGATTCGACCCTAACGGTCTATTAATAAAACAATTCCATATTCATTATTGCATGTTCTTCGAATCACTTCAGGCTTCCACGTGTCTCTTTGGATAAGATCAAACTTTCAAATTTGAAAACCTTCTTGTCTTTGAAGTGCCAAATATAGACGTGACGGTCAAAGTATCCGTTCTGATAATACTTCGAATAAATAAGTTCCAATGGTTCACAAAACGAACCTTACTCAAACACTTAGCAAAATGAAACTTTTATTAGCTTTTCATTCATCGAAATCTTCACAAGATCCCCTTCATACTGCTTTTTAAACCAAATTTCTTCTAGGATATATCATTTCAGCTCAACATTCTCATAGTCAAAATTTTCAGTTAACACACGCCCTTTAGTTTTGCACACCTCATTCTTTTCCTAAATAAGCCAAAAAAATGCAATCTCATGCATAATCACGCTTCCCTCATGTCTTACCAAAAATAGAAAAATTCGTTCGACTCACTTTCTCATTCCATGTGGAAGCTGATAGCTCATCACAGACACATATTACACTCACTCTCTAGTCTCTACTTTTTTCTCTAAAACGCACCTAACATCACAACAACACAACATGAAATGCAGGCCCTATGTGATTGCATTCTCACTCAAAACTTGTTGAGAAAACTTTGCTTAACTGTGGTTAGTTGCTTAACCTCACATCCAACGGTTATAAAAGAAACCTTCCTCTCTTCATTCATACATACAAATGATTCACACTGAAAGCACAAGCTCTCTCTCTCTCTCTCTCTCTCTCTCAAGTTCTCTCAATTTTCTTTCAAGTAGCAACTATCAGGTTTTAGATTAATGGGAAAATTATTGAAATATTTTGCTATATTCTTTATTATTCAAGTGACTCTAGGTTTTTGAAGCTTGCTCACACGATTTGAAGAGCCAGTGGAGTTTCTCCACTAGGTAACTCTTCAAAACGAGTGACTTAGGCAAAAATTAGGGCATCTCGTTGGACTTAAAAATCAAAATTTCAAAAGAATTTGTCCAGGCAAAAGTTAGGGAAAGCAAAAAGAGCAAAATAATGAAAAGTCTGAAAAAGAAAGGATTAAAAAATAAAATCCTCAGCAAAGAACATAGTTGTGTGATGAAACACAAAATGTGAGTGATTGTCATGTCCAAAAACATTGTGGATTCCTCAACCATCATAAACTCCTCTTGAGAGATGAGTGCTCGTATCAAGTTAACTGAACTTAGGACTGAAGAACATCATGGAGAATGGGTGGGTACCAAATAATTTTGAGCCTTAAATTTAATTTTCTAACAAAACCTTGAACCATGCCATATTACAACCCTTAAAAGTCCTAACTGAAGCATGGGTTAATTCAAAAGGATACTACAATAATATGGCGTTTAACTGACTCCTGAGGTGCGTGCTAAATATTTGTGTTGGTATTATACGCTTGTCTTATCATTCTTAAAAAGAAAAAAGTTTTCAAGTGTTGCACTCTAAAAGTGATTCGTTCACAAGAAGTCGAAATGTCATTTTCCATATAAAAACTTTAAGACTTACATAAGTGTTGCATTAGAGTTATCATTCTCAAATTAAACTTTTTCTGTATGTAAAACAATTGCTTGACATCAAGGGAGTTTACACAATGAGCATCAGTAAAGAGCTTACTCTTGTCAAAAAGAGTGACTTTATCACTCTAATGAGTTAAAAGCTAAATGTCTCAAGAGAAGTAATAGCATCATGGGGCGTGCTTCCTAGAGACTTCGTTGAGCAACGTGCAAGTTGTTTTCCCAATCTTGTGTACCCTTAAAAGGGAGTGAAGTTTGTAGATTCATCCAATCTGAGGCAGTTGTCGTACCCCAAATTTGTCCTACCTCGATGATTTTATTTTTTGAGATTAAAGTAGATGAAATATTTAATTAAAGATGGTACAACAGTATCTGATGGCCCATCTCTATCCAAGACAATTACGGGGTGTATTTTAATTCGGGAAGGTGGGGATTTTTGAATCAGAAAGACCCATAAACTTATTCGTGAAACATGTTAGCCAGAGGTCCATGCGATTCAAAAAAATAAAAAATAAAACTATCAAGTTTTTAATTACTATTGCTGTTAGTAAAAAGAAGGGGTATGATTACACATTACAGGCCCATTGGGGTTTCTAAATCGGTCCACCTGTCATTTCTGTTGCTGATTTATTGAAGAAAATTGGTATGAAGTGTTTGCTGTTATCATCACTTTTTAAAGGAAATTCTTCTTTGCAACTGGTTAAAAGAAATTTATTTCAGTTGTTACTAAAAAGGGGGTAAACCGTTTGGTTAAAAATTATTTTTTTATTGAAAGTCTTATTTTGGATTTGTTACAAATTATAGGCCCATTATGTTTTAAGCCCATTAAGTGTTGTGTTGATGTTTGTTAGAAAAGAAAAGAAGCATTGATATTAAAAATGTTTGTTATTATTTTAATGATGAATGATAAGAGAACGTGGTTTATTTATGTGCTTATAATAATGTTTTCATTAGATTTAATATTATTCACTTTATTAAAGATTCTGATTCAAAAAAGTGTTGTTGGATCAAATTTTAAATAAAAAAAAGAAAAAAAAGATTTAGGCCCAATACAGTTATATAGCAGCGCAAAGTCCAATTAGGGAAAAACAGCTACTGTTCAGATTAATCCCAACTTAAATAAAACTAAAGCAAATCTAGAACAAAAATAATTAACATATCAAATCTGGAAATCAAATTGAAAACCGCAAAACCAAATCTACAGTAAATCACAATTTGACAGAATCAAATCCAGCATAATCCAAATATTATAGTAATCAAATATATTCAATCAATAATCCGAATCAAATTTCAATCACTAAAACCTAATCCCTAATTTATCTCATAATCTCTAAATCTATGTTGTAACGCTAAAAAACCCTAAAATACTAAACTATAAATAAACATAAAATATACAGAAGAGGGGGGCAGACCGTTTACAGAAACATAAAGGGGGATTTTGGACAAAAAAGAGGGAAGGAGGATTTGTTTACAAAAACAGGGGAAGGACGAACATATATTGGCAGAAGAAGAATAAGCTTGCTGGAAGAAGGGAAGAACCACCTTGTTGAAGACCTTATTTAGAGGCGATTAGGGTTTCAACGATTGAAACCCTAATCGGGTGACATCATCTCCGCCGCCGTTGTAAACCTAATCGCTAACCGTGTGAGCAGCGACCCCCACCATCATCAAGCCCTCAATCAGCACCTGTAAAAGGAAAGGAAAAGGGATTAAGACCCAAATCAGAAAAGAAATCGGAAGAAGCTCGTAAAGTCAGAATCTTGAAATAACGAAAAGGGTAAAACAATTTTCTTGGTTATCTTTGTTGACTGCTCGTGTATTTGGGGGGGGGGGGGGTTGGTAAGCGATTTATAAGAAAAGGGTTCCGTCGGGGGGAGCGGCGCCACGAATACTAGGGCATGGGGTTTGAAGATGAAAGGGTTTCATGTAAACGAGAGTGTTGTACCCCAAAATTTTCCCTCTCATTTATCAAGACTTTTCTCACAAGTTTTCTTTGACTCAAGGCTGGATTAGGGTTTGGTCAGCTCAAGACATCTCATCATGCAATGATGACCCAAAATTAGGGTTTGAGATTGCATAAGGACTTTTGGAATATATATGCTTCATGTGACTTTCAAACATCATTATGGATCCATAAGATCACTCAGGACAAGTTTCAAGCTTTGAACCACATTTTTGATCAGACAATTGGACAGTTGACCTAAAAATCAGCTGTATTGGGGAAAAAGTCAACCATGGCCAATTTACAGTCAAACTTCATAATTTTTTATCCACATCAACATTTTAAACTTATATGTATCATTTGGTCAAGTTTGGATCACAATTCCCCAAGAAATTTGATCAAATCACCAAAAGGGCAAAATGGTCAAAATTAGGGTTTTGACTGAGAAAGGGCAATTTTTGATTTTTAACCTAGCAAATGACCAATTGAGTTAAGGAATGATTTCAAGGATTCAATTGCATCATCTTGACTTAATTACATGGCTCAAAACATTTCAATTTCATTGGATTGACAGATGAAATTTGCAGTCAACTGATCAAAAGTCAACTGTACACTGAAAAGTCAAACTTTGACTTTTTGGTCAAAATCAAGTGCCAAGGGTCATAATTCATCAAAAAATGTCAAAATTTGAAGCTTTTTCATCAATAAATCCAAGTTTGAAGATTAGGGTTTGAATTTGAAATTTTTCTTAACTTAGAAAATTTTCTAAGTATAGAACATTTCTTATTTTTTCTCAACTTTAGGCCACTTTTTCACCATGATGCATAATGATTCAAAGAAAGTTCCCAACATGAAAGTTGTATAACTCCATGAAATCTACAACTTTTCTTCACACACTTTTCCCTAAATATGCTTGTATCTCAAGATATAAATTTATGAATACATGGTCATGAACTAAATAACTTAGTGAAATTTTGCCCTAATTTAGGCAGGTTTTGGACTCAACTTCATGGCAATTTTTCACCTAGTTCCAAGAGGTATCTCAAAATTCATTTCAAAGATGAGTTATAGAGAACATTTCAAGCTTTCCAAAATGTCCAAGAACTCCTCAAGATCATTTTTGAGTAGGGAGAATCGAAGAGATGAAGTTGGAAATTTCTCACTTTTTGTCCAAACCATTTCATGAAGAACAAAGTTCCAATCAATACCTATGCTGCCTAATCCATGCTTTACAGGTCCCAAACATGTTCCTCACTCCTTAATTTAATGCTTACTCAGTTTACAAAGCTTTGATCCATGCCCTAGAGCCATTACCCAAGTTGTAATTCCATAAATGGCATAAAGTGACCATTGCCATTTTGAAAAAGCACAACTTTTGCCACTTTCCAATTCTCGAGCATCGCACCTGTCTCCATTGCACATACAAATCTTACAGGCCTAAAGCAAATTGTGCAAGCTGATACAAACCCTAAGTAAGCAAGTACAAGCATGGCAAGTCTTGTCCCTTCACTTTGCTTCAAAAGCAAGAAAGGTTGCCAAAAGGCTAGAACTGGCACATCTGTTGGAGGGTTGACATGAAACTGATCTTATACTAATATACAAACATAATACAACACAAGACACGATTAGTTAAGGCCTAAAACACTCCGAAGCTCAAAAACACCAGAAAAGTTTCCAAACTTGCAGTTTTGGCATAAGCATACCAATCTCTCATTTGGCTCGTGCGTTTCCATTCTTGATCATCAAAATATCTTACCTACTTGATATCAAACCAATCCAGACCTTCATCCCTGTTCTGTAACCACTTCTCCATCATCTTCCATTTCTGTTTTCAAAGCATGCAGGTTGACTTGGCCATGGAGTTTCAGGCACTTTCAGAGCAAGGCAAGGGTGGGAATACATTCAGGGAAGTTCAAGGAATCTCAAGCAAGCATCAGGCCTCCATCAAACGCACTCTAGTTTCATCCACGATTTCAACTAAAGGAGGTAAAATCTCAACTTCTATCTCCTTGTACAGGCAACCATTGGCCACAATTTGTGAATAAATAATGTAGCTTTCATTGCAACGAAACTGTACATATCTTCATCTTGCATTTATTTTACTTGAGTTGAGAGAATTTAGAACTTGAAGTTTCTGAAAATATTAGGTTTAAATTTAGGGCTGTTAAAATTCTTTCTGACCTTTGATTGTTAGTTCACATAACTTATATGTTTAGAATTATGAGATCAAACAATACAACTATTATGTTATGAGTTTTCATTTTCACGGAAGAATGAGAGAGTTACAAGATATCTGGCCAAGCTTGAGGAAGAAGATGAAGTACAGGGCAATGACTTGTTTCATGTTATATTATTTTTTCTTTCCTTAAGACAATGGATGTATGGCCACCCTAGTGGCAAAGTAGCACGCTGGTGAGACCCATGTCCTGGGTTCAAACCTGGGCACTACTTTTGTTTTTCACACTTTTTTCCATTTTTGCAGTTTTGTCTTTTTGCAGGTTTGGGCCTCCACGTTGGGCTTAGTTGTTTTTTTCTAACTTTCACCATCTGTTTATTGAAGACACCCCACTGGCCCATTATTTTCCATATATTTTATTTTATTTATTTTATTTTCATTTTAATATTTCTTTAATGCATAAAAAACTCAAAAAATATAAATTTCATAATATTGCATTTTTATTTTATTTTAGTTTATTTTTCACATAAAAATATATTTTATTTTTTAATATATATCATGTATTTTCTTAATAAACTTGTAAAATATAATTAAAATATAATTAAAATATATTTAGTTTATTTTATTTATTCCCTTTTTCATTCCATACTCATAAATATTTATTTTGCATATATAAAAACTTTATCTTTTTATACAATATTATTTATTATTTTAATACAAAAAAATACATAAAAAATAGTATATAAGAGCCTTATTTTCTTAAAAAAATAGAAATTAGGGTTAAGCCTCCCTTCTAAAAAAATTAATTCTTTTCCTTATAATTTTAGGTTTAGATTAAAATTTCTTTTACATAAAAAAACAAAACAAAAATATTTTCTTACATATATATTACATTGCATCTTTAAATATTGTATTATTTATTCTAATTCGTACAAATTCGATTTGGTTGTAATAATTTATTTAGGTTTACATTTTGCAAATCCCCATTCAAATTTGTATTCTCCCTCCCATAAAATTGTTGTAATAGCTTAGTAATATTTACATTACGCAATTTACGCTTTATATGCCATGATTAGTAATTAGGATTTGTATGATAAGATCGGAACAAAGCAAAATAGAAAACCCTAAATACAAGATAAAACCAAGGCATGAAAATGATACACTTGCACACAAGCATCCTTAGGGTTTCTCCACTTGGTTGCCTAAAACAAAAATGGCCATATTACGCATGCGAAGTATCTTGGAAAAACAAAACAAATATAAAGATCATAGTACCTTGATGATGCTATTCAAAAGTTGCCTTACAAAATGATCTTGGTCCCTCAAAATGCTAAGATACTTTGCAAACATTGCTAATCATGGTTATACGATGACCCACGCCCGTCCTGTTTACATCCAAAGATAGGGTTGCTTACCAAATCAATGGTAAGACAACAATGTCAAAGGAATAGAAAATGCACAAGAAAGAAATTTGAGTAGGTAGATTACTTCTAGTTACTTGCTCCATTTCAAACAAATATCCTTGCGATTTTCAAAACAAACACACACATATTTCCAAAAAATTTTACAATTATTGAAAACATTTTCAAAAAGACAAACATCTTTGTATACATTCTTACGAACGAGAATCATTACAAAGATTTCCTAAACAAATGGCCTCTTTTACAAAATACTTTCAAAACCACACAAAGCACAATTTCAAACAACAAAAGCAAGTGATCTAAGCAAGTAACTAAGAGCCTATGGAAAACCATGGATGAAAAGGATGCTAATACCTTCCCTTTTCATAATCTACCCCCCGAACTCAAGAAAACATCTCAAAGGTCTTTCCTGTGTTTTTTAACCTTTCCTTTTGGATAAAAGAAAAATCAGTGGCGACTCTTGCTAACCACAATATTTGTGATAAAACGCAAAACCCTCAAGTCAGTTCTCCCACCGTATCACAGAATTGGCGACTCTGCTGGGGATTTTTATAGAAGTGGGGTTACCTTAAGGTTTAGATCACATTTACTTGCTTACATTTGTTTGACTTGTTTGCTTTACATTATGGTTCTTTGTTTGGGTTTGAATCCCACACCCGGATTTTGGAAACATTATAGGTAAATAGCAATACGTTGTGGAAACTGTACAGGGTATACCGACATGGTCTAAGCAATAACTATGTTAGTGTGACATATTTATGGGTACCGGTAGCCTTTGAGTTAATCAAAGAGAATACGGGGCTGCTGAGTGATGTCATGAAGCACTAATGAACTTCTAAAACCCTTTACTTGACCAACTTGGCCTTTAGGATGTAGTGAGATGACCGGCTTTGGTGCAGTCCAAAGTTGGTAGATATTTGATACTACACTCATTGAGGGTTGGTTTCTTGGGATATTCCGGTCGCCATTAAAGAGGCTTGAGCTGAAACAATGACCAAGGAAACAATCCAGTGATATTGAGCTCCTTAGAACCCGGTTACTATTATTAGGACAGGTTGAGCCAACTAAACTTCAAGAGGGTACTTGCCTATAAAACCCCATGCAAGCCTAAACTAAGAACTTGTTTGCTTTGCTATGCATATAACATCATGGACATCATGAACATCATATGCATCCACTAACCATTTCAAGGATTTTGGAGATTCATCTTTGTTCTTGTTTTGTAGGATATGGATTCACTCCGCAAGAAAACTATCCAAATCAACCTTGTAAGAATTCCTCCACAACTCAAGGAGCTAGATTCAAGGATCCCTGAGAACTCTCCATTCACCGAGAGGCATGTTCGTCTACTCAACTTGGTCACCTCCAACACAGATGAGGATATGATGAAAGTTCTCTTCTAGTTCTTTGATCCTTTGCATCATTGCTTCAAATTTCCTGACTATCAACTTGTGCCTACTTTGGAAGAATTCTCTCAACTCTTGAGGATTCCTATCCTCAATCAACTACCTTTCAACGGTATAAAAAGAGATATGAAGCCAGAAGAGATTGCTCAAGCTCTGCACTTGCACTCATCTGATGTCACAACTCATTGGGAAACTGGTGTCAAAGGCTTCTTAGCAAAGTTTTTGTTTGAGAAGGCCCAAAGCTGTTGGAATTCCCTAGATCTGCAAGCATTTGAGGAAATTGTGGCTCTCCTTATCTATGGGATGGTCTTGTTTCCCAATCCTGACCAACTCATAAATGTGAGTGCCGTCAAAATCTTCATGTCACGCAATCCGGTGCCTACATTGCTAGGGGATATCCTGCACTCTTTTCATACACGTACAATAAGGAAAAGAGGTGTCCTTATATGTTGCACTCCCCTCCTAGCAAGATGGTTTATTTCTCATCTTCCCCAATCAGTCTTAAAGAATGAGCAAGGATTAAGGTGGTCACAAAGGTTAATGACGCTCAAACATTCAGATATTCATTGGTGCTCTCGATCCAAAGAGAATGTTATCATTGTTGACCGTTGTGGGGAATTCCCTAATGTCCCTCTACTTGGCATTAGGGGAGGCATCACCTACAACCCATGCTTAGCTCTAAGACAATTTGGTTCTACCCGAAGGGATGGCCCACATGAGATGCTAATTCAAGGCTTGGTATTCGACTACGACAACGACGATCAAGGCCTTCGCCAGAGATTCATCCGAGCTTGGAGGATGCTAAACAAGGTGGATAGTAAGACTTTGGGACACAAGAATTCCATACCTCTTGAGACTTACCTCAAGTGGGTAAGAACCCACGCTCAAAGTCTTATGATGCCTTATCCTTCCATTCTCCCAGTGATTATTGAGCCTGTTAAGGAAGGAGAAGTTCCATACATTATCCTACATCCTGACATGCCCACATCTCTTGAAGACCTACAAAGGGATTGGATACAACTCAAAGGAGAGCGAGATACTTTCGAAGCCTAATTCTACACAAGCGAGAAGAAGGTTTTGGAACTCACTAGGCTACTTCATGAGGAGCAGACTCTAAATGCCTACATAGCACCGAAGAGGATGCACACTACTTTTTTATCTTAGAGTGTTGTATTATTTTGCCCAAGGGGCATTGATGTACTCAAACTCTATTTTATTAATATAACGTGTGTTTTCTTTTTGTTTAAAACAAATTTGATTTTTTTTAAATCCTTGAAAGCATTGCATGTATACATATCATTCATCATAACATAAACAGGTCTTTTGCAACGAGTTTCCTTATCTCTCTACTGTTTATTTCAGTAAGATGGATCTCGAACAGACGGTCAAAGATCTTCAAGCTCAAAACATGCAGTTTCAACAGTTACTCATGACCCTAGCCAAGGGGCAAGATGAATTGAAGACTCTGTTAACTGAAGAAAGAAAGAAGAAAACAAAGAAGGCCACTGGGGTCTTGAACATGGGGAGAAGGTTTCAGGGACAGACTAGAAGAACCTTGAATTTTGCAACCACTTCCGGGGAAGGAGAAGGAAAAGGAAAAAAGAAACAGCGGTTCCGTCAGAATCTGAAGAGGAGGAAGAAGAGGAAGACTACTCTGAGGAACAGTACCCTTCGGCTGATGATAAGTACAGACGTCTTGAAGAGCGTTTAAGCGCTATGGAAATACAAAAGGTACCAGGTCTAGACTTTGAAGAATTGGGGCTAGTGTCAGGAATTATGATCCCACCAAAGTTCAAAGTGCCGTTGTTTGCAAAATATGATGGGGTGTCATGTCCCAAAATGCACCTCCGATCATACGTGAGAAAGATTCAGCCGCACTCTGCTGATAAAGACCTGTGGGTGCATTTTTTCCAAAATAGTTTATCCGGAACATAACTCGATTGGTTTTACCAATTGGAAAGGGCCGACGTCCACAACTGGGAAGACCTTGCCGCAACTTTCTATAAACAATACCAGTATAATGCAGATTTGGTGCCTACCCATACTCAACTTCAGAGTATGGTTATGGTTTCAAATGAGGGTTTCAAAGATTACACGCAGAAATGGAGAGATCTAGCTGGGAGAGTGCACCCCCCTCTGTCTGAAAGGGAGTTGGTGGATATGTTCCTAGGAACTCTATCGGGCCCTTTCTTCAACCATTTGATTGGGAGCTCATCTGCTGGATTTACTGAGTTAATACTAACCAGAGAGAGGGTGGAAGATGGCATAAAAAGTGGAAAGATTCAGAAGGATTCATCTGCCTCTGCAGCTGTGAGAAAACCTTTCACCGGAAAGAAGGAGGTATATGCTGTTTATCCACAAAGGAACCAAGGGAGAGCTGAGCGCCGACCGATGGTAAGGGCCGTTATGATCCCAAAACCTACATCTGATCAACCAAGAAGTAACCAACCAAGGGTGGAAAGGCCAATCCGGCAATTCACCAGGATTAACATGACTCTAGCCCAGGTTTTACCACATCTTCTGAAATCTAATTTGGCAACTCTGAAGGAGGCTCTGAAGAACCCCAACACTGCGTCCCCTCATTATCACCCAAATGCCAGATGTGCATATTATTCCGAGAGTCTGGGTCATGACACCAACAACTGTTGGGCCCTGAAAAACAAAATTCAAGACCTTATAGATGCAAAATAAATTGAGTTTGATGCGCCCGAGAAACCAAATTTCATCTCCGCTCCTATGCCTAGGCATGGTCACAACGCCAATGCTATCGAAGAAGATTTGTTTGTTGCCACAGTGGATGAACTCTTGACTCTGCTCCCAATCATTAAGATAAACTTGTTAAAAGATGGTATTTTCCCAAGTTGTAATGAAGACTGCCATCTTTTCTTATCCTCACCAACTGTTTACCCTCTGTTGAAGACAGGCATTCAACGCTTGATAGACAACCAAGAGATTATGTTTGAAAATGCTCCTATTTCACCTGTTCCTGTTGAAGACGTTTTAATCATAACCATCTCCACCAATCCTTCCAGGGTCCCCAAAAGACCCGTTAGGATTACATCGGTTCCAAAGACTATTCCTCTTATAATCACAATGCCCGGGCCGGTCCCGTATGAATCAGACAAAATAGTACCGTGGAATTACAGTGGAGAAATCTACTACCATGGTATCAAACAAGATGGGATGACCGCTGAAGAAGTGAGCTCCGAAGAAGAAGATTTTGACATTAGCAATATTGCCGGAACTAGTAAGATTACCCGTAGCGGTAGAATCTTCTCTCCAGAGATTTCCCCTCCAAAGGCAGTTTTTGGACCCGTGGTTGTTCCGAAGATTACCTTTGTACCAATAATCATACCTATAAGTGCTCCTACCGACAAAGACGACACAAACCCTGCTGTTATCCCTACCAACACTTCTACTGCTGAAAATCAAGGAAAAAGTATTCAAGAAGAGCCTGTCCAGATGAAGGCTCAACCACTAACTATCCCCGAAACCTCCAAGAAGCAAATGGAGGAGATCCTGAGGATAATAAAGAAGAGTGACTATGACGTGGTTGAACAATTGGGGCAAACTCCCTCCAATATCTCCATGCTGGCATTGTTGCTGTGTTCTGAGACACATGCGAAAGCTCTGGTGAAGTTCCTGAAGACAGCCCATGTGCCATAAGAGACGTCTGTTGACCAATTCCAAGATTGTGTGGCCAGTCTGACAGCTGATAACGGCCTAGGCTTCTCTGATGCTGATTTGACACCAAAAGGGAGAAAGCACAATGAAGCATTACATGTCTCTGTGGAGTGTAGAGGAACAACTCTGGCCCATGTCTTGGTGGACACTGGCTCATCTTTGAACGTTTTACCGAAGAAAGCTCTTGACAGATTGTATTGCGAAGGACTAACATTGAAACCAAGTAACATAATTGTGAGAGCATTTGATGGCTCAAAGAGGATGGTCCATGGGGAGGTGGACATCCCCATAAAGGTGGGAACTCAGACTTTCAACTCAACCTTCTATGTAATGGACATCCGCCCCTCTTACTCTTGTCTGTTGGGACGACCCTGGATCCATAATGCCGGTGTTGTCACCTCTACACTACACCAAATGCTGAAATACCCGGTCCATGGAAAGATTATCACTGTCCACGGAGAGGAAGAGTACATGATTAGCCACCTAAATTCTTTCCGATATGTGGAGTTGGATGGCGAGTTCATTGAAACTCCTTTTCAACATTTTGAAGAAGTCTCTCAAGAGGTAGCGGTAACCAAGACGGTATCCAAAATCCCCAAGATCACAAGACCTCCGCTTTGGATGTCATCTCTAAAAGACGCCAAGGCAGTAGTAGAGGAGGGTGGATGCACCATCTGGGGGCAGCTTCCAGACATTCCATACAAATCTGACAAGTTTGGCTTAGGGTTTACCTCAAATGCTCAGAAGGTTGTGCGCCGTTCCCGTGCTAGAGGGCCACCTCTGAAGATTAGCAACCAAGAGGTCAACACAATGGAAGATGGTGAAGAAGATGGCATCTTGAAGGATTGGATATTTCCTACTGTCAACGGAGGACTTCGCAATTGGGAAGCCAGAGACTTTTTCCAAATAACTTTCATCTCTCAGTAATTTATCTTTTACATTTCTATTGGACTTGTAATATTCACAAACAATTCGCACACTAAAAACCTTGTGTCTTACCCGAGGCACAATGGTCTATTTATAAGGGTTTTTATTTCATCTTCATATGACATTTAATGAATCATGGACGTTTTTTCACATACAAACATTTTGTGCTCATTGTCTTTCTTTTACATTTTGTTGTTTAAAGATGGCTATACCCTTACACACACCCACACTCACAAATGCAGGTACCCCTCCATTCCGGATCCCATGGATAACGATACTGCTATGGCCTTTAGTGACTTTGAAGATCTAATCTACCAAGCCGAAGACGAAGGTGAGGAAGATTGTGAAGTACCAGGGGAATTGGCCAGACTACTACAACAAGAGGAAAGAGCTATTCAGCCTCATGAGGAACCGTTGGATACAATCAACTTGGGTACCGAGGAAGATAAAAAGGAAATCAAGGTGGGTGCCAATCTAGAGCTAAGTGTCAAGGAGCGTCTAATTCAGCTATTGCATGATTATGTTGAGCTCTTTGCCTGGTCATACGAAGACATGCCAGGACTTGATACAGACATCGTGGTACATCGTCTGCCCACAAGAGAAGACTGTCCACCAGTGAAACAAAAAGTCCGCCGCATGAGACCTGACATGTCATAGAAGATCAAAGAGGAAGTCATGAAATAATTCAATGCTGGATTCTTGGCTATCACTTCCTATCCTCAATGGGTTGCCAACATTGTTCCCGTGCCTAAGAAGGACGACAAAGTACGAATGTGCATGGATTATAGAGATTTAAACAGGGCCAGCCCTAAAGATGATTTTTCACTTCCCCACATCGATATCCTGGTTGACAATACAGCCTAGCACAAAGTATTTTCCTTCATGGACGGATTCTCAAGTTATAACCAAATCAAAATGGCACCTAAGAACATGGAGAAAACTACATTTGTAACATAGTGGGGGCACGTTTTTCTACAAAGTGATGCCATTCGGACTGAAGAATGCTGAGGCAACCTATCAACGCGCCATGGTAGCCTTATTTCATGATATGATACATCATGAGATAGAGGTCTATGTAGATGACATGATAGCCTGATCACAAACTCAAGAAGAGCACCTTGATCACTTGCAAAAGTTGTTTGTGAGATTGAAGGAGTACAAAATAAGGTTGAATCCAAACAAGTGTACATTCGGAGTCCGGTCTGGTAAACTCTTAGGTTTCGTTGTCAGCAACAAAGGCATCGAGGTTGATCTGGCCAAGGTTAAAGCAATAAAATAAATGCCTGCTCCTCGTACTGAGAAGGAAGTCATAGGATTCTTGGGACGCCTGAACTATATTGCCAGATTCATTTCTCACCTAACAGCTACTTGTGAGCCAATCTTCAAACTATTGAAGAAAGATCAAGTAGTCAAATGGAATAATGAATGCCAAATTGCTTTTGACAAGATCAAAGAGTACCTACAAGAGCCTTCTATTTTGATGCCACCAGTCGAAGGAAGACCACTGATCATGTATCTGACCGTTTTAGAGAACTCAATGGGGTATGTATTGGGGAAGCATGACATGTCTGGCCGAAAAGAGCACGTTATTTACTACCTGAGCAAAAAGTTTACCGACTATGAAACCAGATATTCACTGCTCAAGAAAACTTGCTGCGCTCTGGCATGGGCTGCTCGCCGACTAAGACAATATATGTTGACTCATACTACCTTTTTGATATCTAAGATGGATCCGATAAAGTACATCTTTGAAAAGCCTGCTGTGTCTGGGAGGATAGCTAGATGGCAAATGATCCTAACAGAATATGACATACAATACACTACCCAGAAATCTATAAAGGGCAATGTGCTAGCTGATCATTTTGCTCATCAAGCTGTAGAAGATTATTAGTCCATGAAATTTGAATTCTCGGATGAAGACATCATGACATTAGACAACTGTGAAGAGATCAGACCATATGACGGACCTGAACAAGGATCCCAATGGACCCTATTCTGTGATGGGGAATCCAATGCACTTGGTAATGGTATCGGCGCTGTACTTATATCTCTGGAAGGGTTTCACACTCCCTTTACTGCCAGACTTTGCTTCAATTGTACAAACAAAATGGCGGAGTACGAAGCATGCATCTTTAGTCTCAAGGCTTCCATAGACTTGGGGATCAAATCTTTAGATGTGTTTGGAGATTTAGCTTTGGTCATCAGTCAGATCAAAGGAGAATGGGACACTAAGCACCCAAACCTTATCCCTTACAAAGAACATGTTTTTACATTGCTACCACATTTTGAGGAGATTACCTTCGAGCACTTCCCGCGAGAAGAAAATCAGCTAGCAGATGCTCTAGCCACAATGTCATCTATGTTTAAACTTAATTGGGATAACGAGGCTCCCCAGATCACCATCAAACGAGTGGATGAACTATCACACTGTCACGAGATTAATATTGAAGAATTAGTGGACCAATCTTGGTTTCATGAAGTCAAGAGGTATCTCGAGGCTCAAGAATATCCAGAAGGAGCTTCAATCAATGATAAAAAGTTCCTAAGGAGATTCTCTGTTAAGTTCTTCCTGAGTAATGGCACCCTGTACAAACGTAATCATGACTCCATTCTACTCCGGTGTATGGATAAGATTGAGGCAGAAAAGATCATGGATGAATTACATGAAGATACCTTTAGCACTCACTCCAGTGGGCATACGATGGCGAAGAAAATCCTATGGGCAGGCTATTATTGGTCTACCATGGAAGCAGACTGCTATCAACACTCTCGGACCTGTCATAAGTGTCAAATCTATGCGGACAAGGTGCACGTACCTCCGGTTCCTCTGAATGTCTTGACAGCTCCTTAGCCCTTTGCTATGTGGGGAATCGATATGATTGGGGAGATCAAGCCTACAACCTCCAAAGGACACCGCTTCATTCTAGTGGCCATTGACTATTTTACAAAATGGGTCGAAGCAGCTTCCTTCGCGTTCATTACTAAGAATGTTGTTGCCCGCTTCATCAAGCAGAATCTCATTTGCCGGTACGGTATCCCAGAAAGGATCATCACTGATAATGGTACAAACCTTAACAATACTATGATCACCGCCTTGTGCGAGCAGTTCAAGATTCAGCATCACAATTCACCCCCCTATCGGCCAAAGATGAATGGTGTCGTTGAAGCTGCAAATAAAAACATTAAAAAGATCATACAGAAAATGACAGTCACCTACAAGGACTGGCATGAGATGCTGCCATTTGCTCTCCACGGGTACCGTACCACGGCTCGCACATCAATTGGGGCAACACCCTATTCTTTGGTTTATGGCATGGAGGTTGTCTTGCCTATTGAGGTTCAGATCCCCTCTTTGAGAATTATGAAGGATGCAGGTTTGAATGAGGACGATTGGATCCAGACTCGACTTGATCAACTAAACTTAATTGATGAAAAGAGACTTACTGCTGTTTGCCATGGTCAGATGTATCAAAAACGGATGATCAAAGCTTTCAACAAGAAAGTCAGACGCCAAGTATATCAAGTTGGAGATCTAGTGATCAAACATATTATCCTGCCACAAAGTGATCCCAGGGGAAAATGGACTCCTACCTATGAAGGACCATTTGTAATCAAGAACATCTTCTCCGGTGTGGCAATGATCTTAACCACCATGGACGGCGACGACCTGCCACACCCTGCAAACATGGACATAGTCAAAAGATACTACGTATAAGAGACCCGCTAGTTTGACACACCTAGGCAAAAAAAAAGGGCATCCCGGCGAACCAAAAGGTTCGGGCACAAATTAGGGATAATATAAAAATCTGTACACCCGGGAAGTTGAAAACCCGAAAGGGTGACTTGGGCAAAAAGGGGTTTCCGGGTGGACTGAAAACCCGAAAGGGCGGTCCAGGAAAAAGTTAGGGAATTAAAGCGTATGACTATGTCCCGTCGGATCACTTTGTGGACAACCTCTTTACTTCCACTGACAAACTCGAAGTTTCTGATCAATTCAATCATCTTCGGACGAAGCAACAAATAGACAAGATATTCGGAGATACGAAGGCTATTGCAGAATGGGAACCCCATGGGATTGTCACACATAGTTATCTTTCTTTGTATAAATTTTTTTATGGCATCATTTTCTTACTAGAATGATTGTCTCCTTTGTACAAAACAATTATTCAAAGTCAATACAAAGATATATCTTTGAAGTTACATAAAACTAGTTGTCTTTTTCTTTACACTTGTGTTTTATTTGCAAAAACGTCCAATGATTCATTAATGAACATATGCATTTAAACATAATTACTGTTTACAAATAAACAAAATGAGAAAGACAATTACTGATAGATTGAAAGAGCCGGAAAGCGTCTCTAGGCTATTCCATAAGCAATCCCCACAGTACGTCATTTAGATCCCCAGCGGAACTAAAATTTCAAATTATTGATCCCCAGTAGAGATCGTCCAATTTCTTATAATTCCTCAAGCAGTATACGGCATTGCTCTCACAGTAGAACTTTGTCAGTACTTCAACTTCAAGACATGAAGAATCCACATATCCTCAGCAACGTTCAAGGATTTATTTTCCTCAATCAGGCAGCAATACAGCAAATCAGCTTACATGCGTATACATTACATCCATATATCATAAACATTGACAAAACACATATGTTGCACCATACATTTCATACAACATAATTTTGTGTTTCAACTAACATTTTACCCTTTTCAGGATAAGATTAACTGCTACCATTAACAATGTGCAATCATGATACAGTTCGGATACGCTCCAGACACGGATGCCATTCTGATACTCATTCAGATTTCAAGTTCAGATACAATTCAGATACGCTCCAGACACGGATGCCATTCTGATACTCATTCAGATTTCAAGTCCAGATACAGTTCAGATACGCTCCAGACACGGATGCCATTCTGATACTCATTCAGATTTAAAGTTCAGATACAATTCAGATACGCTCCAGACACGGATGCCATTCTGATACTCATTCAGATTCAACCTTCATAATACAGTTCAGATACGCTCCATACACGGATGCCATTCTGATACTCATTTAGATTTCAAGTTCAGACACAGTTCAGATACGCTCCAAACACGGATGCCATTCTGATACTCATTTAGATTTCAAGTTCAGATACAGTTCAGATACTCTCCAGACATGGATGCCATTCTAATACTCATTCAGATTCAACCTTCATAATACAGTTCAGATACGCTCCAGACACGGATGCCATTTTGATACTCATTCAGATTTAAAGTTCAGATACAGTTCATATATGCTCCAGACACGGATGCAATTCTGATACTCATTCAGATTTCAAGTCCAAATACAGTTCAGATACGCTCCAGACACGTATTCCATTCTGATACTCATTCATATTTCAAGTTCAGATACGGTACAGATACGCTCCAGACATGGAAGCCATTCTGATACCCATTCAGATACGGTATGGATACGCTCCAGACACGGATGCCATTCTGATACTCATTCTTTCAGCTTACAGTATACAATTCAACAAACATTCTTGGATGGAATCTACAAGCCCATCTCCAACAAGATTCCATCTCTTCTCCAAATGGCATCTTTAAGCCCATTCCCTCAACTACACATTGTCGAGTGCAAATTTGTTGGCACTCTAGTGTCCAGTCATCTTTCACCTTCGAGTCACAAATGGCAAAGCTCTCCAATCTAATTCTTCAGGTCTACGAAGATTGAACAGGGGAAGCTGTTGTACCCCAAAATTTGCCCTCTCATTTATCAAGACTTTTCTCACAAGTTTTCTTTGACTCAAGGCTGGATTAGGGTTTCGTCAGCTCAAGATATCTCATCATGTAATGATGATCCAAAATTAGGGTTTGAGATTTCACAAGGATTTTTGGACTATCTATGCTTCATGTGACTTTCAAACATCATTATGGATCCATAAGATCACCCAGGACAAGTTTCAAGCTTTGAACCATATTTTTTATCAGACAATTGGACAATTGACCTAAAAATCAGTTGTATTGGGGAAAAAGTCAACCATGGCCAATTTACAGTCAAACTTCATAATTTTTTATGCACATCAACATTTTAAACTTATATGTATCATTTGGTCAAGTTTGGATCACAATTCGCAAATAAATTTGATCAAATCACCAAAAGGGCAAAATGGTCAAAATTAGGGTTTTGACTGAGGAAGGGCAATTTCTGATTTTTAACCTAGCAAATGACCAATTGAGTTAAGGCATGATTTCAAGGATTCAATTGCATCATCTTGACTTAATTACATGGCTCAAAACATTTCAATTTCATTGGATTGACAGATGAAATTTGTAGTCAACTGATCAAAAGTCAACTGTAGACTGAAAAGTCAAACTTTGACTTTTTGGTCAAAATCAAGTGCCAAGGGTCATAATTCATCAAAACATGTCAAAATGTGAAGCTTGTTCATCAAGAAATCCAAGTTTGAATATTAGGGTTTGAATTTGAAATTTTTCTTAACTTAGAAAATTTTCTAAGTATAGAAAATTTCTTATTTTTTCTCAACTTTAGGCCACTTTTTCACCATGATGCATAATGATTAAAAGAAAGTTCCAAACATGAAAGTTGTAGACCTCCATGAAATCTACAACTTTGCTTCATACACTTTTCCCTTAAGATGCTTGGATCTCAAGATATAAATTTATGAATACATGGTCATGAACTAAATAACAGAGTGAAATTTTGCCCTAATTTAGGCAGGTTTTGGACCCAACTTCATGGCAATTTTTCATCTAGTTACAAGAGGTATCTCAAAATTCATTTCAAATATTAGTTATAGAAAACATTGCAAGCTTTCCAAAATGTCCAAGAACTCCTCAAGATCATTTTTGAGTAGGGAGAATCGAAGAGATGAAGTTGGCAATTTCTCACTTTTTGTCCAAACCATTTCATGAAGAACAAAGTTCCAATCAATACCTATGCTGCCTAATCCATGCTTTACAGGTCCCAAACTTGTTCCTCAATCCTTAATTTAATGCTTACTCAGTTGACAATGTTTTGATCCATGCCCTAGAGACATTACCCAAGTTGTAATTCCATAAATGACATAAAGTGACCATTGCCATTTTGAAAAAGCACAACTTTTGCCACTTTCCAATTCTTGAGCATTGCACCTGTCTTCATTGCACATACAAATCTTACAGGCATAAAGCAAATTTTACAAGCTGATACCAACCCTAAGGAAGCAAGTACAAGCATGGCAAGCCTTGTCCCATCACTTTGCTTCAAAAGCAAGAAAGGTTGCCAAAAGGCTAGAACTGGCACATCTGTTGGAGGGTTGACATGAAACTGATCATATACTAATATACAAACATAATACAACATAAGACACGATTAGTTAAGGCCTAAAACACTCCCAATCTTAAAAACACCCGAAAACTGTCCAAACTTTCAGTTTTGGCATAAGCATACCAATCTCTCATTTGGCTCGTGCGTTTCCATTCTTGATCATCAAAACATCTTACCTACTTGATATCAAACCAATCCAGACCTTCATCCCTATTCTGTAACCACTTCTCCATCATCTGCCATTTCTGTTTTCAAAGCTTGCAGGTTGACTTGACCAAGGAGTTTCAGGCACTTTCAGAGCAAGGCAAGGGTGAGAATACATTCAGGGAAGTTCAAGGAAGCTCAAGCAAGCATTAGGCCTCCATCAAACTCACTCTAGTTTCATCCACGATTTCAACTGAAGGAGGTAAAATCTCAACTTCTATCTCCTTGTACAGGCAACCATTGGCCACAACTTGTGAATAAATAATGTAGCTTTCATTGCAATGAAACTGTACATATCTTCATCTTGCATTTATTTTACTTGAGTTAAGAGAATTTAGAACTTGAAGTTTCTGAAAATATTAGGTTTAAATTTAGGGCTGTTAAAATTCTTTCTGACCTTTGATTGTTAGTTCACATAACTTATATGGTTAGAATCGTGAGATCAAACACTACAACTTTCATGTTATGAGTTTTCATTTTCATGGAAGAATGAGAGAGTTACAGGACCTCTGCTCAAGCTTGAGGAAGAAGATGAAGTATAGGGCAAGGAATTGTTTCATGTTATATTACTTTTGCTTTCCTTAAGACAATGGATGTATGGCCACCCCAGTGGCAAAGTAGCGCGCTGGTGAGACCCATGTCCTGAGTTCGAACCTAGGCGCTACTTTTGTTTTTCACACTTTTTTCCATTTTTGCAGTTTTGTCTTTTTGCAGGTTTGGACCTCCACGTTGGGCTTAGTTGTTTTTTTTTTTAACTTTCACCATCTGTTTATTGAAGACACCCCCTGGCCCATTATTTTCCATACTTTTTATTTTGTTTATTTTATTTTCATTTTAAAATTTCTTTAATGCATAAAAAACTCAAAAAATATAAATTTCATAATATTGCATTTTTATTTTATTTTAGTTTATTTTTCACATAAAAATATATTTGATTTTTTAATATATATCATGTATTTTCTTAATAAACTTGTAAAATATAATTAAAATATATTTATTTTATTTTATTTATTCCCTTTTTCATTCCACACTCATAAATATTTATTTTGCATATATAAAAACTTTATCTTTTTATACAATATTATTTATTATCTTAATACAAAAAAATACATAAAAAATAGTATATAAGAACCTTATTTTCTTAAAAAAAATAGAAATTAGGGTTAAGCCTCCCTTCTATAAAATTTAATTTCTTTTCCTTATAATTTTAGGTTTAGATTAAAATTTCTTTTACATAAAAAAACAAAACAAAAATCTTTTCTTACATATGTATTATATTGCATCTTTAAATATTGTATTATTTATTCTAATTCGTACAAATTTGATTTGGTTGTAATAATTTATTTAGGTTTACATTTTGCAAATCCCCATTCAAATTTGTATTCCCCCTCCCATAAAATTGTTGTAATAGCTTAATAATATTTACATTATGCAATTTACCGCTTTATATACCATGATTAGTAAGTAGGGTTTGTATGATAAGATCGGAACAAAGCAAAATAGAAAACCCTAAATACAAGATAAAACCAAGGCATGAAAATGATACACTTGCACACAAGCATCCTTAGGGTTTCTCCACTTGGTTTCCTAAAACAAAAATGGCCATATTACGCATGCGAAGTATCTTGGCAAAACAAAACAAATATAAAGATCATAGTCCCTCGATGACGCTATTCAAAAGTTGCCTTAAAAAATGATATTGGTCCCTCAAAATGCTAAGATACTTTGCAAACATTGCTAATCATGGTTATACAATGACCCACGCCCGTCCTATTTACATCCAAAGATAGGGTTACTTACCAAATCAATGGTAAGACAACAATGTCAAAGGAATAGAAAATGCACAAGAAAGACATTTGAGTAGGTAGATTACTTCTAGTTACTTGCTCCATTTCAAACAAATATCCTTGCAATTTTCAAAACAAACACACACACATTTCCAAAATATTTTACAAACATTGAAAACATTTTCAAAAAGACAAACATCTTTGTATACATTCTTACGAACGAGAATCATTACAAAGATTTCCTAAACAAATGGCCTCTTTTACAAAATACTTTCAAAACCATACAAAGAACAATTTCAAACAACAAAAGCAAGTGATCTAAGCAAGTAACTAAGAGCCAATGGAAAACCATGGATGAAAAGGATGTTAATACCTTCCCTTTTCATAATCTACCCCCCGAACTCAAGAAAACAGCTCAAAGGTCTTTCCTGTGCTTTTTCACCTTTCCTTTTGGATAAAAGAAAAGTCGGTGGCGACTCTAGCTAACTGCAATATTCGCAATAAAACACAAAACCCTCAAGTCAGTTCTCCCACCGTATCATAGAGAGGAAGAGAGAAAAATGCGTTTGCTGTAAATGAGAAACGTGAAACTAAACATGACTTGTTAATTCCGTATTATCTAATATATACGCGCCTATTATAATTATCGTGCACCTTCGCTTCCCTCCCTTTGATCATCATCAGACGGACGTTAGGCCAAGTATGACTGTAACATCGTACACCTGCACCACACGTGATTACCCTGACCCTCCTCAATTTGCCTATGGGCCAAGCCCATTACTCTTTTTAAGTGTTTAGTTATTGGCATGTATTTTTGGTAAAACCAGGTGTGTGAATGCCATGATTGATGTCATAACAT
Organism: Vicia faba; assembly: GCA_948472305.1. Lineage (NCBI taxonomy): Eukaryota > Viridiplantae > Streptophyta > Magnoliopsida > Fabales > Fabaceae > Vicia > Vicia faba. Next base: position 266,782,585 of record OX451740.1, read on the forward strand.
TCTGGATTATTAGGTACTTTATGCAGAAAAAGTATGGCATACAGTAGCTGCTGTTTATGAGTGTGTATTTGAGCATTTTTCAATGATCACATTTATTACTTTCTACCAAAATCAGTAAACAGGAATTCTGATGTCATAACAAATGTTAAGACATCCTGTACTGATCTAACAGTTATGCGGTTTGGTTAATTCTGATATTTTTCAGGAAGTTGGTTCATTCCTTCCAGAACAGAATCTCACGTGGACTTTAGGTTAACCTAGCTCAACCCTAATCTGGTTGATAAAGTCTTGTGACCAAGTCTTGAGGTTAACCCTAATTAACCCTAGCTTTTTGTGGAAGCCCTAACTGAAGAAACATCTGCATATATATTCAACAGGAAAGCTGATTGGATATTAACCCCCTGAGACAGAAGATCAATTAAGAGCTGTATAGTTTTAACTGCTGTAATCCAAGAAAGTATCATTGTGATAAGTGACTTGGAATAGGTTTTGATTGTAAGGGTTTTGTGTATCACTTAAAGCTTTGAAGCAAGAGTGTTTGTGTCTCTTAACTAAAGCTTTGAAGCAAAGTCAAGATAGGTTTATGTATCACTCAAAGCTGTGAAGCACGAGTGTTTGTGTTACTTGATTAAAAGTTGTGAAGCATAATCAAGTATATGTTCTGAAGAGTGTCTTCATTATTTCATTAGTCAATTGTTTAAGTATCACTGCTGTGATTGAGGGGGAGTGAGTAGGAACTCAGGTTTAAGTTGAACTTAGATTGAAGTTGCATTGGGTAGGTCTTAAGTGAAGGAGATAAACTGGTTGGTTTATTCCTGAATTAATATCTCTTATAGTGGATTTCCTCCCTGGCTTGGTAGCCCCCAAAGTAGGTGTTGTTTCACACTGAACTGGGTAAACAATTGACTGTGTTCTTTACTGTTTTTATTTACTGTCTTATAGAAAGTCAGATACGGTGTCATAACATTCACTATGACATTAAGTATCTGCTGCCAGAATTTCAATTGGCATCAGAGCAGGCACCCTGCCTGTATTACTGGGTGAGATCTAGGGATATCACTTTCTGGCACTATGGACAAAGAAGGAGTTTTTGGAAACAGACCACCCATTCTGGATGGATCAAATTATGACTACTGGAAACCTCGTATGATTGCCTTCTTAAAATCACTGGACAAAAAGGCTTGGAGAGCTGCTGACAAAGGATGGAACCATCCCACCATAACTGAGAAAGATGGGACAATCAGTCTGAAGCCTGAGGAAGAATGGAGCAAAGAAGAAGATGAGTTAGCCCTGGGTAATTCCAAAGCTTTAAATGCCTTGTTCAATGGAATTGATAGAAACATATTCAGACTGGTACACCAATGTGAACTGGCCAAGGAAGTTTGGGACACTCTCAAAACTACCCATGAGGGCAAATCCAAAGTAAAAATGTCAAGGCTTCAGATGCTGACTACCAAGTTTGAGAACCTAAGGATGATGGAAGATGAAACCATTCATGAGTTTCACATGAACATCTTGGAGATTGCCAATACCTCAGGAGCATTGGGAGAAAAGATGTCAGAAGAAAAACTGGTGAGGAAGATTCTCAGATCCTTGCCTAAAAAATTTGCAATGAAGGTAACTGCTATAGAGGAAGCCCAGGATATCAGCAAGTTGAAGGTGGATGAACTCATTGGGTCTCTTCAGACTTTTGAGATGGGGATCGGTGAAAATGTTGACAAGAAGAACAAGAGCATAGCACTTGTATCCAACACTGAAGATGAAACAAGGAGGACGAAGAAGAAAGTATTTCAGAAGCTATAGCCATGCTAGGAAGACAATTCAACAAACTCATCAAGAGAATGGATCCAAAGTCAAGGTCAAATGTTAAGAACATTTCTTCTGACATTAACAAATCTTATGACTCCAGCAGAAAACCAAGGTCTGAAGAGAAGGGAAATCAAAGCAGAGGAATTCAATGTCATGGATGTGAAGGATATGGGCACATTCGAGCTGAATGTCCTACCTTTCTTAAGAAACAAAAGAAAGGAATGTCTGTTACCTGGTCTGACTGTGATTCAGAAAGTAATTCTAAAGAAGAATCTGCCAAACTAGTTACTGCACTAACTGGTGTTTGTACCTCTGAAAGTGACACTAGTGATGAGGAAGTGACATTTGAAGAACTGGCTGATACATACAAGAAATTATGTATCAGAAGTACTAAAGTATGTCTGCAAAATGAGAGACAAACAAAACTCATAATAAAGTTGGAGGCTGAAAAAAGGGCAGACATTGAAACTATAAGTCATCTAGAAGAGGAAGTTCAAATGCTAAACTCAAAACTGAACCAGATGACCAAATCTGTCAAGATGCTGGCAAATGGAACTGAGAAATTGGAAGAAATCCTTCAGGTTGGACAAAATGTGGGAAATAAGTCTGGTCTAGGATTTGTGGCAGCTAAGAAATCTGGTGCAGACAAGAAGATCAGGCCTAATAAACAAATGTCAAAGCAGATGTCACAACACAGCACTCAACATCGGGAACAGATAAATATGAAGAAAAAATACCAAAGATGGAGATGTCATCATTGTGAGAGGTTTGGTCACATAAAGCCATTCTGCTTCAGATTGTATGGATACCCTAATCAGAACCCAGGTGTCAAACCTAAGTCTAACAAGGTACCACATACTCCACAATGGAAGAAAAAGGCTACTGCCCTGATAGCCCACACTTCCCTTAGAGTCTCTGCAAAGGAAGACTGGTACTTTGACAGTGGGTGCTCTAAGCACATGACTGGAATCAAGAACCTTCTCAATAATGTCAAACCTCACACCACTAGTTATGTGACCTTTGGAGATGGTGCTAGAGGAGAAATCAAAGGAGTTGGTAACTTGGACTGCCCTGGAGTTCCAAATCTAAATGAAGTACTATTGGTAAAAGGCCTGACTGCTAATCTCATTAGTATCAGTCAATTATGTGATCTAGGATTCAAGGTCAACTTCTCAAAATATGAATGTCTTGTAACTAATGAAAAACAAGAAATTGTAATGAAAGGAGTCAGATCTAAAGACAACTGTTACTTGTGGGAACCTGAGAACACTAATTACTCCACTGTGTGTTCTATTGCCAAAGAAGAAAAAGAGGTGAAACTGTGGCACCAAAAACTTGGCCACCTTCATCTAAGAGGAATGAAAAGGATTATATCCATGGAGGCAGTCAGAGGGATTCCAAGACTGCAAATTGATGAAGGGAGAGTTTATGGTGAATGTCAGGTTGGTAAGCAGACTAGGATGTCACATCCAAAGTCAAGACATCTGACCACCTCTAAGGTTATAGAACTTCTTCATATGGATATGATGGGACCAATGCAGGTGGAAAGTCTTTGTGGAAAGAGATATGACCATGTTGTTGTGGATGACTTTTCCAGATTCACCTGGATTAACTTCATTAGGGAAAAATCTGATGTGTTTGAAGTTTTTAAAGAACTGTGCAAAAGAATTCAAAGAGAAAAAGAAGGGTTTATTGTCAGAATCAGAAGTGATCATGGCAAGGAATTTGAAAACAGTAAGTTTAATGAGTTCTGTTCCTCAGAAGGAATTAGTCATGAATTCTCTTCTCCTATAACTCCTCAACAAAATGGAGTTGTAGAAAGGAAAAATAGGACCATACAGGAATCTGCCAGAGCTATGATACACTATTCATTTTTGGGCTGAAGCTATGAATACAGCCTGTTATGTCCATAACAGAGTCACCTTGAGAAAGGGAACCTCATCCACCATTTATGAACTCTGGAAAGGAAGAAAGCCAACTGTGAAGTACTTCCATGTATTTGGCAGCAAATGCTATATTCTGGCAGATCGTGAACAAAGGAGAAAGTTGGACCCTAAAAGTGATGAAGGTATATTTCTAGGATACTCCTCCAACAGCAGAGCTTATAAGGTATTCAATTCCAGGACCAAAGTCATGATGGAATCAATAAATTTCATAGTTGATGATTATCATGAAGAAACAGATGTCCCTTGTAATGTTAAGACATTCTTTGAGACTCTAACTCAACAGAATGACCTTCCTAACACCACTACAGCAGAATCTGAATCCAAGGAAGCTAGCAAAATCCCTTCCAACAGAATTCAGAAAGATCATCCTAAAGAACTCATCATAGGGGATCCTAACAGTGGAGTCATTACAAGATCTAGAGAAATCATCTCAAACTCTTGCTTTGTGTCTAAAATTGAACCAAGAAATGTTAAGGAGGCTTTAACTGATGAATACTGGATTGGTGCAATGCAAGATGAATTGAACCAATTTAAGCAACATGAAGTTTGGGAGTTAGTTCCTAGACCAGAGGGAACAAACATCATTGGCACAAAATGGATATACAAGAAAAAATCAGATGCTGAAGGAGTTGTCACTAGGAATAAGGCAAGACTTGTTGCCCAAGGATACACTCAAGTTGAAGGGGTTGATTTTGATGAGACCTTTGCCCCTGTAGCCAGACTGGAATCTATCAGACTCCTATTAGGAATTGCTTGTCTCCTGAAGTTCAAGCTATTTCAGATGGATGTAAAAAGTGCCTTCCTAAATGGGTACTTAAATGAGGAAGTTTATGTGGAACAGCCTAAAGGTTTTGTGGATCCAAACCACCCTGATCATGTCTACAAATTGAGGAAAGCTCTATATGGCCTGAAACAAGCTCCTAGAGCATGGTATGACAGGTTAACAAAATTTCTCTCAGACAAAGGATACAGAAAAGGAGGCTTGGATAAAACCCTCTTTTATAAAAATGAAGGAGGGAAGTTAATGGTAGCTCAAATATATGTTGATGACATAGTGTTTGGGGGAATGTCAGAACAAATGGTTAAACATTTTACTGACCAGATGCAGGCTGAATTCGAAATGAGTCTCATGGGAGAACTGACTTATTTTCTTGGACTGCAAGTCTCACAGATGCAGGACTCAATCTTTCTATCTCAAAGCAAGTATGAAAAGAACATTGTCAAGAAGTTTGGTATGGAGAATGCCAGTCACAAAAGGACTCCTGCACCTACTCATTTAAAGCTATCCAAAGATTCAAGTGGGGTTAAGGTGGACCAAAGTCTGTACATAAGCATGATAGGAAGTTTGCTGTACTTAACAGCCAGCAGACCTGACATTGCTTTTGCAGTTGGAGTTTGTGCAAGATACCAAGCTGATCCTAAAGTCAGTCATATCAACCAAGTCAAGAGAATTTTGAAGTATGTAAGTGGAACTTACAACTATGGCTTGCTATACTCTCATGGCTGTGAACCAACTCTGACTGGTTATTGTGATGCTGATTGGGCTGGAAGTGCTGATGATAGAAAAAGCACCTATGGAGGATGTTTCTTCTTAGGAAATAATCTGGTCTCCTGGTTCAGCAAGAAACAGAACTGTGTGTCTCTCTCTACTGCTGAAGCTGAATACATTGCAGCTGGTAGTAGCTGTTCTCAAATGATCTGGATGAAACAGATGCTTACTGAGTATAATGTCACACAAGATGTTATGACATTGTACTGCGACAATCTGAGTACAATCAACATTTCCAAGAATCCTATTCAGCATAGCAGGACCAAGCATATTGACATTAGACATCACTTTATCAGAGACCTTGTAGAAGAGAAGACGATTAAACTGGAACATGTTGCCACTGAGCTACAGCTGGCTGACATTTTTACCAAGGCACTTGATGCAAATCAATTTGAAAACTTGAGGGGCAAGTTGGGTATTTGCCAACATGAGGAATTGTAGCAATTAATTTTGCTTAAAACAAGGGTTGAAGGAGTTATTTTTGTTAAGTCTATTTTGAGTGGGTTAATCATATGTTTTCCCATTTCTTTCAAAATTATTAAGAAGTTGAATAGACACTCATTTGCCTCCTTCCTCTCTCGACTCTGCAACAAATCCCATTCTCTCAATCAAAGTTGCTACTGGTTTTCTAAGACTATCAAAATGTCTCAAACATCATCCTCATCCAAGACGACCGTTTCATCCTCATCCTCTGATAGAGATTCTCGGGAAATCACATCATGCATGGATTCTGAAGTTCTGGAGATTACTCCTCTTAGAGAAATGGCAACTAACCCCTCCAAGGTCAAAAAGCTGAGAACAAGGCATGCAGGAAGGTCTCAAGCTACTTCATCCGGTAATCCCTCTCAACCTTCATCTTCTGTACCAAATAGGGAAGGCTCAGCTTATGTTCATCAAGCAATAGCTAGGCTTGTTACAAGAATTTTGAGTGAGAACCACTTTGTACCTGGGATTTCTGTTCCATTAAATCAAGAATCAGCAAGCCCAAATGTTGAAGTAAATCCAGATGTCTCTGAGAATGTTGAGACTCCAAATGACAACATTCAGAAATCATCTGAAAACCTTGATGATATTCAGAACCCTTCAGAGAAGAATGTTGAACCACCTGTTATTGATGTGGATGAGGAATACTCAGACAATGAACTAATTGCAAATATCAACCCTAGCATAGCTAGGAGAATGATGAACAGAAAGGGTAATCAGGATGCTGCAAAATGTCTGACCAAAGAGAAACCTGCTGATAAGAAAACCAGGTCTGAAGGCAAGACTGGTGTGGAAACTGTGAAGACTGGACTGTCCAAAGGGAAGGTGAAAGCCCGAGTACATGCTGGGAGTCTCTCAAAGCCTGTGAGACAACCAATAGCAAAGAATAGGAAAGAGCCTGAACCTTCTGATTCTGATGAGGAATCAGAATTTGAAATTGATGCTGAAGACATTCCTCTCAGAAGGAAACTCCCTTCCAGCAAAATGGCTAGAGTTCCTGAAGTCCCCACTGACAACATTTCATTTCACCACCCTGAAAATGAAAACAGATGGAAGTATGTTTGCTTGAAGAGAATAGCCTTGGAAAGAGAACTAAACAATGGTGCCATGGATTGTAAGGAAATCATGGACCTAATCAAAGTTGCTGGACTAATGAAGATTGTGGAAAAGTTTACCAAATGCTATGAAAATCTTGTCAAGGAATTCATAGTGAATTTGTCTGATGAATGTGCTGATGGAAGGTCAGCTGACTTTGAATGTATCTATGTGAGAGGAAGAAAAGTTAATTTCTCTCCCTCTGAAATTAACAAATTCCTTGGAAGATCAAATGAGGCTTGCCCTGAACTAGAAGTTACTGACAATGAAGTATGCCAAACCATCACAGCAAGACAAGTCAAGTGCTGGCCCTTAAAAGGCAAGCTGAATGCTAGCAAGCTAAGCATAAAATTTGCCATTCTGCACAAGATTGGTGCAGCCAACTGGGTCCCTACCAACCATAAATCAACCATCTCTATAGGATTGGGGAGATTCATTTATGCTGTTGGAACCAGGACTGAATTTGACTATGGCAGGTATATATTTGATCAAACTTTAAAACATGCTGGAAGCTATGCTGTTAAAGGCCCTATTGCCTTTCCCTCCCTCCTATGTGGAATTGTCCTTGCTCAGTACCCTGACATCCTGGTGGAAAGAGATACTGCCTGCAAAAGAGCTCCTGCTCTTGGGTTACACTACAAGCTATTCCAGGGATCTCATGTTCCTGACATTGTCATGACATCAGCTGAGACATCAACTATAAAAACCCAGTCCAAAACATCTGATGTTATAGCTGTGCTGAAGGAAACCTGCAAAGAGCTGGAGACAAGGAAAAAGACTCTTGAGAACCTAATTGCCAGATTAGAACAGGAGGAGACTCAAGGACAAATAAGGGAAGAGGATGCTGCTGAAGATCAACTCAATGCTGAAGAAAGTGCCTCCTCTGAAGATGACAGTGCTTAAAGTTTGGTGGAGTTGACAAGCTTGATGCTGGTTCCTGTTGATGCAAGTGATTTCAGATTTTTTTTTGTTCTTATTACTCATTTTGGATAACTGTATAACATATAAGTACATGTATCTTTGGCCTATTTGTGGCTAAAGAGGGGGAGATATTTTGTGTTAATTACTTGGTAGACATTATATTTTTCTGCAGACATATTCATTCTACTGCTCTCTATTCTCTGATTGCTTAGGGGTTTTAGCCAAAAATCTGCCAAAGGGGGAGTTTGTAAGTGTTTAGTTATTGGCATGTATTTTTGGTAAAACCAGGTGTGTGAATGTCATGACTGATGTCATAACATTCTGGATTATTAGGTACTTTATGCAGAAAAAGTATGGCATACAGTAGCTGCTGTTAAGAGTGTGTATCTGAGCATTTTGCAATGATCACATTTATTACTTTCTACCAAAATCAGTAAACAGGAATTCTGATGTCATAACAAATTTTAAGACATCCTGTACTGATCTAACAGTTATGCAGTTTGGTTAATTCTGAGATTTTTCAAGAAGTTGGTTCATTCCTTCCAGAACAGAATCTCACGTGGACTTTAGGTTAACCTAGCTCAACCCTAATCTGGTTGATAAAGTCTTGTGACCAAGTCTTGAGGTTAACCCTAATTAACCCTAGCTTTTCGTGGAAGCCCTAACTGAAGAAACAGCTGCATATATATTCAATAGGAAAGCTGATTGGATATTAACCCCCTGAGACAGAAGATCAATTAGGAGCTGTATAGTTTTAACTGCTGTAATCCAAGCAAGTATCATTGTGATAAGTGACTTGGAATAGGTTTTGATTGTAAGGGTTTTGTGTATCACTTAAAGCTTTGAAGCAAGAGTGTTTGTGTCTCTTGACTAAAGCTTTGATGCAAAGTCAAGATAGGTTTATGTATCACTCAAAGTTGTGAAGCACGAGTATTTGTGTTACTTGATTAAAAGCTGTGAAGCATAATCAAGTGTATGTTCTGAAGAGTGTCTTCATTATTTCATTAGTCAATTGTTTAAGTATCACTGTTGTGATTGAGGGGGAGTGAGTAGGAACTCAGGTTTAAGTTGAACTTAGATTGAAGTTGCATTGGATAGGTCTTAAGTGAAGGAGATAAACTGGTTGGTTTATTCCTGAATTAATATCTCTTATAGTGGATTTCCTCCCTGGCTTGGTAGCCCCCAGAGTAGGTGTTGTTTCACACTGAACTGGGTAAACAATTGACTGTGTTCTTTACTGTTTTTATTTACTGTCTTATAGAAAGTCAGATACGGTGTCATAACATTCACTGTGACATTAAGTATCTGCTGCCAGAATTTCACTCTTCACACTCCCCATTCCATATTTTGCTAAAACATACAAGAACATCATACCCCCTGCTTGGGCTCGTAATGGGCCTAATCCCAACTGTTTTTCACACCTCCCTTATTTTACTATATAATTAAGCTTGCACCCCCCTGAGTCTAATTAATTTTATTTATTTCTTTTTATAATTCAATTATTATTTCTATCCTTATATATATATATATATATATATATATATATATATATATATATATATATATATATATATATATATATATATATATATATATATATATATATATATATATATATATATATATATATATATATATATATATATATATATATATATATATATATATATATATATATATATATATATATATATATATATATATATATATATATATATATATATATATATATATATATATATATATATATATATATATATATATATATATATATATATATATATATATATATATATATATATATATATATATATTATGTATTTATAATAATAATAATTATTATCATATGATGAATTTTTCTATTATTATTATTATTATTATTATTATTATTATTATTATTATTATTATTATTATTTTTATATTATTATAAATTGTTGTAGTTAGTTAATTTTTTTTACTTATTATAATTATAATTATTATTTATAATTCCCTTTTATGAAAATATTATTATTAATATATTTACTATTAAATATTATTATATGATCAAACAAATTATTTCATATTAAAATCACATTAATTATTTAATATATATTATTTGCATTAAATCTTTTTTTATCATGCATTAATCAAGATCTTCGCAAATAATACGATTAAAAAACACAAACAAATCTTAAAACTATTTTCGCAATAAACTAAACTAATCAACTGTCTTTTTGCAAATGGGTTTCAACTAGTTTTGACTTACTACGCACTCAGTCAAAATCTCTGCAATCACTACTCCCGACCGAGTGCAAAGTGATTCAAAATATGTTGGCAAACCCCTAAATGACACCAACCCATACGAACTACGAATTGGGACTCTGATTCCTCATAAGAGGATACGTATGCATACGATCAAAAATCGTGGTGAGTCTTTCTAATTAAAACTTAAAACCCTGTTTATCCCAAACCTAAACCTAGAGTTTAATATCCTTGTGAACAAGGTGGATGAAGGGTGCCTAACACCTTCCTTTTATCCAATTGAGTCCGAAACCTAGAATCTCTTTCTGCAAATTAGGGTTTTCTGTTAGGTTCCCTTCCCTAGGATAAAAACTAATAGTGGCGACTCTTAATTTAAAAACCAGTTGCTACAGCTGGCGACTCTCCTTAACCTTATGTTTAAGTATTCTTGGGGGTTTCTTATCTTTATTTGCTTTATTTAATGCATTTTTTTATTTACTGCATTTATTTATTATTGTCTATTATTTTACCATTATATATTTATTGTGTGACGGGAATTTTATTTCAAAAAATATTCTCAAATGACCTTAGCAAGAAGGTTCGTCTATTAGCTTAGGGGGTACATCATCCCTGCGAGTTTATGTGACGACTTCGCCTAGAGTCGGTGACCTTCTGAAAAAGGAATACTTATCGATAGATATCCTCTTGACGAGTAGGACTTTGGAAGGCCACCCATGACTCTTTGTAACGGACTTAACCTAAAATCTCATGACAAGCCCTTTCACGACTTTGAGACGAAAGTTTCAGTCTGTAAAGAGGCTCCACCTAAGGGAGGTCCTTATGCCTTTTCCCTCTGGTGTTATTCATGACACCCTTAAGGAAGCCACCTTTTGGGAGGGTAGATCAACTGTAGGTCAAGATTAAGGAGCCTACCTTCTAAGGGTACTTATCACAAAATCCCGTCACTCAACCCTACACCTACGCATTCACACATTTCATGTTTTCTTCATACATTCATCATATATTCGTCACCCGTTTCTTTGTCTTATTCACGAGGTACATAAAAAAATCAAGATCTCGGTGACTGCCTTTAAAAATGGATGTCGAAAGAAACAACTTGTCCGCGTCAGTGCGCCGAACATATCTGAAAATTAAGGCCACAAAAGGGAAATAATATGCTGAAGACTTTCTCAAGTTTTGTCTAGCAACAATGGATGGCTTCAAGAGCAGATATCTGCAGGCGCTCCTAGAAGACTTATTTCCTTTTTTCCTGATTTCATGCAAATAAAGTTTTTGCTTAAGATTGTAATATTTTTAAATACCTGAATTACGTTACTTTTAATAAAGGCGTTTTGTTTACACACACCATTTACGTATCTATTTTAAAGATCGTCGCCAAGTAAAATAATAAAGGACAAGCATGTACCCAGCAGAATAAGACATTTAAAACAGTAACCATTTCATATTCATACACATTCATTCGCACGTATGCATTCATGAACACCCGCATATCATGTCAAAACTCATTTTTCCACAAACATCTCTCCAACTGAACCATTGGTAGAAGAAGATCGCCACCTCCTTAGCCTCCATACCAAACTAGGGCTTATCAACAAAAAGAAATGGAGAAAATCGAGGAAACTCAGGCTGTGTTCAAAGAGGATCTCGCCCAAGTAAAGGGCGACGTAAGTTCAATGAAAGGAGATTTGAGTCAAGTTTTTCTGGCTTTGAAGAACATTATTGATAGGCAAAACCAAATTCCCAGGGTAGCTTTTGAGGAAGTAGCCCAGACTATTGGTGCATCAAGCGGTCACCAACTAAGGAAAAAGTCATAGGCAGGACTCCAAAAGTCCGTCATAGCCCAACAAGAAGCAGAAACTGAAGGGTTTGTCCCACCACTGCCTAAAGCAGGGGCATCTCGTACCCTGCAGATTTCGACCAATGATGTAGATGATTACTTGGACCTATAATACGGAGACCACGACCCATAGGATGCAACCATACTCCCTCAAAGATAACTGGTACTCATGATGTTGATAATCCATTAGTGATGAATCAGTACAAATACCTGGAGGAAAGATTAAAAGTTATGGAGGGTTTTGATGCTTTCGAAGTAGACGCTCTCGAAATGGGCCTAGTTCCAGATGTGGTGATTCCACCAAAGTTCAAAGTACCTAACTTTGAAAAATACAAGGGGCTCACTTGTCCAAGAAATTATCTTCGTATGTATTGCAGGAAGATGCATGCCCATGCCCATGATCAGAAGCTGATGATTCACTATTTTCAAGATAGCCTGAGTGGGGCATCTTCAGACTGGTATATGCAATTGGAGAGAACACATATTCGAACCTCGACAGATCTTGCTAATGCTTTCCTAAAGCATTACAAATATAACTTGGACATGACGCCTACCCGCATGCAACTCCAGAATTTGTCCCAGAAGAAAGAAGAGTCCTTCAAGGAGTACGCTCAGAGATGGAGGGAATTTGCATCCCGTGTGCAACCCCCACTGTTAGAGAAGGAGTTAGTAGACAAGTTCATGGGGAATTTGCACGGGTTGTATCATGAGATGATGGTTGGAAGTATCTCCTCGGGGTTCTCAGACCTAATAACCACCGGATAAATAATCCAGATAGGGATAAAAAGTGGGAAGATATCAAAGGGACCATCAAATGCTCCCTACAATTCAAAGTGGCCTGCTTCAAACCTCTCCAAAGGAAAAGAGGGAGAAATTAATGATGTAGCGTCACAACCCAGGGTACAACAACCATTAGTGATCCCACTAGGGAAACAACAAGGCAGAAGGCCACCCAGGAAATTTGATCCACTCCCTATGCCACCCAGTCAACTATTACAATAACTAGTTAAGGCATCCTTAGTGGAACTCAGGCCTCTAGCTCCTCCATTCGGGCCACTCCCACAAAGATACGATACCAACGCCAGGTGCGAGTATCATGCTAATTCTCCTGGACATACCATAGAGCAATGTTGGCCGTTTAAACACAAGGTGCAGGATATGTTGGAATCTCAAAACATCACCTTTGAGAAACCCAACATCAAATCAGACCCTACGCCTTCGCACGATGGGTTGACAATAAATGAAATTGAAATAGCCACTGACTCTGGGGCAAGCAAACAAGCCAAAACCTTTATAAACTCACTGAAAGAATATTGGATGTGGACTCCCGCTATAACATAATGAAGCTTTCGAAAGAGTTATATAAAGGCTAGGGGACTAGGGGATAGTCCAGTTCGCACAATACCCTGAAGGAAAATATAAAGATGCTCTGAAGGGCGAAGCACATTTTCCTTCGATCCAAGAGACTTTTGTCAACAATGGAGTAGTGCGTGGCAGACATGGGGCAAAAATATCCAAAAAACCCAACACTGAAGGGGCAACTGAATTCATCCGAGAATGTGCCCCAGGAGAAAAACTCAAAAGATGGATGACCGTGGAGATTCTTGAGATCTTTTTATTTCCTAATTAAATTTTCTTGTTTTTGAAAGAACCTATGTCACACCTGGGGCATATGGGTTGCTTGTAAGGGTTCCCCCGTTTTATTTCAGAGAATATTTACGATTAATAAAGTTATGTTTTGTTTTCAATCAAGATCCCTATCTTTATCTTGCATTTATATATTAAATTTAAAAAATGGCAATACTTTCTCTGCATATGCTTTTTCAAATCTCATATACTAAATCTGCACCAAAACATGATAAGTGTGCAAATTCATGCTCAAAACCACCGATAATACTACTCCTGCGATTTGATATAATTCTGATGCTCCTATCGACCCAGCTAAAGAGGAAGATGATAAAGATGTTGAACTCTCTAAGAAAATGGAAGGGAAAAAAAAGAAAAACTAACAATACACAACCATATCAAGAGGATATTAAAACCATTAATCTAAGCACAAGGGAAGATCTGAAAGAAACCAAGCTAAGGGGCAATGTTAGAGCGGAGCCACAAAGAAGATGATCAAGTTATTGCGCATAGCTACAGAAATAGGCCAAGGCCAAATACAGACAGTGCTGTAAAAATAAGCAACTACGAAATACCAAGATCTGACAAAAAACCCGAGCCAGGGGCACGTTGGGTATCCATGTTCAACGAGGCTTCAAATGCACTAGAGCACAATATAGGGGAAGTTTCGGCTTCTCCAAAGAATGATCACAAACCATATGCCAAGTCGATAGTGAACGGGATACTAAACACCCAAAACCGGTTCCATATCGGGATCATGTTTTGAAGACTAACTGCGGAATTCACAAAAATCATTTTCAGCCACGTCCCACGAAAAGGAAATCAAATGACAGACGCCTTAGCAACTATATCATCTATATTCAAAGTAACTTGGTCAAACCACGATCCGCGCATCACGAAAAAACACAATCAAGAGCCCGCACATTGTCTCGCTATCAAAGAAATACCGGATAATAATCCTTGGTTTTATGACATCATGAAATACCTCGAAAAATAAGAACATGCCTCCAGCATCGACAAACGAACCCCTCGAAAATTAGCCTCGAAATTCTTTCAAAGTAACGGTATACTATACAAGATGAACCACGACATGGTCTAATACTCAAGAAGATTCTTCTACCGCGCCTCGACTCGCGTGGTAAATGGACACCCAATTACAAAGGTACATACATAGTCAAAACAACATTCTCTGGTGGTGGTTTTATCTCCACAACAATGGATGGGGAAGAACTACCGCGTTCGGCAAATTCAAACGTAGTAAAAAATACTATGTATAAGAAGCTCGCTAAGCTCGAACCTTAAACACGCGACTTAGGCAAAAGGAGCGTCCCGGTGGATAGAAACCCTAAAGGGCGATCCTGGCAAAAATTAGGGGCATATAAACAAAAAAATTATCCTGGTGGATTGAAAACCCAAAAGGGAAATCCAGGCAAAAGTTAGGGATTTCATACAAAGAAATAAAGAACCAAAAAGACTACGATCTAAGAACTGCGACTACGAACCACAAAGGGGGAGATAGATCTGAATCATACAACTTAGAAGCAAAGGAGATAAGATCATTAAAAGGATATTGGGGAACAACAACAGTAATTATCATTTTCATTGCCATTTACAGTTTTAAAGATTTCTGTAATTACCTTTTTCTAGGAATTGCATCTTGTATTCTTGCCTATTCAGAGGCCTATCAATAAAACAGTTGCTTTCTTTGCATCTTTCAAAATTGCGTTTTTCTTTTCTCAGACATGTTCACAAAATACTACGATTATTACTTGTGAATATTGTCTTGAAATCATTTCGGGGATTAACAAAATAAGAGCATTTGATAAAACATCGAAAAAACATTTTGGTTAGGAAAATATTGAAAGAAAATCCACGTCTACGTCCATGCACATGGCTATGCCCATGTCTAAGCTCACAATGCAAGGACTATACACATGTCCCTGTCTACGCATGCGCTTACAACACAAAAATCTATACACATATCTACTCCTACATCTATATATCTGTACACAACGTCTACGTCTACGTCAGCGCCTATGCTTGCACTCAACAATACAAAGTCTATACATATATCTACGCATCCCTACGCAAAGTCTACGTCCATGTCAGCGCCTATGCCTATACTTGCCACACAAAGTCTACGTCCGCACATGTGTGCTCCGGCCAATTCTATACATATGTCTACGCTTAGGCTTGCACCTACAACATACGAATCTACGTACATCTACGCTTACACCTACGCTTACAGAGACCATACATATGGCAATACATATGTCTACACCTACGCTTACGACATGCAAATCTACGCATATGCCATTATCTATGTCTATGCCCGTAATACAAAATCAATGCTCAACTTTTGCTAACATTGCCCACCGCGTTCAAGTTCAACAATGCTACGATGACACGACATACAACGCCATGAATTGGTAACTCTAAGCCAATGGTTTAAAGGAGATAATGCCAGAAATAGTCTTTATAACATTTCATACATACACACATTTTGCATATCTCAAGCATACGTACCCTATACATTTCAATATTTAATACACTCAGGGTTCCATATTAATATCAAATATCATACACGTCGCATACATACAACATCCAGTACGCATGCATACACAGGTATCACCTAGCAAACAGACAAATAATTTCACCCTCGATTCAACTATCTAAGGGTCGACCAACACAATACTTCTCCTACAATTCAACCCGTCACCTCAGTCTTCATGCCGTGACACATTCAGCTCATCACCTAAGTCTTCCTGCAGTTATGAGTTCCTTACAAACCCATTACATTTCCTATGAGCCACAATGTATTTGCAAAATTCAGAACATTGCCTCTAAGCTGCAAAGTATTTGAAAACTCAACACATTTCCTCTAAGCCGTAATGCATTCGCAAAACTCCGTATGTTGCCTTTAAGCCGCAACGCATTGTAAAAACCCATTGCATTGCCTCTAAGCCGCAACGCATTTTCAAAACCCATTGCAATTCCTCTAAGCCGCAATGTATTCTCAAAACTCAGTACATTGCTTCTAAGCCGCAATGTATTTGCAAAACTCTGTACATTGCCTCTAAGCCGCAATGTTTTGCAAAACCTAGATTATCGCCTTGGACTTCATACAACAATGTTTGAAATAACAAATTTAGCTTATAGCAACAGACTTCACGCAGTGATTTTCAAACCTTGCCCATTTCCTCAGACTTCATGCAACAATGTGTTTCTTATTCTACGACACAGATCATTGCCTCGGAATTCATGCAGCGATGTTCGAAACCAAATTTAGCTTATCACATCAAACTTCACGCAGTGATTTGCGAACCTAACCCATTTCCTCAGACTTCATGAAGCAATGTTCAAAACCAAGTTTAGCTTATAACATCAGACTTCATGCAGTGATTTGCAAACCTAATCAATTGCCTCAGAATTCATGCAGCAATGTATTTCGTTATGCCGAGTTCCAGACCATCGTCTTAGACTTCATGCAACGATGTTCGAAACAATACATTTAGCTTATCACATCAGACTTCACGTAGTGATTTGGAAACCTGACCCATTGCCTCAGACTTCATGCAGCAATGTGTTCCAAACTCCAGACCATCGTCTCAGACTTCATGCAACGATGTTTGAAAAAACAAATTTAGTTTATCACATCAGACTTCACGCAGTGATTTGCAAACTTAACCCATTGCCTCAGACTTCATGCAACAATGTGATCCAAATTCCAGATCATCGTCTCAGACTTCAAGAAGCAATGTTCGAAAACAAATTTAGCTTATCACATCAGACTTCACACAGTGATTTGAAAACCTAACCCATTGCCTTAGTCTTCATGCAATAATGTGTTCCTTTATTCCACAAAATCCAGCCTATCGCATCAGACTTCACGCAGCGATTTGCGAACCAAACTCATTGCCTTAGACTTCATGCAGCAATGTATATCTCACTATTCCATAACACAATCCATCGCCCCAGACTTCATGCAGCGATGTCCGAAAACCAAATCTAGCTTATCGTCTCAGACTTCATGTTGCGATGCTCAAAAGAAAACAAAAACTTGAACCCATTGCACCATACTTCATGCAGCAATGTGTTTCTTTATCCCAAAACTCTAGCCCATGGCCTCAGTCTTCAAGAAGCCATGCATCATCAATTATTGTTGTATTCATCCTCCAAATGGGCGAATAATTAAAACCAATCCAAGACGTGCAAAATTGCGCTCTTAAGTTCAAAGCCACCTGCCTCATAATCAAACCCCGGTAAGTGATACATCATCGACTTTTCCTACTTCCTTAAGACTCTTAAAGGTATGCTATATCAGTGTAACCTTATTTTTGCCTACTTCTAGAATGCACAAGACTAGAGTTTTTTCATGCTATTCGACTGGAAGATGATTGAATAGGGGAAGTTGTCGTACCCCAAATTTATCCTACCTCGATGATTTTATTTTTCGAGATTAAAGTAGACGAAATATTTAATTAAAGATGGTACAACAGTATCTGATGGCCCATCTCTATCCAAGACGATTAGGGGGTGTATTTTAATTTGGGAAGGTGGGGCTTTTTGAATCAGAAAGACCCATAAACTTATTCGCGAAGCATGTTGGCCAAAGGCCCATGCGATTCAAAAAAATTAAACTATCAAGTTTTTAATTACTATTGTTGTTAGTAAAAAGAAGGGGTGTGATTACACATTACAGGCCCATTGGGGTTTCTAAATCGGTCCATCTGTCATTTCTATTGCTGATTTATTAAAGAAAATTAGTATGAAGTGTTTGCTGTTATCATCACTTTTTAAAGGAAATTCTTCTTTGCAACCAGTTAAAAGAAATTTATTTCAGTTGTTACTAAAAAGGTGGTAAGTTGTTTGGTTAAAAATTATTTGTTTATTGAAAGTATTGTTTTGGATTTGTTACAAATTATAGGCCCATTATGTTTTAAGCGCATTAAGTGTTGTGTTGCTGTTTCTTAGAAAAGAAAAGAAGCATTGATATTAAAAATGTTTGTTATTATTTTAATGATGAATGGTAAGAGAGCGTGGTTTATTTATGTGCTTATAATAATGTTTTCATTAGATTTAATATTATTCACTTTATTAAGGATTCTGATTCAAAAAAGTGTTGTTGGATCGAATTTTAAAAAAAAAAGAAAAAAAGATTTAGGCTCAATACAGTTAACATAGCAGCGCAAAGCCCAATTAGGGACACACTGCTACTGTTCAGATTAATCCCAAATTAAATAAAACTAAAAAAAATCTAGAACAAAAATAATAAACATATCAAATCTGGAAATTAAATTACAAAGCGCAAAACCAAATCTACAGTAAATCACAAATTGACAGAATTAAATCCAGCATAATCCAAATATTACAGTAATAAAAAATATTCAATCAATAATTCGAATCAAATTACAATCACTAAAACCTAATCCCTAATTTATCTCATAATCTCTAAATCTATGTTGTAACGCTAAAAAACCCTAAAAGACTAAACTATAAATAAACAGAAAATATACAGAAGAGGGGGGCGAATCGTTTACAGAAACAAAAAGGGGGATTTTGGATAGAAAAGAGGGAAGGAGGATTTTTTGCAGAAACAGGGAAAGGATAAACATATATTGGCAGAAGAAGAATAAGCTTTCTGGAAGAATGGAAGAACCACCTTGTTGAAGACCGTAGTTAGAGGCGATTAGGGTTTCAACGCCTGAAACCCTAATCGTGTGACATCATCTCCGCCACTGTTGCAAACCTAATTTCTAACCGTGTGAGCGGCGGCCACCACCATCTTCAATCCCTCAATCAACGCCTGCAAAAGGAAAGGTAAAGGGATTAATACCCAAATCAGAAAAGCAATCGGAAGAAGCTTGTAAAGTCAGAATCATGAAATAACGAAAAGGGTAAAACAATTTTCTTGGTTATCTTTGTTGACTTCTCGTGTATTTGGGGGGGGGGGGGGTTGGTAAGTGATTTGTAGGAAAGGGGTTCCATTGGGGGGAGCGGCGCTGCGGATACTAGTGCTTGGGGGTGAAGATGAAAGAGTTTGATGTAAACGAGAGGAGGAGAGAAAAACGCGTTTGCTGTAAATGAGAAATGCGAAACTAATCTTGACTTGTTAATTTCGTATTATCTAGTATATACGCGCCTATCAGAATTATCGTGCACCTTCGCTTCCTTCCCTTTGATCATCATCAGACGACCATTAAGCCAAGTCTGATTGTAACATCGTACACCCGCACCACACGTGATTACCCTGACCCTCCTCAATTCGCCTATGGGCCAAGCCCATTACTCTTCACACTCCCCATTCCATATTTTGCTAAAACATACAACAACAACATACCCCCCTGCATGGGCTCGTAATGGGCCTAATCCCAACTGTTTTTCACACCTCCCTTATTTTACTATACAACTAAGCTTGCACCCCCCTAAGTCTAATTAATTTTATTTATTTATTTTTATAATTCAATTATTTTTTCTATCTTTATATATATATATATATATATATATATATATATATATATATATATATATATATATATATATATATATATATATATATATATATATATATATATATATATATATATATATATATATATATATATATATATATATATATATATATATATATATATATATATATATATATATATTATGTATTTATAATTATTATTATTATTATTATTAAATGATGAATTTTTCTATTATTATTATTATTATTTTTATAGAATTATTATAAATTGTTGTACTTAAATAATTTTTTTACTTATTATAATTATAACTTATTATTTATAATTCTCTTTTATGAAAATATTATTATTAATATATTTACTATTAAATATTATTATATGATCAAACAAATTATTTCATATTAAAATCACATATATTATGTTATATATATTATTTGCATTAAATCTTTTTTTATCATGCATTAATCAAGATCTTTGCAAATAATACGAATAAAAAACACAAAAAAATCTTAAAACTATTTTCGCAATAAACTAAACTAATCAACTGTCTTTTTGCAAATGGGTTTCAACTAGTTTTGACTTACTATGCACAATCAAAATATCCGCAATCACTACTCCCGACCGAGTGCTAAGTGATTCAAAATATGTTGGCAAACCCCTAAAAGACACTAACTCATACGAACTACGATTTGGGACTCTGATTCCTCATAAGAGGAAACGTAGGCATATGATCAAAAATTATGGCGAGTCTTTCTAATTAAAACTTAAAACCCTGTTTATCCCAAACCTAAACCTAGAGCTTAATATCCTTGTGAATAAGGTGGATGAAGGGTGCCTAACACCTTCCTTTCGTCCAATTGAGTCCGAAACCTAGAATCTCTGTTCGCGAATTAGGGTTTTTTGTTAGGTTCCCTTCCCTAGGATAAAAACTAATAGTGGAGACTCTTGATTTAAAAACCAGTTACTACAGCAGTCACATCGAGAAATCTCTTCAAATTTTCGCCAATCTGGGGCAGTTATGTCAAGATTCGAATAATCTCTTAAAGCACCGAGTAATCAGTGTCCATTACCCAAGTGTTGTTAAAGCCACTTCTAACATTGGTTAGTCAGGTGTAGTGTTCCGAAGTACATAACACTGGGGTAACTTATCCATAATGGCACAGATCTCAGGAAGTCCTCTCGAGGCAAATCTTTTCAAAGGTCAATAAATCTGAAGCAGTTACGTCGAGATTCGAAAAATCTCTCCATGAACCAATTATGTAAGAGAACTATTCAGAGCTTAAGGTACATTAGGAAAAATCATCTCAAGTCAGTATGGTACCATGTTTCTACAAGGACCTCCTTAATTCAAATTCCTTCACACTATACCTAGGGCACGTTTGGTGTGATTTCTTTTGCAAGGATTGTCATCACTTGCTTATGTGTAGTTTGCCAACACCAGAAAAACATCTTTCAAGATGACTACGGTATCCTTAGCTTTGGTCATTTTCCCAGTAACACTGAAGTTTCTACTTCTCTCCAGTGAGTCTCCCCGAGCAGAGAGTTTGATTGACTAGAATTCTTGGATATTTTCCCAACAAAACTTGAAGTTTTATTCTCCCAGCATCGCCTAGCGGAAAATCTTTCGTCTGAAAGTTGTGATTAATGAGATTTCCTAGTATAGAATCTTCATTACCCAACAAATGTTTATGTTAAGTTATGCTCATTTAGAAAATGTCTATTCCCCAAAGTAGAGTTTCTTTCTCCAGTTGAAAGTTCAAGTTGAGAATTTTCTTATTCCCCACACAAAGTTGCTTCACGAACTTTTCTTATTCAAGAATTTTCCCTGTCCCCCCAACAGAAGCATCCTTTTGAGATTCCTTATGATAATAATTTTTTCTCATCCACTAGACAAATGTATTCAATATTATTCCTTTTCCTCATCTGGGACATGTTGAAGATTATCTCACTCCCCAGAAGAGGCTACTTTCTGAGATCTCTTGCTCAGGATCTCTCATTTCCCCAACAGAGTTTCCTTATTGAGATCTCTTACTCAGGAATTCTCATTTCCCTAGCTAATTTGTTTCATTGAAAGTTCTTATTCAAAGATCCCCCCTTTTCCCCATCAGAGTTTTATCCTGAATGTTGATAAGTTTCACATCCCTAGAGGAGTACGATGTTGTGGCTTCTAGCCCGAGGATCATATATCTCTAACAAGGCTCATTCTTATTTGAAGATCATTCTTAAATCCCTATCAGAATTGTTTTATCAATATTTGTTGGTGAAAGATTCTCGTATCTCAAACAATAGCATATTTTGCTATATGATCTTATGCAAAGATTACCTTATATCCAGCAAGAGTCATGTTCCTAAGTTCTCTTATCTCCAGCATGGGTCCTCATATCCCCAATAGTACGAGTTTTTATCATCCCCGACGAGAGGTTCATAAATTACTCCTCAAGCATTTAGAGGTGAATTTTGATATCTATTAGTGTCATCCCTAGCAACACCCAATATCCATTGGTGCATCTTCTCAAAATTTATAATTTTGGTTTGATCTTCTCCAGCAGAGTTTTCGATTTATTTTTGCAACTCCATTCAGAGTTTGTAGCCCGTATTTACCGATTACTTAGTTTGTTACTCCCCATAGAGCTTCAACTTTTCAAGGGCTTCTCTTCAACGGTTCCTCATATCTTCTTCAAAATCATGCATCATCGTATCGCATCTTCAAAGTGTATTATTTCCATTCTCTTTTGGAACATTATACCATATAAAAACAATTTAAACATGCATAGAAACATAAGCCAATGTTGTTTCCCATTTTACCTAGTGAAGTTTCTAAAAAATTTTGGATTATCCCCCCCAGTAAGGTCACTTTATCTTTAGCTTCCCAGTTTTCACACCTACAAGTATCCTTTTGATGTTACCATCAGGTTATCGAGTGTCTACTAGTTATCTTTGGTAATGGTCTAGTTCTTCCCTGACACAATTTTCTCGGGTTAAGTGCCTACTACCCTTCTTGGTCCATTTCAATATCTATTGGTGTACCTTTCGAATCTAGTTTTACCCTGTTATTCCTTTTGAGCTTAGTATCCACAAGTTGCTCTTAGGTCGAGTGTTTACTCGTTACTTGTGCGTTCTACCCAGTTTTATCCTGGTCTTCATCTTTAGACTAGTCTCTACTACTAGTGTTCTTGAGTCGATTCTTTACTCGTTATATGTCTCTTATATCCCTTGGATTATTTCAGTATCTAATGACTCTCCTCGATCGACTAACAAGTGTCTTTTTGAAATACATGCACTTTCTAGTCACCTAGTTATATGACCCAATTTTTATTGCTGTTCTATTGAGTACTTCTTCAGAGTCTAGTTTCTAGTAGTTTCTCTTTGGTCGAATGTCTATTCATTACCTTGTCTGCATACCAGTTTCTACCTGGCACATTCTTTATAGTACTCCCTAAAGGCCGAGTCTCTACTCATTACCTTTCCTCAATCTCACCAGCGTTCAGCTAGCATGCAAATGGTTTTAGTTTAGTGTCTATTGTACCTTGTTAATCGAGAACAGATTAGTTTGATATTACCCGTTGGATACAATGTCTATTATTATCTTTAGAGTCTAGTTTCTACTAGTCCTATCTTGGGTTGAGTTTCCACTCATTTTGGTTGTTTGTGAACCAGTTCGGTCCTGACGCATCACCTTATAGAGCCTAGTTTCCACTAGTCCTCTTGGGTTAGTTCCAATTTCTATTGGTTTACCTTTTTAAAGTCTAACCTCTATTGGCATACCTTTTGACTCTAGTTTCCACTGAAACTTTTGGTAAGGTCTAGTATCCACTAGTTTTCCCCTACTTTGCTCATGATAACCGCAAACCTAATCTAGTTTGTTTGATACCATACAATTTCATGAAAATACAAAAATACAGTTACTAGTGTTTCAGCACCTTTGCTTTGTCCAAAGTGCAAAATTTTGGGTTCTTTTAGTATTCAATCCACTTCCACCTTGAATGTTCGAAAGTTCTCGCTTTTTCTCACTTATCAGGTTTAAGATGATTGAATAGGGGAATCTGATGGACCCAAAATTTTCCCTCTTCTTTTTACCTTATATTGCTTATGTTTCATCATACACATTCGTGCATTTTAATGGGATCAAGGTACTTTGGTTCTCATGTTCTTCTACAAGCTATGGAAAATGGGTTTTATTGACAATCAGTGCAAAAAGGGTCTCATGCTCTCACCCTTTGGGTCACTCAAGCTACAAGGATTTCTCATACCTCAAGACATTTCATTTGTCTCATTGATTCATTAGAAGATTTAGAATTGCAAGTTTGTTGAAGCTAGTCAATTCCTCCTATCTCATTGATCTTTTAGCCCTTTTCTGATTGATCAAGTGTGTGGTACCTCCATGAACAAGCTTGGTAAAGTATTGTCATGATCGTGTCCTACAAGACATCTTCGCTCAAGGGATTCTCCCTCATACTTAGAGGAATTAGGGTTTTGAAGTTAAGCAATCACCTCCTATCTTTTCATATGAAAATTAGGGTTTTGGTCAAAGTCAATCTCCCATTGACTTTTTGAGAAAAACTTAATTTCATGGTTATCTATATGTTATAAGGTGCTTAGGGATGGAAAATTATCCATTGAATTTGATTGGAAGATTCTCAATTGCTCAGATGAATTCAAATCAATTGAATTAAGGAAAAGTCAACCATGTAGTCAAATATGGTCAATGTGCAAGATTTGATCAAGAAATTCCCAAGGATTCTTCAAAGATCAAGATTGGTGCAAAGTTACCCAATTTGAAAATTAGGGTTTTATGAAAATTTTCCATATTTGGCAAGTTACATTTGCTTGATCAGTCATCTTCATGCCAATTTTTAACCAAGATGTGAGCTCCAATTCAATTTCAACTCTTCATTAATGTTTTTCTTTGTTCAAAGATATTTCCAACCATGTAAATAACTTTCCAAATGGGTCAAAATTATGCAAATTATGGTTGTTAGAAGTGAAGCATTTCAAGTGTTTAAAATCTCAACACTTTGTGAAATTCTCACTAAGTTATTTTCAAGCCAAATTGCTCATTTTCGTGCTCATATTTGAGGAACTTACAAGCCTCCAATCAATTTTCTTTCAAAATCAAGATTGTTCTACATAAATTAAGCTATAAAAAGAGTATAAGAACTCCTCAAATGATGCAGAATGGATAGAGAAATAAACATAAGGCTGGAAGAATTTCATGGGCATCATGTGCACTTCATCTGGCCAGGTCCTTGGCACACTCAAATCACTAAACCCGGGCTAACTTTTAAAGGTTCCATAAGATTATATTCAATTTTATTTCTTCATGAACATTGTTAAACATGAGAAGGGCTTTCCAAAAAGTTAAAAATCATTCAAAATCATTGAGTATTGAAGGAGAAAAAGAGAATAGGTTGAGGGAATTTTACATGGGCACGAGGCATGCAACATGACAAGTCAGAATTTGAGAATTCTCAACACATGACAAATTTTTGCTGCACGATTCTCTTGCTGAAGCTTAGTTCACACACCCTTTTGTTTTGCACACCTCATTCTATTCCCAAATAATCCAAACAAAATGCAATCTCATGCATAATCACGCTTCCCTCGTGTCTTACCAAAAATGGCAAAATTCTTTCCACTCTCTTTCTCACCCCATGTGCAACCTGACAGCTCATCACACACACGTATTACACTCACTCTCCACTCTCTATTTTTCTCTCCAAAATGCAGCTAACATCACAACAACACAACATGAAACGCAGGCTACATGTGATTTCATTCTCACTCAAAACTTGTTGAGAAAACTTTGCTTAACTGTGGATAGTTGCTTAACCTCGCCTCCAACAGTTATAAAAGAAGCCTTCCTCTCTTCATTCATACACACAATCGATTCACACAGAAAGCACAATCTCTCTCTCTCAATTGCTCTCAATTTTCTCTCAAGTAGCAACTATCAGGTTTGAGATTTCTGGGAAAATTATTGAAAGTTCTTGTTGTATTCTTCATTATTCATGTGATTCTAGGGTTCTCAAGCTTGCCTACACAATTTGAAGAGCCAATGGAGCTTCTCCACTAGGTAACTCTTCAAACTTCCATAGATATGTTTTCTTAAGCTTGCATCTGTGTTTCTAGTTACTTTTAATTGTTTAATTCGTGTTCATGATGTTCTTAGCTGGCCAAACAATAGGTTTTATGTATAAAATTGTGTGAATCTGAGCTTGTATCGTGTTCTAAAATTTGTGTGAAAATATGAAAATCTTTGAATGTTTGATCCAATTTCTCTGTGATTCAATGATTGATTGATGTGATTCTTGGTATCATGTTGTATATCTCCATGAGATCTACAACTTTGCTTTAGATCTCATGAAGTTTCATGGAGAAACGAGTTTGAAATCTTGATATGAAGTTCAATGAACACACAATGATTTAGGGTTTGTTTAAACAGTTTGAACGAAGAAGATGAATTATGATTGGCTGATTTGAATTCCCCGGGGCCCGCACACGCTTTTTCTTTTATATTGTATATTATTTTGTTCTAATTTCGCTCTACTCTTTACAATTAACTTCATGATTTTATTTTAAATAGTTGATTTAAAAGTTATGGAAAAAATTGACAATGATCTTTAGTGAGTCTATTTTATTTCCATGATTTTTATTTCAATTTTTGAAAATAAGAAACACATTAATTAATTCATTTGATTAAATGTGTTTTTCTTGTTTCACTTGAGTTTTAATTTTGTCTATGATTTTCCTTCAACCTGAAAAATTGTGCAAAAATATGTGTGTTGATCCTTAGAGTTTTATCTAATTTTTGGTTATCTTAGACCAAATTTAATGGAATTTTATATTTGGTAAATCAATATTGAAGTTAGTATCCCAATTTCTAGGGTTTGGTTGATCATTTGCAATGTTTTCTTTCAAATTCCAATTTCCTTTGCCTCTAAATTCAAGACAAAGTTTGTTTAAGGATCTTGGATGAATTAAGATCATGAAAACAATTTTTAATGAATTTTAAGTTTTGATCTTATATTTTTCACAAAATATTTTGTTAAACATGTGTAGTTTGAGCACTTTGATAACTAGTCTTGATGTTTGCAAATCTTTTTCACTCTTCCATGTTGATCCAAGAACTTTAACCATTGTTTCAAAATTTTAGAGACCTTAAAGAATTTAGAATTAAATTTTTTTGTTACAAGTCTTCTTTCTATTTTTAATCCATTGTTGAAGAAAAAGTGCCCATTGATACTTGCTTGAGCTTATTGCTTTTAATTTGCTAGCTTATGAAAATATTTTGGGGCTGAGTTTTGGACACTTAATGATCTTTGGTTTCCTTTAGTATCACATTATCTTGGAACAATTTATTTGATCCTTTTATCTATTGATGATCATTTTGTTTTGAACTCCTAAATGATCAAGTTTTAAACCCTAGCTTTAATCTTTCTTATGTTTTATGGTTTGTTCTTGAGGACTCTTGAGGTCCAATGATCATGATTGATGGATAATAGGTTCAAGGATAGTCTCTTCAGGACTTGAGAACCATATGATTTCATTTGATCAATTCTTCTTTTGCTTTGTTATTTTGAACATGTTTCTTGCGTAGGTGCTTTGTTGCTTGAGACATAAGGTATGCACTTGTGAAATGTATAAGGAACCAAATTGCTTATTATTTATATAATTCTCATCACATGTTAGAGGCTTGAGTTAATACTTATGAACCATTCAAGTACTCTATCATTTCCCCTTTGTTTAAAGTTATCGGTTTATCTTTTGTGATCATGGCTTAGGAGGATGCTTTTGTGCACTTCTACTTGAGTACCATTGTTCCAAACTAATTGAGATCTTTTGAACTTGCTTCTGACCTATAAGGTCTTAAATTCTTTTATGCGTAGTTTCTTTGATTCTTTGATGGACATTTCATTGTCAATTTATCATGATGACAAGTTAGAAGCCACAATCCATATTTTTTACCTAGTTTGTGTGCAATGTTTTTGTGAATCTTTGAAGGACCATGGGTCCAACATCTTGTGCTTAAGTTTTTATCTTAACTTCTATTATCATATTAATTCTCCATGCTTCTATGATCTATAGGTTAAGAACTTAATTTATAACCAACATGGTGACACATTAAACACTACATTTGTTTCCTTACTTGTGTTTTGAGCATCATTGTTTAGTGATTGCTTCATGAGATTTTGTGTCATGTATATTTAATTTATATTAATTTTGGATACTTCCCATAATCTCTAAGAACATTGACTTTGATCTATTTAGATCACAGTGCTTGTATGCACTAGATATTACATGTTTTTCTAGTTTGTCATGATACTTGAGTATGTTATATTGATGACATTGCTTGAGGCTTCAAGTTCATGATGGATACTTTAAGAGGGACCTTGATACTTCCCCATGACATATGAGTATCACCTTATTTCATTTTATCTTTATCAATCTTATTTGGTTTAAGACAAGTGTTATACATCTTTGAATGATGTTATTAATCAATTGTTTGACTTTACCTTGTGTATGAAGTTTCATCTTATTACTTTGTTACTCTTGAATCTCATCCTTGAGTTAACTTATTTCAAAAGTCATACATTCCATAATTCTTCAATTATTCTTTCATTATTTGATTCGTACTTGTCTAACTTGAACAACGTATCTGTCTCTTTTGGTCATTTTCCTTGTGTGCTATGTATGAAACTTTCTCCCTATGCTTGTAATGTTTAAACATGTGATATTAGAGGTAATTTTATGACTTATGTGCTTTGACACCCTCTAATCATGTTTCCTCTTTATCTATCCATTTCTTGTGCTTCACTTGCCTTTAGGAATATGTTAGGGTATGGTATTGACCAATTTTTTCACAAACCTTTGTATGTGTTTTAGTAGTGATGCCCTAGGGATGTTTATAGGTCAATTGTGTGTGTTAACTTATAGTGTTTGATTTTTACTTCACTCTTACTTGACACGTTATGCCATGTTCAATTGATCACACACTTGTTTTCACTTCATATCACAACTTTGATTGATGCTAGTTTGTGTACCTTGATGTTTGAACCATGTTTTCAATGAATAATTATACTTATTTTTTACCATGAGGTATGTGCTAAATTCATAAAATGACTATGTTTACCTCTATTTCTTCACATTACCACTTTTCAAATTTGTTCGCTTGTTTGCAATGCATGAGGACTTATGTCCACTTAGGGTTGGTTATGATCCTTTCTTTGTATGATTGTGTTGTGAATCTTTCTAAAATGTGTTTATGTGATAATTATGAGTTCCTCATGTGTTCACTTATGACTTTTACACTCACTCAACTCTTTTACTTCACCTTACTTCCTTATAACATGATATGTTAGGCACTTGGCTCCTAAGTCTTCACTAGCTAGTGTATTTTCCTAATTGTTCTCTTTTATGGTTCCTACATCCATACCCTTGAATCATGACCCTTAGGGATGTCTCCACATCTTCTTTATGTGCTATTTATGCCATGGTTTTCCACTTATTTGAGATACAACTCTTATCTTGTCACTTATCTACACTTCATCTCTTTCTACTATGCCTACTTGTTTGTTTAAGAGGATGTTTGTTAACATGTAATCTCTTGGTGATAATTTGTGATGTCTTGAAGAATGTTTATACTTAGGTATCCACCTATTGTCTCTTATTTTGATTGATGCTTTTAACATGTGTTGAAGTTTTGTCTTCTAAATTCACAATTGCACTTCTACTTGCCTAGTTAGGTAAATTTTTCTACTTCTTAACCCATGTTGCTATATTTAGGGTAGTCTAAGGTGTTTAGCACGATAGGACCAGAACTTATGTTATACCTTGATGTGCTTTAATTCCATTCCTCTTTTATTTCTTATCATTTCTATCTTGCTTTCTTTCTTCACTTTTTCAAGTTTGTTTGTGAGATCTCCATCTCTTAGGTGTTCTATCATATACTGACTTATGTGTTTAGTGAGGTTTTATAATTCTTCTCTTTTCTTTAAGACTTGATGTTTTGTCATCTTAATGCATGTATGCTTAATGTTTTACCATTTACTCATTTTCTTTAACACTTGATGCATTATCATCTTTGTGTGGTGTCTCATCATCTCTTACTTAGGTATCCACCCTTGTGCTTGTTACTTGATGTTTGGTCATCTTCCATTTGATGTATTACCATCATTTATTCTTGATATCTTGTAATCCTTGTGTGATGTTTTATCATCTCTTCTCCTATATTTACTTGCATATATAAGTAGGTATTTGTTTGGTAACTTATCTAAGTTCCCCTTTTGATGATTACTTGCCTTCTTTATCTTCTTTAAGTGTATGATTGACTTGACTCGTACAGATCAAATAAAAATATCCACTGCACTTTATTGTTTCTAGAGGAATGGGAAAAGATCTAATAACCCAAAAAATAGGGAGAGAGAATCTAGGTACGGGGGTTGGTTATGCAAAGGGAAGGTATTAGCACCCTAAACATCTGTGGTACTCCACAGTAACCTCTTTGAAAATTTGTGTATTTTGGCTATAAGTGTTGTATACAAAAGTAGATGGTGGAGATGAGAAGAGAAATACTTTTACAACTTTTGCACCCTCTGCAGTTGTGAACCTTTAGTGCCTACGTACCACCTTCCGTGAAATAGGGGATCAGGGTACTCGTAGTTCACCTTTAAAATTTTTAAAAAACAAGTATGTTGGTAAATTTTAAGAGACGAGACATCATCATCATCTCCGAGTGGAAGAATTTCATTACTACCCATGGTTATGAGAAAGAAGAATTTGCATCATCTCAAAGTGGAGGATATAGCTTCTATTTTAAAATCAACAAATCCTCACTCAACACCCAAGTAGAAAATATCTAACTTTGCTACATATCATAGAAGTATAATAGCTCGCATCACTACAAGGATTGACAAAAGTCTAATCTTTTGAGAAAATTTTAAAGTAACAAAGCCAAAGTGGAAAAATGGTTTGAATGAGATTGATTGACTTTTAGTCTTCTCACAAAAATGTCAAAATATGATTAAGTTGATTAAAGTTGGATTAAGAAAATATTTTCTAAAATGCATGGACCTAAGTCACAGTTTATTGTGAAAGAAGTTCAAGTTAGAAAACAAAAAGAGTTTTGTAAAGGAGGGAGAATATTTTTGAAATTAAAGAATATGTGAGGAGAGGAAGGGATTATCCTAAAGCATAAGGTAAATAATAGGGAAAAGAACCATCTAACCAACAAGAAGCCAACACTTGACATAAAAAGTCAATGTATAATTCCCATCCTTTGGATTGAAACCAAGCAAGCAAAGATACTAAACCTCTTAAGAATACCAAGCTTTAGATGCATAAAGTCTTGCCAAAAATTGGTTAGAGTAACAACTGTATACAGATGAATTCCCAATCACAGACAAAACATATAATAAGAATAACCCGAACACAAAGAAAACCAACCAAATGTCTTAGGGTAAACCCCAAGAACTCCAGACAAAATAACAAACAAAGTCACCAGGTCCCAAGGGTATCAAGGCTTCTAATCCTAAGTCCAATAGGTCCACAACTCCATTATGCTAGGGATAGTAACCAAATAGTCCAAGTAACCTTAAAGTTTTTTATTCTTCAAGTTAGTTATTAAGTATCTTCAAAAATAAAATGAAAGCTCAAGTGAGAAAAATAAAGATGACATAAAGATAAATGCTCAAGTGAGAAAAGATAAAAATGACATGAAATGTAAATGCCAAAATAAATGGTACATAAAAGTAAATGCATAAAGTAAAAGCATAAAATAAAAGCACAAAGTAAAAGTCAATTGTTAGTGAATTAGAAATTAGAGGTTAGCTGAATCACCATCTTGAAACTTGCATTTAAAAACTCATTAGAAAATTGATAAAATCAAAGCTTCTCAACAACAAGTTTCATTTTATTTTTGTCAAGTATATCATTCATTTCAAATTCTCGAGGAAACAACATATGATCAACGATGTTTAAGTGATTCACTTAGACCAAAGTTTATGAAGATTCATTAGAGGATTGATAAGACCAAAGGCTCCTAACAATGAACCTCAAGGTTATTGGATCAAAGGTTTCAAATTAAACATACATGGGCTTGCAAACATAGGTTTGGGCCACGAATGATCATTTCTCGAAACGGGACAAAATTTAGTGTTATGTTAAGCAATCGTAAGTGGACTTATGTATAATTCGCACCTATTTTGAGGACGATCCATAGCAATTTATGTACCATATGTTTAGAGAAATGATATGTAGATTATTATCCAACATCATATAGCACAAGTAAGAAAGGGATAAGATGAAGAGGCAGGGGATGTATTAGATGAAATTAGGGTTTCAAATATCATCAACATCATTCATCCATTTTGGTGGATTTGGTTTTTCAACCTATCAACACTCAAGATCCAATGAGGTTAAGGAACTTTGTCCAAAAGAACACCCAAGTCAGGACCAAACAAAAATAATAAAATAATATTTAATAAAACAATATTTAAATGGTTAATAAAATGGAAATATTTAGTAAAATACACAAAGTATATTATATCACCAAATAGAAAAAAAAATTTACAAAAAAGTCAGAAGTAAAACAAAAATCATTAAGTGTTGACAAATTTTTTTTTGGAATTTTTTTTAAGTCAGAAACTATTTTTAAAATTTAAAGAAATATGCAAAATAAACCAAAAATTATGAAAAATAGAAAAATCAGAAATAAATATGAGATGAGGTCACCAATATTTGCTAAGAAGTCATTTGATCCTTCCATAATTTTTTAGAATTAAAAAATTAAAAAAGAGTATTTTTAAAGTGATTAAAATCAAGCAAACAATACAAAAATCATAAAAAAAATATCAAAATAAAAATATGAAAAAATATTCACAATGTCAGAAATAATTCAAAGTATTTTTGTATTTTTTTGAATAAAAAATAAGAGAGTTATGAATTTTTGAAATTAAAACAAATTTTGTAAAAATAAAATAAATCAGAATGAATATGAGGCGTCGGATCCGGTTCATTAAAATACGCTGGCACATTAATGGCTCAAGAGTGATGATGTATGGTGATCCACGGTCAACAAGCGCGCACTAAAGTCATGATAGTTAGACCAATCACAACATTTCAATTTTCCTTCTCTCATTGGTTGAAGAAGCCACGTAGGTCATCTTCAACCTCTAGCTACCCTGCAACAAGGGCGAGGTCATGATTCTTAAATCTATAAATCAACCAAGTGCATTGATTAATCAAAATTGAGTTGATAGAAAGCATCAGTGAACATTATAAACCATTTCAGTAATTTCAGTTAGAAGATTTGGTGCCTTAAACTACATGAACTAAGTCAGATGGATTTGCTTTGAAATTGGATTTGGCTAGCACTATTTAGAACACCTCAAGGCTTGGTTCTTCTTCTGTTAGCTTCATTGGATTTCAAGGATGAAGAATCAACCAAGAAATTGGATTGAAAAGTAGAGAAAAGATGAATTCGAAAACTTAGAAAAATGATTTATGGAGAGAGTTTGGCAGAGTGACTTTGGCTATCCAAGCTTGAGAAAATGAGGGGAGTGAGGTCCTCTATTTATAGGGGAGTGAGTGGTGCAAATATTTGAGAGAAAATTGATGTTTGGAGGGAAATTGGATGGAGCCCGAAAGTGGAAAATATGTGACTCCATGTGCATCAAAACTCAGCCAATTCTTGTGTTTATATCCTTAATTCAACTTTGGGAACTTCGTGAAACATGCTTAAATTAAAAACGTGTTCTAATTTGGTGTTTAGAAGCTGGATTATAGATTTCAAAATCTGAATTGGAGGAAAAATGCAGTTTCAAGTAGCTGATTTTGAACTCATGGTGTGCACGATTTAGGAAGCCTTTGAAGATGATTCTTGATGCATTAGAAAGATCATGTAACACTCTTCACAATGTGCTAATTAATAATTCATTTGGATTCTTTATATAGAAGTTATGCTTGGTTAAAGTTAGGAAAGAATACGCTGACTTTTATACTTAGAAATTTTTTAAGTTTCTTCTTCAAAAATGACCTATAATATTTTGATTCCAAACAAGGTCTTCCTTCAAAATTGAACTTTAATCATTGATGTTAACTTGAAGGGGACTTCCTAAAGAGTATTGTGAAACTCATATCACTCAAAAACTCCAAATATTGATCAAGTTATGATCTTGTGAAATTGATGAAAATCGATGAAGTGAACTATAATCGTTTGAACTTAAAAAGCATCTTGCACCCATTTACAAGCTTATCACCAAAAAGAGAGTTAAAGTTAACATCATTAATATCATTGTGAAAAAATAATTATCTCAAGATGATTAAAATTGACCGAGTTAGGATCCTTTGAAGTCAAATAAAAGAATTTGACGACCTATCTTGAGGACTTGTAATCTTTCTCAATCATTAGTGATCTTCCATGTAAAATTTGCTTGAAACTATTGAAGTGATTTGTTAATAAACCTTTAAATAGAAACATATATTTGGAATCACTCAAAAATATCAAAAGATGAACAATATGTAGCCCTTAGAAGTTTAAACCCCTAGCTTCTAAAACATCAAAATGACTTGGAACCCCTTTCAACTTTTGACAATCTTTCTTGCACAATTGCTTTTGTCATGTGAATAGAAGTTTTTGTGGATAATAATAATAACCAATAGAAAAAATAATCACTTACAAATGTTTAAAATTGAGAAATTTATGCACTATCAAGGAATCAAGAACTTGTCAAATTAGGTCAAATTTCTTGAATCAATCTTGCATCACTTGACTTTATTTAGAAAAGTAAAGCATGATGATACATAGTAGGATTTGAAATCATGTTGTCATGAAACACACACAAAGATGAAGTTTAAATATCAGTTAAGCTTTGTTGGAGAAGGCATGGAAATAAACTCATGAACCTATGAATCAACCTGATGAAATGTGTTATGCCATCACCTATAATGCCAACATCCATAAAGCAAATATACATACATTGTATTTGTTAGTTAAAAGTCATTAAATCATAAGATATACATGTACAAAACATATAAATCAAGGTTCTTAGTGATCCCACATGAGAAAACCTAAAGATAGGAAGAAGAACCAAACCCTACTGTATGATCTTGATGTGATTGGGTTGATATTGAAATGATGAGAGATCTTATGAGAAAAATTGGAATATAACAACTGCCTTTATTTAAGTGTCTTTTATCCGGAGATACAAAGGTTAAAATATTTGTCTCGATGCGATTGAAGATACTTAAATATAAAACAAGCCCTATTTTTTGACCCTAAGATGCCATGAAATGTTTATGATCATGCATGCAAACAAACAAATCAGAAGGTGACACATGACACCACTGGGGATACGAGTAATAAAAATAAAGGATTAAAAGAAAATCCGACCTGGAAAATAAATCACTAGTGAACAGAAAACTCGACTCCACTGGGGTAAAGCCCACAGAGGAGTTAAGGCGTCATCAACTCAAACATTGAGGAAAAAGTAATGGATTACAAAGATCGACAAATAAATGCAAACTACCCACTCACAGAGAAGATAGAAAAAAAGTTACGTCGACACACAGGGAATACACATGGTAAGATAATGCCGGTGAATACTAATATTAGGGTAAGTAGTAAATGACTAGCATCAATTCTTAGGCTAGGAAACAAATTACCTTCTTTAGAACAAAGTGAATCTCAATGACGAACTATCTCCCATAATGACTAGATTACCATTCATCAAAGTAAACATCTTAACAACGAACTTTCTCCCATCATTACGAGATTACCATTCATCAGAGTAAACATATTAACAACTAACTATCTCCCATAATGACGAGACTACCATTCATCGGAGTAAAAAATCTAACCAACGGACTATCTCCCATTATGACGAGACTACCATTCATCGGAGTAACAAATCTCAACAACAAACTATCTCCCATTATGACGAGACTACCATTCATCGGAGTAACAAATCTCAACAATAAACTATCTCCCATAATGACGAGACTACCATTCATCAGAGTAACAAATCTCAACAATGAACTATCTCTCATAATGACGAGACTATCATTTATCGGAGTAATAAATATCACCAACAAACTATCTCCCATAATGACGACACTACCATTCATCAGAGTAATAAATCTCAACAACGAATTATCTCTCATAATGACGAGACTACCTGAAATTCTGGCAGCAGATACTCAATGTCACAGTGAATGTTATGACACCGTATCTAACTTTCTATAAGACAGTAAATCAAAAAGCAGTAAAGAACACAGTCAATTGTTTACCCAGTTCAGTGTGAAACAACACCTACTCTGAGGGCTACCAAGCCAGGGAGGAAATCCACTATAAGAGATATTAATTCAGGAATAAACCAACCGGTTTATCTCCTTCACTTAAGACCTACCCAATGCAACTTCAATCTAAGTTCAACTTAAACCTGAGTTCCTACTCACTCCCCCTCAATCACAGCAGTGATACTAAACAATTGACTAATGAAATAATGAAGACACTCTTCAGAACATATACTTGATTATGCTTCACAGCTTTTAATCAAGTAACACAAACACTCGTGCTTCAAAGCTTTGAGTGATACATAAACCTAACTTGACCTTGCTTCAAAGCTTTAGTCAAGAGACACAAACACTCTTGCTTCAAAGCTTTGAGTGATACACAACCCTTACAATCAAAACCTACTCCAAGTCACTTATCAAAATGATACTTGCTTGGATTACAGTAGTTAAAACTATACAGCCTCTAGTTAATCTTCTGTCAAAGAGATAATTTCCCAACAACTTTCCTGTTGAATATATATGCAGCCGTTTCTTCAGTTAGGGCTTCCACGAAAAGCTAGGGTTAATTAGGGTTAACCTCAAGACTTGGTCACAAGACTTTATCAACCAGCTTAGGGTTGAGCTAGGTTAACCTAAAGTCCACGTGAGATTCTGTTCTGGAAAGTATGAACCAAATTCCTGAAAAATCTCAGAATTAACCAAACTGCATAACTGTTAGATCAGTACAGGATGTCTTAACATTTGTTATGACAACAGAAATCCTGTTTACTGATTTTGGTAGAAAGTAATAAATGTGATCATTGCAAAATGCTCAGATACACACTCATAAATAGCAGCTACTGTATGCCATTCTTTTTCTGCATAAAGTACCTAAAAACCCATAATGTTATGACATCAGTCATAACATTCACACACCTGGTTTTACCAAAAATACATGCCAATAACTAAACACTTACAAACTCCCCCTTTGGCAAATTTTTGGCTAAAACCCCTAAACAATCAGAGAATAGAGAGCAGCAGAAATAATATGTTTGCAGAAAAAAATAATGTCTACCAAGTAATTAACATAAAATCTTCTCCCCCTCTTTAGCCATAAATAGGCCAAAGATACATGTACTTATAGGTTATACAGTCATCCAAAATGAGTAGTAAAAACAACAAAAAATCTGAAATCACTTGCAGCAACAGGTACCAGCAGCAAGCTTGACCACTCCACGAAACTTTAAGCACTGTCATCTTCAGAGGAGGCACTTTCTTCAGCATTAAGCTGATCTTCAGCAGCATCCTCTTCCCTTCTTTGTCCTTCAGTCTCCTCTTGTTCTAATCTGGAAATTAGGTTCTCAAGGGTCCTTTTCCTTGTCTCCAGCTCTTTGCAGGTTTCCTTCAGCACAGCTATAACATCAGATGTCTTGGACTGAGTTTTGACAGTTGATGTCTCAGCTGATGTCATGACAATGTCAGGAACATGAGTTCCCTAAAATAGCTTATAGTGCAACCCAAGAGCAGGGGCTCTTTTGCATACAATATCTCTTTCCACTAGGATGTCAGGATACTGAGCAAGGACAATACCACATAGGAGGGAGGGAAAGGCAATAGGGCCTTTAACAGCATAGCTTCCAGCATGTTTTAAAGTTTGATCAAAGATATACCTGCCATAGTCAAATTCTGTCCTGGTTCCAATAGCATAAATGAATCTTCCCAATCATGTGGAGATGGTTGATTTATGGTTGGTAGGAACCCAGTTGGCTGCACCAATCTTGGCAGGATGGCAAATTTCATGCTTAGCTTGCTTGCATTCAGCTTGCCTTTTAAGGGCCAGCTCCTTACTTGATTTGCAGTGATGGTTTGGCATACTTGGTTGTCAGTAACCTCTAGTTCAGGGCAAGCCTCATCTGGTCTTCCAAGGAATTTGTTTATTTCAGAGGGAGAGAAATTAACTTTTCTTCCTCTCACATAGACACATTTAAAGTCAGTTGACCTTCCATCAGCACATCCATTAGATAAATTCACTATGAATTCTTTGACAAGATTTTCATAGCATTTGGTAAACTTTACCACAGTATTCATTAGTCCAACAGTTTTGATTAGGTCCATGATCTCCTTACATTCCATGGCACCATTGTTTAGTTCTCTTTCCAAGGCTATTCTTTTCAAACAAACATACTTCCATCTGTTGGCATTTTCAGGGTGGTGAAAAGAAATGTTATCAGTGGGGACTTCAGGAACTTTAGTCATTTTGCTTGAAGGGAGTTTCCTTCTGATAGGAATGTCTTCAGCGTCAACTTCAAATTATGATTCCTCATCAGAATCAGAAGGTTCAGGCTCTTTCCTTTTCTTTGCTATTGGTTTTCTCACAGGCTTTGAGAGACTACCAGCATGAGCTTGGGTTTTCACCTTCCCTTTAGACAATCCAGTCTTCACAGTTTCTACACCAGTCTTGCCTTCAGACCTGGTTTTCTTGTGAGCAACATACACAGTCTTCTCTTTGGTCAGACATTTTGCATTATCCTGCTTTCCTTTTCTGTTCATCATTCTCCTAGCTATGCTAGGGTTGATATTTGCAATTAGGTCATTGTCAGAGTAGTCTTCATCCACATCAATAACCGGGGGTTCAACATCCTTCTCTGAAGGGTTATGGAGATCATCAAGATTTTCAGATGATTTATGAATGTTGTCATTCGGTGTCTCAACATTCTCAGAGACATCTGGATTTATTTCAACATTTGGACTTGCTGATTCTTGATTTAATGGAACAGAAATTCCAGGTACAGAGTGGTTCTCACTCAGAATTCTTGTAACAAGCGTAGCTATTGCTTGATGAACATAAGTTGAGCCTTCCCTATTTGGAACAAAAGATGATGGTTGAGAGGGATTACAGGAAGAAGTAGCTTGAGACCTTCCTGCATGCCTTATTCTCAACTTTTTAACCTTAGAGGGGTTAGTTGCCAGTTCTCTAAGAGGAGTAATCTCCAGGACTTCAGAATCCATGCATGTTGTGATTGCCCTAGAATCTCGATCAGAGGATGCGGATGAAACATTCGTCTTGAAAGAGGAAGATGTTTGAGACATTTTGATAGTCTTAGAAAACCAGTAGCAACGAGAGAGAAATATTTGATTGAGGGAATGGGGATTGTTGCAGAGCTGAGAGAGGAAGGAGATAAATGAGTGTCTATTCAACTTCTTAACAATTTTGAAAGAAATAGGGAAACATATAATTAACCCAATCAAAATAGACTTAACACAAAAAACTCCTTCATTCCTTGTTTTAAGCAAAATTAATTGCTACATTTCCTCATGTTGGCAAATACCCAACTTGCCCCTCAAATTTTCAAATTGATTTGCATCAAGTGCTTTGGTAAAAATGTCAGCCAGCTGTAGTTCAGTGGCAACATGTTCTAGTTTAATTGTCTTCTCCTCTACAAGATCTCTGATAAAATGATGTCTAATGTCAATATGCTTGGTCCTGCTATGCTGAATAGGATTCTTGGAAATGTTGATTGTACTCAGATTGTCACAGTACAATGTCATAACATCTTGTGTGACATTATACTCAGTAAGCATCTGTTTCATCCAGATCATTTGAGAACAACTACTACCAGCTGCAATGTATTCAACTTCAGCAGTAGAGAGAGACACACAGTTCTGTTTCTTGCTGAACCAGGAGACCAGATTATTTCCTAAGAAGAAACATCCTCCAGAGGTGCTTTTTCTATCATCAGCACTTCCAGCCCAATCAGCATCACAGTAACCAGTCAGAGTTGGTTCACAACCATGAGAGTACAGCAAGCCATAGTTGTAAGTTCCACTTACATACTTCAAAATTCTCTTCACTTGGTTGATATGACTGACTTTAGGATCAGCTTGGTATCTTGCACATACTCCAACTGCAAAAGCAATGTCAGGTCTGCTGACTGTTAAGTACAGCAGACTTCCTATCATGCTTCTGTACAGGCTTTGGTCCACCTTAACCCCACTTGAATCTTTGGATAACTTTAAATGAGTAGGTGCAGGAGTCCTTTTGTGACTGGCATTCTCCATACCAAACTTCTTGACAATGTTCTTTGCATACTTGCTTTGAGATAGAAAAATTGAGTCTTCCATCTGTGTGA
This sequence comes from Vicia faba, assembly GCA_948472305.1. NCBI lineage: Eukaryota > Viridiplantae > Streptophyta > Magnoliopsida > Fabales > Fabaceae > Vicia > Vicia faba. Next base: position 266,822,961 of record OX451740.1, read on the forward strand.
CTTGCAGTCCAAGAAAGTAGGTCAATTCTCCCATGAGGCTCATTTCGAATTCAGCCTGCATCTGGTCAGCAAAATGTTTAACCATTTGATCTGACATTCCCCCAAACACTATGTCATCAACATAGATTTGAGCTACCATTATCTTTCCTCCTTCATTTTTGACAAAAAAGGTTTTATCCAAGCCTCTTTTTCTGTATCCTTTGTCAGAGAGAAATTTTGTCAACCTTTCGTACCATGCTCTAGGAGCTTGTTTCAGGCCATACAAAGCTTTCCTCAATTTGTAGACATGATCAGGATAGTTTGGATCCACAAATCCCTTAGGCTGTTCCACATAGACTTCCTCATTTAAGTACCCATTTAGGAAGGCACTTTTTACATCCATCTGAAATAACTTGAACTTCAGGAGACAAGCAATTCCCAATAGGAGTCTGATAGATTCCAGTATGGCTACAGGGGCAAAGGTCTCATCAAAATCAACCCCTTTAACTTGAGTGTATCCTTGGGCAACAAGTCTTACCTTATTCCTGGTGACAACTCCTTCAGCATATGATTTGTTCTTGTATATCCATTTTGTGCCAATGATGTTTGTTCCCTCTGGTCTAGGAACTAACTCCCATACTTCATGTTGCTTGAATTGGTTCAATTCTTCTTGCATTGCACCAATCCAGTATTCATCAGTTAAAGCCTCCTTAACATTTCTTGGTTCAATTTTAGACACAAAGCAAGAGTTTGAGATAATTTCTCTAGATCTTGTAATGACTCCACTGTTGGGATCTCCTATGATGAGTTCTTTAGGATGATCTTTCTGAATTCTGATGGAAGGGATTTTTCTAGCTTCCTTGGATTCAGAGTCTGCTGTAGTGGTGTTAGGTAGGTCATTCTGTTGAGTTGAAGTCTCAAAGAATGTCTCAACATTACAAGGAACATCTGTTTCCTCATGATAATCATCAACTATGACATTTATTGATTCCATCATGACTTTGGTCTTGGAATTGAACACCCTATAAGCTCTGCTATTGGTGGAGTATCCTAGAAATATTCCTTCATCACTTTTAGGATACAGATTTCTCCTTTGATCACGATCTGCCAGAATATAGCATTTACTACCAAATACATGGAAGTACTTCACTGTTGGCTTTCTTCCTTTCCAGAGTTCATAAATGGTGGATGAGGTTCCCTTTCTCAAAGTGACTCTGTTATGGACATAACAGGCTGTATTCATGGCTTCAGTCCAAAAATGAATAGGAAGTCTTTTGGCATGTATCATTGCTCTGGCAGATTCCTGTATGGTCCTGTTTTTCCTTTCTACAACTCCATTTTGTTGAGGAGTTATAGGAGAAGAGAATTCATGATTAATTCCTTCTGAGGAACAGAACTCATTAAACTTATTGTTTTCAAATTCCTTGCCATGATCACTTCTGATTCTGACAATGCACCCTTCTTTTTCTCTTTGAATTCTTTTGCACAGTTCCTTAAAAACTTCAAATACATCAGATTTTTCCCTAATGAAGTTAATCCAGGTGAATCTGGAAAAATAATCCACAACAACATAGGCATATCTTTTTCCACCAAGACTTTCCACCTGCATTGGTCCCATCAGATCCATATGTAGAAGTTCTAGAACCTTAGAGGTGGTCAGATGTCTTGACTTTGGATGTGACATCCTAGTCTGCTTGCCAACCTGACATTCACCACAAACTCTCCCTTCATCAATTTTCAGTCTTGGAATCCCTCTGACTACCTCCATGGATATAATCCTTTTCATTCCTCTTAGATGTAGATGGCCAAGTTTTTGGTGCCACAGTTTCACTTCTTTTTCTTCTTTGGCAATAGAACACACAGTGGAGTAATTAGTGTTCTCAGGCTCCCACAAGTAGCAGTTGTCTTTGGACCTGACTCCTTTCATTACAACTTCTTGTTTCTCATTAGTTACAAGACATTCAGATTTTGAGAAGTTGACCTTGAATCCTAGATCGCATAATTGACTGATACTTATGAGATTAGCAGTCAGGCCTTTTACTAGCAATACTTCATTTAGATTTGGAACTCCAGGGCAGTCCAAGTTTCCAACACCTTTGATTTCTCCTCTAGCACCATCTCCAAAGGTCACATAACTAGTGGTGTGAGGTTTAACATTATTGAGAAGGTTCTTGATTCCAGTCATGTGCTTAGAACATCCACTGTCAAAGTACCAGTCTTCCTTTGCAGAGACTCTAAGGGAAGTGTGGGCTATCAGAGCAGTAGCCTTTTTCTTCCACTGTGGAGTATGTGCTACCTTGTTAGACTTAAGTTTGACACCTGGCTTCTGATTAGGGTATCCATACAATCTGAAGCATAATGGCTTTATGTGACCAAACCTCCCACAATGATGACATCTCCATCTTTGGTACTTTTTCTTCATATTTCTCTGTTCCCGATGTTGAGTGCTATGTTGTGACATCTGCTTTGACATTTGTTTATCAGGCCTGATTTTCTTGTCTGTACCAGTTTTGTTTGCTGCCACAAATCCTAGACCAGACTTGTTTCCCACATTTTGTCCAACCTGAAGGATTTCTTCCAATTTGTCAGTTCCATTTGTCAGCATTTTGACAGATTTGGTCATCTGGTCCAGTTTTGGGTTCAACATTTGAACTTCCCCTTCTAGATGACTTATAGTTTCAATGTCTGCCCTTTTCTCAGTCTCCAACTTCATTATGAGTTTTGTTTGTCTCTCATTTTGCTGACAGACTTCAGCACTTCTGATACACAATTTCATGTAGGTATCAGCCAGTTCTTCAAATGTCACTTCCTCATCACTAGTGTCACTATCAGAGGTACAAATACCAGTTAGTGCAGTAACTAGTTTGGCAGATTCTTCTTCAGAATTACTTTCTGAATCACAGTCAGACCAAGTAACAGACATTCCTTTCTTTTGTTTCTTAAGAAAGGTAGGACATTCAGCTCGAATGTGCCCATATCCTTCACATCCATGGCATTGGATTCCTCTGCTTTGATTTCCCTTCTCTTCAGACTTTGGTCTTCTGCTGGAGTCATAAGATCTGTTAATGTCAGAAGGAATGTTCTTAACATTTGACCTTGACTTTGGATCCATTCTCTTGATGAGTTTGTTGAATTGTCTTCCAAGCATGGCTATAGCTTCTGAAATATTTTCTTCTTCATCCTCCTTGTTTTCATCTTTAGTGTTGGATACAAGTGCTATGCTCTTGTTTTTCTTGTCAACATTGTCACTGATCCCCATCTCAAAGGTCTGAAGAGACCCAATGAGTTCATCCACCTTCAACTTGCTGATATCCTGGGCTTCCTCTATAGCAGTCACCTTCATTGCAAATCTTTTAGGCAAGGATCTGAGAATCTTTCTCACCAGTTTTTCTTCTGACATCTTTTCTCCCAATGCTCCTGAGGTGTTGGAAATTTCCAAGATGTTCATGTGAAACTCATGAATGGTTTCATCTTCCATCATCCTTAGGTTCTCAAATTTGGTAGTCAGCATTTGAAGCCTTGACATTTTTACTTTGGATGTGCCCTCATGGGTAGTTTTTAGAGTGTCCCAAACTTCCTTGGCCAATTCACATTGATGTACTAGTCTGAATATGTTTCTATCAATTCCATTGAACATGGCATTTAATTCTTTGGAATTACCCATGGCTAACTCATCTTCTTCTTTGCTCCATTCTTCCTCAGGCTTCAGACTGATTGTCCCATCTTTCTCAGTTATGGTGGGATGGTTCCATCCTTTGTCAGCAGCTCTCCAAGCCTTTTTTTTCTAGTGATTTTAAGAAGGCAATCATACGAGGTTTCCAGTAGTCATAATTTGATCCATCCAGAATGGGTGGTCTGTTTCGAAAAACTCCTTCTTTGTCCATAGAGCCAGAAAGTGATATCCCTAGATCTCACCCAGTAAGACAGGCAGGGTGCCTGCTCTGATGCCAATTGAAATTCTGGCAGCAGATACTCAATGTCACAGTGAATGTTATGACACTGTATCTGACTTTCTATAAGACAGTAAATCAAAAAGCAGTAAAGAACACAGTCAATTGTTTACCCAGTTCAGTGTGAAACAACACCTACTCTGGGGGCTACCAAGCCAGGGAGGAAATCCACTATAAGAGATATTAATTCAGGAATAAACCAACCATTTTATCTCCTTCACTTAAGACCTACCCAATGCAATTTCAATCTAAGTACAACTTAAACCTGAGTTCATACTCACTCCCCCTCAATCACAGCAGTGATACTAAACAATTGACTAATGAAATAATGAAGACACTCTTCAGAACATATACTTGATTATGCTTCACAGCTTTTAATCAAGTAACACAAACACTCGTGCTTCAAAGCTTTGAGTGATACATAAACCTAACTTGACCTTGCTTCAAAGCTTTAGTCAAGAGACACAAACACTCTTGCTTAAAAGCTTTGAGTCATACACAACACTTACAATCAAAACCTACTCCAAGTCACTTATAACAATGATACTTGCTTGGATTACAGTAGTTAAAACTATACAGCCCCTAGTTAATATTCTGTCAAAGAGATAATTTCCCAACAGCTTTCCTGTTGAATATATATGCAGCTGTTTCTTCAGTTAGGGCTTCCACGAAAAGCTAGGGTTAATTAGGGTTAACCTCAAGACTTGGTCACAAGACTTTATCAACCAGATTAGGGTTGAGCTAGGTTAACCTAAAGTCCATGTGAGATTCTGTTCTGGAAAGTATGAACCAAATTCCTGAAAAATCTCAGAATTAACCAAACTGCATAACTGTTAGATCAGTACAGGATGTCTTAACATTTGTTATGACAACAGAAATCCTGTTTACTGATTTTGGTAGAAAGTAATAAATGTGATCATTTCAAAATGCTCAGATACACACTCATAAATAGCAGCTACTGTATGCCATTTTTTTCCTGCATAAAGTACCTAAAAACCCAGAATGTTATGACATCAGTCATAACATTCACACACCTGGTTTTACCAAAAATACATGCCAATAACTAAACACTTACACTACCATTCATCAAAGTAACAAATATCAATAACGAACTATCTACCATATTGATGAGACTACTATTCATCAGAGTAACAAACCTCAACAAAGATCTATCTCCCATAATGACGAGACTACCATTCATCGGAGTAACAAATCTCAACAACGAACTATCTCCCATAATGACGAGACTACTATTCATTGGAGTAACAAATATCAACAACGAACTATCTCCCATAATGACGAGACTACCATTATCGGAGTAACAAATCTCAATAGCAAACTATTTCCCATAATGACGAGACTACCATTCATTGGAGTAACAAATCTTCTCTGGCATTGTCAGACTTACTGGGGAACAATATATTCCTCAAATAAAGAGACTTCCACTTGTTGTTATGATAAGACATTGCAATAACGATGATGGGAAATGAATTTTGACTTCCTGGGGAAAAACCAACACATTTTTCCTAGAAAATAAAGTCTTCTAATGCAAAATAAATGCACATTCTTAATTCAGGGCTCAAGGCCTACAAAAATCAAAATAACAATGTTGGCAGGGACCATGAATTCAAGCCAGGAACAAACCGGAATGAAACAGTAAACCAAGACTCTATCTAATGGGGAATAAAATCAAGTGGGGGTCAACTTCTATCCAAATAATGAGTATGGTAGGAAGGATAAAGCGAAATTCTTCCACAAGGGATAACTCAGTGAGGAAATTTAAAAGATATACACTTTATGCTTAAGGTAAACAATCTATTGGAGAGAGGGTAACACAACTCTGCAAATAGGGAAATATGCCAACAAAAGTAATAACTAATGCAAATGAGCAATGAATTTTAAATTCAACTATGCATGATGTATGTACGAGGGTATGAATGTTATCATGTTTTTGCTGACGAAACAAACATACTGCACTAAGGATAACCAAACAAAACTAACTTGAGCTAAAATAACACTCGACTAAACCAACATCCAGGAAAAAGAAATCTCACACGCTGAGGAGAGCCCAAATACATTATTTAAAATCAAGAATAATAGTTTATACAAATTTCTCTGGGGAGAAATTGTGAGATTTAATGGCATAAATACTTTCAGAGAGAAACAATTTCCTAGACTCACCTAGAGATTAAAGAAGTTATCATCACAACAATAGGTCAATATTATGGGGATTTTAAATCAAACTCAACACTTGGCGAGAGAAAACCCAAAAAGTTGACAGCCATCTCAAAACTTCTTAGAAAAAAATACTGCCCTTGTCTGGCTACTTAAGGAGTAACCAACGACAATAATGTCATCATTGGAAAGATCGATGATTTGCAAGTGATTCTATCTCAATCACACCAAGGGAGAAAGAAACTTATGTCACATGAGCTAAGACCTCAATGGGGAACTTGGGGTAGAGGTTTCCAATCACTCAAACCCAAAACTAAATAATTAACCTGGAGAAGATCTGAGCCTAGATATAACTGGAGAAAAATGGGATCACAAACCCAACACACCATATATCAATTTGTACGAAATCCGACTATCCAAAATACAGATGGATCATGCTCATATCAGAAGAAGTAATCCCGGGATATCTCTCAGGAAGTTTTTTCCAATATTTCAGAGTTCGTCCATCCTTGGAATCACTACTTTTGTTCCACTTGAATCATAAAATCTGAAGTAAAAAGTAATTTGCAGATTCTTTTCAAAAATATGTTTTTATTATTAGGTCTTTTTGTTTTGAAAATTACTATCAATAATAAATGAAATTTTTGTAAACAGAATAAAATAAGAACTATAAATAATTGGATAAAGGCTCAAACTTTATTAATATATTGGTAGTCCGCAAATGGAATAACTCTACAAATGATTACAAAGTTTGTAAAATGGTAAATATATGGAAAAGATACATTGAAATACAATGACCACTATTCTCCCTAAAAACTTTGAATTCCTAAGCAGAGGCTGTAGTTGAAGTGTGATGAGAATATGAGAAGATTATTGCTTCAATGATCAAGTCCTGTCTGATGTAATTACTTTCCAAGAAATCCCTAACTTTTGCCTAGGTTGCCCTTGCGGGTTTTCAACCTACCGGGAAGATTTATTTTATTTATGTCTCTAACTTTTCCCTAGATCGCCCTTTCTGGTTTTTAGCCTAGCCATGCGCTCTTTTTTGCCTAAGCCCCCCTTTCAGGTTTTCAACTTAGCGATCTATTCTTTTATTTCTTTAGGAGAAGTATTTCTTGACCGCGTCAGCATTCATGGGATGTGGGAACTCCTCCCCATCCATAGTTATAAGAATTAATGCATCTCCAGAGAAGGCTTTCTTGACAACATATGAGCCTTCATAAATGGGAGTCCACTTTCCCCTAGAATCAGTGTTAAAAGACATGATCTTTTTGAGCACGAGGTCGCCTTCTCTGAATTCACGAGGCTTGACCTTCTTATCCAAAGCTTTCTTCATTCTCTTCTGATATAATTGACCATGACACAACATTGTCATTCTTTTTTCTTCAATCAAATTTAACTGGTCAAACCTATTCTAGACCCATTCAGTCTCTGACAACTTGATTTCCATTATTACACACAAAGAAGGAATCTTAACCTCGACGAGGAGCACTGCTTCCATGCCATACACAAGAGAGAACGGGGTTGCGCCTGTTGAAGTATGGACGGATGTACGATACCCATACAAAGCAAAAGGAAGCATCTCATGCAATTATTTATAGGTAACAACCATTTTCTGGATGATCTTCTTAATGTTTTTGTTAGCAACTTCAACATCCTCATTCATCTCAGGCCTATAAGGAGACGAGTTGTGATGGACTATCTTGAATTCTTCACAAATTTCTGTCATCATCTTGATATTCATATTTGAGTCGTTGTCGATGATAATCCTGCTTAGCACACCATATCGACATATAATATTGTTCTTGATAAAGCACACTACCATCTGCTTGGTGACGTTAGCATAAGAAGTTGCTTCCACCCATTTGATGAAATAGTAAATTTCCACCAAGATGAAATGATGTCCATTTGACGCCTTGGGTTCAATCATTCCAATTATATAAATACCCCACATAGAAAAGGGCCACGAGGAAGAAATAACATTAAGAAGCGTTGGAGGAACATGAATCTTGTCAGCATAAATCTGACACTTATGGTACTTCTTCGCGAATTTGTAACAGTCAGATTCCATTGTCATCCAATAGTAACCTTCCCTAAGCATCTTTTTTGCCATTGAATGTCCATTGGCATGGGTACCAAAGGAACCTTCATGGATCTCATGAATAAACATGTCTTATTTGTGTCTATCAGTGCATCTAGGCAAGACCATGTCGTAATTTATTTTGTATAACACATCTTCATTGAGGAAAAAGCTACCTGCCAATCTTCTCAATGTTTTTCTATCTTTATTCAATGCACCTAGTAGGTATTCTTGAGTCCAGAGGAAGTGCTTGATATCATAATACTAAGGTTTTTCATCTGGCATCCCCTCTGTAGTAAACACATGAGCGGGTCTATCAAGACATCAAACAATGATCCAAGGTACATCATTCCAAGCATTTACTTGATACATGGAAGCTAAGATGGCTAAGGCATCTACCATCTGATTCTCATCTCTGGGAATATGATGGAATTCAACTTTATGAAAGAAAGGTAATAATCTTCTGGTATAATTATTGTAGGGAATCAAGCCAACGCGATGAGTATCCCATTCTCCTTTAATCTGATTTATTACCAAAACTGAATTGCCATATACATCTAGAATTTTGATTCTGAGATCTATAGCCTCTTCAAGACCCATGATACAAGCTTCATATTCTGCCATGTTATTGGTGCAATCAAAGGTGAACCTTACAGTAAAAGGGATGTGTGACTCGTTGGGAGTGATAATCACGACAACAATTCCTTTTCCATAAGCATTTACAGCTCCATCGAAATCCATACCCCACCGAGGTTCAGGATCAGTACCTTCCTCGATAAAAGGTTCGTCACAATATTTTACTTTCAAATACATCACATCCTTATCTGGGAAATCATATTTAACAGACTGATAATCATCAACTGGCTGGTGAGTAAGATAATCTGCCAACACACTACTTTTTATATCTTTTTGAGTATGGTATTCAATATCATTTTCAGTTAGCAGCATCTGCCAATGGGAAATTCTTCCAGTAAGAGCAGGCTTTTCAAAAATATACTTGATTGGATCCATTTTGGAAATCAACCAAGTGGTATGATTCAACATATATTATCACAAATGTTTTGCCGCCCAGACCAAAGCACAACCTTTCTTTTCCAGCATAGAATACCGTGACTCACAGTCAGTAAAATTGTTGCTGAGATGATAAATGGCATATTCTTTTCTTCCCGTTTCATCTTTTGTCCCAAAATACAAGCCATAGAATTATCTAATACAATTAGATACTTAATCAATGGTCTTCCTTCAATAGGAGGGAGCAAGATAGGCGGTTCAAGCAGATACTCTTTAATACTTTCAAATTCCCTTTGGTAATCGTCCATCCATACACAACCTTGATCTTTCTTTAAAAGCTTGAAGATCGATTCACATGTTGCAGTCATATGGGAAATAAATCTGGAAATGTAATTCAAACGTCCAAGGAAGCCCCTAACTCGCTTTTCAGTTCTTGGTGCATGAATTTCTTGAATTTCTTTAACTCTATCAGGATCAACTTCAATTCCTTTTTGGCTGATAATGAAACCTAACAACTTCCTTGAAGGAACACCAAAAGTACACTTATTTGGATTCAAGCGGAGACGATACTTCCTCAAATGCTGAAACAATTTCAACAAATCTTCTATATGCCCTTTCTCGGTTTGAGATTTGGCGATTATATCATCAACATATACTTCAATTTCCTTATGCATCAGATCATGGAATAGGGTTGTCATAGTCCTCTGGTACGTTGCATCAGTGTTCTTCAACCCTAAGGGCATCACTCTGTAACAGAATGTTCCCCAGGGTGTGATAAATGTCGTTTTTTCCATGTCCTCAAGAACCATTCTAATTTGATTGTATCCGGAAAATCTGTCCATGAACAAAAATACTTTGAATTTTGTTTCACTGTCAACCAACATATCAATATGTGTTAATGGAAAGCCATCTTTCAGACTTTCTTTGTTTAAATCTCTATAATCAATGCACATGTGGAATTTTCCGTCTTTTTTCGGTACTGGACAATATTGGAAATCCACTAAGGGTACACTAATGTCACAAGAAAACTGATATCAATCTGCTTTAAAACCTCTTCTTTAATCTTCATTGCCATGCCAGGATGTGTTCTTCGCAATTTTTGCTTGACAGACGAACATTCGGGCTTTAGCGGCCAATAATGCTCTACAATATTGTTATCTAAACCAGGCATATCTTGATAAGACCAGGCAAAGATATCTACATACTCTCTCAACAATTTAATCAATATGCTCTTCACATCAGGATGAAGTAGTGCTCCAATCTTGACTTCTTTTGGATCCTCCTCGGATCCCAAATTAATTGTCTCCAATGGCTCTTTATATGGCTGAATGGTATTTTCCTCATGCTCAAGTAACTGCGTAACCTCTTCTGGGATTTCGTCATATTCTTCTTCCTCAGCCACATATAAATGATATTCATAGTTGGGAGAGGGTGCAGGGTCATTGCATTCTACGAGTTTTTAATTAATCTGCACATGTGATTTATGATTGATTTTAGAAACTGACACACGTAACAAGTGATTATGCAGATTTATTTATAGTTATCATTTATTTTGAAAGAGTTTTTTATTAAAATTTTCCAAGAAAATGCAAAAAATAAAGACATAATTTTGGAATCAAAAACAACTTTTATTAATGATTTTAAAAATCAAAACAACAGATATGCCCATATCATTACTTCCACCTTGGGCAGAGTGAACGCTTTTTGAGATGGCTAAAAAAAATTACTTTGAAATGTGCATACAAGAAGGAACATCAACAGTGATCCAGTTTTTGACTCTGATTCCGTGTGTCACGAAGTTTGGCATTTATTGCTCTGATTCATCTTTAAGAATGGCATTAGTCTTTGGAATAGTTGGATGAAGATACCCATCACTGTGAAAGATGTCCTAATACTTACTTAAAGCAGACTCCGACTTCACAACTTCCTTCTTTATGGAGAAACCCAAGCCGGTCCTACTCCTGTTCGTAGGAGGATTAATAACATGCCCCTACACCTTTCTAGGGCCTTTCTGAACTACCTGATGTGCATCCTTAAACGAGGTGATAAAGTCTTAATTATTCCTTATATTGTCAATAGATAAAGCTTGGAACTGAGTTCCAACAACAACTTCATCATCTTCCACAATGCTCAAGGAGGACAAATGAGATATTAACAAAGCTTGCTCACCGTTCATAATGACCACCTTTCCTTCATAAACAAATTTTAGCTTCTGGTGCCAGGTTGAAGTAACAACTCCTGCTTCATGGATCCATGGTCGTCCCAATAAACAATTATAGACGGGGACAATATCCATAACCTGGAAAGTAATCTGGAATAAGTGTGGTCCTATGTGTATAGGAAAATCTTCCTCTTCGATGACAGAGTTTCTCGACCCATCAAATGCTTTCACTATGATTCCACTTGGGCGCATGGGATCCCCCTGGGACTTAAGGTTCATCAGTGTACTTCTTGGTATGACATTCAAAGCAGACCCATTATCAATCAGTATATTGTACAAAGAGTCATTCTTACAATTCATGGAAATATGGAAAGCCAGGTTATGGTTTCTTCCTTCCTCAAGCAACTCATCATCACAAAAGCTCAGATTATTACAAGATGTAATATTCCCCATAACACCGCTGAATTGATATAGAGGCATGTCACTATCAACAAAAGCTTGATCCAACACTCTCGTCAGAGATTCTTGACGAGCAGAAGAGTTCATAAGAAAGGATATAATGGAAATATTAGATAGAGTTTGCAACAACTGATCTATAATCTTGTAGTCACTCATCTTGATAATTTTCAACAAGTCATCCATATAATTTTCCACAGCAGTGCCACTAGATTCTCCCACCACTTTCTTAGGTTCAGCCTTCTCAAACATCTTCTTTCCAGAATCAACATCTCCTCTAAAAGTAGGGGCGAAGACTCGACCACTGCGGGTTACCCGACTGTCTTCAACAATATTCTCAACATGGGATAAAAGTTGAATAGGAATTTCCACACCAACTTCCAGGATAGTTGCATTGTATTTATAAGGCACAATTTTATCTGATTTATATGGGACAATACCAGGCAGACAAATAATCACTGGAGCAATTTCAGGCTTGCTATGATACTCAATTTCTATAGGAGCGGGAACACCACAATATGGAACAGTGAGATTCACCCCTACGTCAGAATATTTAGACATCACGGAGTTGTTATCGGAGGACATGTCTTCTTCAGAAGGAAATAATTCATCAGCAGAAACATATTCATCGCCAGACATGGCTTCAACAGAGTAATCTTAAATCATATTAACTCTATTGTAATCATCTTTATTGCCCGTGACTTTGATAGTACCATTATCTAGAAATAACTGAACACCTCTTCTTACCACGAAACAAACCAGGGAATCCCTATAGCAGACTCTACAAGATCCATAATGATGCACCTCCTTACCCTCCATGTGACAAAAATTGGCATGCAACTGCATTAGATAATCATTCATATAATTCACATAAAAAATCCGGAATTCCTCGGGGCAACCATAAACCATATTCACTTTTTCTTCATATTCAGCCCTTGGTCTGATTATGTGGATAAGACATTCATCCATAATCTCTTGAAGACCAACTTTCACTTTATCACATCCACGAATATCTGTACTGCAAATACCACAACCAACATGGTCATGTGTATAATAGCTGAATTCACAAAGATCAACATGCATCTTCACTAAATATCCTCTCACCAAGTTAATGTCAAAAATACGGAAGTCCCCACGACAACCAACAACCATATTCACGATGCTTCCACCTCCATGATTGGGTAACGGATTATCTTTTATGTTAGGACCAACATCTTTAAAAGATAAAAGTCTAGATCTCACCATCTTTTGTACTTTAGACTTCAAAGGATAACAGTTTTCAATGTTATGCCCTGGAGCTCCGTGATGAAAAGCACATGTCTGATCCGCCTTATAATACCATGGTAAAGGTGAAGGTATAGCAGGGGGAGGTCTAGTATGTACCAACTTCTTTTGAATCAGAGCCAGAAACAACTCTGCATAACTCATTAGAATAAAGTCAAAAGCTTCTCTCTTTTGACATTGCCCTTGACTTTCCTGGGGAGGTGGTCTTTGATAGGCAATAGTAGTCGGAGCTGTATTTAAAACTGGAGTCATGAAAGCAACTTGTTATTGGTACTGATGACGTCTTCTTGGTAGTCTAAACTTTCTTTCCTCAACGACATCATTTGTTTCACTCTCCTTTTTCACAGAGAACCCATATGATGACTTATTTGTTCCTTCGTCTTTTGTCAAGCGTCCTTCCCTGACAGATTCTTCTAGACAAACACCCATGCTTACCATCTCAATGAAGTCACTCAGTGCACTAGCAACCATCCTTACATAGTAGAATGATCCAAGGGTTTTGAGAAAGACCTTGGTCATTTCTTGTTCTCCGATCGGGGGTACCACTTGCGCAGTAATCTCGCGCCAACGCTGCTCATATTCTTTGAATGATTCCTTATCTTTCTGAGCCATCACTCTCAGTTAGCCACGGTCAGGTGCCATAAACATATTGTACTTGTACTGCTTGATAAAATCTTCGCCCAAATCATTGAAGGTGTAGATACTGCTACTGTCCAAACCCATATACCATTTCAATGTAGTATCGGTTAAGCTATCATGGAAGAAATGAATAAGGAAACGCTGGTCATCAGTATGAGTGGACATATTTCTGATATACATCACTAGGTGGTCACGAGGACAAGAGTTACCCCTGTACCTCTCAAATTCTGGAACCTTAAGCTTCATTGGTATTTTTACGTTAGAAACTAAACAGAGTTCACTGACGTTTTACCCAAATAATTCATTCCCTTGAAGAGCCTTCATTTCCTTCTGCATCTCATTGAATTGGACTTTAAATTCATATAGCCGGTCATATAAACCCACACTTTCACTTTATGGAGGAATAGGACGATAAACTTCATCATTAATAAACAACGCATCATTCACTGAGGGAGGTGCAACATAATGAATCTCATTTCTAGTAGCAGGAGCAGCATGCACCATAGGAGGTGTAGTAACAACAACTGCGTAATAAAATGGAGTAACTTAAGAATCAGGATTATAACCTTCTAGCATGAAATTTTCAGGCATTCTCCACGAGTAACCTTGAGGCATACGGTTTTTAGCAGCGGTAACTGGAGTAACATAAATAGTAACCAACAATACTTTAGAAATAGTCGTTGTCTGTTGTGGCTGAGTAGTATGAGGAGACGGAGGAGCAAGTGGTGGCTGATTCTGAGAATCCACCAACGATTCCATCAAAGTATTCAGATTATCCATACCGGCCTTCAAAGTAGCAACTTCTTCATGCAGCTCGTGATTCTCTTGTTCAAGATTCTCCATTTTCTTCCTGGAATTAGCCTGAGTATTGTATTGATGAGACAACTTTCTTGACTGAACGAAGTAGAGAAACACAGTAAGACACTAGGGTATAAACCGAAATGCAAAAAATATGTGCAAACTGATGCATGATATGTGGTGCATATGATTTATTCATCATTATTATCATTATTTCAGGGAACTCAAATAATTATAAACAATTTAATATTTTAAAGTACTAATACATTTTGAGATACTGAGAATTTTATTATAATAACTCTGGAATGGATTACAACTTTTAGTACAAGTTTCAATAATCCTAAGAACAAGAGGATAAAGATGACATCTAAAATCCAAAGGAGCCAAAGCTGATGAAAATCTCTCTACGCAGTGACGCTTTCCCATAAGTCTTACAATCTCAGACTTCAACTGCTTGTTCTCTTCTACATACCTGTCGACGACTTCTTTCCAACCACCAGAGTCAGGAAGTGAGCCACTAGGTCTTGGCTAAGATCTAGAGGAAAATAAATCCTCCACAACTAGAATTTCAAGAATCTCGATCAAGTCATCCTTCTCTTTCAATTCTATTTGGTAGGACATCTCTAAAGTATGACACTTGTTTCTCCATGCTTCCTTTTCTTGTTGCATCCTAACCAGGGCAAGATGAAGTTCTTCCACATCATCTAAAAGGGTAGGAGTAGTCCTCACAAAAATATTAGGTTTAGGCTCTTCACGTGAATATGGCATCTTCAGCTGAATTTCTCTTGCTTGTACCTAATGGAGATGAGGCTCCAAAGAGACAACTTCTCCTGGTCTCAAGTCTTTTAGACTTTTCTTATGAATATGGCGCCAAGCCTTTGAAATCTCTTCCTTATCTTCCTCATGATCCTCTCCTTTTTTGAGAAATAAACCACTTAGATGAATACTATTTGGTTTGTCTCTCATCGGATATCCAAGTTGATAACGCACAAGAACGAGATTGTAGTTAGTTCCTCCCTTTGTACCAAGAAAAGGTACATTGGGGAAACTACCACAACTATCAATAATCTCCACGTAATAATAAGCCTGATGATACCAAACAATGTTGGAATGAGTGAGAGCCATAATCTTTGGTGCCCAACGAGGTTCCTTCTTGATATTCCAGAAAGCAAAAAACTGAGGTAAGTGACAAATAAACCACTGATATAACAAAGGCATGCAAAAATTGATCATCCCTCCATGATAAAGATCCCGAAGATGGATGGAATAATAAGTATCTGCTAATAGTATAGGGAATAGATTCCCAATCAAAAAGATCATAATGGCGTTGACATCCACAAATTTGTCGATGTTAAGAAATAAGAACAACCCATAGGCAAGTAAAGTAAAGATAGCCTCAAAAGCAACTGTACTCTTCATCTTAGCAAAGTAGCAGACTTTATCCAATAAAAATTGAGCGGGTAAACCTCGGATTCCTCCTTTGGTAGTCATGTTATCCTCAATCTCATACTTTCCTAAATGTGTCATGGAAACAATCTCATGAGACTTAGGCTCTCCCTCTAAACCGATGAAAGGAACACGATCGATAACAGGTAAACTAAGTAGGTAAGAATACTCTTCCAATATGGACATCAGATGATAATCGGGAAAAGTAAAACACCAACACAAAGGATCATAGAACTGGACTAATGTAGAAAGTATACCCTTCTTCATCTTGAGTTTCATAAGAGGCACGATGGATCCATACTTCTTCTAGAAATCTGTAGAGCTCTCAATCTCAAGAATCAAACTCATCAGTTCCTCTATCTTAAGATCCTTAAAATTGTACTTCTGAGTCTTTATTTTCCCAGAATCCATGGTCAAAAAAGTACCTGAGATATTTGCAAAAGGTCAACTTTAAGTTCCTTGAAACAATTGTCTTAAAGAATGCTTATGGGAGTATGAATACATGATGCACCAATCACACAGAAGATCACAAACATGGAGGGGTTCATAGGTTCGACGTCACGAGCATGAAGTCAAAGGTACTTCCCACAAGGTAAGGACTAATAGTTCATCACCTGCCGAACAAGATTCTAAAAGGTTCCCAGAGTCTACATCATTCATTCGGATATTAACAACGTCCCAATTAACTCGATAATTAGTAATATTCTCAAGAAAAACTCGTCTGAGTGTAGCATCGCGTGACAACCATTTCTGGATTACTCCGTCATAGTTTCTGCACTACACCTAAAAGGCCAAGATGGGTTAAGGGTTCTCCGGTTCTCAGCTTCAGTAGGCTCCCAGATCGAAAGCAGCACGTCTTCCCGATTACTTGGTAAATGATACTACAATCAAAGGGGCCTCCACTGAGTGGGGGATCTCATGTCTCCTTTTTTGGGATTACTCCCTTAAAGTTAACATGACTATACCTCCCATCCTATCTTAATTTTTCCCAAGTCTGAGTATAGGACTTATGAGGAATGACCAAGCATCCTAAAAAACAGGAAAAATCCAGACAAACATATATACAACATATAACATACAACGGATAATAACACATACACAAATAAACAAAGATAAGCTCAACCCAATTATAGAGGGACCAACATTTGATCGATATTTCCCCAACAGAGTTTCTATTTTTTGTGTAGCGGCAGAAATATTGAGACAAAGCCATTTGATTGACTTGACTCGCACAAATCAAATAAAAATCGCCACCGTGCTTTAATGTTTTCAGAGGAATGAGAAAATAGCGAATAACCCAAAAAAGATGGGGAGAGAATCTAGGAACGGGGGTTGGTTATGCAAAGGGAAGATATTAGCACCCTAAACATCTACGGTACTCCACAGGAACCTCTTTGAAAATTTGTATATTTTGGCTATAAGTGTTGTATACAAAAATAGATGGTGGAGATGAGAAGAGAAATATTTTTTTGCAACTTTTTCACCTTCCACAGTTGCGAACCTTTAGTTCCTAGCTACCATCTTCCATGCAATAGGGAATCAGGGTACTCGTAGTTCATCTTTAAAAAAATTTAAAACACAAGTGTGTTGGTTAATTTTAAGAGACGAGACATCATCGTCAACTCCGAGTTGAAGAACTTACTTACTACCCATGATTATGAGAAAGGAGAATTTGCATCATCTCAAAGTGGAAGATATAACTTGGGTTTTAAAATCAACAAAGCCTCACTCGACACCCAAGTGGAAAATATCTCACTTCGCTACATATCATAGAAGTATAATAGTTTGCACCACTACAAGGATTAATAAGAGTCTAATCTTTTGAGAAAATTTTAAAGTAACAAAGCCAAAGTAGCAATATGGTTTGAATGAGATTGATTAACTTTTAGTCTTCTCACACAAATGTCAAAATATGATTAATTTGATTAAAGTTTGATTAAGAAAATATTTTCGAAAATGCATGGACCTAAGTCCAAGTATATTGTGAAAGCGGTTCAAGTTAGAAAACAAGAAGAGTTTTGAAAAGGAGGGAGAAGAATTTTGAAATTAAAGAAGATGGGAGGAGACGAAAGGACTATCCTAAAGCATAAGGTAAAAGCTAGGGAAGAGAACCATCTAACCAACAAGAAGTAAACACTTGACATAAAGAGTCAATGTAGAATTCCCATCCTTTGGATTGACACCAAGCAAGCAAAGATACTAAACTTCTTAATAATACCAAGCTTTAGATTCATCAAGTCTTCACAAAAATTGGGCAGAGTAACGACTGTATACAAATGAATTCCCAATCATAGACAAAGATTATAATCAGAATAACTTGCACACAAAGAAAACCAACCCAATGTCTTAGGGTAAACCCCAAGAACTCTAGACAAAATAACAAACAAAGCCACCAAGTCCCAAGGGTATCAAGGCTTCTAATCCTATGTCGAAGAGGTCCACAACTCCATTATGCCAGAGATAGTAACCAAATAGTCCAAGTAACCTTAAAGTTTTGTATTGTTCAAGTTGGTTATTGAGTATCTTCAAAAATAAAATGAAAGCACAAGTGAGCAATATAAAGATGACATAAAGATAAATGCTTAAGTGAGCAAAGATAAAAATGACATGAAATGTAAATGCCAAAATAAATGGTACATAAAAGTAAAGGCATAAATTAAAAGCATGAAATCAAAACACAATGTAAAAGTCAATTGTTAGTGAATTAGAAATTAGAGGTTAGTTGAATGACCATCTTGAAACTTTCATTTGAAAACTCATTAGAAGATTGATAAAATCAAATCTTCTTAACAACAAGTTTAATTTGCTTTTGGTCAATTATATCATTCATTTCAAATTCTCGAGGCAACAACATATGATCAATGATGTTTAAGTGATTCAATTAGACCAAAGTTTATGAAGATTCATTAGAGGATTGATAAGACCAAAGCCTCCTAACAATGAACCTCAAGGTTATTGGATCAAAGGTCTCAAATTAAACATACTTGGGCTTGCAAACATGGGTTTGGGCAATGAATGATCATTTCTCAAATCGGGAAAAAATTTAGCACTATGCTAAGCAATCGTAAGTGGACTTATGTAGAAGTTGCACCTATTTTGAGGTCGGTCAATAGAAATTTATGCACCACATGTAAAAGTCAACGCATTTTTCCTGATTTTGACCAAGCATAATCAGAATCGTAAGTGGAATGATATGGTACCATATTTTTAAGAAATGATATTTTGAGGCCTTAGGACTTGATTCTTTATGTATTGGAAAGATAAGGTAACATTCTTTGTAATGTGCCAAGAAAAAATTCATTTGGATGCTTGAGCTAGAAGTTATGCTTGGTCACAATCAGGAAAAATGCGCTGATTTTTTAGATATGGTACATAATTTGCTATTGACCAGACTCAAAATAAATGTGGCTTCTACATAAGTCCACTTACGATTGCTTAACACAGCGCTAAATTTTGTCTCGATTGGAGAAATGATCATTCATGGCCTAAATCCATGTTTGCAAGCCCAAGTATGTTTAATTTGAAACCTTTGATCCAATAACCTTGAGGTTCATTGTTAGGAGGCTTTGGTATTATTAATCCTATAATGAATCATCATAAACTTGGGTCTAAGTGAGTTATTTAAACATCATTGGTCATATGTTGTTGCCTCGAGAATTTGAAATGAATGATATACTTGACAAAAAGCAAATGAAACTTGTTGCTGAGAAACTTTGATTTTATGAATCTTTTAATGAGTTTTTAAATGCAAGTTTAAAGATGGTCATTTAACTAACCTCTAATTTCTAACTAACTAACAATTGAATTTTACTTTATGCCTTTACTTTTATGTACCATTTATTTTGGCATTTACATTTCATGTCATTTTTTATCTTTGCTCACTTGAGCATTTATCTTTATGTCATTTTGATTTTTGCTCACTTAAGCATTTATCTTTATGTCATTTTGATTTTTGCTCACTTGAGCTTTTCATTTTATTTTTGAAGATACTTAGTAACCAACTTTAACAATAAAAAACTTTAAGGTTACTTGGACTATTTGGTTGCTATCCTTGGGATAATGGAGTTATGGACCTCTTGGATTTAGGATTAGAAGCCTTGATACCCTTGGGACCTTGTGACTCTGTTATTATTTTTTCTGGAGTTCTTGGGGTTTACCCTAAGACATTAGGTTGATTTTCTTTGTGTACAAGTTATTCTGGTTATGTGCTTTGTCTGTGATTGAGAATTCCTCTTTGTTCAGCTATTACTCTGCCCAACTTTTGAGAAGACTTAATTCATCCAAAGTTTGGTATTTTAAGAGGTTTAGTATCTTTGCTTGCTTGGTTTCAATCCAAAGGATGAGATTTCTACACTGACTCATTGTGTCAAGTGTTGATTTCTTGTTGATTAGACAGTTCCCTTCCCTAGCTTTTATCTTATGCTTTAGGATAGTCCCTTGATCTCCTTCTATCTTCTTTAATTTCAAAAAAACCTTCTCCCTCGTTTTCAAAACTCTTCTTGTTTTCTAACATGAACCGCTTTCATAATAAACTTGGACTTAGGTCCATGCATTTTCAAAAATATTTCCTTAATAAAACTTTAACTAACTTAATTATACTTTGATATTTTTGTGAGAAGACTAAAATTCAATCAATCTCATTCAAACAAGTTTTGCCACTTTAGATTTTTACTTTAAACTCTTTTCACAAAAAGATTACACTTTTGTCAATCCTTGTAGTGATACGAGCTACTATACTTCTATGATATGTAGTGAAGCAAGACATTTTCCACTTGGGTGTTGAGTGAGGCTTTGTTGATTTTAAAACCCGAGCTATATCCTACACTTTGAGATTATGAAAATTCTCCTTTCTCATAGTCATGGGTAGTAAGTATGTTTTCCACTCGGATATGAAGATGATGTCTCGTCTCTTAAAATTAACCAACACACTTATTTTAAAATTTTTAACGGTGAACTACGAGTACCCTGATCCCTTATTACGCGGAAGGTGGTACGTAAGAACTAAAGGTTTGCAACCGCGGAGGGTGCAAAAATTATAAAAAATATTTCTCTTCTCACCTCCACCATCCATTTTTATATACAACACTTATAACAAAAATACACAAATTTTCAAAGAGGTTCCTGTGGAGTACCGTAGATGTTTAGGGTGCTAATACCTTCCCTTTGCATAAAAAACCCCCATACTTAGATTCC
The DNA here is from genome assembly GCA_948472305.1 of Vicia faba. NCBI lineage: Eukaryota > Viridiplantae > Streptophyta > Magnoliopsida > Fabales > Fabaceae > Vicia > Vicia faba. Next base: position 266,844,133 of record OX451740.1, read on the forward strand.
CTCACCCTCTTTTTTGGGTTATTCGCTATTTTCCCATTCCTCTCAAACAATAAAGCGCGATGGTGATTTTCATTTGATTTGTGTGAGTCAAGTCAATCCAATGGCTTAGTCTCAACATTTCTACTGGTACAATGAGCAAAGATAAAAATGACATGAAATTTAAATGCCAAAATAAATGGTACATAAAAGTAAAGGAATAAAGTAAAAGCATAAAATAAAATCACAAAGTAAAAGTCAATTGTTAATGAATTAGAAATTAGAGGTTAGCTGAATGACCATCTTGAAACTTGCATTTGAAAACTCATTAAAAGTTTTATAAAATCAAAGCTTCTCAACAAAAAGTTTCATTTTCTTTTTGTCAAGTATATCATTCATTTCAAATTCCGAGGCAACAACATATGATCAACGATGTTTAAGTGATTCACTTAGACCAAAGTTTGTGAAAATTCATTAGAGGATTGATAAGAACAAAGCCTCCTAACAATGAACTTCAAGGTTATTGGATCAAAGGTTTCAAATTAAACATACTTGGGCTTGCAAACATGGGTTTGGGCCATGAATGATCATTTCTCGAACCGGGACAAAATTTAGCGCTATGTTAAGCAATTGTAAGTGGACTTATGTAGAAGTCGCACCTATTTTGAGGCTGGTCAATAGCAATCTATGTACCATATGTTTAGAGAAATGTAATGTAGATAATTCTTTAACAACATGTAGCACAAGTAAGAAAGGGATAAGATGAAGAGGGAGGGGATATATTAGATTAAATTAGGGTTTCAAATATCATCAACATCATTCATCTATTTTGATGGATTTTGTTTTTCAACCTATCAACACCCAATATTCAATGAGGTTGAGGAACTTGTCCCAAAATAACACCCAAATCAGGACCAAACAAATATAATAAAACAATATTTAATAAAATAATATTTAAATGGTTAATAAAAGGAAAATAATTGGTAAAAATACACAAAGTATATTAAATCACCAAATAGAAAAAAAGTCAGAAGTCAAACAAAAATCAATAAGTGTTGACAATTTTTTTTGGAATTTTTTTAAAGTTAGAAACTATTTTTAAAAATTTAAAGAAATAAGCAAAATAAACTAAAAAATATAAAAAATATCAAAATCAGAAATAAAAATGAGATGGGGTCACCAATATTTGCTAAGAAGTCATTGGATCCTTCCATAATTTTTTATAATTAAAAAATAAAAAAAGAGTATTTTTAAAGCAATTAAAATAAAGCTAAAATACAAAAATCATAAAAAATATCAAATATCAAAATAAAAAAAATGAAAAAATATTCACAAAGTCAGAAATAATTCAAAGTATTTTTGTATATTTTTTCATATTTTTTTAATAAGAAATAAGAGAGTTATGAATTTTTGAAATTAAAACAAATTTTAAAACAAATTTTGTAAATATAAAATAAATCAGAAATAATATGAGGCGTTGGTCCATGACACATCTAATGGATCAAGAGTGATGATGTATGGTGATCCATGGTCAACAAGCGCGCACTTAAGTCACGATAGTCAGACCAATCACAACATTTCAATTGTCCTGCTCTCATTGGTTGAAGAAGCCATGTAGGTCATCTTCAACCTCCAGCTACCCTACAACAAGGGCGGTATTATGATTCTTAAATCTGTTAATTTAGACGCTCATAATGGTATCATTAGATGCGTCTCTTCAAGACGATCACAACAATATCCTCGCGCCAAATTTATATAAAACACAACTTACTCCATTTGGAAAATACTAGAGATGTTTAAAAAAAATTATAACCGAAAACAGAAACATCAAATGCATTGATTCATCATGATTGAGTTAATAGCTAGCATCAATGAATATCATAAACCATTCCAATAATTTAAGTTAGAAGATTTGGTGCCTTAAATTACCTGAACAAAGTCAGATGGATTTTCTTTGAAATTGGACTTGGCTAGCACGATTTAGTACACCTCAAGGCTTGGTTCTTCTTATGTTAGCTTCAATGAAGTTCAAGGATGAAGAATCAACAAAGAAATTGGATTGAAAAGATGAATTCGAAAACTCAGAAAAGTGAGTTATGGAGAGAGTTTAGAAGGATGATTTTGGTTGTCCAAGCTTGAGAAAATGAGGGGAGTGAGGTCCTCTATTTATAGGTAAGTGAGTGGTGCAAAGGTTTGAGAGAAAAATTGAAGTTTGGAGGGAAATTGGATGGAGCCCGAAAGTGGAAAATATGTGACTCCATGTGCATCAAAACTCAGCTGATTCCTGCATTTGGATCCTTAATTCAACTTTGGGAACCTTGTTAAACATGTTTAATTTAAAAATGCATGCTAATTTGGTGTTTAGAAGCAGGATTATAGATTTTAAAATCTGAATTGGAGGAAAATTGTAGTTTCAAGTAGCTGACTTTGAACTCATGGTGTGCACGATTTAGGAAGCCTTAGGAGATGATTCTTGATGCATTGGAAAGATCACATAACACTATTCACAATGTGCCAAGAAAAATTCATTTGTATGCTTGAGCTAGAAGTTATGCTTGGTCAAAATCAGCGAAAAAATGCATTGACTTTTAGATGCCATCCAGAGTGATTGTGACAGAAATTAGACTAAGTCTAAATTCTAACTTCAACTGGAGAAAAAATCAGAATAAATCTTTGGAGCGATTTATCTGAACCAGAGGAAATGTCTACCAGAAAGAATCAAGATAAACCATTGAGAGATTTAAACTGAACCAGCTGAGGTCTTTGATTTCCTGTCATTAACTGAAAGAAATAAATCTAACGAGAGGAGGTCTTTGGTCGCCCGTCATTAACTAGAAGAAATAAATCTAACCAGAGGAGGTTTTTATTTGTGATGGTCCGATGTAGGGTTATTCTTTAGGAGACATATGAGAGGGAGGCCTGGGTAGGGCTGCTTCAGGATGAATCCATATGAAACTACATCTGGGAATGAGAAGGAACCTGTGTAGGGTTGCTTCATGATGAGTCAGTGTAAAACTGCATTTGGAAAAGAGAAGGAACCTGTGTAGGGTTACTTTATGATGAGTCAGTGTAAAACTTCATCTTGGAAAGAGAAGGAACATGGGTAGGGTTGCTTCATTATGAGTCAGTGTAAAACTTCATCTTGTAAAGAGAAGGAACTTGTGTAGGGTTACTTTATGACGAGTCCGTGTAAAACTTCATCTTATAAATGAGAAGAAACCTGGGTAGAGCTACTTCATGATGAGTCCGTGTAAAACTTCATCTTGGAAAGAGAAGGAACCTGGGTAGGGTTTCTTAATGATGAGTCTGTGTAAAACTTCATCTGGGAAATGAGAAGGGACCTGGGTAGGGCTACTTCTTGATGAGTCCGTGTAGAACTTCATCTTGGAAAGAGAAGGAACCTGTGTAGGGTTACTTTATGATGAATCTGTGTAAAACTTCATCTTGGAAAGAGAAGGAACCTATGTAGGGTTACTTCAACTGGTCGTGTAGATAATTTCCCTAGCTTGTTACAAGTATTAATCTCTGACCTCAAAGAAATATAGTTTTCCTGGCTTGTTACATGTATTAATCTTCAACCTTCATATGTAGATAGTTTTCCTGGCTTGTTACAGGTGTTAATCTACAATCACTCATCCACAAATAGTTTTCCGGGCTTGTTACAGGTATTAATCTTGAACTTGAAAATTGTTGGTCGTTGAGATAGTTGTCCTGTCTGGTTTTAGGTATTAATCTCTGACCTTTTGAAAATTGTTGATTATAGCCATCTCTTGATTGACCTTTTCCCGGAAAAGGTAAAATGTTAGTTGTATGCAATGTCATGAAATGAAATGAATGTTGTCATGATGTTCTCAAAATAAATGAGATTGTGTCGTATGCACTTATCATGTATGCAAATAGGATGTATGAAATGTGAAATGTTATTGAAGTGTATCTTTGTATGGGAAAATAAATCCTTGACAAATGCTGGGGAGTCATTAAATCTCGGACTACTGTTGAAGAGTAGGCGTGTCTTCAAACTTTACTTAGAATGTTTCCACCGGGGATTCCTATTTTATTTATTGAGGAGAACTCCGCTGGGGAATATTGAAAACTCTATGGATAGTGTTGATTCCTGCTTGAGGAAAAGAGTTCAGGAGTCTTGGTTGTCTGTTACTCTACTGGGAGTTATCTTGGGGAAGATTTAAGTTTACTATTATCTGGTCGTATTCCAGGCTTTGTAGTAACTTGCTAGAAAAGATGAAGTTAAACTGATATCTGGTTGGGTCCAAGTTTCACAACAAATTCTTGAAAGGATGAAGTTGAACTGATATCTGGTCGGGTCCAGGCTTCACAACAACTTACTAAAGTTATCTGTTATCTGGTCGGGTCCAGGATTCACAGTAATTTGTTGGGGATTGTAGAGTAGTCTATTGGGGAAGAGGAGTTGTGGTCCTATGATTTATAGTAGTCGGAGAGGAAAACTCAAGCTGGGGAATACTGCTGTTTGATGGGGAAATAAACCCTGTTTCCAGTCTATTGGAGAGGTGGCAACTTTACTGGGGAAAATCCTCGAGGATTCTTGAGGTCGATTCAACTGGGGAAATTTTTTCCAGAGATTAAACTATGGCTGGGAGTCATCCTATGAGAAGGATTTTGGGGGAGATTTGTCACTGCCCCTGGTAGCAAGTGTTTGTGGCACTGCCAGGAACTAATTGACTGTACGTAACCCTTTGTTGGGATTTGCGTTCAATGCCCCAAGTGATTTAGATGGAGACCTGCCTCTGGTTATTCTGCACTTCTTGAGAGATTTCTTGGAATCTTGACTGAACTGCCACAAGTGTGCTGGATAGTGACATGTCATGCCCCCTTGCTGATAGGAGATTTGTCATTGGAAGTCTCATCCCACTTGAAGTGATTTTGTTCACTGAGAGAGCTTTTGTTCATCAGATATTCGTTGTGTGAATTTCTCTGTTGTCGAACAAATAGCCATATGCAAACAATGATATTCAAATAATGCAAAGTTTATGCTTGTCTTGAAATTTTGAATATGCGTTTTTAGCAAGAAATTTTGTAAGAAAATTCAACTCAGGATTTAGAGTAAAGCCTTACAGGAGTCAGGATACCTTTTGTAACAGTATGCTTTTGAACTAACCCATGCTTCAATTAGGACTTTTGAAGGGTTGTAACGTGGCTTGGTTCACGGTTTAAGAAATAAAGGATAAGGCTCAAAGTGTATTTGTACCCACCCGTTCTTCGTGATGTTCTTCTGTCCTAAACTCAGTTAATTGTACGTTCGAACTCCAATGACGTTTTGGTGATGGTTCAGACAAGTTAAGTTTGTCGGAAGGCAGTCATTTTTTGTAACATTTTTCATGTTGTTGAGGATTTGTAGTGACCTCTTTTTGATTTGTTATCCCTTATTTTTGCTTGACTATTCTTATTTTGAGATTACAGTCAGCGGGATGCCCCAGTTTTCTTAAGTCTCCTTTGTAGATTTTGACTTAGTGGGGTTTTCTTTTTGAGAGATAATGACTGCCTATTTAGTAGGGAACCATCACCGTCTTTTGATTCCAGAGGAATGTTTTTGATATCATTCGTTGTATTAAAGTTTTCGCCTGAACACGCATTTGAATTAACTAAGAGACTACTCTGCCCCAGGTTTTGATTAAAGGTTTCAATTTGTGTAAAAAAGAAAACTTCTACTTCTTTGGCTCGAAGGGGTTGACTAGGTATTATCTTCCTTATAACTCTAGTGTTTTAGGATTTGAAAGAACTCATGTACATCGTCAGCAAGGTCTATTCAAAGGCTTATAAATTTTATCAAGAGTTGAATATCATAAAGAGAGTAAAAAGCATAGTTTAAATATAGTGAAAACGGATGGATGAATTTAAGACAAACATATGCAATGCATTAATGAAACAAAGTTTGACATTAATAGATAATTGTTTGAATAACAAAAGAAATTACAATTGAATATTCAAAATGAATAAGACGCTCTCAATGATTCGGCATAGGAGCAGCGATCACGTTTGGAGTCTCTGGAGGGTCAAACTCAATCTCTTTGGCGTCAATCAAATTCTGAATCTTGTACTTCAACGTCCAACAATCATTAGTATCATGCCCGGGACTTCCGGAGTGATAAGCACATGTTGCATTAGGATTGTAGTTAGGAGAAGAAGTTTTGGGGTTTGGATGAGGTGCTATCAACGTAATCAGATTCATCCTTAACAAGTGTTGTAGCGCTTGAGTCAGCGACATCTTGATGTTGGTAAACTGTCTTTTGGGCTCGTCTGGCCTTTGTTGATTTCCCCTTTGTTGTTGCCAGTGCGACGTAGAACCAGAGATCAGGACTGCCCCCACATGTTGGTCATGATGACTCTTTTGACCATACACATCATTGGACTCTTTCTTCCCATTGTATGGCTTTTTCTGAGCATCAGAGTGTGTAGCTCCTTAGATCTTTCCACTTTTGATGCCAGCTTCGACCCTTTTACTGGTTAGTATTATTTCGGTGAACCCGGCTGAGGAGCTTCTGATTAGGTTATTGAAGAAAGGTCCTGTCAAGGTTCCCAGGAAGATGTCAATCAACTTCCTGTCAATTAAAGGGGGTTGCACCCTACCAGCCATAACTCTCCACTTTTGGGCGTATCCTTTGAAGCTCTCGTTGGAACCCATGGTCATGTTCTACAATTGCACATGAGTTGGTGCAAGATCAGCGTTGTATTGGTACTGCTTGTAGAAAGCAGCAGCTAGATCCTCCCAGGTGTGGATGCGAGAACTCTCCAATTGATAAAACCATTCAAGTTGAGTACCTACTAGGCTCTCTTGGAAGAAATGGATTGAAAGCTTCAGATCAGTTGTGTATCGTTGAATCTTGCGAACATAGGACTTTAAGTGCATTTTAGGGCAAGAGACTCCATCATATGGGGCAAAGGTAGGGATTTTGAATTTTTGTGGGATGAGTACTCTGGAAACTAAACCCATTTCTCCTAAGTCCAAGCCAGACATAACTTGGATCTCCACAGCTTTTAGTTTGTCTTCAAGTTGTTTGTATTTTTCATACGCCAGTGGATACCGCTCTTCAGACGATTCATCGTCATCAGTAGCTATGTTAGATATAATGCTTCCAGCTTCCTCTTCTTGACTGTCTTTAGAAGAAGCATCTTCTTTTTGAACTAGCTGGGCATGCCCCTTAGACCTTCTCCTCACGTTGAGGATGACCAACTTTTTCTTTTTCTTGCTCTCTTTGGTGAAGAGTGTTTTCAGATCTTCCTTCCCCTTGGCCAAGTTCATGAGCACTTGTTGGAACTGAGCGTTTTGAGCTTGGAGATCTTTCACCTTTTGTTCCATATCCATCTTACTGAAAGAAACAGTGAGAAGATAAGGAAACCTGTATGGTTGAGACCTGTCATGATATGATGCATTATATGTGGATGCATGTTTTTAAGGATCTCGCGGGTTAAACACAAGAAAAGTTAGAAGTTGAACTTTGATCAACAACTTTGACTGGAGAACTTCGTATCGGTGGATGTCCTTCCACGAGAATTAAGCTCACCATGTCAAGTGGGTCATAGCCCTTGACTCAAGTTTGTTGTACTTGATTTTTTGACAGCATTTGGTTAGAGAAAATATATCCTCTTTCCCCTTGATAGACGTCTGGTTCAATGTGACCCTGCATCATAGACCCTTGAGATTCTTGAAATGTTTATTAAAAATGCTATGGTATGATGTCATGATGTTATGTACAAGTATGCAAAGTAAGAAAGTACAAATAATCATATTCACACAAAGCAGACAAGTCCTTAGGTTTAGGCTTGCATGGAGTTTGTAGGTAAGTACCCTCTTGAAGTTTAGTTGGCTCAAACCTGTCCTAGTTAATAGTAACCGGGTTCTAAGGGATCTAAATATCACTGACCTTTCCTTTAGGCGTTGTCTCAGCACAATCAATCTTTTCTTGCGGCCGAGATATCCCAAACGTCTAGTCTTAATGAGTGTAGTATTGAGTATCAACCAATTTTCAGCTTTCCACCGAAACCGATTATCTCACTACGTCCTAATTGGCCAAGTTTTTTCAATTAAGGTTCTAAGGTCAGTTAGTGCTTCATAACGCTGCTCAGCAGCCCCGTATTCTCCTCGATTCAACACAAGGGATACCGGTACCAACAAATGTGTCACACTAACGTACCCATTGTTTCAACCGTGTCGGTCTATGCCGCATAGTTTCCACAATCTATTTCTACTTACCTAAAAGGTATCCCAGATCCGGGTAGAGGATCAAAGCAAGCCCAAACAAGGAACCATAATGTAAAGCATGCAAGTCAAACAAAGAAAGCAAGTAAAGATGATCTAGCCCTAAGGTAACCCCACTTTTAAGTAAATCCCCAACAGAGTCTCCAGTTCTGTAACGTGGTGAGAGAACTGACTTGGGTGTTTTGTGTTTTATTGTAATTATTGCGGATAGCAAGAGTCGCCACCGACTTCTCTTTTATCCAAAAGAAAAGGGCTGAAAAAAACAGGAACGATCTTTGAGATTATTTGAGTTTGGGGGGGTAGATTATGAAAAGGGAAGGTATTAGAACTCTTTCCATCCATAGTTATCTATGGGCTCTTATTTGCTTACTAGATCACTTGCTTTTGTTTGAAAATGTGCTTTGTGTGGTTTTTTGAAAGTATTTTGAAAAGGCGTCATCGTTTTAGGCAAACTTTGTAATATTTCTCGTTCGTAAGAACGTATATAAAGTGTTGAGCTTTTGAAAATATTTTTTGTTTGGAAAGGGTTTTGAAAGTGTTGGTGTTTGTTTTTAAAAAAAATAAGCAAGAGTGTTTGATTTGAAAATGAGCAAGCAACTAGGAACAATCTACCTACTCAAAAGTCTTTGTTCATTTCTTCGTTTCATTTGATATTTCTATCTTACCATTGATTTGGTAAGGAGCCTTATCTTTGGATGTAAAGGGACGGGCGTGGGTCATCGTATAGTCATGATAGCAATGTTGTAAGATATCTTAGCATTTATCTTTGAGGGACTCAACTCAAATAATTAACATCAAGGATTCCTGAAAGCTCTCCCTTCACTGAAAAACATGGCCAACTTCTCAATTTGGTCACTTCAAACCCTAATGAAGAAATGTTAAAGGTGCTCTTTCAGTTCTTTGACCCGTTGCGATACTGCTTCACTTTTCCTGATTACCAGTTAGTGCCTACTATGGAGGAGTTTTGCCAGTTATTAGGGGTACCTATCCTTAATCAGCCACCATTCAACAGTATGGAAAGAGATCCAAATCCTAAAGAGATTGCTCAAGCTCTGTCTTTATAACGGTCTGATGTAGTGGCAAATTGGGAAACCAGAAGAAGTGTCCATGGATTTCCAACTAAGTTTTTATTTGAGAAAGCTCACCATTTTTGGGATAGCCTAGATTTACAAGCTTTTGAAGAAGTTTTGGCCCTTCTCATCTATGGTATGGTACTATTTCCTAACACAGACCAACTCATAGATGTGAATACGATTAAGATTTTTCTGTCTCATAATCTGGTACCTACTTTACTTGGGGATATTCTACACTCTCTGCATACTCGCACTCTAAAGATAAGAGGGACCCTTCTGTGTTGCACTCCTTTGTTGGCTAGGTGGTTTATTTCGCACCTACCCCGGTAATTTTGAAGAATGAGCAGGGTATGAGATGGTCTCATAGGCTGATGTCTCTTACACATTCTGATATTCATTGGTGTTCCCGATCCTTGGAGAGTATCACTATCATTGATCACTGTGGGGAATTCTCTAATGTCCCTCTCCTAGGCATTAGGGGAGGAATCACTTATATTCCTTGTTTAGCGTTGCGACAATTTGGTTATGCTAGAAGGGATGGTCCTAATGACACACTCGTCCAAGGAATCACATTTGACTATGAGAATGATGTTCAGGGTTATCCCAAGAGGTTCATTCTAGCTTGGGACATGATAAACAGAGTTGATAGCAAGACACTGGGGCACAAGAATTCCATCCCTCTTGAGCCTTACCTCAAATGGGTGCGAGCTCATGCTCAATGTCTTATGATTCCTTACCCTGCCATCTTACCTGTGATTATGGAGCCAATTGTTGAGGGAGACACTCCTTACATTGTGTTTCATCCTAACATGCAAACTGACCTTGAGGAGCTACGAAAATCCTGGATCCAACTCAAAGAATAATGAGATACTTTCGAAACCCAATTCTATGCCAACGAGGAGAAGTTTTTAGAGCTCACAAGGTTACATCACAAGGAGAAGAGTATAAACACTTACATTGCACCAAAGAGGATGCGCCGGTGGGAAGCTTGAGTCTCCTTGCTTAGAGAGTTATTTTTGCTTTGTTATCTCCTTTGTAAGCCCAAGAGGCATCATTGTGATTGATAAAACTTCTTAATGCAATTAACATTTGTTCTCTTTCTGTTTAAGCAATTTTAAGTCTTAGAAATCCTTGAAAACATTGCATACATATATCATACATATCATTGCATAAGCAGGTTTCATAACAGGTCTCTCATGTTCTCGCTGTTTATTTCAGCAATGGCTCTCAAACAAGACAATAGAGATCTCCAAATTCAAGAGGCTCAGTTCATGGAAATGTTCCTAAACCTATCTAAGGGGCAGGAAGAGTTGAAAGCAGTCCTCACTGGGAACCTGGCCAAGAAAAATCCTGAAGACAATAAGGACGAACAATTGGAACAACTGCAAGCTGAGGTTGAAGTAATGAGAACCCAGATGCTGAGGCAGATGGCTCTTATCTAAGGCCTGGCCCGGGTACAAGAAGAGCTGAGAGGAATTGTCAATAAGCTTCATCAAAACGGATGCAACCGTGTGAAGAAAATAGTCGAGGTTGAGGACCAAGTCATTGATCAACCTTCGATAAGACAAGAGGTTGGTTTGGTAAAGAGTGGACCTTTACAAATTGCTACCAAATCACGGGTTCAACAACAACCTCTCCAAAAACAACGGGTTAATCAGAGTAAGCCGGATACACCCAAGAGGTAGTTTACCAAACTCAACATGCCGCTGTCTTAAGCTTTACAACATATGTTGAGGATGAATCTGGTTATATTGATAGGGCCTCCTCCGAATCCCAAGACTTCTTCCCCTAACTACAATCCTGATGCAAGGTGTGCATATCACTCTAATAGTCCGGGGCATGATACTGACGATTGTTGGATGTTGAAATATAAAATTCAAAACTTGATTGATGAAAGAGTGCTGGAGTTTACACAAGATGGTCAGGCTGAGTTCTTCTGCCATCCCTCCAAGGCACGCCATATGAAGTGACAAGAACAGACGAAGAAGCTTTTGTTCATTAGAATTTTTAATTTGTAATTTTCTTTTGATTGTTCGAACATTTATTCATGTCAAACTTTGTTACTTTATCAATGCATTGCATATGTCTGTTTTGAATCAATTCATTCATAGTCACTATATTTAAACTGCTTTCCTTTTTATCATATTCAACTCTCGATCAAAAGCTCTGAGCCTTTAGAGGGAGGATGACTGTAACATGGTGGGAGAACTGACTTGGGTGTTTTGTGTTTTATCGCAATTGTTACGGATAGCAAGAGTCTCCACCGACTTTTCTTTTATCCAAAAGGAAAGGCTGAAAAGAACAGGAAAGACCTTTGAGATTATTTGAGTTTGGGGGGTAGATTATGAAAAGGGAAGATATTAGCATCCTTTTCATCCATAGTTATCTATGGGCTCTTAGTTGCTTTCTAGATCACTTGCTTTTGTTTGAAAATGTTCTTTGTGTGGTTTTTTGAAAGTATTTTGAAAAGGCGCCATCTTTTTAGGCAAACTTTGTAATAGTTCTCGTTCTTAAGAACGTATACAAAGTGTTGAGCTTTTGAAAATATATCATGTTTGGAAAGTGTTTTGAAAGTGCTTTGAAAGTGTTTTGAAAGTGTTGGTGTTTGTTTTTTTGAAAATAAGGAAGAGTGTTTGATTTAAAAATGAGAAAGCAACTAGGAACAATCTACCTACTCAAAAGTATTAGTTCATTTCTTACTTTCCTTTGATATTTCTATCTTACCATTTATTTGGTAACAAGCCTTATCTTTGGATGTAAAGGGAAAGGCGTGGGTCATCGTATAGTCATGATAGCAATGTTGTGAGATATCTTAGCATTTCTCTTTGAGGGACTAAGGTCATTTGTAAGGCAACATTCATAGCGTCATCGAGGGAAAATGATCTTGTATTTTTGATTGTTTTTGCTAAGATATCCCACATGCATAACATGACCATTTTTATAAGGCAACAAGTCAAAATCACCCCAAGGGTGCATGCGTGAAAGTGTGTTTGATTGCATGCATTTTGTCTTTGATTTTTGGGTTGTCTACTTTTTGGTTTTATCTTGCCATACACACCTAATTACTAACATTTATATGAAAGTAATAAAAAAGTTCAAAAAATAAATCCTACACTATTACAACCATATTTAAGTGCATAAAAATATAAAAGCAAAAATAAGGTAGAAAGAAGAAAAAAAGAGCTCCTTCGATTGGGGAGAGGAGTGTCCTTCGAATCTGCTTCTGTTGGCCTCCTTCGATTGGGGGCTAACATGCAGCAAGTCATGGCCTTCGATTGGCCATGGAAACAACAAGGTGTGGCCTTCGATTGGGCATTGGTAGCAGTTGGGCGTGCCTTCTGGTTCTGCCTGGAAGTTAGCATTGAAGCCCAAGGCTTCATTTTATATTCCTTTCCCTCCGTCTCTTTCGTTTGGGACATAAAATGGAAACATGGCCTAAGGCCATGTTAGCCTTTGTCTTGTGGCCAAACTAAATATTAAATTATATTTAATGAACTCAAGCAACAAGGAACAAAAGGATTAGCCTGCAAAATAGATTCAAAGGGTGTAAACGAAAGGGAGGGAAAATATTATGTACATGATATGATTGAAACGAAGGATGCAAGGGTAAGAGTAACTTACCTTGCTTCAGCCTTGAATGGGTGTGGGACCTTGAGTGGAGGCCCTGGGTGCTGGATTCGAATGAGGGGGCCTGAAACAAATCCTTGGATGCTGAATTTGAAGGAGGAAAGAAAGCATGTGTGATGATTCTTTCCACTGGATTCGAAAGAGACTGAAGGGTGGTTGTTCTTCAAAATCGAAGTAGGTGACAATAGGATTCTGGGTTTTTGATTTCACAAGTGTTGAAGGGATTTGAGAGATTTTTGGTGTCTGAGAATTTTGAAGATATGTTTGCCTCCTCTTCTTCCTCCCATCCTTGCAAAAGATCTCTCTATTTATAGAGAAAAAAAATGGAATGAGCAGCTTTGTGAAAGAATAAAATAAAGTTCCTTTGAAAGGCCAACCACCACTTTGTCAAATTTTGATAATCCCAAGATAAAAGTAACAAAGTTAATGGTTTAGATGGGTGGCTCCTAGTTTATAGGGGGGAAAAGTGCATAAGAGACATGCGTAAGGCTCAAAAACTTTCTAAAAAGGTAGTGATGTCATCAAGAGCAAGTTGGCTTGAAGAAGAATTTATATGGAGTGAGGAACAAGTTGGAGGCCTATGTAGCCTGACCTATGGAAAACTTGACCCTTTGAATCGAATCCTTCATTTTTCCATAACCTTCGACCAGACTAAACAAAGCAGCATTCGTTTCCACCAGTTGTGTGTCCTTCGAATAGACCAACTGTATGTTCTTCGAATGGCCCTTTTCAGCTGAATATGCCATTTTGAGTCTTCTTTCTTTTGATCACTTAGGCCAAAACCTTCGACCAGACTCTAAAGTAAGTAAAAAACAATGATTCCCTAACCATGGCAAGTCCTTCGAATGGGCTTCCAAGTTATGTGTCATAATACAGCACTATGGCATATTGAAGGGTTTGCAGATGGACTTGAAGGTCATATGAAGGCGCATTCGAAGCAAACATGAAGATGAAATTGAAAGTCACAGAAAGGTAGTCATTCATCCAATGGAAAACTTGTGAATCCAAGACAAACAAGTGAGGTGCCAATAGTGCAATCGAAGGGATCCTTCAGAAGGCCAAGGCCTTCTGAATAGAATGAAGCTTTTAGAGGATGATTTCCTTCTGAATTGAAGGAAGCTTTCAAAAGCTAATTTCCTTATGAAACGAAGGAAATCTTTAGCAGATAATTTCCTTCTGAATCGAAGGAAGCTTCAATACCCAAATGAAAGATGTAACCCAAGTGGCATGAAGCCCTTGCTCAACTTAAGCTTGCATGCAGGCATGGCAAGAGATGATTGCCCAAACGAAGACTTGCATGCAGGCATACATGAGGTGAATGCCCAAATGAAAGCTTGTATGCATGTGTTTTTGTCCAAACGAAGGGTTTGCCTTGCAGGGGGCACATGTGGCCAGCAGGTCATGGCCTTCGATTGCAAGCATGCAGGAAGCATACTTGTCCAATCGAAAGGCTTACCTTCTAGGGGGCACTTGTGGCAGCAAATTTGGAATTCAAAGCAAACATGTAGGCAGTGGAAGACACAAATGAAGCCTGCAACAAGAAGTCACATGCCCATATGAAAGAGGCATACTAGCAGCACTTTTTGAGCAATCAAAGGAGGTGCAAAGTCCAATCGAAGGGGGCTGAATCGAAGGAGGCCTATTTTTCTCCAAATTTGTCAACATGTTATTTTTATCTGTTTTCTCCCTTTTTGATAGTTTCCTTTTAACTTTGGTACTGAAAAATCCCAATGCACTTGTGCAAGCTTGAATTTTGAGAATCATTTTGAGAGACAACCTTGATAATTGAGAGGGAAAATTTTGGGGTACAACAATAACAAAAATGATACCACAATCTCTACAGTATGCTTTTGAACAGACCCTGCTAACGATGTACATGCATTGTTTCAAATCCTAAACAGTAGAGTTATAAGGAAGATAATCCCTAGTCAACCCCTTTGAGCCAAAGAAGTAGGAGTTTTTCTTTTCACACAAATTAAAACCCTTAATTATAACCCGGGGCAGGGTAGTTTCTCAGTCAATTCAGACGCACATTCAATCGCAATCTTCCGTTTCGTACACTATGAATTCCATCGAAGACGTCCCTAGAAATCAAAAGATGGTGATGGTTCCGCATAATTATTAAAGTCGACAGTCATTATCTCTAAAAATAAAATCCCGCTAAGTCAAAACCTATGAAGGAAACTTAAGAAAAAACTAGGGCATCCTGCTGACTGTAATCAAAAAGAACCAGTTCAGGAAAAAGCAGGGATAATAAAAAAAAGAGGTCGCTACAAATCCTAACAAAAAGAAGATTACAAAAATGACTGCCTCTTCAAAATAAACTTTCAGTATCTGAACCATCACCAGAACATCAAGGATAAGATGCCAGACTCAATTGGGATCTGAACGCACAATTAACTGAGCATAGGATCGAAGAACATCACGAAGAACGAGTGGTTACAAATAAAATTTGAGCCTTTAACCTTTGTTTCTTAATCCATGAACCAGGCCAAGTTATAACCCTTAAAAGTACTAGCGGAAGCATGGGTCAGTTTGAAAGCATATTGTTATAGAAGGTATCCTGACTCCTGTAGGGTTCACTATAAATCCTGAGTTGACATCACACTTTTACAAAATTTGTTTGTTTTACTAAAAAATTAATTTTCAAACATCAAGACAGACATAAGCTTTGCATTCTTAAAATACCATTATTTGCATATGACTATTTGTTCAATAGCAGAGAAATTCACACGACAGATATTCGATGAACATAAATCTTCTCAGTGGATAGAATCACCTCAGATGGAAAGACATTCCAGTGATAGGACATTCATAATCAAGGGGCATAACATGGTGTCCAGCTGATCTGGGGCAGTCAAGTCAAGGTTCAAGGAATCTCTCAAAAATGCCAAATAGCCAGGGGCAGAACTCCATCTGAATCACTTGGGGCATTGGACATGAATTCCAGCAACGAATCATGTACGATCAAACAAACACCTTCTGGTAGTGTGACAACACTTACTACTAAGGATAATGACAATTCTCTGCACCCGGTGAACATGGACATAGTCAGAAAAGACTATGCATGAAAAAGACCCGCTAGGTCGACAGGCCTAGGGAAAAAAAAGGGCATCCCGGCGAACCAAAAAGAGTTTGAGCAAAAATTAGGGATATATACAAAAATTATGCACCCGGCAAGTCGAAAACCTGAAAAGGCGGCTTGGGCAAAAAAGGGTATCCCGGTGGACTAAAAACCCAAAAGGGCGGTCCAAGCAAAAGTTAGGGATTAAAGTGTATGACTATGTCCCTTCGTCTTGTCACTTGTCTATCAGTAGAAGACTTGTTATCCTGATCAGCATTTACCAAGAACCCCATGAGTAGGGATGACACTCAAACCATCCATAAAGTCTCCACAGGTACTTTCTCCGACAGGTACAGGGGAAGAGATATTCGGAGACGAAGTCACCGCTACATATGACCCCGTGACACCTATGTTCCCCACCGAGTAGAAACAACCAAAGTTTTGACCTCTTCTTCCCCAAGCCGGAATTACTTCCTCCAGCCAAGTTCCTTCAGAGAGCTGAAATCTGTGTTCCCCAGCCGAGCTTTATAACCTTAAACAGTTTATAAAACCTCCTCCCGGTTAGAGTTTATTTCTCAGATTGCAGAAGTTTATTCCCCAACAGAGTTTATTTCTCTACATCGACAAAATCTTCCAATAAAGCATCTCCCTCCATAGAGTTATTCTCAAGCAGAGTCAATCCCCGGCAGAACATCCTCAAACAGAAAGAAGAAATCCCCGACAAATCATGTCCATTCATCATTCCCAGCGGAAATGAAGGATTCAGCCTCCTTATACTCTCCAACAGCAGTTAGGGATTTATTTTCCCAGACTGGGAAATATCGTAATAGCATTCCATGTTCATACATCGTGGCATGCGCATACACATCGCATACAGCATAATCTCATTTATTTTGAGAAAATCACCACAATACATTTCATCCATCATGACATTGCATATTACTAACTCTTTTCCTTTTTTAGGGAAAAGATCAAATCAACAAAATACTGTTGATTACTTACGTGACCTGGTTGTC
This sequence comes from Vicia faba, assembly GCA_948472305.1. Classification (NCBI taxonomy): domain Eukaryota; kingdom Viridiplantae; phylum Streptophyta; class Magnoliopsida; order Fabales; family Fabaceae; genus Vicia; species Vicia faba. Next base: position 266,861,122 of record OX451740.1, read on the forward strand.
TTCTCAAAAGCTACGTCTAACAAAGGGTAATTTCAGGATTTTCCTCAAAAAGATGTCCTTACAAGACCTTCTCTGGTTCAGTCAGATCGACACTAAGATCTCTCTGATTCCTATTACATTTGAAGATATTCCAAGAGTTTTGTCTGGTTCAGTTGAATCGATCCTAAGATTCTTCTGATTTCCATTCCAGTCAAAGTTAATTCAAGACCTTCTCTGGTTCAGTCAGATCGACACTAAGATCTTTCTGATTCCTATTCCAGTTGAAGATATTCCATGAATTTTGTCTGGTTCAGTTGAATCGATCTTAAGATTCTTCTGATTTACATTCCAGTCAAAGTTAATTCAAGACCTTCTCTGGTTCAGTCAGATCGACACTAAGATCTCTCTGATTCTTATTCCAGTTAAAGATATTCCAAGACTTTTGTCTGGTTCAGTTGAATCGATCCTAAGATTCTTCTGATTTCCATTCCAGTCAAATTTAATTAAAGACCTTCTCTGGTTCAGTCAGATCAACACTAAGATCTCTCTGATTCTTATTCCAGTTGAAGATATTCCAATACTTTTGTCTGGTTCAGTTGAATCGATCCTAAGATTCTTCTGATTTCCATTCCAGTCAAAGTTAATTAAAGACCTTCTCTGGTTCATTCAGATCGACACTAGGATCTCTCTGATTCCTATTCCAGTTGAAGAAATTCCAAGACTTTTTTCTGGTTCAGTTGAATCGATCCTAAGATTCATCTGATTTCTATTCGAGTCAAAGTTAATTAAAGATCTTCCCTAGTTCAGTCAGATCGACACTGAGATCTCTTTGATTCCTATTCCAGTTGAAGATATTCCAAGACTTTTTTCTGGTTCAGTTGAATCGATCCTAAGATTTTTCTGATTTCAATTCCAGCCAAAGTTAATTAAAGACCTTCTCTAGTTCAGTCAGATCGACACTAAGATCTCTCTGATTCCTATCCCAGTTGAAGATATTCCAAGACTTTTATCTGGTTCAGTTGAATCGATCCTAAGATTCATCTGATTTCCATTCTAGTCAAAGTTAATTAAAGACCTTTCTCTGGTTCAGTTAAATCGACACTAAGATTTTTCTGATTTCTATTCTAGTTTAAGAAACTGCAAAGCCTAGAGTACGACCAGATAACAGTTTAATCTCATTTCCCAAGTAAGTCGCTGTGAAGCCTGGAATACAACCAGATAGCAGTCGGTCTTATTATCATCAGCAAGTCACTGTGAAGCCCCTGACCAGATAGCAGTTCACTTCTGTCTCTTTAATCAAGAGATGACTCCCCAACAGAGTAATGGACAACAGAAGCTCCTAAACTCTATTTCCCGAATAGAGATCAACATTCCTCAGCGGAGTCCTCCTCAACAATAGGAATAGGAATTCCCACAAAGGAATATCTCATGAAATCAACATTGTTCTATATGGAATCTATGAGCCCATCTCCGACGACTCTCCGTCACATTCTCTGGATGGCATCGCTAATCCCATCTCCGACGACTCTCCGTCATATCTCCTTGGATGGCATCTTTATGCCCGTCTCTAATAGTCTTCTGTCATCTTTTCCAAATGGAATCTGTAAGCCCATTCCCAATATTATTCACCAACAGTATCACTTGAGACGAGTGCAAATTTATGGGTACTCTAGTGTTCAATCATCTTCCACCTTCAGATCACGAAAGGCAAACAAGCCAATCTAAATCTTTAGGTTTAAGAAGATTGAACAGGGGCAGCTGTTGTACCCCAAAATTTTCCCTATCATTTTCACACAAGACATACTCCTAGAGGTTCTTAATTTCTCACGTTTGACCAAGAATTGACCAGACAAATTCTCCTCCTAGGGCAATGAACCCCCCAACTAGGGTTCCAATTTTCATCAAGATGGTTGAGCTCCAAAGGTATCAAATGCTTTCCATGGTCCTAAGTTTGACCAGGCATAACTTTCACATACTTCATCCATTTTAACCCAACCAAAGCTCATTTTGAAGAGAATCTAATTCCCTACAACTTCTCTTTTGTCCTCAAGTTCAAAAGATGCCCCATTTGAAAGATACAAGCTCATACATTAAATGTCATTTTCAGAAAGTCAAAATAAGACACTTTTTGTCAAGGAAACTTACATCAAGATAATGTCTCCAAATGCAAAAATGATTAAAAGAGAAAGTGTAGAGGAAATCTTAAGATTTCCAAAAAGTTCAAGATCACATTCAAAATATAAAAATTGAGCAAGTTACGAGGTGCATAAGTTGGGAAATTTTCATGAAATGCGTGAAATGCAAAGTGAGCGAACTTGAAGTTTTGAACTAGTGGGCCTAATTTTTTATGTTCAAAAATGTTCATAAGGTGTTAGAGGACCTATAAATCCATTCATATATTTTGCATGATTTTTATTTCTTTTATTTGAATTTTTATTCATTTAAATGCAAATAAAATCAAATAAAATATGAAACAATGGTATAAAGGCTTGGGCTTTTTGTTTCAATCATCTAAAGGCCCAAGACAACTCATGAAAACTCAAGAAAACTCATGACAACACATTACAACCTTGTCAATTTCGTGGGGACTCAAGAAAGGAAGAAACATTGCAAATTTGGCAAGTTTTAAAGTTTTTTACTTGTTTATACCATGGCATGATTATCTTGATTCCATTCCTTATTTATCAGCCCGAATACAAGCCAGCAACATATCCAGATTCGTGCAAGGCATCCAAAAGACGAGAATCATGCAAAGAAGGAAAGTTTTAAATATGATGTAATATTAATTTTATGGGCATGATTACCTTGTCCCTTTCCATACTTGTTGGCTCCTATTTCATTCTCTATATAAAGGCAAACAAAGGCAGAAGAATGACTAGAAAAACTATTGCATAACAAAGCTCTACAAAATTCTCAGAAATTTCTCAAAGTTGCAAAATTCTTAACCACAATTCCAGGTGCTCTCAAGCAAAACAAAGGATCCATTCATCTCCCCGAGGCTCCCAAGAGTTGAACTAGGCTCATAACTAATCCCTTCCACGTCTACAACTCTCACATCCAATTGTACCGATTTTGGTAAAATTTTCTTGAATCTCAAATTGTCTATTCATGTCATGTAAATTATTTTTGTGCATTGATATATATTTGTGAGACCATTTAGAACAGGTTAGGACGATCGCATGTGCAGATGAACACCCTATGCGCAAGATTTCATGGTTAGGGCTATAAGCTTTTTGAGCTTCGGACTCTGTGATATGAGGACTTTCAATCCAAACTCACGATAGGCCTCATGGAAGAGATACACATGATTATGAAGACTTTTCTCCAGTGCCTGGGCTCTCTTTCTAATGGGCCTGGGATTTTGCTTAGCACATCCCCCATTTTCTTTACAACATGGCCCATTTTCTAGAAAGAATGTATAGGTCGCACATTTGATTTTGTAATAGTTAGTTTATCTTTTTCGCATTATTTCTTCTAAATATTGTAAATGCTCATGGGATGTAATAGCGTAGGATTTACAATTCCCGCACTTTAAATTTCTGCAAGATATTAACTGTTAGTAATTAGGCTTGTATATAATTGATATTAAATTAGGTGTGCATGACAAGATTAATCAAATTAATCATTAGATCACTAACATAACATAAATATCTGAAAAAGGAACTATTGCACACTTGCATCCTTAGGGTACTCCTTACTTGGTTTCCTAGAAAAATAATGGTCATGTCCCTCGAACGTAGGGATATCTTAGCAAGGGCCCTTAATCTAAAATTCATCATAAAAGATCATAGTCCCTTACTGTCCCTCGAGTTGCTTACGAGAAATGATCTTGTCCCTCGACGTTGCCTATATGATGACAGTCCCTTAGAATGCTAAGATATCCTTACCTGTTTCCTTCAATGACCATAGCGTCCCTTTCGATAGTCCCCCAACATCCAACGATAGGGCTACCTACTCACTAATAGTAGAATAGCACTATCTGAAGGAAAGGAGGAAAAAAACTTCCTTTTTAGAGTAGGTAGATGACTCTTAAGTACTTGTTCAAACCTGAAATTTTCACACTTACACACTTTCAAAAATCTTTTCAAAATGCTTTATCACACTCTTGAGGACTGATACAAGAGTTACCATAAAGAAAACAAAAAATTTCAAAACACACAAACATAAACAATTTTCAAAAATGAGAAAGTACCTAAGAGCCCGTGGAAAACTACAGATGGAAAGGGTGTTAACACCTTCCCTTTCCATAATCTACCCCCTTACTCAGAAAATCTCGAAAATGTCTTTTTCTGTTCTTTTCACCCTTTCCTTTTTTGGATAAAAGAAAAGTCGGTGGCGACTCTTGCTTACCGCGACATTTGTGAACAAGAAACACAAACCAATATTAACAGTCGGTCCTGCCACCGTACCTCAGGGACAAATTTTTATCTCACGTCTTAACTCCACTGGGAAGAAACATGGTTTGAAAAATTAAATAATTAAAGCATAATCCGATAGTAATAAACCAATTCAGTTGTAGGGATATAAAATCCTCTTCCATATTTCACCGGGGAATATTATTTAAACTTCGACTGGGGAACATAGTGCCTCATCATCTAGATTCATCTGGAGATTCCAATATTGACTTTATTAGGGAAGGTGAAAACCACATCATCGGGACTTCCACTGGGGAATATCGTGCTATCTTCATTGGGGAAAAAGAAAGCTCACACGCTAAGGAGAGCCCAAATACATTATTTAAAATCAAGAATAATAGCCTGTGCAAATTTCTCTGGGGAAATTATGAGATTTAATGGAATAACAACTTCTAGAGAGAAAAAATATCCCCGACTCACCTAGAGATTAAAGAAGTTATCATCAAAACAATAGGTCAACATTATGGGGATTTTAAATCAAACTCAACACTTGGTGAGAGAAAACCCAAAAAGTTGACAACCGTCTCAAAACTTCTTAGAAAAAATACTACCCTTGCCTGGATACTTGGGGAGTAAACAACGATAATAATGTCATCATTGGAAAGATCGATGCTTCACAAGTGATTCTATCTCAATCACACCAAAGGAGAAATAAACTTATGTCACATGAGCGAAGACCTCAATGAGGAACCTGGGGTAGATGTTTCCAATCACTCGAACCCGAAACCAAATAATCAACCTGGAGAAGATATGAGCCAAGACTTAACTGGAGAAAAATGGGATCACAAACCCAACACCACCATATATCAATTGGTACGAAATCCAACTATCCAAAATACAAATGAATCATGCTCGTATAAGAAGGAGTAATCCCGGGATATCTCTTAGGGAGTTTTTTCCAATATTTTGGATTTCGTCCATCCTTGGAATCACTACTTTTGTTCCACTTGAATCACAAAATATGAAGTAAAATAATTTGCAGATTCTTTTCAAAAATATGTTTTTATTATTAGGTCTTTTTGGGTTTAAAATTACTATCAATAATAAATGAAATTTTTGTAAACAGAATAAAATAAGAACTATAAAGAATTGGATAAAGGCTCAAACTTTATTAATAGAATGGTAGTCCTTAAATGGTGTGACTCCACAAATGATTACAAATTTTGGAAAATGGTAAATATATGGAAAAGATGCATTGAAATACAATGACCACTATTACCCGTAACAATTTTGAATTCCTAAGCACAGGCTTTAGTTGAAGTGTGATGAGAATCTGAGAAGAATGTTGCTTCAATGATCAAGTCCTATCTGACATAGTTACTTGCCAAGAAATCCCTAACTTTTGCTTAGGTTGCCCTTGCAGGTTTTCAACCTACCGGGAATATTTATTCTATTTATGTCTCTAACTTTTTCCTAGACCGCCCTTTCGATTTTTCATCCTAGTGAGACGCTCTTTTTGCCTAAGCCACCCTTTCAGGTTTTCAACTTAGCAAGTTGTTCTTTTATTTCTTTAGGTGAAGTATTTCTTGAATGTGTCAGCATTCATGGGACGTGGGAACTTCTCGCCATCCATAGTTTCAAGAATCAATGCACCACTAGAGAAGGCTTTCTTGACAACATACGGGCCTTCATAATTGGGAGTCCACTTATCCATATAATCAGTGTTAAAATACATGATCTTTCTAAGCACGAGCTCTCCTTCTCTAAATTCACGAGGTGTGACCTTCTTATCTAAAGCTTTCTTCATTCTCTTCTGATATAATTGACCATGACACAAGGCCTTCATTCCTTTTTCTTTAATCAAATTTAACTGGTCAAACCTGTTTTGGACCCATTCAGCATATGACAACTTGGTTTCCATTATTACACACAAAGAGGGAATCTCAACCTCGACGGGGAGCACTTCTTCCATATCATACACAAGAGAGAATGGGGTTGCCCCTGTTGAAGTGTGGACGGATGTACGATACCCATGCAAAGAAAAAGGAAGCATCCCTTGCCAATTTTTATAGGTAACAACGATTTTCTGGATGATATTCATAATTTTTTGTTAGCAACTTCAACAGCCCCATTCATCTTAGGCCTATAAGGAGACGACTTGTGATGGACTATCTTGAATTCTTCACAAAGTTTTGTCATCATCTTGTTATTCAGATTTGAGCCGTTGTCGATGATAATCCTGCTTGGCACCCCATATAGACATATAATATTGTTCTTGATAAAGCCCACTACCACATGCTTGGTGATGTTAGCATAGGAAGCTGCTTCCACCCATTTGGTGAAATAGTCAATTTCCAGCAAGATGAAACAATGTCCATTTGATGCCTTAGGTTTAATCATTCCAATCATATCAATAAGCCAGATATAAAAGGATCATGGGGAATAAATAACATTAATAAGCGTTGGAGGAACATGAATCTTGTCAGCATAAATCTGACACTCATGGCACTTCTTTTTGAATTTGTAACAGTCAGATTCCACTGTCAGCCAATAGTAACCTTCCATAAGCATCTTTTTTTCCATTGAATGTCCATTGGCATGGGTACCAAAGGGACTGTTGTACCCCAAATTTTCCCTCTATTTTTCAAGACATTCCTCACAAAGGATCTCCAATACTCTAGGATTCTCAAGAATTGATCATACAAAATCACTTCCAAAACACTTAGACCACAAATTAGGGTTTTGACTGAGAACGACTGATCATTGACTTTTTGACCTAATACATGATCTAATGGCTTAAAGTACAATCTCTAAGATTCAAATACAAAATGTTGACCTAATTTCATGGATCAAAACATTTCTCAAGATCATTGGATTGACAGATGAAATTTGGTCAATTGATGAAAAAGTCAATTGTACATTAAAAAGTCAAAGTTTGATTTTTTGGTCAACATTAAGTTTCAAAGATCAAACAACATCAAGACATTCAAGAATATGAAGCTTTATCATCAACAAATCAAGAAATTCAAAATTCAATTTAAAAAGTCAAACTTTTCAATACTTAGAAATTGTTCTAAGTGTTTTACACATGTTTATTTCATCACTTCATACAAATTTTTCACCATGATGCAAAATGATTCAAAGGAAACTTTCAACATGAAAGTTGTTGATCTTGATGAAATATGAAACTTTGTATTAGAAGGTTTATGTCCAAAAAATCCTTATATTTGAAGATACAAGCCCATGATGACATGACATTTTCATCTAGCACTTAGAGAAATTTACAATAGATTTTGGTCTGGATTTTATCCCAACTTCTTGGAATTTTTTCACATAGTTCCAAGATGATTTTGTCAAAATGGCCAACATGAAAGTTATAGAGGATGTTTCAAGCTTTCCAAAATATCCAATAGCATGAATTTATCATACTTAAACTAGGATATTCAAGGGCATGAAGTTGGGCATCCATCCTTGAATTGCAAGTCCTTTTGGTGAAGAACACATAATCTAATCCTTATGCTATACTGCATAATATTGTGTTATAGGCCTTATAACTTGCAAATCTCACCATAATTTAATGATTACACCTATTCTTAAGCTTTTACCCAAGTGTTTGAGCCATTGTCCAAAATATATTTCCATTTATGGCATAAAGGCACCATTGCTATTCTTGAAAAGAAAGCTTTTGGTACAAAATTTTTATTGAGCCCATACCTTGTTTTATTATGATTATACTCCACCATAATTCATGTAAGGTAGCTCCTCTATACCAGCAACTTTGGTGCTTCATCTTGGGACCATGGAATACTTGACATAGTTTGATATTTGCATCCCAACCAAACCATAACATGTTATCTTGCAAACCTAATCAGCTCTTGTTCCCAAACCTCTTGCCTATAAATAGAGGGAGCATTACCAAGATAAGGAGCTCAAAAAAATAGAGAGCTTCTTGTGTGTTGAAAATCCTCAAACCCCCATTTACTCTAAAAACCAGAACTGTCTAAAAAAACCTCCATCTTTGAGATTTGAAGTCCAAACCCTTTGAACCTCTCACACCTTGCATGTTCTGTCCAAACAAACCATCCAAACACTCCATATAAATCATATAGAAGTTGTTCAAGATCAAGAACAACTTTTGTAACATCACTATTTTCCAAACTCAAAAAATATCCACCTGTACCTTGACTTCTCTAACTCAAAATCAAAACATAAGTTTCAATTTCAAGGTAAGTTTTCTTGACTTTGAAATTTTCATACAAACATCACTAGTGGTTCATTTGTGAAGATAAAATGTAGATATCATTTCCTTGAAGCTAACCATATGCTTACTTTTCATTTTCACTAACCCTGTATTAAGAACTAACCCATATATACAGCATAACAATGTTAGAAGTAAAAAACAACAGTATGAGTCGATACAAAATACTATGAATCGACACATATTATGTAAAGAACATGTTATGAGCTAATGCTAACCATTATGTGTTGATATGAACTGATGTATGAGTCAATACGAAATGCCAATGCATCAACTCATACTGAGTTAATTTTCATTTTTCAGAAACAAGAAGAGATATGTGCTGATACATAAGTGCATGTGTCGACTTATACTGAGTTAATTTCATTTTCCAGAAGCAAGAAAGGTTTTCATATCAATACATAAGTGCATGCGTCAATACATAAAATTTTCGTATCAATGAATAAGTGCACGCGTCAATACATAAAGGTTTTGTATCAATGCATAATCTCATGTGTCAATACATAAAAGTTTTTTTTAAACAATTATTTTTTTACATTATCTTTATATTTATTTATATTTTTATTGTTATTCATTATTCAATATGTTTGTAATAGTAAATAGGTTTTAATTACTTTCATCCCCCATTTGTAAATTTGTAACCCCCCATTCCCGAAGCTTTGTAATAGCGTAGGACTTTACATTTCCGCAATTTATTGCTTTCAATATAATTGCTAGTAATTATGGTTTGTATGGTAAGACTTAAAATCAACGACTAGATAACCCTAATTCAAGACAAAAATGCATGAAAACAAAACACTTTTCACACTCGCACCTCTAGGGTAACCCACACTTGTTGCCTCGGATAAAAATAGTCGTGTCCCTCGAACGTGAGATACTTTAGCAAAGACCCTCGAATACAAGATCGTAGTCCCTCGATGACCCTTTGATGTTGCCTTCGGTAAACGATATTAGACCCTTACAAAAAATTTCTAAGGTATCCTACAATGTTTCCTTCTATGATTACATGATGACCCACGCCCGTCCCTTCACATCCAATGATAGGGCTTCTTATCAATCAATGGTAAGATAGCAATATCTAAAGGTGGGGGAAATGAACAAAGACTTTTTGAGTAGGTAGAACATTTGTAGTTGTTTGCTCACAACCATTTTTCAAACATATTTCGAACACACCAAAACTTTCAAATGAAATATTTTCAAAAAGATAACACTTTGTATACATTTTTGCTGAAACGAGAATCATTACAAAGTTTGCCTAAACAAATGCACTTTTCAAAAATACTTTCAAAACCTATCACAAACACATTTTAAACAAATCATTACAAAGTGATCATGCAACTAAGAGCACGTAGATAACTACGGATGAAAAGAGTTCTAACACCTTCCCTTTTCATAACCTACCCCCCGAACTCAATAAAATATCTCAAAAGGTCTTTCCTGTTCTTTTCACCCTTTTCTTTATTGGATAAAAGAAAATCTGGTGACAACTCTTGCTATCCGCAACAGTTGCAATCAAACGCAAAACACCCAAGTTAGTTCTCCCACTGTATCACAGAACTGGCGACTCTGCTGGGGAGTTACTTAAAAGTGGGGTTACCTTAGAGACTAGATCACCTTTAAATGCTTTCATTGTTTGACTTGTTTGCTTTACATGTTTGGTCCTTGTTTGGGTTTGGTATTGATCCTCTACCCGGATCGTGGAACATTATTAGGTAAGTAGCAATAGATCGTAGAGACTGTGCGGGGTATACCGACATGGTTGAAGTGATGGATGCGTTAGTGTGACACATTTGTTGGCACCGGTATCCCTTGAGTCCAGTTAAGGAGAATACGGGGCCACTGTGTGGTATCATGAAGCACTAACTGACCTTAGAATCTTTAATTGAACAACTTGGCCATTATGAAGTAGTGAGGTAGCCGGCTTTGGTGTAGAGCTGAAGACTGGTTTATACTCGATGATATGCTTATTGAGATCTGACTTTCGGGATATTTCGGTCGTCAATAAAGATGCTTTCACTGAAACAATGCCCGATGAAGAAAGATCGGTGATATTGAGATTCCCTAGAACCCGGTTACTTTTATTAGGACAGGTTGAACCAACTAAACTTCAAGAGGGTACTTACCTATAAACCACATGCAAGCCTAAACCTAAGGATTTGTTTGCTTTGCTTGTATATGTACATAACATCATGACATCATGCCATAGCATTTTCAATAACCATTTCAAGGGTCTCAAGGGCCTTTTATGCAGGGTTATACTGAACCAGACGTCTATCAAGGGGAAAGAGGATTTATTTTCCTCTAACCAAATGCTGTCAAAAAGCCAAAGAGTCAAGGGATATGACCCACTTGACATGGGGAGTTTGATTCTCATTAAAGGACATTCAACGATACGAAGTTCTTCAATCAAAGTTGTAGTCAAAATTCAACTTCTAACATCTTCTTGTGTTTACCCCGCGAGATCCTTGAAAACATTGCATTCACATACCATGCATCATAACATAAGCAGGTTCTCCAACATAAGTTTCCTCATCTTTCTACTGTTTATTTCAGTAAGATGGATCTCGAGCAGAATATGAAGGACTTGCAGACACAAAATTCTCAATTTCAAGAAACCTTGCTCAACTTGGACAAAGGGTAGCAAGAACTGGTGCCATTTCTGGTTGCAAAGAAGAGGACCAAGAAGAAGGCTTTGATCAACATTGGGAAGAGGTTCAAGGGCCCCGTTCGACAAGTTCAATTGGTACAAGAATCCTCCGAGGAGGATGAGAATATGGATCAAGATGCAAGGAGCACCTGTGCTGGGGGTGGTAACAATCCAATCTCTGAGGATGAGGACTATTTTGACGAACAATATCCACCCGTTGAAGACAAGTATAAGCAGCTGGAGGACAGATTGAAGGCTATGGAAATTAAAGTTGTGCCTGTCCTGGACTTTGGTAACCTGGGTTGGTTCCTGGGGTAGTCATTCCCCACAAGTTCAAGATTCCTATTTTTTCCAAATACGATGATGTCTCGTGCCCAAAGCTTCATTTGAGATCTTACGTCTGCAAAATTCAGCCGCATACCACTGATAAGAAGTTGTGGGTGCATTTTTTTCAAGAAAGTCTGTCGGGGACTCAGTTAGAGTGGTTTTACCAGTTGGAAGGTTCTAACATTCATGCTTGGGAGGACTTGGCCACTGCTTTTTACCGTCAATATCAATATAATGTCGATCTGGCGCCAACTAGAGTGTAGTTACAAGGAATGACCATGGGTTCCAATGAGGGCTTCAAAGAATATGCCTAAAAGTGGAGAGACCTAGCCAGAAGGGTTCAATCTCCTCTATCTGACAAGGAGCTGGTTGATATCTTTATGTGAACTTTGACAGGACCTTTCTTTAATCACCTAATCAGAAACTCTTCAGCCTGGTTCACCGAGCTGATTCTAACTGGGGAACGAGTTGAAAATGGAATCAGAAGTGGAAAAATGCAAATGGCTGCATTTTCCTAATACTCAGAAGAAGCCATACAATGGGAAGAAAGAGTCCAATGTTGTGTATGACCAGAAGGGTCGTAACAAGAGTAACCACGACCAATTTGTGGGGGCAGTCCTGATCTCTAATCTTGCACCGGTGCAACAACATCAACAGGGGAATCAGCGTAAAGAGGTTGCACCTAAGAGACAATTCACCAAAATCAACATGTCACTAGCTCAAGCGTTACATCACATGTTAAAGGCAGAGCTGATTACGTTAAAGGCTCCTCTTTGGAATCGCAATACTTATGCTTCTAGTTACCATCCCAGTGAAAGGTGTGCATACCATTCTGATAGTCCGGGACATGATATGAGTGGCTGCTGGGCTCTGAAGAACCAAATTCAAGATATGATTGATGCTAAGGAGATTGAGTTTGACCCTCATGAGACTCCCAACATGATCACTACTCCCATGCCAAATCATTGAGAGCGTCCAGTTCATTTTGAATTTTCAATTGTAATTTCTTTTGTTTGTTCGAACACTTATCTATTATGTTAAACTTTTTTTCATTAATGCAATGCATATGTTTGTCTTGAATTAATCCATTCGTTTTCACTATATTTAAACTGTGCTTTTATTCCCTTTTTTGATACTCATCTCTTGTTAAAAGTTGTAAGCCTTTAGAGGGAGGATGAAAAAAACAATACCATAGTCTCATACAGTATGCTTTTGGACAGACTTTACTGACGATGTACAAGCGTTGTTTCAAATCCTAAAATAATGGAGTTATAAGGATGATAATCCCTAGTCAACCCCTTTGAGCCAAAGAAGTAGGAGTTTTCATTTTCGCACAAATTGAAACCTTTAATCATAACCCGGGGCAGGGTAGTTTCTCAGTTAATTCAAATGCGCGTTCAGTCACAAGCTTTCACTTCGTACACAATGAATGACATCAAAAACATCCTTTTGAATCAAAAGACGACAATGGTTCCTGTAAAATAGGTAGTCGTTATCTCTCAAACAAAAAATCCCATTGAGTCAAAACCTATGAAGGAGACTTAAGAAAAATTGGGGCATCCTGCTGACTTTAGTCTCAAAACAAAAAAAAAATAGTCAGAAAAAAATTAGGGATAATAAATCAAAAAGAGGTCGCTACAAATCCTCGACAACAAAAAAATGTTGCAGAAAAATGTCTGCCTTCTCCAATAAACTTAACTTATGTAAACCTTCACCAAAATATCATTCCAGATTCAATAGGAATTCAAACGCACAATTAATTAAGTTTAGGACTGGAGGACATCATGAAGAACATGTGGGTACAAATAAAATTTGAGCCTTATCATTTATTTCTTAAACCGTGAACCATGCCATGTTGCAACCCTTTAAAAGTCCTAATTGAAGCATATGTTAGTTTGAAAGCATACTGTTACAAAAAGTATCCTGACTCCTATAAGGCTTACTATAAATCCTGAGTTGATACCACATTCTTACAAATTTTGTTTACTAAAAATGCATTTTCAAAACTTCAAGACAAACATAAACTTGGCATTGTTTGAATACCACTTTTTGCATATAGCTAATTGTTTGACAATTGAGAAATTTGCACGGCGAATATCCAATGAACGAAAAATCTCTCAAGAAACAGAATCACTTCAAATTAGAAGACACTTCCAATGAAAAATCTCCCATAATCAAGGGGGCGTGATATGTTATTGTCTAACTCATCAGTAGCAGTCAAGTCAAGATTCCAAGAAATCTCTCATAAAGTCCTGAATAGCCAGTTGTAGGTCTCCATCGGAATCACTTAGGGAATGGAGCATGAATTCCAGTAAAGGGTCGCGTACGACCAAGCAAACATTTTCTGGCACTACTACAACACTTACTACTATGGACACTGACAAATCCCCATAAAGTCCCCTTCATAAGGTGATCCCTAGTGAAGTCTCCAGAGCCACCTCTATAAGGTTATCCCCACATAACAATCTTCACAGATAAGGGTACAATCCCCCACAAGGCCAAATTCATGGATATCCCCACAGAATCACTTCAAAAAGATTATCCCCACAAAGTTGAATTCATATAGTCTCCATCTGAAGTTCCAATCCTCTCCCCAGCTGAGTGTAGCCTTAATTGAAAAAATAAACCTTGCGGAGTTCTCCCCAAAAGAATTCATCTCCCTAATAAGGTCTTCAAAATATTCTCCCCAACAGGGTTTATTTCCCCAACAAGCTCCAGATTCCCTACCACGAGTCTTTTCTCAGACTATTACAAATCAACGGACAAAACCCCTTGTCCCCAGCAGATTTAATACTAGTCCCAGTAAGTTGCTGTGAAGCCTGGAATCCGACCAGATAACAGTTTAACTTTATTCTCCTAGAAAGTTGTTGCGAAGCCTGGAAATCTGACCAGATAACAATTAACTTCATCCTCCCCAGAAAGTTGCTGCAAAGCCTGGATTTCAAACAAATACCACTCAACTATCCTCTCCAAGACAAAAGCTTAATCATCTCTTTTATCCCCAGTCAGGGTAAACAAGAATTAAATTCCCCGGTAAAGTAATGGATAACCAAGGTTCTTGAACTCTATCCCTCAAATAGAAATCAACACATCCCCAGCGGAGTTTCTTCAAACAAATAAGAAAAACTCCCTAGCAGTAGTCAGGAATCTATAGATAAAGATGCAATTCAACCACATTTCACATTTCATACATCATAGCATATGCATAAGAAATACATATAGCATTCTCATTCGTTCTGAGAGCATCATTACACAATACATACATCATGCCCTTGCATGAAACTAACTTTATCTTTTCGGGCCGGTTCTCGAATAGGTAGATCTCGTCAACAGCCTATCATTTGTCAAATACAATTAGCCAAAGATTCTCTTCTAGAAATGGTTTAGATACGATCCAAAGACGGATGCCATTCTGATACTTATTCCAGATTCTCTTCTAGAAACGGTTCAGATATGATCCAAAGACGGATGACATTCTGATACTTATTCCAGATTTTCTCCTCGATACAGTTCAGATATGACCCAGATACGGATGTCATTCTAACACTTATTCCAGATTCACTCTAGAAACAGTTCAGTTACGATCCAGAGACGGATGACATTCTGACACTTATTCCAGATTCACTCTAGAAACGGTTTAGATACGATTCAGAGACGGATGACATTATGACACGTATTCCTGATTTTCTCCTCGATATAGTCCATATACGATCCAGAGATGTATGTTATTCTGATACTTATTCCAGATCTTTCAAACATAGTTCAGATACGATCCAGATACAGATATCATTCTAACACTCATTCAATACATCTTTAAAATGCAGTTCAGATACGATCCATATACGGATGTCATTCTGACACTCATTCAATACATTTCTCAAATATAGTTCAGATACGATCCAGATGCATATGTCATTCTGACACTCATTCAGTACATCTTTCAGATACAAGTCAGATACAATCCAGCTATGGATATTATTCTGAAACTCAGTCCACTACATGTTCCGACTCAGATTAAACCGTCCAAAGATTTATTCTGATACTTCTTCCAATTACAGTCAAGCTTAGACTTAGTCTAATTTCTATCAATAGTCACTCTGGATGGCATCTGTAAGCCCATCTCTGACAAACTCTTCATCACTTCTCCAAATGGCATCTTTAAGCCCATTCCCAACATAATCAACTAGCACATAGTCGACTTCAAATTTCTGGGCACTCTAGTGTTCAATCATCTTCCACCTTTAAGTCACGAATGGCGGACCCGCCAATATAACTCTCCAAGTTTAAGAAGATTGAACAGGGGCAGCTATTGTACCCCAAAATTTTCCCTCTCTTTTTCAAGACATTACTCACAAAGGATCTCCAATGCTCAAGGATTCTCAAGAATTGATCAGACAAAATCACCTCCGAAAAACATATACCAAATATTAGGGTTTTGATTGAGAATGACTGATCATTGACTTTTTGACCTAATACATGATCTAATGGCTTAATGTAATCTCAAGGATTCAAATACAACATTTTTACCTAATTTCATGTCTCAAAACATTTCTCAAGATCATTGGATTGACATATGAAATTTGGTCAATTGACGAAAAAGTCAATTGTACATTGAAAAGTCAAACTTTAACTTTTTGGTCAACATTAAGTTTCAAAGATCAAAATTCATCAAGACATTTAAGAATATGAAGCTTGATCATCAAGAAATCAAGAAAGTCAAAATTCAATTTGAAAATTCAAACTTTCAAAGACTTAGAAATTTTTCTAAGTGTTTTAAACATGTTTATTTCATTACTTCATACCAATTTTTCACCATGATGCAAAATGATTCAAAGGAAACTTTCAACATGAAAGTTGTAGATCTTGATGAATTATACAACTTTGTATTAGAGGGTTGATTTCTAAAAAATGGTTAGGTTTGAAGATATAATCCCATGAAGACATGACATTTTCATCTAGCACTTAGAAATTTTCAACAGATTTTGGTCAGGATTTTATTCCAACTTCTTGGCATTTTTTCACATAGTTTCAAGATGATTTTGTCAAAATGGCCAACATGAAAGTTATAGAGGATGTTTCAATCTTTCCAAAATATCCAAGAGCATGAATTTATCATACTTGAACTAGGATATTCAAGGGCATGAAGTTGGGCATCCATCCTTGAATTGCAAGTCCTTTTGGTGAAGAACACATAATTCAATCCTTATGCTATAATGCATAATATTGTGTTACAGGCCTTATAACTTGCAAATCTCACCATAATTTAATGCTTACACCTACTCTTAAGCTTTTACCCAAGTGTTTGAGCCATTGTCCAAAATATATTTCCATTTATAGCATAAAGGCACCATTGCTATTCTTGAAAAGCAAGCTTTTGGTACAAAGTTTGTCTTGAGCCCATACCTTGTTTGATTCTGATTATACTCCACCATAAGTCATGGAAGGTATCTCTTCTATACGAGCAACTTTGTTACTTCATCTTGGGATCATGGAATACTTAACATAGTTTGATATTTGCATCCCAACCAAACCATAACATGTTGTCTTGTAAAACTAATCAGCTCTTGTTCCCAAACCTCTCGCCTATAAATAGAGGGAGCATTTACAAGAAAAGGAGGCCAGAAAAATAGAGAGCTTATTGTGTGTTGAAAATCCTCAACCCCCTCCCCCCCCCCTTTACTCTAAAACCCAGAACTATCCATAAAAACCTCCATCTTTGAACTTTGAAGTCCAAACCCTTTGAACCTCTTACACCTTGCAAGTTATGTCCAAAAAAACCATCCAAACACTCCACATACATCATATAGAAGTTGTTAAAGCTCAAGAACAACTTTTGTAACATCACTATTTTCCAACTCAAAAAACAGCCACCTGCAACTTGACTTCTCCAACTCAAAATCAAAACACAAAATTCAGTTTCAAGGTTAGTTTTCTTAACTTTGAACTCTTCATACAAACATCATTAGTGGTTCATTTGTGAAGATAAAATGTAGATATAATTTCCTTGAAGCTAACCATATGCTTACTTTTCATTTTCACTAACCGTGTGTTGAGAACTGACCCATATATGCAGCATAACAATGTTAGAAGTAATAAACTACAGTATGAGTCGATACGAAACACTATGAGTCAACACATATTATGTACAAAACAGCTTATGAGTCGATGTGAACCATTATGCATCGATACAAACTATTGTATGAGTGGATATGAAATGCGAATGCGTCGACTCATACTGAGTTAATTTTCATTTTTTAGAAACAAGAAGATATATGTTTCAATATGCAAGTGCATGCGTCGACTCATACTGAGTTAATTTCATTTTCCAGAAGCAAGAAAGGTTTTTGTATCAATACATAAGTGCATGCGTCAATACATAAAGTTTTTGTATCAATCAATAAGTGCATGCGTCAATACATAAAGGTTTTGTATCAATGCATAAGCTCATGTGTCAATACATAAAAGTTTTTTTAAAACAAATTCATTTTTTTACATTATCTTTATATTTCTTTATATTTTTATTGTTATTCATTATTCAATATGGTTGTAATAGTAATTAGGTTTTAATTGTTTTCACCTCCCATTTGTAAATTTGTACCCCCATTCCTGAAGCTTTGTAATAGCGTAGGACTTTACATTTCCGCAATTTATCGCTTTCAATATAATTGCTAGTAATTAGGGTTTGTATGGCAAAACTTAAAATTAACAACTAGATAACCCTAATTCAAGACAAAAATGCATGAAAACAAACTTTGCACACTCGCACCTCTAGGGTAACCCACACTTGTTGCCTCGGATAAAAATAGTCATATCCCTCGAATGTGAGATACTTTAGCAAAGACCCTCGAATACAAGATCGTAGTCCCTCGATGACCCTTAGATGTTGCCTTCGATAAATGATCTTAGACCATTACAAAAAATTTCTAAGGTATCCTTCAATGTTGCCTTCTATGACTACACGATGACCCACGCCCGTCCCTTTACATCCAATGATGGGGCTTCTTATCAATCAATGGTAAGATAGCAATATCTAATAGAGGAAATGAACAAAGACTTTTTAAGTAGGTAGAACATTCGTAGTTGCTTGCTCACAACCATTTTTCAAACACACCAAGATTTTCAAATGAAATATTTTCAAAAATTCAACACTTTGTATACATTTTCGCTGAAACGAGTATCATTACAAATTTCTCCTAAACAAAGGCACTTTTCAAAAATACTTT
The DNA here is from genome assembly GCA_948472305.1 of Vicia faba. Classification (NCBI taxonomy): domain Eukaryota; kingdom Viridiplantae; phylum Streptophyta; class Magnoliopsida; order Fabales; family Fabaceae; genus Vicia; species Vicia faba. The sequence goes on from OX451740.1 coordinate 266,879,911, forward strand.
TAAAACCTATCACAAACACATTTCAAACAAAGGATTACAAAGTGATCAAACAACTAAGAGTCAGTAGATAACTACGGCTGAAAAGGGTGCTAACACATCCCCTTTTCATAACCTACCCCCCGAACTCAAGAAAATATCTCAAAAGGTATTTCCTGTTCTTTTCGCCCTTTCCTTTATTGGATAAAAGAAAAGTCGGTGGCGACTCTTGCTATCCGCAACAATTGCGATCAAACGTAAAACACCCAAGTCAGTTCTCCCACCGTATCATAGGAACCTTCATGGATATCATGCATCAACATGTCTGCTTCGTGTCTATCCATGCATCTGAGAAAGACCATGTCATAATTTCATTTGTATAGTACATCTTCATTGAGGAAAAAGCTATCTTCCAATCTTCTCAATGTCTTTCTATCTTTATTTGACGCACCTAGCGGGTATTCTTGAGTCCTGGGGAAGTTCTTAATATCATAATACCATGGTTTTTCATCTAACATCCCCTACATAGTAAACACATGAGCGCGTGTTCTCATATGATTCATGGAAGCCAAGGTGGCTAAGGCATCTTCCATATGATTCTCATCTCAGGGAATATGATGGAATTTAACTTTATTAAAGAAATGTAATAATCTTCTAGCATAATTATTCTAGGGAATCAAGCCAACGTGACGAGTATCTCATTCTTCTTTAATCTTATTTATTACCAAAGTTGAATTGCCATATACATCTAGAATTTTAAATTTGAGATCTATAGCCTCTTCAAAACCCATGATACAAGCTTCATATTCTTCCATGTTATTGGTGCAATCAAAGGTCAACCTTGTAGTAAAATGGATATGCGAACCATGGGGAGTGATAATCACGTCACTAATTCCTTTTCCATAAGCATTTACAGCTCTATCAAACATTATACCCCCACCGAGATTCAGGATCAGTACCTTTATCAAGCAAAGGTTCGTCATAATCTTTTACTTTCAAATACATCAATCCTCATCGGGGAAATCATATTTAACAGACTGATAATCATCAACTGGCTTGTGAGCAAGATAATCTTCCAACACACTGTTTTTTATAGCTTGTTAAGTAAGGTATTCAATATCATTTTCAGATAGCAGCATCTACCAATGAGAAATTCTTCCAGTAAGAGCATCCTTTTCAAAAATATACTTGATGGGATCCATTTTGGAAATCAACCAAGTGGTATGATTCAACATATATTGTCGTAAACACTTTTCCACCCAGGCCAAAGCACAACATGTCTTTTCCAACATAGAATATCATGACTCATTGTCAGTAAGCTTCTTGCTGAGATAATAAATGGCATATTATTTTCTTCCTTTTTCTTGTTTTTTCCTAAAATACAACCCATAGAATTATCTAATACAGTTAGATACATAATCAATGGTCTTCCTTCAACAGAAGGGAGCTAGATAGTAGATTCAAACAGATACTCTTTAATGCTTTCAAATGCACTTTGGCAATCTTCTGTCCATACACAACATTGATATTTCTTTAACAGATTGAAGATCAATTCACACGTTGCATACATATGGGAAATAAATCTAGAAATGTAACTCAAACGTCCAAGGAAGCCCCTAACTTGCTTTTCAGTTCTTGGTTCAAGCATTTCTTGAATTTCTTTAACTTTATCATGATCAACTTCAATTCCTTTTTGGCTGATAACAAAACCTAGCAATTTTCCTGAACGAACACCAAAAGTACACCTATTTGGATTCAAGTAGAGACGATACTTCCTCAAACACTGAAATAATTTCAATAAATCTTCTATATGCCCTTTCTTGGTCTGAGATATGGTAATCATATCATTAACATATACTTAAATTTCCTTATGCATCAGATTATGGAATAGGGTTGTCATAGCCCTATGGTACATTGCACCAGCGTTCTTCAACCTGAAGGGCATCACTCTGTAACAGAATGTTCCCCAGGGTGTGATAAACATAATTTTTTCCATGTCTTTAGGAGCCATTATAATTTGATTGTATCCGGAAAATCCGTCCATGATCGAAAATACTTTTAATTTTGATGTACCTTCAACCAAGATAACAATATGTGGTAATGGAAAGTCATATTTTAGACTTGCTTTATTTAAATCTTATAGTCAACACACATGCAAAAAATTTCGTATTTTTTCGGTACTGGAATAATATTGGCAATCCACTGAGGGTTCACTGATTTCACAAGAAAATTGGCATCAATATGCTTTAAATCCTCTTCTTTAATCTTCACTACCATGTCAGGATGAGTTCTTTGCAATTTCTGCTTGACTGGCGGACATTCGGGCTTTAGCGGCAAATAATGCTCTACAATATCGGTATCTAAACCAGACATATCTTGATAAGACTAGGAGAAGATATTTACAAACTCTCTCAGCGGTTCAATCAATCTGCTCTTCACATCGGGATGAAGTCGTGCTCCAATCTTAACTTCTTTTGGATCCTCCTCTGATCCCAAATTAATTGTCTCCAACAGCTCTTTATATGGCTGAATGGTATTTTCCTCATGCCCAAGCAACTGCGAAACCTCTTCTGGGATCTCGTCATATTCTTCTTCCCTAGCCACATACACAGGATATTCAAAGTTGGGAAAGGGTGCAGGGTCATTGCATTAAACAAGTTTTTTAATTAATCTATACATGTGATTTATAATTGATTTTAGAAACTGACACATGTAACAAGTGATTATGCAGACTTATTTATAGTTATCATTTATTTGAAAGGGGTTTTTTTTATTACCATTTTCCAAGAAAAATAAAAAAATAAAGACATAATTTTAGAATAAAAAAAACTTTTATTAATGATTTTAAAAATAAAAAAAAAACAGATATGATCATACAACATCATTACTTCCACCTTGGGCAGAGTGAAAGATTTTTGAAAAGACTAAAAAAACAAATTACTTTGAAATGTGAATGCAAGAAGGAACATCAACAGTGATCCAATTTTGGACTCTGACTCCGTGTGTCACAAAGTTTGGCATCTCTTGCTCATATTCATCTATGAGAATAGCATTGATCTTTGGAGTAGTCGGATGAAGATACCCAGCACTGTGAAAGATATCCTGATACTTACTTAAAGCTGACTTTAGCTTCACAACTTCTTTCTTCATGGAGAAACCCAAACCGGTCCCATTTCTGTTTATAGGTGGATTAGTAACCTCCCCCACACCTTGCTAGGGCCTTTCCGAACTACCTGATGTACATCCTTTAACGAGGCGAGATAGTATTAATTCTTCCTTATATTGTCAATAGGTAAATCTTGGAACTGAGTTCCAACAATAGCTTCACCAGCTTCCATAATTCTGATGAAGGACAAATGAGATATTAATATAGCTTGCTCACCGTTCACAATGACCATATTTCCTTCACGAACAAATTTCAGCTTCTGGTGCAAGGTTGAAGTAACGACTCCTGCTTCATGGATCCATGGTCGTCCCAATAAACAGCTATAGGCGGGGACATTATCTATAACTTTGAAAGTAATTTGGAATAAGTATGGTCCTATGTGAATAGGCAAACCTACCACTCCGATGATAGACATTCTTGACCTATCAAATGCTTTCACTATGATTCCACCTGGGCGTATGGGAGCCCCCTGGTACTTAAGCTTCATGAGTGTACTTCTTTGTATGACGTTCAAAGAAGACCCATTATCAATCATCACATTGGACAAAGAGTCATTCTTACAACTCATGGAAATATAGAGAGCCAGGTTATGGTTTCTTCCTTCCTCAGGAAACTCATCATCACAAAAGCTAAGATTATTACAAGATGTAATATTCCCCACAACACTGATGAACTGATTCAGAGATATGTCACTCTCAACAAAAGCTTGATCTAACACTCTCATCAGAGATTCCTGATGAGCAGGAGAGTTCATAAGCAAGGCTAGAATGGAAATCTTAGATGGAGTTTGCAACAAATGATCTACAATCTTGTAGTCACTCATCTTGATAATGTTCAACAATTCATCCACATCCTTTTCCACAACAGTGCCACTGGACTCTCCCACCACTTTCTTAGGTTCAGCCTTCTCAAACATCTTCATTGCAGAATGAACATCTCCTGAAAAAAGTAGGGGGCAAAGACTCTATCACTGCGGGCTACCCGACTAGCTTCAACAATATTCTCAACATGGGATAAAGGTTGAATACAAATTTCCACACCATCTTCCAGGATAGTTGTATTGTATATATAAGGAACAACTTTATCTGATTTATATGGGACAGGACCAGGCAGACAAATAACCACAGGAGCAACTGCAGGCTTGCTATGATACTCAATCTCTATAGGAGTGGGAACACCAAAATACGACACAATGACATTCACCCCTACTTCAGAATATTTAGGCATCACATAATCGTTATGGAAAACAAGTCTTCTTCAGAAGGAAATAATTCATCAGCAGAAACATATTCATCACCGAACATGGCCTCAACAGAGTAATCTTCAATCATATTAACTCCATTGTAATCATCTCTATTTCCCGTGACTTTGATAGTACCATTACCTAGCAATAACTGAACACATCTTATTACCACAGAACAACCCTGGGAATCCCTACACCATACTCGACAAGATCCATAATGATGCACCTCCTAATCCTCCATGTGACAAAAAGTGGCATCAATTGTACCAGATCATCATTCATATAATTCACATAACAAATATGGAACTCTTTGGGGAAACCATAAACCATATTCACTTCTTCTTCATATCCAACCCTTGGTCTGATTATGTGGATAAGACATTCATCTATCGTCTCTTGAAGACTAGCTCTCACTTTATCACATCCATGGATATTTGTACTGCAAATACCATAACCAGCATGGTCATGTGTATAATAGCTGAATTCACAGAGATCAACATGCATCTTCATAAACTCCTCTCACCAAGTTAATTTCAAAAATCCAGAAGTTCACACGACAACCAGCAACCATATTCACTGTGCTTCCGCCTTCATGCTTGGGTAATGGATTATGTTTTATGTTAGGACCAACATCCTTAAAAGATAAAAGACTAGATCTCACCATTTTCTGTACTCCAGACTTCAAAGGATAACAGTTTTCAATGTTATGCCCTAGAGCTCCTTGATAAAAAGCACATGTCTGATCTGCCTTATAACACCATGGTAAAGGTGAAGGTATAGTAGGGGGAGGTCTAGTCTGTACCAACTTCTTTTGAATCAAAGCCAAAAACAACTCTACATAACTCATTGGAATAGAGTCAAAAGCTTCTCTCTTCTGACCTTGCCCTTGATTTCCCTGAGGAGGTGGTCTTTGATAGGAAACAGTAGTCGGAGCTGTATTTACAATTGGAGTCACAGAAGCATCTTGTTGTTGGTAGGCTCAATCCATTTAGAGATGGACAAGAATTTGGTCCATCTCTAAGTGTGTTGAGCCTATCTTTGTTAATTTATGTATGTGTTATTATTTGTTGTATGTTATGTGTTGTATATATGTTTGTTTGGATTTTCTTGGTTTTCAGGGGTGTTTGGTGATTTCTCATAAGTCCTTTACCTGATCTTGAGAAAACATAAGATAGGACTGGTTATATAGTCATGTTAACTTTGAGGGAGGAATCCTAAAAAATGGGACATGAGATCCCCCACTCAATGGAGGCCCCTTTGAATGTAGTATTTGTTTATCGAGAAATCGAGAAGATGTGCTGCTTTAGACCTAGGAGCCCGCTGAAGTTGAGAATCGTAGAACCCTTAACCCATCTTGGCCTTTTAGGTGTAGTGCGGAAACTATGATGGAGCAATCTGGATGTGGTTGTCACGTGATACTACACTCAGACGAGTTTTCTTGAGAATATTACTAATTACTGAGTTAAACGAGACGTTGGTAATATCCAAAGGAAGGATGTAGACTCTGGGAACCTTTTAGAACCTTGTTTGGCAAGTGATTAACTATTAGTCCATACCTTGTGGGTAATATCTTTGACTTCATGATCGTGACATCGAACCTATGAACCCCTCATGTTTTTGATCATGTGTGTGATTGATGCATCATGCATTCATGCACCCATGAGCATTCTTTAAAACAATTAATTCAAGAAACTTAAAGTTGACTTTTGCAAATAACTCAAGTACTTTTGACCATGGGTTTTGGAAGAAGAAAGACTAGAAAATACAGTTTCAAAGATCCTAAGATAAAGGAGCTGATGAGTTTGATTCATGAGATTGAAAGCTCTACGGATTTCTGGAAGAAATATGGAGTTGTTGTGCCTCTTATGAAGCTTAAGATGAAGGATGGTATTCTTTCTACATTGATCCAGTTCTATGAACCGTTGTGTGGGTGTTTTACTTTTCCTGATTATTGGTTGATGCCCATATTGGAGGAGTATTCTTACCTATTTGGCTTACATATTACTGATTGTGTTCCTTTCACCGAATTAGAGGAAGAACCTAAATCTCATGAGATTAATGCTATTACCCATTTGAAGAAGTTTGAGATTGAGGCTGCTATGACTACTAAAGGAGGAATTAGGGGTTTACCTTCTCAGTTTCTATTGGAGAAAGCTCGTTACTTTGCCAAGATGAAGAGTATGGTTGTTTTTGAGGATATATTTGCTTTGCTCGCCTACGGTTTATTCTTGTTTCCTAATGTCAATAAGTTTGTGGATGTGAATGCCATTAGGATCTTTATGATTGGGAATTTGGTTCCTACGTTGCTAGGGGAAACTTATTATTCTATGCATCTTTGGAATTTCTAGCAGGGAGGGATGATCATTTGTTGCACACTGTTATTATATCAATGGTTTATTTCTCACTAACCTCGGTCTATTGCTTTCTGGGATATCAAGTAGGAACCTCATTGGGCACTAAAGATTATGGATCTCAATCATTCTGACATTGTTTGGTATCATCAAGCTTATTATAATGTGGGGATTATTTATAGTTGTGGTAGTTTCCCCAATGCACCTCTTCTAGGTACAAAGGGACGAATTAACTACAATCTCGTTCTTGCGCACCGTCAACTTGGATATCCGATGAGAGACAAACCAAATAGTATTCATTTGAGTGGTGTCTTTCTCTAAGAAGGAGAAAATCACAAGGAGGCTAAGAAAGATATTAAGAAGGCTTCGCGCCATATTCATAAAAAGAGTAGAAAAGATTTGGGACTAAGAGGAGTTGTTTCTTTAGAACCACGTCTCCATTCGGTACAAACAAGGGCAATTCTGTTGAAGATGCCTTATTCTCATGAAAAACCTATATTTGATAAGTTTGTGAGAAATACTCCTTCTCTTTTAGACAATGTAGAATAACTTCATCTTGCCCTGGTTAGGATGCATCAAGAGAAGGAAGCATAGAAGAACAAGTACCAGACTTTGGAGGTATCCTACTTAACATAATTGAAAGAGAAATATGACTTGATCGAGACTCTTGAGAGTCTAGCTATGGAGATGATGGAGAAGCAAGAGGATTTATTTTCTTCTAGAGCTCAGCCAAGACCGAGTGGCTCACTTCCTGACTCTGGTGGTTGGAAAGAAGTCGCCAACAAGTATGGATACGAGAACAACCAGTTCAAGGCTCATATTGCAAGAATTACAGGAAGGCGTCAATGTATGGAGAGATCTTCATCAGCTCTAGCTCCTTAGGATTTTATATTCTATCTTTATTGTCTTGTACTTAGGATCTTTGAAATTTGTACTAAAAGTTGTAATCCATTCAGAAGTTATTATAAGGAGATTTTCAGTATGTGTTAGTACTTTAACATTTGCAATTGCCTATAATTATTTGAGTTCATTGAAATAAAAATAATGATAAATAAATCATATGCATTGCATATCATACATCATTTTACACATATGCTTGCATTTTTGTTCATACCTAGGTATCTTACTGTGTTTCTCTACTTCGTTTAGTCAGCAAGCTATCTCATTGATACAATACTCGGGCTAATTCCAGGAAGAAAATGGAGAATCTTAACCAAGATAATTGCGAGTTGCGCGAAAAGTTACTACTTTAAAAGCCGGTATGGCTAATCAGACTGCTTTGATGGAATCATTGGTGGCTGCCCAGAATCATCCACCACTTGCTCCCCCGTCTCCCCAGGTTGCTTAACCATAACAGACGACTGTTATCTCAAAAGTTCAATCAGTCCCCATTTCTATTACTCCCATTACTGCTGCTCAAAGCCGTATGCCTCAAGGTCACTCGTGGGGAATGCCTGGAAATTTTATGCTAGAAGGTTATAATCCAGATTCTCAAGTTGCTCCATTTTCTCAAGAAGATATTATTACTGTGCTCCTGTGGTGCATGCAGCTTCTGTTGCTAGAAATGAGATTCATCATGTTGTGCCACCTTTATTGAATAATATGCCATTTATTAATGATGAAGTTTATCGTCATGTTCCTCCACCAAGTGAAAATGTGGGTTTCTATGATTGACTGGACGACTTTCAAGACCAATTTAATGAGATGCGGAAGGAAATGAAGGCTTTTCGAGGAAAATAATTATCCGGGAAGAACATCAGTGAACTTTGTTTAGTTCGTTACGTAAAAGTACCAGTAAAGTTTAAGTTTCCAGAATTTGAGAGATACAAGAGCAACTCTTATCCTTGTGACCACCTAGTGATGTATATCAAAAAGATGTACACTCATACTGATGATCAGCATTTTCTTATCCATTTCTTCTGATAACTTAATCGGTGTTGCATTAAAATGGTATATGGGTTTGGGCAGTAGCAGTATCTAAACCTTCAATGATTTGGGTGAAGCTTTTATCAAGCAGTACAAGTACAACATGTTTATGGCACCTGACCGTGACTAACTGAGGGCAATGGCTCAGATGGATAAAGAGTCATTTAAAGAGTATGCACAATGTTGACGCGATATTGCTGCTCAAGTGGTACCCCTGATGGGAGAGCATGAAATGACCAAGGTCTTTATCAAGACCCTGGGATCATTTTTCAATGAAATGATGGTTACTAGTTGTGATGCGGTGGGAGAACTGACTTGAGGTTTTGCGTTTGTGTTTGCAAATGTTGCGGTTTAGCAAGAGTCGCCACCGACTTTTTATTTTATCCAAAGGAAAGGTCAAAAAGCACAGGAAAGACCTTTGAGATTGTTTTTGGGTTCGGGGGGTAGATTATGAAAAGGGAAGGTGCTAGCACCCTTTTCATCCATGGTTTTCCATGGGCTCTTAGTTACTTGTTTTAGATCACTTGCTTTTGCTTTTAAATTGTTTGAAATGGTGCTTTTGTGTGTGGTTTTGAAAGTATTTTAAAAAGAGGCCTTTGTTTAGGCAAACTTTGTAATGATTCTTGTTTGAATGTATACAAAGGTGTTTGTCTTTTGAAAAATGTTTCAATGTTTGGAAGTTTGTTTGGAAAATGTTTTGAAATTGTGTGTATTTGTTTGAAAATAGAAAGGATGGTTTGTAAGTTTGATCAAGTAACTAGGAGTTGTCTACCCTACTCAAAGATCTTTCCTACACATTTTTATTCCTTTGATATTGTTGTTTTACCATTGCATTTGGTAAACAACCCTATCTTTGGATGTTAAACGGGACGGGTGTGGGTCATCGTATGACCATGATAACAATATTGCCAAGTATCTTAGCAAGTTTTTGAGGGACTAGATCATTTTTTGTATAGGCAACCAAGATAGCGTCATCGAGGGACTATGATCTTTTTGTCTTGTTTTGTTTTTCCAAGATACCTAGCATGCATACCATGGCCATTTTAAGGCAAAAAGTGGATGAAACCCTAGGGGTGCTTGTGTGTCTTGTGTTTTTATTTTTCATGCATTTTTGTCTTGTGTTTAGTCATACTATTTGTTTGATTTTGGTCTTTGCATACAAAACCCTAGTTTACTATCATGACAATAAAAGCGATAAAATGCATAAAAGTAAATCTAAGACTATTACAACAATATTATGGGGAGGGGTATAAGTTTGAATAGGGGGATATTGCTCAAAATAAAACCCTAAAACTATTACAACCATATTGAGTTTATTTGTACAAATAAATAAATGAATAATATTTAAATATGCAATTAAATATAAATATGCACAAATGTTTTTTTGTATTTATTTTATGTATGTAAAATAAGTTTATTTAAGTATTAAAAATAAGAAAATAAAAAATGATTATTTTTGGAAAGGGTGAAAACCCTAGTTTTGGTTTAAAAGAAAATATATACTCTATTATTATTTATTTCATTTTTTGTATAATGAAATAATAAAAATAATATATACAAAATATTAAAAAATAAAATATGTGAGAAAATATTATTTTATATGTATATATTAATAAAATAAAATATGTAAGTATTTTAATATTATTTACAAGTTTTAATTAAGAAAATAAAGTAATATTAACCTAATAATTATTTATTATACAAATAAAAATAAAATAAAAATATGATAAAATGCCAAAAAATAAAGAAATTATTTTTTGTGATTTTAAATGTTCAAGAAAAAATAATAAAGTCAGAAAATAAAAAAAGAAATGAAAAATATGCAAAAATAAAGAAATGGGCCAATGGGGTGAAAAAAGTAAGCAGGAGGGTGCAAACAGCAAGGCAAGCCAGGCCCAGCTCAATGTCACACTTCATCCCTGTCCTTTGAACTAGAAAACGCGCGCGCCATGTACAAACTTGTAACTCCTGCATACGTGCTTAAAAACAAAATCTTGCAACATGAAAGTTATAGCTCATCATCACACGATTCTAATGTTATAAAAAACTTGATCCAACTCTCAAAGACCAGAGAGAATTTCATTGCCCCTAATTTATGAACTAGTTTTTTCAGCAACTTCAACATCCAAATTCTCCTAGCTCAGTTAACATAAATGAATTCTATGCATATGTACAACTCAAGGACAATAAGGACTACATTTTTGCTTCACAAACCTAAGCCTAATGATGTCTAAATAAGGAGATAGAAAGTTGACAAATACCTGTTTCAGTTGAAGTTGGCTATGGCAATGTAGCAGCTCTGAACGAGGCCTGAAGGTCTTTTGAGCTTGCTTGAAGTTGTCTCAACCTTTCCTAATGCGTTGCTTGCTCTAAAATGGCCTGAATGTCCTTATAGAACTCAACTTGCAAACTCAGAAATTAAAAATGGTGAAGTTTGAAAATGAAGTTACAGTTGCTGGACATGGACTTGGGTAGCTTGTATGGGATGTATGCAATGTGTCTGAAGTGGTTTGGGACAAAACGCACGAGTGGAATTTGTTTTGGCTTGAGTTCTGCAGAGCTTGCCCTGTTTTGGGCAGAAATGGAGTTTTTGTGCTTAAGGGTGTTTGAGAGGCTTGGAAATCGTGTTTCAGGCTTGGTACAATATGTTGAAGTTTTTTCAAATGGTCTCAAGTCTTGGTTTTAACAGATGCACAAGATATGCTTACTTTTGCAAGTTGGCTTGTTTTTGAAGAAAAGGTTGAGTTGACAAAGCCAAAGCCTGTATAGGCCTGCTCTTTAGCTGCACATAGTTGGTGTACTTTGCCTCAAGTTTGTGGACTTTGTTTTCAGCAAGAAATTGGGTCCATGGCTCAAGATAAACAAAATGACATAAAGCATGCTTTATCAAAGTAGTAATGTTGCCTTTTTGCCATTTTTGGATTAACTCTTTGTGTAATGTTCTAAACCTCAGAACAAAGCCTTTAACCAATGTATTTGCATTTAGTTTATGATTTTATAAAGGATTAGAACCTATAAACCAGGTACAAGCATGATCCAAACTAATTTGTAACTTGTATCAATGTGCAAAATGCCATGGACAAAAGTGAGAAATGGCCATTTTTAAATATTCGATTCTCCCTAACCACAAATGATCTTGCAGAGTTCTTGGACATTTTGTAAAGCTTGTAACATGCTCTACAATCCATATTTGAAATGAATTTTGAGATTCCACTTGAAACTAGGTGAAAAGTTTCCATGAAGATAGGTCAAAATCCTGCCTAAACTAGGGCAAAATTTCACTAAGTTAAAAGTTTCATGGACCCTTATTCACAAAATCATAACTTGAGATCCAAGCATCTTTTGGGAAAACTTTGTGAATAAAAGTTGTATATTTTGTGGAGGACTACAACTTTCATGTTGGAAGTTTTCTTTGAATCCAATTTCATCATGGTGAAAAAATTGGGAAAAGTTGGGAAAAAATAAGAAATTTTCATAACTTAGAAAATTTCTAAGTTATGAAAATTTTCCATTTTAAACCCTAATTTTCAAAATTAGGTTTCTTGGTGAACAAGTTTCATGTTTTGACACATCTTGATGAAAAATGACCCTTGGCACGTGATTTTGACCAAAAAGTCAAAGTTTGACTTTTCAGTGTACAGTTGATTTTTGATCAGTTGATTGGAAAATTCATCTGTCAATCCAATGCATTTGAGATCTTTTGAACCTTGTGAATAGGTCAAGATGATTCCATTGAGTCCTTGAAACCATGCTTGAAACCAATTTGCCATTGGCTAGGTTAAAAATCAGAAATTGCCCTTCTACAGTCAAAACCCTAGAAATGACCATTTTGCCCTTTTGATGATCTGATCAAATTTCTTGAGGAGTTGTGGTCCAAACTTGATAAAATGCTTCATATGAGTCTATAATGTTGATGTGGATCAAAAATTATGAGGTTTGACTGTAAATTGGCCACAGTTGACTTTTTCCCCAATACAGTTGATTTTTAGGTCAACTGTCCAATTGACTGGGCAAAATTGTGATTCAAAGCTTGAAACTTGGTATGGGCAATATTATAAGTCCAACATGAAGTAGGAAAGTCACATGAGGCATTAGAAGTCCAAAAATCCATGTGCAAACTCAAACCCTAATTTCAGGTCAATAGTGCAAGGAGATGCCTTGAGCAGAGCAAACCCTAATCCTGTCTGGAGTCCAAAGAGTCTTGTGAGGAAAATCTTGATAATATGAGAGGGCAAATTTTGGGGTACAACACTAGTGTACTAAGTGATTTCAGTGAGATGGTAAGCATGGTTGTTCGTCTAGAAGAAGCTGTCAGGGAAGGACGCTTGGTAAAAGATGAAGGAATGAAGAAATCATCATATGGGTTTTCTAGGAAGAAATAGAGTGAAACAAATGATGTCATTGAGGAAAGAAAGTTTAGACTACCAAGAAGATGTCATCAGTACAAATAACAAGTTGCTTCCGTGACTCCAGTTATAAATACAGCTATGACTATTATCACCTATCAAAGACCACCTCTTCAAGGAAATCAATGGCAAGGTCAGAAGAGAGAAGCTTTTGACTCTCTTCCGATGAGTTATGTAGAGTTGTTTCTAGCATTGATTTAAAAGAAATTGGTGTAGACTAAGCTTCCGCTACTATACCTTCACATTTACCATGGTATTATAAGGCGGACCAGACCTGTGCTTTTTATCAAGGAGCCCCAGGGAATAGCATCGAAAACTGTTACCCTTTGAAGTCTGAAGTACAGAAGATGGTGAGATCTGATCTCTTATCTTTTAAAGATGTTGTCCCTAACGTAAAAGATAATCCATTACCCAAGCATGAAGGCGGAAGCACCATAAATATGGTTGCTGGTTATCCTGGGGACTTCCGGGTTTTTGATATAAACTTGGTGAGAGGAGATTTGGTGAAGATGCATTCTGATCTCTGTGAATCCAGCTATTATACACATGACCATGCTGGTTGTAGTATTTGTAGTGTAGATATCCCTGGATGTGATAAAGTGAGAGCTGATCTTCAAGAGATGATGGATGAAGGTCTTATCCATATAATCAGGCCAAGGGCCGAGTATGAAGAAGAGGTGAATATGGTTTATGGATGTCCCGGTGAATTTCAGATTGTTGATGTGAATTATATGAATGACGATATGGTGAAGTTGCATGCCACATTTTGTCACATGGAGGGTCAGGAGTTACATCATTATGGATCTTATCGAGTCTGCTGTAGGGATTCCCGTGGTTGTTCCATGGTAAGAAGAGGTGTCCAGTTATTTCTAGATAATGGTACTAGCAAACTCAGGGGTAATAGAGATTATTACGTTGGAGTTAATATGATTGAAGATTACTCTACTAAGGATGTGTTTGATAATGAATACATTTATGTTGATGAGTTATTTTCTTCTGATGAATCAGAGTCAGTAAGCGAAGATGTTTTGTTTGACAAAGACTCCAAGTCTCCTAAGGAATTCATAGTGAACGTCATTGTGCCGTGTTTTGGTGTTCCCGCTCTTGTAGAGATTGAGTATCATAGCACGTCTATTGTTTCTCCAGTAGTTATTTGTCTGCCTGGTCCTGTTCCATATAAATCTTATAAAGTTGGGCCTTATAAATACAATGCGACTATCCTGGAAGATGGTGTGGAAATATCTATCCAACCTTTGTCTGACATCAAGATTATTGCTGAAGCCAGTCGGGTAACTTGCAGTGGGCGAGTTTTTACCCCTACTTTTTGAAGAGATGTTGAATCTGGAAAGAAGATGTTTGAGAATGATGAACCTAAGATAGTGGTGTGAGAATCTAGTAGCATTTTTTTGGAAAAGTATGTGGATGACTTGTGGAAAATTATCAAGATGAGTGACTACAAGATTGTAGATCAATTGTTGCAAACTCCATCTAAAATTCCCATTCTAGCCTTGTAATGAACTCTTCTGCTCATCGAGAATCTTTGATGAGAGTGTTGGATCAAGCTTTTGTTGAGATTTACATATCTCTGGATCAGTTCAGCAGTGTTGTGGGGAATATTACATCTTGTAGTAATCTGAGCTTTTATGATGAAGAGTTGCTTGATGAAGGAAGAAACCATAACGTGGCTCTCCATATTTCCATGAATTTTAAGAATGACTCTTTATCCAATGTGATTATTGATAATATGTCTGCTTTGAATGTAATACCAAGAAGTACACTCGTGAGGCTTAAGTACCAGGGGGCTCCCATGCGTCCAAGTAGAATCATAGTGAAAGAATTTGATAGTTCGAGGAAGTCTGTCAACGGAGAGGTAGATTTTCCTATTCACATAGGACCGCACTTATTCCAAATCACTTTCCAGGTTATAGATATTGTTCCTGCTTATAGCTTTCTGTTGGGACGACCATGGATCCATGAAGCAGAAGTCGTTACTTCAACCTTGCACCAAAAGTTGAAATTTGTTCGTGAAGGAATGGTGGTCATTATGAATGGGGAGCAAGCTTTGTTGATATCTCATTTATCCTCCTTCAGCATTGTGGAAGCTGATGAAGCTGCTGTTAGAATTCAGTTCCTAGCTTTATTTATTGAAAATATAAGGAAGAATGAAGATTCTATCACCTTGTTTAGAGATGCACAACAGTTAGTTCAGAAAGGCCCTAGCAATGTATGGGGACAGGTTATTAATCCTCCTACGAACAAGAGTAGGACCGACTTGGGTTTCTCCATAAAGAAGGAAGTTGTGAAGCCGAAGTATACTTTAAGTAAGTATCAGGACATCTTCATAGTGCTAGGTATCTTCATCCAAGTACTCTTAAGACTAATTCCATTCTTGAAGATGAATCAGAGCAAGAAATGCCAAACTTCGTGATACACGAAATCAGAGCCCAAAATTGGATCACTACTGATGTTCCTTCTTACATGCACATTTCAAAGTAATTTGTTTTTTTAGCCATTTCAAAAATCTTTCACTCTGCCCAAGGTGGAAGTAATGATGTTGTATGGGCATATATGTTGATTTGATTTTTAAAATCATTAATAAAAGTTATTTTTGATTCCAAAATTATGTCTTTCATTTTTTACTTTTTCTTGGAAAATGGTAATAAAAAAAAGAAAAAAAAAACTTTCAAAATAAATGATAACTATAAATGAATCTGCATAATCACTTGTTACATGTGTAAGTTTCTAAAATCAATCATAAATCACATGTGCAGATTAATTAAAAAACCCGTTGAATGCAATGACCCAACACCCTCTCCCAACTTTGAATATCTTGTGTATACGGCTAAGGAAGAATAATATGATGAAATCCCAGAAGAGGTTTCACGGTTGCTTGAGCGCGAGGAAAGTGCCATTTAGCCATATAAAGAGTCGTTGGAGAAAAATAACTTGGGTTCAGAGGAAGATCCAAAGGAAGTCAAGATTGGAGCTTTACTTCATCCTGATGTTAAGAGCAGGTTGATTGAATTGTTGTAAGAATATGTGGATATCTTCACCTGGTCTTATCTAGATATGCCTGGTCTAGATACTGATATTATGGAGCACTATTTTCCACTAAAGCCAGAATGCCCGCCAATTAAACAGAAGTTGTGAAGAACTCATCCTGACATGGCAGTGAAGATTAAAGAAGAGGTTTTAAAACATATTGATGTCAGTTTTCTTGTGACATCAGTGTACCCTCAGTGGATAGCCAATATTTTTCCAGTATCGAAAAAATATGGAAAAGTCGGCATGTGCGTTGATTTTAGATATTTAAACAAAGCTAGTCGAAAAGATGACTTTCCATTGCCACATATCGATATATTGGTTAATAGTACATCAAAATTCAAAGTATTTTACGTTCATGGATGGATTTTCCGGATATAATCAAATCAGAATGCCTCCTAAGGACATGGAAAAAGCAACGTTTATCACACCTTAGGGAACATTCTATTACAGATCATGCCCTTTAGGTTGAAGAACCCTGGTGCAACGTATTGGATTGGTTTAATTGATGTTTTAGCGCATATATTGATAGTTGCCATTTCTAGGGTTTGAGGTCGTATTTTAGGGTTTATTGATACAGGTACAATTAGGCCCAAAGAAGAATGCCATCATACTAGTGAGATCAAAACGAGTTGATCTATATGCTTGGAAATGATTTGTATTACTTGTAGTAGATTTTGGAAATTTACAGGTTTGTAGCTACGGATACTGACTGTAGGTAGAAGTCCCTTAGCTAACATGGCGGAGGGCTGAGAAAGATAACAACGTCGCTGACCACCATTGGACAATTTGAATATTCGCGCGTTTTCTGAAGCTCGTGACCAGTTTTCATTATTTTGTTTTCATTTCAATATTATAACAAACAGATACAGGTGGCCCAGTGGTGAAGCGTGTGTTTGAAAAGGTAAAGGACCTGAGTTCGATCCCAGGTCCCAGCATTTTCTTATTTTCTAACTTTATAACTACAAATCCTATGTGTAGGCGTCCTAGGGGCATACCATGCACTGCCATCATCTTGCCAACGGATTCCTTATCAATCCAATCCAACGCCCATCCAAGAAAGGACCACGGTGCACCAACAGGAGGAGGCAGCATGGAATCCAAGGCGTTGACTGGGCTTAGCCACTAATGGGCCCAGAAGTTCAGATCTACACCCCCTGATTGTTGCTTAAGCAGGCCCATCTCTAATCTTTATTTTTATTTTTATTTTACTTCTTATTCTTTTATTATTTACTCAATTCTTTTTTTACAAAATAACAAAAATCATGTTTTTATCAAATCAAAATCACAAAAAAAAAAAAATTCATTTTTCATAAAATATTTTATTTTCTTTAATTGATTAATTTAGTTTAAATTAGGTTAAGTTAATTCCTTTTCATAATTAAAACTAATTAGAAATTAGGGTTGTAAATAATTAATTTTTCTCCAAAAACTAACCAAATTATTTTTTAATTAGATTTTAGGTCTCTTAATTAATTCTTCGCATTTAATTCGTCGCGCGTTTTAATTACCGTTTCGATTATTATTTATGTAATTGTTTCGAGGTTGTAATAGATTTTAATTAGGGTTTTAATTTCCGCATTTTATTTTCAGTTAAATAATTATGTATCTGCGAAAGCCATGTAATAGTTAGGTTTTATATTTCTGCACTTTTCAATTTCCACAATTATTAATTGTTAGATGTATGCTAATAGGATTGTATGGCAAGAATATCTAAAAATTAAAACGGTAGATAACCTAAATGTGCAAAGACTAACTAACTGAAAAAAGCTCACTCGCACATGCTCACTCCTAGGGTTTACTCCACATCGGTTGCCTTCGGTTAAGCGGTCATGAAGTATAGGGTTTGTTAGTGGTCGTCCTCTAGCCCCAAAAGATCTCAAATGACCCATTCAGATGTTGCCTCGGAAACATATCTTTAAGGCTTTAGGATGATTACTAACACCTCCTAACATTGCTTTTGTGACTGTATATGTCCCTTCGAACGTCCCTTTAAAATCCAACGATGGTGTTACCTATTCCTTAATAATGGGATAGTGTTGTCTAAAGGAAAACGAGCAGTCTTTTTCGAGTAGGTAGATAGTTCTTAGGTACTTGCTCAAACAAACAAATTTCACACCAACACCTTTCAAAACAATTTTCAAAACAACTTCGTCACATCCTTGAGGACTGATACAAGGGTTATCACGAAGTAAACTTTTTCAAGACAAGCACACACAAGCAATTTTTATAAATGAGCAAGTACCTAAGAGCCCATGGCAAACCATGGATAGAAAGGGTGCTAACACCTTCCCTTACTATAATATACCCCCCGTACTCAGAAATATTCTCGAAAAACGTTTTTCTGTTCTTTTTCCTTTTCCTGATCGGATAAAATAAAATTCGGTGGCGACTCTTGCTTACCGCGACATTTTGCAAACAAAAAATGCAAAACACAAACCAGTAAAAACAGTCGGTTCTGCCACCGTATCACAGGTTGAAAAACCAAATCCACCAAAATGGATGAATGATGTTGATGATATTTGAAATCCTAACTTCATCTAATAAATCCCTCCCTCTTCATCTTACCCATTTCTTACTTGTGCTACATGTTGTTGGAGAATGATCTACATATCATTTCTCTAAACATATGGTATATAGATTGCTATTGACCAGTCTCAAATAGATGCGACTTCTATATAAGTCCACTTATGATTGCTTAACATAACACTAAATTTTGTCCCGATTCGAGAAATGATCATTCTTGGTCCAAACCCATGTTTGGAAGCCCAAGTATGTTTAATTAGAAACCTTTGATCCAATAACCTTGAGGTTCATTGTTAGGAGGCTTTGGTCTTACCAATCCTCTATTGAATTATCATAAACTTGGGTCTAAGTAAATTATTTAAACATCGTTGATCATATGTTGTTGCCTCAAGAATTTGAAATGAATGATATACTTGACAAAAAGCAAATGAAACTTGTAGTTGAGAAGCTTTGATTTTATCAATCTTATAATGAGTTCTCAAATGCAAGTTTCAAGATGGTCATTCAACTAACCTCTAATTTTTAACTCACTAACAATTGACTTTTACTTTATGCTTTTACTTTATGCCTTTACTTTTATCTACCATTTATTTTGGCATTTACGTTTCATGTCATTTTTTATCTTTGTTCACTTGAGCATTTATCTTTATGTCATTTTGATTTTTGAGCACTTGAGCTTTTTATTTTCTTTTTGAAGATATTTAATAACTAACTTGAACAATAAAAAACTTTAAGGCTACTTGGACTATTTGGTTAATATCCTTGGCATAATGGAGTTGTGGACCTCTTGGACTTAGGATTAGAAGCCTTGATACCCTTGGGACCTTGTGACTCTGTTGTTATTTTGTCTGGAGTTCTTGGGGTTTAAACCAAGATATTGGTTTTATTTCCTTTGTGTGCAGGTTATTCTGATTATGTGCTTTGTCTATAATTGAGAATTCCTCTGTGTTCAGCTGTTACCCTGCCTGATTTTTTAGAAGACTTAATTCATCCAAATCTTGGTATTCTCAAGAGGTTTAGTATCTTTTCTTGCTTGGTTTCAATCCAAAGGATGTGAATTCTACATTGACTCCTTGTGTCAAGTGTTGATTTCTTGTTGGTTAGACGGTTCTCTTCCCTAGATTTTTTCTTATGCTTTAGGATAGTCCCTTCATCTCCTCCTAACTTCTTTAATTTCAAAAAAAACCTTCTCCCTCCTTTTATTTTCAATAATCTTCTTGTTTTCTAACTTGAACCGCTTTCATAATAAACTTGAACTTAGGTCCATGCATTTTCAAAAATATTTTCTTAATCAAACTTTAACCAACTTAATCATACTTTGACATTTTTGTGAGAAGACTAAAAGTCAATCAATCTAATTCAAACCATTTTTTCCACTTTGGATTTTTAATTTAAAATCTTTTATCAAAAAGATTAGACTCTTGTCAATCCTTGTAGTGATGTGAGTTACTATACTTCTATAATATGTAGTGAAGCGAGACATTTTCCACTTGGGTGTCGAGTGAGGCTTTGTTGATTTTAAAATCCAAGCTATATACTCAACTTTGAGATGATGCAAATTCTCTTTTCTCATAGTCATGTGTAGTAAGTATATTTTCCACTCGGATATGACGATAATGTCTTGTCTCTTGAAATTAACCAACGTACTTGTTTTAAAATTTTAAAGGTGAACTACGAGTACCCTGATCCCCTATTGCATGAAAGATGGTACGTATGCACTAAAGGTTCACAATCGCGGCGGGTGCAAATATTATAAAAAATATTTCTCTTCTCACCTCCACCATCCATTTCTATATACAACACTATACAAAAAATACACAAATTTTAAAAGAGGTTCCTGCGGAGTATTATAGATGTTTAGGGTGCTAATTTATTCTCTTTGCATAACCAATCCCCGTACTTAGATTCTCTCCCCCTATTTTTTAGGTTATTCGCTCTTTTCCCATTCCTCTAGAAACAATAAAGCACGGTGGAGATTTTCATTTGATATGTGCATGTCAAGTCAATCCAATGGCTTAGTCTCAACATTTCTACCGCTAAAGTGAGCAAAGATAAAAATGACATGAAATGTAAATGTCAAAATAAATGGTACATAAAAGTAAGGGTATAAAATAAATGCACAAAGTAAAATTTAATTTTTAGTGAATTAGAAATTAGAGGTTAGCTGAATGACCATCTTGAAACTTGCATTTGAAAAATCATTAGAAGATTGATAAAATCAAAGCTTCTCAACAACAAGTTTCATTTGCTTTTTTTCAAGTATATCATTCATTTCAAATTCTCGAGGCAACAACATATGATCAACGATGTTTAAGTGATTCACTTAGACCAAAGTTTATGAATATTCATTAGAGGATTGATAAGACCAAAACCTCCTAACAATGAACCTCTAGGTTATTGGATCAAAGGTTTCAAATTAAACATACTTGGGCTTGCAAAAATCGGCTTGGGCCACGGATGATCATTTCTCGAATCGGGCCAAAATTTAGCACTATGTTAAGAAATAGTAAGTGGACTTATGTAGAAGTCGCACCTATTTTGAGGCCGGTCAATAGCAATCCATATACCTTATGTTTAGAGAAATGATATGTAGATCATTCTCCAACAACATGTATCACAAGTAAGAAAGGGATAAGATGAAGAGGGAGGGGATGTATTAGATGAAATTAGGGTTTCAAATATCATCAACAGCATTCATCCATTTTGGTGGATTTGGTTTTTAAACCTATCAACACCCAAGATCCAATGAGGTTGAGGAACTTGTCCCAAATAACACCCAAATCAGGACCAATCAAAAATAATAAAATAATATTTAATAAAACAATATTTAAATGGTTTATAAAAGGGAAATAATTGGTAAAATACACAAAGTATATTAAATAACTAAATAGAAACAAAACTCAAAAAAAAAGTCAGAAGTCAAGCAAAAATCAATAAGTGTTGACAAAGTTTTTTGGAATTTTTTTAAAGTCAGAAACTATTTTTAAAATTCAAAGAAATAAGCAAAATAAAACAAAAATTATGAAAAATAGCTAAGTCAGAAACAAAAATGAGATGAGGTCACCAATATTTTCCAAAAAGTCATTGGATCCTTCCATAATTTTTTAGAATTAAAAAAAAGAGTATTTTTAAAACAATTAAAATAAAGCAAACAATACAAAAATCATAAAAAATATCAAATATCAAAATAAAAATATGAAAAAATATTCACAAAGCCATAATTCAAAGTATTTTTGTATATTTTTTTCATATTTTTTGAATAAAAAATAAGAGAGTTATGAATTTTTGAAATTAAAACAAATTTTGTAAAAATAAAATAAATCAGAAATAATATGAGGTGTTGGATCTGATTCATTAAAACATGTTGGCACATCTAATGGCTCAAGAGTGATGATTTATGGTGATCCATTGTCAACAAGCGCGCACTGAAGTCACGATAGTCAGATCAATCACAACATTTCAATTTTCCTTCTCTCATTGGTTGAAGAAGCCACGTAGGTCATCTTCAACCTCCAGCTACCCTGCAACAAGGGCAAGATCATGATTCTTAAATCTGTAAATTTAGACACTCACAGTGGTATCATTAGATGTGTCACTTCAAGACAATCACAACCATATCCTCACGCCAAATTTATATAAAACACAACTTACTTGATTTGGAAAAAAACCAGAGATGTTTTGAAAATTTTTGAAATCCAAATCAAAAGCATCAAATGCATTGATTCATCAAAATTGAGTTAATAGCAAGCATCAGTGAACATCATAAACCATTCCAGTAATATGAGTTAGAAGATTTGGGGCTTTAAACTACCTGAACAAAGTCAGATTCATTTTATATGAAATTGGACTTGGCTAGCATGATTTAGGACACTTCAAGTCTTGGTTCTTCTTTTGTTAGCTTTAGTGAAGTTCAAGGATGGAGAATCAGCAAAGAAATTGGATTGAAAAGTGGAGAAAATATGAATTTGAAAACTCAGAAAAATGAGTTGTGGAGAGAGTTTGGAAGGGTGATTTTGGTTGTCCAAGCTTGATAAAATGAGGGGAGTGAGGTCATGTATTTATTGGGAAGTGAGTGGTGCAAAGATTTGAGAGAAAAATTGAATTTTGGAGGGAAATTGGATGGATCCCGAAAGTGGAAAACGTGTGACTCCATGTGCATCGAAACTCGGCCAATTCATGTGTTTGATCCTTAATTCAACTTTGGAAACTTTTTTAAACATTTTTAATTTAAAAATTCGTGCTAATTTGGTGTTTAGAAGCTGGATTATAGGTTTCAAAATCAGACTTGGAGGAAAAATGCAGTTTCAAGTAGGTGACTTTGAACTCTTGGTGTGCACGATTTAGGAAGCCTCAGGAGATGACTCTTGATGCATTGGAAATATCATGTAACACTCTTCACAATGTGCCAATAAATAATTCATTTTGATTCCTGAGCAAGAAGTTATGCTTGGTCAAAATCAGGAAAAAATGCGCTGACTTTTATACTTAGAAAATTTTTTAGTTTCTTCTTCAAAAATGACCTAAAATGTTTTAATTCCAAACAAGGTCTTCTTTTAAAATTGAAATTTTATCATTGATTTTAGCTTGAAGTAGAATTCCTAAAGATTATTTTGAAACTCATATCACTCAAAAACTCCAAATATTAAACAAGTTATGATCTTGTGAAATTGATGAAAATCCATGAGGTGACCTATAATCTTTTGAACTCAAAAAGCATCTTGTAATCAATTATTATCTTAGAACCAAAAAGATAGTTAAAGTTAACATCCTTAAGATCATTTTGAAAAAATAATTATATCAAGATGATAAAAATTGACCAAGTTATGATCCTTTGAAGTCACATAAAAGAATTTGATGGCCTATCTAGAGGACTTGTAATCTTTCTCAATCATTAGTGATCTTCCATATAAACTTATCTTGAAACTATTGAAGTAATTTGTTAATAACCATTTAAAGAGAAACATATCTTTGTAATCACTCAAAAATCTCAAAAGATGAACAAGATGTAGCCTTTATAAGTTCAAAACCCTAGCTCCTAAAGCATCAAAATAACTTGGAACCCCTTTCAAATTTTGACAACCTTTCTTGTACAATTGCTTTTTTCATGTGAAGAGAAGTTGTTGTGGATGATAATAAGAACCCATAGGAAAATTAATCACTTCCAAATGTTGAAAGTTGAGAAAGTTATGGACTTGTAGTAATCAAGGAATCAAGAACTTGTCAAATTAGGTCAAATTTCTTGAATCAATCTTGCATCTCTTGACTTTATTTAGAAAAGTATAGCATGATGATACATATTAGGATTTGAAATCATGTTGTCTTGAAACACACACAAAGATGAATTTTAAATCTCAGTGAAGCTTTGTTGAAGAAGGCATGGAAATAAACTCACGAACCTATGAATCAACCTGATGAAATGTGTTGTGCCATCACCTATAATGCCAAAATCCATAGAGTAAATATACATATATTGTATTTTTTATTTAAAAGTCAATCAATCACAAGATATACATGTACAAAACATATAAATCAATGTGCTTGGTGATCCCACATGAGCAAACCTAAAGATAGGAAGAAGAACCAAACCCTAGTGTGTGATCTTGATATGATTGGGTTAATATTGAAATGATGAGAGATCTTAGGGGTAAAAATTGGGGTATAACACTTCCTTTTCTTCTTCTTCTTCTTCTTCTCTTTTATGATATTGCCATGTTCCCCATAGGACCTTTAGTTCATTATTCTCTAAGATTGAACTAAATAGACCTTAGGTTTGCCATCCATGCATAACAAAATTAGGTATATCTCCCTCTTATTACAACTTTAGGTCCACAAGCAGTACAACTTATAGGATTGAGATCCCCTTTTGTTCAGTCTTTCTCTTTTGCATCCATATTAAAACTAAAACTTCTTTCTTAAGAAAATGTCAAAAAACCTGATAAATAATGATGCGAACCATGTTTCACGAGCCTTAAGCCATTGGAATGACCATGAGGGGGTCCATTCCCGAACCTTGTGTTTCTTTCGATCATAGTATTTAATGTAGTTCAAATCACAAATCCTTTTTTCAAGGTAAAAAAAACAAATGCAAACCTTTTTGTCTTCGGACTTTTTTTTAACATTTTCAAAAAGGACATGCTTCGCTATCATTGTTCATAAAAAACATATAACAAACCAAAACACCTTTTTACGTGAACTATGAGTGCCATGATCCCCTATTTCACAAAATGTGGTACATAGGAACAAAGGTTCGTAACTGCAACGGGCAAAATTAATAAAAACTTTCTTTTTCGTATATACTTTACATGTATTCCCTTAGCATTAGGATTTAGATTTTTCACACACCCTTAGAATAGAACAAACTTGAGTGGATCTTGGGAAGTACCACAAATGTGAGGGGTGTTAATACCTCCCCCTTGCGTAATCGGATTCCTTACCCTTTCCTCTTGGTCGTGTGACTATGTTTTGTCCTTCCTTTAGGTTTTATCAATGTTTCATTTCCCTCTCTTGGGATAAATAACATTTTTGGTGATACTTCAATGAAAATCCCAGACACGACAACGTTCAAGAGAGGGTTGCAGCCTAGTGAAAGCCTTTGGAGATAAAGAATGCAAAGGACCCTTTGGAGATAAAGAATGCAAAGGAAGTAGTGCGAGAACAGTGAATCAAATTGAATTCTACTATTGCAATAGGTCCAATTGATGGTGCGTGAAAGCTTTGGAGATAAATAACACAAAGGAGTAGAAAGATCCAAATAGTCAATTGGAAATCTATTGTATGCTTGATCTTGTTATAGATCAAAATAAGAGAAGGGGTTGAATCAACAACAAATGGTTAGGGTTTGTAGGATTGCTCTTGAATACTTCTCTTGTAATTATAATTTTTGCAAAGTAAGAAAGTATCCTAATTCCACATTGGAATTGGGCGTAGATGTACCCACATGCGAGGGAGAAAGTGTGGAACTGTGTAGGTAAATCCTTGTGTCTCTTTTCCTTTATCATTTTACTTTCTTTAATTGTCATATATCAATTTGTGAAATAGCATTGAGTAATGGATTAACTTGTAAGAATTTTTCTGCAATTGTTTTGTTTAAAGTGGCATGTTGATTAGCTTATAATCACTTTGATTATAAGTGGCTTTCATATCAAAACAACTCAAAGGAAATTTTTTGAAAATTCGGACGCACACCAAGTGTTTGACAAATTGCAATGTTCTATATTTTGTTTAAATTTCGTTGGAAATAGGAAACCATTGTGTTTAATATTAAATTATTAATTGAGATATTATTATGTTGATTGATTTTATCATTATCTTAATTCCATATGGCTTGTGCATATCCGAGTTTCCAATAACTAGGTTCGTTTAGACTACTATATTGATCTAGGCCAAAAACCTTCTACTTAACATTGTTTTTAAAATAAGTTTTTAAATAACAATTTTAGAAGTAATTTTTAATTTATGATCTATTCACCCCCACTCTAGATAAGTTTCGTAGTCTAACAAGTGATATTAGAGCTCCGATTAATTTCGTACTTCAAAACTTTTATTAGAAAATGGCATACGAACCTAAAGGGGGTTACAAAATAGCCCCCGTTTTTTTGTGTGGAAGAAAACTTTAGTTATTGGAAATCTTGTATGCACATTCATTTTAATTCATATGACAAGGATATGCGTGACGCTATTCCTCAAAAAGATGCTAATGGAATTATCACATCTAAGCCAAAAGCACTATGGAATAATGATGATAATAAAAATACAGTAAATCTCATTAATCTTTTGAATGCACTTGGTAATCTTATTTCCAATGTAATTACTACTAACAAAGTGTTGATATGTTTTACTAGGAATTGGTAACTGAAGGTCACCGTGATCAAGGAAGCTAATAATCTTACAACACTTGATCTCACTATATTGTTTGGTAAGTTTAAAGAAAATGGGCAATAACTTCCTTGCTTAGACAAGCATGAGGAAAAGCTTGAGAAGAAGAAGAAAAAGGAGAAATGGATAAGGAAAAAAAGAATAAAGTCTAAAGCTCTTATGGCATCAAGTTTAAGGTTCTCAAAAAGTAAGCACGTATACAATAGTGATTTTAGTGATGATGAAGATTTAAATTGTCACTATGATTCTATGAAACGCTTGCCCAAATGCAACCAATATTTTTTTCACTAACCCCCAAGGACCTAATGAAGTTTGGGTACCTAGCTTGTCTTGTTGTTTTTGTAAGAACATTTTATTGACTCTATGAAAAGAATATGGGTTATCACTTATGGTGGCTCAAGGCATATGAACTTATTCTAATCCTATTGTATATGAGGAAAAAAGATGAATTACGTGATCTGGAAAGCAACAACAAGTTTTATTTAATTGGTAAAAGAGGCGTAAGTTACTTTTGATGTTGTATCCGAGAATACTCAAAAAAGGTAATTCATTTCATGATATAGGTTTACCTTCAAGAGACATACTCAATGATACCGAAGAAGGAATTAATCAACCCGAATCGGTGAAACATGAGAAGGAGAAAGATAACTAACATGAAAAGGATAAATATGAGATTTCAATCAAAATAAATGATCATCAAATCAATGACCTTATTGAATTCCTCACAATTTATACTTTTGGGTACTTTGTCAAAGTGAAAAGTGGTAAGAACGTGTTATTCTAAAATCTTTGTGGCATACTTTGCATTTGGTTCAACTTTCTTTCAAGAGATCCTTATGAAATTAAAGTACATCCTCTGTGATATTGTATGTGAGTTAGTATAAATTTAAATTTTTCTTTGTTAGTATGTTCTATCTTTTACTTGTTTATTTTTCTAAGTACATGACATACTTTGTGTATGATAGATATTATGAGTATTCATTTGCAAAACAATTCTTAATTGATAATCATGGTGTGCTATCAATTTATATACTTGTAATGATCTCATCATACTATATTTTCATGTATTTTATTTTATAAACACTTATATATACACAGGCATGTTTGAAGTGTTTTACATCATATGAGTGCAACTTCCATTCCATCAAGAGTGAGGTAATATTATTCCAAATTTCTCCTTGAAAGTAAGATTTTCTTAATACATGTTTTAATTGATGAAAAATTCTTGCTATGTTCTCAAATAATGAAAACTATGAATGTTTATTTCCAAGTTTTTTGATTGATAACCATTTTTAGAAATTTAAAAAATTCATATTTAATTCTTCTCATTTTAAAAAATTCTAAATTTTAACAAAGAAACATTTTATAGTATTCTAAACACTTATGAAAAAACTATTCAAAAATTTAAAATTTTAAGGGTAATAAATAGTTTTCAAAATTGTAGAAAATAACAGGGACTAAAATTGCATGCATAAAAATTTTTTAGAGACCAAAATATGTCATTTTTATATGGAATACAAATAAATTTTGAGATATTTATAGGGACTTAAAACATATTTAACCCTTTAATATTCTATTGAGGAAGGAACAACGACCCTCAAGGTTTACAATAAGAAGATGAAAATTAATGTGAGGGACACCATGAAATTCAAGGATGAAGAAGGTACAAGTAAAAATATCGAAGTGTTGGACACAATGTTTATTCGGGTAGGTCAAATTAAAATTCCAGAATTACCGTTGGAAAGAGTTTTAAGTTTGTCAATCTTTGAAAGTGATGAGGTAGTGAATGAAAAAGAGTCATAAGTGCTAGCTATGTTTGAAGCACAACCTCCTTGGAAGAGATCTAAACTACACCAGTGGGGAGATTTGAAGCAACCACAGTTACCTGAAGAAAAGCAACACACCTCAAAATGAGCAGAATTGAAACATCTTCAGTTGTGTCATCACCTACAATATGACCATTAAAAGAAACATATATACATATTTTGATGTTATTTAAAATTAATCCAACTAAAACAACACATGTATAAGATACATAATTCAAGGTGCTTGGTGATCCCTCAAGAGAAAATTTAAAGATAGGATGAATTATAAGGGAGAACCAACCCTAATGTGTGATCCTGATGTATTGATAATATGAGATAATGAGAGACCGAAGGGGAAAAAATTGGGGTATAACAGGTATGTTTGTGCGTAGTTCCATTGGAATTAGGATAATTCTTACTATGTGTTATATCCCCGGGAACTTCAATCGATAGCTAATACTTCAGGTCGGAGGAAGCATAGAGAGGAAGGTACCTCAAGGACTCGGGTTCACAAAATAAGCATAGCTCCGGGTAGGGTCAATAGTTACGATCGGGATCCTTGTCTAGGAACCACTCTCTAGGGCAGGACCTAAGCATCTGCGGAAAGGTCACATTTAGAGCCCGGACTTAACACCTGAAACGGTCTCCAGCTCATTAACATCAGCATTATAAGAGATTAATTATGCCAATCATGGATGACAATGGGTGTTGCCAAATGAACATAATTGAGAAAAATTAAGAGTCACTTCATAAATGTAGCTCTTAAAGGAAGTCTATATAAGGGTCTTCCAACAGAGGGATAAGCAACACACTTATTCTTGAGACAATATGCACTGCAAGTGTAGCTCTCAAATCCCCAATCATACCTACAAAAATCTACCTTTGAGGCTCTTCATATTCCTATAGGGAAGCTATTGTTTAGTGTTCCTACACAAGAACATTTGGCATCCACCGTGGGACCTCGATAAAACTTTCCCAGGCCACACAACAAACAACAATCAGCATAATGTCCTCTCCATAAGACCCTCCAGACATGGCCCAACTATTGGCCATGGTGGACGCTCTAAGACAACAGAACAACACCTTACAGGATAGTGTTGCTGGCCTATAACAAAGGAGCGAGGAAAAAGATCATCCAGAAGAGGAGCCTTTAGAACCTCATCCACTCTCTCAAGAAATTTGGGATGACCAAGTCCAGGATAACTTCAAGGCACCATCTCTCGCAACTTATGATGGTAAATCCGATCCATAGAAGCACGTTATTCCTATTAACAATCAGATGGAAATAATCAGCCACACTAATTCACTCAAGTGTAAGCTCATTGAGGGAACGTTCAAAGACGTCTCCTTAAGATGGTACATGAGTCTACCCCGATTGTTGGTGGAAAGTTACACAGATTTAACCAAGAAAATGATACAACACTTTTCAGCCAATAAACATTGTAAGGTGTCAACCACCACCCTGTTTAATGTTAGAAAAGGGAAATAAGAATCCATGCATGAATACTTGGATTGGTTCAATGAAGAGACCATCAAAGTCTCACACCCTAACCAAGAATTGTTCGTCGGAGCATTTCAGCATGGGCTACGAGTCGGGCATTTCAATGAATCCCTGGCTCAGAAACCGGCTTACGATGTGGAAGAAATCATCAACAGAGCATAATTCTATATCAAAGGAGAAGAGATCAACAAGGAGAAACGCTCAAGAGATACTACCAAAAAGTCCAAAAACAAGGAAGAAGGTATCGGGAGGAGACAAGAACCTTCCCGGTACACCGTTCGAGAGCGTGCCTGGGAACGCCCTGGGGAAAACAATGGTCTGAGACCGAATCATAAACCTTTGGTTTTAGAGGAAGATTTGACTCTGTTAAACCTTTGGAGGAGCGAAATATTGCAGGAAGAAGGCCACCTGAATCAAATCCCAACAGCACCAGCCCGTCCTAAAGGGCCTTATACTGTGATGGGGAAGAAAACCAGTTCTTGGTGTAGTTACCACCGACTTCTGGGATACCACATCGATGACTACCACCAACTTAAGAAGAAAATTGAAGCATTGTTACAGAGAGGACACCTATTGTCCTACTTGAAAGACAATAAGTCATATTCCGGGAAGAGGAACTCGTAAAGAGACAGTTCAGAACCAGAGGAGCCTTCCAATAAGAATAAGATAGGTTCTGAGGAGGTTCATGAAACAAAGTCTGCCTGCCGCACTCTTAACACCATCACCGGAAAATTCACTAGAGGTGGAGAAATAAGTTCAGCAAGGAAAAGGTACGACTGAGCTGTGATGCATGTTTCAGAAAAATTTTCCATCAAACAAGAATGTGACCTAAACCCGGTGAGCTTCTCCAAACTAGACGTCATGGGGATCCTGGCTCACAAAAATGACCTGATGATCATCAAGGTCCAAATCAGAGACTGGAGCATAAAGAGGGTACTGGTACATCCAGGGAGCTCAGAGGATGTGTTATGTTGGGAGGCTTTCAAAGGGATGCAGTTTGGTACTAGTGAGTTGTCACCCTTCAACGCTTCTCTAGTTGGGTTCTCAGGAGAACAGGTTCAAGTGTTGGGATATTTACCAGTACTCGATACCTTAGGAAATGGGGGGAATTCAAAAGCAATAAATGTAAGATACCTCATTGTTAATGCTGCCTCACCCTATAATATCATCATGGGATGACCATATTTAAACTCCCTAGAATCTGCTTTATCCATCTTGTACCTCACCATGAAGTACCCGTTGGGGGAAGGAAGGGTAGGCTGGTCAAAGGTGATCAAGGGTTAGCACGAAAATGTTAGAAGGATAGCTTGAATAAAAAAGAATAGTCAATATGGAGAACTCGTTTGCTCACATGACCTAAAAATCAATATGATAGGAAAGGTTCTTGGGATGACTCTCCAGAAGGTGGTTTATCTCCTAGAGAAGAAACCAAAAAGATTCAAATTGGAAATTCTCCTTCGGGGGTAACTTACATCGGAACTCGCCTTTCTCCGGAAAAGGAGAATGAGATCATAACAATGCTAAAAGAGAATGTGGATCTATTTTCCTGGAAGCCATTCGACATGCCAAGAATAGATCCCAACTTCATGTGTCGTCATTTGGCTCTGAAACCAGATACTAAACCAATTTCTCAGAAGAAATGTAAATGTGGCGATGAGAAGAGGAAAGTTGTGACAGAAGAGGTCAAAAATTTATTAGATGTTGGCTTCATTAAGGAAATCAAATATCTGACGTGGTTGCAAAACGTGGTAATGGTAAAGAAGAAAAATGGGAAATGGAGGATGTGCATGGACTTCACAGACCTCAACAGAGCCTTCCCTAAAGACCTATATCGACTGCCTCAAATAGACAGAATCATTGACAAAACCTCTGAGTATCGGTTACTCATCTTTATGGATGCCTACTCTGGGTACAATCAGATTTGTATGAACCCGACCGATGCTCCAAATACGGCTTTCATGACCGATAAAAACAACTATTACTATGAGGTAATTCCTTTTTGTCTCAAAAATGCAGGAGCTACATGTAGCGGTAGAAATGTTGAGACTAAGCCATTGGATTGACTTAACTTGCATAGATCAAATTAAAAAACGCCACCGCGCTTTATTGTTTCCAAAGGAATGAGAAAAGAGCGAATAACCTAAAAAAGAGGGGAATAGAATCTAGGTACTTGGTTTGGTTATGCAAAGGGAAGGTATTAGCACCCTAAACATCTATGGTACTCCACAGGAACCTCTTTGAAAATTTGTGTATTTTGGCTATAAGCGTTGTATAAAAATAGATGGTGGAGATGGGAAAAGAAATATTTTTTACAATTTTTGCACCCGCCACATTGGTGAACCTTTAGTGCCTATGCACCACCTTCCATGCAATAGGGGATCAGGGTACTCGTAGTTCTTCTTTAAAATTTTAAAACACAAATGTGTTGGTTAATTCTAAGAGAAGAGACATCATCGTCATATCCGAGTGGAAGACATACATACTACCCAAGATTATGAAAAAGGAGAATTTGCATGATATCAAAGTGGAGGATATAGCTTGGATTTTAAAATCATAAAATCCTCACTCAATACCCAAGTGAAAAATATCTCACTTTTCTATATATCGTAGAAGTATAATAACTTGCATCACTACAAGAATCAACAAGAGTTTAATCTTTTGAGAAAAGTTTTAAAGTAAAAAGCCAAAGTGGGAAAAATAGTTTGAATGAGTTTGATTGACTTTTAGTCTTCTGACCAAAAAAATGTCAAAGTATGATTAATATTGATTAAAATTTGATTAAGAAAGGATTTTTGAAATTGCATGGACCTAAGTCGAAGTTTATTATGAAAGCGGTTCAAGTTAGAAAACAAGAAGAGTTTTGAAAATGAGGGAGAAGATTTTGAAATTAAAGAAGATGGGAGGAAATGAAGGGACTATCCTAAAGAATAAGGTAAAAGCTAGGGAAAAGAACCGGCTAACCAACAAGAAGTCAACACTAGACATAATGAGACAATTTAGAATTCTCATCCTTTGGATTGAAACCAAACAAGAAAAGATATTAAACCTCTTAAGAATACCAAACTTCTGATGCATTAGGTCTTCACAAAAATTGGGCAGAGTAACAACTATATACAGAGGAATTCTCAATCATAGACAAAGCATATAATCAGAATAACCTGCACATAATGAAAATCAACCAAATGTCTTGGGGTAAACCCCAAGAACTCCATACAAAATGATAATCAGAGCCACAAGGTCTTAAGGGTAGTCAAGGCTTCTAATTCTAAGTCCAAGAGGTCCATAACTCCATAATGCCAAGGATAGTAACCAAATAGTCCATATAATCTTAAAGTTTTTTATTGTTCAAGTTAGTTATTAGGTATTGTGATACGGTGGGAGAACTGACTAGGGTTTTGCGTTTGTTTTTGCAAATGTTTCGGTTGAGCAAGAGTCGCCACCGACTTTTTATTTTATCATAAGGAAAGGTTTAAAAAGCACAGCAAAAACCTTTGAGATTTTTCTTGGGTTCGGGGAGTAGATTATAGAAAGGGAAGGTATTAGCACCCTTTATATCCATGGTTATCCATGGGCTCTTAAGTACTTGCTTAGATCAACTTGCCTTGGTTTTCAATTGTTTGAAACGGTACTTGGTGTGTGGTTTTGAAATTGTTTTGAAAAGATGCCTTGTATAGGCTACCCTTGTAACAATTCTTTACTCGAATGTTTTACAAAAGGTGTTTTGTCTTTTAAAAAGATGTTTTAAGGTTTTTTTGAAAGTGTTTGTGAAATGGGTTTTAAAAATAGGCAAGTGTTTTCTTGGCAAATTGGCAAGTACTTAAGAGTTATCTACCCAAAAGTTTTCTCAAGGATTTTTGTTATGTTTTAAACCTTTTGACAATTTTGTTCAACCATTGCATTTGGTGGACAATCTTGTCTTAGGAGGTTAAAGGGACAGGCGTGGGTCATCGTTTAGACCATAATTGCAATAGTGTTAAATGTCTTTGGGCAATTTTTCTTTCAAAAAGGGACTTGATCATTCATTTAGGCAACATTTTGAGGGACTATGATCATTTGATTGTTTGTTTTACCCAAAGAAATTCATCATGCAATATGGCCCAATTATTTGAAGGCAACAAAGTGGAATACCCTAGGGGTGCAAGTGTGAAATGTGTTATCCATTTTCATGCTTATTTATCTTGAAGTTAGGTCAAACTATTTTGTTCGTTTTATTCGCATACAGACCCTAATTCTAGCATGGTAGGTTTAAAGTGCGAAATTTAAATTCCTACACTATTACAACACAATAATATGGGGAGGGGGGGTACAATGTTTCAAATGGGGTATATTTAGACAAGAATTTAAACCTAACTATTACATCATCTTCTTTGAATATTTACAAGACAAATAATTGTATAATTAAATGGAAATTGAAATAAATATGCAAAATGTAAAAGGAATTTTTATGTGTAAAAAAGAATATTATTTATGTGAAATAAAAAGGTATTATTTTTGGAGTATTTTCAAATTTAGGGCAAAACCCTAATTTTTAATCAAAAAGGGATATTAATCAATTAATTCATATAATATTTACTATTTACATACAAAAATAAAATAAAATATAGTATATTTATAAAAATGTCTTTTTAGTGTTAAATATTAATAAAAATAAAAATATGTATATTTTTGATATTTTACCCTAAATGTATTAATATATACCTATTTATTTATATTATTTACAAAATATGTATTATATATATTAATTAATAGTATTTAATATTAAAATAAAAAAAAAATATTTTTTCTATAAAATATTTTCAGGAAATAACAATAAGATAAAAGTGTGTAAAATATATTTGTGTTATTTTAGTATTTCAAACAAAGAGTATATATTTATTTATTTATGTACAAACTAAAAGAAAAATCAAATAAATACCTAATAAATTCAAAAATGATGAGAAAAAATATTTTTATATTTTTAACATGCTGAGAAAAAATAAATGAGTCAATTAAAAAAAGAAAAAGTCAAAAAACATTAAAAATGAAGCAAATGGGCTCAAGGGGTTCAGAACAAATTGTATGGTGCAAAAAGAAAAACACCAAGCAAGCCTAGCCCAATGCAACCTTTCTTCAACCTCTGAACCGTGTTATTCAAAAAACGTGCGCCCTGTTCTTCCATCCATACATCCTGATTCCTGGCTTATTAATGAAAACTCATAACATAAAAAATGTTCAGCATCAAGAGACGAATCCAACCATATGCAGAACTTGATCTAACTCTCTAAGATGAGGGAGAATTTATTCTCCCCCAAATCCTAACCTAGATTTTCTGCCATTTTCAAACCTTAAATTCTCACAGCTCAAGCAAAAGAAATGAAAAGTAAAAACATGTACATGTTCAGTGGCATGAGTAGAACATTGTTTATTCACAAACTTAGAGCTAATGATGCTTAATAAGAGAGATAGAAGTTCACCAAAATACCTGTTCAGTTGAAGTTCTATCTGGCAATGAGGAAGCTTTCAGTGCAAGGTGATGATTGGAAAAGCTTCCTTGAGGTCCAGGGATGCTATTCCAATGTTTACTTTGTCTTGAAAGCTTTTGAATCGTGCTAGAGCACTTCACCTGCAAAACAAGAAACTGAAAATGGTGGAACTGGTTAGAGGGATTACAGGTCGTGTTTCAAGTCATGGTTAGCTTGCATATATGCTAGGGAATGTATGTGAACTGGTTTGGGCAAGAGAGCTTGAGGGAAATGGAAGATGGCACTCAAACTGCAGGCCTGACCCTGTTTTTACAGTTTGAAGGTGATTCTGAGATTTGGAGGGTATGAGAGGTGTTAGGTTCGTGCAATAGCTTGGTTGAGATGTCTTGAGTGTGTTTTTCAAGTTCACTTAAGTGTTTGCAAGCTGATATGAGAGTTGTGTTACAATATGCCAAGTTACTTACACTTTAAGCAACAAATGCCCAAGTTGTGTTCTAGGTCAGTAGAGGCCCCCTAATGAGCTGCATAATCCCTCCTTGATCAGAGTGTTTTGCTCATAATATTGTGCCAATTAGATCTCATTTGTACTGCTTGGATTTTCAATTGGACATAAAGTTAACTTTTGCAAAAATGGAAGAAATGCTTTATCTATTTTGGGATTAATCCTTTAGGCAATGCTTGAACTCATGAAAAAAGGCCTTGGCACAAAGGTTTTGCATTGAATTATTGAGTGTCAAAGGGTTTTAGTACCTGTAATTTAGCACAAACTATGCTGACTTGAAAATGGCTTAAGTTATGAACATGTTCATGCTCAATCCAAAAGTGAGTTTTTGCCATATTGTGAAATTCGATTCTCTCAAGTTATGAGGTTGTTTGAGAAGTTCTTGGACATTTTGGAAAGCTTGGAATGTGTACTACAATCCATCTTTGAAATGCAAATTGAAATTCCAAGTGGAAGTGTATGGAAAATGGCCTTGAAGTTGGGTAGAAAACCTTGTCAAAATAGGTTAAAATTTCACTAAGTTAAGAATGGGTTAGTGCCCTTATTCAAAAATTTGTAACTTGAGATACAAGCCTCATTTGGGAAAACTTTGTGAATCAAAGTTGTAGATTATGCAACAAGCTACAACTTTCATGTTTTGACTTTTGTTTGAATCCAAATGGATCTTGGTGAAAAAGTGGGGTAAAGTTGGGAAAAAATTAGGGTTTTTTTATAACTTAGAAAAATTCTAAGTTATGAAAAATTCTAATTTCTAACCCTAATTTGCATTTTGGGATTTCTTGGTGAACAAGTTTCATGATTTGGCATGTTTTGATGAAAAATGAATCTGGACTCTTGATTTTGACCAAAAAAGTCAAAGTTTGACTTTTCAGTATACAGTCAAAATTGATCAATTGACTGGGAAATTCAACTGTCAATCTTGTGTACTTGGGATCTTTTGAGTTTGTTGAGCATGTAAAGATAATTCCTTGGGGTCCTTGAGTCTATATATGAGCTTGGTTTGCCATTGGTTGGGTCAAACAGTCAAAAATTGCCTTTGTGCAGTTAAAACCCTATAAATGACCATTTTGCCCTTTTGGTGATGTGATCAAATTTCTTGTGGAATTGTGATCCAAACTTGACCAAATGGTTCATGGAAGTTTATAATGTTGATGTGGATCAATTTTCATGAGGTTTGACTGTCAATTGGCCACAGTTGACTTTTTCCCCAATACAGTTGATTTCTAGGTCAACTGTCCAATTGACTGGGCAAAACTTGGAATCAAGACTTGAAACTTGATGAGGATAAACTTGGGGGTCCAATATGAAGCATGAAAGTCATCTTAGGCATTTTAGGTCAAGACATCTTTGTGCAAACACAAACCCTAATTTGGGTCAACAGTGCAAAGGGAGGTCTTGAGCAGATGAAAACCTAACTGGATCTTGGGTTTCAAAGGTTTTGTGATGAGAAATCCATGAGAAATGGGAGGGAAAATTTTGGGGTACAACAGTTGCCCCTGTTCAATCTTCTTGAATCCGAAGAGTTAGATTGGCAAGTTTGCCTTTCGTGACTCGAGGGTAAAAGGAGATTGGACACTAGAGTGCCCGGAAATTTGCACTCGTCAAAGAAATGGATGCGGGAATGGGCTTAGAGATGCCATTTGGAGATGGGCTTAATGATGCCATCTGGAAGAGTGACAGAGACTTGTCGGGGATGGGCTTAGAGATGCCATCTGGAATGAGTATCAGGAAGGTGTCCATGCTTTGGACCATTTTTGAACTGAGGGTCTGAATAAGCAATAGATTGACATCCGTTGTTGGGAGGAATCCGTAAACTGTTTTCAGAAGTTTGAGAAGAGTCTGAACAAGCGATAGGTTAACATCCGTTACTTGGAGAACCCGTGAACTGTTTTCAGAAATCTTGAAGTTGAATAAGCAATGGAGCAGCATCCGTTTTTGGGAAGCGTCCGTAAACTGTTTTCAAAAATTTGAGAAGAGTCTGAACAAGCGATAGGTTAACATCCGTTACTTGGGGAACCCGTGAACTGTTTTCAGAAATCTTGAAGTTGAATAAGCAATGGAGCAGCATCCGTTGTTGGGAAGCGTCCGTAAACTGTTTTCAAAAATTGCATCTGAACAAGTTGGTAGATTAACATCCGTTGTTGGGAAGAATCCGTAAACTGTTTTCAAACGTCTTGAGGAGAATCTGAACAAGTGATAGGTTAACATCCGTTACTGGAGAACCCGTGAACTGTTTTCAGAAGTCTTGAAGTTGAATAAGCAATGGAGCAGCATCCGTTGTTGGGAAGCGTCCGTAAGCTGTTTTCAAAAGTTGCATCTGAACAAGTTGGTAGATTAATATTCGTTGTTGGGAAGAATCCGTAAACTGTTTTCAGAAATCTTGAGATTGAATAAGAACCGGTGTAGGGTTACTTGATGATGAGTCCGTGTAAAACTGCATCTGAAACTGTTAAGGATAGCTTTCTATTCTTATCCTGAAAAGGACAAAATGTCAGCTAAACACAAAATTATGTTGTATGAAATGTATGATGCAATATATGTTATATCAATGTTTATGATATGAATGTAATGAATGCGCATGTAAGATGATGAACTGTCTTGCTGGGGATAGATGAATCCTGGATGACTGAAGATAATAACAACTTGACTGCTGCCGGGAAGAACAAATCCTTGGCTGTTGCTGGGGAACAAAGGGCTTGGGTTGTATACCAAACCTCTGGGGAAATCCTGATGACTTCTACTGGGGAGTACCAATCTAGTAGACTTATGTCGGGGATGCAAGAATGAGAATCTTCAGTTTGGCGGGAAGTATCTCTGGCGACTTCACTGGGGAACTCAAGATTTTCCTTCCTAAAACTCTGTGGGGAAAAGGTTCATTAGTCTGGCTCCGCTGGGGATATTGAAACTTTGAAACTTAAGTTCTGAGGGAAATTGGATTCCTGAGGATCCTCTGGCTGGGGGATTGTAAAGATAAGTTACTGCTGGGGAATTTTGATGAACTCCGCTGGGGATAGGAAGAATTTTAGCAAACGCGATCTTCTGTGACAATAAGTTGAGGATAACCCAGTTATAAGTCCTTGTGAGAAATAACTTTGAATAAAACTCGGGAGAGACGTCCGTTCTCTGCGGGGAATAAGCTTCCAGAATCTACTGGGGATGAGCTTCAAGACTTGCCCGGGATATGGATTCCAAATCTCCCGGGGGTTTCCTTCGAAAGGGTATCGGGTTATCCAACTGCACCTTCGGCTTATCAGTAATCCTCTTTCTTGGTTTATAAGGAAATGGTGATGTTTCAAATGCATATGCCTATTTAACAAAACATTGGATGTTTCTCAAAATAAACAAATAGTGCAAGAGAAAAGAAAAGGAAATGACACAAATTTCTGGGAAAAATATTTATATTGATTTTCTATGAGTATATTTGTACAAAGGAGACAATCATCCTAGTAAGAGGATTTTGTCGTAAATATTTGAAAGATTTATACAAAATAAGGATGGCTATGTGAAATAATTCCATGGGATTCCATTCCGCTATAGTTTTCTCAACTCTGAATATCTGTCCATTCAATGCTTTGTTTGACGATGACTGGATTGATCAGAAGCCTGGAACCGGTTGATGAAGAGATTTTCCTTGAAGTGATCCGACGAGACATAGTCATACGCTTTAATTCCCTAACTTTTGCCTGAATCGCCCTTTTGGGTTTTCGATCCACCGGGAAACCCCTTTTTGCCCAAGCCGCCCTTTCGGGTTTTCAACCTTCCGGGTGTACAGGTTTTTTTGTTTTTTATCCCTAATTTTTGCCTGAATCGCCCTTTCGGGTTTTCGATCCACCGGGATGCCCATTTTTGCCCAAGTCGCCCTTTCGGGTTTTCGACTTGTCGGGTTATTTTACGCGTAGTATCTTTTGACTATGTCTGCGTTCGCAGGGTGCGGCAAATCGTCGCCGTCCATGGTGGTCAGAATCATTGCACCACCAGAAAATATGCTCTTGATCACAAATGGTCCTTCATATGTAGGAGTCCATTTGCCCCTGGGATCACTTTGCGGTAAGATAATCCGCTTGATTACAAGATCTCCGACTTGATACACTTGACGTTTGACTTTCTTATTAAAGGCCTTGATCATCCGCTTTTGATACGTCTGACCATGGCATATAGCAGCAAGTCGCTTTTCATCGATCAGATTGAGTTGATCAAGTCGAGTCTGCATCCAATCATCTTCATTCAAACCTGCATCCTTCATAATCCTTAGAGAAGGGATCTGGACTTCCATAGGCAAAACAGCTTCCATGCCATAAACCAAAGAAAATGGGGTTTCCCCGGTTGAAGTACGTACCATCGTACGGTATCCATGCAGAGCAAACGGTAACATCTCATGCCAGTCTTTGTAAGTGACTGTCATTTTCTGAATGATTTTCTTAATGTTTTTGTTCGCAGCTTCAACAACACCGTTCATCTTCGGTTGATAGGGAGATGAATTGTGATGATAAATCTTGAACTGTTCGCACAATGCAATGATCATTGTGTTATTCAGATTTGTACCGTTGTCTGTGATGATCCTGTCTGGAACACCATACCGACATATGAGATTTTGCTTGATAAAGCGGGCAACCACATTTTTAGTGACAGAGGCGAAGGAAGCTGCTTCGACCCATTTAGTGAAGTAGTCAATGGCAACCAGGATGAAGCGATGTCCGTTGGAAGCCGTGGGCTTGATCTCTCCAATCATATCAATCCCCCACATTGCAAAGGGCCACGGAGCAGTCAGGACGTTGAGAGGAACCGGAGGAATATGAACTTTGTCAGCATAGACTTGACACTTGTGGCAAGTACGGGAATGTTGATGGCAGTCAGCCTCCATGGTAGACCAGTAATAGCCTTCCCTTAGGATCTTCTTAGCCATTGTATGCCCGCTCAAGTGAGTGTCAAAGGTGCCGCTGTGTATATCAGTCATGATCAACTCTGCTTCAGCTTTATCTACGCATCGGAGTAACACACAATCATGGCTTCGTTTGTAAAGGATGCCGTTGCTCAGGAAGAACTTAGCAGCAAATTTCCTTAAGAACTTCTTGTCATTCACGGAAGCTCCTTCAGGATAATCTCGGGTCTCGAGATACCTTTTGATTTCATGGAACCAAGGTTGTTCCACTACTTCTTCGGTATTAATCTCGTGGCAATGCGCCGTTTCATCCATTCGCTCGATGGTGATTTGGGGAGCCTCGTTATCCCAGTTGAGTTTAAACATGGAGGACATTATGGCTAGAGCATCTGCTAGCTGATTCTCTTCTCGCGGGAAATGCTCGAAGGTAATTTGCTCGAAATGAGGCAACAACGTCAGGACATGTTCTTTGTATGGGATAAGATTAGGATGTTTGGTATCCCATTCTCCTTTGATTTGACTGATAACCAAAGCCGAGTCCCCAAATACGATCAAAGATTTGATCCCCAAGTCTATAGCAGCCTTGAGACCAAAGATGCAGGCTTCATACTCAGCCATGTAGTTTGTGCAGCTGAAGCAAAGTCGGGCCGTGAAAGGTGTGTGACAACCTTCCGGAGAAATGAGTACTGCGCCAATACCGTTTCCAAGCGCATTTGAAGCACCATCAAAGTACAGGGTCCATCGGGATCCCTTCTCAGGTCCGTCATACGGTCCGTCACCTCCAACGTTGTCCAAATTCATGATGTCCTCGTCCGGGAATTCAAATCTCATGGGTTGATAATCTTCGATAGCTTGATGAGCCAGATGGTCAGCTAATACACTCCCTTTTATAGCTTTTTGGGTGGTGTACTGGATGTCATACTCAGTTAAGATCATTTGCCATCTAGCTATCCTTCCAGATAAAGCGGGCTTTTCGAAGATATACTTGATAGGATCCATTTTGGAAATCAACAAGGTAGTATGAGTCAGCATATACTGTCTTGGTCGGCGAGCAGCCCATACCAAAGCGCAACAAGTTTTCTCGAGCAGTGAGTAGCGAGTCTCACAGTCGGTAAACTTTTTGCTAAGGTAATAAATAGCATGCTCTTTTCGACCAGACTCGTCATGCTAGCCCAAAACACACCCCATTGAGTTATCCAAGACGGTCAAATACATGATCAATGATCTTCCTTCGACGGGTGGCATCAGAATAGGAGGTTCTAGCAAATATTCCTTGATTCTATCAAAAGCAGCTTGACAATCGTCGTTCCATTCGACTACCTGATCTTTCTTCAAGAGTTTGAAAATTGGCTCACAAGTAGAAGTCAGATGCGAGATGAATCTGGCAATATAGTTCGAGCGCCCCAAGAACCCTCTAACCTCCTTTTCAGTACGGGGAGCAGGCATTTCTTGTATTGCTTTCACTTTTGCGGGATCAACTTCAATGCCTTTGTTGCTTACGATGAATCCCAGGAGTTTACCAGACCTAACTCCAAAAATGCATTTACTTGGATTCAGCCTGAGCTTGTATTCTTTCAATCTGGCAAACAACTTCTCCAGATGTTCAAGGTGCTCTTCCTCTGTTTGTGACCGAGCTATCATATCGTCTACGTAAACTTCAATCTCATGATGTATCATATCATGAAATAAAGCTACCATGGCGCGTTGATAAATTGCCCCTGCGTTCTTCAGCCCGAACGACATCACCTTGTAACAGAAAGTGCCCCATTGTGTGACAAAAGTTGTTTTCTCCATATCCTCGGGGGCCATTTTGATTTGATTGTAGCCCGAGAATCCATCCATGAAGGAAAACACTTTATGCTGAGCTGTATTGTCGATCAAAATGTCAATGTGATGTAGCGGGAAATCATCTTTGGGGCTGGCCCTATTCAAATCCCGGTAGTCCATACACATCCTGACTTTGCCATCTTTCTTAGGTACCGGCACAATGTTAGCGACCCATTGAGGATAGGACGTAACAGCCAGAAAGCCAGCATCGAATTGCTTCATTACTTCTGCTTTGATTTTTTCAGACATGTCAGGCCTCATTCGGCGGACCTTTTGCTTGATCGGTGGACAATCCTCTCTTGTGGGGAGACGGTGAACCACGATGTATGTGTCTAAACCCGGCATGTCTTCATAAGACCAAGCGAAGATTTCAACATACTCATTCAACAACTGTATCAGGCGTTCCTTGACACTCGTCTCCAGATTGGCACCCACTTGCACCTCCTTCCGGTCCTCCTCGGTTCCCAAGTTAACAGTTTCCAATGGCTCTTCATGCGGTAAGATGGCCCTTTCCTCTTGTTGCAGAAGTCTGGCTAGTTCCCCGGGTACTTCACAACCTTCGTCATCTTCATACTCGGCTAGATTGACCAGATCTTCAGAGTTATTGAAAGATATAGCAGAATAGTCACCCATGAAATCCGGAGTGGATGGGTACCTGCATTGGTGAGTGTGGGTGTGTGTAAGGGATAGCCATCCTTAAACAAAAAATGCAAAAGGAAAGAAAATGAACATAAGCAGTTTATCAAATGAAAAACGTCCAATGAATCATTAAACATGGCATATGGATATGAAAAATAATCAAAACCCTTACAAGTGGACCTACATGCCCCGGGCAAGGCAGGAGGTGAAAAGATAGTGTACGGATTGTTTGAAAGTAAATATTACAGACCAAATAGGAGATGTTTAACAGATAAATTACTGAGGAATAAAAGTGATGGGGACAAAGTCCTTAGCCTCCCAATTGCTCAATCCTCCTTTAACAGTTGGATAAATCCACTCTTCAATGTTGCTCTCCTTGTCTTCATCCTCCAAAGCGTTGATTCCATAGGGAGAAATTTTGACTGGCGCCCTTTCAATCTTTGCACGGTGCATAGCTTTTTGGCCAGCGGCTGTGAACCCTAATCCAAACTTGTCAGTCTTATGCGGAAAGTCGGGTAACTGCCCCCATGCTGAATTCTTCCCTTCTTTTATTGTGGCCCTTGCATCCTCCAG
The DNA here is from genome assembly GCA_948472305.1 of Vicia faba. Taxonomy (NCBI): domain Eukaryota; kingdom Viridiplantae; phylum Streptophyta; class Magnoliopsida; order Fabales; family Fabaceae; genus Vicia; species Vicia faba. The sequence goes on from OX451740.1 coordinate 266,923,610, forward strand.
AGATGCCATCCTGGCCATCTGTCTCGGTGTCTCAGCTGCCAACTTTGCTACTGCTATTTCAGGAAGGACTTCTTCGAAATGTTGAAATGGTGTCTCAATGAACTCTCCTTCAACCTCCACATACCGGAAAGAATTTAAGTGGCTAATCATGTACTCCTCTTCGCCATGGACAGTGATGATCTTTCCCTTGACAGGATACTTCAACATCTGATGTAAGGAGGAGGTGACTGCCCCAGCATGGTGTATCCAAGGTCTACCCAGCAGGCAAGAGTATGATGGACGGATGTCCATCACATAGAAAGTGGATTTAAACACCTCGGTGCCTATCTTGATGGGAATTTCAACCTCTCCATGGACCATTCTCTTCGAACCATCGAAAGCTCTGACAACAATATCACTTGGCTTCAATTCCAATCCTTCACAATCTAGTCGGTCCAAGGCCTTCTTAGGTAAAACATTCAGCGACGAACCAGTGTCGACCAAGACGTGTGCGAGAGTAGTTCCTCGACACTCGACTGAAATGTGCAAAGCATCATTGTGATTCCTACCTTTAGGAGTTAAATCAGCATCAGAAAAACCTAATCCATTGTCCGCAGTCAGGCTAGCCACGCGATTTTGAAATTGATCCGCAGAGGTTTCCTGGGGCACATGAGCTGCCTTCAGGAATTTTATCAGGGCTTTAGCGTGCGCTTTTGAGCAAAGTAGTAGTGCCAGCATGGAGATCTTTGAGGGGGTTTGCCCCAACTGTTCCACCACATCGTAATCACTTCTCTTGATTATCCTCAAAATCTCATCCATTTCCTTCTTGGAGGTTTCCGGGATTACCAATGGTTGAGCCCTCGTCCTGACGGGCTCATCTTAGATTCCCTTACCTTTGTCAGCAGCGGTAGGAGGGACAGTACTAGGAACAACAATGTCTTCAATCAGAGGAGTTCTAGCAGAGAGCTTTATTGGTGCAGGGATGACCTCGTTAGCTGATAAGGGTCCAAAGACTGCTCTTGGAGGGGCAATCTCTGGAGAAAATATTCTCCCGCTCCTGGTGATTTTGCTGGTGCCTGCAATGTTACTAATGCTGGCTTCTTCATCATCCGAACTTTCTTCAATTACCTCGATTTGCTTGATACCATGGTAGTAGATGTCACCGCCATAGTTCCAAGGTATCGACTTCTCAGAAACATAGGGAACAGGCCCTGGCATTGTTATCTTCAAAGGAACAGATTTCGCAGCTGGTGTAATCTTAACAGGCTTTTTGACGGCCTTGGAAAGATTGGCGTGAATGGTTATGATTGAGACATCTTCAGTATGAACTGGAACAGCAGAAACTTTTTCAAACAAGATTTGTCGACTATCCATAAGGCCTTGGATGCCTTTCTTCAGTAATGGACAATCAAACGGCAGAGAGTAACAACAATAGCAGTCTTCTTTACATCCCGGGAAGATCCCGGCCCTTAACAAATTCAACTTAATGGTTAGCAGTGGAGTAGTCAGATCACTGACATCAGCAACATACAAATCTTCTTCAATGGCGTTGACATTTCGGCCGTGCTTCGGCATGGGTGCAGATATCACATTAGGCTTCTCTGGAGCGTCAAACTCTACCTCCTTAGCCTCTATCAGGTCTTGGATTTTATGCTTGAGTGCCCAACAATCATTGGTGTCGTGTCCAACACTGTCTGAATGGTAGGCGCATTTAGCATTGGCATGATAATGCGGAGAGGACGTATTCACATTCTTTGGCACCTCCTTGATGGTGGCAAGATTCAACTTCAACAGATGGGGAAGCACTTGCGCTGGAGTCATATTAATACGGGTGAACTGCCGTTGTGGCCGTTCCACTCGTTGTTGATTTGGTCTGGACTGGTTATAGCGAGGCTGCTCGCTTGAAGTGTTTTGAATCATTACGGCCCCCACAGTTGGCCGACGCTCCATCTTCCCTGCTCTTCTCTGAGAATATACCACAGCTGTTTCCTTCTTAAAAGGTTTCTTCTCAACACTTGCAGCAACACCCTTCTGAATCTTTCCTGACTTAATGCCGGCTTCTATTCTCTCGCCTGTTAAGATCAAATCGGTAAACCCCGCGGAAGAGTTACCAATTAGATGATTGAAAAATGGCCCAGATAGGGTCCCAAGAAACATATCAACGAGCTCACGATCGGTTAAAGGAGGCTGCACCCTGCCAGCCAAATCCCTCCATTTTTGTGCATATTCTTTGAATCCCTCACTTGTTCCTAGTGACATACCCTGAAGTTGGGTACGAGTAGGAGCAAGATCAGAATTATATTGGTATTGTTTGTAGAAAGCGGTGGCCAAATCTTCCCAATTTCTGACACTGGTTCCTTCTAGCTGATAAAACCACTCCAACTGAGCTCCCGAAAGGCTGTCTTGAAAGAAATGAATCCAGAGATTTTTATCTGTCGTATAGGGTTGAATCTTTCTCACGTAGGACCTGAGATGCATTTTTGGACAGGACAGCCCATCATACCTCACAAACACTGGAACTTTGAATTTTGGGGGAATCACAATCCCGGCAACCAAACCCAAGTCTTCAAAGTCCAAGCCCGGTACTCTTTGTAGCTCCATGGCGGCCAACCTGTCTTCTAACCCTTTGTATTTATCATCAGCTGGAGGGTATTGCTGGTCAGAATAATCTTCATCCTCTTCAACCTCTTCTTCTTCCGCATCAGACTCGGAAGGCATCGCAACTCCATCTCTTTTACTGGTCCCTGCATCAGAAGTAGGAGGAAATTCAAGTACTCTCCGAGCTTCTCCGTCAAATCTTCTCCCCAAAGTAGCCACCCCAATCCTCTTTTTCTTCTTTTTCACTGGGTCTTTATTCCCCAATTGAGTCTTGATATCCTCCTGACCCTTAGCCAAGGTCATCAGGAGTTGCTGGAATTGTGCATTATGAGCTTGTAGGTCTTTGACTGTTTGCTCGAGATCCATCCTACTGAAATAAACAGCAGACAAATAAGGAAACCTGGAGTGAGACCTGCTTATGCACATGATGAATGGTATGCTTATGTATGCAATGCATTCAAGGATTTAGAACATTCAAAATTGTTTCAGACAAAGAAGAACGCACGTCATATTAATAAGAAGAAATTTGTTAGTACATAAATGCCCCATGGGCCAAATATTACAAAATAAACTTCTTTAAGGCAGAAAGACATTGCGCATCCTCTTTGGTGCGATGTAGGTGTTGAGGGCCTCTTGCTCGTGGAGTCGGCGGGTAAGCTCTATAACCTTCTTCTCACTGGCGTAGAAGCTAGCTTCAAAAGTATTCCGTTCTTCCTTGAGCTGAATCCAACTTTTCTGCATTTCCTCCCACGATGTAGGCATGTCTGGATGTAGGATGGTGTAGGGGACCTCTCCTTCATTGACGGGCTCTTTAATCACTGGGAGTACATGAGGATAAGGCATCATTATACTTTGGGCTCGGGCTCGTACCCACTTGAGATAGGGCTCAAGAGGGATGGAGTTCTTGTGTCCCAGAGTCTTGCTATCAACCTTGTTGAGTTTTCCCCAAGCTCTGATGAATCTTTGGCGAAGTCCTTGCGCATCGTTGTCGAAGTCAAAAACTAGGTTAGGAATCAACATGTCATGAGGGCCATCCCTCCGTGCATATCCAAATTGCCTCAAAGCTAGGCAAGGGTTGTAGGTGATACCTCCCCTGATTCCAAGTAAAGGAACATTAGGAAATTCTACGCAACGATCGACAATGATGACATTTTCTCTGGACCGAGAACACCAATGCACATCAGAATGAGTAAGAGTCATCAACCGTTGGGACCACCTTGAACCTTGGTCATTCTTCAAGACAGATTGCGGAAGGTGCAAAATAAACCACCTTGCAAGGATAGGAGTACAGCACATGAGAACACCTCTCTTTCTCATTGTTCGTGTGTAAAATGAGTGAAGAATGTCCCCAAGCAATGTTGGTATTGGATTTCTGGACAAGAAGATTTTGACGGCGTTGACATCTACCAATTGGTCAGGATTTGGGAACAAGACCAACCCATAGATAAGGAGTGCCACAATCTCTTCGAAAGCTTGTAGGTCCAATGAATTCCAACATTCTTGTGCCTTCTCAAACAAGAATTTTGCTAAGAATCCCTTGACGCTGCTTTTGGTTTCCCAATGCCCCTTGATGTCGGATGGTTGTAGATGTAAAGCTCGAGCAACATCTTCCGGCTTTGGTTCCTTTTCCGTACCGCTGAAGGGTAGTTGATTAAGGATAGGAATTCTCAGGAGTTGAGAAAACTCCTCCAAAGTGGGTACCAACTGATAATCGGGGAAAGTGAAGCAGTGGTGAAGAGGGTCAAAGAACTGGAATAGCACTTTCATCATGTCTTCTTCAGTGTTGGTGTTGACTAGGCTGAGCAGTCTACCATGTCTTTCACTGAAGGATGAGCTTTCCGGAATTCTTGAGGTGAGCTCCTTGAGTTGAGGAGAGATTCTCACAAGGTTGACTTGAATGGTGTTTCTGCGAGGAACTTCCATGACCTACAAAACAAGAACAAAGATGAAGATCCAAACCCTTGAAATGGTTAGTGAATGCATATGATGTTTATGATGTTTATGATGTATGTACAAAACATATGTACAAGCAAATCACACCAAACCCTAGTTTCAGGCTTGCATGGGGTTTCATAGGTAAGTACCCTCTTGAGTGTAGTTGGCTTAAAAACCTGTCCTATAAATAGTAACCGGGTTCTAAGGAGCTCAATATCATTGGATTGTTTTCATTGTTCATGGTTTTGGTTTAGCCACTTAACTAGCGACCAAAATATTCCAAGAAAACAACCCTCAATGAGTGTAGTATCGAGTATCTACCAACTTCGGACTGCACCAAAGCCGGTCATCTCACTACCCCTAATAAAAGGCCAAGATGGTCAATTAAGGTTCTAGGTCAATAGTGCTTAGTGACATCACTCAGCGGCCCCGTACTCTCCTTGATTGAACTCAAGGGTTACCGGTACTCACAAATATGTCGCACTAATATAGCTATTGCTTCGACCGTGTCGGTATACCCCGCATAGTTTCCACAACGTATTGATATCTATGAATGTTTCCTAAAATCCGGGTGTAGGATTGCAAACCCAAACAATAGAGCCAAAGTATAAAGCAAACAAATCAAATAATTAGTCATGCAAGAGGGTGATCTAAGCCCTAAGGTTACTCCACTTTCAAGTATTGTCCCCAGCAGAGTCGCCAGTTCTGTGATACGGTGGGAGAACTGACTAGGGTTTTGCGTTTGTTTTCGCAAATGTTTCGGTTGAGCAAGAGTCGCCACCGACTTTTTATTTTATCCTAAGGAAAGGTTTAAAAAGCACAGCAAAAACCTTTGAGATTTTTCTTGGGTTCGGGGAGTAGATTATAGAAAGGGAAGGTATTAGCACCCTTTCTATCCATGGTTATCCATGGGCTCTTAAGTACTTGCTTAGATCAACTTGCCTTGGTTTTCAATTGTTTGAAACGGTACTTGGTGTGTGGTTTTGAAAATTTTTTGAAAAGATGCCTTGTATAGGCTACCCTTGTAACAATTCTTTACTCGAATGTTTTACAAAAGGTGTTTTGTCTTTTAAAAATATGTTTCAAGGTTTTTTTAAAAGTGTTTGTGAAATGGGTTTTAAAAATAGGCAAGTGTTTTCTTGGCAAATTGGCAAGTACTTAAGAGTTATCTACCCTAAAGTTTTCTCAAGGATTTTTGTTATGTTTTAAACCTTTTGACAATTTTGTTCCACCATTGCATTTGGTGGACAATCTTGTCTTAGGAGGTTAAAGGGACAGGCGCGGATCATCGTTTAGACCATAATTGCAATAGTGTTAAATGTCTTTGGGCAATTTTTCTTTCAAAAAGGGACTTGATCATTCATTTAGGCAACATTTTGAGGGACTATGATCATTTGATTGTTTGTTTTACCCAAAGAAATTCAACATGCAATATGGCCCAATTATTTGAAGGCAACAAAGTGGAATACCCTAGGGGTGCAAGTGTGAAATGTGTTATCCATTTTCATGCTTATTTATCTTGAAGTTAGGTCAAACTATTTTGTTCGTTTTATTCGCATACAGACCCTAATTCTAGCATGGTAGGTTTAAAGTGCGAAATTTAAATTCCTACACTATTACAACACAATAATATGGGGAGGGGGGTACAATGTTTCAAATGGGGTATATTTAGACAAGAATTTAAACCTAACTATTACATCATCTTCTTTGAATATTTACAAGACAAATAATTGTATAATTAAATGGAAATTGAAATAAATATGCAAAATGTAAAAGGAATTTTTATGTGTAAAAAAGAATATTATTTATGTGAAATAAAAAGAGAAATAAAAAGGTATTATTTTTGGAGTATTTTCAAATTTAGGGCAAAACCCTAATTTTTAATCAAAAAGGGATATTAATCAATTAATTCATATAATATTTACTATTTACATACAAAAATAAAATAAAATATAGTATATTTATAAAAATGTCTTTTTAGTGTTAAATATTAATAAAAATAAAAATATGTATATTTTTGATATTTTACCCTAAATGTATTAATATATACCTATTTATTTATATTATTTACAAAATATGTATTATATATATTAATTAATAGTATTTAATATTAAAATATAAAAAAAGTATTTTTTCTATAAAATATTTTCAGGAAATAACAATAAGATAAAAGTGTGTAAAATATATTTGTGTTATTTTAGTATTTCAAACAAAGAGTATATATTTATTTATTTATGTACAAACTAAAAGAAAAATCAAATAAATACCTAATAAATTCAAAAATGATGAGAAAAAATATTTTTATATTTTTAACATGCTGAGAAAAAATAAATGAGTCAATTAAAAAAAGAAAAAGTCAAAAAACATTAAAAATGAAGCAAATGGGCTCAAGGGGTTCAGAACAAATTGTATGGTGCAAAAAGAAAAACACCAAGCAAGCCCAGCCCAATGCAACCTTTCTTCAACCTCTGAACCATGTTATTCAAAAAATGCGCGCCCTATTCTTCCATCCATACATCCTGATTCCTGGCTTATTAATGAAAACTCATAACATAAAAAATGTTCAGCATCAAGAGACGAATCCAACCATATACAGAACTTGATCTAACTCTCTAAGATGAGGGAGAATTTCTTCTCCCCCAAATCCTAACCTAGATTTTCTGCCATTTTCAAACCTTAAATTCTCACAGCTCAAGCAAAAGAAATGAAAAGTAAAAACATGTACATGTTCAGTGGCATGAGTAGAACATTGTTTATTCACAAACTTAGAGCTAATGATGCTTAATAAGAGAGATAGAAGTTCACCAAAATACCTGTTCAGTTGAAGTTCTATCTGGCAATGAGGAAGCTTTCAGTGCAAGGTGATGATTGGAAAAGCTTCCTTGAGGTCTAGGGATGTTATTCCAATGTTTACTTTGTCTTGAAAGCTTTTGAATCGTGCTAGAGCACTTCACCTGCAAAACAAGAAACTGAAAATGGTGGAACTGGTTAGAGGGATTACAGGTCGTGTTTCAAGTCATGGTTAGCTTGCATAGATGCTAGGGAATGTATGTGAACTGGTTTGGGCAAGAGAGCTTGAGGGAAATGGAAGATGGCACTCAAACTGCAGGCCTGACCCTGTTTTTGCAGTTTGAAGGTGATTCTGAGATTTGGAGGGTATGAGAGGTGTTAGGGTCGTGCAATAGCTTGGTTGAGATGTCTTGAGTGTGTTTTTCAAGTTCACTTAAGTGTTTGCAAGCTGATATGAGAGTTGTGTTACAATATGCCAAGTTACTTACACTTTAAGCAACAAATGCCCAAGTTGTGTTCTAGGTCAGTAGAGGCCCCCTAATGAGCTGCATAATCCCTCCTTGATCAGAGTGTTTTGCTCATAATCTTGTGCCAATTAGATCTCATTTGTACTGCTTGGATTTTCAATTGGACATAAAGTTAACTTTTGCAAAAATGGAAGAAATGCTTTATCTATTTTGGGATTAATCCTTTAGGCAATGCTTGAACTCATGAAACAAGGCCTTGGCACAAAGGTTTTGCATTGAATTATTGAGTGTCAAATGGTTTTAGGACCTGTAATTTAGCACAAACTATGCTGACTTGAAAATGGCTTAAGTTATGAACATGTTCATGCTCAATCCAAAAGTGAGTTTTTGCCATATTGTGAAATTAGATTCTCTCAAGTTATGAGGTTGTGTGAGAAGTTCTTGGACATTTTGGAAAGCTTGGAATGTGTACTACAATCCATCTTTGAAATGCAAATTGAAATTCCAAGTTGAAGTGTATGGAAAATGGCCTTGAAGTTGGGTAGAAAACCTTGTCAAAATAGGTTAAAATTTCACTAAGTTAAGAATGGTTTAGTGCCCTTATTCAAAAATTTGTAACTTGAGATACAAGCCTCATTTGGGAAAACTTTGTGAATCAAAGTTGTATATTATGCAACAAGCTACAACTTTCATGTTTTGACTTTTGTTTGAATCCAAATGGATCTTTGTGAAAAAGTGGGGTAAAGTTGGGAAAAAATTAGGGTTTTTTTATAACTTAGAAAAATTCTAAGTTATGAAAAATTCTAATTTCTAACCCTAATTTGCATTTTGTGATTTCTTGGTGAACAAGTTTCATGATTTGGCATGTTTTGATGAAAAATTAATCTTGACTCTTGATTTTGACCAAAAAAGTCAAAGTTTGACTTTTCAGTATACAGTCAAAATTGATCAATTGACTGGGAAATTCAACTGTCAATCTTGTGTACTTGGGATCTTTTTAGTTTGTTGAACATGTCAAGATAATTCCATGGGGTCCTTGAGTCTATATATGAGCTTGGTTTGCCATTGGTTGGGTCAAACAGTCAAAAATTGCCTTTGTGCAGTCAAAACCCTAAAAATGACCATTTTGCCCTTTTGGTGATCTGATCAAATTTCTTGTGGAATTGTGATCCAAACTTGACCAAATGGTTCATGGAAGTTTATAATGTTGATGTGGATCAATTTTCATGAGGTTTGACTGTCAATTGGCCACAGTTGACTTTTTCCCCAATACAGTTGATTTCTAGGTCAAATGTCCAATTGACTGGGCAAAACTTGGAATCAAGACTTGAAACTTGATGAGGATAAACTTGGGGGTCCAATATGAAGCATGAAAGTCATCTTAGGCATTTTAGGTCAAGACATCTTTGTGCAAACACAAACCCTAATTTGGGTCAACAGTGCAAAGGGAGGTCTTGAGCAGATGAAAACCTAACTGGATCTTGGGTTTCAAAGGTTTTGTGATGAGAAATCCATGAGAAATGGGAGAGAAAATTTTGGGGTACAACAGGTATCTTCAAAAATAAAATAAAAGATCAAGTGAGCAAAATAAAAATGACATAAAGATAAATGCTCAAGTGAGCAAAGATGAAAATAGTATGAAATAAAAATGCTAAAATAAATGGTGCATAAAAGTAAAGACATAAAGTAAAAGCATAAAATAAAAGTCAATTATTAGTGAGTTAGAAATTAGAAGTTAGTTGAATGACCATCTTGAAACTTGCATTTGAAAACTCATTAGAAGATTGATAAAATCAAAGCTTCTCAACAACAAGTTTCATTTGCTTTTTGTCAAGTATATCATTCATTTCAAGTATTCGTGGTAACAACATATGATCAGCAATGTTTAAATGATTCACTTAGACCAAAGCTTATGATAGTTCATTAGAGGATTGATAAGACCAAAGTCTCCTAATAATGAACCTCAAGGTTATTGGATCCAAGGTTTCAAACTAAACATACTTGGGCTTGCAAACATAAGTTTCGGCCATGAATGATCATTTCTCGAATCGGGACAAAATTCAGCGCTATGTTAAGCAATCATAAGTGGACTTATATAAAAGTCGCACCTATTTTGGGACCGGTCAATAGAAATCTATGTACCATATGTTTGGAGAAATGATATGTAGATCATCCTCTAACAACATGTAGCACAAGTAAGAAAGGGATAAGATGAAGAAGGAGGGTAAATATTTGAACCAAAGATTTTAATCAAACTATCATTAAAATCATTCATCTATTTTGGTGGAGTTAAACTCAACACACAAGATTCAATGATGTTAGTGAAGCTCATGATCAAAAATCATATAATTAAAGTTCAGTCAGAATATATTCTAAAATAAAATTGCATTTAATAAGCAAAATAAAAAAGAAAATGATTTTTAAATTGTTTTTTAAGTGAAAATAAAAGGCAAAATAACAAACTATATTCAAAGTATCAAATAAAAATTAAAAGAAAACATAGAAAAGTCAGAGATAACCTCAAGTATTTTACCAAAAATTTTGTTAATTTTTTTAAACAGAAAAGTATTTTTTAGAATTATTTAAAATCACTTAAGCAAGTAAAAATGATAAGAAATAAAAAAATCAGAATAAAATTCTTAAAAAAATATCAAAAAGTCATAAATAAAGAAAATGATTTTTATGAATTTTTTCCGAATTTAAAAAAGATCAAAAAGTATTTTAAACAATAAAAAAACCAGTCAAAACAAGAGAAAATCATAAAAATAATCAAATCTGAAAATAAAATTGTGAAAAAGTAAATATTGGAAAGAGAATATTCGAAAATATTTTTGTGAATTTTTTCATAATTTTTGAGTCAAATGAATTTTTTTATGAATTTTTGAAGTTCAAAACAATTAAATATAAAATTCAGAAAATAAAAATATTAATAAAAAAATATGGACCAGTGGATGAGAGTGAAAACACGTTAGTAAACAAATCCAATGGATTTGGCGCGCTGTGCATATCATGGTCTTTTTTGAAAATAACACCAAATCATTTTTTAATAATTAAAAGTGACTTAAAATCTGACTAATGAAAGTAATCAGATCCAATGCTCCTCAAGAGGCATATATGGCAAGACAAATGCACTGGATAAGATTCAAAAAAATCACATGTCACGCTATCATTGGCTGAAGCATGACACGTAGGTCGTCTTTAACCTCCAAATGCCTTGAATTGGAGTTTCACAAACTGTAAAATTAGAGAACCAGATTGGTACCATTAGATTCGTCTCTTTAAGACGATTCTAATAGTAACTCGCACCAAATTTATATAAGATGTGCAAGGCTGGATTTGGAGAGAACCAAAAAAAATAGTGAGCACGAAAATTCCAAATATCTCTCTCAATTCTCAATGAAAATGAAAACCGTGAGAAGTGTGAGAATCAGATGGATGAGTAGAATAGAATAGGGATTTTATTGGTTCAATTTGGTTGAGAATTTTACTTGAACGGAGTAGTAGAAAATTGTTTTGAAACTGGACTTGGTTAGCACGATTTAGGACACTTCAAGACTTGGTTCTTCTTTTGTTAGCTTCAGTGAAGTTCAAGGATAAAGAATCAACAAAGAAAATGGATTGAAAAATGGAGAAAAGATTAATTCGAAAACTCAGAAAAGTGGGTTATGTAGAGAGTTTGGAAGGGTGATTTTGGTTGTCTAAGCTTGAGAAAATGAGAGGAGTGAGGTCCTCTATTTATAGGGAAACGAATGGTGCAAAGAATTGAGAGGAAAATTAAAGTTTGGAGGGAAATTGGATGGAGCCCGAAAGTGGAAAATGTGTGACTCAATGTGCATCAAAACCCAACTAATTCTGGCATTTTTATCCTTAATTCAACTTTGGGAACTTTTTTAGACATGTTTAAATAAAAAACGCGTGATAATTTAGTGTTTAGAAGATGGATTATGGATTTCAAATTCTGACTTGGAAGGAAAATTCAATTTCCAGTAGCTTACTTTGAACTCATGGTGTGCACGATTTAGGGAACCTTAGAACCTGGTTCTTGATGCATTGGAAAGATGAGGTAACATTATTTATAATGTGTCAAAAAAGATATCATTTTGGGTCTTGATTTAGAAGTTGTGCTTGGTCAAAATCAGGAAAAATGTGTTGACTTTTATACTTAGAAAAATTCTAAGTTTTTCCTTAAAAAATAACCTATAATGTTTTGATTCCAAACAAGGTCTTCTTCCAAAATTTTGCTTTGATCAATTATACTAGCTTGAAGTGGACTCCTTAAAGAGTATTGTGAAACTTGTATCCCTTAAAAATTCCAAATATTGGACAAGTTATAATCCTTTGAATTTGATGAAAATCCATAAGGTGACCTATAATTTTTTGATCTCTTAAGGAATCTTCTAACCATTTTCATGTTTTGCACATAAAAGTAGAGTTAAATTTTACACTATTAAGATCATTATGGAAAAATAATAGGCTCAAGGAGATAAATATTGATCAAGTTATGACCCTTTGAAGTCACATAAGGGAATTTGATGGCCTATCTAGAGGACTTGTAATCTTTCTAAATCATTAGTGATCTTTCACACAAAATTTGCTTGAAACCTTTTAATTGATTTGTTGATAAACCTTTAAAGAGAAGCATATCTTTTGAATCAATCAAAAATATCAAAATATGGACAAGATAAAGCCCTTAGAAGTCCAAAACCCTAACTCCTAGAGCATCAAAATGGCTTTGGAACCCCTTTCAATTTTGACAATATTTCTTGTATAAATACTTTTTCTATGTGAAGAAAAGTTGTTGTGGATGATAATAAGAACATATATTAACAATAAACACTTCCAAATGTTGAGAATGGAGGGAGCTATGCACTTGTACTCAAGGAATCACGAACTTCTCCAATTAGGTCAAACTTCTTTAATCAATTATTTCATCTCTTGGCTTTCTTTGGTAACTTGAAGTATGATGAATCATAGTAGACCTTGTCATGACATTATTTTAAAGCACTCTCAATGATTAAGCTTAAATATCAATGAAGTTTTGTTTAAGAAGGCATGGAAATAAACTCATGAATCTATGAATCAATCTGATGAAGTGTGTTGTGTCATCACCTATAGTACCAACATTTATAGAGCAAAAATCCATTATATTTGTTAGTTAAAAGTCAATCAATACAAGACATATATGAACACAATATACAAATCAAAGTGCTTGGTGATCCCTCATGAGTAAACCTAAAGATTGGGATAAGAACCAAACCCTAGTGTGATATTGATATGATTGGGTTGATATGAGATGATAGAGGAATCTTAAGCGCAAAAATTGGCGTATAACAGCTGCTCTTATTTAAGTGTCTTCTATCTGGAGATACGAAGGTTAAAATCTTTGTGTATACACGACTAAAGATACTTAAATATAAAACAAGCCTTATTTTTTGCCCTAATATGCCATGAAATGCATATGATTGCGCATGCAAACAAATAAATCCAAAGGTGACACAGGACACCACTGGGGAAGAAAAAAATAAAAATAAAGGATCACAAGAAAATTCGACGAGGAAAATAAATCACTGGTGAACTGAAGACTCAACTCTACCGGTGTAAAGCCCAAGGAGGAGATAAAACATCATCAACTCAAATATTGAGGAGAAAAGTAAAGGATGACAATGATAGACAGATAACTGCGAACTATCCACTCACTGAGAAGATAGAAAAAAAGTAACATCGACTCATAGGGAAAAGAAATGGTAAGATAATATCGGTAAAAATCAATATTAGGGTAGGTAATAGATGATTAACATCAGTACTTATGACTGGAAACATATGAATTCTTTAGAGCAAAGTGAATCTCAACGATGAACTATCTCCCATAATGAGGAGACTACCATTCACCGGAGTAACGAATCTCGACAAATAACTATCTCCCATAATGACGAGACTCCCATTCATCGGAGTAATAAATCTCAACAACAAACTATCTCCCATAATCACGAGACTACCATTCATCGGAGTAACAAATCTCAACAACAAACTATCTCCCATAATGACGAGACTAACATTCATCGGAGTAACAAATCTCAACAACGAATTATCTCCCATAATGACAAGACTACCATTCATCGGAGTAATAAATCTCAACAACGAACTATCTCCCATAATGACGAGATTACCATTCATCGGAGTAACAAATATCAATAACAAACTATCTCCCATAATGACGAGACTACCATTCATCGGAGTAACAAATGATTCTTCTCTGGGAACTAACAAACATATAGGGGAAGTACAAATTTCTCAAATAAAGAGACCTGCCATTTGTTGTTATAAGAAGCTTGTTGGACAAAGAAATATGACTTCTCTGGGGGGGTGCCAATGTGATCCTGCTGAGGATATAAAGTCTTCTCGTGTAAAATAAATGCACATTCTCAAACTCGGGCTTAAAGCTAGCAGAAATCATAATAATAATGTTGTCGGGGACCACATATCCAAATCGGACATAAACTGGAGTGAAACAGTCAACCCAAACAACACCTAATGAGAAATAAACTCAAAAATGGGTCACGGATCTAATCAGATAATGAGCTGAATAAGAAGGATAAAGCATAATTCTTCCACGAGGGATAACTCAGTGGGAAAATTGAAAGGATATACACTTTTTGCTTAAGGTTGACACTCTATTGGAGAGAGGGTAGCATGAATCTACAAAATAAGGTAATATGACCACAAAAACAACAATGAATGCAAATGAGCAATGAATTTTAAATTCAGCTATGCATGATATGTGTATGAATGTATGTATGTTATCATGTACATGATGAAAAAATAGACATACAACACTGGGAATAACCAGACAAAACCAACTTGGGTAAAGTCAACACTCGACTAAATCATATCTAAGATGAAGATTCTAAAAGAGAGTAAGCACCAACTGAGGAAACAATGTCCTACTTCACGACTTACTCCACCGGGAAGAAAGCATGACTTGAAACTAATTACAACATAATATGATAGCAATAAACCAATACAGATGCAGGGATATAACATCCTCCCCCATACTTCACCGAGGAATATCATACAGACTTCACTAGGGGAGACATTACCTCATCGTCTAGACTTCTACCGGAGATTACAATACTGACTTCCCTGGGGAAGCTAAAAACCATATCGTCGAGAATTTAACTGGGGATCTCGTGCGGACTTCATTGGGAGTACAACACCACAACATCTAGTGGAGCCCAAAATACATTCTTTAATATCAATAGTAACAATTATACAAACTTCCTTGGGGAGAAATTATGAAACTTCATGGGGATAACAAGTTTCATAGAAAAGAAGCATCTCAGCTTCACTTGGGGATCTAAAGGGTTAAACAATATAGCAAGAAGTCAAAATTATGGGGATTTTAAATCAAACTTAACATTTAGAGAGAGAAAACCCAAGAAGTTGACAGTTGTTCCAACGCTTCTTAGAAAAGATACTGCCCTTGTCTAGTTGCTCAGCTGGAAAAAATCTGCATCAAGTCCTGACTAGAGATATTGGGATAGAGGCACAAAACCTTGAAAATCCATAACCAAAATAATCATCCTGGAGAAAAATCCGACCCAAGACTTGACTAGGAAAATGGGATTACAGACCCAACATAGCACCATATATCAATTGGTATAAACTCCAACTATCTGAGGAAAGACACACAAGAGGATCATGCGCATATGAGCAAGAGTGACCTGAGAGAACTTTCTCGGGGAATATTTTTTCAAAACATCGGAGTTCGTCCTTCCTTGGAATCACTACTTTTGTTCTACTTGAATCACAAAGTCTGAACCTCAATGGGAGAACTGCTCCCACACCATACACAAGAGAGAAAGGGGTTTCCCTTGTTGATGTGCAGACAGATGTGTGATACCCATGCAAAGAAAAAGGGAGCATATCATGCCAATATTTATAGGTAATAACCATCTTCTGGATAATCTTCTTAATGTTTTTGTTAGCAGCTTCAATAACCCCATTCATCTTTAGCCTGTAATTAGATGAATTGTGATCAACAATCTTGAATTCTTCACAAAGTTCTATCATCATCTTGTTATTCAGATTCGAGCCATTGTCAGTGATAATCCTGCTTGGCACACTGTACCGACATATAAGATTATTCTTGATAAAGCGTACCACCACCTGCTTAGTGACATTAGCATAGGAAGCTGCTTCAACCCATTTGGTGAAGTAGTCTATTTCCACCAAGAAGAAACGATGTCCATTCGACGCCTTGGGTTCAATCATTCCAATCATGTCAATTCCCCACATAGAGAAAGGCCACATGGAAGAAATAACATTGAGAAGCATCGGAGGCACATGAATTTTGTCAGCATAAATCTGGCACTTCTTTGCAAATTTGTAACAGTCAGATTCCATTGTCAGCCAATAGTAACATGCCCTAAGCATCTTCTTTGCCATTGAATGTTCATTGGCATGGGTACAAAAGGAACCTTCATTATCTCATGCATCAACATGTCTGCTCTGTGTCTATCCACGCACCTGAGCAAGACCATGTCATAATTTCTTTTGTATAACACATCTTCATTGAGGAAAAAGTTGCCTGTCAACCTTCTCAATGTCTTTCTATCTTTATTTGATGCACGAAGGGTATTCCTGAGTCTAGAGAAAATGCTTGAGATCGTGATACCAAGGTTTTTGGTCTGACGTTCCCTCTGTTGCAAACACATGAGCTGGCCTATCTAGACGTCTAACTATGATACGAGGTACATCGTTCTAAGTATTTACTTGGTACATAGAAGTCAAAGTGGCTAAAGCATCTGACATCTAATTCTCATCTCTGGGAATATGATGGAATTCAACTTTATTAAAGAAAGGTAATAATCTTCTAGCATAGTCTTTTTAGGGAATCAATCCAACGTGACGAGTATCCTATTCTCCTTTGATCTGATTTATTACCAAAGTTGAATCACCGTATACATCTAGAATTTTTATTCTGAGATCTATAGCCTCTTCGAGACCCATGATACAAGCTTCATACTCTGCCATATTATTGGTACAATCAAATTCCAATCTTGCAGTAAAAGGGATATGCGATCCATGAGGAGCGATAATCATGGCACCAATTTCTTTCCCCTAATAATTTCAACTCCATCAAACACCATACCCCACTGGGATTCAAGATCGGGACCTTCCCTAGGCAAAGGTTCATCACAATATTTTACTTTCAAATAGATCACATCCTTATCAGGGAAATCATATTTAACAGACTGATAATCATCAACTGGTTGGTGAGAAAGATAATCTTCCAACACACAACTTTTTATATCCTTTTGAGTACGGTATTCAATATTATATTCAGACAACAGCATCTGCCAACGGGAAATTCTTCTGGTAAGAGAAGGATTTTCAAAAATATACTAAATCGGATCCATTTTGGAAATTAACCAGGTAGTATGATTTAACATATATTTTCGCAATCGCTTTGCCTCCCAAGCCAAAGCACAACATGTTTTTCCAACATAGAATATTGTGACTCTGTCAGTGAACTTCTCGATGAGATAATAAATGGCATATTCTTTTCTTCCCATTTCATCTTGTTGTCCAAAAATATAGCCCATAGAATTATCTAACATAGTCAGATACATAATCATTGGTCTTCCTTCAACAGGAGGGAGAAATATAGAAGGTTCAAGCAGATACTCTTTAATACTTTCAAATGCCCTTTGGAAATTATCTGTCCACACACAACCTTGATATTTCTTTAACAA
The DNA here is from genome assembly GCA_948472305.1 of Vicia faba. Lineage (NCBI taxonomy): Eukaryota > Viridiplantae > Streptophyta > Magnoliopsida > Fabales > Fabaceae > Vicia > Vicia faba. The sequence continues at coordinate 266,941,134 of OX451740.1, forward strand.
CTTGAAGATCGGTTAACATGTTGCAGTCATATGGGAAATAAATCTGGAAATGTAATTCAACCGTCCAAGGAAACCTCTAACTTGCTTTTCAGTTCTTGGTGCAGGAATTCTTGAATTGCTTTAACTTTGTCAGGATTAACTTCAATTCCTTTTTGGTTGACAATGAAACCTTACAATTTTCCTGATCAAACACCAAAGGTGCATTTATTTAGGTTCAAGCAGAGACAATATTTCCTCAAACGTTGAAACAATTTCAACAAATCTTCTATATTCCCTTCTTCAGTCCGAGATTTGGCAATCATACCATTAACATATACCACAATTTTCTTGTGCATCAGATCATGGAATAGGGTTGTCATAGCCCTCTAGTACATTGCACCAGCATTCTTCAACCCGAAGGGCATCACTCAGTAACAAAATGTTCCCTAGAGTGTGATAAATTTTTTATTCCATGTCCTCATGAGCCATTCTGATTTGATTGTATCAGGAAAATCCGTCCATGGACGAGATTACTTTGAATTTTGTTGTATTTGAAGATGTGAAAACCACAAGAAGGGGGGGTTGAATTGAAAACTTGGATCTAAAACAGCTTAATGACACAGTATTTTTATCCTAGTTCGTTTGATCTCAAACTACTCTAGTCCACCCGTCAAGGTGATTTCGCCTCTCTCCAACGAGGTCTTAATTCACTAATCTCAACAAGATTACAAAAGCTAATTTAACAACTCTTAAAGTTTTCTTGAGTACAACCACAATTCGGTTAATCTCAAGGATCTCTTTTACAATATGATTAAACAATATGTGTTGTTGTTTTTCTAAAAAAAACGGTTTATCACAACTGTGATAAATTACACAGGTTTATAGCTTAGAATAAAGAATGAATTTGCTTGAGCTAGAATATGCGTGGTTGGTGATCTTAGCAAAATTGTTGTGTGTACGTACATGCTTCATTTTGCAAGCTGACTTGTTTATATAGGCAATGTAATGACGTTGATCATAATTTATGTTTAATGTCATTAAGACACTTTCCTTTTGGAGAAGATCCTGTCTGAAGAAAGCCCTTGGAATTAATTATGTCTTAAATGTTCAGTAACGCTTCAGAGTCTTTTCTCCTTACTGTTGATGACGCTTCAGAATATTGATGACTTGGTTTGATATGTTCATGTTCAGAATCAGAGTTTACTATAATTGAGCGCAGGTTCTGGTCACTAATCTTCAGCGTATAATCTGATTGCTTCAGCTTGTAATACTTTATGGCTTATCTTCTGATGTTGATCTGATCAGAACTTCTACATACATAAAACATATTTTTAAGGTGCATATTTATTCTTTGTATTTAATTATTCTTTGTATTTGTTATCATCAAAACTCTAGCCAAGGGTTGTAGAATCAAACTATGTTCTAACAATCTCCCCCTTTTTGATGATGACAAAAACCAGATTTTTCAATTAAAAAATAAAGAATAAAAAGTTTAGAATTAAGAAGAAAAACTCCCTCTGAGTTGATTACTTCCCTTAAGTTCCTTGAGTCTTTGAGCATTAGAGTTTAACTGCGTCTTTTATCAGAGTTTTGTACCTGTTCAAGCTTTTTAGAAGATAAAGGTTAAGTAGTCCAGAATGTTTGAGACTTTTGTCTCAGTAAACCGTTATTGAAAATATCTTACTTTCTCCCCCTTTTTGTCAGTTATCAAAAAGGCAATATAATCAGAGCTAAAAGGATGATTTATATTTAAAAACGAGAAGCAATGATAAGTAGTCCAGAACAGAAGCACTGTAAAACAAACGTTACAGATAAACAGATTTAAAACAGAAGAGAATCTAAGAGGGAGGAGGAAGGCGTGTGAACAAAGCTTCCAGCAAGCCTTTGATCTGCGTGTTAGTTTCCTCTTGTTTGCTCAAAATACTTTTAATTTCTTTGTTTGTGTCCTCCTGCTTATCCAACCTTTCCTGGATAACAACATTTGCTCTCTTCAATTCTTCCAGAGTTTGCCTGTCATAGGAAGGAGCTGGATATTCTTCAGTATATGGACACTTCTCAGAGCATTCTACAGCTTGACCACTTTGAACCATTTCCTCTGCTTAGATCATCTCTTCTGGAGCAGCAGTCAGGGAGAGACCTTCAGATTTTGGTTGAACTTCATCGGAGAGATGATGTTCTGACCAGGGAGCATTATCCAGAGGGAGAATCTCCTTCTTGAGCAGATGGATCAGAACTTGGTCATCAAAAACCTTTAGCATATCACTGAAATTCCGTTGAACCTGTTCATAGCTCTGTTCTTTTAGATTCAATGTTTCAGAACTTAGCCAGTCTCTGAAACTTGTCCATAGATAATCAGAAGCAGCAGGATTAGACATCTCTAGACTAGTGTGCTTCAAGGAGGTTATCCAGTCTTGCATTCCTGTTTCAAACATCAACAAACTTGTACCAACATATGGTGTGGTTTCAGTTGGTTTTGGTTTGGGAATGGCAGTTTTGTGAGATATAGCAGTTAATCGTTCCAATGCAGTTGGATCAATGACAAGTCTTACGTTGTCAGTTGGATTGCTCTTGGGTGAGGGAGTGGGAGAGTCGGATATGATGATTGGACTAGTTGGGGAATTTGGTGGTGTGGATTCCAGAGAAGAAGGAATTTATGGAATGTCCAGGATGGTGAGAGGCATGCGGATGGCAAGTGGTTCAGTGATTCCTGGGATTGGGATTGTATCTGAATCTGAAGTAGGTTCTTCAGATTGGTTAGTTGAAATATTTTGAGGTTCTGGTTCATAGGTCTCGGATGGTTGATTCTCAAAAGTGTGAGCTTCTGGTTGTGATTGTTCAGGTTGAGGTGATGGTGGATGAGGAATATCTTGTTGTGGAGAGAGAGGTAGTGGAATATCTGGTTATAGAACATCTGTTGTAGTTTCAGAGTTTGGATTATCATAGATTTGAGGATTTGGATTTTGTGGTGTGGGAGCTGAAATGTCTTGGTCAAAAAAGTCAATATCAGACAGAACTTTGGCAAGTTCTGGTTGAGTTTGTTCAGGATTTGGATTGGTAGGAAGAGAGTGAGTTTCTCTTAGACTTAGAGTTTCTGATGGATCAAACCCTATGTCAAAATCATCAAAAGTTTGTGGGGTTGGATGTTCTGGTTGGGTAGTTAAGGTTTCAGATGTTGATATAGTTATTGATTCTAAAACAGTAACATAGGAAGGATTACCTTTCTTTTTAGCAGCTTTTGGAGTCCTCTGGGATGGTCCTTCTGCTGCTGCCTTCCTTTTCTTGGTCTTCTTCAAAACAACTTCTGGAGCCTCCTGATGCAAGTCCTGGATATTTATTTCTGGTGCAGTACCATATGCCTTACATGTATCCATATATCTGACAATTATCTCAGGCTTGGAGTCAATCTCAGAGAAAAGAGGAAAATCATCCAGAGGAATTCTTCTGGAAGTAATGGTTGCAAAATAAGTAACGTTGGGTTCCTTCTTGATGTTCTCAATGATTTTCATCTTTTTCAGATTCTTTGCGTTCAGAGGCTTCCCAGCAGTTGCTTCTAGTGAACTGATTTCTTGTGCTTCAGTCAGATGCTCTATCGGCCTATTCTCTGTCAGAATATATGATATGAGTCTTCCTAGGGGTATCCAGTCTCTTTTGGTACGCTCATCTTCTCTTGTCTCATTTACACTGGTCCTCAGATGATTAAATAGCAAGTGAGGGAGATTTACCTTAGTCTTCTTGGAGATAAAGTAGATCAGAAACTGTTGATCAATGTTTATGTAATCAGGAGAGCTAGTTGGCTTCCTGTGGTTGATGCATCCCAGAATTATTTTAGCCCTGATTATGTGATGATCCTTCAGATCCCTAATCTCGTTGAAGGGTAGACCCAGAGTGAATATTTCCCTTGCAATAGAAGCAACATCAGAACATATTTCAGCCATGTCTATACATCTGACACCTCCACCATTGTAACCGATAAGTCTTGAAATTAGGTCTTCTGTAATGACAATCTTCTTCCCCATGACATATGAGGTAACTTGATGGTTTAAGGAGGAAGCATGTATCCAGAATTCTTTGACAAGAATTGGAAACGTTGGCCCTAGAAGACGGTCAAAATATATGTTCCATCCTTGAGCATTGACGTCTTGAGAGAGATTGAAGCCGTTTTCTTGAAGACTTTCAAAATCAACAATCAGTTCTGAAAGAACTTCTAGATTGTCAATGGGAGTGAGCATACTTCTGTATGGTTCTGCGTACTGTTCCATAGAGGCAGTTTCCTGAGTACTGGTGTTTTGGATGCTTGAAGAAGCCATGTTCACACAAGAAATTTTAGAAAGATGAAGGGGTTTTTGAAAGTACGAACTGAAAACAATTAGAAGGTATTGAGAGAGTAAAAGTGAAAGAATGTAAAGAGTGAAACTTGAGTTTAAATAGATTTTCTTGAAAGCATAAACAATAAGAGAGAGAAACAATTAGTCATGATTATAAGCATTAATGACAGCTGATTTTAGGGGATTCAAAAATATATTGGAACGGTTACCCATGACGTGTGTCTCAATGCACCCAATCAGCACTTTTGACCTTTCAGAAAAGTGAACGCGTGTTCAGCCTCAGAAGGTAGCTGATGAATGGATGACAACTGTTTGCTTACGTGAACAACACACTTCTATCCTTGAAATGAAACGCTCAGATCTTCATGGATAGATTCTGATACAATCTGTACTTCTAAAAATCTGAAGGCAGGTTGATCAGTAGTTCACAGAAAATAACTAAAATTCTGAAGGTTAAGATATGTAAATAAAACAATTTATTCTGGGAAAAGATTCATGCTGAGATGTTTCAGAATAAAGTTAAACATATCTTCAGAAAGAGGTTTTGTAAAGACATCAGCCTATTGATGGTCTGTGTCAATGAATTTTAAGTTAAGAATCCATTTCTGAATATAGTCCCTAATAAAATAATGTTTTATTTCTATATGCTTAGCCCTAGAATGCAAAATAGGATTTTTACTGAGACAAATAGCAGAAGTATTGTCACATAGGATAGGGATGTTACTCTCAAATATATTGAAGTCCTCAAGTTTACTTTTCATCCAGAGCATTTGCGTACTACATTCACTTGCTGCTATGTATCCAGCTTCTGCTGTTGATAGTACTATTGTGGATTGTCTTTTGCTGGACCATGAGATCGGATTTTCTCCCAGAAACTGGCAGCTTCTAGAAGTGCTTTTACACTCTACTCTATCTCCAGCAAATTCAGCATCATAGTATCCTACTAAGCTGTAATCACTTGATTTTCTATAAAACAAACCCAGATTAGCAGTACCTTTTAGATACTTGAAGATTCACTTAACTGCTGTTAAGTGAGATTCTCTAGGATCTGATAGGAATCTAGCACAAATACAAACACTGAATAGAATGCCAGGCCTTGAAGCCGTTAGATAGAGAAGAGAACCAATCATACCTCTGTAGACCTTCTGTTCTACCTTTTTACTTACCTCTTCCTTTTCCAGAATGCACGTGGGATGCATTGGAATCCTTGAGGGCTTACATTCTGAGAGATCAAATTTCTTCAGAAGTTCTCTGACATATTTGCTCTGATGAATGTAAGTTCCTTCTGGAGTTTGATGTATCTGAATGCCCAAAAAGAATTTGAGTTCCCCCATTAGGCTCATCTCAAACTCTGCATGCATACATTTAGCAAACTCTCTTCCCATAGAGGGTTTAGTGGATCCAAATATGATGTCATCAACATAAATCTGACATACTAACATGTCATTCTTAACTGTCTTACAGAACAAGGTTGTGTCCACTTTCCCTCTGGAGAATTCCTTTTCTAACAGGAATTTACTTAGTCTTTCATACCAAGCTCTGGGAGCTTGTTTCAGACCATAAAGTGACTTTTTTAGTTTGAAAACATATTCAGGATTTTTGGAACTCTCAAAACCATGGGGTTGGTGCACATATACCTCTTCGTCTATATAGCCATTTAAGAATGCACTTTTGACATCCATCTGATACAGAGTGATGCCTTTATTAACAACAAATGATATTAAAAGTATGATAGATTCTAACCTGGCGACTAGAGCAAAGGTTTATGTATAGTTTATCCCCTCTTGCTGACTATAACCTTGTGCTACCAGTCGTGCTTTGTTTCTGATAACTTCACCTTGCTTGTTCAGTTTGTTTATGAACAACCATTTTGTACCAATGACGTTGAACCCTTTTGGTTTGGGAACCAAATCCCATACGTCATTTCTGGTGAATTGATTTAGTTCCTCTTGCATTGCCAGAATCCAGTCATTGTCCAGAAGTGCTTCATCAATTGCTGTTGGTTCAATCAGAGAAACCAGTCCCATGAGAGATTCTTCAGAGTTTCTGAATGTTGATCTTGTTTTGATTGGATCTTCCTTCTTTCCCAATATTGTATCTTCTGGGTGATCAATGCTGCTTCTAGATAGTCTTTTCTGGAGTTGATCAACAGAAGGTGTTGGATTTCTTGTAGTGACTCTTTCTGCTGTTGAGAACCGCTGATGGGTTGTCTTCAGTACCTGTGAGTTCAACTTCCATACCTGCAAGGAGTTCATTCTGCTTTGACTTTTGAAAGTCAAGCTTATCATCAAACCTAACACTGATTGACTCTTCAACAATCTGTGTTTCTGTATTGTATACTCTGTACCCTCTTGAGCATTCAGAGTATCCTAACATAATACACTTTTGTGCTTTAGAGTCAAACTTGTTCAAATAATTTTTTGTATTAAGAATAAAACATGTGCATCCAAATGGGTGAAAATAAGAAATGTTGGGTGTTGTACCCCAAAATTTGCCCTCCCATATTCTTCAAGATTTGCAAAGAGCAAGCTTCAAAATTTCCCCAAGGGTTGCACAGTTCAAGGGCCTCCTAAACAGTCAAAATTAGGGTTTTGGTTCTGACAAATAAATTGAAGTTTTCAAGGGTCCAATCAAGTCCCACATGCCTACAAATATGGTCAAGCATCCTCATACCAAGTTTCAAGACTCACAGCACAAGATTGCACAGTCAAAAACCCTAATTGCACTACACTCAACTGTAGGGGAAAAATGGTCATTTGACAGTCAAAAGTTCAAATTTTTGGTCAACATCTCATTTTGAAGCCACAAACATCATTTGATCAATGCTTGATCATGATTCTCAAAGTTTGGCTCACAAATCATCAAGATGCAAAAGTTTCCATATTTGGACAGTTGAAAAAGTCAACTGTAACTTGACCAGGGCATAACTTCCACATGGATTATCAGAAAAATTCCATCCAAAGCTCATTTTGAAGATAAAGACATTTCCTACAACTCCTCTTCACACTTCAAGTCCAAGAAATGCTCTCACAAAAAGTTATCAATTTCAACATTATAGGTCATTTTCAAAAGTCAACAAAAAGGGACTTTAAGTCAAAGGCCATAACTTGAGATTGGTAAATCAAAATGACATGGGACCAAAGACATTGGTTAGAGGACTCAAAGACCTTTCCAAAATGTCCAAGAACATGGGCAAAGCTTAAAAATTGAGCAAGTTATGCCTTGTGGAAGTTGGGAAATTTTTGGATATTTTGAAAAGTCAACATTGCTTCAAATGACCTAAAAATGCTAATGGGCCTCCTTTTCTTCCAAAATTCATCATCCAAAGCATATGCACGACCATTTGGCCCAAAGGGAAGTTTTTTATCATTTTTATTTTATTTATTTGAATTTTTAAATGCTAGAAATTCATTTAATTAATTAAAATATATGAAAAATACTAAACCTAGGTTTTTAAATCTTTTTATGCATGATATACACTCAATATTTCGTGCATGGTTAGATTTGGAAAGAATCAATATGATTTGTCATGATTTGGTAGCAAATATGCATGAAAAGATTGGAAAATATTTTGCCATGAAAATCAATATCCTCTCCATCAATTCCTTGATCCTTTGGCTCTGAATTCTTACCCTAATCACTCACATACATATATGGATGCAAACCCTCGTGCCCATAATCTCCCAGCTGCGCCATACACCAAGAACCAAACTTGCACTTTTGCCTAAAAAATTTCAAAACTGAAAACAGGGTTCCAAGAGGTTTCAAGCCAAAATAATTATCTCATCACCTTCCTGAGACATCAAGCAACATATTTGAATCGTTTTCCATATTCCTAACGCCCAGAATTGGTGAATAGAACTCAAGCTTTTTCACTTTTTTGCATAAATCGTATTTTATCATTCATGGCATGATTTTAAATTCTAACGCTTGTTTTGTGTTGCTCTCATGATTCTGAAACTAACCATATGCTTTGATTAAGTTTTTGTGCGTTATTGAAAGATTCACCATGAAAGGACATTAGGGTTCTTCAACGTTCAAATTAGGGGTTTCTTAATACTGTGAAATTAGGGAACTTCAAGACCATGGTTGAAACCAGCAGGTTTGGACGATTTGGAAACAACCCTCGCGCCTAATTTATGTGGCCGGACGACCAAATCGCTATTATCAGAAAACACATATTTTGGGGGGGTTCAAAACCCCCGTTAACTTCTTTTATATTTCAGGAAAAAATGTAAAACGGAGAAGATGATGAAGTGGCAAGCTGTGGTTGGTTTATTTGAAATTTCGCGCTAATTTGTCCATTAAATCTTGTTCTACTTTATATTATTTGTTTATTACCATATAATCAAAACGCGCTAGGTGGCTCAGTGGCAAGCAAGTGTATTGGTGACCTTCAGGACCTGGGTTCGATCCCAGGTCCCCACCCCTTTCCAATGTTATTTTTCTATTCATGTTTCTATGCAGTTTCGTTGCAAGGGAGCACCATACGTCCCTCAAATCCAGCTTGCCACTTGACCAATCATACCAATCCAAGGGACCAGATCTGAAGACCATGGTGAACCTCAGTCAACACACATGCGCGCTAGCTGAAAAGTCAATCAGGCCAGAAGTTAATGGGCCTGAAATACTGGGTTATACCTCTTAATTGGGGACAGACCCCCCCTAGGTTTGCAATCTTTTATATTTTCTTGTTCATTTTTTATTTATCTCAATTATTGTTTTTTTATTAATTCCTTTAATTTAATTATTTTTCATAAAAACACAAAAACAATATAAAATCAGAAAAAAGACAAAAAATAAATATTTTTATTTAATTAATATATTTTTTGTAAATAAACATTATTCATTAATTTTAGCTATTAAATTAGGTTTAATTCAAGCATTTTCTTAATTAACTTAAAATTGGTAGAATTAGGGTTTTAATTAATTTTTATCCCTTTTCTTTTCTTTTCACTAATAATTAAATATTATTTATTTCATAAATTAAATTGCATGTAAATAATTAATTTAATTTTAGGTTTAAATTTTAACATGTTTTCTTAATAAAATAAAAATTGTAGAATTAGGTTTTTAATTTCATTAAATTCTCATAAATACAAAAAACTAAAAAATAATTTCTTTTTTTTCTTTAATTTAATTAACTTGCTAAAAATTTAATTTCATTAAAAAGGGTCCAACGCCCTCGCTTTCATTTTCAATTCAATTCGCGCATTTTTATTTTATGTCGTATAATTTTATGTACCTCTCCCAAAGCCTTGTAAACTCGGACATTTATCTTTCGCACTTTAATCCTTTATTTTTCTGTCAAATCGGGTCCTGGAAATTTTGGCGATGTGGACCCGCTCCTTTGTAATAGTTTAGAATTTTATCTTTCCGCACTTCTTTTAGCTGTTAAATAAATGCATGCAAGAATGAATGGCCTAAAATAAAAACAAACGCATAGATCACTTTGACATGACAAGACAAGAATAACTGAATCTGACACACAAATCACACACCACCCCTAGGGTATGCCTCACTGTTGCCTTGCCTCGAAAGGTGATCGTCGAGTAGAGGATGTCTTAGTAAGTCCTCATGATCCGGGAACCTGGCATGAGGGTAGCTTCTAAGGTGTCTTCCCATTGCTCTGGTGATCACCATGTCCCGAACCTCGAATTGACCCGAACACCTCCAACGGTGGTGCTACCTACCTCTCAATGGTGGGATGGCACTACTTTAAGGACATTTACACAGACGAATTCCTTAGGGTAGGTAGACAACTCTAGATACTTGCTCTAAATTTCAAACAAATCAAAAATACTTTTCACACCAACACATTTTCAAAAAGCTTTCGAAAGCAACTTTTCAAACACTCTTGAGGACCGATACAAGAGTCGAACTGGAATTTTCAAAGAAAACTTTTTAAAACCCACAATTGAAAAGCAAACAAACCATTTTTGAAAACACAATGAGCAAGTATCTAAGAGCCCATGGATAACCATGGATAGAAAGGGTGCTAACACCTTCCCTTTCTATAACCTACCTCCCGAACCGAGAGCAATCTCTTTAAGGAATTTTTCTGTGCTTTTGTCCTTTCCATTTGGAGAAAATAAAAGACGGTGGCAACTCTTGCTTCCGCGACATTTCGCGAACCAGCGTTAAACAGTCAGTTCCAGATCCACCGATCACAGAACTGGCGACTCTGCTGGGGAATATTTTTAAAGTGAGGTGTACCTTAGGGATAGTTCATAACTGTGTTTTCAATTGCCTTCTTTGTTTGCTTTAAATTGTGGGACTGTCTTGGGAGTTCTATAGATCCTAACCCGGATCTGGGGGATACCTTCTTAGAAAGTAGCAACAAGGCTGTGAGGGAACTGTGTGGGGTATACCAACATGGTTGAAACAGTCTGCTACGTTGATGTGGCACTTTGGTGTGTACCGGTAACCCTTGAGTTCAGTCAAGGAGAGTACGGGGCCTCCGCGTGGTGTCGTGAAGCATCAATAGACCTTAGGAACCTTAATTGAACTATCTTGGCCTCTTTAGGGTAGTGAGATAACTGACTTTGGTGCAGTCCGAGGTTGGTTGATACTCGATACTACACTCAATTGAGGGTTGCTTTCCTAGAATATTTCGGTCGCCAGTTCAGTGGCTAAATCGAAACGATGAACAATGAAAGCAATCCCGTGATATTGAGACCCTTAGAACCCGGTTACTTCTAATAGGACAGGTTGAACCCACCAACTTCAAGAGGGTACTACCCAGACCCCACGCTGGCCTAAACCCTAAGGGCTTGTCTTGTGTGCCTTGTGTGCCTTACATGTTTGTCTTTGTAAATATTTGTGGTGTGTTTAATCATAGCATCATGACATCATCCAGCATCATATGCATTTACTAACCATTTCAGGGGTTCGAATCTTCATCTTTGTTCTTGTTTTGTAGGACATGGAAACTGTTCGCAGAAAGACAATTCAAATCAGCCTTGTAAGGATCCCTCCTCAGCTTAAGGAGCTTATATCCAGGATTCCCGAGAGCTCTTCATTCAGTGAAAGACATGGAAGACTCATTAGCTTGGTCAATACCAACATTGAGGATGATATGATAAAGGTCCTGTTCCAATTCTTTGACCCTCTGCATCACTGTTTCACCTTCTTGGATTATCAGCTGGTACCTACATTGGAGGAGTTCTCCCGGCTCCTGAAGATCCCTATCCTTGATCAACTACCCTACAACGGTACGGAAAGGGAACCCAAGCTTGAAGAGATTGCTAAAGCCTTGCACCTACAGTCATCTGATCTCAAGGGACATTGGGAAGTTATAAGTGGTATCAAAGGGTTCTTAGCCAGGTTTCTGTTTGAAAAGGCCCATGAATGTTGGAACTCCCTTGACTTACAAGCTTTTGAAGAAGTTGTGGCCCTCCTTGTCTAATGTTTGGTGTTGTTCCCTAACCCAGATCAGCTTATAGATATCAGTGTTGTCCAGATCTTTATGTCCAGGAATCCTATACCTACGTTGTTGGGGGACATCCTTCACTCATGTTACACTCGAACCATGAGAAAAAGAGGTGTCCTTATGTGTTGCACTCCTCTCCTGGGAAGGTGGTTTATTTCGCACCTTCCACAATCAGTTTTGAAGAATGAGCGGGGTTTGAGATGGTCACAACGGTTGATGACTCTTACACATGCAGATATACATTGGTGCCCTCGGTCCAGAGAGGATGTCACTATCATTGATCGTTGCGGGGAGTACCCTAATGTTCCTTTACTTGGAATCAGAGGAGGTATTACTTACAACCCATGCCTGGCTTGGAGACAGTTTGGTTATGCTCGGAGGGACGGTCCTCATGACATGTTAATTCCTGACATAGTTTTTGACTTCGACAACGATGCACAAGGACTTCGCCAGAGATTTATCAGAGCTTGGAGGATGCCCAGTAGGATAGACAGTAAGACACTGGGGCACAGGAATTCCATCCCATTGGAACCTTATCTCAAGTGGGTACGGGCACGCTCCCAGAAGTTAGTGATGCCTTATCCTCATATGCTCCCTGTGATCAAAGAGCCAGTCTTGGAAGGAGAAGTGCCTTACACTATTCAGCACCCTGATATGCCCACATCCTGGGAAGAGATGCAGAAGAGCTGGATCCAGCTTAAGGAAGAACGGAATTCTCTTGAGACCAGTCTACATGCTAGTGAAAAGAAGGTCCTGGAGCTCACCCGCCTATTGCATGAGGAGAGGAATCTCAACACCTACATTGCTCCAAAGAGGATGCGTAGTGTCTTTTGGGATTGATTTGCTTTTGTATTATTTTTGCCCATGAGGCTTTGATGTACTGAACGATTATTTCCTTAATGATAACGTGTGTTCTTTTTTGTCTACAACAAATTTGAACTTTCGAACCCTTGAATGCATTGCATAAACACATATCATTCATCATGTGCATAGCAGGTTTTCTCCTTTTCAGGTTGCTTACAGTTCTTCGCTGTTTATTTCAGCATCATGAATCCTGACTCATCATCAACCGAGATGTCCATCAAGGCTCTTCAGGCGCAGAATGCGCAATTTCAGGAATTAATCATGGGTTTGGCTCAAGGCCAAGAAGAGCTGAAGGCTCTGCTCCTGAAGAAGGAAAAGAAGAAGAAGAGAAGAACTGTTCTGTTCAACTCGGGCCGAAGGTTTGGCAACACTCTGTAGAATGATGAGGCTGGTTCTTCCATTGGTAAGGGTACTCCCCAAGGGGAAAAAGGTCCAAGTCCGGTAGTCTCCGACAACGAGACTGATTTTGATGAGGAGCAATATCCTGCTGTTGAAGACAGATATAAGCAGCTAGAGGACAGATTGAATGCTATGGAGATCCAACAAGTGCCTGGGCTGGATTTCGGAGATTTGGGTTTGTCTACTGGTGTGATTATTCCTCGTAAGTTCAAAGCACCATCTTTCACTAAGTACGACGGGGCGTCTTGTCCCAAGCTACATCTCAGGTCCTATGTTCGGAAGATTCAACCGTACTCAGTGGATAAGAATTTGTGGATCCACTTCTTCCAGGAGAGTCTTTCAGGGACTCATCTCGAATGGTTATATCAGCTGGATGGGACCAAGGTTCGTAACTGGGAGGAGTTGGCTACTGCTTTCTATAAGCAGTATCAGTATAATGCCGACCTTGCCCCTACACGTACCCAACTCCAGGGTATGTCGTTAGGTTCAAGTGAAGGTTTTAAAGAGTACGCTCAGAAGTGGAGGGATCTGGCTGGCAGGGTGCAGCCTCCGTTGACGGATCGGGAGTTGGTAGACATGTTCTTGGGGACCCTATCTGGGCCATTCTTCAACCATCTTATTGGTAACTCGTCTGCAGGGTTCACTGATCTTATTCTGACTGGAGAGAGAATTGAGGCTGGGTTGAAGTCTAGTAAGATTCCGAAGGGTGCATCTACAAGCTCTGAGAAGAAACCCTTCAAGAAGGAGGCTAGTGTTGTATATGGCTCTAGAAGACAAGAGAAATCTGAGCGCCGCCAATCTGTCAGTGCGGTAATGATTGCTAAGCCTGATGCCGCTCCTCGGCAAACCAATCCTCAGAGGGCTGAAAGACCCAGAAGAGAATTCACCCGTTTGAGCATGACCCTATCCCAAATCTTGTCGCAGTTACTATCCACCAACCTAGTGACTGTCAGAGAGGCCCCTAAAGTTGTGAACACTGCCTCCCCGAAATATAATCCAAATGCTCGCTGCGCTTATCACTCTGATAGCCCGGGGCATTCCACTGACGACTGTTGGGCTTTAAGGAATAAGGTGCAAGACCTTATGGATGCAAAAGAGATACAGTTTGAAGCGCCTGAGAGGCCGAATGTGGTAACTGCTCCTATGCCCCAGCATGGAGTAAATGCGGTTGATGAAGATGTTTACGCTGTTTCCGTGGATGATGTAGCTACTCCTTTGAAGACTGTCAAGAGGAACCTACTGCTGGCCGGTTTATTTCCGGGTTGCAGTGAGGGTTACCTGTTCTGTGCTGTTTCTCTCTCTGGTTGTCCTTTGCTGAAGTTGGGCGTCCAAAGCCTAATGGACAGTAAAGAGATTTTATTCAAGAAGTCCGCTGTTCAGTTGGTTCCGGTAGAAGAAGTTGCTGTTATTACCATCTATAATAATCCAATCAAGGCTCTCCCAAGGAAGCCTATTCAAATCATGACCGTCGCACCTGTTGTTATTACTGTTCTGGGGCCTCTCCCCTACGTATCTGATAAAGCTGTCCCCTGGCACTATGGGGCAGATGTGTATGTGAATGGAATCAAACAAGAGTTCAACACTGGCGCCAGTATCTGCGATATCACTGGTCCAGCCAAGGTTACCCGCAGTGGCAGGCTCTTCTCGCCTGACATTGCACCGCCCGCTACTCGAAGACCCCTTACAATAACACCTACAAGTGTACCTGTTCCTGTTTCTGACCAAGTTGTTTTCCCTGCTGCCGAGTCATCCAATGCTCGGGGCAAAGGAATTGAAGATGAGCCTGCCCGGATGGAGGTACCGATACCTATAAATGATGAAGCCTCCCAACAAGAGATGGAGGAAATCCTGAAAATAATAAAGAAGAGTGACTTCAATGTTGTGGAACAGCTGGGGCATACGCCCTCCAAAATCTCCATGCTCTCTTTATTGCTGTGCTCCGAGGCCCATGCTAAGGCCTTAATCTCATTTCTCAAGACGGCCCATGTGCACGGGAAACATCTGCAGTTTAGTTCACTGACTGTGTAGAAAATCTGACAGCCGACAATGGCTTGGGTTTCTCAGATACTGACCTGACTGCGAAGGGAAGAGACCACAATGATGCCCTGCATGTCTCTATTGAATGCAGGGGCACTACTCTGGCGCACGTGTTGGTGGATACTGGTTCTTCCTTAAATGTGCTACCCAAGAAGGCCCTGGACCGTTTGGATTGTGAAGGCCTAAAGCTGAAACCTAGCAATATCATCGTCAGAGCCTTTGACGGTTCCAAGAGGATGGTTCTTGGAGAAGTTGACATTCCTATTCGTGTGGGCTCTCAGATGTTTGACTCTACCTTTTATGTGATGGATATCCGTCCATCTTACTCTTGTCTACTGGGTCGACCTTGGATCCATAAAGCTGGGGCAGTGACCTCTACCTTGCACCAGAAGCTGAAATACCCTGTCAGAGGGAAGATCGTCATTGTGCAGGGAGAGGAGGAGTATATGGTGAGCCATTTGAATTCCTTCAGATATATTGAGATGGACGGGGAGTTTATTGAAACCCCCTTTCAGCATTTCGAAGAGGTACTTCCAATTTCAGCAGCAGCAGAAGCAGCGGTCGAAGAGGATGTTCCTTTGAAGATGGCTTCCCTAAAGGATGCCCGGGATGTGGTTCAGAAAGGTGAATGTACTAACTGGGGCAGGCTTCCCGACTTTACACAGAAAACTGACAAGTTCGGATTGGGTTTTACTGCAGAGGGTCAGAAAGCTATGCGGAAGGCGAAGACCAGAAGACCTTCTGTGCTCATTACAAATCCAGGAGTGAATGCTGTTGGGGAGGGTAATGAAGTGGATGAAGTTGAGTTCAATAGCTGGATTTACCCGACAACTAATGACGAATTGACCAATTGGATTGCTAAGGACCATACTCCTGTTACTTTTGTTACGCAGTAATAAACTTCTTTGTTTTGTTATTTGTAATAAACAATAAATTGAACTCTATGGCCCGGTGTCTTACCCGAGGCACCGTGGTTTTATTTGTGAGGGCATATAAATTGTCATTTCATATATCATAAATGAAAATCTTGGACGTTTTCTCGAATTTCAAATCTTATGCTCCTTTTCTGTCTTTCCTTCCTTTATATATATTTCAAAACAGCTGTATTTACACACACTCACTCATACAGGTTCCAATCCACTCTGGATCTCACTGATAACGACTCTGCTACTGCCAGTTATGACTTCGAAAATCCGATCAACTTAGCCGAAGACGAAGGTGAAGATGATTGCAAAGTGCCTGGCAAGCTTGCAAGATTGTTGCTCCAGGAAGAGAGGGCAATTCAACCACACGAAGAGCCAGTGGAAATAATAAACTTGGGTACGGAAGCAGACAGGAAAGAGGTAAAGATTGGTGCCAACCTAGAGCTCAGCGTGAAGCAACGGTTGACTCAGATGCTACATGATTATATGGAGATCTTTGCCTGGTCCTACAAAGACATGCCCGGTTTGGATACTGACATTGTGGTCCATCACTTGCCTACTAAGGAAGACTGCCCTCCGGTTAAGCAAAAGGTCCGCCGTATGCGTCCAGAGATGTCAGAGAAGATTAAAGCCGAGGTTATGAAACAGTTTGACGCTGGGTTCCTTGCAGTGACTTCTTACCCTCAGTGGGTTGCTAATGTGGTGCCGGTACCAAAGAAAGACGGTAAGGTCAGAATGTGTGTTGACTACAGGGATCTAAACAGGGCCAGCCCCAAAGATGACTTCCCCTACCTCACATTGATGTCCTTGTTGATAATACAGCTCAGCATAAGGTGTTCTCTTTCATGGATGGTTTCCCAGGGTATAATCAGATCAAGATGGCACCTGAAGACATGGAAAAGACTACATTTGTTACTCAGTGGGGCACCTTCTGCTACAAGGTCATGCCTTTTGGACTGAAGAACGCTGGGGCAACCTACCAACGCGCCATGGTTGCTTTATTTCATGACATGATCCATCATGAGATAGAAGTGTATGTTGATGACATGATCGCAAGATCCCAAACTGAGGAAGAGCACCTAGATCATCTGCAGAAATTGTTTGACCGTCTGAAACTGTACAAGCTGAGGTTGAACCCGAACAAGTGCACCTTCGGGGTAAGATCCGGAAAGTTGCTAGGCTTCGTTGTAAGTGATAAGGGTATTCAAGTGGACCCTGCCAAGGTCAAAGCTATTCAAGAGATGCCAGTTCCTAGGACAGAGAAAGAGGTCAGAGGCTTTCTAGGACGCTTGAATTACATTGCTCGATTCATCTCACACCTGACTGCTACTTGTGAACCAATCTTCAAACTGCTGAAGAAAGATCAGGTAGTACGTTGGAATGATGAATGTCAGGCTGCTTTTGACAGAATCAAAGAGTATCTCCAAGAACCACCCGTCCTTATGCCACCGGTTAAGGGGAGACCTCTGATACTATATCTGACAGTGCTTGACAACTCAATGGGGTGTGTGCTGGGGCAGCATGACGAGTCTGGCCGAAAAGAGCATGCCATTTATTACCTTAGCAAAAAGTTTACCGACTGTGAGACCTGATACTCACTGCTTGAGAAAACTTGTTGTGCTTTGGTATGGGCTGCTTGCCGGCTGAGACAGTATATGCTGACTCATACCACTTTGTTGATCTCAAAGATGGATCCTATAAAGTACATATTCGAGAAGCCTGCTCTGTCTGGGAGGATAGCAAGATGGCAGATGATCTTGACAGAATACGACATTCAATACACGACTCAGAAATCCATCAAGGGAAGTGTATTGGCAGACCACTTGGCACATCAGGCAGTAGACGACTATCAGTCAATGAACTTTGAGTTTCCGGACGAGAGCATCATGATAGTAACTGATTGTGAAGTACCTGGACCGGATGAAGGACCTGAGGAAGGATCCCGATGGTCTATGCACTTTGACGGAGCCTCCAACGCTTTGGGTAACGGTATCGGCGCCATAATCATATCCCCTCAAGGTACTCATACTCCGCTCACTGCCCGACTATGTTTCAACTGTACCAACAACATGGCGGAGTATGAGGCGTGCATCATGGGTCTTCAAGCTGCGATCGACTTAAGGATCAAGTTTCTGAGTGTCTTCGGAGATTCCGCTCTCGTGATCAATCAGATTAAAGGAGAGTGGGATACGAAACATCCGAATCTTATTCCTTACAGAGAATGTGTGTTGACCTTGATCCCCCACTTCACAAAGATAACCTTTGAACACTTTCCGAGAGAAGAGAATTAGTTGGCGGACGCGTTAGCTACAATGTCTTCTATGTTCAAGGTCAAGTGGGATAATGAAGCTCCCCGAATCATCATCTAGAAACTGGACGAACCGGCACACTGTTGTGATCTCGAGACTGAATTGGTGACTGAGAAGCCTTGGTACCATGAGGTGAAGAGATACTTGGAAGCTCAGGAATACCCTGAAGGTGCATCTGTCAATGATAAAAAGTTTCTGAGGAGGTTCGCGGCGAAGTTCTTCCTTAGCAACGGCATCTTGTACAAGCGAAACCATGATTCAACCTTACTGCGTTGTGTGGATAAGAATGAAGCAGAAAGGATCATGGAAGAGCTACATGAAGGGACCTTTGGCACACATTCCAGTGGGCACACTATGGCTAAGAAGATCCTTCGAGCAGGGTATTTCTGGTCCACCATGGAAGCTGACTGCTACCAACATTCTCGGACATGCCATAAATGCCAGATATATGCAGACAAGGTGCATGTTCCTCCAGTTCCTCTAAATGTTCTGACTGCGCCTTGGCTGTTTGCAATGTGGGGCATAGACATGATCAGTGAGATTAAACCTACGGCATCTAACGGACATCACTTCATCCTGGTAGCGATGGATTACTTCACGAAGTGGGTTGAAGCAGCTTCCTACGCTACGGTAACCAAGACTGTTGTGGCACGGTTCATTCGGAATAATCTGATCTGTCGATACGGTGTCCCAGAAAGAATTATTACAGACAACGGTACTAATCTCAATAATAAGATGATCACTGAGCTCTGCGAGCAGTTTAAGATACAGCACCACAATTCTTCTCCTTACAGACCGAAGATGAATGGGGCTGTAGAAGCAGCAAATAAAAATATCAAGAAAATCGTGCAGAAGATGACAGTGACTTATAAAGATTGGCACGAGATGTTATCGTTCACTCTACATGGGTACCGTACCTCAGCCAGGACGTCAACCGGGGCAACTCCTTTCTCCTTGGTCTACGGTATGGAGGCAGTCTTACCGATCGAAGTACAAATACCCTCTCTCCGGATAATGAAAGATGCAAATCTGAACGAAGATGATTGGATCCAGACACGACTTGATCAATTAAACCTTATTGATGAAAAGAGACTTGCTGCTATCTGTCATGGTCAAACGTATCAGAAACGGATGATCAGGGCATTTAACAAAAAGGTCAGACCACAAGAGTATCAAGTTGGGGATCTGGTAATCAAGCGAATCATCCTTCCTCAGAGTGATCCAAGGGGAAAATGGACCCCTACATACGAAGGGCCATTTGTGGTTAAACATGTGTTCTCAGGAGGAGCCATGATCCTGACCACTATGGATGGTGACGACCTTCCTCACCCCGCCAATGCAGACATAGTAAAAAGATACTACGCATGAAAAAGACCCGCTAGGCTGACATGCCTAGGCAAAAGTTAGGGCTTCCCGGCGAACCAAAAGGGTTCGGGCAAAATGAAGGGATGAAATGAAAAAATCTGTACACCCGGCAAGTCGAAAACCTGAAAAGGCGGCTTGGGCAAAAATGGGTATCCCGGTGGACCGAAAACCCGAAAGGGCGGTCCAGGCAAAAGTTAGGGATAAAGCGTAATACTATGTCTCATTGGATCACTTTGCATCCAGAATCCGGTATCTACATCAAGTTCAGACGGCATCAATCAGTCAGCTTCATCTTCAACCAAGGTCATCAAGTGATGAGACGCTCGGAGTTATAAAGGCAATAGCAGAGTTGAAACCCAGTGGGGTCATTCATTTCACACAGCTGTTTTATTTTCTCTTGTACAAAATTGTATAAACTCTTTTGTTCGGCGGCGTTCTCTTACTAGGACGTCAGCCTCTTGTACATAAAACGCCTATTTACAGGCAAATTCAAAAATCAATACAAATATACTTTCCAGTTAAAATTGCCAATTGTTTTTCCTTTTCTGTTTTGTGTTGCGAAGAACGTCCAAGGTTCAATTTGTGATATATGCATTGACAATAATTTGCTAACTCATGAATATTTGCATACGAAACAAAGGATTAATTACAGGTAACATTAGAAACAGGGGCAATAAAGAGTTGTCTAAGCAATCTAATTGTTTTATCCTCCAAGGTATCAAGGTAGGTTCAACTAAAGAACATAACCAGTACATCTTAATTCCCCAGAGAGTGAGCCAGCAAGTCAGTGCACTCTCCCCAAGCTATATTATCAAACCTCAAGAAAGTTGAGTATCCTCCCACAGATCTCAACATTCCCCAGCAGCATATATATTCTTAACAAGCATCCCCGGCAGTCTTGGTCTAAAGATTGTTCCCCGGCGGTATATCAAAGATTCAGAGGAGTTACTTCCCCGATACAGTTCAAAAATTCCCCAGGAGAGTCCAATCTAGTTCCCCAGGAAAGTTGGAATCCATCTCCCCAGGCAATAAGCTTATCCCCAGTAGATTCTGGAAGCTTATCCTCGCAGGGCACGAACGCGTCCCCCGGCTTTATTCAAAGAGTTATTTCCCTACCAGGATATAACTGGGTTATCCTCAGCCAAAAGCCACGGAAAGAGCGTCCTCGAAGAAGTCCTCTTATCCCCAGCGAAGTCTATTAACGCTTCCAACACAACAAGGGTATCCCCCAGCAAGTTATTATCAGCATTTCAACAAAGTATCTCTCTCCCCACAGAGTATTGCTCCCCAGCAAGATTGTTAGAGTACTTTTCTCCCCGCAGGGTAATCCATTCGCCAAGTTTATTCCCCAACGGAGTCATCTTCTCCTACCGGTATTCTTGCAATTATCATCCCCAGCGGAAGCAAAGATCTAATTCTTCAACATCAGCCCAGGAGTGACTTCCCGGCACCCGTCAAGGATTTACTTTCCTAGACGAAAAAACACATATTCCATACATTATAGCATGCATATACGCATCATATCTTATAAATCTCATTTATGTTGAGAACATCATTGCTTGATCCATATCATGCATTGCATAGGACTAACTTTTACCTTTCAGGAAAGAGTCAGTTAAGTTCTCAGCTATGTTCAAGACCTAGACCGGTTCGGTTAAATCGACTCCAAAGATTTCTCTGTTTCTTATCCAGTCAAGGGCCTTCTCTGGTTCAGTCAGATCGACCCTAAGATCTCCCTGTTTCTTATCCAGTTGAAGATTTCAAGACCTAGACCGGTTCAGTTAAATCGACTCCAAAGATTTCTCTGTTTCTTATCCAGTCAAAGGCCTTCTCTGGTTCAGTCAGATCGACCCTAAGATCTCCCTGTTTCTTACCCAGTTGAAGACATTTCAAGACCTAGACCGGTTCAGCTAATCGACCCTAAGATTTTCTGTTTCTTATCCAGTCCAAGGCCTTCTTTAGTCCAGCTAAATCAACCCCTAACAGATTTTCCTGATAAAGACTTAGTAGAAGATATCCAAGATTCTCTCAATGATTGCTATTGAGGTTGTAGTCGCCTATGGTTCTCTCCCCGATACTGCGGAGGTAGTAATCATCCCAAGATTCTCTCAATGATTACTGTTGAGGTTGAAGTCGCCCAAGATTCTCTCAATGATTACTGTTGAGGTTGAAGTCGCCCAAGATTCTCTCAATGATTACTGTTGAGGTTGAAATCGCCCCCAGATTCTCTCAATGATTACTGTTGAGGTTGAAATCATCCAAGGTTCTCTCACCGTTCCTGTTGAGATAGTAACCATCCCTGGTTCATTCATCACCGTTTGAAGCTCCAGATCCAGCTCCTGTAACCAGTCAGGACACCCCTATTCAAAGAATTGGAAGACCAGCTCCTGTAACAGGTCAGGTAACCATTTTTCTTTTTACAGGTATGCAGGTTCTCGCTAAGGAATCTCTTATGCGATCAACACCCAGGTGGCATCTATAAGCCCATCCACCTATCCATCAATCTCCAAATGGCATCTATAAGCCCATTCCCACATCACACTACTATGTGAGCGCAAATTTCTGGGCACTCTAGTGTTCAATCATCTTCCACCTTCAGATTACGAAAGGCGCGTCAGCCAATCTGCATCCTCAGGTCTAAGAAGATTGAACAGGGGAAACTGTTGTACCCCAAAATTTGCCCTCCCATATTCTTCAAGATTTGCAAAGAGCAAGCTTCAAAATTTCCCCAAGGGTTGCACAGTTCAAGGGCTTCCTAAACAGTCAAAATTAGGGTTTTGGTTCTGACAGAAATTGAAGTTTTCAAGGGTCCAATCAAGTCCCACATGCCTACAAATATGGTCAAGCATCCTCATACCAAGTTTCAAGACTCACAGCACAAGATTGCACAGTCAAAAACCCTAATTGCACTACAATCAACTGTAGGGGCAAAATGGTCATTTGACAGTCAAAAGTTCAAATTTTTGGTCAACATCTCATTTTGAAGCCACAAACATCATTTGATCAATGCTTGATCATGATTCTCAAAGCTTGGCTCAAAAATCATCAAGATGCAAAAGTTTCCATATTTGGATAGTTGAAAAAGTCAACTGTAACTTGACCAGGGCATAACTTCCACATGGATTATCAGAAAAATTCCATCCAAAGCTCATTTTGAATAGAAAGACATTTCCTACAACTCCTCTTCACACTTCAAGTCCAAGAAATGCTCTCACAAAAAGTTATCAATTTCAACATTATAGGTCATTTTCAAAAGTCAACAAAAAGGGACTTTAAGTCAAAGGCCATAACTTGAGATTGGTAAATCAAAATGACATGGGACCAAAGACATTGGTTAGAGGACTCAAAGACCTTTCCAAAATGTCCAAGAACATGGGCAAAGCTTAAAAATTGAGCAAGTTATGCCTTGTGGAAGTTGGGAAATTTTTGGATATTTTGAAAAGTCAACATTGCTTCAAATGACCTAAAAATGCTAATGGGCCTCCTTTTCTTCCAAAATTCATCATCCAAAGCATATGCACGACCATTTGGCCCAAAGGGAAGTTTTTTATCATTTTTATTTTATTTATTTGAATTTTTAAATGCTAGAAATTCATTTAATTAATTAAAATATATGAAAAATACTAAACCTAGGTTTTTAAATCTTTTTATGCATGATATACACTCAATATTTCGTGCATGGTTAGATTTGGAAAGAATCAATATGATTTGTCATGATTTGGTAGCAAATATGCATGAAAAGATTGGAAAATATTTTGCCATGAAAATCAATATCCTCTCCATCAATTCCTTGATCCTTTGGCTCTGAATTCTTACCCTAATCACTCACATACATATATGGATGCAAACCCTCGTGCCCATAATCTCCTAGCTGCGCCATACACCAAGAACCAAACTTACACTTTTGCCTACAAATTTTCAAAACTGAAAACAGGGTTCCAAGAGGTTTCAAGCCAAAATAATTATCTCATCACCTTCCTGAGACATCAAGCAACATATTTGAATCGTTTTCCATATTCCTAACGCCCAGAATTGGTGAATAGAACTCAAGCTTTTTCACTTTTTTGCATAAATCGTATTTTATCATTCATGGCATGATTTTAAATTCTAACGCTTGTTTTGTGTTGCTCTCATGATTCTGAAACTAACCATATGCTTTGATTAAGTTTTTGTGCGTTATTGAAAGATTCACCATGAAAGGACATTAGGGTTCTTCAACGTTCAAATTAGGGGTTTCTTAATACTGTGAAATTAGGGAACTTCAAGACCATGGTTGAAACCAGCAAGTTTGGACGATTTGGAAACAACCCTCGCACCTAATTTATGTGGCCGGACGGCCTAATCGCTATTATCAGAAAACACATATTTTGGGGGGGTTCAAAACCCCCGTTAACTTCTTTTATATTTCAGGAAAAAATGTAAAACGGAGAAGATGATGAAGTGGCAAGCTGTGGTTGGTTTATTTGAAATTTCGCGCTAATTTGTCCATTAAATCTTGTTCTACTTTATATTATTTGTTTATTACCATATAATCAAAACGCGCTAGGTGGCTCAGTGGCAAGCAAGTGTATTGGTGACCTTCAGGACCTGGGTTCGATCCCAGGTCCCCACCCCTTTCCAATGTTATTTTTCTATTCATGTTTCTATGCAGTTTCGTTGCAAGGGAGCACCATACGTCCCTCAAATCCAGCTTGCCACTTGGCCAATCATACCAATCCAAGGGACCAGATCTGAAGACCATGGTGAACCTCAGTCAACACACATGCGCGCTAGCTGAAAAGTCAATCAGGCCAGAAGTTAATGGGCCTGAAATACTGGGTTATACCTCTCAATTGGGGACAGACCCCCCCTAGGTTTGCAATCTTTTATATTTTCTTGTTCATTTTTTTATTTATCTCAATTATTGTTTTTTTATTAATTCCTTTAATTTAATTATTTTTCATAAAAACACAAAAACAATATAAAATCAGAAAAAAGACAAAAAATAAATATTTTTATTTAATTAATATATTTTTTGTAAATAAACATTATTCATTAATTTTAGCTATTAAATTAGGTTTAATTCAAGCATTTTCTTAATTAACTTAAAATTGGTAGAATTAGGGTTTTAATTAATTTTTATCCCTTTTCTTTTCTTTTCACTAATAATTAAATATTATTTATTTCATAAATCAAATTGCATGTAAATAATTAATTTAATTTTAGGTTTAAATTTTAACATGTTTTCTTAATAAAATAAAAATTGTAGAATTAGGTTTTTAATTTCATTAAATTCTCATAAATACAAAAAACTAAAAAATAATTTCTTTTTTTTCTTTAATTTAATTAACTTGCTAAAAATTTAATTTCATTAAAAAGGGTCCAACGCCCTCGCTTTCATTTTCAATTCAATTCGCGCATTTTTATTTTATGTCGTATAATTTTATGTACCTCTCCCAAAGCCTTGTAAACTCGGACATTTATCTTTCGCACTTTAATCCTTTATTTTTCTGTCAAATCGGGTCCTGGAAATTTTGGCAATGTGGACCCGCTCCTTTGTAATAGTTTAGAATTTTATCTTTCCGCACTTCTTTTAGCTGTTAAATAAATGCATGCAAGAATGAATGGCCTAAAATAAAAACAAACGCATAGATCACTTTGACATGACAAGACAAGAATAACTGAATCTGACACACAAATCACACACCACCCCTAGGGTACGCCTCACTGTTGCCTTGCCTCGAAAGGTGATCGTCGAGTAGAGGATGTCTTAGTAAGTCCTCATGATCCGGGAACCTGTCATGAGGGTAGCTTCTAAGGTGTCTTCCCATTGCTCTGGTGATCACCATGTCCCGAACCTCGAATTGACCCGAACACCTCCAACGGTGGTGCTACCTACCTCTCAATGGTGGGATGGCACTACTTTAAGGACATTTACACAGACGAATTCCTTAGGGTAGGTAGACAACTCTAGATACTTGCTCTAAATTTCAAACAAATCAAAAATACTTTTCACACCAACACATTTTCAAAAAGCTTTCGAAAGCAACTTTTCAAACACTCTTGAGGACCGATACAAGAGTCGAACTGGAATTTTCAGAGAAAACTTTTTAAAACCCACAATTGAAAAGCAAACAAACCATTTTTGAAAACACAATGAGCAAGTATCTAAGAGCCCATGGATAACCATGGATAGAAAGGGTGCTAACACCTTCCCTTTCTATAACCTACCTCCCGAACCGAGAGCAATCTCTTTAAGGAATTTTTCTATGCTTTTGTCCTTTCCATTTGGAGAAAATAAAAGACGGTGGCGACTCTTGCTTCCGCGACATTTCGCGAACCAGCGTTAAAAAGTCAGTTCCATATCCACCGATCACATTGGGTTTTCTGTTCTTCCACAATTCATATGGAGTCTTTTCCAGAATAGGTCTTATGGAGATTCTATTCTGAATGTAACACGCTGTGTTTATTGCCTCTGCCCAGAAGATCTTAGCAACGTTAGTCTAGTTGATCATGGTTCTAGCTATTTCTTGAAATGTTCTGTTCTTTCGTTCTACAACTCCATTTTTCTAGGGAGTTCTAGGACAAGAGAAATAATGCAGAATGCCTTTTTCATTAAAGAATAATTCAAAATCTTTATTTTCAAATTCTCCACCATGATCCCTTCTGACTTTGACAATTCTAAGATCCTTTTCATTCTGAACTTGGTTGCAGAAGGTAACAAACACAGAGTGTGACTCGTCCTTGTGTCTTAAGAACTTTACCCATGTCCATCTGCTATAGTCATCTACGATTACTAACCCATACTTCTTGCCACTGACTGAAGCAGTTTTTACTGGTCCAAATAAGTCAATGTGCAGAAGTTCTAATGGCTTAGAGGTGGAAATAACATTTTTGGATTTGAAAGCAGGTTTTGCAAACTTGCCTTTCTGACATGCTTCACACAGAGCATCTGAATTGAACTTCAAGTTAGGAAGTCCTCTGACCAGATTGAGTTTGTTAATCTGAGATATTCTTCTCATACTAACATGTCTCAATCTTCTGTGCCAGATCCATTGCTCGTTGTTAACAAACAGTGGACATTTTACATTCTGACTCTTTAGTTCAGAAAGTTTTATTTTATAAATGTTATTTTTCCTCTTTCCATTAAATAGGATAGTCCCATCTTTCTGACTAACAGTTTTGCATGAATTTTGATTGAAGATTATATCATAACCATTATCACTTAATTGACTTATGGATAACAGGTTATGCATTAATCCATCAACTAATAAAACATTACTTATAGAGGGAAGATTTCCATTACCTACCGTTCCAGAGCCAATGATCTTTCCTCTCTGATTGCCTCCAAAGCCCACATGGCCTCCAGACTTAAGTTCCAGGCTTTGGAACATATGCCTTCTTCCTGTCACGTGTCGTGAGCAGCCAGAGTCCAGGTACCATGATTGGTGTCTTAGCCTTGCTGCTAAAGATATCTTCCACATGTATGATTTTATCCTTAGGTACCCACATTTTCTTGGGTCCTGATTTGTTAGTTTTACCAAAATTCTAGTTGAATTTTGGTTTGACAGAATAATCCCTACTTGTGTATTTTATGTCATGTGTGTTCCCATATATAAAATGTGAATTGAGTGGTGTGCGTTTTATAACTAAGTCCATGGCGTTTTTTGGTGTAGGTACCTTACCTTGATATCCTATTCCTTTTCTGCCATTTCTGCTAAATCCATAGATCATTGAAGCCATCTTGCTTATGTCTATGTTTTTAGCTAGAAACTTCTGAAAGTTGTGATCATACTCTTTGATGATCTCATCAGCATTGCTGGGAGTTTCAGGGATTGTTTCTTTCTGAGAGTTTTGCAACTGGTTTTCTAATTTTGAAATTTTTTCTCTTAACTCAGAATTCTCCAATCTGAGACTCTCAGTATTATCAGAGTCAGAGGCAAGATTCCTTTTCAGGTTTCTGAATTTGACTCTGATCTGTTGATACCTTTCCAGAATTTCATTTAGGCTTTCAGCAAGTTCAGCCTTAGTAAAGTTTATGGTAAAGTCAGGGAATACCTCTTCAGTGTCTGATTCTGAGTCTGAACCAGAAGCTTCACTGTCTTCTGATACGTTTGCCATGAGAGCTATGTTTGCTCTTTCATCATCTGATTCTGTGACAGCTTCAGATGTGTCAGAATCATCCCATGTAGCCATGAGGCTTTTCTTATTTTCCTTGAGAAACTTCTTTTTGGGCTTTTCCTTCTGAAGCTTTGGGCAGTCACTTTTGTAGTGCCCTTGCTCGTTACATTCATAGCAGATGATGTCTTTGTTGTTTGGCTTTCTGTATCCTGAAGAACCTTCAGATCTTGTGTCCAGAGGATGATTCTGACCTTCTGTATCTGGAGGAGGATTCATTCTGATCTTCTGGGATTTCTGAACTTCCTTTGTCTCTGCTTCCCCAGTTGGTTCACCCTTCTGGAGAGGAGAGACAATTCATCTTCTTCTGATGAGGATCCATCAGAGATTTCTTCTACAGCCTACAAAACTTTGGAGTCAGATTTTTTGTTAGATTTTAAAGCTAATGGCTTACCTTGCTTTTGAGGTTCGTCTTCTTCTAGCTCTATCTCGTGACTTCTGAGGGAGCTAACAAGTTCCTCCAGAGAGATCTTGTTGAGATCTTTGGCTAGCTTAAGTGTTATGACCATTGGCCTCCGTTGTTTTGGCAAGCTTCTGATGATCTTCTTAACGTGATTAGCAGTAGAATAACCTTTGTCAATAACTTTTAGTCCAGCAACAAGAATTTGAAATCTTGAAAACATAGTTTCTATAGATTCACTATCTTCCATCTTGAATGCCTCATACTTCTGAATGAGCACAAGGTCCTTGGTTTCTTTGAATTGAATGTTGCCTTCATGCGTCATTCTCAGAGAGTCAAACATATTCTTGGCAGTTTCTTTGTGTGACATTTTCTCATATTCTGAATATGAGATAGCGCTGAAGAGAATTGTTATGGCCTTGTGGTGGTTTCTGAATTCACGCTTTTTCTGATCAAACATCATTTTCATGTCTATCTTCTGACCACGTCCATCCACAGGATGCGTGTATCCATCAGTCACCATGTCCCACAGATCAGCATCATGGGCCAGAAAGAAACTCTCAATTTTGTCTTTCCAATAGTCAAAGTTTTCTCCATCAAAGACTGCAGGTTTACCACTGAATCTGTCCCTGTCTTCATTGTTGTCATTGCTGATGTTTTGGCTTGGTCCCACCATAGTGTTTTTCTGATGCTTGGATCTTGTACTGACACGGTTAAGTGTTTAAGCTCAGAACTAGGAGCTCTGATACCAATTGAAGATGTGAAAAACACAAGAAGGGGGGGGGGGGGGGTTGAATTGAAAACTTGGATCTAAAATAGCTTAATGACACAGTATTTTTATCCTGGTTCGTTTGATCTCAAACTACTCCAGCCCACCCGTCAAGGTGATTTCGCCTCTCTCCAACGAGGTCTTAATTCACTAATCTCAACAAGATTATAAAAGCTAATTTAACAACTGTTAAAGTCTTCTTGAGTACAACCACAATCTGGTTAATCTCAAGGATCTCTTTTACAATATGATTAAACAATACATGTTTTTGTTTTTCTAACAAAACGGTTTATCACAACTGTGATAAATTACACAGGTTTATAGCTTAGAATAAAGAATGAATTTGCTTGAGCTTGAATATGCATGGTTGGTGATCTTAGCAAAACTGTTGTGTGTACGTACGTGCTTCATTTTGCAAGCTTACTTGTTTATATAGGCAGTGTAATGACATTGATCATAATGTATGTTTAATGTCATTAACACACTTTCCTTTTGGAGAAGATCCTGTCTGAAGAAAGTCCTTGGAATTAATTATGTCTTAAATGTTCAGTAATGCTTCAGAGTCTTTTCTCCTTACTGCTGATGATGCTTCAGAATATTGATGACTTGGTTTGATATGTTCATGTTCAGAATCAGAGTTTACTATAATTGAGCGCAGGTTCTGGACACCAATCTTCAGTGTATAATCAGATTGCTTCAACTTGTAATAATTTATGGCTTATCTTCTGATGCTGATCTAATCAGAACTTCTGCATACATAAAACATATTTTTAAGGTGCATATTTGTTCTTTGTATTTAATTATTCTTTGTATTTGTTATCATCAAAACTCTAGCCTAGGGTTGTAGAATCAAACAATGTTCTAACAGTATTGTCAACCAACATATCAATATGTGGCAATGGAAAGTCATCTTTTGGACTAGCTTTGTTTAAATCTCTATAATAAACGCACATGCGAACTTTACTATCTTTCTTTGGTACTGGAATAATATTGGAAATCCACTTAGGGTACACTTATGGCACAAGAAAACCAACATTAATCTGCTTTAAAAGTTCTTCTTTAACTTTCACTGCCATGTGAGGGTGAGTTCTTCGCAACTTCTACTTGATTGGTTAGCATTCTGGCTTTAGCGGTAAATGATGTTCCACAATATCAGTATCCAAACCAGACATGTCTTGATAATACCAAGCAAAGATATCCACATACTCTTTCAACAATTCAATCAACATGTGTTTCACATCAGGGTGAAGCAATGCTCCAATCTTGACTTCTTTTTGATCTTCCTCTTAACCCAAATTGATTGTCTCCAATGGCTCTTTATACGGTTGAATGGTACTTTCCTCGCACTCAAGCAACCGTGAAACCTCTTTTGGGATTTCATCATATTCTTCTTCTTCAGAAACATATGCAAGATATTCAAAGTTGGGAGAGGATGCAGGGTAATTGTACTCAACGGGTTTTTTTAATTAATATGCACATATGTTTTATGATTGTTTTTAGAAGCTGACACATATAGCAAGTGATTATTCAGATTTATTTACAATTATTATTTATTTTTAAGGGATTTTTCTGATTACCATTTTCCAAGAAAAAACATAGAATAAAGACACAATTTGGGAATCAAAAACAACTTTTATTAATGATTTTAAAGATCAAAACAACATATATGCCAATACAATATCAATACTTTCACCTTGGGCAGAGCGAAAGATTTTTGAAAAGACTAACAAAAAAAAATTTACTTTGAAATGTGAATGCAAGAAGGAACATCAATAGTGATCCAATTTTGGACTCTGACTCCATGCTTCACGTAGTTCGGCATCTCTTGCTCTGATTCATCTTCCAGAATAGCGTTGATCATAGGAGTAGTTGGATGAAGATAGACTCCACTGTGAAAGATGTCTTGATATTTACCCAAAACAGACTTCGGCTTCATAATTTATTTCTTCATTGAGAAAGCCATACCAGTGTCATTCATGTTCACAGGAGGATCGATAACCTACCCCTACACCTTGTTAGGGCCTTTCTGCACTACCTGTTGCGGATCCTTAAATGAGGCCATACAATTATCATTCTTCCTTACATTATCAATGGACAAAGCTTGGAACTAAGTTCCAACAGCGGCTTCATCAGCTTCTATAATACTAAAGGAAGGCAAATGAGATATCAACAGAGCTTGCTCACCATTTACGATGACCACATTTCCTTCACGAAAAAATTTCAACTTCTGGTGCAAGGTTGAAGTAACAGCTCCTACTTCATGGATCCACAGTGGTCCCAACAAACAACTGTAGGCGGGAACAATATCCATAATCTGGAATAAGTGCGGACCTATGTGAATAGGAAAATCTAATTCTCCGATGACAGACTTCCTCAAACCATCAAAAGCTTTCACTATTATGCCACTTGAGAGCATGGGAGTTTCCTGGTACTTAAGGTTCATGAGTGTACTCCTTGGTATGCAACTCAAAGAAGAACCATTGTAAATCAGCACATTGGACAAAGAATCATTCTTACAATTCATAGAGATATGAAGAGCCAAGTTATGGTTCCTTCCTTCATCGAGAAATTCGTCATCACAAAAGCTCAGATTATTACAAGATGTAATATTCCCCACAACACTGCTGAATTGATCCAGAGACATGTAACTTTCCACATAAGCTTGATCCAACACTCTCATCAAAAATTCCCGATGAGTAGAAGAGTTTATTAGCATGGCTAGAATGGAAATCTTAGATGGAGTTTGCAACAATTGATCCTTGATCTTGTAGTCACTCATCTTGATAATTTTCAACAAGTCATCCATATCTTTTTCCAAAGCAGTGCCACTAGATTCCCCCAATACTTTCTTAGGTTCAGTACTTTCAATAACCCTTTTATCAGAATTAACATTCCCTCGAATGACAAGGGCGAAAACCTGACCACTTGGAGTTACCCGACTAGCTTCAGCAATATTCTTGACATCGGACAAAGGTTGGATAGGAATTTCCACACCATCTTTCAGGATAGTCACATTGTATTTATATGGCACAGCTTTGTCTGATTTATATGGGACAGGACCAGAAAAGCAAATAACCACTAGAGCACCAGCTAGCTTGCTATGGTACTCAATCTCTATAGGAGCGGGAACACCAAAACACGGTACAATAACATTCACCCCTTCTTCAAAATATTTAGGAATCATAGAATCATTATCGGAAAACATATCTTCTTCTAAAGAAAAGAACTCGTCAGTAGAAACATATTCATCATCAGACATGGCCTCGACCGAGCAATCTTCAATCATATTAACTCCATTGTAATCATCTTTGTTTCTTGTGACTTTGATAGTACCGTTGTCTAACAACAATTGAACACCTCTTCTTATGATAGAACAACCACGAGAATCCCTACAGCAAATCTGAAAAGACCCATAATGGTGTTCTTCTTGGCCATCCATGTGACAAAATGTAGCGTGCAGCTGCACCAAATCATCATTCATATAATTTACATCAAAAATCTGGAATTCACTAGGACATCCATAAACCATATTCACGTCTTCTTAGTACTCAACCCTTGGCCTAATTATGTGGATAAGACCTTCGTCCATCATTTCTTGAAGATCAACTCTTATTTTATCACACCCTTGGATATATGTACTGCAAATGCTACAACCAGCATGGTCGTGCGTATAGTAGCTAAATTCATAGAGATCGGCATGCATCTTCACCAAATCCCCTCTAACTAGGTTGATATTAAAAATTCGGAAGTCCCCAGGACAACCAACAACCATATTCACAGCATTTTCACCTCCATGTTTGGGTAAAGGATTATCTTTCACATTAGGACCAACATCTTTAAAGGATAAGAGGTTAGATCTCACCATCTTCTGTACCTCATATTTTAAGGGATAACAGTTTTTGATGATATGCCCTGGGGCTCCTTGATGAAAAGCAGAAGTCTGATCTACCTTATAATACCATGGTAAAGGTGAAGGTATAGCAGCGGGAGGCCTAGTCTGAACCAATTTTTTTTGAATCAAAGCCGGAAAAATATACGCATAGCTCTTTGGAATAGAGTCAAAATCCTCTCTCTTTTGACCTTGCCCTTGATTTCCTTGAGGAGGTGGCCTCTGATAGGCAACAGTAGTCAGAGCTACATTGACGGCTGGAATTACATAAGCAACATGTTGTTGGTACCGATGATGTGTTCTTGGTGGTCTAATTTTCATTTCTTCAACGACAACATTCATTTCACTTTCTTTCTATAAAACTCGTATGATGACTTCTTTGTTCCTTCGTCTTTCATCAAGCGTCCTTCCCTGACAGCTTATTCTAGACGAACACCCATGCTTACCATCTCAGTGAAATCACTCGACGCATTGGCGACCATCCTTTCATAATAAAATGATCCAAGGGTATTCAGGAAGACCTTGGCCATTTATTATTCTCCCATCGGGGGTACCACCTGGGCAGCTATCTCGCGCCAATGTTGCACATATTCTTTGAACGACTCCTTATCTTTCTGAGCCATTACTCTCAATTGGTCACGGTCAGGCGCCATGAACATATTATACTCATATTGTTTGATGAAGGCTTCACCTAGATCATTGAAGGTGCGGATATTGCTATTGTCCAAACCCATTTACCACTTCAAAGCATCACCCGTTAAACTATCCTGGAAGAATGAATAAGAAAATGTTGATCATCAGTATGGGTGGACATCTTTCTGATATACATCACGAGGTGGCCACGAGGACAAGAGTTGCCCTTGTACCTCTCAAATTCCAGAACTTTAAAATTGTTTGCCCCTGTGTGTTAGGAACTAAGCAGAGTTCACTAAAGTTTTATCCGAATAATTCTTTTCCCTGAAGAGCCTTCATTTCCTTCTGCATCTCATTGAATTGGTCCTGTAAGTCATCTAATCGATCATAGAAACCCACAGTTTCACTCAGTGGAGGAACGAGATGATAAACTTCATCATTAACAAACGGCATAACATTCACCATAGGAGGTGCAGTATAATGGATCTCATTTTTAGCAACAAGAGTAACATGCACCATATGAGGTGTAGGAATAACAGCAGCTTGAGAAAATGCAGCAACTTGAGCATCAAGATTGTAACCTTTTGGCGTGAAATTTTTAGGCATTCCCCACGTGTAACCCTGAGGCATACAGTTTTGAGCAGCAGTAACTGGAGTAACAGAAATGGGAACTGACGAAACTTTGGAAGAAACCGTTGTTTGTTGTGGCTGAGCAATATGAGGAGACGGAGGAGCAAGTGGATGCTGATTCTGAGCAGCCACCAACAATTCCATCAAAGCAGTCAGATTAGCCATACTAGCCTTCAAAATAGTAACTTCTTCATGCAGCTCACGATTCTCTTATTCAAGTTTCTCCATTTTCTTCCTGGAATTAGCCCGAGTATTATACCGGTGAGACGACTTGCTTCTGAACGGAGTAGAGAAACACAGTAACACACCTGGGTATGAACAGAAATGCAAGAAATATATGCAAAATTATGTATGATACGCAATGCATATGATTTATTTATCATTATTAATATTTCAAGGGACTCAAAGAATTATAGACGATTTGCAAACATTAAAGTACTAACACATTTTGAAATACTGAAAATTTCATTATAATAACTTCAGAGTGGGTTACAACTTTTAGTATAAGTTTCAATAATCCTAAGTACAAGAGCATAAAGATGGAATCTAAAATCCTAAGGAATCAAAGTTGATGGAGATCTCTCCACACATTGACGCTTTCCCATGTGCCTTGCAATTTGAGCCTTCAACTGCATGTTCTCTTCTGCATACCTGTCTGCGAATTCTTTCCAATCACCCGAGTCAGGAATTGAGCAACTAGGTAAGGACCAAGCTCTAGAGGAAAATAAATCCTCTTGCATCTCCATCATATCCACAACACAACTCTCAAGAATCTCAATCAAATCATCCTTCTCTTTCAATTCTGCTTGGTAGGTTATCTCTAAAGTCTGACACTTGTTCTTCTAGGCTTCCTTCTCCTGCTGCACTCTAACCAAGGCAAGCTGAAGCTCTTCCATATCTTCTAAGAGGGGAGGAGTAGTTTTCACAAACATATCAGGTATAGGTTCTTCAAGAGAATATGGCATCTTCAACTGAATTGCCCTTGCTTGTACCCACCGGAGATGAGGCTCCAAAGAAACAGCTCCTATTGGTCCCAAGTCTTTTCTACTCTTCCTATGAATATGGAGCCAAGCCTTTACAATTTCCTCCTTGGCTTCCTTATAATCCTCTCCTTCTTTGAGAAATAAACCACTTAGATGAATACTATTTGGCTTGTCTCTCATCGGATATCCAAGTTGACGACGTGCAAGAACGGGATTGTAGTTAATTCCTCCCTTTGTACCAAGAAGAGGTACATTAGGGAAACTACTGCAACTATCGACAATCTCCACGTCATAATAAGCCTGATGATACCAAACAATGTCAGAATGAGTGAGAGCCATAATCTTCGGAGCCCAACGAGGTTCCTTCTTGATATCCCAGAAAGCATCAGATCGAGGTAAGTGAGAAATAAACCACTGATATAACAAAAGCATGCAACAAATGATCATCCCCCCATGATAAAAGTCTCGAAGATGAATGGAATAATAAGTATCTCCTAATAATGTAGGAACTGGATTCCCAATCAAAAATATCTTGATGGCATTGACATCCATAAATTTGTCAACGTTAGGAAATAAGAACAACCCATATGCAAGCAAAGCAAAGATGGCCTCAAAAGCAACTGTACTCTTTATCCTAGCAAAGTAGCGAGCTTTCTCTAATAAAAACTGAGTGGGTAATCCTATTATTTTTCCTTTGGTAGTCATGTTAGCCTTAATCTCAAACTTCCCCAAATGAATCATGGCAGCAATCTCATGAGACTTGGGCTCTCCCTCTAAACTAGTGAGAGGAACATGATCGGTAATAGGTAAACTCAGTAGGTAAGAATACTCCTCCAATGTAGGCATCATGTGATAATCAGGGAAAGTAAAACATCGATAAATAAGATCATAGAACTGTACCAAAGTAGAAAGAATACCCTCCTTCATCTTGAGCTTCATAAGAGACACGATAGATCCATACTTCTTCCGAAAATCTGTAGAACTCTCGATCTCGGGAATCAGACTCATCAATTCATCTACCTTAGGATCCTTGAAACTGTACTTCTGAGTCTTTCTTTTTCCATAATCCATGGTCAAAAAGTACCTGAGATATTTGAAAAAAGTCAACTTTAAGTCTCTTGAAACAAATATTTTAAAGGATACTCATGAGTGCATGAATGCATGATGCAACAATCACACACAAGATCACAAACATGGGGGTTCATAAGTTCGACGTCACGAGCATGAGGTCAAAGGCACGACCCACAAGGTATGGACTAATAGTTTAACACCTGCCGAACAATGTTCTAAAAGGTTCCCAGAGTCTACATCATTCCTTCAGATATTACCAACATCTCGATTAACTCAGTAATCAGTAATATTCTCAGGAAAAACTCGTCTTAGTGTAGTATCACGTGACAACCACTTATGGATTACTCCTCATAGTTTCCGCATTACACTTAAAAGACCAAGATGGGTTAAGGGTCCTACGGTCCTCAGTTTCAGCAGGCTCCCAGGTCAAAAGTAGCATGTCTTCCCGATTACTCGATAAATGAAACTATAGTCAAAGGGGCCTCCACTGAGTGAGGGATCTCATGTCTCTTTTTTGGGAATTACTCCCTCAAAGTTAACATGACTATACCGCCTGTCCTATCTTAAGTTTGCCCAAGTCCGGGTAGAGGACTTATGAGAAATCACCAAGCACCCTGAAAACCAGGAAAATCCATACAATTATATATACATCACATAATATACAACAAACAATAGCACATACACAATATAAACGAATATAGGCTCAACCAACTTAGAGATGGACCAGCATTTGGTTGATTTGTCCCTAGTGAAGTTGCCATTTTCTGTAGCTGTAGAATTGTTGAGACTAAGCCATTAGATTGACTTAACTCGCACAGATCAAATAAAAATCGCCACCGCGCTTTATTGTTTCCAAAGTAATGGGAAAAGAGCGAATAACCCAAAAAAGAGGGGGAGAGAATCTTGGTACGGGGATTGGTTATGCAAAGGGAAGGTATTAGCACCCTAAACATCTATGGTACTCCACAGGAACCTCTTTGAAAATTTGTGTATTTTGGCTATAAGTGTTGTATAAAAATAGATGGTGGAGATGGGAATAGAAATATTTTTTACAATATTTGCACCCATCGCAGTTGCGAACCTTTAGTGCCTACGTACCACCTTTCGTGCAATAGGGGGTCAGGGTACTCATAATTCACCTTTAAAATTCTAAAACACAAGTCTGTTGGTTAATTTTAAGAGAAGAGACATCATCGTCATATCCGAGTGCAAGACATTCTTACTACCCACGATTATGAGAAAGGAGAATTTACATCATCTCAAAGTGGAGGATATAGCTTGGATTTTAAAATCAACAAATCCTCACTCAACACCCAAATGGAAAATACCTCACTTTTATACATATAGTAGAAGTATAATAGCTCGCATCACTACAAGAATTGACAAGAGTCTAATCTTTTGAGAAAAGTATTAAACTAAAAATCCAAAGTGGCAAAAATGGTTTGAATGAGTTTGATTGACTTTTAGTCTTCTCACAAAAAAATGTCAAAGTATATTAATGTTGATTAAAATTTGATTAAGAAAGGATTTTTGAAAATGCATGCACCTAAGTCCAAGTTTATTATGAAAGCGGTTCAAGTTAGAAAACAAGAAGAGTTTTGAAAAGGAGGGAGAAGATTTTGAAATTAAAGAAGATGGGAGGAGATGAAGGGACTATCCTAAAGAATAAGATAAAATATAGGGAAAAGAACCGACTAACCAACAAGAAGTCAACACTAGACATAATAAGCCAATGTAGAATTCCTATCCTTTGGATTGAAACCAAACAAGAAAATATATTAAACCTCTTAAGAATACCAAACTTCTGATGCATTAGGTTTTCACAGAAATTAGGCAGAGTAACGGTTATATACAGAGGAATTCCCAATCACAGATAAAGCATATAATCAGAATAACCGGCACACAAAGAAAATCAACCCAATGTCTTGGGGTAAACCCCAAAAACTCCAGACAAAATAATAATCAGAGCCACAAGGTCTTAAGGGTATTCAAGACTTCTAATCCTAAGACCAAGAGGTCCATAAATCCATAATGCCAAGGATAGTAACCAAATAGTCCATATAATCTTAAAGTTTTTATTGTTCAAGTTGGTTATTAAGTATCTTCAAAAAGAAAATGAAAGCTCAAGTGAGCAAAAATAAAAGTGACAAAGATAAAGCTCAAGTGAGCAAAGATGAAAATAGTATGAAATGAAAATGCTAAAATAAATGGTGCGTAAAAGTAAAGACGTAAAGTAAAAGCGTAAAATAAAAGTCAATTGTTAGTGACTTAAAAATTAGAGGTTAGTTGAATGACCATCTTGAAACTTGCATTTGAAAACTCATTAGAAGATGGATAAAATCAAAGCTTCTCAACAACAAGTTTCATTTTCTTTTTGTCAAGTATATCATTCATTTCAAGTATCCATGGTAACAACATATGATCAGCGATGTTTAAATGATTCACTTAGACAAAGCTTATGATGGTTCATTAGAGGATTGATAAGACCAAAGCCTCATAACAATGAACCTCGAGGTTATTGGATCCAAGGTTTCAAATTAAACATACTTGGGCTTGCAAACATAAGTTTGGGCCACAAACGATAATTTCTCGAATCGGGACAAACTTTTGCGCTATGTTAAGAAATCGTAAGTGGACTTATATAGAAGTCACACCTATTTTGAGGTCATTCAATAGCAATCTATGTACCATATGTTTGGAGAAATGATATGTAGATCATCCTCTAACAACATGTAGCACAAATAGA
Source organism: Vicia faba (assembly GCA_948472305.1). NCBI lineage: Eukaryota > Viridiplantae > Streptophyta > Magnoliopsida > Fabales > Fabaceae > Vicia > Vicia faba. The sequence goes on from OX451740.1 coordinate 266,980,045, forward strand.
AAAGAGATAAGATGAAGAGGGAGGATAAATATTTGAACCAAAGATTTTAATCAAACTATCATTAAAATCATTCATTCATTTTGGTGGAGTTAAACTCAACACCCAAGATCCAATGATGTTAATGAAGCTCGTGATCGAAAATCATATAGTTCAAGCTAAGCCAGAATATATTCAAAAATAAAATTGCATTTAATAAGCAAAATAAAAAAGTAAATGATTTTTAAATTGTTTTTAAGTGAAAATAAAAGGCAGAATAACAAACTATATTCAAAGTATCAAATAAAAATTTAAAGAAAACATAGAAAAGTCAGAGATAACCTCAAGTATTTTTACAAAAAAATTGGTAATTTTTTAAAACAGAAAAGTATTTTTTAGAATTATTTAAAATCACTTAAGCAAGTAAAAATGATAAGAAATAAAAAATCATAATAAAAATATAAATTTTTTTTCATAAAGTCAGAAATAAAGAAAATGATTTTTATGAATTTTTTTAGAATTTAAAAAAGATAAAAAAAAATATTTTAAATAATAAAAAAATCATTCAAAACAAAAGAAAATCATAAAAAATATCAAGTTTGAAAATAAAATTTTGAAAAAATAAAAAATGGAAAGGGAATATTTGAAAAAAAAATTGAGAATTTTTTTCATAACTTTTTAGTCAGAAATGATTTTATTATGAATTTTTGAAATCAAAACCCGTTAGTATACAAATCCAATGGATCTGGTGCGCTGTGCATATCATGATCTTTTTTGAAAATAATACCAAATCATTTTTTAATAATTAAAAGTGACTTAAAATATGGCGCGTTGGATAGAGTCTGAGTAATGAAAGTAATCAGATCCAATGGTCCTCAAGACGCGCATATTGCAAGATAAATGCAATGGATAAGATTCAAAAAAATTGCATGTCATACTATCATTGGATGAAGCACGACATGTAGGTCGTCTTCAACCTCCAGACGTTCTAAATTGGAGTTTCACAAACTGTAAAACTAGAGAACCATACTGGTACCATTAGGTTTGTCTCTTCAAGATGATTCTAATGGTACCCTTGCACCAAAGTTATATAAGTTGTGCAAGGCTGAATTTTGAGAAAACCAGAAAAAATAGAGAGCACGAAAATTCCAAATATCTCTCTCAATTCTTAATTAAAATGAAAACCGTGAGAAGTGTGAGAATTATATGGATGAGTAGAATAGAATAGGGATTTATTTGGTTCAATTTGGTTGAAAATTCTACCTGAGCGAAGTAGCAGAAGATTGATCTGAAACTGGACTTCGTTAGCACGATTTAGGACACTTCAAGGCTTGGTTCTTTTTCTGTTAGCTTCATCGAAGTTCAAGGATAAAGAATCAACAAAGAAAATGGATTGAAAAGTGGAGAAAAGATGAATGCGTAAACTTAGAAAAGTGGGTTATGCAGAAACTTTGGCAGAGTGATTTTAGTTGTCCAAGCTTGAGAAAATGAGAGGAGTGAGGTCCTCTATTTATAGGGAAGCAAATGGTGCAAAGAATTGAGAGGAAAATTGAAGTTTGGAGGGAAATTGGATGGATCCCGAAAGTGGAAAATGTGTAACTTCATGTGCATCAAAACTCAGCCAATTCCTGTGTTTTGATCTTTAGTTCAACTTTGGGAACTTTTTTAAACATATTTAAATAAAAAAACGCGTGCTAATTTGGTGTTTAGAAGTTAGATTATGGATTTAAAATTTTAATTTTGAAGGAAAATTCAATTTCAAGTAGTTGACTTTAAACTCATGGTGTGCATGATTTAGGGAACCTTAGAACCTGATTCTTGATGCATTGGAAAGATGAGGTAAAATTCTTTATAATGTGCCAAGAAAGAGATCATTTGGATGCTTGAGCTAGAAGTTGTGCTTGGTCAAAATCAGGAAAAATGTGTTGACTTTTATACTTAGAAAAAATTCTATCTTTTTCTTTAAAAAATGACATATAATGTTTTGATTCCAAACAAAGTCTTCTTCAAAAATTTTACTTTGATCAATGATTCTATCTTGAAGTGGACTCCTTAAAGAGTATTGTGAAACTTGTATCACTTAAAATTTCCAAATATTGGACAAGTTATGATCCTTTGAATTTGAGGAAAATCAATAAGGTGACCTATAATCTTTTGAGCTCTTAAGGAATCTTCTAACCATTTTCAAGTTTTGCACATAAAATAAGAGTTGAAGTTCACACTCTTAAGATCGTTATGGAAAAAGAATAGGCTCAAGGAGATAAAAATTGATCAAGTTATGACCCTTTAAAGTCACATAAGGGAATTTGATGGCCTATCTAGAGGACTTGTAATCTTTCTCAATCATTAGTGATCTTTCACACAAAATTTACTTGAACCCTTTGAAGTTATTTGTTGATAACCCTTTTCAGAGAAGCATATCTTTTGAATCAATCAAAAATCTCAAAAGATGGACAAGATATATCCCTTAGAAGTCCAAAACCCTAACTCCTAGAGCATCAAAATGACTTGGGAACCCCTTTCAATTTTGACAATCTTTCTTGTAAAAATACTTTTGCTATGTGAAGCGAAGTTGTTGTGGATGATAATAAGAACCTATAGTAATAATAACCACTTCCAAATTTTGAGAATGGAGGGAGATATGCAGTTGTGATCAAGTAATCAAGAACTTGTCCAATTAGGTCAAACTTCTTTAATCAATTCTTGCATCTCTTGGCTTTCTTTGGAAAATTGAAGTATGATGAATCATTATAGACCTTGCCATGACATTATTTTATATCACTCTCAATGATGAAGCTTAAATCTCAATGAAGATTTGTTGAAGAAGGCATTGAAATAAACTCATGAACCTATGAACCAACCTGATGAAGTTTGTTGTGCCATCACCTATAGTACCAACATTTATAGAGCAAAAATTCATTATATTTGTTAGTTAAAAGTCAATCAACACAAGACATATATGACCACAATATACAAATCAAAGTGCTTGGTGATCCCTCATGAGAAAACCTAAAGATAAGGAGAAGAACCAAACCCTAGTGTGATCTTGATATGATTGGGTTGATATGAGATGAGAGAGGAATCTTAGGGGCAAAAATTGGGGTATAACACTACCTACCAAAGGCTGATGGATCGGATATTTGCGAGCCAAATTGGAAGAAACTTGGAGGTCTATATGGTCGATATGGTAGTGAAAACAATCTCGAAGAAATGACATGTTGAAGATCTCACAAAGACTTTTGTATCAATAAAGAGCCACAACACGAGGCTGAACCTAGACAAATGTATCTTTGGGGTACAAGCCGGAAAGTTTTTAGGGTTTATACTGATAAACCGGGGAATTGAAGCTATCCCAGATAAATGCCAAGAAATTATTGACATGAAAAGTCCATCTTCAAAGAAGGAGGTTCAACAGCTAACCGGGAGACTGGTTGCCTTATCACGATTTTATCATGTGCAGGTGACAGATCAACTCATTTCTTTGCAGCTCTCAGAAAGTCCAAGGAGTTTGAATGGACGGCGGCATGCGAAGAAGCTTTCCAAGATGTGAAGTGTTTGTTGTCTTCCCCTCTGATCCTGGAAAGGCCCAGAGAAAACATACCATTAATCCTGTACTTAGCCGTATCTGACAGGGCCATGAGCTTCGTACTCGTACAAATGGGAAGGATAGATAGAGACCAGTTTGCTTTGTTAGAAAGGTTCTCAAAGGAGCTGAAGTCTAATACCAGAAAATTGAAAGATTAGCATTAGCGCTGGTGACAATAATAAGAAAGCTAAGACATTACTTCCAAGGCCATCCGATAATAGTGAGAACCAAATTTCCAATAAAGCAAATTTTGAAAAATCCAGACTTGGCCAGAAGAATGGTTAAGTGGGATGTAGAATTATCCGAGTATGACATTGAATTCACTCCAAGAACAAGCATCAAATCCTAGGTATTAGCTGACTTCCTGGTGGAATTAAGTGCACTATCCCCTGACGACAGCCCAACCAGGTGGATCCTCCATGTAGACGGATCCTCGAACTTTAAGGGAAGCACGGCCGAGATCATCCTTGAAGGGCCAGGAGAGTTCATACTCGAATACTCTTTGGCTTTTAATTTTCAGACTAGCAATAATCAAGAAGAGTATGAAGCATTGTTAGACGGAATAAGGTTATCTAAGGAGATTGGAATAACCCATCTGATGATTAAAATAGACTCACAACTGATATTTGGGCAAGTAACTGGAGAGTATCAAACAAAGGATCCCACTTTATTAAAATATGTACATACCACATTGAGATTATCCAAGATCTTCTCTGAGTTCAAGATCAAACATATTCTGAGAGAAGAAAATGTTTGGGCTGATGTGCTAGCCTAGCTTGCCAGAACCAAAGGGTCGGGACTGAATAAAACAGTGATACAAGAAATCTTTGCGAAACCGAGCATGGAGCAAGAAGAAGCCATGATTGTCAGGAATCTAACCGGATGGATGGCCCCAATAGTTCAATACCTAACACAAGGGAGTTTACCTGAAGAGAACAATGAAGCGTAGCACATAAAAAGAATATTTGCACGACATCTTATAGTTTCTGACAAGTTGTATAAGATGGGCAGATCGACACCCATGTTGAGGTGTGTAGCAGAAGATGAGATTGAGATGGTAATCAGAGAGGTCCACGAGGGAGCGTGTGGCATCCATAATGGCATAATGGCTTTATTAGGAAAAATCCTCAGAGTTGGGTACAACTGGCCTCGTACGTTACAAGACTGCACAAACTTGTTCAACAAATGTGAAAAAATTTAGGTATACGCACCCTTTATACACTCACCACCTGAGTTATTACATTTTATCTTCTTTCCATGGTTGTTTTATCAATGGGGAGAGTACATCTTGGGTCTATTCCCAATCTCTCTGGGTCAACTCAGGTTCTTAATAGTGGCAATCGAATACTACATAAAGTGGGTATAAGCAGAAGTTGTAGCTTGTATCACGGCTAAAAGGGTACGAAGATTTTACTGGAAGAATATCATATGCAGATTTGGTCTACCAAGAGTCATCGTTTTTGATAATAGAACTCAATTTACAAGTACTTCTGTTATGGAATTCTGTAGAGATCTAGGCATCCATAACATGTTTACATCAGTAGAACATCTATTGGCAAATGGTCAAGCTGAAGAAGCTAATAAGATGATATTATCTGGGATGAAAAAGAAGCTGGATCAATTCAAGGGCATGTGGTCTGAGTACCTCCACGAGATTTTATGGTCATATCACAAAACACAACATTCAACTACCCAGGAAACTCCCTTTCGAATGGTATACGACGCTGACGCGTTGATCCCTGTAGAGATCAACACTCCAACATGGAGGTGAGAACACTTCTACCAAGATGTCAACCAAGAAGACTTGAACAACTTGGTTGACTTACTCGATGAATTCAGGGAAGTCTCCCATATCCGAGAAATCACAGTAAAGGATATACTGACGAAGAAGTTTAACTTGAAGGAAAGACAAAGACTTTTCCAAAGAGGCGACTTGGTCCTCAAACGAACCACTGATCCCAAAAATAAGGGAAATTTATCTTCTAATTGGGAGGGCCCATTTTGAGTCCTCTAGAAGCTGAACAATGGGGCTTACAAGCTAGAAATTATAGATGGTGTAAAAGTTCCTAGGACTTGGAATATATCTAATCTTAGGACTTATTTTAGTTAAGATTATGTAATTCAAACTATGAATTAATGTAAGGGATGCACTCTTTTCCCTTGCAAGGGCAGGGGTTTTTAATGAGGCTCCCAGGTTCAAACATCTTTGTAATGCTCTGATAAGGACTAAGTCGATGTGCACTCTAAGCCTCTCGCACAGTTCACCTCACCTCCGAGCAAGAAGGTTTGACCGGACTAAGTTAATGTGTACTATAAGCCTCTCGCACAGTTCACCACACCTTTGGGCAAGAAGGTTTGGCCGGATTAATTTTTAGATGTGCACCCTAAAGCCTCTTGTAATAATCAAACCTCGCCAAGGCTCTCAAACCGTTCTAGGTGCATCCTTGCACGGGGCACTGACAAAACCCAATAATAAGAACCCAGAGCTCATCAAAAGACTAATGGTTAAAGCCGATTTCTTGCAAAAATCCTATTGAAAGGATAAAAAACTATACATACATCCGGTTGGCATCATAAAAAACCAAATAGTGAGCCTTCCTATAATGGTAAAGGGGTACGACTTGAAAGACAGGTGAAAACAAACACTTGGGGCTCTTAAGTCCAGAACCACTAATAAACCCAAGCGTGCTAACCCAGATGACCCAAATATGTCAAAAGAGGAAGCTTGCGAATATAAATCCTAGTGTTTTCATGATCAAACACTCAAAGTCTTATGGACTTCGTGTCCGAGGGGCTTTTTTTTTTAAATTGGTATGAAATCAAAAACCAAAAAGAAAAACAGAAAATAAGTCTGATAAAGGCATTAGAATAAGGCCATAAGATGCGAAATCAAAAACATAGTGCCTAAAGGAGAGAAGTCATTACATAGAAAGGGGGGACGAAACCACACTCCCAAAAAAAATTACATAAATGCATCCTTATCGGATGACTAACAAAACCAGATAGAACTAAGCAGCTGACTTCTCCTAAAGGTTATCATGGTTACCATTCTCCATACCAGAAGGGTTATCATGGTCTGATGGAGGAGCTCGAGTCTTCTCCCCTTCCTCAAGATCTACAAGGTGGCCATCCTACACCACCTTCAAATAATCCATCTCGGACAAGTCCAGATCTGGATAAAGGTATAACGCCTGATCGTTGGCCTGATCAAAGGCTTAATCCACGACAGAGAGGACTTCCATCTAGGACTTCTTAAGAGCCTTTTTAAGATCATCATTTGAAGTATTCGCAAACTTAATCTTGTCGATGAGTTGGGTAAGGTACTTCCTTCTCTCCATCTATAAGGCCTCCCTTCAAGGCTTCTCCTTCAAAAGGCTCTTATTCTCCTCCAAAAGGCTCTTCTCCAAAGAAGTTATCTTGTCGGATACCTTCTGGTCATCCTTCAAGTCATTTATATCATTATATAGCTTCAACTAATTTAGCTCGAAGTCATCCCCATACTCAAACAAACCCTTTAAGAAAAAAGCACACCTCATAACGTAGGAGCTAATGTTCTGAAACATCTTCTAATGACCTATGGACGTCACCTTATTAACATCCTAATCCACTTTGAGATGGTCATAGAAGAACTTGATCCCATCAAAGATGTTGGAACAAAACGTAAATTCCCCGCCCGGGCCGGAAGCTCCCTCCGTGGAGTCCCTCATCAACAAAGCAATTTCTCTATCAGCCCGACAAACATTGCTACTCATCAAGGTCTTCAGTTTCTTAGGAGTGCCCAGATGATCCTCCTCAGGAATAAGGGGAATTTAATATTGGGGCTCAGTTGAGCCCACAATCGCCTTGGGGCCCGTCTCCCTCTTCCTTTTTCAAAGACGAGTTTCAAGGCCGGTGAGGATCGATTTGGATGGAGTGGCCCCTCCAGCCGCTTTTGTTGCAGCACAGGAAGCCTGCATCAACTTCTTCTGCTTGGAAACACTGATATTAGTCATCTTGTCTCCAAAAAAGAAAGAGGGGAAGGAATTCCGCATGGAACAATATGAAGCTTATGGTATATCCACTGAAGGAATAAAATACAAAACATTTACCAAGGAAATCTGGAAGTTCTTTATCACTCAAAGGCATCAATTCCTTCACCCTCATCATTCTAAAAGAGTCAAGGACTTCCAGAGACTGGATCTCTAGCTCACTTAATTTCTCAAAGGAGAAACCAGAAATCGAAAGGGGATCCTGGGTCCAGTAATGAGGGAAGCGGGGGTGACCGTCCAGGGCCAACAACACTTGCAGGCACCATGACCCACACTTAACCCGAATGAAGAGGTCTTTAAAACCTTTGTAGTTGGTGGTGTAAACTTGGATAAAACTCCTCTGAGAGATTCCACTAATCTGAACCCAGCTGTGTTTCACGAATCCCTTCACCAAGAAGAATGAAAAGAATAAACCCACAATAAGGATAATGTTCAAAGCCTCACAAACTCTTTCATTTATGAAAACCCAACTATTAGGTCGGAGTTGAGAAGGGGACACATTCATGAATTTCAGAATGTCTACTTCAAAATTTGAGAAAGGGATACGAACTTGGAAATCCTCCAACACTCTCGAATAGAAATAAAATAACTCCTCCTTAGAAGTATTAGGACGGAGAATTCATACTCGCTCTCCAAGAGTTTGCGCCTCCAACTGGACGTCATCTTCGTTCTCGATGGAAGAAATATCTCTCAGAGAACGAAACTTACCTATCTCCACTTCATCAAAAATTCTAGTCTTATAACCCATTACTTCTACATCAAAAGGGGCGGAGGTTTCCATCACCATCTCAACAGAACCGGAGGATGAAGAAGTGGAGTCAGAATCTCTTTCATAAATGAATATCTTGCTAAACTTTATTCATGAACCAAGTATATTAATCTACACTTAAAGTAGTTTGCATCTCTCGCATGCACTCATCCCATAAATCATTTATTTCCTCGGCATTTGTGAGTTTTATAACATTACCAGTACAGTCACACTCTCTTATGATAACCATCCTTATGAAAAAATAGTAGGAGATAGGAATTAAAAAAGAAATTAGAAGAAGAGAAATACCTGGTGAAAGCATGATTTGTGTATGAAAAATATTTTCTGATGAGGAAAACATTACAAGAAATGAAAACGGTAAAGAGTAAGGGGGAAAGGAGGAAAACTAGGGTTTAAATAAATACATTCAATGAATAGTGAAATGAATTGGGAATAGGCACTCAATAAAATCATCATTATTATAGAAAGAGAAAATCTCTACAAAAGATCGCAACTCATCGCATGCCAGCCACATAACTAAAAGTACGGTCCAGTTGAAGGGTATGTTATGGGTTCTTCATGACCGAGCACCTCATCCCATAAAAAGGGCTCGTGCTAGGGGGGCTTTTTATATCCTCGGGAACTTCAATTGGTAGCCGAGACCTCAAACTAGATGAAGCATAGCGAGGAAGGTACCTTAAGAACCCGGGTTCACGAAATAAGCATAGCTCCGGGTAGGGTCAATAGTTACGGCCGGGATCCTTGTCCGAGAACCACTCTCTAGGACGTGACCTAAGCATCAGTGGAAAGGTCTCATGTGGATCCCGGACATAAATCCAAAATGGTCTCCAATTCATTAACATCAGTGTTACAAGAGATTAATTACGCCAATCATGGTTGACGGTGGACGTTGCCAAATAAACGTAACTGAGCAAAATGAAGAGTCACTTCATAAATGTAGCTCTTAAAGGATGTCTATAAAAGGGGCTCCCAACAGAGGGATAAGAAAGACACTTATTCTTGAGATAATATGCACTACAAGTGTAGCTCTTAAATCCCCAATCATACCTACATAAATTTACCTTTGAGGCTTTCCCTATTCCTATAGGGAAGCTACTCATTTAGTGTTCCTACATAAGAACACCATCCAAAAAGTTGATATAAGAGAAATGTTCAAGAGCAACTCCATAAACCCTAATTCTTGTTTATTCAACCCTTTTTCTTCTTTTGATCTTGAGAAAGACCAAGACACAATAGATGCAAATTGACTATATGGATCTTGCTACTCCTTTTTGTTATTTATCTCCAAAGTTTTTGAGCACCGTCAATTTAAAACTATTGAAACAAGGGACTTCAATTGTAATTCGTCGTTCTCGTGCTACTTTCTTTACATTCATTATCTCTAAAGGATCCCTTGTGTTCTTTATCTCTAGAGGACTTCACTTGGCCACAATTACCACTTGATTGTCTTGCTTGAAAACCCTTAAATTAACCAAGGATATCGGAGGACAAACCCGCGGTTTTTCCGGATGAAAACCCATACAAAGCTCAACCCAATAAACAATTGGAAACTATCAATCCTCGTCTAGATGGCACCCCAACAGAACATCATCACAATTTAATGTCAGTGTGTATGCATAAGTTAGAGGTTGAAGATGAAGAGAAATGTAGGTTGATTTTATGGTATCACCAAGTTATGAATGAGGCATGAATGAGTATTTATAGTTTTGGAACTTTTAGGGTAAAAAGGGAAAATTCAGAGTTAAAAAGATTTGAAAAAATTGACCAAATAATCAGTATGTGTCGACCTGTATAGGTATATGTGTTGATTGAACTGAGACAGAGGCTACAGGCTTTAAAATTCTAGCAAATGTGTTGACCTGAAAAATAGATGTGTCTACACATAAAATAATATTTTATGCAATTTTCAGAAATGCTTCAGTATGTATCGACCTATGCAATGCATGTGTCGACCTAAGACTTACAGAAGCTACAGACTTCAAAAATTAGTTACATGTGTCGACCTGAAAAGCGGATGTGTCGACACATGTAGTAGAAAATTATGAAGAAACTTCTTTTTTAATGACTTAGATCAATTTCAAAATGATTTTTAATGACTCTTAAGACCTCTAATGCAGAGGAGTTCCACAAGACATAAGTATACCGTCCAATATACAGAAGTGCTAGCTTTTCCTAGTTTTGACATCATGCAAAACATTTGATGAAGAAGTTTTACTCACATACTCCCCCTTTTTGAAGATGAAAAAACTTGGGAAGACAATGCATTTCTTGTATTAGAAGGCTCCCCCTAACTTTGTGCTTCCCTACTTCGACTCGCATATGCTTCTCCCACTTTGAGAAGATAATAAAGAAAGATAGAAAACCGTGAGAAGTATCATAGTTCCATAGCAATACTAATATATCATTCATAGACTATTTTTCATAGAAGAGCAACAATCACATATCCCCATATATATATGTAATGATGCAAAATTTTAGATAATGGGCAAACAACATGACAACAAATGTAATTAAATTCATATAAAATAAACAAGCAGGAAATAGCAGTATTATCAAGTTGTTTTTGTAGCATCACGATCATGTAACGCTTCATAGTGGGACTCCCGATGTCGCACACGCATGTGCCTAGCATAGAAACAAGAATATGTCGCTACTAAAACCACAGTGAAGACATTTTTCATGCCATTTAACCAAGATAACAAGAAGTAAATACAGCAAAAATCATGCATACAAATAACTCAAGCACAAGTGCTAGAAATAACGGATAATTAAACGTGCATGCTTGCATAATAAGAACAAAGTTGTACAAATGTGAAAGAATTAATACATGAAGTCATTATAAGCGTATGGATCAAGAATGCACAATGGTTTTCAATCGAAATTTTTTGGAAATGAACATTCATGGTTTTCATCATTTGAGAAGTGTCAAGCATTTTTGGAAGTAAACTAGTAACATGCTTTAAGGAAAATATTACTTTCAAGGAGAAATTGAAACGATATTACCTCACTCTTGATTGAGATTAAAGTTGCACTCACATGATGTAAAAGACTCAAACACAAAGTTAGAGTGAAAATATAAAGTGCAAGCAACAAGATATAACTAAGCAACATTTGAGATATCAATCATCCCCAATTCCCCACGTATATTTTCTAAAGGTTTGGTTGCGAGTAGTTAATTGAAAATGTCAGCAAGTTGATTTTTACTATCAACATTCTCAAACACAACATCCCATTTTTCAACACGGTCATGAAGGAAGTGGTGACGTATCTCAATATGTTTAGTGCGTGAATGTAGTACACGATTTTGGTTAGATTAATGACACTAGTGTTGTCACACATGATAGGAATACATGAAAGTTTAATATCAAAATCAAGTAGTTGTTATTTAAGCCACAAAATTTGTGCACAATAACTACCTGCTGCCACGTATTCTGCCTCGGCGGTTGACAAAGAAACGAAAACTTACTTTTTGCTATGACAAGTTACCAAGGATTTTTACAACATGTGACAAGTTCCACTAGTACTCTTCCTATCTAATTTTCAACCGGCAAAATCAGAATCAGAATAACCAGCTAAGTTACAATAGTTTCCCTTGGAATACCAAAGCCCAAACTTAGATGTACCAATGAGGTATCTAACAATATGATTAACCACTTTTAAATGGGATTCCTTAGGAATGGATTGATATCGTGAACACATACAAACGCTAAACATAATATTTGGCCTACACGTGGTAAGATAAAGAAGAGATCTAATCATACATCTATACCTTTTTACCTTAACACCCTTACGCTTTTCATCTCTATCTAAGTTACCGTTTGTCGCCATAGGTGTGTCAATTTCCTTTACACCATTTGTGTCGAATCTTTTGAGCAATTCAAGACAATACTTGTTTTGACCTACGAATGTTCCTTCATCAAGTTGCTTAATTTTTAATCTGAGAAAGTAATTTAACACCCCCACTAGACTCATTTCAAACTCTCCCTGTATAAGCCTAAAGAACTTCTTGACAAGATGCATATTAGTATATCCAAAAATGATATCATCAACATAGATTTGAACTAGTAAAATATGATTTCCTTGACGTTTAAAAAATATTGTAGTGTCTACATTCCCTCTAGTATCCTCGCTCTAGCAAAAACTTACTAAGTCGGTCATACCATGCCCTAGGGCATTGTTTAAGACCATACAATGCATATTTTAGCTTGAACACATGACTAGGAAAATCATAATTTTCAAAATCGGGAGGTTGATAAACATACACTCTTCACTTATGTATTCTTTAAGGAATTCACTTTTTACATCCATTTGATATAATTTGAAGTTCTTAGAGCATGCATAAGCTAATAAAAAGTATATAGCCTCAAGTCGGGAAACCGGAGCATAAGTCTCCTCATAATCAATGCCTTCATCTTTGTTATACCCTTGAGCCACAAGACAGACCATATTTCTTATTATCACACCATGGTCATCAAGATTATTCCTAAATATCCATTGAGTGCCTACAATTTTATGATTTTATGGACGAGGGACAAGGTACCAAACGTCATTTCTTTCAAATTGATTCAATTCTTCTTGCATGGTGTTGTACCCCAAAATTTGCCCTCCCATATTCTTCAAGGTTTGCTAAGATTATGCTTCAAAATCTCCCAAGAGTTGCACAGTCCAATTGCCTCCTAACAGTCAAAAATTAGGGTTTTGGTTCTGGCAAAGAAATTGAAGTTTCCAAGGGTCCAAACAAGTACCACATGCCTACATACATTGTCAAGCATCCATATGCCAAGTTTCAAGACTCACAGCACTAGATTGCACAGTCAAAAACCCTAAATGCTTCACAGTCAACTGTAGGGGCAAAATGGTCATTTGACAGTCAAAAGTCAAAATTTTTGGTCAACATCTTATTTTGAAGCCACAAACATCATTTGATCAATTCTTGATCATGATTCTCAAAGCATGGCTCAAAAAGTCTCAAAATGCAAAAGTTTCTATTTTTGGACAGTTGAAAAAGTCAACTGCAAATTGACCAGGGCATAACTTCTTCATGGTTTATCAGAAAAATCCCATCCAAATCTCATTTTGAAGATAATGACATTTCCTACAACTCATCTTCACACTTCAAGTCCAATAAATTCTCTCACAAAAAGTTATCAATTTCAACATTATAGGTCATTTTCAAAAGTCAACAAAAAGGCATTTTAAGTCAAAGACCATAACTTGAGATTGGTAAATCAAAATGCCATGGGACCAAAGGAATTGGTTAGAGGACTTCAATACCTTTCCAAAATGTCCAAGAACATGATCAAAGCTTACAAATTGAGCAAGATATGCATTGTAGAAGTTGGGAAATTTTTGGGAATTTTGAAAAGTCAACTTTGCATAAAAGGTTTCAAAAATGCTAATGGGCCTCAATTTCTTCCATGAATCATTACCCAAAGGCCATGCACGACCCATTGACCTCCAAGGGAGTTATTTTATCATTTTTGATTAATTATTTGAATTTTTATTATTATTAATTCACTTAATTAAAATTAAATATGAAAAAATAGCAAATAATACCTTTCAAATCTTTTTGTGCAGAGAATTCACTCATTATGTGCTCAATATTTCGTGCATCATTCAAAAAGGAAAGATTCTACATGATTGGCAATGATTGGCATAAAAAAGGATTGAAAAAGATTGGATTTTATATGATTGGAAATCAAATATCAAAAACATGAATGCATGGATTATGGGCTGGTTTTCTTAACCTAATTCACGCACTTACTTATGCACAAGTGAAACCTATTCCATAGAACACAGGAGGCTGCGCAGAAAACCAATAACAAACTTGCAACTTTCACCTAAAAACCTTGAAACTGTTTTCACACCTAGAGGGCGATTGAAGGCTTGTAAAGTATTCCAATACACTCCTGACACTACTAGGAAGCATTTGCAATCAAATCCAGGCCTCCATACCCAAAGTAGTGGTAGAACGATGTCTCACTTTTCATAGATTTTTTCATTATCGTGTTTTAATTTCCAGGCATTGTTCATGCATTTTAATTGTTGATTTACACTAATATGGATATGCTGAAGCTAATGACATAACTCAATTGAATTATCAAGCCCTGTATCATGATTCACCATTAACGATTTCTAGGGTTGCAGAAGCTTTGAATTGGGGCTTTCCCCATATGGAAAAATTGGGCCACCAAACTGGTACCATTGAAATCAGGGCATCCAGACGAATCATTTGACCACCTCGCGCCCTTTTTATAATTGACCATGCTCTAATCGTTATTTTTATGCATTGCAGTTAGTGGGGGTTTAAAACCCCCGATATTTGGTGTTATTTGCAGAAACAAAAGGAAGACGATGCTAGCGTGTCCAAGCATGACTGGATGATTCAAATATTGGCGCGTGATTTCTTGCTTTATGCCACTAGCGCTTGTTTTCTATTATATTATTTATGTTCTATTATAATAACAAAGAGACTCAATAGCCTGGATGGTTGATTAGCTGGCTTGCATGTACTGGGACCTGGGTTCGATTCCCAGGTCCCCTTATATATTTCATAATTTTTCCATTAACATGCTTCCATGCAGTGCACGTCCCAAAGACCATCATGCACCCTCACCTCCTAGCTTGCCACGCGCCCAGAAGCTCCAATCTGAAGGCCACCAAAGAGGCTCACCATGTACCTCAGTCAACCATTCCACATGCACGCGCCAGAAAGTCAAAAAGGGCCTGGAATTCAATGGGCCTAAATGCTTCAACAAACCTCCCAAATTGGGTCAGACACCCCCATTGTTTGTATTTTTTTTCTCTCCTTTTCTTTTCTTTTAATTATTTTAATTGTTTTCTTTTAATTCACAAAATATAATTTTCATAATAAAAAAATCAGACATCAAAATATGTTAATTAATTTATTCATTAAATATTTTTGTAAATAAATTTTAATAATCAATTTAGTAAAATTAGGTTTCAATTTTAATCTTTTCTTAAATAACTAAAATATGTAGAAATTAGGTTTTTAGCATTTTTATTCTTTTTCTTAATAAATAATTTCTTATTATTATTATTATTATTAATTATTAATTATTTTGTAAATACCCATGTAATTAATTAACTAGTGTAAATTAGGTTAAAACTTGAATATTTTTCTTTAACAATTAAAAATAATTAAGAACTAGGGTTTCATTTAACTCCTAATTTTTAATTAATTTCCTTTATTAAATACAAAAAAACATTAAAAAAAACAATTTATTTTCTTAATTTTAATAATTAATTAACTTTTAATTTCAATTTATTCTTTAAAGGGTCCAACGCCCTCGAACACTCGATTCTAATTTCTTTTCGCGCGTTTGTTCTTATTTTTCGTTTTAAATATTATGTAATTGCTCAAGTCTTGTAATAGTAATTAGGAATTTATTTATTTTCCGCATTTTTATTCAAAACGGGTCTTTGTTAATTTGGCGATGTATAGACCCGCGCCTTGTAATAGCGTAGGACTTTATTTTCCGCACCCTTAAAACTGCTAAACTTTGCATGAAAGAATGAATGGCCTAAATTAAAAGCAAGCGTAGATCACTGTAATGCATGACAAGATAAAACATAACTGAAAACAATACACAAATTCACACACCACTCTTAGGGTACGCCTCACTGTTGCCTTGCCCCTCGAAACGTGGTCGTTGAGTATAGGAAGTTTTAGTAAGTCCTTATGTCCATGACCCATGGCATAAGGGTAGCTTCTAAGGTGTCCTACTATTGCTCCGGTGACCACACTGTCCCTAAAAAACGAATTGACCTGAACACCTCCAACGGTGGTGCTACCTACCTCTCAATGGTGGGATGGCACTACCTTAAGGACTTATACACAGCCTAATTCCTTAGGGTAGGTAGATGACTCATGGATACTTGCTCTTTTCAAAAACAAACAAAAATCTTTTCACACCGACACTTTCAAAAAGCTTTCAAAACAATTTTCAAACACTCTTGAGGACAGATACAAGAGTTATTCAGAAATCTTTAAACGAAACTTTTTCAAACCCACTCACACTTTGAAAAGCAAACACTTTTGAAAACACAATGAGCAAGTATCTAAGAGCCCATGGATAACCATGGATAGAAAGGGTGCTAACACCTTCCCTTTCTATAAATCTACCTCCCGAACCGAGAAACTATCTCATAAGGAATTTTGCTGTGATTTTGTCCTGTCCATGTTGGAGAAAATAAAAGACGGTGGCGACTCTTGCTTTCGTGACATTTCGCGAACCAGCGTTAAACAGTCAGTTCCAGATCCACCGATCACACATGGCCGTAAGCCAATGCTCATCAAGTAAGGCATCTTGTTGTACCCCAAAATTTGCCCTCCCATATTCTTCAAAGTTCGTCAAGAATCATCTTCAAATGGTTCAAGATTACTCAAGGATTGCACAGTTCAAATGCCTCTTAAGCCAGTCAAAATTAGGGTTTTGTTTCTTTCAAGGAATTTGAGGTTTTCAATGGCTAAATCAAGTCATATGGGCCTATGTACATTGCCAAGCATCTACATGTCAAGTCTCAAGGCTCACAGTGCCAAATTCCACAATCAAAAGCTCCATTTGCTTCAAAGTCAACTGCAGGGGCAAAATGGTCATTTTGCAGTCAAAAGTCAAACATTTTCGTCAACATCTTATTTTGAGTCCACAATCATCATTTGATCAAGTCTTGATCATGATTCCACAAGCATGGCTCAGAAATCATCAAGATGCAAAAAACTACTATTTTTGGACAGCAGAAAAGTCAACTGTATCTTGACCAGGGCATAAGTTTTTCATGGTTCATCAGAAAAATCCCATCCAATGCTCATTTTGAAGGGGATGACATTTCCTACAATCCATCTTCACATTCCAAGTCCAATAAATGCTCTCACAAAAAGTTATCAATTTCTACATTATAGGTCAAATTCAAAAGTCAACAAAAATGCACTTTAAGTCAAAGACCATAACTTGAGATTGGTAAAGCCAAATGACATGGGACAAAAGGCATTAGTTAGAGGATTTCAATACCTTTCCAAAATGTCCAAGAACATGTTCATATGATAAAAATTGAGCAAGATATGCATTGGAGAAGTTGGGAAATTTTTGTGAATTTGCAAAAGTCAACTTTACTCAAAACACTTTGTTTTTGCTAATGGGCCTCAAATTTCTTCTTGAAACTTTATCCAAGGCCTATGCACGACCCATCAAGCCTATTTGAATTTATTTTCTTATTTTTATTAATTAATTGGATTTTTAATTGATTTTTAATTCATTTAATTAATTTAAATTGTAGGAAATATAAAGATATGGTTTTTCAATCTTTTCATGAAGCAAATATGACCTAAAAGAGCTGGAAAACTCGTGTGCCCATCAAGGGGACAAAAATCTCCAAGTTTGGCAAGTTTTCTCAATCAAAAAGATGCAAAAAGATATGATTGCAAATCAAATATTGAAACATCAATTCCATGGATTTATTGTCAAGGATTTAACCTAAACTCAGTCTCCTATATATACACAACTCAACCCTAATGCATTGGACGTGAAAATTGCTACAGAAAAACCATAAGCATATTGAAAAAAATCAAGAAAACTTGAAAACTGTTTTCCAGGTTCCAACGTGATTCAAAGCATTTTGTGGATTTTAATACACTATTGGAACTCTCAGGGACACATTGCAATCCAAACCACACGCCAGAACTCAAGAAATCACTCTACACAGACCCACGGTTTGATGATTTTTTCCAAAATTGTATTATCCAATTCATGAGCATTTAACGTGATTTTTTGTTTGTTTTGTGTTGTTAGCAATCATACGAAGCTTTTGGCATAGGTTAATTGGATTAAAACATTCAGAATCAAAAGTTGCCATTGATGAATTCTAGGGTTTCCAAGCTTTGAATTTGGGGCTTTGTTATATAGGAAAAATCAAGCCTTGAGAGACCCGTGACTGAACTCGTGAGAACCATACAAATTCAAAGGACATATCGCGAAATATTTATATAGCCTAGGGAGCTAATCGCTATTATTCCTCATGTCAAATTGTGGGGGTTAAAAACCCCCGCTATCTGTTTGTGTTTTACAGGAAATATGAGGAAGACGAAGGACGTGGCGATATGCTGTTGGGCAATTCAAATGGCGCGCATTTTCGTTTGTGTTACAGCACATGCATTGATTTTGTAATATTATATTTCCTTATTATCATACTAACAAATGCAGCGTAATGGCTCAGTGGTGGATGCGTTGTCCAAGAATCATTGGGACCTGGGTTCGAATCCCAGGTCCCCCAAATAATTGTCTCTTATTTTTCTTAACAAGATCCTATGCAGGCTTCCAAAGGTGTTCCATCATACACCTCAAACAATCAGGCGCCATGTGTCCTTAAGCCTAGATCTGATGACAAAGGATGAGTGACCACCATGCTCCCAGTCAATGAACGTGCACCTGATTCAGAAAGTCAAACGTGGCTTTGTGGCTTAATGGGCTTCAGATTGCCTTTCTAACCTCCATCTGGGCCAACACACCCCCCTGGGTTCTTCTTTTCTTTTCCTTTTTTTCTCTTTTATATTTTCTTTTACTAATTATTATTATTAATTACTATTATTATTATTTAACTAACAAATAATTATTCAGAAAACCTAAAAAATACAATTATTATTATTATTATTAATTTCACCTTTTATTTAATTATTTTTGTAAATAAATTCTAACAAATTAATTTAGTTTAATTAGGTTAAATTTTGATTTTTTTTTCACAATAAATAAAATCAATCTAGAATTAGGTTTTTTTTCTTTTGACAATTTTAATCCTTTTAATTTTATTTTCATTAAAGACCTAAAAAACTAAAAAATACTTTTTTTATTGTAATTATTAATTAGTAAATTAGGTTTAATATTAATTAATTACAAAAAGGACCAAAATTCCATTCTTTTCTCAAAAAGGGTCAAAACCCTAAGGACGTTCCCGATTTAATTTTTATCGCACGCATATTTATTTTTGATCATATTTATGTATCTGCTCAGAGAATGTAATAGATAATTAGGGCTTTTATCGCTTTCTTTAATTTCTCGCATTTATTTTCAAGGGTTATGTTTTTGGCGATGTAAATACCCGACGCCTTGTAATAGCGTAGATTTACTTTCCGCAATTTACTTTCCGCACAATTATTAAACTGTTAACTATGCATGACAAGACTTGCCCGAAAAATAAAATCAACCCATAGCTCACCATAATAACATGTGCAAAGATAATCTTAAACTGAATCCTGACACACGTGCACATGCCACTCCTAGGGTACGCCTCACTTGGTTGCCTCGAGGTGGTCATTAAGTATAGGGTGTTTTAGAGGTCGCCCTCCTGTCTAAAGATCCAGTTGCCTCGAAACGGTTGTCTCGGATAAAAAAAAGGATCTAGGACATTAGGGTTACCGCTAAGGCGTCCTACTATTGCTTTGGTGACCACACATGTCCCTATAATCGAATTGACCCGAAAACTCCAACGACGATGCTACCTACTTCTCAATAGTGGGATGGTACTGTCTAAAGGACTCTTACACAGCTTAATTCCTTAGAGTAGGTAGATTTCTCCTGGGTACTTGCTCTTTCAAAAAACAAAAATAACTTTTCGCACCTACACTTTCAAAAAGTTTTCAAACAAACACTTCATATACTCTTGAGGACTGATACAAGAGTTACCTAGAAGTTTTCAAACTAAACTTTTTCAAAACCCACAAACACAAGAAAAGCAAAACATTTTTGAAAACATAGTGAGCAAGTACCTAAGAGCCCGTGGATAACCACGGATAGAAAGGGTTCTAACACCTTCCCTTTCTATAATCTACCTCCGAACCGAGAAACATCTCGAAAAGGAATTTTGTTGTGCTTTTGTCCTTTCCTTGTTGGAAAAAATAAAAGATGGTGGCGACTCTTGCTTACCGCGACATTTCGCGAACCAGCATTTCAAAATTGTCAGTTCTATTTCCACCGATCACAGAACTGGAGACTCTGCTGGGGAAACTTAATAAGTGATGTGTACCTTAGGATTAGACCACTCTTGTTTTCAATTGCTTGCTTTGATTGCTTTAATATTGTGGGATTGTTTTGGAGTTTCATAGATCCTAACCTGGATCTGGGGATACCCTTTTAGAAGTAGCAACAAACTGTGAGGGAACTGTGCAGGGTATACCGACACGGTTGAAGCAGTTGCTACATTGATGTGGCACTTTGGTGAGTACCGGTAACCCTTGAGTCAAGTCAAGGAGAGTACGGGGCCGCCGCGTGGTGTCGTGAAGCATCAACTAACCTTAGAACCTTACTTGACCATCCTGGCCTCTTTAGGGGTAGTGAGATGACCGACTTTGGTGCAGTCCGAAGTTGGTAGATACTCGATACTACACTCATTGAGGGTTGTTTTCTTGGAATATTTTGGTCGCCAGTTAAGTGGCTAAATCAAAACAATAAACATAGAAAACAATCCAATGATATTGAGCTCCTTAGAACCCGGTTACTATTCATAGGACAGGTGCTGAGCCAACCAACTTCAAGAGGGTAGTACCTAAACTTCATGCTGGCCTAAACTCTAAGGGTTGTCTTGTGTGACTTGTGTGCCTTCAAACTTGAACTACTTGCATATTCTTGTTATCTGACAACATGGGTTCCTTGCAGGTTTTGTTTACAGTCCTTAATCTGGGCTTATAATAGGGTTTACTTACATCACTCCACGCATAGCATAACATCATACCATCATACCATTGCATACATCCTGCATAAGGACTAACCATTTCAAGGATCTCAAGGGTTTGTGATGCAGGTCATGATGAACCAACTGTCTAGCAAGGGGCAAAGGGGAATTATTTTCCTCTAGCCAAGGTTGTTTGGAGATCAAAACATGATAATTTGAGTTAGGGGCTATGACCCACTCGATATGGTGAGCTTTGACTCTTGAAGAAGGACTCTCAACGACATGAAGTTCCTTCAATCAAGCTACCGGATTCAAATTTCTAACAAGTTTCTTTGTTTACCCCGCGAGATCCTTGAAAACATTGCATGCATATCATACACGTCATATGCATAACAGGTACCCTTTTTCTACAGGTTGCATAATCTTCTTCGCTGTTTATTTCAGCAATCATCATGTCTTCTGAACCTTCCACTGAACAAGCTATCAAGGCCCTCCAGGCCCAGAATGCCCAGTTCCAAGAGTGGGTTATGAGCCTAGCCCATGGTCAACAGGATTTGAAGACTCTGATTCTGAAAGAGAGGAAGAAGAAGAAGAGGACTGTTTTGTTCAACACTAGACGCAGATCTGGGAATGGACTACAGAATGAGGCTGAGCTGACTACCTCATCTGTAGGCAAAGACAGTCCACAAGAGAGAAGGGTTCCTAGTCCCGTGGTCTCCGACAACGAGACGGATTATAATGATGAACAGTATCCTCCTGCTGAGGATAAGTACAAACAGCTCGAAGACCGGTTAAGTGCTATGGAGATACAGAAAGTGCTCGACCTGGACTTCGAAGATCTAGGTCTATCCTCTGGGGTGGTGATCCCACATAAGTTCAAGGCGTCTGCCTTTGCCAAATATGATGGAGCTTCCTGTCCTAAGTTGCACCTCCGTTCATACGTAAGGAAGATCCAGCCTTACACGACAGATAAGAATTTGTGGATTCACTTCTTTCAGGATAGTCTGTCAGGGACTCAACTCGAGTGGTTCTATCAGTTGGAAGGAGCCAACATCCGCAACTGGGAGGACCTTGCTGCTGCCTTTTACAAGTAATATCAGTATAATTCCGACCTCACTCCTACGCGTACCCAACTCCAGGGTATGTCACTAGGGACGGGTGAAGGATTTAAGGAGTACGCTCAAAAGTGGAGAGACCTGGCTGGAAGGGTGCAGCCACCTCTAACTGACCGTGAACTCGTGGATATGTTCTTGGGGACCCTGTCTGGTCCATTCTTCAACCATCTGATAGGAAATTCTTCTGCTGGGTTCACAGACCTTATCTTGACTGGGGAGAGAATTGAAGTTGGTATCAAGGTTGGGAAGATTCAAGAAGTTGCACCTTCTGATACTCACAAAAAGCCTTACACTGGGAAGAAAGAGTCCAATGCTGCGTACAGTCAAAAGAGTCGTCGTGACCAACACGTAGGGGCAGTCCTGATCTCTGGTTCTACACCATGCTGACAACAGCAAAAGGGAAATCAGCGAAGGCCGGACGAGCCTAAAAGACAGTTCACCAACATCAACATGCCATTGTCGTAAGCATTGCAGCACATGTTGAAGATGAATATGATTACGGTGATAAATCCTCCTACGAATCCTAAGACTTCTTCTCCAAACTACAACCCGGATGCGAGGTGTGTTTATCATTCTGGTAGCCCGGGGCACGATACTGACGATTGTTGGGCGCTGAAATACAAGATTCAGAATATGATTGACGCCAAGGAGATCGAATTCGAGCCTTCTGAGACTCCCAATGTGATCACTGCTCCCTTGCCAAAACACGGCTAGGATTGAGAGACTTTTGTTCATTTAAATTCCGAAATTGTATTTTTCTTTGCTATTTCAAACAATTATCATGTCAAACTCTTTTATTTCATTAATGCATTACACGTGTCTGTTTTGAAGTAATTGTTTACTATATTCAAAATTGCTTTTATTTTTTGATATTCAACTCTCGATTGAAAATTCTAAGCCTTTTGAGGGAGGATGACAAAAACGATACCACGATCTTTACAGTATGCTTTTGAACAGACCCCACTGATAACGTACAGGCATTATTTCAAATCCTAAACAGTGGAGTTATAAGGAAGATAATCCCTAGTCAACCCCTTTGAGCCAAAGAAGTCGGAGTTTTTCTTTTCACACAAAAATTAAAACCCTTAATTATAACCTGGGGCAGGGTAGTTTTCTCAGTTGATCCAGGTGCACAATGAACAGCATCAAAGGAGTCCTTCCAAGACAAAAGACAGTGATGGTTCCCTATAATCGTCAAGACAGGAAGTCATTATCTCTCGAAATAAAAGCCCATTAAGTCAAAACCTATGAAGGAGACTTACAAAACGGGGGCATCCCGCTGACTGTAAATACAAAAAGAAACAGTCCAGGCAAAAAATAGGGATAACGAAATCAAAAAGAAAGAGGTCCTACAAACCCTCAACAAAAAGAAGTGACTGCCTATAAACTGTCAATATTCGAACCATCACCGGAATATCAGGGCAAGGACTCAGACAAGATCTAATGCACGATTAACTGAGTTTAGAATCGAAGAACATCACGAAGAACGGGTGGGTACAAATAAAATTTGAGCCTTTATCCTTTGTTTCTTAAACCGTGAACCAGGCCATGTTATAACCCTTAAAAGTCCTAGCTGAAGCGTGGGTTAGTTTGAAAGCATGCTGTTACCAAAGGTATCCTGACTCCTGTAGGGCTTGCTGTAAAATCTTGAGTTGACATCACATTTTACAAAAATTCACTTGTTTTATTGAAAACTGCATTTTCAAAAACTTCAAGACAGACATAAGCTTTGCATTCTTAGAATAACATTGTTTGCATATGACTATTTGTTCGAACAGTAGAGAAATTCGCACGACGAATATCCAGCGAACAAAAATCTTCTCAAGGGTCACATCAAATGGAAAAACACTTCCAATCCAGGGGCACGATATGAGCATTGTCCATCATCTGGGGCAGTCAAGTCAAAATTCAAGGAATCTCTCAAAATGCCAAATAGCCAGGGGCAGATCTCCATCTGAATCAACTGGGCATTGGGCATGAATTCCAGTGACGAATCTTGCACAATCAAGCATCTTCTGGTGGTATGGCAACACAATACTACAGACAACGACAACTCTCTACATCCTGAGAGCATGGACATAGTCGAAAAAATACTACGCATAATCAAAGACCCGCTAGGTCGAATGGCCTAGGCAAAAATCAGGGCTTCCCGGCGAACCAAAAGGGTTCGGGCAAAAATAAGGGATGAAAATGAAAAAATTTGTACACCCGGCAAGTCGAAAACCTAAAAAGGCGGCTTGGGCAAGAAAGGGTATCCCGATGGACTGAAAACCCGAAAGGGCGGTCCAGGAAAAAGTTAGGGACCACAGCGTACGACTATGTCCCGTCATCTCGTCACTTACCTACCAGAAGAAGATTTGTCAATCGGCAGTCATCAAGCACCTTCACAGGCACCTTCTCCCACAGAAACTGGGGCAATAAGAATTGTCTGAACTGTACAAACTGCTCTGTCCTCCAGGTACCAAGGTATATATTCAGCTGAAGAATATGTCCAAGATACCTTCACTCCCCGAGAGTAAGACAAGATTTAACAATACTCTCCCCCAAGCAGAGTTGGTCTCCCATCAGCCCCAAAAAGGAGCAGTATCCCCAGCAAGTCAGCAACACTCTCCCCAAGCAAAGTTAGCCTACTGTCAGTCCTGAAAAAGTTGGGTATCCCCAAAAGATCTTAATATTCCCTAGCAGAGTATACAGATATTCCTCAGCAAGCATCCCTGGCAGTCTTAGTATCCCTCAATGGAAATATAAGATTTTTCCCCAACAGAATACCAGACACTCCAGTAGAGCCATTCCCCAGTGCAGTCCTCAGAAGTTTCCCCAGGAGAGTTGAATCATCCTCCCCAGTAGATTCTGGAAGCTTATCCCCAGTAGATTCTGGAAGCTTATCCCCAGTAGATTCTGGAAGCTTGTCCCCTGCAGAGTACCAACGCATCTCTCTCGGCCATATTCGAAGTTTATTCCCCACCAGAGTCTAACTGGGTTATCCTCAGCGAATTACAACGGAAAGACCGTCCTCGGCGAAGTTCTTCCTATCCCCAGCGGAGTTCATCAAATTCCCCAACAGAGCTTATCAACAGGAATCCCCAGCGGAGTTATCATCAAAATCTCGGCGAAGCATCTCTCCCCACAGATTAGTTCCCCGCAGAGTAATCTCTTCAACAAGTTTATTCCCCAACGGAGTCATCTTTTCCTACCGGTTTATTCTTGCAATCATCTTCGTTCATCATCCCCAGCGGAAGTGAAGAACTCTACTCTTCAACATCAGCCCAAGATTTAACAAACTTCCCGGCATTCGTCAAGGATTTATTTTCCCGGACGAAAATATGTTCATAAGCATATCACATCTCATACCTCCTATTTACATACATGATAAAGTGCATACGATACGATCTCATTTATTTTTGAGAACATCATGACATCCTGCATTTCATACATCATGACATTGCATACAACTAATACTTTGCCTTTCCAGGAAAAGGCCAATCAAAAGATGATTACCATCTACCTTTGCAGTTCCAGATCAACACCTGTAACAAGCCAGGAAAATTCTGTGGACGACTGATCATGGGTTAATACCTGAAACCAGACAGGACAATTATATACTTGATCATCATGAGGAAACCCTACACTGGTTCCTTCTCTCTCTAAGATGCGGTTTTACACGGACTCATCATCAGGAAACCCTACACCGGTTCCTTCTCAACTTCAGATGTAGTTTTACACGAACTCTTCATGAAGCAACCCTACACCGGTTCCTTCCTTTCAGATGAAGTTTTACACGGACTCATCCTCAGACAACCCTACATCGGTTCCTTCTCATTTCCAAGATGAAGTTTTACACTGACTCATCATCAAAGTAACCCTACACCGGTTCCTTCTCAATTTCAGATGAAGTTTCACACAGACTCATCAACAGGAAACCCTACACCGGTTCCTTCTCAATTTCAGATGCAATTTTACACGAACTCATCATGAAGAGACCCTACACCGGTTCCTTCTCCCTTCCAAGACGAGGTTTTACACGGACTCGTCCTCAGGCAACCCTACACCGGTTCCTCCTCAGTTCCAAGACGAAGTTTTACACGAACTCATCGTCAAGATAACCTTACCCTGGTTCATCTAGAAGTTTTACACGAACTTATCTCAAAGTAACCTTACCCCGATTCATCTAGAAGTTTTACACAAACTTATCTCAAAGTAACCTTACCCCGGTTCATCCAGAAGTTTTACACGAACTTATTTCAAAGTAACCTTACCCTGGTTCATCTAGAAGTTTTACACGAACTTATCTCAAAGTAACCTTACCCCGGTTCATCCAGAAGTTTTACACGAACTTATCTCACAGTAACCTTACCCTGGTTCATCCATAAGTTTTACACAAACTTATCTCAAAATAACCTTACCCCTGTTCATCCAGAAGTTTTACACGAACTTATCCCGAAGTAACCTTACACCAGTTCCTTTTCAACTCCAGGCGTAGTTTTACAGGGACTCGTCATCAAGAAACCATACACAGGTTCTCTCTTTCCAAAGATGCAGTTTTACACGGACTCGTCATCAGTCAACCCTATACAGGTTCTTTCTTTCCAGATGCAGTTTTACACGAACTCGTCATCAAGAAACCCTACACAGGTTTCCTTCTCAATTCCCGATGCAGTTTCACACAGGCTCATCATCAGTCAACCTTACACAGGTTTCCTTCATTCCAAGATGCAGTTTCACACGGACCCATCGTCAGTCAACCCTACACAGGTTTCCTTCATTCCAAGATGCAGTTTTACACGAGCTCATCATCAGGCAACCCTACACAGGTTCCCTCGTTCAACTTAAAAGATCACAATTCTACCAACAATCTCCAGGTGGCATCTATAAGCCCATCCTTCTATCCATCATCTCTCCAAATGGCATCTGTAAGCCCATTCCCGACATCACAATGCTGATACTCCACTATGCGAGTGCAAATTTCTGGGCACTCTAGTGTTCAATCATCTTCCACCTTCGGATCACGAAAGGCACGCAAGCCAATCTACATCCTCAGGTTTAAGAAGATTGAACAGGGGCAACTGTTGTACCTTAAAATTTTTCCTCCCATATTCTTCAAAGTTTGTCAAGAATCATCTTCAAATGGTTCAAGATTACTCAAGGATTGCACAGTTCAAATGCCTCTTAAGCCAGTCAAAATTAGGGTTTTGTTTCTTTCAAGGAATTTGAGGTTTTCAATGGCTCAATCAAGTCATATGGGCCTATGTACATTGCCAAGCATCTACATGTCAATTATCAAGGCTCACAGTGCCAAATTCCACAATCAAAAGCTCCATTTGCTTCACAGTCAACTGCAGGGGCAAAATGGTCATTTTGCAGTCAAAAGTCAAACATTTTGGTCAACATCTTATTTTGAGTCCACAATCATCATTTGATCAAGTCTTGATCATGATTCCACAAGCATGGCTCAGAAATCATCAAGATGCAAAAAGCTACTATTTTTGGACAGCAGAAAAGTCAACTGTATCTTGACCAGGGCATAAGTTTTTCATGGTTCATCAGAAAAATCCCATCCAATTCTCATTTTGAAGGGGATGACATTTCCTACAATCCATCTTCACATTCCAAGTCCAATAAATGCTCTCACAAAAAGTTATCAATTTCTACATTATAGGTCAAATTCAAAAGTCAACAAAAATGCACTTTAAGTCAAAGACCATAACTTGAGATTGGTAAAGCCAAATGACATGGGACAAAAGGCATTAGTTAGAGGATTTCAATACCTTTCCAAAATGTCCAAGAACATGTTCATATGATAAAAATTGAGCAAGATATGCATTGGAGAAGTTGGGAAATTTTTGTGAATTTGCAAAAGTCAACTTTACTCAAAACACTTTGTTTTTGCTAATGGGCCTCAAATTTCTTCTTGAAACTTTATCCAAGGCCTATGCACGACCCATCAAGCCTATTTGAATTTATTTTCTTATTTTTATTAATTAATTGGATTTTTAATTGATTTTTAATTCATTTAATTAATTTAAATTGTAGGAAATATCAAGATATGGTTTTTCAATCTTTTCATGAAGCAAATATGACCTAAAAGAGCTGGCAAACTCGTGTGCACATCAAGGGGACAAAAATCTCCAAGTTTGGCAAGTTTTCTCAATCAAAAAGATGCAAAAAGATATGATTGCAAATCAAATATTAAAACATCAATTCCATGGATTTCTTGTCAATGATTTAACCTAAACTCAGTCTCCTATATATACACAACTCAACCCTAATGCATTGGACGTGAAAATTGCTTCAGAAAAACCATAAGCATATTGAAAAAAATCAAGAAAACTTGAAAACTGTTTTCCAGGTTCCAACGTGATTCAAAGCATTTTGTGGATTCTAATACACTACTGGAACTCTCAGGGACACATTGCAATCCAAACCACACACCAGAACTCCAGAAATCGCTCTACACAGACCCACGGTTTGATGATTTTTTCCAAAATTGTATTATCCAATTCATGAGCATTTAACGTGATTTTTTGTTTGTTTTGTGTTGTTAGCAATCATACGAAGCTTTTGGCATAGGTTAATTGGATTAAAACATTCAGAATCGAAAGTTGCCATTGATGAATTCTAGGGTTTCCAAGCTTTGAATTTGGGGCTTTGTTATATAGGAAAAATCAAGCCTTGAGAGACCCATGACTGAACTCGTGAGAACCATACGAATTCAAAGGACATATCACGAAATATTTATATAGCCTAGGGAGCTAATCGCTATTATTCCTCATGTCAAATTGTGGGGGTTAAAAACCCCCGCTATCTATTTGTGTTTTATAGGAAATATGAGGAAGACGAAGGACGTGGCGATATGTTGTTGGGAAATTCAAATGGCGCGCGTTTTCGTTTGTGTTACAGCACATGCATTGATTTTGTAATATTATATTTCCTTATTATCATACTAACAAATGCAGCGTAATGGCTCAGTGGTGGATGCGTTGTCCAAGAATCATTGGGACCTGGGTTCGAATCACAGGTCCCCCAAATAATTGTCTCTTATTTTTCTTAACAAGATCCTATGCAGGCTTCCAAAGGTGTTCCATCATACACCTCAAACAATCAGGCGCCATGTGTCCTTAAGCCTAGATCTGATGACAAAGGATGAGTAACCACCATGCTCCCAGTCAATGAACGTGCACCTGATCCAGAAAGTCAAACGTGGCTTTGTGGCTTAATGGGCTTCAGATTGCCTTTCTAACCTCCATCTGGGCCAATATACCCCCCTGGGTTCTTCTTTTCTTTTCCTTCTTTTCTCTTTTATATTTTCTTTTTAATTATTTTCTTTTACTAATTATTATTATTAATTACTATTATTATTATTTAACTAACAAATAAATATTCAGAAAACCTAAAAAATACGATTATTATTATTATTATTAATTTCACCTTTTATTTAATTATTTTTGTAAATAAATTCTAACAAATTAATTTAGTTTAATTAGGTTAAATTTTGATTTTTTTTTCACAATAAATAAAATCAATCTAGAATTAGGTTTTTTTTCTTTTGACAATTTTAATCCTTTTTATTTTATTTTCATTAAAGACCTAAAAAACTAAAAAAATACTTTTTTTCTTGTAATTATTAATTAGTAAATTAGGTTTAATATTAATTAATTACAAAAAGGACCAAAATTCCATTCTTTTCTCAAAAAGGGTCAAAACCCTAAGGACGTTCCCGATTTAATTTTTATCGCACGCATATTTATTTTTGATCATATTTATGTATCTGCTCAGAGAATGTAATAGATAATTAGGGCTTTTATCGCTTTCTTTAATTTCTCGCATTTATTTTCAAGGGTTATGTTTTTGGCGATGTAAATACCCGACGCCTTGTAATAGCGTAAATTTACTTTCCGCAATTTACTTTCCGCACAATTATTAAACTGTTAACTATGCATGACAAGACTTGCCCGAAAAATAAAATCAACCCATAGCTCACCATAATAACATGTGCAAAGATAATCTTAAACTGAATCCTGACACACGTGCACATGCCACTCCTAGGGTACGCCTCACTTGGTTGCCTCGAGGTGGTCATTGAGTATAGGGTGTTTTAGAGGTCGCCCTCCTGTCTAAAGATCCAGTTGCCTCGAAACGGTTGCCTCGGATGAAAAAAAGGATCTAGGACATTAGGGTTACCGCTAAGGCGTCCTACTATTGCTTTGGTGACCACACATCTCCCTATAATCGAATTGACCTGAAAACTCCAACGACGGTGCTACCTACTTCTCAATAGTGGGATGGTACTGTCTAAAGGACTCTTACACAGCTTAATTCCTTAGAGTAGGTAGATTTCTCCTGGGTACTTGCTCTTTCAAAAAACAAAAATAACTTTTCGCACCTACACTTTCAAAAAGTTTTCAAACAAACACTTCATACACTCTTGAGGAATGATACAAGAGTTACCTAGAAGTTTTCAAACTAAACTTTTTCAAAACCCACAAACACAAGAAAAGCAAAACATTTTTGAAAACATAGTGAGCAAGTACCTAAGAGCCCATGGATAATCACAGATAGAAAGGGTGCTAACACCTTCCCTTTCTATAATCTACCTCCCGAACCGAGAAACATCTCAAAAAGGAATTTTGCTGTGCTTTTGTCCTTTCCTTGTTGGAAAAAATAAAAGACGGTGGCGACTCTTGCTTACCGCGACATTTCGCGAACCAACATTTCAAAACAGTCAGTTCTATTTCCACCGATAACACATCCTTAGTGTTTTTAGGTTGAAATTGTTATACATATGCATGATGATAACAAAAATTACTTATCTTAGAGCGAGTAGTTACCCCTTTGGTGATATCACCAATAATGTTGTCAATTGGATGATCCTTGGATGTTCTCCACTCTAATGGAAGACCATCATTTTCTTGATTACTTTCATCATCTTTCTTTTCTTGGTTGTTATATTCATCCTTCTCAATTTCTATTGATTTATGTTGATCAACTCCTTCATCTTTATCTTTGAGTATGTCTTCTATATATGCACCTACACCATGAAAAGAACTACATTTCCCAAAACTATTTGGGGAAGTCTCATCAAAAGTAACATGAACCGACTCTTCATCAATAAGTAATCTTTTGTTATAAATTATATATGCTTTACTAGATTGAGAGTATCCAAGAAAAATACCTTCATCGGCTTTTGCATAAAAATTTCCAAGATTATCTTTTCCATTATTTAAAACAAAACATTTACATCCAAAGACATGAAGATGAGATAAATTTCGTTTTCTACCTTTTAAAAGTTTATAGGGGTTTTTTCAAGTATGGGACAAATAAGTATCCTATTCAAGACATAAATTTCCATTCTAATAGCATCGGCCCAAAAATATTTTGGTAGATCACAATCATTGAGCATTGTTCTTTTAAAATCCGCTAAGATACGACTTTTACGCTCCACAACACCATTTTGTTGTGGAGTTCTAGGAGCTGAAAAGTTATGTTCAATTCAAAATTTATCACAATATTCTTCAAAGAGGTGGTTTTCAAATTCACCTCCATGATCACTTCGAATGACAACTATTTTTAAATTTATTTGTTTTAAGCTAACATAGCAAAACGTGTGAAAGCCAAAAATGTATCATCTTTGCTACGTAAGAAAATAGTCCAACAAAATCTTTAGTAATCATCTACAATCACAAAACCATGGCAATTACCACCTATGCTTTTAGTCCGTGAGGCGCCAAATAGATCCATGTGAAAGAGCTCAAGTGGTCTAGATGTTGAAACAACATTTTTAGATTTAAAAGAGACCCTTGTTTGCTTACCCTTTTTCCTCTTCATCACTCTCGCTTGAGCTTTCATTGCTTGAGACATCACTATCACTATCCCAAGCAACATAGGATTGTCTAGAATTTCTAGAGTTGTTTTATTGACCTTTTCCTTTCTTCTTAGTGAGATATGGATAATCCGATCTATAATGACCTGTTTTTCTGCATTCGTAACAAATACCCTTTGCCTTATCCTTTTTGTTCTCTTCATCTTTAGAGGAAGAGGATTATCTTCTAAATTTAACAAGATTATTATCAGGGTGTTTGACACCATTCTTCTGAATGTACCGATTATATTCCCTTACAAATAATCCCATTTCTTCATCATCTGAATTCTCTTCATTGCTATAGTTACTATCATTAGTAGGCTCATCCCTTGAGGACTCTAAGCTTGAAGCATTGAGAGTATTAGACTTCAATACTTCCTCCTTAACAGCCCCTTTTTTACTTTTCCTTTTTCTCAAGCTTCTTTTCATGCTTATCCAAGCCATTGAGTTCTTGCTTGTGTTCTTCTAACTTTCCAAACATGGCGGTGAGACCGAGTGTTGCAATATTGTTAGCTTCCATGATAGTGGTGACCTTTGGTTGCATATTCCTAGTAAGACATATCAACACCTTGTTAGTATCAATAGCATTGTAAATAGGATTACCTAGTAAACTTAAATGATTAATAAGATAGGAGAACCACTTTTTCTTTTGAGAAATGGTTTCCCCTTGCTTCATGTGAAAAATGTCAAACTCTTGATTAATTGTATTAATTATAGCTTGTTTGACCTTATTAGGTCCCTCATAGGTAACTTATAGAGCATCCCACATAGCTTTAGCGGTTTGACAATGGGAAATTAGATAGAACTCATCAACACCAGGAGCGGATATGATGATGTTCTTAGCTTTCCAATCACGAGACCCCTTCTTATTATCATTCTCATCCCATAAGTTTTCCGACTTTGGTGCGGTAGCACCATAAACAACATATGTCACCGGTATTGGAGCATTTTGAATAGCTTCCCAAACACCTTTTTCATATGAGTTGACAGGAATTTGCATACAAGTTTTCTCAAAATGTCGTCTATACGAACATTATTGGAAACTCAGATATGTAAACTTAAAACAAATTCAATATGGAGTAAGAACAACAAATAGAATTAATATTCTTGAATCAGTTTACAATTTATTTAATGTTTATTGCAAGTTACTAGTAAATCTATTTCCAATGGCACTATTAAGAAGAACTAGCTCAATCAATTTATCAAACACTTGGTGTGCGAGTGAATTTTCAGAATTTTTCCTTTAGTTGTGTTGATACACAAAACCATGTATAATTAAAAGTGATTATAAGCTAAGTCAACACTTGATTTAAAATCCAAAACAGATCAGAAAATTTCTTACAATTCAATTGATAAAGCAATGCTATTTGACAAATTGATTTATGAATATCAAAGCAAGTAAAAGAAAAAATAAAAGATACACAAGAAATTTGTCTTCGCAGTTCCTCACTGTCATCCTTGTGTGTGGGTATGTCTGTGCCTAATTCCAATGGAATTAGGATAATTATTACTATGCAAAAAGTTCATACAAGAGAAGTGTTAAAGATAAACTTCGTAAACCCTAATGCTTATTGTTGATTCAACCCCTTCTCTTCTTCTGATATTGAGAATGACCAAGACACAAAAGATGTAAATTGACTATCTAGATCTTGCTACTCCTTTGTGTTCTTCATCTCCAAAAGTTTCACGCACTTTCCATTTCAATCTATTGCACCAAGGGACTTCAATTGTAATTCACCTTTCTCATGCTAATTCCTTTGTGTTATTTCTCTCCAAAGGATCCCTTGTGTTCTTTATCTCCAAAGGACTTCACTTGGCCATAATTTCCTCTTGATTTACTTGCACAAAAACCCCCAAATCAACCAATGATATTGGAGGACAAACTCTGTAATTTTTCCGGATGAAGACCCCAACAAAGCTCAACCCAATACACAATTGGACACTATCAATCCTCGTCTAGATGGCACCCTAACGGAATATCATCATAATATAATGTCAGTGAGTATGCATAGGTTAGAGGTTAAAGATGAAGATAAATTTAGGCTAATTTTATGGTATCACCAAGTTATGAATGATGCATGAATGAGCATTTATAATTTTGGAACTTTTAGGGAAAAAAGGGAAAATGTGGAATTAAAAATATTTTAAAATATTGACCAAATAATCAATATGTGTCGACCTGTATAGGTCTATATATCAACACATACTTAACTTTTATGTTGCATGTGTCGACTTGTATAGGTCTATGTGTCGATTGAATTGAGATAGAGGCTACAAGCTTTAAAATGCTAGCAAATGTGTCGACCTAAAAAACGGATGTGTCGACACATAAAATGATAATTTATTCAATTTTTAGAAATGCTTCAGTATGTGTCGACCTTTGAAATTCATGTGTCGGCCTAAGACTTACAGATGCTACAGACTTCAAAAATGAGTGACATGTGTCGACCTGAAAAGCGAATGTGTTGACACATGTAGTAGAAAATAATGCAGAAACTTGTTTTTTAATGACTTGGATTAATTTCAAAATGCTTTTTAATGATTCCTAAGACCTTTAATGTAGAGGATTTCCAAAATACATAAGGATAACGTCCAATATACATAAGTGCTAGATTTTCCATGTTTTGACATCATGCAAAACATCTGATGACGAAGTTGTACTCTCATATTCCCTCTTCTCTGAGAGAATTTTCCAAGAGTAATCATCATCACACATTCAAAGCAACAAATCTTTAAAGCTTCAACTTTCGGCCTTATTTTTTTTTTATTATCGCCATCCTTACATTTCAAAGTACTTTCTCTTCACTTTAGATTTTCATTCACGCATTTTCTTTATACTCATAACAATGAGAGATAACCCTATTAACATAGAAAGTGATTCAAAGGGTTTTGATTCTTCCTCTTCGAGAGGGATAGTGGAGCCTGAGTTGAATTCCCTTCTCTCTACTAGTAAGGATTTTGAATTAGAGACCACTTCTCTTGCCGATGATCCTGAAACAGAGGGAGTTTCTAGGGACTCTTTTTTTGAGAGATCTTTGTCAAGCGACACTCCAATAGTTCCATTTTTATGGAAAACGATGGGGGTGAGCATCCAGTTGAAAGATCAATTCCTCCTCTTGTCTTGACTGACATAGAAATAGAATATACTAAGTTAAGAAGGGAACTCACTAATAACTTCATTCAGTTTTGTTGAAGGAGGAACAATTGTGAGTCTAGCAATGCTGAGATCACGATTCATTTAGATTACCATGGAATGTCCCGTGTGGTATCTAGGATTTGTCTTGGCGATCACTTTAAAGATAATGTACTATAATGAAGTCAAATTTAGTTAGTTGATCCATTTAACACAAATAGATATAATTGGGTAACCACCAAAGTGGTTGGGACTCCTTCCTTCTTGAACACTAATGAGGTTATAACAAATGTTGATATTATGGTCGGCAACCCATCAGATTGGTTTATTCTCTTAATAGGCCCGGTGGAGAGGATATGAAACTCATTTGAAGGTTTCTTAGTCCTCTATACGAATGCCTCTTCACCAGGTTGGGTATACATTTGTCTTTTTCTGATTTTAAAGTGGCCTTAATGAATCATTTGAGAGTTGTCCCTCACAACTTCATACCAGAGCTTGGACTTTCATGAAGGTGTTCAAACTATGTGTTGAGCATTAGTCTTAGTAACCTTATCTAGATATGTTTTTTGACCTTTTTTTACGTGGCTTGCATATCCCGAGATGATGCTCGAGATCTGGGATTGATCTTTCTTCGCCCTCAAGTCCCTTGGTTTGACTTTTTCACCAATGACTGGGGTGACTTCCTTGAATTTTTCATGATGGTGAAACATGTTACTCCCGAAGCCCACTTTACCTTCTAATTGTCATAGAATTCGATAATATGTGCTCATTCTTGTAACAATGACTTTTCGTAGTACTGGTCTAGAGCTCATTTCCTGCAACCTCTTTTTTATTACCACTCTGGAATGTATCCTATATCCTCCAAGGAGGTGAAAATGAATGAGGATTTGTGTGCTAGGTATAAAAGGCTCGGCTATGAAGAGGGGTTTGGTCCTAACAAAGTACCCTCCTTATCAACAAAAAAAGAAGCCAATGGATACTTGTGCAGTTATCAGTGCACTCAGTCATGCTAAAAGGAAGAAAAGCTTTGGTGAGGACGGGGACCTAGGGCGCCCCTTTTTTAAGAAGTGTAACATGTGGCTTGTAGATAACATGTATCATTTGTAGAAGGTTCTCATGCTCTCTGAGTATCAAGGTCTTATGACCAACTTATCTGAATGGTTGATAGCGACTTCTGCTACTGCGAATATTCTTTCTCGGGTTGTTTGAGCCACAGTTATAGTTACTTCCCCGACATTAGTTGTGACTACTATGTCAGCTATAGCTCTTGAGGTGGAACAACTGAACACTGTAGTGGCCTACTTCTTTGTCCATGAGCCTTCACCTTCTCTTTCTCCTATCAAGAGGATCTGAGGTGATAGTCTATCTACTCTTGTTAAAAGAGGTTTTTCTAAAGGGGCTCATTTGACGGAGGGCGCTGAATATGAGGTTATTACTCAATTCTTTTAGCTTCATATTATTATTCCATCTCTGGTACTCAGTACCCCGAAGGACCTACTGGTACCCGAGTTTACTTATACCTTTTTCCAAAACAACATAAAATTTCCCCATAGGACCAAATGGTGCCCGTGATTTCTTATACCTTGAGCCAGGATAACATCAAATTCCCCTGGGTGTTGGGTACCCGATATGGAAGAATAGTAGGAACATGAAATAAAGGAGTAAGATCCTCTGACTCAGCATACTCCATGAAATGAGCCTGTTTGGAAGAACCTCATTCTACAAGAGCAGACAGACTATCATCCAAGATGCTCTAGATAGGAGAATAAGAGGATGAAGGCTCAGAAACAGAGAAGACAACCACCACAATAGTCAGTTATTCAACCTTGGAAGTTAATCCGAAATAGTAGTCCCAATCACTATCAGGCCAATAATCGTAACCAGGGCCCATACCACCAGAGTAAGAACAATTGCAATGGTAGAAGTCCTTATCTATCGACAAGATAAGCTAACCATCAGACCCTGATCCTTAGTGAGGGAAAGAACCTTCTACAACTGATCCATGTTATCTACAAGAAATAAGTTACACTTTTTACAAAAAATGGGCGCCCCTGGTCCCCATCCTCACTAAATTATTTTCAACCTGTTGGCATTACCGGGTGCATTGATAATTGCACAGGTATAAATTTTCTTCTCCTTTTGCTGAAAATGGGGTATTTCATTAGGACCAACCCCCTATTCATTGTCGAGCCCTTGATACAAAATGCACAAATCCTCTTTCATTTTCACCTCCTCAAAGGATAGAGGACACAACCCAAAGTGGTAAGAAGAAATAAGCCGACAGAAATTAGCTCTAAACCAGTACTTTGAAAAGCCAATCTTACAAGAACTAGTGCATCCCACCAAAGCCAAAGACAAACAAAAGTAAAATTGAACCTAAGGAGTAACAGGTTTCACTAGCATGAAATATTTAAGGAAGTCACCCCAGTCATTGGAGAAAAATTCAACCCAAGGGACTTGAGGGCAAAGGAAGATATCCATAATCCTGGGCTTTGTCATGAGAGGAGTGGGCCGCATAAAAAGATCTAAAAAGATCTCTAGAGAAGGTTCCCAAGACTTATGCTAAAATAGATTTAGAACACCTTCATGAAGCTCCAGCATGAAGTTGCTAGGGGAAATCTCTCAAACAATTCATCACGACTAATAGCACTGGAACACACTACGTATTTGACTCGGATTACACATGTTTATTAGAATATTAGTGTATTTTCTTGTGTTTTATTTTGTTTTTGTCTTATTTTCATATGCTTTGCTTACCTAGAGCCCTTTCTTGAAGAAACAAA
Organism: Vicia faba; assembly: GCA_948472305.1. Lineage (NCBI taxonomy): Eukaryota > Viridiplantae > Streptophyta > Magnoliopsida > Fabales > Fabaceae > Vicia > Vicia faba. Next base: position 267,017,972 of record OX451740.1, read on the forward strand.
GCCAAAAGCCCAAGAGATTAAGTTTTTTGGTGAAAATGTGCACATGGAGTTCAACATGGAGGCCGCCATAGAAGGAGCCATGATGTGTCTTCTTGTAACTACCAGGAAACTACCATGATCCTACGATCTTGTACATCAGTTCAGACGGAGGGCGGTATGGAAGGGACTACGGGTGTCGTCTTTGTTATTTTTGTCCCGCCCAAAAGGAGTTCGAGCGTAGTTTTGTAATTCCAATGTTTTCGTTTTTTTCTATAAATAGTTGTTTGTAATTTCTTTTCAAATCATCCAACTTAGTTTACAACACTAATCCTAAACTCACCATTTGTAAAAGCGGTAATTCGTCACATCGGGGGATTATCGCACCGTAGTTGAGATTAGGTTGGAGCACTTGTACATTTAATCTTACCGCCATTTTCTTTACAAGTCAATGTTTAATTTCCAGTTTGTGCCACATTCAAGTCTTCAATTTGGAGCAGGTTTTATTCAGTTTTCGCACTACCTTTATTTACTTCGCACTTTCCTTATTTTGTTTATTTTCTCGCACTTGCCTTATTTTGTTTATTTTCTCATACTTTCCTTACTTTATTTACTTTCCTGTTTTTTCCTTGTCTACTTGTTTATTACATTGCATACTTTACTCGCCTTTTAAGTTTTATAATCTATTTTAACATGATCAATGTCAACATGTATGTTTCTTTTTCCATGTCTGGCTAAGTCTTTTAAGGTTAGAATGTAAGGATCTCCAGTATGATAATAATCTATATATTGTATCTGTAGAAATACTTTACTGGTTGTTTTGATTTTTAATACAAGTTTTCAGTACTAAATTTCATTAGGTAAGATTGAAAGCCGTCTAATTCTCAAAGTTAAACTTGGTTAATTTTAACTGTCCAAAGAGGGCGAAAGCACTTTGTCCAGTTAATTAGAAGTTTTAACACTGTTAGAAAACGATTTCGAAACTATCTTCAGACACTTTTATAGGTTTAAAATCCGATTCCTTAAGCGAAATCCATGGATCCCTTTTAAGTTAAAAACTCTAAATCAAAATCACCTTTTTAACTAAGTCAAGAGTCCAATTTCTTAAAAATACGTTTACTATTTTAGCGCAATACACACATTTTATAATTGAAAATATAAGGCATTAATTAGAGGATAAACTCGGTTCTGAATAAATGAAAGCGACAGTTCCCGTTAAATTGATTATTTTCATAAGTAAAATATAGTTCCTCATAAGTTGTTATATTTAGAAACAATCGGAGTATTATCTAACTGATGTGAATTACATTCGAGCATGTCATTTTATTCTGAATTTACATATCTTTTTATTATTTCATTTTACTGTGAACTCCCAAACATTGAGTTGATCCGTCTTAGATAAACACCATAGCAGTAGAAATAAATAGAGTTACATGTGGTCTCTATGGGAATGATAATCTTTTGTATTACTCTGATTAGATTTGTACACTTGCGAAAACCATGCATCAAGTTTTTGGCATTGTTGCAGGGGACCAACTTCGTCAAATTTCGTACCCTATTGTTACACCATCTATACTAAGGCTTTGTTATCCAGTAAATGCAAAGAAGTCGCAGTACCAGAAGTTTAGTATATCCTATAGAGGAACATGAACGCTACGCCCACGCACGTCTCTTACTTCATCAAGTTAGGAGAGAAATGGCCGAAGATCATAATCAAAGACCCCTTAAGGAATTCGCCCAACCATCTGATGAGGAACCCAGTTCTAGTATAGTGAACCCATTTATACCTGCTAATAATTTTGAACTAAAACCCTCTTTACTACAATTAGTACAACAAAATCAATTCGCAGGCCTCACTACAGATAACCAGAATCAACATTTAAAAGTTTTTATCCAGTTAGTCGACACCTTTAAAACCAACGGTGCTACACCTGAGGCGATTCATTTAAGACTATTCCCTTTCTCCCTCAGAGATAAAGCACGCTCCTGGTTAGATTCCCTTCCAGCCAACTCCATAACAACCTAGGAAGACCTCAGGAGAGTGTTCCTTGATAGATATTTTCCCCCAAGTAAGAGCGCAATCCTTCGAAATCAGATCACCAGATTTACTCAAAATCAAGGAGAATCACTTTTTAAAGTTTGGGAGAGATATAAAGAACTATTAAGAGCTTGCCCACACCATGGCCTAAAACAATGGTTGATCATTCATACCTTCTATAACGAGCTCCATTATAACACTAAGATAACCATCGATACTGCCGCTGGCTGCGCACTAATGAATAAACCCTACCGTGAAGCATGTGCTCTCATCAAATATATGGATCAAAACCATTACCAATAGGGAGCAGAGCGAGGAACAGTAGAGAAAAAGGAGAACCTAGGAGGAATTCAAGAGATAAATTATATGGACATGATGCAAGCCAAAATGGATGCTCTAGCCCTGAAAGTCAAACACATGTCTACAAACCCTGCCACTGCAACTGCAGCCCACCCAGAATGTGAAATATGTGGAACCAAAGGACATCAAGTGGCAGAATGTAACTTATTAAATGAGTCGAACATAAACTAGGTCAACTATGCCTAAGGAAACCCATCTTCGAATACTTACGACCCTGGATAGAGGAATTACCCAAACTTCTCCTATAAAAACAATAACCTTATTCAAAATTATGCACCTCAAAGACCACAATATTTTCAAGCTCAAAAACCAAACCAACCTATGCAAGTTGTGCCCCCAAAATCGAACCTTGAGAAAATCATGGAAAGTTTCATTTTGGCATAAACTCAGCAAAACAAAGAATTCTTGAACTAGAACATTCATGTAAATGAATTGATCACTCAGTTAGGAACTAAGGCTGACCAGATAATGACTCACAATAAGATGCTTGAAATTCAGATCTCACAGGTAGCTCAAACACAAACTGCCTAGACTACACCTAGAGGGCAGTTTCCTGGACAACCTCAACCTAACCCTCGAGGGCAAGCTAATGCCATTACCTTACAAAGTGGGACCACTTACGATGAACTTGTTAACCCAACATCAAATGAATTTGAATCTTATAAGAAAAATAATATGCCCACATACCAACTAGAAGAATCAATAGAACCAGAAAAACCAAGAAGTGAAAGCTAAATATAAAACTTATACACCACCTCCCCATATAAACCACTGATTCCATATCCGCAAAGACTTAAACAAACCAAAATTGAAAATAAATATAAAAAATTCATAAATATAATAGAGAAACTCCATGTAGAAATTCCTTTCACCGAAGCCATCACCCAGATTCCATCTTATGCAAAATTCCTCAAAGACATCCTTATACACGTAGGCTTGACGATCTCAAACCCTTAGAATGCAACTCCATTTTTGAAAATAAACTTGCTAATAAGGAGAGAGACCCTGGAAATTTTTCCATACCTTGTGTTTTAGGGAGTCATGTTATCGACAAAGCATTTTTAGATTTAGGTGCTAGCGTAAGCCTAATGGCTTTATTAGTTTGGAAGAGGTTAAACTTAGGAGAATTACAGCTGACTATGATGTCTCTTTAATTAGCTGACAGATCTGTTAAATATCCAATAGGCATATTAGAAGACATCCCAGTTAAAATCGGGAAACTGTACATCCGAACGGATTTTATGGTCATGGGCATTAAAGAAGACGACAAAATCCCAATCCTCCTAGGTAGAGCATTCGTATCAACAGCCAAAGCCATAATAGATGTTAAGAGAGGAAAATTAACTTTTGAAGTAGGTGATGAAAAGATAGAATTTATTCTTTCGAAATTCCTAATGGCACCAGCCATAGGAGACGCATGTTATGCTATCGATATCATTGATGAATGCATAAGGGAACTAGACAAAGAAGAACCTTCAGAAATAATAAAATTACCCTCGACCCCCATAATGGAGGTCGATGAATTTAAAGAAAACGAACCCTACATTGATGATAATATCTATGAATGTTTATCCCTTACCCCATATCATATACCATGCCATAAGAGACTATATCTAGAACTTAAACAACTACCAAAGAATCTAAGATATGAGTTTTTAGATGAAGGAATGAACCGTCCGGTTATAGTTAATGCTACCTTAAACCAAGATGAAACAAACCAACTCTTAGTTATCTTACGAAAATATCCCTCAGCCTTAGGGTATAACATCGCCGATCTAAAAGGGAAAATCCCATACGCATGTATGCATCGGATTTTATTAGAGGAAGATTCTAAACACTCCAGAGAGCATCAAAGAAGGATAAACCCTATAATGAGTGATGTTGTTAAGAGAGAAGTGCTTAAGTTACTAGAGGCAGGTATAATTTATCAAATTTCAGACAGTAAGTGGGTAAGCCATGTGCATGTAGTACCAAAAAAGGGAGGTATCACAGTCGTGACAAATGAGAAAGGCGAACATGTAGCTAAACGTGTAGATGGAGGTTGGCATATGTGCATAGATTACATAAAACTAAACAAGGTAACTAGGAAGGATCATTTTCCTCTTCTATTCATAGATCAAATGCTTGAATGTCTTGCTAGACACTCTTATTTTTGATATCTAAATGGATACTCTGGATTTTTCCAAATCTCTATACACCTTGAGGACCAAGAAAAGATAACCTTTACATGTCCTTACAGAACATTTTCCTATCGACAAGTTCCATTCGGACCCTGTAATGCCCCATCTACCTTTCAGCGTTGCATGATGTTAATCTTTGTAGATTATCTTGATGGAATTATGGAAGTGTTTATGGATGATTTCTTGGTATGCAGATTTGATTTTAAAGATTCTCTCGCTAACCTTGAGAAAATTCTAGAAAGATGTGCAGAAGTAAACCTTGTGTTAAACTGGGAGAAGTGTCATTTTATGGTTAATGAAGATATATTATTAGGGCACATTATTTCTGAAAAAGGAATTGAAGTTGATAGAGCCAAAATAGAGGTGATAGAAAACCACAAACCACATTAAACCATTAGGGAAGTCCGAAGTTTTCTTGGACATGCTGGTTTTTACCAGCGGTTTATCAAAGACTTCTCAAAAATAACCAAACCTGTAACTGACCTTCTAATGAAAGATGTTGAATTTACTTTCGACGAAAAATGTATTGAAGCTTTTAACCTTTTGAAACAAGCATTGATTTCAGCACCTATTATGCAACCCCTAGATTGGACCCAATCTTTAGAAATCATGTGTGATGCTAGCGATTATGTTGTTGGTGTAGTTCTAGGGCAAAGAAAGGATAAGAAATTACATGTAATTTACTGTTCTAGTAGAACCTTATATACGACCCAACTTAATTATGCAACAATCAAAAAAGAACTCATAGTTGTAGTTTTTGCAATTGATAAATTTCGATCTTATCTGGTCGGAGCCAAAATTATAGTTTATACAGATCATACAGCTATTTGGTACATGTTAAGAAAAAAAGATGCTAAGCGTAGATTACTTCGATGGATCATTTTACTAAAAGAGTTTGATCTGGAGATTCGAGACAAGAAAGGCACATAAAATGTAGTTGTCGATCACCTATCTAGGCTTGAATACCTAAAACTAGATTCGATACCTATAAATGATGACTTTACCTATGACAAACTGATAGATAAAATTGACACCATTGAAGATAATGACCTCGATACTTATGAGAAATTTGAGAAAGCCTTAGTAGTAAGCAATGTACCTTGGTACACTGACTTTGTAAACTATCTAGTTGCTGATATCATACCCACTGACCTTGACTATCAACAGAGAAAGAAATTCTTTAGGGATGTAAGACATTTTTATTGGGACGAACCTCTTCTTTTCAAAAGAGGCACATATAACATTTTTTTACTGTGTCCCAGAAGAAGAGTAAGAAAACTCATAGAACATTGTCACTCTACACCCTATGATGGACATGCAAGCACATATAAAACATGTGCTAAAATTCTCCAAGCTGGCCTTTACTGGCCTACATTATGGCGTGATCTTCATGCTTACATTTTCATATGTGATCGGTGCCAGCATACTGGGAACATCTCAATACGTGACGAAATGCCCTTAGGAATATTCAAGAAGTTGAACTTTTCGATGTTTGGGAATTGACTTTATGGGACCATTTTCATCCTCAATGGGAAAAAAATATATCTTAGTAGTTGTCGACTACGTGTCTAAATGGATTGAAGTCGTATCCTCACCCACAAATGACACACAATAGTGATTAAGTTATTTAAGAATAACATATTTCATAGATTTGGAGTGCCTCGTCTTGTTATAAGCGACAGTGGATCACATTTTATATCCAAGATTTTTAACAAACTCTTAAATAAATATGGAGTTAAGCACATAGTATAAACACCATACCATCTGCAAACTAATGGTTAAGTAGAAGTATCTAATAGTGAGATTAAACAGATCCTAGAAAAGACAATTTCAATATATAGGAAATATTGGTCTCAAAAGCTTAAAGAAGCATTATGGGCTTATAGAACTGCATATAAGACCCCTATTGGAACCACACCTTATCAATTGTTTTATGGAAAATCCTATCACTTACCCTTTGAGATAAAAGACAAAGCCTATTAGGAAATCAAAACCCTGAATTTAGATTACTTAGCAGAAGTTGAGAAGCGCATCCTTGACATTCATAAACTTGAATAACTTCGTCAAAATGCATATGAGAATGCCACAATATATAAAGAAAGAACTAAAGCATAGAATGATAAAAGAATTGTAGAAAGAGACTTCAATATAGGTGATCTTGTTCTCCTTTTTAACTTCAGGTGGGACTTTTTCCTAGTAAGTTGTGTTCAAGATGGACTGGCCCTTATGAGGTGTCTAAAATTCAGAAATTTGGAGTAGTTAAAATCAGGAACAACTCCTGTAATCCCTTCATAGTAAATGGGTTTAGGTTAAAGCACTACCACGGAGGTGACATTCCTACTGACTACTCTAGCCACATTCTGATCAATCCATTGGTCCCTACTTCTGAGATATGACTTCTATTCGTCAAGCTAAACGACGTTAAACAAGCATTGCATAGGAGGCAACCCATGATTTTCTTGCATTTATACTTATAAGTTTATTTTAATTTATTTTTTGACTAACCTTCATAATGTTTATGTTCTCAGGTCTCGTCACTCTCGATAGCATTCTCCTCTATTCGTATTTTTTTGGATGCGGAGTTTCAATGATATGCATGTTATTTTCATAGATGAAATGCAAAGAAAGTGATATGTGGTCCTATCTCGTGCCCCATGTTTCCTACCCGATACCTCGACCAAAATCGCATGGAAACCTTAGGACTCGAGCCATGTGTGAGGTACCTATGTAGTCAACTTCAATGGGAAGAATATGTTTATGCCATGAATGTCACCTACATAAACCTTACCCTAGAATTTCTAAGCTCGCTCAATTATGAACCATATGTTGGTAGAGGTTTTCAGAGAGGCCATATAAACTTCATAATGTTTGGAATTGAATACACTTTTAATCATAAGAAGTTTGTTAATTTACTAGGTTTTCAATGTGGCTTTAACGATATGCCTGAACTCCCTATAGGTTGTTTTATGTAGGATGAGATAGATAAATTCTTGAGTGATATCACCGATGGAGGAAGCCCTGATCCTTCCACCCAGCTATCAAACAAAATCCACAACCCTGCCCTACGTTACTTCCAGACACACTGAGGAGCCTCCAGCTCACTGATGACTCTGTTTCCACTATTTGACAGAGAGATGCCATTTTTACTGCTTTGTTTATTTCCCTTTCAGACTTCTTATCTATTGTATTTGTTTCCTACATTCTAGATTTTCACATAGATTTGTTTTTCTCGCATCTCCTTGTACTTAGCTTATTGCTGATATCACACACAAACACATACACACACACACACTCTCACACACACACACACACGCACACACACACACACACACACACACACACACACACACACACACATACACACACACATATATATATATATATATATATATATATATATATATATATATATATATATATATATATATATATATATATATATATATATATATATATATATATATATATATATATATATATTATGTCTTTGTTTTATTTATTTACTTAATTATCATTTTAACCATATAATGCATGTACCGACATTGGAAGAAGAACATGTAGAAGATGCTATATACTTCCCAAGAAAGAAAACCAATTCCCAAATAAAATAAATCACTTTTTCGGCCCAGCGGACCTAACACAAATGGTGTGCGCCATCCCTTGTCCGGAATACGCCATTGCGTCTGATGTATTTCGAGACAGCAACTCTAAAACTCCCAAGTTTGCCTCTTCAACCTCCCAAACCCCCATTTTCTCCATTCTTGACCACCATTAAACCCCACTAAATCTCATAACTTAATCATTCAAACAAAAATCCACTATCCTTTCCAACTTTCATCTTCAATTTCTTCCATTAAAAATCCAGTTCACTACCATCCCTATAAACCCATTTTTTTCTTCTTTCAACATCAATGGCATCAATGGAGTATAATGGAATTCTTCTTCGCGGAGGACAAACCAGATATAGGAAAAGGAAGCTACTCGACAAGTTATAGTCACGAGAAATTTTCTCCACCAGGTATATCGATGAAGATTGTCTGTATGCTTTAGGGATTTATCATAGTGTTTTCTACATGTTGGATGATTTAGAACTACATGATGTTTTTAGTCATAAAGAACCTACCTATGATAGGATAACTCGGGAATTTTTTAGTTCCCGAATCTATAATTTCTCCTGTTGTACCCCAAAATATTCCCTCCCATTTTCTTCAAAGATATTTTCATAGGTTTCTCAAATGCTCAAGGTGGCTCAAGAATTGATCAGATAAATTCTCCTCCTAAGCAATGGACTCACAACTAGGGTTTTGTATTTCTCAAGGAAGATTGGGTTTCCAAGGTCTCAATTGGTTTTCATGGTTCTTCATATGTCTCCAAGAATGCTCATACCAAGTTCCAAGCCTTGCATCACAAGTTTGCTCGGTGAATGGCTCGGATGACTAAAAACTAACTGTATTGGACAAAAAGTCAATTGTGGTCAACATATAGTCAAACTTCAAGATTTTTATCAGCATCAACATTTTGAAGTCATATTCATCATTTTATCAAGGGTTGACCATGATTCATAAAGAAAAACTCTCAAATCATCAAAAGTCAAAAGTTGCCAAATTAGGGTTTTCTTAAGGAGAAGTCAACTGAACTTTGAACAAGAATAACTTTCACATGCTTCATCAGACTTTCCTCAACCAAAGCTCTTTTTGAAGGAAAATAAATTCCCTACATCTTCTTCTCTCTAAGCGCAAGTCAAAAAAATGCTTCATTTGAGAGATATGGACCAATACATTATAAGTCATTTCAAAAATCAACAAAAAGACACTTTTTGTCAAGGCAACTTATATTAACATAAATTCTTCAAATGCAAAAATGATCAACATAGAGATTGTAGAGGACACCTTGGGCTTTCCCAAAATTTCCATATCACATTCAAAGGATGAAAATTGAGAGAGTTGTGATCAGTGCAAGTTGGGAAATTTTGAGCAAATGCATGAAGTTCAAATTGAGCAAACTTAATATTTTGGGCTATTGGGCTATTATTTCATAGTCCAAACGTGTTCTATACTTCATGTACACCTAAGATCTTTCTCATGTACCCCTTGATCTATTTGATTTTAAGTATTTTGATTTTAATCATTATTAATTAAAAAAAGAAGATAAAATACAAGGCTTATCAACAAAGGTCCAAGCCCATGTTTGTTGACCTAATTTCACCCTTATATAATCTCCATTATTCAGACACAAAAGCTACGAAAATCCTTGTCCAAAGAAACATCCAAAAAATCACAAAAATATTCAAACCTAGGGCAACTTGCAAAACCTATTTGCAGACAGTTTTAATACACCCTAGTCATTCCAATTGACTTCAGAAGGATCAGAGGGTAAGAGGAGATCATTTACAATGATCCAAATGGCCAGAAACGCCCCTGCATACATCATCGTCCCACCATTATTTCATAAAGTCATATTTTAATTTTATCACTGTTTTGATTTAAGCTAATGCTATTAATGTGTTCATGAGGTCTCCATGTGCAAGAAAAGTTAATCGCGTGACATTCATGCTATCAGAATCGTGATATGCAATATTTGCACCGATCCGGGTTTCTTTGACAATACCTCTTAAACCATGGCATTTCAGTTAAACCTAAGCATCCTAATGAATTCGCAGACCTCGATTTAGGGGGATAGGGTACTTTTGGATTGCTAACAATGTTTATTTTGCAAGTTGAATAAAAAGGGCTACCGGAGAAGACGATCGGAGCTAGGGCTTTGACGTCTCTTCGGTCTATACATTTGTGTTTAATATTTTTTTTATTTGTTTCAATTAATTTAACGGATGTATTACCGCCCATGTGGTTGAAGTGCGCGATAAAGACTTACTATGCCAAGGCGTGGGTTCGATCCCAGCCTTTTGGCATTTTGATGTTTTCATGATTTTACTTGTTTTGCAGATTACTAAAGACGTTGGTTGCATTCCTTGTCACCAAGGCGCGCCTGGCCTGATGGTGAACGTGTTTGTTTGCATTGATGAGGGTGTGGGTTCAACATCCACCCCTGCCAATTTTGGTTCTTTTTTCCCTAAATTCTCTATTCTCTTTACTGTTTTTCTAATTCACAAAACATAAACCCTTTTTTATAAAAAAAACTAACATTTTCAAAACCTTTTTTTGTCATAAACCCTAGTTAATTTTAGGTTTTCATTTAACATCAATTTAGGTTTTGTTTAGGGTTTTTTACTAATTAATCACTTTTTTCAATTAAAATCAATTTAGTTTTTTTTAAGGTTTTATTAAATTAATCAATTTCCTTTTTAATTAATTAGGTTATTAGGTTAATCATTCAAGACCTTTTTATTAAATAAAATCTCCAAAAAACAATTCTCTCCTCCTTTCACTTTCCTATCTTACAGTTAGCGCAATTTATCGTTCTCGTGTTTACTTATGATTATGTAACTGATCATGGTTTTAGGATTTTATTTGTCCCCACATTTATATTACTTGTACCCCCCATTCTCGAGGCCATGTAATAGTGGAGGAAAATTTATTTTCCACATTTACCGCTTTCCTTATAACTGTTTAGCTTAATAAGATTGTATGAAAAGATATAAAAGCAAACATAGAAAACCCTGATTGCAAGACTAAAATAACTGAACATGAATCACTTTTCACACTTGCACCTCTAGGGTAACCTCACTCGTTGACTCGGAAAACAATCATGTCCCTCGAAAGTGGGGACGCTTTAGCAAAGACCCTCGGTTAAAAAGATCGTAGTCCCTCGATGACCCTTCGATGCTGCCTTCAGTAAAAGATCTAGTCTCTTACGATAAAATTGCTAAAGCGCCCCTACGAGTTGCCTTTATGACTATACGATAGTCTGCGCCTGTCCCTCAGATATCTAATGATAGGGCTTCCTACTAACTAATGGTAGGATAACACTATTTAAAGGAGGAGAAAAATAACACAAAAGACTTTGAGTAGGTAGATATTTCTTAATCGCTTGCTCGTGAACATTTCAAAACATCTTTTTCACAAACACTTTTCGGAAATATTTTCAAAAACAAACACTTTGTACGCATTCTTAACTGATACAAGAATCATTACAAAGTTGTCGTACTTAGGCATTTTTTCAAAATATTTTCAAACATACACACAAAAAGCATTTTTCAAAACAAAGTGAGCTAGCGATTAAGATCCCGTAGATAACTACGAATGAAAAGGGTGCTAACACCTTCCATTTTCATAACCTATCCCCTGAACTCAGAAAATTTTCAAAGTTCTTTCCTGTTTGTTTCACCCTTTCCTTATTAGATAAAAGAAAAGTCGGTGACGACTCTTGCTATCCGCAACATTTGCGATAAAACGCAAAATCAAGTCAATTCTCCCACCATATTACAGAATTGGCGACTCTGCTGGGGAGATATTAAAAGTGGGGTTACCTTTAGAGTTAGATCATTTTTTAAATGCTTTCCTTGTTTGTCTTGTGTTTTTTACATTTTGGGGCTTGTTCGGGTTTACTTTCTTGCAAAGGTCCTACACTCGGATCTGGGGGAATTTTAGGTAAGTAGCAATAGATAATGGAAACTATACGGTGTATACCAATATGGTTGAAGTGATGGCTACATTTGTGCGACACATAGGTTTGTACTGGTGTCCCTCGAGTCAGTCGGGGAGAATACTAGGCTACCGCGTGGTGTCATAAGCCCTAATTGACCTTTAGAACCTTAATTGACCCAACTTAGCCATTAGAAGGTAGTGTAATAGCCGACATTGGTGCAGTCCGAAGTTGGTTGATACTCAATACTACACTCATTGAGATTCAACTCTCGGGTTTTGTTTGGTGGCAAGTAAGTTGTTGTGCTAGACAAAATAAGCGGAAAAATCAGTGATGTTGAGATCCCTAGAACACGGTTACTTCTTTAGGAGAGGTTGAGCCAAATAAACTTCAAGAGGGTAGTTACCTACAAACCCCATGCAAGCCTTAAACATAAGGCATTTACGTGCTTTGCTTGTGTTTGATTATCTATTTGAACATGAAATCATAACATCATAACATCATATCATGACTAACCATTTCAAGGATCTAAAGTATTTATCTTTGTTCTGTGTTGCAGGGTCATGGCTTCCAGTCATAGGAATACCATCTGGATCAACTTTGTAAGGATACCTTCCAAGCTTGAGGAATTATTCTCAAAGGTTCCCGATAATTCTCAATTCACCAAGAGACATGGTCATCTACTCAGTTTGGTTACTACTAGCTTCCAGGAGGACATGACGAGCGTTCTTTTCCAGTTCTTTAATCTGAAGCATCATTATTTTACCTTCCCGGATTATCAATTGGTACCCACAATAGAAGAATTCTCTAAGTTTCTCAAAGTGCCTATTCTTGATCAGATACCCTTCACCAGTTTAGAGCAAGTTCTGAAACCTAAAGACGTTGCAGTAGCCTTAAATCTAAAATGATCGGACATTATATCTAACTGGGAAACAAGGAATGGAGTCAAGGGTTTTCTCCTAAATTTTCGATAGAGAAGGCTCAGGGGTTTCTAAAAGTTATGAATTTCCGTTCTTTTGAGGATATTTTGACTTTGTTGATCTATGGTTTGGTACTATTATGTAATCCATTACTAATTCATAGATGTGAATGCCATCAAAATATTTTTTCACTCATAATTTGGTACCTACTTTGCTTAGAGATGTCATGCAGTCCCGCCACACTCGTACTATGAAGAAGCGAGGAACTCTTATATGTTGCATACCTCTACTGTCCAGGTGGTTTATTTTGCACCTACCCCGATTAGTGATAAAGAACGAACAAGGTTTGAGGTGGTCTCAAAGTTTGATGTCACTCACTCATGCAGATACCCATTGGTGTTCTTCATCTCAGGCAGATGTCACTATTATTGATTCTTGTGGGGAATTCCCTAATGTATCACTCCTTGGTATAAGAGGGGGCATCATTTACAATCCTTCATCCCGATATACCTACGGACTTTGAAGAACTACAGAAGGCCTAGATTAAGCTCAAGGAAGAAAGAGATACCTTTGAGGCTCAGTTCTATGCTAGTGAGAAGAAAGTATTGGAGCTTACGAAATGACTCCACGAAGAACAAAGCCTTAACGTATATGTCAACACAAAGAGGAAGCATCCATGGGAGACTTGAATTCTTATTTTACTGTTTTGTAACTATTTTTATTTAAAGCAATTATAATTTCAGCTTGTTACTAAAATTTCTTTTGTTTCCTTTTGTTTAAACAAATTTAAATCCCGCAACGGTCCTTGAAAACATTGCACTTGCATTTGCATATCATGCATATCATCACATAACAGGTACTCTATAAGCAAGTTTTATCATCTTCTTGCTATTTATTTCAGTAAAAGATGGCTCTAGAATAGACTACCAAGGAACTCCAAGCATAGAATGCCCAATTCCAGGAAATGCTCTTGAACTTAGCTCAGGGGCAGAAAGACCTGATAGCCCTCATCGCCAAAAAGAACAAGACTCGAAAGCCAGTTGTTATCCTCAATATGGGGAGAATATTCAAAGGTCCCGCTAAACCGATTCAAACTGCTAATACCTCCTCTGATGAAGATGACAATCAAGAGGAAGACGGTAGAAGTGTTAAGGCTGAAAGTGGAAGCAATCAAGGTTCTGCCAAAATTCCTGAGGATGAAGAATATTTTGATGAACAATATCCTCTCGCAGATGATAGATACAAACAGTTGGAAGATCGCCTTAAGGCCATGGAAATCCAAAAAGTGCCTGGATTGGATTTTAAAGAGTTGGGTCTTATTCTGGGGGTAGTTATCCCTCACAAGTTCAAGGTCTCCATTTTTTCTAAATATGATGCTGTTTCTTGTCCCAAACTTCATCTGAGGTTCTATGTTCAAAAGATCCAACCCCATACTACTAACAGAAAGTTATGGGTTCACTTCTTTGAGGAAAGTTTGTCTGGTACACAAATCGAATGGTTCTATCAGCTTGAAGGAACCAACATCTGTACTTGGGAAGACCTAGCTGCTACTTTTTACAAGCAGTATCAATATAATGCTGACCTTGCACCAACTCACGTGCAATTACAAAACATGACTATGGGCTCGAATGAAGGGTTCAAAGAGTATGCCCAAAAGTGGAGACATCTGGTCGGAAGAGTGCAACATCCCTTATTTGATAGGGAGATGGTTGATATGTTCAAGGGCACTCTGACAGGTCCATTCTTTAACCATCTGATTGGAAGTTCCTCATTTGGTTTTACTGAGCTGATTCTAACTGGGGAACATGTCGAAAGTGGTATCAAGAGTGAAAAAATTCAAGTGGTTATGTCTTTGAATGCTGTAAAGGAGAAATTTAGTGGTAAGAAGGAGACCAATGTTGTTTATAGCCTGAAGGGCCGTGTTAAAAGTGACTGCAATCAGTCTGTGGGAGCGGTATTAATTTCCAATCATGTACTTGTTCAACAACAACAACAACAACAACAACAGGACAATCAGTGTAGATCAGACACTCCGAGAAGACAGTTTACGAAGATCAGCATGCCACTGTCTAAAGCATTACAACATTTATTGAAAGCGTAGTTGATAACATTAAGGGAGCCCCCTCAGAATCCCAACACCTCCTCTCCTTGATACAATCCGAATGCGAAGGGTGCCTACCATTCCAACATTCTTGGGCACGACACCAATAATTGTTGGGCCTTGAAAAACAAAATTCAAGACATGATTGACAAAAAAGAGATTGAGTTTGATCCACCGGAAACTCCCAACGTGATTACTGCACCAATGCCGAAGCACGACAAAAGCATAAGTGCTATTGATGATGTTCTCTATGTTTCTATTGTAAGTGAATTGGTTACTCCCCTACCAATCATCAAGAAGAATCTATTACAGGTTGGTTTATTTCCGGGCTATATTGAAAAATGTTATTACTGTGCAGCCCAACCTAATGGCTGCAAGTTACTGGAGGAAGGCGTTCAACGCCTAATGGAAAATCACATAATTCTGGTTGAGAAGGTTTTGTCTACTAAAAACATGTTTCAAGACTTATCTGTAATATCCGGCGCTCCTGTCAGGATTACCTCTAAAGGTCCTGTAAGAATTACTGCCAATCTGAAAGCTGCTGCTATGATCATCACTACACCTGGACCTATCCCATATTCTTCAGATAAAGCTATTCCTCGGAACTATGAATCTGACGTCTACTACCATGGTGTCAAGCAAGAACTATCGACCGTTGAAGATGAAGTTACTGAAGTTGTTGATCCTGGCATTGACAATATTGCTGGGACCAGTAAGGTTACTAGAAGCGAAAGAGTTTTCTCCCTGGAAATCTCTCTGTACCGCTACCGAGTCAACTGTTGAGGCTCGAGGCAAAGAGAAAATAATAACGCCTTCCCAGATAGAAGCACCTAAAGAAGTTACAGTTGAAGACACCTCTAGGAAAGAGTTGGAAAAGGTGTTGAAGATTATCCGTAAAAGCGACTACAAGATTGTTGAACAGCTCGGGCAGACCCCATCTAAGATCTATATGTTATCCCTGTTATTGTGTTATGAAGCCCATGCACAGGCTTTAGTAAAATTCTTGAAGACTGCTCACGTGCCACAAGACATTTCTTCCGATCAATTTGGAAGTTATGTTGCTAGTTTAACGACTGATAATTGATTAGGTTTCTCTGATGTTGATCTAACTCCGGAAGGAAGAAATCACAACAAGGCCTTGTATGTCTCATTAAATGTAGGTGCACTAACTTGGCCCATGATAGGTATATTAAATAATTCCCTGCAATCGAAGATTACCTCTTTACTCTCGGTCCTAGACAAATCATGCTTATACTAATCAATATCTTTGAAGGTGAGCCCCATTAGCCTTGGATCCCATTTCAAAGTACGCTGAGTATCAACAAAAATTCCATGACAAGGAAGATGACCTCTAAACCAATGATATAGCAATGGTGTGTAATAATAAACAAATCCCCCTTTCCCCTAGTAATTCATGAAGTGTATGAAATGATAAACATCTCCTAGGAGAGTTGGGACATGATTTCTTTGTATGAAAATGGCAACAACATTTTCATTAACAAACTTGATCTCATTGGGGAACAAAATTATCCCATAAATGCAACAAGATAAGATATCATTGAAACCCTTCCAATCTTTCTTATCAGCTTTGGCTTTAGCTTCCTTCAACAGAAAATTCAAATGAAAACCATGTACAAGTCATTTCTTTGCAAAGTTGGCCTTTATAACAGATTCACCCAAATAATGGGCGACAACAATTTGAGAAGCATCAGGTTTCTTCATAGAAGTATGAAAAGGAACCTAGTGCAAAATAGGAATGTCCAGGATGGTGGAATACTATTCCAAAGTCGGTGCTAGAAAATAGTCAGGGAACATGTGTAACACCCTCTAAAACCCCGAATAAAATTTCGCAAATAATTAAAATTATAATTTCAGAGTACATGTATTAACGAGGATGTCACAATTCTCTTTTAATAAAAACAAGTTCCTGTCATGCATAACATAGAAGCAACTCATACATGTTTACACAGCGGAATAATTTAATTAACAAAACCAATGTTATAATATTTTTAAAATCATCAGGGATTAACACCTGGAAAATATCAACATCATATTATAACAAACATAAGGAAATAAACGAGTCTGACTAAAACAGCTCGACAAACAAACGTTCCCGGAGTTACAACTACCAGAGCATGACCCGGACAATACTTAAACGGAAATAAACTAGAAACAACAAGCCTTCGCCAAGCACCTGAACGAAGCTCCTCAATCTGAAATATTCAACAGTAAGGGTGAGCATCTCAACTATACATTTGATTATACGTTCATAACAATAAATTCAGGAAATCATAAGCATCACCCAAACAGTTAGCATGTTTCATAGTTTACGAAAACCTTTACAATTCATATATTCATAATATATCACTTTTCATACTTATAATTAACGTCCAACATCATTAACAATTTAGCAGCAATACATGCATACAATCAATTAAATACAACATTGGAAGGTCATCCATTCATGTTATATTCAATATAATGCAACACACCCATGCATGTGGTACCATTTTACCGCCCCATTAAATCTCGGGTCACGGACAACTCACCGTTCCATTATATCACGGACACGGCTACCACCTCAACTTTCCATTAAATCGCGGACACGTATATTGGCCATCATGTTAATTCCACACAATGGGAATTAACAAATGCAACATGATATGTAAAGTATGTAACACTCAGCATACTATTAACATCAATCAACATATCATGCAACATCAACAACATCAATCATAACAGGATATGGATAGCATGTAATCACTCAGCATACTATTTAAACATCAATCATATCAAGTTATATCATAATTCATGCTTGATAACATTATCTAAAAGCATGACAATAAAATCCACAATAAAGCACAGAAAACAAAATTCAGAAAATCAACACAGCAGCATCAACACGGGTGCCCGTGTAAATCAACACTGCCCGTGTTGAA
Source organism: Vicia faba (assembly GCA_948472305.1). Lineage (NCBI taxonomy): Eukaryota > Viridiplantae > Streptophyta > Magnoliopsida > Fabales > Fabaceae > Vicia > Vicia faba. The sequence continues at coordinate 267,036,028 of OX451740.1, forward strand.
ATGTGCCCAGAAAACACATTTTTTTATCATTACAGGGGATCAACACGGGTACCCGTGTAAATCAACACGGCCCGTGTTGAAATGTGTCTGGAAAACACATTTTCTGGCAATACAGTGAATCAACACGGGTGCCCGTGTGAATCAACACGGCCCGTGTTGATGAGCGCGAGGCAGATTTTTCCTGAACCTGCAGCAGCCAAACGTGGAAAATGCCAGCCAAAACGCACATTTCGGTACATAACAACATCGATTTTGTACAACTCAAAACAACACATCAATTCCATAATTACCAACAATTATTATAGTAACCTTAAAAGTGGTTATTCGTCCTGTTGGGGAAATCTGATAACATTGAGGTTATCCCTAGAACATCTAAGGTAAATTCACGATCATACTGATATACTCCAAATCCACCATTTGGGACCTAAAATCCCTAATGGGTTCATAAAATTGGGGACCTAAACCTTTTCTAACAAGGTTCAATCTTAAGGGTATTGATCCCTAAGAACATCTAACAATTGGGGTTTCTCCCTACGATTATCCAAATCAACCGTACCTAAACCCATAAGCAAAAGTAAATCGAGTAGTAGCCCCCCTTACCTTATCAAATTGCAGCTTGAGTTCTTCGAGCGATGTTCTTCGTTCTTCGTACCTTCAGAGCTCAACTTCCCAAATATCCCAAATTTTGTGTTATCGTGAATAATGAGAAAAAACAATTTGAGTTCCAAAACATATCCTTATTCCTTTTGCACCCCCACTCTTTACTAACAACATCCAAGCCCAATAACTTAAAAACCCAATATTTCTTATTTCTTTTATTTTCTTCAAATATTCCAAAATAAATAATTCCTTTTTATTTTATAAATTCTAATAAAATAATTTCCCAATTTAAAATAAATCAAATAATTACAACTGAGGTGTTACAACTCTCCCCCACTAAAAGAGTTTTCGTCCTCGAAAACATACCTTAGGCGAACAGTTCCGGATAAGCCTCTTTCATCTGGCTCTCCAGTTCCCAAGTGATATTTCCATCTGTTGGACCTCCCCAAGCAACCTTCACTAATGCTATCTCTTTACCCCTTAACTGTTTCACTTCCCGATCTTCTATCCTCATAGGCAATGTTTCTACTGTCAGGTTATCTCTCACCTGTACATCATCTACTTGGATTACATGAGATGGGTCTAGAATGTATCTCCTCAACTGAGAAACATGAAAAACATCGTGCAAGTTCGCAAGTCTCGGAGGTAAAGCAATACGATAAGCAACTTCTCCAACTCTTTCCGTAATCTGAAACGGACCAATAAAACGCGGAGTCAACTTCTTAGATTTCAACGCTCGACCAATACCCGTCATCGGAGTAACTCTCATAAACACATGATCTCCAGCATTGAATTCTAAATTCTTTCTCCTCTTATCATGATAACTTTTCTGACGACTCTGAGAAGCTCTCATCTTCTCTTGAATCAATTTGATCTTTTCAGTAGTCTGCTGAACAATCTCTGGCCCAATTACTGAACTCTCTCCAGATTCATACCAACACAAAGGCGTTCTACACCGTCTACCATACAATGCCTCAAACGGAGCCATACCAATACTCGAATGGTAACTATTGTTATAAGTAAATTCAATCAATGGCAAATAGCTATCCCAAGCTCCACCCTTCTCTAAAACACAAGCACGCAATAAATCTTCTAACGATTGAATCGCCCTCTCCGTCTGTCCATCAGTCTGAGGATGATAAGCTGAACTCAACCTCAATTTAGTACCCAAAGCCTTCTGCAATCCTTCCCAAAATTTCGAAGTGAATCTCGGATCTCTATCTGACACAATACTAGAAGGAACTCCATGCAAACTCACTATTTTCTCAATATATAACTGTGCCAATCTCTCCATTGAGTAATCCATTCGCACCGGTATAAAATGGGCAGACTTAGTCAATCTATCCACCACAACCCATATCGCTTCACAATTCTTAGGAGTCCTCGGCAACCCGGATACGAAATCCATAGAAATACTATCCCACTTCCATTCTGGAATAAACATCGGTTGCATAAATCCAGACGGCTTCTGATGCTCAATCTTTGATTTCTGACAGATTAAACATGCGTACACAAATTCAGCTATTTCCTTTTTCATTCCCGGCCACCAAAACAATTTCTTCAAATCATGATACATTTTCGTGGCACCCGGATGAATACTCATCCCACTGCGATGTCCTTCCTCTAATATACTCTTCTTGATTTCTGCAACATCAGGAACACAAACTCTATCGCCAAATCTCATAACATCATTCTCATCAATTCTAAACTCACCACCTTGATCTTGGTTGATCAATGTCAATTTATCAACTAAATTAACATCAGATTTCTGCCCGATCCTGATCTCTTCTAGAATACCACTAGTAAGTTTCAACATACCCAAACGAACACACTTCGGAGTACTTTCACAATTTAAACTCAAATCTCGGAATTGTTCAATTAAATCCAACTCGCGAACCATCATCATAGACATATGCAAGGATTTCCTGCTCAAAGCATCTGCAACCACATTTGCCTTACCAGGATGGTAATTCAAACCAAAATCATAATCTTTGAGAAATTCCAACCACCTTCTTTGCCTCATATTGAGCTCTTTCTGGTCGAAAAGATACTTCAAACTCTTATGATCGCTATACACTTCAAATCTCGAACCATACAGATAATGTCTCCATAATTTCAAGACAAACACAACTGCTGCCAACTCTAAGTCATGAGTAGGATAGTTCCTTTCATGAACCTTCAACTGTCTCGAAGCATACGCAACTACCTGTTGATTCTGCATTAAAACACCACCTAAGCCCATCAGAGACGCATCACAATAAACCACAAAAGATTCCACCGGATTCGGCAAAATCAGAATAGGAGCACTAGTCAAACTCCGCTTCAATTCTTGGAAACCTTTCTCACAATCAGAATCCCAAATAAACGCTTGTCCTTTACGAGTCAACTTCATCAACGGCAATGCTAGCTTTGAGAATCCCTCGATAAACTTTCTGTAATAACCTGCAAGACCAAGAAAACTTCTGATTTCAGAAACAGTCTTCGGCGCTTCCCACTGGGATACTGCTTCTACTTTTGTAGGATCCACTGCAATACCATTCTTAGAAATCATATGTCCAAGAAAACTAACTTCATTCAGCCAGAACTCACATTTGGACAACTTTGCATACAACTTCTTATCTTTCAACAACTCTAACACAATTCTGAGATGTTCCGCATGCTCTTCGTCATTCTTGGAATAAATCAGAATGTCATCAATAAAAACCACAACAAACTTATCCAGATACGGATGAAAAATCCTGTTCATATATTCCATGAAAACACCAGGTGCATTAGTAACTCCGAACGGCATAACAGAATATTCATAATGCCCATACCTCGTTCGAAAAGCAGTCTTTTGAATATCTTCCGCTTTCACACGAATCTGATGATATCCAGATCTCAAGTCAATCTTACTGAATACACTGGCTCCAATTAGCTGATCCATTAAATCATCAATCCTCGGCAATGGATACCGATTTTTAATGGTTACTTTGTTCAATTGCCTGTAATCAACACACAGTCTCATAGAACCTTCTTTCTTCTTAACCAACAATACCGGAGCACCCCAAGGCGAAACACTTGGACGAATAAACTTCTTCTCCAGTAAATCTTCCAACTGACTCTTCAATTCAGCCAACTCAGACGCAGACATACGATATGGCGCCATCGACACCGGTCTCGTACCAGGAATCAAATCTATAGAGAATTCCACTTCTCTCTCAGGAGGTAACTCACCAACACCATCAGGAAAGACTTCTGGAAATTCACACACCACTGGCAATTCGCCACTCCTGACCTTTCCTGTTGCATCTAACGAAGCAAGTAACATAAACACATTAGCACCGTCTTCTATTGCTTCTTGTACCTGCCTAGCAGTCATAGTCAAATCCTTTACACCAACTGCCTCTGGGAAAATCACCGTCTTAGCAAAACAGTTCAGATGAACCCGGTTGAATTCCAACCAGTTCATCCCAAGGATAATATCAATTTGTTCAAGCGGTAGGCACACTAAATCCATACCGAAACCTCTACCAAAAATCTCAATAGGACAATTCCTACATACAAGTGAAGTTGTCACTGAACCCGATGCAGGAGTATCAACAACCATGCTACCTCGCATACCAGATATGTCCAGTTTCAACCTCTCAGCACAATCCAAAGAAATGAAAGAATGAGTTGCACCAGTATCAATAATTGCAACTAAAGGTGTGCCATGAATAAAACACGTACCTTTAATCAATCGATCCTCTGGAGTAGTCTCAGATCCAGACAAAGCGAACACTTTTCCACCTGACTGATCCTTCTTAGGCTTAGGACACTGCGGACGAATGTGACCTTCTTCGCCACAATTATAACAAGTGACAGACTTCCCTTTGCAATCAATAGACAAATGACCAGTCTTTCCACATTTATAGCACTTCTTCTCATCACTCTTGCAATCTCGAATATGATGACCAAACTCACCACACCTGTAGCATCTGATAGGAGCCTTAGAATCTCCCCCACTAGGCCTTTTCCAACCACCTGATTTCTGGTTATCTCTACCATATGGCTTGCCACGGTCCATATGTTGCTTTCCTCTTTTATCAACAGCCCCACGAGAGTGAGACGACCTAGTCCTGGTAATATCTTCTTCCAAGATCCTGCTACAATCCACCAGATCAGAAAATCTATGAATACGCTGGTACCTGATTCCCTGCTTAATCTCATCTCGGAGACCATTCTCAAATTTGATACACTTAGAGAATTCTCCAGCCTCATCATTGTTGTAGTGTGCATAATACTTTGCTAGCTCAGTGAACTTAGTAGCATACTCACTAACAGTCAGATTGCCCTGCTTAAGTTCCAAAAACTCAATTTCCTTTCTTCCCCGAACATCTTCAGGAAAGTACCTCCTCAGAAAAGCCCTTCTGAAGTTAGCCCAAGTCAGTGCCTCTCCATCCTGAACCATTTCAGTCCTTGTGGCAACCCACCAGTCGTCGGCCTCTTCCGCCAACATATGCGTACCATATCTGACTTTCAGATCTTCAGCACAATCAATCACACGGAAAATCCTTTCGATTTCTTTCAACCACTTCTGAGCACCTTCAGGGTCATGTGTACCTTTGAACAACGGAGGATTGTTCCTTTGGAAATTCCCTAATTGCCTATCAGCACCAATCACGCCTCCACTTGGATTTCCAGCAAGTACACCAGTTAACATCCCCAAAGCCTCAGCGAGTGCAGCATCATTTCTTCCGTTACCTCTCCCAGCCATATTCCTGAGAATTAAAACATACTCCTCATTAGAATACAGTATCGACAGTGTTACCTTACACTAATCGCATACAAAAGGGATGACTGACTCAAGACTCTGGTCGCAACGACCGACTATGCTCTGATACCACTATTGTAACACCCTCTAAAACCCCGAATAAAATTTCGCAAATAATTAAAATTATAATTTCAGAGTACATGTATTAACGAGGATGTCACAATTCTCTTTTAATAAAAACAAGTTCCTGTCATGCATAACATAGAAGCAACTCATACATGTTTACACAGCGGAATAATTTAATTAACAAAACCAATGTTATAATATTTTTAAAATCATCAGGGATTAACACCTGGAAAATATCAACATCATATTATAACAAACATAAGGAAATAAACGAGTCTGACTAAAACAGCTCGACAAACAAACGTTCCCGGAGTTACAACTACCAGAGCATGACCCGGACAATACTTAAACGGAAATAAACTAGAAACAACAAGCCTTCGCCAAGCACCTGAACGAAGCTCCTCAATCTGAAATATTCAACAGTAAGGGTGAGCATCTCAACTATACATTTGATTATACGTTCATAACAATAAATTCAGGAAATCATAAGCATCACCCAAACAGTTAGCATGTTTCATAGTTTACGAAAACCTTTACAATTCATATATTCATAATATATCACTTTTCATACTTATAATTAACGTCCAACATCATTAACAATTTAGCAGCAATACATGCATACAATCAATTAAATACAACATTGGAAGGTCATCCATTCATGTTATATTCAATATAATGCAACACACCCATGCATGTGGTACCATTTTACCGCCCCATTAAATCTCGGGTCACGGACAACTCACCGTTCCATTATATCACGGACACGGCTACCACCTCAACTTTCCATTAAATCGCGGACACGTATATTGGCCATCATGTTAATTCCACACAATGGGAATTAACAAATGCAACATGATATGTAAAGTATGTAACACTCAGCATACTATTAACATCAATCAACATATCATGCAACATCAACAACATCAATCATAACAGGATATGGATAGCATGTAATCACTCAGCATACTATTTAAACATCAATCATATCAAGTTATATCATAATTCATGCTTGATAACATTATCTAAAAGCATGACAATAAAATCCACAATAAAGCACAGAAAACAAAATTCAGAAAATCAACACAGCAGCATCAACACGGGTGCCCGTGTAAATCAACACTGCCCGTGTTGAAATGTGCCCAGAAAACACATTTTTTTATCATTACAGGGGATCAACACGGGTACCCGTGTAAATCAACACGGCCCGTGTTGAAATGTGTCTGGAAAACACATTTTCTGGCAATACAGTGAATCAACACGGGTGCCCGTGTGAATCAACACGGCCCGTGTTGATGAGCGCGAGGCAGATTTTTCCTGAACCTGCAGCAGCTCAGAACAGCAGCCAAACGCGGAAAATGCCAGCCAAAACGCACATTTCGGTACATAACAACATCGATTTTGTACAACTCAAAACAACACATCAATTCCATAATTACCAACAATTATTATAGTAACCTTAAAAGTGGTTATTCGTCCTGTTGGGGAAATCTGATAACATTGAGGTTATCCCTAGAACATCTAAGGTAAATTCACGATCATACTGATATACTCCAAATCCACCATTTGGGACCTAAAATCCCTAATGGGTTCATAAAATTGGGGACCTAAACCTTTTCTAACAAGGTTCAATCTTAAGGGTATTGATCCCTAAGAACATCTAACAATTGGGGTTTCTCCCTACGATTATCCAAATCAACCGTACCTAAACCCATAAGCAAAAGTAAATCGAGTAGTAGCCCCCCTTACCTTATCAAATTGCAGCTTGAGTTCTTCGAGCGATGTTCTTCGTTCTTCGTACCTTCAGAGCTCAACTTCCCAAATATCCCAAATTCTGTGTTATCGTGAATAATGAGAAAAAACAATTTGAGTTCCAAAACATATCCTTATTCCTTTTGCACCCCCACTCTTTACTAACAACATCCAAGCCAATAACTTAAAAACCCAATATTTCTTATTTCTTTTATTTTCTTCAAATATTCCAAAATAAATAATTCCTTTTTATTTTATAAATTCTAATAAAATAATTTCCCAATTTAAAATAAATCAAATAATTACAACTGGGGTGTTACAACATGAATCATCTCGGGCTGCGGTCATAAAACTGAAACATAGCTTAGAGTACATCCTTTTGATACTCACTGAGAGGCGACTTTAAACACATCAAGATTCTTCCATAATCTTACGTACAGGTAGCAACATTCTCGGGAGGATACATCTTGGCTAGCAGGAGAAGATTGTCAAGAACTAGCGCTAGGAACTTGTAGACGACATGATATATGTGATTGTCTTCTTCTTAGTATCCATCTTCGAAGGCAGCCTAACCAACAAGACTCAAAGACTAGAGGTCCTGGAAATAAGAAAACATGTATGTCAAAATGCGGTTAAAAAAATGTTTCATGAATGCAATGGGATCATGGCTTTCATAAACTGAACCATTGTTATGCTGATAACAGAACTACGGTCACATATATCAAGATCAGAGGTCGGGACCATTTCAGAATACCAAAGAACCAAGTATCGAAGAATAAACATATGTACTTGTAAGAATAATTCTCACCCCACCTCACGGGTAAATTCTACTATCTAGCTCTATCCCAAATGTTATCATACAACGATGGCCCTAAGGTTGAGTTTGAAATGGAAATCTCTATCTATGTTAGCATGCATGGATTACAATCCTAATGTCTAATTTGCATCAGAAATGAAACAAGTGAATCCTAAGGGTGCATACAAAGGTAAGAACCTAATAAAAATCACAAACACGGATGAAAACAAACAAAGTCGAACCAAAGCCAAAACAAAATTGAGTGCAAGCTAATAGCAAACAATATAATACAATTGATCTCCAAGTGGGAGTAAGGAACTCTTTCCACTTGATTTGCTCGAGCACGGATATCGAGTAATAACTCGGAGCATCAACGTTTGATGAAACGTGAGATAACATCGTCAAAATGAATGACAAATTGTTGAGATGATTACTGTCCTTGTCTTCAACTTTATTTGACTCAATGGACAAGAATAGGCATGGTTCAAAGTGTTAACGCATAACGCGAGCTAAGAACGAAATGGACTAGAAAGTGTAGGGGTCGATTGCGGACCTTTTTTTCCATGTATTGGACTCGATAGCAACCATAAAATAAAATGGAAATGGGAGGGGAGTGGAATTTGCCTCTTTTGAGGTCTTTTGCACACGAGCAAATACAAACATGGCCTCTTTTTGAGGACTTAGTAAAACAAACATCGCCTCCTTTGAGGACTTTAAATAGATTTACCCACCTAAAGTAGGGACTCCCGGTCATGCATCTCTATTCCTACTTCTCATGGAAAAGAAAGGAAAATGTGGTGCGGAAAAATAAACCAGAATCAGTAAATACCAAATGAACAAGAGTTTGTAGCAAGCAAGCAAAAGCAGAATAAATTCGGAAAACATCACGCAAGCTAGAATCAACAACACAATAGTCAAACTCAATATCAAATATAAGAATCAAATTTTGCAATGCAAAAATAAATCTCAAGCAACGAGTGCATCGTATCAAGCTAACGTCTTGCACAAAACAATGCTACACAAGCAAAGAATAATCCGAACAAATGCGTCGTGCAATGAATCGCCTTCCGAGACTTGCACAATGTCGTAAGATGAGTTAGAAAATAACAAGGAGAATTAATTGTAATCAAACAATCAACATCACAACTCAAAATGACATATTATCATGAATGAAGCAAAGTCGAACAAGCAACGGAATCACAAAACTAATTCAGGGGCAGCATGTATATCATCTCATGAATCGCACAAAATATCGGTTTAAAATAATCACAACTTAATGCATATGCCCCACAAATATCAAGGCAAGTATAATCATGCACGAATCAATAATTAGATCGTACTTGAAGCTCAATTTACAAAACTGGGCAGCATGGTATCGATTCATGGAATCACTCGAATGATCGCGTAAAAAGCGAGAAAACTCAAATTCAATGGTCAACAGTTGAGCAATTAATCACTAACATGCATTATATGAATATCAAATCACAATGTACATGTTAAAAAGAAAATCAGACAATATTGTTTCCATTCAAAAAATGCGCAAAAGTTGTTTCAAACTCAACCGAAATCGATGCCAATGATCCTCAATCATCCGATTAAAGCCAAATATGCATTAAGCGCGAATTAAATCTCAACCCAAGTGCATTTTCACAAACCGTACAGCACTATAGTGTTTCTCAACATCGCACAAAAAATTATCCCGGAGTCGGTAATTCTCAACACTAATGATCAACAAACGCGCAAAGAACCTCAAGTAAGCATCAAACAAAATTCAAGGAGAAATTTGCAATGTGTTTGTATTTTCTAGGCAGAAAAATGTGCATGAACCGAAATTGGATAAAAATGAGTTCAAAATTCACAAACTGAAGCACAAAATCTTTTTCTGATTAAAGTTATGTTCCTTAGAAATTACAACCGCTTGTAAACAATTAAATCCACATTCAAGCAATGATTTCAAACCACAAATAACAAAATTCAAGAGTTAATGTGATTTATCAAATTTGAGGTTTTTTATGTCAAAAAATTGAATTTATCAACAAATTAAATAGAAAATTGCATTAACTCATAAAAACACAATTAATTCTCATCAAAATTCAATAATCAACATTTAGATCTAAAAATCGCTATTCAGAAATCAATATCAATTTACCGGATAAATTCAAGATCTATATCGATTCATTCATCAATCAACCAATTCCATATCTCAACATTATTAAAATTCAAGAATCAAGTGTATCGAATAATATTCAAGAATTCAACTCATATGATAATCAATTTCTCAATTCAAAAAATCAAATATCTCAAATAAGCAATTAAGTCAAGAGAATTCAAGAATTAGTACCGAAATAGAGATCGAAGAAGATAAAGCTACCGAATAGAGGGATTCTTTGCTGAAAACGGAAATTCGACTGAGGAAGACCGCTGGAAGAAGGAAACAAAGACGGAGGGAGCACAGAGGGGGAGTTTGCGCCAGAGAGAGGATCTGTGATGGCCGAAATCACGTGGTGCTGACTGGTAGCTAGCGGCAGCGCGTGGCTGAGCAAGGGTGGAGGTCGCGGTTCGCTGGAGGGAGTGTGTCGGAGGTTCACCGGAGTCAGGGCTTGCGGAGCGTACCCCAAATTTGCTTGCCCTTATTTCTATGGTCAAAATTATTTTTGAAATTAGCTTTTATAAAATTCTTTTGGATTACCCTGACATTTTTAGTTTTATAAATATTCATTTTCAAGTTAATTTAAAAATATAACAATTTATTTCAAATAGAAAATAATTGTTCGTCTTCATATACTTTCAATTGGCTTGTTATTTAAAATAAATAAACGTAGCACAATTGGTAAGGAAGCATAGCTTGAAAGCCTAGGATCAAGGGTTCAAATCTCACCTGGTGCACTTTGGATATATTTTTGTTAATTTGTTACTAACTATTTCTACTTTTTATTCAAAATCACCAAAATCATGTTTTTTTATTATTTAAATATTATTTTCATTTTTTTATTAATGCATTTTTTTGAATTATTATTTATTTGATTTTATGCACTTTTTAGCAAAATTGAGTGCAAAAATCATAAAAAATATAAAAAATATTTCCTTTTCGAGATAATTGTTTCTTATTGGTTAACCTGTGTCAATTGGTGTCATACTCAACTTTGATTGGTCAACTTGCTGACCAAAAAAGATTTGATTTATTTTTATTCCACTTTTCCCTTTAACCTAATTTTTCAACACTATAAATAGCATTCTGTTTTGAGAGTTGGAGGAGATCCAAAAAAAATTTGAACACCATCCACACACTTGTTAACTTGCTTTTACAATTCTTTTTGGTTTATTCTAAGATTGTTGACTATATCAGACAACAGCCGAAGAACAATCTCATCAACAACACGATTCTCACAAGTTCCACAAATTTCACTCACACTTTGGTTTTTATTTTAACGAATTTCTTGTTTCAAAAATCTTTTTTACTATTGGTGTTTTTGGCCGATGATTATATATGAGGCCCCTTTTTATTTTAACTTGTTTACACCAAATGATGAACATGATGGTGATCCCTTTTAAATTTATTGGTTGTTTCTACCGTATGAATATATTGTTTGATAATTGTTTGTTTAATTTTTGTTTTTACTAACCTTTTGTAGAAGTCAACTTTTACACACCAATCTCTCATTCACGGTTTGATTTTAGGTTGTTTGTAAATTGAGAGAAAGAAGAAAATAGAGAAGAGATGAGGAAGACAGAGGAACGAAAAAAGAAAGAGAGTTAACATGTTCTGATATATCATTATCTTATGTTTTTATTTTTGTTATATTTTTTAATTCCAATTGCCAAGTGTCACATGGGAATTGATTCACCATAATTGAATATATGAAGGGCTGATTTGAGTAAGAGAGTCACCGCTCATTAATTCAATTTATTTGTTATTAATTATTTTTTCATTCTTTCTTTATTTACTATCATTATCATTATTTTATATTATTAAATTTGTTCTTAAAATTGAGAGAAAAAAATTGACTACCCTATTTTAAAAGGGCTTCATGTGACTTATAGATTCAAATTGTTAAAAGGTGCAAAGGTTGCACCATTTTTTTCATTTATTTTTTCAGTTTTTTTTTATTTTTTTATCTCATTATTCCTAATTTATTGTTAGAATAAAATTAGGTTTTATTTTTCCTCTAGACTTAGTTTGTTTTTATTAATAAATTAATTATTTATTTTTATTTTTATCAATAAAAAATATTAAAGTTTTTTCTTTCTTTTAATTAAATTATTTTTTTAATTAATTGATTTTTTTATTTAATTCTAAGTTAGCCTAATTTTATTAAGACATTAATTTTGATACTTTTTATTTATAGTTACTTAGGTTAAAAAATTATAAAGAATACACAAAAAATTAATTTTTAGTTAATTAGGTTATGTGTTTCTAAATGTTTAAATAATACAAAAGTAAAAAAATCAATTCATTGGGTTATTTAAGAAAAATAATACTTTATACATAATTTAGTTTTTCCAATTAATCTCTCACATCACTTGTAAATAATACTACTAATCTTGTACAAACACTATTTATAATCAAATTGATTAATTCACCAATGAGTGACATGTGGTCAATATCTGGCCACGTGATGAAGAGACTTTATCAAACTCCCCCCGCTTTGTGTCCTACCATACTCTTTAATCAAATCGAAATTCAAAATAGCTAACCAATGATCAAACCATTCTTTCACTAACATAATCAAACCCTCAAGAAGATTTTCGAAAAAGGATTAAATAGAATTACTTTCAAAATTAACTGCGAATTGCATCTATGATCACTCAACTTAAAATCCAGACAAGGTTCAAGGATAATTCAAAATCAATTCTACGCAATCCATAAAAAAAACAACCAAACACTACGAACTACGAATTGGGATTCTGATTTCTCATAAGAGGATATGTAGGCATACGATTAAAATCGTGGCGAGTTCCCCTAATAAAAATTAAAATCCTATTTCCTAAAAATTACAATTTTAAACCCTAGTATCCTTGTGAACAAGGTAGATGAGGGGTGCGTAACACCTTCCCTTCGTATAAAGTGAGTCAAGAACTTAGAATCTATGTACCATCAATTAGGGTTATTCTATTATATTCCTGTCTTAGGATAAAAATTAATGGTGGCGACTCTATATTTTTTACCGGTTATTACAGTTGGCGACTCGGCTGGGGACTCAACCCTAGGGTTTATAAGCCGTCCTCTTAGGTTTTGGGTTTTTTGTTTGGATCTTTAATATTTTCAATATTTGCTGTTATTTATTTATTTGCTTTCACTTATTATTTTAATTTATTTTTATCATATTATATTCATTTGATGATGGGATTTTTATTTTTTAAAAATATTTTTTTTTTCAAAAAAACCCTTAGAAAGAAGGTTCGTCTATTAGCTAAGGGGATACATCATCCCTATGAATTTATGTGATGACTTTGCTTAGAGCCGGTGGAATTCCGAAAAAGAAATACGTCTCAAGAGACATCCTCTTAGGGATAGGACTTTGGAATGAAACATATGACTCTTTGTATAACCCTTAAACCAAAATCTCATGGCGAGACCTTTCATTGCCTAGAGATGAAAGTTTCGGTCTACAAAGAGGCTACACTTAAGGGAGGCCCTTGTGCCTTTCCTTCTAGAGTTATCCATGATACTCTTAACGAAACCACCTTATAGGGAGGGTATAATATTCGTAGGCCAAAACTAGGAATCTACATACTAAGGATACCTTTCATAAAATCCCACTACAATCCATAAACCCGCAAGGGTTGTCTTTTCGTCCATTAATATCTTTAGCCTATAAGAGTTTCCCTTTCTATGTCCTAACTCCTACCCTGTATGGATTCATTTTTGTGTATCATGATCCCTAGCCGGTAGGGATTCTCCTTTTTGTCTATCATTATCTTTAGGACGTCTTTGCTGATGCATGCCATGTGGCCTATATGATGTCATAGGATTTGTTAATTGTTGACCGGTCACCGTGTGCTCTCTTCCACGCCATTCCCTCAAGTCAAATCATCACCTCAATTGTCCATTGGCTTATCATAATCCCTAGCCTGTAGGGATTATTTTGTAAGTCATAATCCCTAGCTTGTAGGGGTTTCACATTGTGTATGTATATCCCTAAAACCCATGTAGGGTGTCCTTAGGTCCAGAGGAAGCATCAAAGATCACCCCATACTTCTACAAGCCCAAGAACTAAGAAGCATCTCCTAAAAGTCAAGTGGATCAAACGAATAAGCTCTTTTCATAGGATCACCAGACTTATTAATTTCAATTTGTAATTTCCAAGTTGTTAAGTTGTATTTGGTGTGAGTTTGTATCTTTTGACTAGTAATCATGCATGTTTTTGAAATTGATCCATTAGTATTCACTATTCTATTACTTTCCATAAATATTCAACGATTTTCCATTTTCACTCTTATTTTCTATCTTCCATTGCACAACTTTAACAAACTTCGAGGGAGAATGACGAAAACTAAATAACTTCAATGGTAAGACTGAGCTGACAATGTAAGGCATTGTTTCAATTCCTAAACAGTTGAGAAATGAGGAAGTTAATTTGTAGTTAACCCCCTCGAGCCAGGAGTTGGAGTTTTGTTCTATTTTCTAAAATAAAAAACCTTAATTTCAACCAGGGGCGGGGTAGATTTCAATTAATTCAACGATGCATTCAAATCCCATGAGAATCGATCCATCTAAGTGAAGGTTCAAGAATATCTTCTTCCTCGATACATCATCCAGGATTGAGGAAGCAATCTAAGCAAAGGTTCAAGCACATCCTTTTCCTCACACATCAGCAAAGATTGAGGAAGCAATCAATAAAGATATAGTGCACGACATCTTCTTCCTCAAAACAACCTTCCTGATCGAGGTAACAATAAAGATGAAGTTTACAATATCAGCATAGGCAGTCACAAATTTTCAAAATAAAAATAAATAAAAAAATTAAAAAAAGCCCGCTAAATCCAGTAACAATCAAAAAACTTGACTTAGGCAAAATTTAGGGCATCCCGATGAACCAAATTCAAAAGAATCAGCCCATGCAAAAATAAGGGATTTGAAACAAAATTGGAAAACAATCTTGTGACTGCCACCTCAATAAATATCAATTCTTCTCTTCAAGTGCTTAAATCTTATCAATGCTTCTAGTCATCATCGTAACTATGAAAATTCTCTTGCAGACTAAACACATCCATTAGGTTAATTGAATTTAGGAACGAAGAATATCAAGGAGAATAGGGGTGGGATAAATAAAATTTTGAGCCTTATATCCTTTGTTTTTTAAACTGTGACCCAGGCCACGTTACAATCTTCAAAAGTCCTAATTGAAGTTAGGTTCACTATGAAAGCATATTCAGCAAGATTTGTGTTAAACTGACTCTTAATGTTTGTTAAATCATCATTAAACCACGTTGACACTTCTTCATCTCTAATCATCCATTTCTTTTCAATAATCAATTTCGACTTCAAGAACTTGCATGTGCATCGCATTAGGATTACTTTTCAAAGGGGACAATTTTACTTACGAGTCAATACTTAGCATCAAGGAGATTTCAAAAATGGTCTAATCAAAGGAAGCATTTCCAAGAAGCTTCTAACTAGGGACAAATCATCTAAGAGGACCCCTATAAACAGGGGAAGATCCTAATGATCATAGTGGCGCATTGTTGTACCCCAAAATTTTCCCTCCCATATTCCTCAAGATATGTCAAGGATCATCTTCAAATTGCTCAAGATTGCTCAAGGGTTGTACAGTCAAACCACTTCCTAAGACAGCTGAAATTAGGGTTTTGGTTCTTTCAAGGAATTTGGGGTTTTCAATGGTTCAATCAAGTCTCATAGGCCTATATACATCCTCAAGCACCTACATGCCAAGTTTCAAGACTCACAGTGCCAATTTGCACAGTCAAAAGCTCCATTTGACCTACAGTCAACTGCAAGGGCAAAATGGTCATTTTGTAGTCAAAAGTCAGAATTTTTGGTCAACATATTATTTTGAGTCCACATTCATCATTTGATCAAGTCTTGATCATGATTCCACAAGAATAGCTCAAAAATCATCAAGGTGCAAAAAGTTATTATTTTTGGACAGTAGAAAAGTCAACTGTATCTTGACCAGGGCATAACTTTTTCATGGTTCATCAAAAAAATCCCATCCAATGCTCATTTTGAAGGGGATACAATTTCCTACAATCCATCTTCACACTCCAAGTTCAAGAAATGCTCTCACAAAAAGTTATCAATTTTTACATTATAGGTCAATTTCAAAAGTCAACAAAAGTACACTTTGAGTCAAAGGCCATAACTTGAGATTGGTAAATCCAAATGACATGGGACCAATGGCATTGGTTAGAGTACTTCAATATCTTTCCAAAATGTCCAAGGACATGGTCATATGATCAAAATCGAGCAAGTTGTGCATTGGAGAAGTTGGGAAATTTTCATGAATTTGCAAAAGTCAACTTTGCTCAAAACACCTTCTTTTTGCTAATGGGCCTCAAATCTCTTCTTGAAACTTCACCCATGACCTATGCACGACCCATCAAGATTAATTGTATTTATTTTCTTATTTTTATTGATTAATTGGATTTTTAATTAATATTAATTCATTTAATCAATTTAAATCATAAGAAAATAGAAGATTTGTTTTTTAAATCTTTTTGTGAAGCAAATATGACCTAAACATGCTGGCAAATTCGTGCACAAGTCAAAGATACAAAAAAATCCAAAATTGGCAACTTTATTCAATCATGAAGAATAAAAAATAATTGATTTTCAATCAAGGATACAATCATCAATGCAATGGATATTGGCCCAGCTTTTTGACCTAATTTGTTTCCCTTATACATAAGCAAGCTAACCCTGACCTAGTGGATGATTGAAAACTGCAGAAACAGCCATAACACATTCAAGAAATTCCAAGAAAATTGAAAATTTGTTCTTGCATTCCAGGCCAATTCAAGGCGTGTTATTCATTCAAACACATTGCAGGAGGTCCCAGGAACGTTTTACAATCAAATTCAGGCATCAAAACTCAAGAAATCAAGGAATACAGTTTCACGGTTTGCCATTCTTACTCAGAATTATATATCTTGATTCATGCGCATTTTACACGTTTTCATGATTGTTTTGCATTGCTATGAACCATACGAAACTAATGGTATGATTGAATTAGACTATAACGCCCTGAATCAAAAGATGCCATGAACAAATTTCTAGGATTCTTGAGCTTTCAATTAGGGCTTTCTAAACCAGGAAAAATTGGGACTCATGAGACATATGACTGAAATCGTGAGAACAAGACGAACAAGATCCACCCCTCGCGAAATATTTATGCTTGCTAGATTTCTAATCGCTATTTTTCGTGCATCTAGATAGTGGAGGTTAAAAACCCCCGCTATCTGATTCTGAATATGCAGGAAAAACGAAGAAGATGATGATGTGTTGATACTTCATTGGTTAATTTGAAAAGCGCGCGTTTGTTTTTATTTTACAGCATTTTAATTGTTTTTCATATATAATAATTCCATCTCATTATGATAACAAAGAAACGCGTTGGTCGGGTTGGCAAGCAGGTGGATGGAAAGGCTATTGGGACCTGGGTTCGAATCCCAGGTCCCCCAAAACATTGTTACTTTTATTTTTAAGGTGTTCTTGTGCAGTTTGCCAAAAAAAGGTCCACCATATACCTCAACTATCAACACGCCAAGTGGCTGGCAAAGCAAATCTTGTGGCCAAGAGTGGAATCCTCACTATGGTCTCCAGTCAACACCTATGCAGAGAGTTGCAAAAGTCAAACAGGCTGGAAGCATAATGGGCTTCAGAATTGCCAAAAACACCTCCTCTTTGGGCCCATCACCCCCCTGGGTTTATTCTTTTCTTTCTTCTTTTACTATTAATTATTATTATTATTATTTAATTAACCCAATTAATTTTTTCATAATAAAATCAGAAAACTAAAATATAATATTTTTTATTATTATTTATTAACATTAATTTCACCCTTAATTAGTTATTTTGTAAATAAATACTAACATAATTAATTTAGTTTTAATTAGGATAATTCTAACTTTTTTGGCAATAATTTAAAATCAACATAGAATTAGGGTTCTTGACAATTTTAATCATCTTTATTTTTATTTCCTTAAAACATAAAAAAACTCAAAAAAAATATCTTTCTTTTATTTAATTAATTAATTAGTCTAGGTTTAATTTAATTAAATGCAAAATGACAAAAATCTCTTTCTTTCTCAAAAAAAGGGTCAAAACCCTAAAAAACTCTCCGATTCAATTTTTTCTCGCGCGTGTGATTATTCTTGATTCATATTTTTGTATTTGCTCCGAGGATGTAATACCTTTATTAGGACTTTTATCGCTTTTATTTTATTTCCCGCAATTTACTTTTCAAGGGTTTGTTTTTGGCGATGTAAATACCCGACGCCTTGTAATAGTTTAGTTTTATTTTCCGCAACTATTAACTGCTAGATGTATGCTAACTAGGCTATGCATGACAAGACTTACCTTAAAATTAAAATCAATCGTAGCTCACCATAACATGTATAAAGATAACATAACTGAAACCTGACACACTCACACATGCCACTCCTAGGGTACGCCTCACTTGGTTGCCTCGACGTGGTCATTGAGTATAGGGTGTTTTAGAGGTCGCCCTCCTGTCTAAAGATCAAAGTTGCCTCGAAACGGTTGCCTCGGATAAAAACGATCTAAGACATTAGGGTTACCGCTAAGGCGTCCTACCATTGCTTTAGTGACCACATGTCCCTAAAATCGAATTGACCTGAAAACTCCAACGACGGTGCTACCTACTTCTCAATAGTGGGATAGTACTGTCTAAAGGACATTTACACAGCTTAATTTCTTTTGAGTAGGTAGAGGTTCTCAGGTACTTGCTCTTTCAAAACAAAAATACTTTTCGCACTTACACTTTTCAAACAAAAGTTTTCAAACAACACTTCATACACTCTTGAGGACAGACACAAGAGTTAAATCGAAGTTTTCAAACGAACTTTTTTCAAAACCCACAAACACAAGAAAAGCAAGACATTTTGAAAACATAGTGAGCAAGTACCTAAGAGTCCGTGGATAACCATGGATAGAAAGGGTGCTAACACCTTCCCTTTCTATAATCTATCTCCCGAACCCGAGAAACATCTCGAAAAGGAATTTTGCTGTGCTTTTGTCCTTTCCTTGTTGGAGAAAATAAAAGACGGTGGCGACTCTTGCTTACCGCGACATTTTACGAAACGCAAACGCGAACCAACATTTCAAAACAGTCAGTTCTATTTCCACCTATCACAGAACTGGCGACTCTGCTGGGGATTCTAAATAAGTGAGGTGTACCTTAGGATTAGATCATTTGTGTTTTCAATTGTATGCTTTGTATGCTTTAAATTTTGTGGGTTTGTATCGGAGTTCTATAGATCCTAACCCGGATCTGGGGATACCCTTTAGAAGTAGCAACAAACTGTGAGGGAACTGTGTGGGGTATACCGACATGGTTGAAGCAGTAGCTACATTGATGTGGCACTTTGGTGAGTACCGGTAACCCTTGAGTCAAGTCAAGGAGAGCACGGGGCCGCCGCGTGGTGTCGCGAAGCATCAACTGGCCTTAGAACCTTACTTGACCATCCTGGCCTTTTTAGGGGTAGTGAGATGACCGACTTTGGTGCAGTCCGAAGTTGGTAGATACTCGATACTACACTCATTGAGGGTTGTTTTCTTGGAATATTTTGGTCGCCAGTTAAGTGGCTAAATCAAAACAATGAACATAAAAAACAATCCAATGATATTGAGCTCCTTAGAACCCGGTTACTATTTATAGGACAGGTTTTGAGCCAACTAACTTCAAGAGGGTACTTACCTATGAACCCCATGCAAGCCTAAACCTAAGGACTTGTTTGCTTTGTGTGAATATGATTGTCTGTATATACACCTGCTTACTTTTGCATACATGTACATAACATCATAAAGCATCATATGCATTTGCTAACCATTTCAAGGGTTTGGATCTTCATCTTTGTTCTTGTTTTGTAGGACATGGAGTCTCTCCGTAGGAAAACAATTCAGGTCAACCTTGTAAGGATCCCTCCTCAGCTCAAGGAGCTTACATCCAGGATTCCCGAGAACTCTCTCTTCAGTGAAAGACATGGTAGACTCCTCAGCTTGGTCAACACCAACATTGAAGAAGATATGATAAAAGTTCTCTTCCAGTTCTTTGACCCCCTACACCACTGTTTTGCATTCCCTGATTATCAATTGGTGCCTACTCTAAAGGAATTTTCTCAACTTCTGAGAATTCCTATTCTTAGTCAACTACCCTACAACGGTACGGAAAAGGAACCAAAACTTGAAGATGTTGCTCAAGCATTACGTCTGCAACCATCTGACATCAAGGGGCATTAGGAAATCATAAGTGGTATCAAGGGATTCTTGGCAAAGTTTCTGTTTGAGAAGGCACAAGAATGTTGGAATTCTCTTGATCTACAAGCCTTTGAAGAGATTGTGGCACTCCTCGTCTATGGGTTGGTGTTGTTCCCAAATCCTGATCAACTTATAGATGTGAATGCTGTCAAGATTTTCATGTCCAAGAATCCCATACCTATATTGCTTGGGGACATCCTCCACTCATTTTACACACGAACAATGAGAAAAAGAGGTGTTCTCATGTGATGTACTCCTCTCCTGGCAAGGTGGTTTATTTCGCACCTTCCATAATCAGTTTTGAAGAACGAGCAGGGTTTAAGGTGGTCACAACGATTGATGACCCTCACACATTCTGATGTACATTGGTGTTCTCGGTCCAGAGAAAATGTCACTATCATTGATTGTTGCGTAGAATTTATTAATGTTCCTTTACTTGGAATTAGAGGAGGCATTACCTACAACCCCTGTCTGGATTTGAGACAATTTGGATATGCTCGGAGGGATGGCCCTCATGACATGCTGATTCCTGACATAGTTTTTGACTTCGACAACAATGCGCAAGGACTTCGACAAAGGTTCATCAGAGCTTGGAGGATGCCTAACAAGGTAGATAGCAAGACACTGGGGCACAAGAATTCCATCCCCCTTGAGCCTTACCTCAAGTGGGTACGAACCCGCTCCCAGAATCTTATGATGCCATATCCTCACATTCTCCCCGTGATCAAAGAGCCTGTTATGGAAGGAGAGGTCCCATACACCATTCTACATCCTGACATGCCAACATCATGGGAAGAAATGCAAAAGAGCTGGATCCAACTCAAGGAAGAGCGGAATGCGTTTGAAGCCAGCTTACATGCCAGTGAGAAGAAGGTCTTGAAGCTCACCCGCCGACTTCACAAGGAAGAGACCCTCAACACTTACATCGCTCCAAAAAGGATGCGCAATGTCTTTTTACATTAAGTATTTTGTAATATTTCGCCCATGAGGCACTGATGTACTAAACAAATTACTTCTTAATATGACGTGTGTTCCCTTTTTGTCTGCAATGAATTTGAATTTTCGAACCCTTGAATGCATTACATAAATAGCATATCATTCATCAAATGCATAACAGGTACCCTTTTTACAGGTCACTTATCTTCTTCGCTGTTTATTTCAGCAATCATCATGTCTACTGAACCTTCCACTGAACAAGCTATCAAGGCCCTCCAGGCCCAGAATGCCCAGTTCCAAGAGTTGGTTATGAGCCTAGCCCAGGGTCAACAGGATTTGAAGACTCTGATTCTAAAGGAAAGGAAGAAGAAGAAGAAGAGGACCGTCTTGTTCAACACCGGACGCAGGTTCGGGAATGGACTGCAGAACAAGGTTGATCTGACCACCTACTCTGTAGGGAAAGACAGTCCCCAAGAGAGAAGGGTTCCTAGTCCTGTGGTCTCCGGCAACGAGACGAATTATGATGAAGAGCAGTACCCTCCTGCTGAGGATAGGTACAAACAGTTGGAGGACCGCTTGAGCGCCATGGAGATACATAATGTGCCCGGACTGGACTTTGGAGATCTAGGCTTATCCTCTGGGGTGGTGATTCCCCATAAATTCAAGGCATCTGCCTTTGCCAAATATGACGGAGCCTCCTGCCCAAAGCTGCACCTCCGGTCGTATGTAAAGAAGATCCAGCCTTACACAGCTGACAAGAATTTGTGGATCCATTTCTTTCAGGATAGTCTTTCAGGGACTCAACTCAAATGGTTCTATCAGCTGGATGGGGCCAGTATCCGCAACTGGGAAGATTTGGCTACTGCGTTCTATAAGCAGTATCAATATAATTCCGACCTCGCTCCTACGTGTACCCAACTCCAGGGTATGTCACTAGGGATGGGTGAAGGATTTAAAGAGTACGCCCAAAAATGGAGAGACCTTGTTGGAAGGGTGCAGCCACCTTTAACTGAGCGTGAACTTGTTGATATGTTTCTAGGGACCCTGTCTGGTCCGTTCTTTAACCACTTGATTGGAAATTCTTCAGCCAGGTTTACAGACCTCATCTTGACTGGTGAGAGGATCGAAGCTGGTATCAAGGCTGGAAAGATACAGAAAGGTGCCTCCTCGAGCACTGAAAAGAAGTCGTTCAAGAAATAATCCAGTGCGGTCTATGGTTCAAGGAGAACAAATAGATCTGAACACTGCCAAGCTGTCAACGCGGTGGTCATTTCAAAACCTGCTGGTGCTCCTCAGCATCACAACCAACAAAAGGGTGAGAGACCTAGAAGGCAGTTCACTCGCCTCAGCATGACCTTGTCCTAGATATTGCCACAGTTACTGACAACCAATTTGGTAACTCTAAGGGAAGCCCCAAAGAATCCGAATACTACTTCTCCAAAGTACAATCCTAACGCCCGCTTCGCTTATCACTCTGACATCCCGGGACATAATACGGATGATTTTTGGACTCTGAAGAATAAGGTCCAAGACCTGATTGATGCTAAAGAGATAGAGTTCGAGGCGCCCGAAAGGCCCAATATTGTGACTGCTCCCATGCCCAAGCATGGAGTGAATGTTGTAGAGGAAGACCTATTTGTAGCCTCTGTGGATGATATTGTCACCCCGCTGTTGACCGTCAAAAGGAACCTGTTGCTAGCCGGTTTATTTCCGGGATGTAGTAAAGGTTGTCGTCTATGTTCTGTTTCACCTACTGGCTGTCCTTTTTTGAAGTCAGGCATCCAAAACCTGATGGATAATAAGGAGATCTTGTTTGAGAAGATTGTTGTTCCTGCTACCCCTACTGAAGAAGTGTCCATTGTTACCATTTTCAACAATTCTCCCAAGGCTCCCTCGAGGAAGCCTGTCAAAATTATGCCTGTTCAGAAGCTTGCGCCTATAATTATCACTGTTCTGGGGCCATCCCCTATACATCCAACAAAGCTGTCCCTTGGCACTATGGGGCAGATGTTTATGTTCTGGGAGTTAAACAAGAGTTTGATACTAGTACCGGCGTCAGCAACATCACCGGGCCTGCCAAAGTCACCCGCAGCGGTAGACTTTTCTCACCAGATATTGCGCCACCAACTATCCAGAGACCTATTGTCATCACACCTACAAGTGTGCCTAATGCCATCCCTGATCAAGTTCTTAGTTCTACCCCTGCTGCCGAGTCATCTGACGCTCGGGGCAAAGGGATAGCCACTGATATGCCTGCCCAGACGGAGGCGCCAAAGACCATCAATGTTGAAGCTTCCAAACAGGAGATGGAAAAGATTCTGAAGATCATCAATAAGAGTGATTATAATGTAGTTGAGCAGCTGGGGAAAACCCCCTCCAAGATTTCTATGTTATCACTATTGTTGTGTTCAGAGGCCCATGCCAAGGCTCTGATTACCTTCCTGAAGACGGCCCACGTGCCACAAGAGACATCAGCTGACCAGTTCACCGATTGTGTGGCCAATTTAACTGCTGATAATGGTTTGGGTTTCTCCGACGCTGATCTGACTGCTAAAGGGAAGAACCATAATGATGCCCTGCATGTCTCCATTGAATGCAGGGGTACTACTCTTGCACATGTGTTGGTTGACATTGGCTCCTCATTGAACGTCTTCCCCAAGAAAGCTCTAGACAGGTTGGATTGCAAAGGGTTGGAGCTAAAGCCAAGTAACATTGTTGTTCGAGCCTTTGACGGGTCTAAAAGGATGGTACATGGTGAAGTTGAAATCCCAATTAGAGTTGGTTCTCAGGTCTTTGATTCTACATTCTACGTGATGGACATCCGACCATCCTATTCTTGTTTGATGGGTCGTCCATGGATCCATAAAGCTGGAGCGGTGACCTCCACACTCCACCAGAATCTGAATACCCGGTCAGAGGGAAGATTGTGACAGTTCAGGGGGAGGAAGAATACATGGTCAGCCACCTTAACTCGTTCTGGTACATAGAGATGGATGGGGAATTCATTGAGACTCCATTCCAGCACTTTGAAGAGGTTCCTCAGACACTGGCATCGGCTGAGACTGTGGTTGAAGATTCTCCTTTGAAGATGGCTTCCTTAAAGGATGCCCGGGCTGTTGTTGAGAAGGGTGAGTGTGAAAACTGGGGCCGACTTCCTTATTTCACTCAGAAGACTGACAAGTTTGGTTTGGGTTTCACTGCAGAAGCTCAAAGGGTTGTTCGTAGCGCAAGGATTGGAAGACCTCATGTGTTCATCAGCAACTCGGGAGTAAATGCCATTGAGGATGACGTGGAGGAATCTGAATTCGACAGTTGGATCTACCCTATGACCAACGGTGGACCAAACAACTGGACAGCGAAAGACTTCGTCCCTATTACTTTCGTGACTCAGTAATGAACTCCTTTGTTTTGAATTTGTAACAGACAATATTGTGAAACTTTATGGCCCGGTGTCTTACCCGGGGCACCGTGGCTTCATTTGTGAGGGATTTTGTGTGTCATTTTCATATATCGTTAATAAAAGCATTGGACGTTTTTTGCATTTCAAATCTTGCGCTCCTTGTCTTTCTTTATTATACATTGCAAAACAGCTATTTTACACACACTCACATGTACAGGCCCCAACCCACTCTGGATCTCACTGGTAACGACTCTGCTACTGCCAGTTATGACTTCGAAAATCCGATCAACTTAGCCGAAGACGAAGGTGAAGATGATTGCGAAGTGCCTGGTGAGCTTGCAAGACTGTTACTCCAGGAAGAGAGGGCCATTCAGCCACATGAAGAGCCAGTGGAAACGGTAAATCTGGGTACTGAGACAGACAAAAAGGAAGTCAAGATCGATGCAAATCTGGAGCTTAGTGTGAAACAATGGTTGATTCAGATGCTGCACGACTACGTGGAAATTTTTGCCTGGTCTTACGAAGATATGCCTGGGTTGGATACCGACATTGTGGTTCATCACCTGCCTACCAAGGAAGAATGCCCTCTGGTAAAACAGAAGGTTCGCCGTATGCGTCCAGAGATGTCTGAGAAAATCAAGGCTGAGGTTATGAAACAAGTTGACGCCGGTTTTCTAGCAGTGACTTCTTACCCTCAGTGGGTTGCCAATGTGGTTACAGTGTCGAAGAAAGATGGTAAGGTCCGAATGTGTGTTGATTACAGAGATTTGAACAGGGCGAGCCCTAAGGATGACTTCCCTCTGCCTCACATCGACGTTCTGGTTGACAATACTGCTCAGCATAAAGTATCCTCCTTCATGGAAGGTTTCTCCGATTATAATCAGATAAAAATGGCTCCCGAAGACATGGAGAAGACCACCTTTGTTACTCAGTGGGGTACCTTTTGCTACAAGGTCATGCCGTTTGGGTTGAAAAATGATGGGGCAACATATCAGCGTGCCATGGTTGCTTTGTTTCATGATATGATCCATCATGAGATTGAAGTATATGTTGACGATATGATTGCAAGGTCCCAAACTGAAGAGGAACACCTTGCCATCTACAGAAGTTGTTTGACTGGTTGAAGTTGTACAAATTGAGGTTGAACCCGAACAAGTGTACCTTCGGGGTGAGATCTGGAAAACTACTAGGTTTCATCGTAAGCGACAAAGGTATTCAAGTGGACCCTGCCAAAGTAAAATCCATACAAGAAATTCCAGTTCCCAAGACAGAGAAAGAAGTCAGAGGCTTTCTAGGACGGCTGAACTATATTGCCCGATTCATCTCACACCTAACTGTTACTTGTGAACAAATCTTTAAGCTACTGAAGAAAGATCAAGTAGTACGTTGGAACGATGAATGTCAGGCCGCTTTCGAAAGAATCAAGGAGTATCTCCAAGAGCCACCCATTCTTATGCCACCGGTTGAAGGGAGACCTCTAATCTTATACTCGACAGTACTGGACAATTCAATGGGATGTGTGCTGGGTCATCATGACGAGTCTTGCCGAAAAGAGCACGCTATTTATTACCTTAGCCAAAAGTTTACCGACTGTGAGACCCGATACTCACTGCTCGAGAAAACTTGCTGCGCTTTGGTATGGGCTGCTCACCGGCTGAGACAGTATATGTTGACTCACACTACTCTGTTGATTTCAAAGATGGATCCAATCAAGTATATCTTCGAAAAGCCTGCCTTGTCCGGAAGAATAGCAAGATGGCAGATGATCTTGACTGAATATGACATCCAGTACACTACCCAAAAAGCAATCAAGGGAAGTGTGTTGGCAGACCATTTGGCACATCAGGCAGTGGATGATTACCAATCTATGAACTTTGAATTTCCAGACGAGAATATCATGGTAGTGACTGATTGTGAAATACCTGGGCCGGATGAAGGACCTGAGGAAGGATCCCGATGGTCTATGCACTTTGACGGAGCTTCAAACGCTTTGGTTAACGGTATTTGCGCGCTGATCATATCTCCTAAAGGCTCTCATACTCCACTTACCTCCCGACTATGTTTCAACTGCACCAACAATATGGCGGAGTATGAAGCATGCATCATGGGTCTTCGAGCTGCAATTGACCTAAGGATCAAGTTTCTGAGTGTCTTCGGAGATTCCGCTCTCGTGATCAGTCAAATCAAAGGCGAGTGGGATACGAAACACCCAAATCTTATTCCTTACAAGGAATATGTATTGACGTTGCTTCCCCATTTTGAGGAGATAACCTTTGAACACTTCCCAAGAGAGGAGAATCAGTTGGCGGACGCGTTAGCTACAATGTCTTCTATGTTCAAAGTCAAGTGGGACAACGAGGCTCCCCGGATCATTATTTGGAAATTGGATGAACCTACACATTGCTGTGATCTTGAGACTGAAGAGATAACAGAAAAGCCTTGGTATCATGAAGTGAAGAGGTACCTTGAAGCTCAAGAATACCCCGAGGGTGCATCCGTTAATGACAAGAAGTTTCTGAGAAGATTCGTGGTAAAGTTCTTCATCAGCAATGGCATTCTTTACAAACGTAACCATGATTCGACCTTATTGCGTTGTGTGGATAAGATTGAAGCAGAAAGGATCATGGAAGAGCTGCATGAAGGTACCTTCGGGACTCACTCCAGTGGACATACCATGGCAAAGAAAATCCTTCGGGCAGGATATTACTGGCCCGCAATGGAAGCCGACTGTTATCAACATTCTCGGACGTGTCACAAGTGCCAGATATATGCTGATAAGGTGCACATTCCTCCAGTTCCCTTGAACGTCTTGACAGCACTTTGGCCTTTTGCAATGTGGGGCATTGATATGATCGGCGAGATCAGACCTATGGCATCCAACGAGAATCGTTTCATCCTGGTAGCGATTGATTACTTTACGAAGTGGGTTGAAGCAGCTTCCTTTGCCACCGTAACCAAGAATGTCGTGGCACGGTTCATTCGGCATAACCTGATCTGTCGATACGGTGTACCAGAGAGTATCATTACGGATAATGGTACCAATCTTAACAACAAGATGATCACTGAGCTCTGCGAGCAATTCAAGATACGGCATCACAACTCTTCTCCCTACCGGCCGAAGATGAATGGGGCTGTGGAAGCGGCTAATAAGAATATTAAGAAGATTGTGCAGAAGATGACAGTGACCTATAAAGATTGGCACGAGATGTTACCATTTGCTCTTCATGGGTACCGTACCTCAGCACGGACGTCAACAGGGGAAACACCTTACTCCTTGGTATACGGCATGGAGGCAGTCCTGCCCATTGAAGTTCAGATACCCTCTCTCCGAATCATGAAGGATGCGGGTTTAAGAGAAGATGACTGGATCCAGACCTGGCTTGATCAACTAAACCTAATCGACGAAAAGAGACTCACTGCTATTTTTCATGGTCAGACGTACCAAAAACGGATGATCAAGGCATTTAACAAGAAAGTCAGACGACAAGAGTATCAAGTTGGGGATCTGGTAATCAAGCGCATCATTCTACCTCAAGGTGATCCCAGGGGAAAATGGACCCCTACGTACGAAGGGCCATTTGTGGTTAAGAACATCTTCTCAGGAGGAGCGATGATTCTAACCACCATGGATGGTGACGACCTTCCTCACCCCGCCAATGCAGACATAGTAAAAAGATACTACGCATAATTAAAGACCCGCTAGGTCAACTGTCCAGGGCAAAAATAAGGGCTTCCCGGTGAACCAAAAGGGTTCGGGCAAAAATAAGGGATGAAAATATTAAAAAAATCTGTACACCCGGCAAGTCGAAAACCTGAAAAGGCGGCTTGCAAAAAAATGGGTATCCCGGTGGACTGAAAACCCGAAAGGGCAGTCCAGGCAAAAGTTAGGGATAAGCGTAATACTATGTCTCATTGGATCACCCTGCATCCATACTTCGGTATCGACCATCAGGCTCAGGCGGCACCAGCCAATCAACTTCATCTCCAACTAAGCAGCAAAGTGATGAGACGCTTGAAGACATAAAGGCGATAGCAGAGTTGGAACCCAGTGGGATTATTCACATAGCTGTTTTGTTTTCTTTTCACAAATTGTATAAGCTCTATTTTGTTCGGCGGTGTTCTTTTACTAGGACGTCAGCCTCTTGTACAAAAACGCCTATTTTCAGGCAAACTTCAAAATCAATACAAGCTCATTTTTTCAGACAAATTGCAAATTGTTTTTCCTTTATCTGTTTTGTTTTGCAAAGAACGTCCAATGTTCATTTTTGATATATGCGTTTGACATTAATTGTTGATCATAAATATTTGCATGCGAAACAAAGGACTAATTACGGGTAGCATCGGAAGTAGGGGAAATAAGAATTGTCTAAGAGATCTAGCTGCTCCGTCCACCAAGGTACCAAGGTAGGTTCAGCCGAAGAATATGACCAAGATACCTTCACTCCCCAAGAGTAAGACAGTAATGGTAGCTCTCCCCACTGAGATTTTCAATCATGAACGAATCAGCAATACTCTCCCCAAGCAGAGTTAATCTACCATCAGCCCTAAAAAGGTTGGGTATCCCCAGTAGATCTTAATGTTCCCCAGCGGAGTATAAAGATATTTCTCAGCAAGCATCCCCGGCAGTCTTAATATTCCTCGACGAAATATAAGAATGTTCCCCGGCGGAATACCAGATACCCCCAGTGGAGCCATTTCCCAGTACAGTCTAAAAAGATTCCCCGCCAGAGTTGAATCATCTCCCCAGTAGATTCTGGAAGCTTGTCCCCTGCAGAGTACAAATATCTCTCCCCAGCCATATTCAGAGGTTATCCCCACCAGAGTCTAACTGGGTTATCCTCAGCAAGTTGCAACTGAAAGATCATCCCCAGCGAAGTTCTTTCTATCCCCAGCGGAGTTCATCTTCAAAATCTCCAACAGTGCTTATCAACGGAATCCCCAGCGGAGTTATCATTAAAATCTCAGCAAAGCATCTCCTCCCCACAGAGTAATTCCCCGCAGAGTAATCTCTTCTTCAAGTTTATTCCCCAACGGAGTTCTTTTCTTCTGCAGGTTTATTCACACAATCATCTTCGTTCATTATCCCCAGCGGAAACGAAGAATTCAACATCATTCTCCAGCAGCTATCCGGGATTTATTTTCCCCAGCTAAAATATCACATTTTCATACATCATGATACATGCACATATGCATCATATCATACGATCTCATTTATGTTGAGAACATCATTGTTCGATCCATATCATGCATTGCATATGACTGACCTTTACCTTTTAGGAAAGATGCAGTTAAATGCTCAGCTACGTCAAAGGAGACAAATTCAGTCAAAGGAGACAAATCCAGTCAAAGGAGACAAATCCAGTCAAAAGAGACAAATTCAGTCAATGGAGACAAAATCAGTTAAATCGATTCCTAAAGATTTTTCCGAGGCAAGCCAGTCAATGGAGACAAAATCAGTTAAATCGATTCCTAAAGATTTTTTTGAGGCCAAGCCAGTCAATGGAGACAAAACCAGTTAAATCGATTCCTAAAGATTTTTCTGATGCTAATTCAGTCAAAAGAGACAAAACCAGTTAAATTGATTCCTAAAGATTTTTCTGGTGCAAACCCGTCAATAGAGACAACCCGTCAATAGAGACAACCCGTCAATAGAGACAACCCGTCAATGAAGACAACCCGTCAATAGAGACAACCCGTCAATGAAGACAACCTGTCAATGAAGACAACCCGTCAATGAAGACAACCCGTCAATGAAGACAACCTGTCAATGAAGACAACCCGTCAACAAAGACAAAACTACCTACCAACAATCTCCAGATGGCATCTATAAGCCCATCCTTCTACCAACAATCTCCAGGTGGCCTCTGTAAGCCCATCCCCTTATCCATCATATTTCCAAATGGCATCTGTAAGCCCATTCCCGACATCACATTGCTGATACTACACCATGCGAGTGCAAATTTCTGGGCACTCCAGTGTTCAATCATCTTCCACCTTCGGATCACGAAAGGCACACAAGCCAATCTACATCCTCAGGTTTAAGAAGATTTAACAGGGGAAACTATTGTACCCCAAAATTTTCCCTCCCATATTCCTCAAGATATGTCAAGGATGATCTTCAAATTGCTCAAGATTGCTCAAGGGTTGTACAGTCAAACCACTTCCTAAGACAGCTGAAATTAGGGTTTTGGTTCTTTCAAGGAATTTGGGGTTTTCAATGGTTCAATCAAGTCTCATAGGCCTATATACATCCTCAAGCACCTACATGCCAAGTTTCAAGACTCACAGTGCCAATTTGCACAGTCAAAAGCTCCATTTGACCTACAGTCAACTGCAAGGGCAAAATGGTCATTTTGCAGTCAAAAGTCAGAATTTTTGGTCAAAATCTTATTTTGAGTCCACAATCATCATTTGATCAAGTCTTGATCATGATTCCACAAGAATAGCTCAAAAATCATCAAGGTGCAAAAAGTTACTATTTTAGGACAGCAGAAAAGTCAATTGTATCTTGACCAGGGCATAACTTTTTCATGGTTCATCATAAAAATCCCATCTAATGCTCATTTTGAAGGGGATACAATTTCCTACAATCCATATTCACACTCCAAGTTCAAGAAATGCTCTCACAAAAAGTTACCAATTTTTACATTATAGGTCAATTTCAAAAGTCGACAAAAGTACACTTTGAGTCAAAGGCCATAACTTGAGATTGGTAAATCCAAATGACATGGGACCAAAGGCATTGGTTAGAGGACTTCAAGAGCTTTCCAAAATGTCCAAGAACATGGTCATATGATCAAAATCGAGCAAGTTGTGCATTGGAGAATTTGGGAAATTTTCATGAATTTGCAAAAGTCAACTTTGCTCAAAATACCTTCTTTTTGCTAATGGGCCTCAAATCTCTTCTTGAAACTTCACCCATGACCTATGCACGACCCATCAAGATTAATTGGATTTATTTTCTTATTTTTATTGATTAATTGGATTTTTAATTAATATTAATTCATTTAATCAATTTAAATCATAAGAAAATAGAAGATTTGTTTTTTAAATCTTTTTGTGAAGCAAATATGACCTAAACATGTTGGCAAATTCGTGCACAAGTCAAAGATACAAAAAAATCCAAAATTGGCAACTTTATTCAATCATGAAGAATAAAAAATATTTGATTTTCAATCAAGGATTCAATCATCAATGTAATGGATATTGGCCCAGCTTTTTGACCTAATTTGTTTCCCTTATACATAAGCAAGCTAACCCTGACCTAGTGGACGATTGAAAACTGCAGAAACAGCCATAACACATTCAAGAAATTCCAAGAAAATTGAAAATCTGTTCTTGCATTCCAGGCCAATTCAAGGCGTGCTATTCATTCAAACACATTGCAGGAGGTCCCAGGAACGTTTTACAATCAAATTCAGGCATCAAAGCTCAAGAAATCAAGGAATACAGTTTCACGGTTTGCCATTCTTACTCAGAATTATATATCTTGATTCATGCGCATTTAACACGTTTTCATGATTGTTTTACATTGCTAGGAACCATATGAAGCTAATGGTATGATTGAATTAGACTATAACGCCCTGAATCAAAAGATGCCATGAACAAATTTCTAGGGTTCTTGAGCTTTCAATTAGGGCTTTCTAAACCAGGAAAAATTGGGACTCATGAGACATATGACTGAAATCGTGAGAACAAGACGAACAAGATCCACCCCTCGCGAAATATTTATGCTTGCTAGATTTCTAATCGCTATTTTTCGTGCAGCTAGATAGTGGAGGTTAAAAACCCCTGCTATCTGATTCTGAATATGCAGGAAAAACGAAGAAGATGATGATGTGTTGATACTTCATTGGTTAATTTGAAAAGCGCGCGTTTGTTTTTATTTTACAGTGTTTTAATTGTTTTTCATATATAATAATTCCATCTCATTATGATAACAAAGAAACGCGTTGGTCAGGTTGGCAAGCAGGTGGATGGAAAGGCTATTGGGACCTGGGTTCGAATCCCAGGTCCCCCAAAACATTGTTACTTTTATTTTTAAGGTGTTCTTGTGCAGTTTGCCAAAAAAAGGTCCACCATATACCTCAACTATCAACACGCCAAGTGGCTGGCAAAGCAAATCTTGTGGCCAAGAGTGGAATCCTCACCATGGTCTCCAGTCAACGCCTATGCAGAGAGTTGCAAAAGTCAAACAGGCTGGAAGCATAATGGGCTTCAGAATTGCCAAAAACACCTCCTCTTTGGGCCCATCACCCCCCTGGGTTTATTCTTTTTTTTTTTTACTATTAATTATTATTATTATTATTTAATTAACCCAATTAATTTTTTCATAATAAAATCAGAAAACTAAAATATAATATTTTTTATTATTATTTATTAAAATTAATTTCACCCTTAATTAATTATTTTGTAAATAAATACTAACATAATTAATTTAGTTTTAATTAGGATAATTCTAACTTTTTTGGCAATAATTTAAAATCAACATAGAATTAGGGTTCTTGACAATTTTAATCATCTTTATTTTTATTTCCTTAAAATATTAAAAAAACTCAAAAAAATATCTTTCTTTTATTTAATTAATTAATTAGTCTAGGTTTAATTTAATTAAATGCAAAATGACAAAAATCTCTTTCTTTCTCAAAAAAAGGGTCAAAACCCTAAAAAACTCTCCGATTCAATTTTTTCTCGCGCGTGTGATTATTCTTGATTCATATTTTTGTATTTGCTCCGAGGATGTAATAGCTTTAATTAGGACTTTTATCGCTTTTATTTTATTTCCCGCAATTTACTTTTCAAGGGTTTGTTTTTGGCGATGTAAATACTCGACGCCTTGTAATAGTTTAGTTTTATTTTCCGCAACTATTAACTGCTAGATGTATGCTAACTAGGCTATGCATGACAAGACTTACCTTAAAATTAAAATCAATCGTAGCTCACCATAACATGTATAAAGATAACATAACTGAAACCTGACACACTCGCACATGCCACTCCTAGGGTACGCCTCACTTGGTTGCCTCGACGTGGTCATTGAGTATAGGGTGTTTTAGAGGTCGCCCTCCTGTCTAAAGATCAAAGTTGCCTCGAAACGGTTGCCTCGGATAAAAACGATCTAAGACATTAGGGTTACCGCTAAGGCGTCCTACCATTGCTTTAGTGACCACATGTCCCTAAAATCGAATTGACCCGAAAACTCCAACGACGGTGCTACCTACTTCTCAATAGTGGGATAGTATTGTCTAAAGGACATTTACACAGCTTAATTTCTTTTGAGTAGGTAGAGGTTCTCAGGTACTTTCTCTTTCAAAACAAAAATACTTTTCGTACTTACACTTTTCAAACAACACTTCATACACTCTTGAGGACAGACACAAGAGTTAAATCGAAGTTTTCAAACGAACTTTTTTTAAAACCCACAAATACAAGAAAAGCAAGACATTTTGAAAACATAGTGAGCAAGTACCTAAGAGCCCGTGGATAACCACGGATAGAATGGGTGCTAACACCTTCCCTTTCTATAATCTCTCTCCCGAACCCGAGAAACATCTCGAAAAGGAATTTTGCTGTGCTTTTGTCCTTTCCTTGTTGGAGAAAATAAAAGACGGTGGCGACTCTTGCTTACCGCGACATTTTGCGAAACGCAAACGCGAACCATCATTTCAAAACAGTCAGTTCTATTTCCACCGATCACACACATCATCTGAGAACCCTGTTAAATAGGGGAACTTATTCTAAAATTGGGTCAACTTGGATCACTTCTCAAAACACCAGTTGATAAAGGGCCTATTTTTCAAGATTCAGACACTTTGGGTAACCTATATCAAAACCTATATTATAGAATGGAAGGATCCAAGTTCCTTCTTAGGACACTCCTCCAAATCCTAAAGATAGGGGCATGCATTTCAAAAATCAAATGTTGGGGGTAGACCACTGCGAGACTCGGAAACCGGTTCTAAATGGTTCATCAAGGGTAAATCATCCAAGAGTACCTCCTCCAAAATTCTGGAGATTGGGGGCATACCTTTCAAGAAGTGCAAATGTTGGGGCATACCACTACGAGCCTCATTCAGAAGAAGTTGGTTCAGAAAATAGCCCATCAAGGTCAAACCATCCAAGACCCCATTAGTCAAAGGCATAATGTTTAAGAATGAAAAATAATGGAGTCGTTCATACTAAGATCAAGCTATTTTCAAGCTCATGTCAAGGAGTATCTCTTCCCATACCTGACATATTGGGGCAAGACCCTCCACAAAGGGGTAATCTCTCTGTGTACTTTCATGATCCCCTAGTGGATCCTTCTCCTACACCAGTAATCTTTGAATTCAAGAAAAGTACCGGAAAATTACGTTAGCATAACGCTCTACCACCTACGACCCATCACAAGGGAATCCATCAAAAACATATGAGTCTGCATAATACATTCATTAGGTAGCTTCAATATAGAATTGAATTATGCCTATCCATCTGATGAATTCCGACAGCATGGATCTGATAGAAAAAAATCTCAATATCACTTGAAGTTTACCTCGCCAGTGCAATCATCCATTGGCATTTCAAAATTTCGACGTTCATTGATGCGTGTCTGAATCACTCATTACATGTGTTATACGGTGGGAGAACTGACTTGGGATGTTTTGCGTTTGATCGCAAATGTTGCGATTAGCAAGGGTCGCTATCGACTTTTCTTTTATCCAAAAGGAAAGGCTGAAAAGAAAAGGAAATACCTTTGAGATTATTTCTTGAGTTCGGGGGTAGATTATAAAAAGGGAAGGTATTAGCACCCTTTTCATCCATATTTATCTATGGGCTCTTAGTTGCTTTCTATATTACTTGCTTTTGTTTGAAAATGTGCTTTGTGGTGGTTTTTGAAAGTATTTTGAAAAGGCGCCTTCGTTTAGGTAAACTTTGTAATAGTTCTCGTTCGTAAGAACGTATACAAAGTGTTGAGCTTTTGAAAATATTTCATGTTTGGAAAATGTTTTGAAAGGGTTTGGTGTTTTTTTTTTAAATAAGAAAGGATGTTTGTTTTGAAAGTGAGCAAGAAACTAGGAACAATTTACCTACTCAAAAGTCTATGTTCATTTCTTCCTTCCTTTGATATTGCTATCTCACCGTTGATTTGGTAAGAAGCCTTATTTTTGGATGTAAAGGGACGGGTGTGGGTCATCATATGGTCATGATAGCAATATTGTAAGATGTCTTAGCATTTCTCTTTGAGGGACTAAGATCATTTTGAAAGGCAACATTTGTAGCGTCATCGAGGGACTATGATCTTGTATTTTTGATTGTTTTTTCTAAGATATCCCACATGCATAACATGACCATTTTTGTAAGGCAACAATGTGGAATTACCCTAAGGGTGCAAGTGTGCAAGTGTGTTTGATTTACGTGCATTGTTTATCTTGAATTAGGGTTTGCTACTTGTTGATTTTACTCTTTCCATACAAACCCTAATTACTAATATTTATATGAAAGCGATAAATTATGGAAAGTAAAATTACTACGCTATTACATCATTAGGGGAAGGGATATACAAATTTACAAATGGTGATTGCAAGAAAATTAAACCTAATTATCTATTACAATTGTATTGAATAGTGTACAAATAATTGAATAAATGTAATGTATAAGAAGACAAATGGAAAAGAAATGATTTTTTGTTTGGTTTTTTTTGTGAAAGGGTTTAGTTTTGACCTAATTAAGAAAATGATTAATTAAAATTAAATAAAACATAAACTAATTAAGAAAAGAAATTAAGTTAGAAATCATTTTTAGGGTTTTTTATGAAAAGGTTTTAAGTTTAAAAATAATATGAAAATTAATTAATTAAAAGAAACCTAAATCCTAAATTGATTTTAAATAAAAAATAAATAAGTAAACCTAAATCTAATTATTAATTTATTAAGAAAAAAGAAATTAATTTGTTAAGAAAAAATGTTTTTGTCTTTTGTCTTTTGTCTTTATAAAGGAAAATAAAATAAATAAGTGTGAAAATAATAAATAAAAATATTTTTGGATTTTTTATTAATAAAAATAATAATAATAATAATAATAACAATAATAGTAATAAAAAATAATAAATAAAAATGAAACAAAATAAAAATAAAAAGAAAATGAAATGATAAAAAATAATTGGGTCAGGTGTACAAAAGTAATAGAGGGGTTAGAAGTTAGCAAGAAGACAAGGCCCATTGCTTGGAGGCCCATGCGCCTGTTTGTGACAAAAAGAGAGAAAAATGTGAAAAATGGTAGCGTTGGGGCTTGAACCCACGCCCTGAGCATGAAACGCGCGATGCCTTACCATTGGGGTGGTTATACAACTGTTAACTTAAACAAAACAACAAATACATAACACAAGTCAAGTCCTGAAAATGACTTCATCTTCAACCTCCAGCCATGGTTCCTGTAACTTTCTCATTTCTCAACAAAAAATGAAAGATGCAAACATAAAAGTTACTCCATTTTTCCATACGAATCCAACTATACAAATATCATAAGCTATAAATCAAAGATGAATGAGAATTTCTAAAAGTACCAAATTATGACCTAACTTTTTTCAGAGATTCAAACCTAAAATTCTCTAAGCTCAATCAATATAAATGTAATATATGGACATGTACAATTTCAGGGAAATGATGTCTACATTTTATCTTCACAAATGCAAGCCTAACAATGCCTAAATGAAAAGATAGAAGTTAAGAAATGATACCTCAAAACTGGAAATCGTGAAATGCAAATGAGCTTGATTCAAGGTGCTTCAATGATCAGGTTAGCTTCCTCAAGTTCCCAGAAAGCTAATGCAATGATTAGCTTGAGCAATGGATGGCTAGAATGGCTTGGAGAAGTTAACTTGCAGTGCTCTGTTTTTGGTTATGGAGGTTGATGAAAATGATGTTACAGTCATGTAATAGGGTGTGGGATTATTTTTAGATGATGTTTAGGAACTTTTGGAAGTGAAAAACCAGGAAACGCACGAGTGGATTCTGAGTTTGGAGTTTTTGGTCATAATATGCAACAATGGAGGTTTGTTATGTAGTTCTGAGTTTGGGAGAGTTTGAGGGCTTGTGCATTCATTCTTTAGCTTGAAAATAGTGCATGTATTTATAGGCAAGAGGTTTCAAGTGTTACAACAACTTAGAATTTGAATTCTCAAGTTGTGGCAACTTTGCTTGTTTTTGAAGAACAGTGAGAAAATCAAGTTTCAAATTTTGTACCAACAATGTAGCATGTTTGAATCACTTTTATCACATTGCATCTGAATTTTTAGATGAAGTATGATCAGAGGGAACAAGTGAGAGGCTCAAGAATTGACTTTGTGCATAAAAGCCACTTTTCCAAAATGGCAATGTTGCCTTTCTTCCTAAAATGGTATTAAGCATGGGCAGTGCATTGAATGCTTGGATTAAAGCTTCTAGCAGCTGTGTAAAACATTAATTATGGAGTGACAAACAATTTTGAGCCCTGCAAAGCAAAGATTATGCAGCCTAGCATGGATTTGGTTCATGTTCATCCTAAAAATCTGCCTTGTAAAACAAGAATGGAACCCTAACTTCTTGCCTTCGATTATTCTTGCTCAAGTATGATCTTAATGAGTTCTTGGACATTTTGGAAATCTTGTAACATCCTCTACAACCTTCATGTTGGACATTTTTGAAAAATAAAATTGGAACTAGGTAAAAAATTTCCATGAAGTTAGTTCAAAATCCTGCCTAAACTAGGGCAAAATTTCACTAAGACCTCAAGTTATGCTCTACAATGTTTTAGATATCATTGAGATCTACAACTTTCATGTTGGAAGTTTCCTTTGAATCATCTTGCATCATGGTGTAAATTTGGCTCAAAGTTGTAAAAAAAATGTGAATTTCCAACACTTAGAAATAATTCTAAGTTTAGAAATTTTGACTTTTCAAAATGAAATCTTGACACTTTGATTTCTTAATGAACAAGTTCCACATTTTGACATGTCTTGATGAATTGTGATCTTTGAAACTTGATTTTGATCAAAAAGTCAAAGTTTGACTTTTCAGTGTACAGTTGATTGAAATTCATCTGTCAATCAATTAAATTTGAGAAATGTTTTGAGCCATGCCATTAGGTCAAAATGATTCATTTGAAACCTTGAGGTCATGTTTTAAACCAATAAGTCATTTGCTAGGTCAAAAATCAGAATTTGAACCTTCCCAGTCAAAACCCTAATTTTGACCATTTTGCCCTTTTGATGTTCTGATCAAATTTCTTAAGGAATTATGATCCAAACTTGATCAAATGACATATATGAGTTCATGATCTTTATATGGATCAAAAATTATGAAGTTTGACTATAAATTGACCATAATTGACTTTTTCCCCAATATAGCTGATTTTAGGTCAACTACTCAATTGACTGAGCAAAAATGTGATCCAAGACTTGAAACTTGACATGAGAAAATTTGAGGGTCCAAAATGATCCATGAAATTCATATGGGGCATTAAAAGCCCATTTGTCCTTGTGCAAACTCAAACCCTAATTTGAGTCATCAGTGCTTAAGGAGGTGTCTTGAGCTGATCAAACCTTGTGCAGTCTTGACTCAAAGGAGAACTTGTGAGAGATTTTCTTGAGAAATGAGAGGGAAAATTTCCGGGTACAACAGCTGCCCCTGTTCAATCTTATTAAACCTGAAGAGTTAGATTGGCGGATCCGCCATTCGTGACTTGAAGGTGGAAGATGATTGAACACTAGAGTGCCCAAAAATTTGCACTCGAAGATGTATTAGGAATGGGCTTTTAGATGCCATTTGGAGGAATGATGGTAAATACTGGAAAAAGTATCAGCATAAATCTTTGGTCAATTATATTAAACTTGATGTCTTACCTGGGGAAAAGGGTTAGTTAAATGCAGATGTATGCATGATGTTCACAAGATGAATGAAATTGTGCTAAATTCATTTTGTATGTATATGCTATGATGTATGAATATGGGATGCATATTTGTCCGGGAAAATAAATCCCTGAATACTGCTAAGGATTTATGGGAAGCTGAATCCCAGATTGCTGTTGGAGATGAAGAATATACATATCTTCAAGCTTTGTTGACAGAATGCTTTTGTCGGGGATTATCTCTTGAATGTTAGTTGTTATTTGGTCGCGTCCAGGCTTCGCAATAATTTGTTGAGGATGAGGAAGTCTACTGCTATCTGGTCGAATCCAGGATTCATAGTAACTTACTAGGGAAGAATAAATTAACTGTTATCTGGTCGGATTCCAGACTTCGCAGAAAATTTCTTGAAATTGAACTGTTATCTGGTCGGATCCAAGCTTCACAGATTTCTTGAAGTGGTAACTACTATTTGGTCGGGTCCAGGTTTCATAGTTTTTGAAAAGTTATACTATTATCTGGTCGGGTCCAGGCTTCATAGTGTTAAGCTAGGGATTGTAGCTAATTGTTATCCGGTCGAACTCCAGGCTTCACAAAAAACTTGCTTGAATAGACGAAGTTAAACGAATATCTGGTCGGATCCAGGCTTTACAGATTTTGAGGTGGATGAAGTTAATTGCTATCTGATCGGGTCTAGGTTTCACAATAAATTAGTCTGAGGAGATAGGGTTAAACTGGTATCTGGTCGGGTCCAGGCTTTACAGTAACTTGCATGGAAATTAGTTGTTATCTGGTCAGATTCCAGGTTTCACAACAAACTTCTTAGGGGAATTGCTTTCTGGTTGGATCCAGGCTTCGCAATAACTTACTTGAAAAGATGAAGTCCAAAAAATGATATCGGGTTGGATCCAGGCTTCACAATAATTTGCTGGGGTAGAGGCAAACTCTACTAGGAAAAGAAGTTAAACCCTGGTCTGGTTGAGTCCAGGTTCTTCGATATCTTGATGAGTTAAACTATTATCTAGTCGGGGCCTAGTTTCATAGTTCTTGAAAGTTGTACTATTATCTGGTCGGGTCCAGTCTTGATGGTATTTGAAAGGTTACACTATTATCTGGTCGGGTCTAGGATCTATAGTGACTTGATAAGTTGACTATTATCTGGTCGGGTCCAGGCTTCATAGTAGCTTGAAATTTGTACTAATCATCTGGTCGGGTCCAGGCTTCATAGCATCTTTTGGAGGTAGTAAAGGTTTTGTTGACGACTTTACTGGAGATTAGGGGTTGTGGTCCTTTTATTTGTAATAGTCTGAAAGGCAAACTCAAGCTAGAGAGGATAGACTCATCCGAGGAAGACAGACTCAGCTGGGGAAGATAGACTATGCTGGGGGAATTTTGTTGTTTCATTGATTGTTGTATGTTGGGGAAATAAACCATGTTGATGAATAATTGATGAACTGTTGATGAGGTGAGTTCTTTTTAGGAAGAGATCCATAAAAGCTTATACTTATAGGATCAACTTAGCTGGGGAGAGAGCTGCCAAGAGATTGAGACTCTGGTTGGAGATTAACTTGTGCAAAGAGACTTTGTGGGTAACTTTGTTGAGGATTGGTTTATTGTAACTGTTCTTGTGGGGATAATGCTAATGAAATAACTTTATGGGGGTATTCCATATACATTAGAGAGATGCTTTTTGCTGCTTAGCAGGAGACATGTGCCAAATAGTTTTAATTATGTTCACATGCATATGTTCGTTCAATTTTAGTCATTGGACAACTTTGCATTAAAAACAAAACTGAAAGTTTACACTTTAAAGTATACTTGTATTGATATTTTGCCCATTAATAGGTGTTTTTGTACAAAGATACGGAGATCCTAATAAGATAAAATTGTCAAAAGGAAAACAAAGATTGAAAACAAAACACAAATAGTCATGTGGAAATGATCTCATTACATTCCAACTCTACTATTTCCCCAATGTCTTCGAATGCCCTTTGCTGTTGATAGAAGTTGATTGGATTGATCTTGGACCGTTTGAACTCGGACCTTGGTAATAAAGTTGACTGTGGTGATTCCACGAGACATAGCCATACGCTTTCAATCCTTAACTTTTGCCTGGATCGCCCATTCGGGTTTTCAGCCCACCAGGATACCCATTTTTTCCCAAGTCGCCCTTTCGGGTTTTCAACTTGTCGGGTGTATAATCTTTTGCATATATCCCTAATTTTTTCCCAAACCTTTTGGTTTTCCAGGATGCCCTTATTTTTCCTAGGTGGGTCAACCTAGCGGGTCTCTTATGCATAGTATTTTTTAACTATGTCCGCGTTCACAGGATATGGGAAGTCTTCATTGTCCATGGTAGTCAGCATCATGGCACCGCCAGAGAACACTCTCTTGACAACAAATGGCCCTTCATAGGTGGGAGTCCATTTGCCTCTGGGGTCGCCTTGTGGCAGAATGATGCACTTTATCACCAAGTCACCAGCTTGATATACTCGAGGCTTGATCTTTTTGTTGAAAGCCTTGATCATATGTTTTTGGTACGTCTGACCATGACAAATAGCAGCCAGTCGCTTCTCATTGATCAAGTTCAACTGATCCAATCTTGTCTGAATCCACTCGTCTTCGCTTAGGCCGGCCTCATTCATAATCCTTGGGGAGGGAATCTGAACTTCCACTGGCAAAACAGCTTCCATGCTATAGACTAAGGAAAAGGGAGTTGCCCCAGTTGATGTTCTAGCTGAAGTGCGATAGCCATAAAGAGAAAATGATAACATCTCATGCCAATCCTTGTAGGTCACTACCATCTTCTGCACAATCTTCTTAATGTTTTTGTTGGCAGCTTCGACTGCGTCGTTCATTTTAGGTCTATAAGGAGAAGAATTGTGATGCTTGATTTTGAACTGAATGCAAAGTTCGGTAATCATAGCATTGTTGAGGTTAGTCCCATTGTCGGTGATGATCCTTTCGGGGATACCATAGCGGCAGATGAGGTTATGTTTGATGAATCTGGCTACCACGTTCTTTGTGACTGAGGCAAATGAAGCGGCTTTGACCCATTTGGTAAAATAATCAATAGCAACCAGAATGAAGCGATGTTTATTGGAAGTGGTGGGCTTGATCTCTCCAATCATGTCAATGCCCCACATTGCAAATGGCCACGGAGTGGTCATGACATTCAGAGGTATAGGAGGCACATGGACCTTGTCAGCATAGATTTGGCATTTGTGACAAGTTTTTGAGTGTTGATGGCAATCAGCCTCCATTGTTAACTAATAGTAGCCATCTCTCAGGATCTTCTTAGCCATTGTATGTCCACTTGAGTGAGTGCCAAAGAGACCATTGTGCATGTCTTCCATAATTTCCTTTGCCTCCTTCTTGTCCACACATTGGAGTAGAGTAGAGTCATGGTTGTGCTTGTACAATATTCCGTTACTTAGGAAGAATTTGGCTGAAAATCTTCGTAAGAACTTTCTGTCATTGATGGATGCTCCTTCGGGGTACTCTTGTGCTTCAAGGTATCTCTTCACCTCATGGTACCATGGATTTTCTGTATCAGTGTCAAGCTCACAGCAGTGTGCAGGTTTGTCAAATCTTTCAATTGTAATCATAGGAGCTTCGTTGTCCCACCTGACCTTGAACATAGAAGACATGATGGCCAAAGCATCGGCCAACTGATTTTCTTCCCTAGGGAAGTGTTTAAAGGTGATCTCTTTGAAGTAAGGAATCAGAGATAACACAAGTTCCTTGTAAGGGATGAGATTAGGGTGCTTAGTGTCCCAATCTATTTTTACTTGGCTAATCACTAGAGTGGAATCCCCAAATACATTCAAATGTTTGATCCTCAAATCAATGGCAGCTTTCAGACCCAAAATGCATGCTTCGTACTCAGCCATATTGTTCGTGCAATCGAAGCATAATCTGGCAGTGAAAGGAGTGTGGCAACCTTCAGGGGAGATGATCACAACACCAACTATGTTACCCAAGGTGTTAGAAGCCCCATCGAAGACCATGGTCCATCGGGACCCTTGTTCAGGTCCGTCATACGGTCCAGGTTTCGCCCAGTCGGTTACCAGCATGATGTTCTCATCAGAGAAGGCAAAGTTCATAGACTGATAATCATCAACAGCTTGGTGGGCCAAATGATCTGCTAGTATGCTTCCTTTGATGGCCTTTTGCAATGTGTACTGAATGTCGTACTCAGTCAAGATCATTTTCCACCTAGCTATCCGTCCGGAAAGCGCATGTTTCTCGAAGATGTACTTGATTGGGTCCATATTAGAAATAAACAGAGTGGTATGAGTCAACATATACTGTCTTAGCCAGCGAGCAGCCCATGCCAGAGCACAACAAGTTTTCTCGAGCAGTGAATATCTGGTTTCACAGTCGGTAAACTTTTTTCTCAGGTAGTAAATAGCATGCTCTTTTCGGCCAGACTCGTCATGTTGGCCCAAAACACACCCCATGGAGTTCTCTAGTACTGTCAAGTACATGATCAAGGGTCTTCCTTCATTTGTAGGCATGATAATAGGAGGTTCTTGAATATATTCTTTGATTTTGTCGAAGGAAGATTGGCATTCATCATTCCATCTGACTACTTGATCTTTCTTCAAGAGTTTGAAGATTGGCTCACAAGTAGCAGTCAAGTGAGATATGAAGCGGGCGATGTAATTAAGACGACCCAAGGATCCTCTAACTTCCTTTTCAGAGTGGGGGACTGGAATTTCTTGGATGGCCTTTACCTTGGCAGGATCAACTTCAATGCCTTTACTACTGACAACAAAACCTAGAAGCTTTCCAGATCGTACTCCAAATGTGCACTTGTTAGGGTTTAACCTCAACTTGTACTTTTTCAACCTTTCGAATAGCTTGTACAGGTGATCAAGATGTTCCTCTTCAGTTTGTGATCTTGTAATCATATCATCCACATATACCTCTATTTAATGATGGATCATATCATGAAACAAAATTACCATAGCCCTTTGATATGTTTCCCCTGCATCCTTCAACCTGAACGACATGACCTTGTAGCAAAAGGTGCCCCATTGCGTAAGGAAAGTTGTCTTCTCCATGTCTTCGGGAGCCATCCTAATTTGATTATAGCCTGAGAAGCCATCCATGAAATAGAAGACTTTATGATGAGCCGTATTATCGACCAAGACGTCAATGTGTGGTATATGGAAATCATCCTTGGGGCTTGCCCTATTAAAATCCCTATAGTTTACGCACATGCAAACTTTTCCGTCTTTATTTGGCACTGGAACCACATTGGAAACCCGTTGGGGGTAAGATGTCACAGCTAGGAATCCTACATCAAATTGTTT
This sequence comes from Vicia faba, assembly GCA_948472305.1. Taxonomy (NCBI): domain Eukaryota; kingdom Viridiplantae; phylum Streptophyta; class Magnoliopsida; order Fabales; family Fabaceae; genus Vicia; species Vicia faba. The sequence goes on from OX451740.1 coordinate 267,081,011, forward strand.
CATCACTTCAACTTTTATCTTCTCATACATGTCAGGTTTCATGCGAATAACTTTTCGTTTGACAGGAGGATAATCTTCCTTTGTCGGCAGATGATGAACTACAATGTCGGTATCCAACCATGGCATATCTTCATAAGACCAAGCAAACACATACATATAGTCATGCAATATCTGAACCAATCTTCTTTTGACACTGCTTTCTAGGTTAGTGTTGATCTTAACTTCTTTCTTGTCTGTCTCAGTACCCAGATTGATGACTTCAACTGACTCTTCGTGCGGCTGAATATCTTTTTCCTCTTGTAATAGAAGTCTGGCTAGTTCTTCCGGTATTTCACAATCTTCCTCGCCTTCATTTTCGGCTTGGTTAATTGGACATTCAAAGTCATAGTCGGCAATAGTATAGTCATTGGCAATGAGATCCAGAGTGGATGAGGACCTGCAAGTGTGTGTGTGCATGTAAGATACATGGCTATTTTGAAAAATGTATTTGAAGAAAAAGAAAGACAATGAGCACAAAGATTTGAATGCAAAAGAGTCCAATAATTTGTATTGAATGATCATATGATAAGATGAACATAAATAAAACCCTTGACAAATGGACCAAAGTGCCCTGGGCCAGGCACATGGCTTAAAAGTCATTGTTAAATATTACAGACAAAATGTTCTTGAATTAATAAAAAGCAATAAACAAGTGATTACTCCTCAATGAATGAGATGGGGACGAAGTCCTTTGCTTGCCAATTGTTGATTTCCATTGTAGTAGGATACAACCAATCTTCAAATGCACGTTCATCATCAGAATCACCTACAGCGTTGACTTTGTGGCTTCCAACATGGAGAGGGGGGTTCCCTGCACGAGCGCACCTCACTTCCTTCTGAGCCTTGACGGTGAAACCCAAACCAAATATGTCCTCTTTGAATGGGATTTCGAGGATTTACCCCCAAGTATCACAGCTTCCTTCTTCAACTGCAGCACGAGCATCTTTAAACGAAACCATCTTTGGCACGACTTTAATAGCTTTGGACGCATCAGAGAAATATTTGGTAGAAGCAACCATTGGCGGCACAACTTCAAAGGCTTGACATGGGGTCTCTATAAACTCTCCATCAATCTCCACATATTTGAAAGAGTTGAGATGGCTTACCATGAACTCCTCCTCACCACAGACAGTGACAATTCTTCCTTTGACTAGATACTTGAGCTTTTGATGAAGAGTTGAGGTTACTGCCCCAGCTCCATGGATCCAAGGGCGACCCAACAAACAGGAATATGCAGGACGGATATCCATAATGTAGAAGGTAGATTTGAAACTTTGTGATCCTACCTTGATCGAGGATCCACCTCTCCATGAACTATCCTTTTTTACCCATCGAAAGCCCTCACAATGATATCACTTGGTTTCAAAACTAAACCCTCACAGTCTAAACGGTCCAACGCCCCCTTGGGTAGCACGTTTAAAGAAAAGCCAGTGTCGACCAGAACATATGCTAGGGTGGTCCCCGTGCACTCGATAGAAACATGTAGAGCTTCGTTATGGTTTTTCCCAAGCAGTGTCAGATCCGCATCTGAGAACCCCAAACCATTATCGGCCGTCAAGCTTGCCACACAATTTTCAAACTGTTCAGTTGTGGTCTCATGAGGGACATGAGCCTTCTTCAAGAATTTGATTAATGTTCGAGCATGAGCATCGGAACAGAGTAGCAAATACAACATAGAAATCTTGGAAGGGGTTTGCCCCAACTGCTCCACGATCTTTAAGTCGCTCCTTTTTATAATTTTTAAGATCTCATCCATTTCACGAGCGGAAGGCTCTCCATCAGCAATGTCCTTTACGGGTATTTTCGTCTCAACGGGATCAACTACCTTCTCCTTTCCCCTTGTATCAGTACTTGGCTTAGCAATAGTAATGCGGATAGGTGCCTTTGTAACAACTGGTGGTGAGATGTTGGGTGAAAAGATTCTCCCAGTTCGGGTTACCTTGCTTGAGCCAGTTATGTTACCAATGTCATCAGCTTTGTCTTCTTCAATCCAGGTGTCTTGTTTTATCCCATGGTAAAACACCTCAGCACCATAGTTCCATGGCATTGCTTTGTTAGAAGAGTAGGGAATTGGTCCGGGATTGGTAATTATTAGGGGAGCGACAATTGGTTCATTTGAAATCCTGATAGGACCTTTGGAGGAGATCCTAAAAGGCTTGTTTGAAATGGTTATAATGGAGAGATCTTCACATTTATTAGTCAAACTTTTTGTAAGTGGAGTCTTCTCAAATAGGATCTCATGGCTATCCATCAGGTGTTGAATGTCTTCCTTCATCCATTCGCATCCATTAAGTTGTTTGGCACAGCAAACACGGTCCTTCACACAACCAGGGAAAATCCCGTCTTTCAACAGATTCCTTTCGATGATGTTCAGCGGAGTAGTCAAGTCTTTGACAGATGAAACAAAAATTATATCTTCAAAAGCATTGACAGCCTTGCCATGGTTTGGCATAGGTGCGGTGATTACATTAGGAGTTGGAGGAGGATCAAATTCAATGGTCTTGTTATCGATCAAGTCTTGAATTTTATTTTCCAGTGCCCAGCATTGGTCAGTCTCATGCCCGGGACTACTTGAGTGATATGCACATTTAGCGTTCGGATTGTACTTTGGTGAAGAGGTATCTGGATTGGTCGGAGGATCGCGCAATGTCATCAAATTATCCTTTAGCAAGTGTTGTAAGGCTTGGGATAGTGACATGCTTATCCTCGTGAATTGTCTTCTCAGAGTTTCAAACCGTTGATGATTAGAAGATGGTATTTGAGAAGGAGTTGGATTGGAAATTCGGATAACATTAACAGACTGGAGGTCATCCTTCTTGGTACGGGCCCTTGCCCCATACTCAGCATTGATTTCTTTCTTTGCAGCAAAAGGTTTCTTTATAGGATTGGAAGTGGAGGTATATACCATGGGAATCTTCCCGATTTTGATGCCGCTTCCAACTCTTTCACCGGTTAAGATTAGCTCGGTGAAACCAGAAGAAGAACAGCCAACCAACAAGTTAAAGAATGGACCAGATAAAGTGCCCATAAACATGTCAATGTGCTCCCTATCAGTCAAAGGTGGATGAACCATATTGGCAAGGTCTCTCCACTTTTGTGCATATTCTTTTAATCCTTCATTCTTCCCCGTTGTCATGTCTTGCAACTGGACTCTTGTCGGTGCCAAGTCGGCATTATACTGGTATTGATGCTAGAAGGCGGTACCTAAGTCTTACCATGTATTGATATGGGAACCATCCAACTGGTAGAATCAATCTAGTTGTGTTTCAGCCAAGCTTTCTTGAAAAAAGTGAACCCAGAGTTTCTTATCAGCGGTGTGCGGCTGTATCTTGCGCACATAAGATTTCAGGTGAAGTTTTGGACAGGAAACTCCATCGTAATTTTCAAAGACTGGTATCTTAAATTTGTGGGGAATAACAACCCTAAAGATCAAACCCAAATCATCAAAATCTAAACCGGGGACGGCTTGGATCTCAACAGCCTTCAATCTGTCTTCTAACTACTTGTACTTGACATCGGCGGGAGGATACTGTTCATCAAAATAATCATAATCATCAGACGCTTGATCATTAATACACCCAGCCTGGGTACTCCTAGCCTCTCCAATCTGATTCTCTTCTTCCTCAGATGAGTCTTCCACTACCGGGATCTGACTGACTGACTCTTTGAACCTTCTACCCATGTTGACCAGGGCTTTCTTCTTGGGTTTCTTTTTTACTGCCAACAATGCCATCATATCTTGTTGCCCCTTGGCTAGGGCCAGTAGAGTCTCCTGGAACTGAGAGTTTTGAGCCTGAAGGTCCTTCACTGTTTTCTCTAGATCCATCTTGCTGAAATAAACAGCAGAAAGATAAGGAAACCTGTCATGGAAAACCTATCATGTTATGATGCATGGAAGATATGTATGCAAATGATTTCAAGGATTTATGAGATTTAAATTTTTATAGACAAAGCATGAACAAACGTCAAATTTCATTAATTAGTTCAAATTGAATACAACATGCCTCTTGGGCTTTACAAAATAAATCTCTAAGATAAAAATACCGAACGCATCCTCTTCGGTGCAATGTAGGCGTTCACGCTTTGTTCTTCATGTATATGCTTTGAAACTCCAAGAACCTCTTCTCACTAGCATATAATTGAGCTTCGAAGGTATATCTTTCTTCCTTTAGCTGAATCCAAATCTTTTGCAAGTCTTCAAGAGAAGTAGCCATGTCGGGATGGAGGACAATGTACGGGACATCTCTTTCAACCACATGTTCCATGATAACTGGTAAGATGGAGGGATAAGGTATCACAAGTTTCTGAGCACGAGCTCGTACCCACCTAAGGTAAGGCTCAAGGGGAATGGAATTCTTGTGTCCCAGCATCTTACTATCCACTTTTCGTACCATCCTACAAGCTCGTATAAACCTATTACGGTAGCTTTGATCGTCGCTCTCGTAGTCAAATACCACTCCTTGGATGAGCATCTCATATGGACCATCTCTTCGGGCGTAACCAAACTTTCGTAAGGCTAAGCAATGGTTGTAAGTGATACCTCCCCTAATTCCAAGCAAAGGGACATTAGGGAATTCCCCACAACGGTCGATGATAGTAACATTCTCCAAGGATCGAGAACACCAATGAATATCCGAATGTTTGAGCATCATCAACCTATGGGACCACCTCAAACCTTGCTCGTTCTTCAACATAGATCGGGGAAGATGGGAAATAAACCATATAGCCAAGAGAGGAGTGAAACACATGAGGATCCCTTTCTTCCTCATAGTGCGAGAGTGGAAAGAATTTAGGATATCTCCCAACAAAGTGGGCACTGGATTGCGAGACATGAAGATTTTGATAACATTTACATCTATAAGTTGGTCAGGATTTGGACACAAAACTAACCCATAGATGAGAAGGGCCAAGATTTCTTCAAAATCTTATAAGTCCAAAGAATTCCAACAATCTTGAGCTTTCTCAAACAAGAACTTGGCTAAGAACCCTTTGACACCACTCCTTGTTTCCCAATTAGTCGTGACATCATATTGTTGTAAGTTTAGTGCTCGGGAAATCTCTTCAGGCTTTAGATCTCTTTCCGTATTGTTGAAGGGTAGTTGATTGAGAATGGGAATCATCAAGATTTGGGAGAATTCTTTCATAGTGGGTACAAGCTGATAATCGGGAAAAGTGAAGAAATGGTGTAGAGGATCAAAGAACTGGAAAAGCACCTTCATCATATTCTCATCAGTGCTAGAGGTAACCAAGTTTAGGAGGCGACCATGTCTTTCGGTGAATGAAGAGTTCTCAGGGACCCTTGATGCTAACTCTTTGAGTTGATAAGGAATCCTTACGAGGTTGACTTGGATAGTATTCCTGCAGATAGAAGCCATGTCCTACAAAACAGAACAAAGATAAATCCCAATAATCCTTGAAATGGTTAGTGAGTATGAGTATGATGTTATGATGTTTATGATGTTATGTACAAATAAACATATACAAACAAGACAAACAAGTTCTTAGGTTTAGGCTTGCATGGAGTCTTATAGGCAAGTACCCTCTTGAAGTTTAGTTAGCTCAAACATGTCCTAGAAATAGTAACCGAGTTCTAAGGGATCTCAATATCACTCATCTTTCTTGTCGGGCATGGTTTCAACGCAAGCCTCTTTCACGGCGACCAAAATATCCCGAGAAGTTCGATCTCAATGAGCGTAGTATCGAGTATCAACCAACTTCGTACTACACCAAATACAGCTATCTCACTACTTCCTAATGGCCAAGTTGGTCAAGTAAAGGTTATAAAGTCAATTAGTGCTTCATGACACCACACAGCGGCCCCGTATTCTCCTTGACTATTTAAGGGCTACCGGTACCCACAAATGTGTCACACTAACGTAGTTATTGCTTAGACCATGTCGGTATACCCCGCACAGTTTCTATAATGTATTGCTACTTACCTATAAGGTATCCCAAATCTGGATAGAGGATTAGAACAAGCCCAAACAAGGAACCAAAAATTTAAAGCAAGAAAGTCAAACAATAAAAGCAAGTAAAGGTGATCTAGCCCTAAGGTAACCCACTTTTAAGTATTCCCCAGCAGAGTCGTCAGTTCTGTGATACGGTGGAAGAACTAACTTGGGATGTTTTGTGTTTGATCGCAATTGTTACGGTTAGCAAGAGTCACCGCCGACTTTTCTTTTATCCAAAAGGAAAGGCTAAAAAGAATAGGAAAGACCTTTGAGATTATTTCTTGAGTTCGGGGGATAGATTATGAAAAGGGAAGGTATTAGCACCCTTTTCATCCATAGTTATCTATGGGCTCTTAGTTGCTTGCTAGATCACTTGCTTTTGTTTGAAAATGTGCTTTGTGGTGGTTTTTGAAAGTATTTTGAAAAGGCGCCTTCGTTTAGGCAAACTTTGTAATAGTTCTCATTTGTAAGAACGTATACAAAGTGTTGAGCTTTTGAAAATATTTCATGTATGGAAAATGTTTTGAAAGTGTTTGAAAGTGTTTGGTGTTTGTTTTGAAAATAAGCAAGGATGTTTGTTTTGAAAGTGAGCAAGAAACTAGGAACAATCTACCTACTTAAAAGTCTTTGTTCATTTCTTCCTTCCTTTGATATTGTTATCTTACCATTGATTTGGTCAGAAGCCTTAACTTTGGATGTAAAGGGACGGGTGTGGGTCATCGTATGGTCATGATAGCAATGTTGTAAGATGTCTTAGCATTTCTCTTTGAGGTACTAAGATCATTTTGAAAGGCAACATTTGTAGCGTCATCGAGGGACTATGATCTTGTATTTTTGATTGTGTTTGCTAAGATATCCCACATGCATAACATGACCATTTTTGTAAGGCAACAAGGTGGAATTACCCTAAGGGTGCAAGTGTGCAAGTGTGTTTGATTTACGTGCATTGTTTATCTTGAATTAGGGTTTGCTACTTGTTGATTTTAGTCTTGCCATTCAAACCCTAATTACTAACATTTATATGAAAGCGATAAATTGCGGAAAGTAAAATTACTATGCTATTACATCATTAGGAGAGGGGATATACAAATTTACAAATGGGAATTGCAAGAAAATTAAACCTAATTATCTATTACAACCATATTGAATAGCGTACAAATAATTGAATAAATGTAATGTATAAAAGGACAAATAGAAAAGAAATGATTTTTTGTTTGGTTTTTTTTGTGAAAGGGTTTAGTTTTGACCTAATTAAGAAAATGGTTAATTAAAATTAAATAAAACCTAAACTAATTAAGAAAAGAAATTAAGTTAGAAAGCATTTTTAGGGTTTTTTATGAAAAGGTTTTAAGTTTAATAAAAATAATATGAAAATTAATTAATTAAAAGAAACCTAAATTCTAAATTGATTTTAAATAAAAAAGAAATAATTAAACCTAAATCTAATTATTAATTTATTAAGAAAAAAGAAATTAATTTGTTAAGAAAAAATGTTTTTGTCTTTTGTCTTTATAAAGGAAAATAAAATAAATAAGTGTGAAAATAATAAATAAAAATATTTTTGGATTTTTTATTAATAATAATAATAATAATAGTAATAAAAAATAATAAAGAAAAATGAAACAAAATAAAAATAATTAGAAAATGAAATGATAAAAAATAATTGGGTCAGGTGTGCAAAAGTAATAGAGGGGTCAGAAGTTAGCAAAAAGACAAGGCCCGTTGCTTGGAGGCCCATGCGCTTGTTTATGACAAAAAGAGAGAAAAATGTGAAAAATATGAAAAGTGGCAGCGCTGGGGCTTGAACCCACGCCCTGAGCATGAAATGTTTGTTGTCTTACCACTGGGGTGGCTATACATCCGTTAACTTAAACAAAACAACAAATACATAACACAAGTCAAGTACTGAAAATGACTTCATCTTCAACCTCCAGCCATGGTTTTTGTAACTTGCTCATTTCTCAATAAAAATGAAAGATGCAAACATGAAAGTTGCTCCATTTTTCCATACGAATCCAACCATGTAAATATCATAAGCTATAAATCAAAGATGAATGAGAATTTCTAAAAGTTCCAAATTCTGACCTAACTTTTTTCAGAGATTCAAACCTAAAATTCTCTAAGCTCAATCAATATAAATGGAGTCTATGGACATGTACAGTTTCAGGGCAATGATGTCTACATTTTATCTTCACAAATGCAAGCCTAACAATGCCTAAATGAAAAGATAGAAGTTCAGAAATGATACCTCAAAACTGGAAATCGTGAAATGTAAATGAGCTTGATTCAAGGTGCTGCAATGACCAGGTTAACTTCCTCAAGTTCCCAGGAAGCTAATGCAATGATTAGCTTGAGCAATGGATGGCCGAAATGGCTTGGAGAAGTCAATTTGCAGTGATCTATTTTTGGTTATGGAGGTTGATGAAAATGATGTTACAGTCGTGTAACAGGGTGTGGGATTGTTTTTTGATGATGTTTAGGAACTTTTGGAAGTGAAAAGCTAAGAAACGCATGAGTGGATTCTGAGTTTGGAGTTTTTGGTCAAAATGTGCAACAATGGAGGTTTTTTATGAAGCTCTGATTTTGGGAGAGTTTTAGGGCTTGTGCATTCTTTCTTTAGCTTTAAAATAGTGCATGTATTAATAGGAAAGAGGTTTCAAGTGTTACAACAACTCAGAATTTGAATTCTCAAGTTTTGGTAACTTTGCTTATTTTTGAAGAAAAGTGAGAAAATCAAGTTTCAAGGTTTGTACCAACAGTGTGTAGTGGTTAAATCACTTTTATCACATTTCTTCTGACTTTGTAGATGAATTATGATCATAGGGAACAAGTGAGAGGCTCAAGAATTGACTTTGTGCATAAAAGCCACTTTTCCAAAATGGCAATGTTGCCTTTCTTCCTAAAATGGTATTAAGCATGGGCAGTGCATTGAATGCTTAAATTAAAGCTTCTAGCAAATGTTTAAAACAATAATTATAGAGTGACAAACAATTTTTAGGCGTGCAAAGCAAAGATTATGCGGCCTAGCATGGATTTGGTTCATGTTCATCTTAAAAATCTGCCTTGTAAAACAAGAATGGAACTCTAACTTCTTGCCTTCGATTCTCCTTGCTCAAGCATGATCTCAATGAGTTCTTGGACATTTTGGAAAGCTTGTAACATCCTTTACAACCTTCATGTTTTACATTTTTGAATATTAAAATTGGAACTAGATGAAAAATTTCCATGAAGTTAGGTCAAAATCCTGCCTAAACTAGGGCAAAATTTCACTAAGTCCTCAAGTTTCGTGAACATGTCTTCACAAAATCATAACTTGAAATCCAAACATTTCTAGAAAAATTTATGCTCTACAATGTTTTAGATATCATTGAGATCTATAACTTCCATTTTGGAAGTTTCCTTTGAATCATCTTGCATCATGGTGTAAATTTGGCTCAAAAATATGAATTTCCAACACTTAGAAAAAATTCTAAGTTTAGAAATTTTGACTTTTCAAAATGAAATCTTGACTTTTTGATTTCTTGATGAAAAATTTTCATATTTTGACATGTATTGATGAATTGTGATCTTTGAAACTTGATTTTGATCAAAAAGTCAAAGTTTGACTTTTCAGTGTACAGTTGACTTTTCATCAGTTCACTGAAATTCATCTGTCAATCAATTGAATTTGAGAAATTTTATGAGCCATGCCATTAGGTCAAAATTATTCATTTGAAACCTTGAGGTCATGTTTTAAACCAATAAGTCATTTGCTAGGTCAAAAATCAGAAATTGAACCTTCCCAGTCAAAACCCTTATTTTGACCATTTTACCCCTTTGATGTTTTGATCAAATTTCTTGAGGAATTATGATCCAAAATTGATCAAATGACATATATGAGTTCATCATGTTGATATGGATCAAAAATTATGAAGTTTGACCATAAATTGACCACAATTGACTTTTTCCCCAATACAGCTGATTTTAGGTCAACTGCTCAATTGACTGAGCAAAAATGTGATCCAAGACTTGAAACTTTACATGAGAAAACTTGAGGGTCCAAAATTAACCATGAAATTCATATGCGGCATTAAAATTCCATTTGTCCTTGTGCAAACTCAAACCCAAATTTGAGTCATCAGTGCTTAAGGAGGTGTCTTGAGCTGATTAAACCTTGTGCAGTCTTGACTCAAAGGAGAACTCGTGAGAGATTTTCTTGAGAAATGAGAGGGAAAATTTTAGGGTACAACAACATGAATTGGTCAAATCATTACATACAATTCATTAACACTTGCATCTACATGCATAAATTCCATATCAAGTACAAAGACAATTTAATATCGCCAAACAAAAGGTATTGGGCAGTCAGGAAGTTTAGAGACTCAATGGTCTAAAAAAAGGCGACATCTCATAATAACATTATGCGCATATACAAAATCGTAAGCACTCTCATTTATTAATTGGCATAAGCATTGTCAGCAAGCATATCCGAGCATATTTATTGGATAACCTAGCATTTTCATCAAAGTTTTGGTTGAGAACGGACACAAGCGACGTCATCACCAAACTCCGGTTTAAAACCTATGTTGTTTATTCCCTAGGAAGCAATAAATGTACAAGTTCTACAATATAGCCTGCTATGTTAGTCTCCAACCTTTAGCATCTATTTTTCAGATTTATTCGGTAGTGTTTACTGAGTCCCTTAACATAAATAAAGTTGATACCCACACCATCTACTCCCTAGGTTGTAGTAGACACGCAAAACCATAATCATTTACGTTAGTCCCCGAGTAGTGATACGTTATAATCTTCAATCTTATCTGATTAATCCCTTTGAAATGATAAGGTTGACCTTGCATTATCCATCCTCTAAGTAGTGATAGTTAGAGTAAAGTCCACGATATAACTAGTTATGTTAGTCCCCAAGCTTTAGCAAGTTAATTCTCCAAGCACTCGACAACAGACTGCCATCAGCAAAAAGACGTGAGCAACCTCACACATTTCAATTGGCAAAAGACGTGAGCATCTTCATGCAGTTTTATCAACATAATCATAATAATCCTTATAAGGTGTGAGTGGCATCATACCCCCAGTCCTCGTCCAAATATGCGCCATGTGGCTCCTTAAGAGCCATGGGATCTGGTGACCAATTTCTAGTCACCATGCTCTCCCTTCCTCTGTTGGTTCTAGTTAACGGTTCATCTCAATTGTTCGTTTGTCCTACTTTCAATCAAACGCCCCAGGATTAACTCTTGAGGTTCTTTTGATTAGAATCCAGTGTCCCTGATCATTCTACCATACTGTTAACCCACGTTTCTTCCTAGTTCTCGTTGGATAGCCAACTCTTGTCTGATAATTAAATAAAACCCAATTCTCATATGGTATCCTATCTTGACATCTGCAGTTCAAATAACATGGGCATTGGCATTTATCAATCATCTCACATTTCATAACACTATCATATCAAGCATACATAACATGCATCATGCATACATCAAGCATAATCATATCAAACATGCATACATGTGTTACATTCAATCATAAATGCCCATGAAAACTACGGAAAATCTCAAGGCATGCTTACCAACTAAGATACACTCAATTTTAAATCTGAGCTCAGCACTATCCATTCTTTGTATTATCGTTGTAGCTACCTTAGTTGAAAACAGGCACAACCATCAGAGGTACCGTTATCAAAATTTCACTACGCAACTTATCTATGATTCATAGCCAAGGCCTAGTCATCACCAGCCTCTGGGAATTATACTTTCAATTATCAAATTCAAACTTTTCAAAAATTAAAAAAAAATCAACTTCATTTGGTTATCAAGCCTTGGTTGAGAACAGACACAACCGACATCATCAGCAAAACTTCGGTTTCAATCTTCAAACCTATAATTCTTCATGCTAATCAATACCTTGGTTGAGAATAGACACAACTAGTAATCTTAGATCTTATCTTTGGCTTAGTTATCAGAGATTCGATTACCAAAACACTCTTCAAGTATCTATCCTCTAGGTTGTGATAGATATGCAAATTTTCAGGATTACGTTATTTATCCTCTAGGTCGTGATAAGTACGGAAGACAACCCATGTGTAATTTATCCTCTAGGTCGTGATAAACACACAAACTTTATATTATTCATTATCTAGGTCATAATGAATACATGAATTTATCTTTGTGTTGTTTATCCTCTAGGTCATGATAAACACCAAACTTTTTCAATTATTTATCTCCTAGGTTGTGATAGGTATGCGAATTTTCAGGGTTACACTATTCATCCTCTAGGTCGTGATGAATACATAAGTCTATTCATGTGTCATCTATCCTCTAGGTCGTGATAAATGCATAGGTCCATCCTCGTACTGTTTACTCTCTAGGTTGTAGTAAACATAACAAAATTTGTGGTATGATTTATTGTGTCAGTCTCCAGGAGGCAATGGACTATCAACTCTATTTTATTCATCCCCTAGACTGTGATGAATAAACAAAATTTGTGTTATAGTCTTACTATGTTAGTCTTGAAGCGTCAGTAAGTCAACTTTCAAACTTGTGTTATTTACCTCCTAGATTACGGTAAATATGCAAAATCTACTATCTCTTTTCTAGGTATTGGCGAGTTGTATGCGTCGTCATATTTAGGTCAATCTCACTTTTCGCTCTAACTCTAGTAAGATGATACATCATCATTTTTGCCTATTTTTTCGTACTCTTGGGAATATTGTACAGTGTATCCTTATAATCTTTGGTCCAAATTTTGGAGTCTTCCATTATTTAATAACCCTTCGATCCGAATGTGTGAGACCTTCGTATTCTCGCACTCTTCAATTAAAGAGTAATTAAATAGGGGCAGTTGTTATACCCCAAATTTGTTCGCCCTTATTTCTACAGTCAAAATTATTTTTAAAATTAGGTTTTATAAAATTATTTTGGGTTACCCTGACATTTTTAATTTTATTAATATTCGTTTTCAAGTTAATTTAAAAATACAATAACTTATTTCAAATAGCAAATAATTTCTCGTCTACATATACTTTCAATTGGCTAGTTATTTCTAATAAATAAACATAGCACAATTGGTAAGGAAGCATAGCTTAGAAGCCTAGGGTTAAGGGTTTAAATCTCATCTGGTGCACTTTGGATATATTTTTGTTTATCTGTTACTAACTATTTCTATTTTCTATTCAAAATCACTAAAATCATATTTTTTTATTATTTAAATATTATTTTCGTTTTTAATTAATGCATTTTTCAAAAATAATTATTTATTTGATTTTATGCACTTTTAATTAATATTGAGTGCAAAAATAATAATAAATATAAAAAATATTTCCTTTTTGAGATAACTGTTTCTTATTGGTTAATCTGCGTCAATTAGTGTCATACTCAGCTTCTCATTGGTCAACTTGCTGACCATGAAAGATCTGATTTATTTTTATTCCACTTTTTCCCTTTAACCTAATTTTTCAACTCTGTAAATAGCACTCTGTTTTGAGAGTTGGAGGAGATCCAAAAAAAAAAATTCCAACACCATCCATAAACTTGCTAACTTAATTTTACAATTCTTTTTGGTTTATTCTAGGGTTGTTGATTATATCAGACAACAGTCTAAGAACAATCTCATCAACAACACAATTCTCAGAAGTTCCACAAATTTCACTCAAACTTTGGTTTTTCTTTTAACAAATTTCATGTTTCAAAAATCTCTTTTACTATTGGTATTTTTGGACGATGATTATATATGATGCCCCTTTTATTTTAACTTGTTTACATCAAATGATGAATATGATGGAGGTCCCTTTTAAATTTATTGGTTTTTTCTATGGTATTAATATATTATTTGATAATTGTTTATTTAAATATATTTTTTTACTAACCTTTTGTAGAAGCCAAATTTTACACACCAATCTCCCATTGACGGTTTTATTTTGGGTTGTTTGCAAATTGAGAGAAAGAAGAAAATAGAGAAGAGATGAGGAAGACAGAGGAACGAAAAAGAGAAAGAGAGTTAACATGTTCTGATATATCATTACCTTATATTTTTATTTTTGTTATATTTTTTAATTCCAATTGCCAAGTGTCACCCAAGGATTGGTTCACCATAACTGAAAATATGAAGGGCTGATTTGAGTAAGAGAGTCACCGCTCCATTAATTCAATTTATTTGTTGTTTATTTTTATTTTATTTTTCATTCTTTCTTTATTTACTATCATTATCATTATTTTCTATTATTAAATTTGTTCTTAAAATTGGAGAGAAAAAATCTGCTATACTATTTTAAAGAGGGCTCATGTGACTTATAGATTCAAATTGTGGAAAGATGCAAAGGTTGCACAATTTTTTCATTTATTTTTTCTGTTTTTTTTATTGTTTTAATCTCATTATTCCTAGTTTATTGTTAGAATAAAATTTGGTTTTGTTTTGCCTATGGACTTAGTTTGTTTTTATTAATAAATTAATTATTAATTTATATTTTTATCAAAAAAATATTAAAGTTTTTTCTTTCTTTTAATTAGATTATTTTCTTAATTAATTAAGTTTTTTAGTTTAATTACAAGTTAGCCTAATTTCATTAAGATTTTAATTTGGTTACTTTTTAGTTATATTTACTTAGGTTAAAATTATAAAGAATACAAAAAAAAAATTAATTCTTAGTTAATTAGGTTATGTGTTTCTAAATTTTTAAATAATACAAAAGTGAAAAAATCAATTCATTTAGGTTATTTAAGAAAAACAATACTTTATACATAATTTAGTTTTTCCAATTAATCTCTCACATCACTTGTAAATAATACTTCTAATCTTGTACAAACACTATTTATACTTAAATTGATTAATTCAATATTTTACATAGATATTAAAAACCACGCAATTCACCAATGAGTGACACGTGACCAATATCTGGCCACGTGATGAGGAGACTTTATCAGACTCCCCCCGCTTTGTATCCTACCATACTCTTTAGTCAAATCGAAATTAAAAACAGCTAACCAACGATCAAACCATTCTTCCACTAACATAATCAAAACCGCAAGATTTTCAAAAAAGGATTAATAGAATTATTTTCAAAATTAACTGTGAGCTGCGTCTAAGATCACTCAACTTACAACCAGAAAAGGTTCAAGAATAATTCAAAATCAATTCTATGCAATCCATAAAAAAACAACCAAACAATATGAACTACGAATTGGGACTATGATTCCTCATAAGAGTATACGTAGGCATACGATTAAAATCGTGGCGAGTTCCCCTAATAAAAATTAAAACCATATTTCCTAAAAATTACAATTCTAAACCCTAGTATCCTTGAGAACAAGGTAGATGAGGGGTGCCTAACACTTTCCCTTCGTCTAAAGTGAGTCAAGAACTTAGAATCTATGTATCATCAATTAGGGTTGTTCCATTATATTCCCGTCTTAGGATAAAAATTAATGGTGGCGACTCTATATTTTTTACCGGTTATTACACGGAGGTGATGGTGTTTTCTGGTGGAGGGAGAGAGTGATGAAGATGAAGTTGTTGATTTTTGTTCTTGAGCTCTTGAAGAAATTTTAGAAAGAAGTTGAGAGAATAAAGTTTGATCTTAGAGAGAGTTGAGAGAAAATTGGGAAAAGTTTTTGATAATGTGTGTTGTTGTGTTTGAAATTTGAATTTTAAAATATATAGTATTGGCTCCAAACTTGAATTTTCGACTTATTTCATGCACAATGCGAGATTGAATCCCAAGCTCATCATAATCAGGGCGAAATCTTGACGTGTGACTTGAAACAAAGATGTCGATGACGAAATTTGTGACGCAGTGCCGAAAGAATCATTCTGCTAGGATAAAAATCGAGAAAGTTATGTTTCTCTAAACGGCAAAAAACTCAGTGTAAAAATTCACAGTGCAGAATTTTACTGCTTATTTTGTGTACGGCACGCGAACAAACCACAAGCTCATGACTTTCGGTGTAGAATCCTGACGTGCAACTTGAAACAAAGATGTCGACAATGAAGTGTGTGATGTCATCCCGAAAGAATCACTCTGATATGATAAAAATTGAGCAAGTTATGATTTTTCAAATGGCGAGAAATAGTGGACTTATTTTACCGTACTGAAAATTTTTGCTTATTTCCGTGCACACTTTGAGAAGCAAGCCACAAACTGAAGCCTTTGAAGCATAATCTAAACCTGGGACCTGAAGCAAAGTTGTAGCTCATAAAAATTTTTATCTCACGCTTCAAGAATCATTCTGATACGATAAAAATCGAGAGATTTATGATTTTTAAAATATCGAGAAATAGTTCGATAGAAAACCATTTCATAGTACAATTTTCTCTGGTAATTCGCACATTCAGAGACCTTCTCCAAAGAATTAACTTCTGACACGAACATACAAACCAAAGATAAAATCAAGATGAATTTTTTGCTTAAATAACCACTCGAAAACTTCGAAACGGGAGAAAGTTATGAATATTTGAACATCTGAAATGCAACGGTTCAACACACTATTTTCACGGTATTTTCACTGTATATCCTAAAAGTATTCGCACATTCGAAGATCCTCCTCAATGAATTGGCTTTTAAGCCGAACACAAAAAATGAAGGAAATAACAAGACGATTAAAATGCTCCAAGAAACACTCAAAGATAGTTTTCCAGATAGAAGTTACGAATAAGCATCTGAAAATCCGTGAAGCGGTAAATTCATTGTATAATACATTTCAAGTATTTTGCGCTTTAGAAAGTCTTCCTCACAAAACTAGCCTTCGATCTAAACATATGAATTGAAGAATATCTCAATATGGAACCAAAGACTAAAGAACCATTCCCAAATCATTTTATGATCTCAAGTTATGAGTTTCTGAACTCGAACCGCACAATATTGAATTTTTGTCTGCACTGTCTCAAATCAATTGAAACGCTTGACTTTCTACATAATTCAGAATGTGTTGGAATGCATGAGAGCTTGATATAATGATTACTTGATTAATCCCTGATTGCATAGCTTGGAGCATGTGCGACGTGTGTAACACCCTAAATTTTAGAAGTTATTTATTTAATGAATTATTAGGAGTGTTTGTAAATAATTGATGTTTTATAGGATTATATGTGTGATGTGTTGGCATATGATTGCTTATGATGTGGAACATGTGATATGAATGAAGGGATTAGATGCATTAGAATAATTAGATGGTTATTTGGTAACTATTTGGGTTATTATCTAGAATAGATTAATAGGAATAATTATTTAAATAAAGTTATTTTAGTTAGAGTGGTATGTTGGTAATTAGTAGGAAGAGTGAGGATGTGATGGTAAATAGAGGGTGACTAAGTGAGGGAAATTGAGGAAGAAGTTAGGGGTCCTTGTGATAACAGATAAATATAGAGAGTGATACGGTTCATTATCTGCGATTGAAATATTGGGAGAAGATCAAGAGAAGAGGCTAGAGCACAGAGGGTTGGAGAATCACTGTAAGAGGCACGAAGGACAGAATCAATCACTCAAAACAATAAGGTAAGGGGTTTTTATCTGATTATTATTTTTGATCTAAGTGGTAGATAGTTGTAGGATTTTTCCCTTAGTATTGACAATGGTAATTTGATGTTGTTGGGATAAGATTTGATGGAATTATGGTGATGGATGAACCGTAGTGGTTGTATAATTGAGGTATTTTATCAAATTGTTGTTAGATGATGATTCCCCGTGATTGGATAGTGTTTTAGGGCCTAAAACATACTAAAATCACAGGAAAAAGTAGTCTGAAACAATGCTGAATCAGAAAATAGGAAAACCCTGTTCGCAGAGGATCATCGGGCGACGGGTTCCGTGTCGCCGGGTGATGGTGTTTCTCTAGGCGAAGGTTGGGAAAGACAAGGAAGGAAAATGGGGTGTTGGTCTCTGTGATGTGTCGTTGGGCGATGGCTGGGTTTCGTCGGGCGATGGAAGGCAGATCTGGAATGTTGGATTGAAATATAGGAACAAGCATAACTTTAGTTCTAGAGCTCAGAATGAAGTGTCGTTCGAAGCTGTGTATAGCTAATGTAGTATACTACAATCAGGTGAAATAAAACGAAGACTTAGGAGTAGTTTTATGAGAACGAAGTTAGAGTAAGAATAGGCTCCCCTTGTTGAATTGCAATGACGATTTGATTAACTATGGTGATATGTTGTTATTATGATTATGTGATGATATTCTGACGATGTCTTGATTTCATGAGTATACACAATGATTATATGAGTATACATGACTATATTTATGTATGATGTTGATTAATACATGAATGATTATGCGTATGATTGGTTGTGGTCGTTTATATTTGTTATTGTGCATCATGCATTCATGGGACAGCATTGGTCCATTTGATGATTTAGGACGTTGGTCCAGTGATTTGGTCTCAATCCCATTATGTGGATTTGGAATGTCTATGATTTTTATCTGGTTCCAAGTGGGGATCGATCCTATGATTATGGTCTTTGGAGGGTGATGGCCCAGTGTCTATCAAGAATAATTGGTACCACGTGTATGAGTTTATGTCCTTGCACTACATATTATGTGGCATTGTATGGTTCTTGAATTGATGATATTGTATTGTGTTGTTGAATCTGTATGATTGTTGATGTACTTGGAATATAATAATGCTGAGATTATGTTGTGATACTATAGGCTTATTATGTATGTATATTACTTACATCTTACATAATGATTGTGATGAACTCACCTTTTCTTCTTGAATGTTACCTCTACGTCGGTAACGTGCAGGTAATCCAGAGTAGTCCCTAGAGGCTTCAAAGAATAGCTTTGGAGTGTGATTTATTTTCGTTGAGTCGAGAAGGTCTTGCTCTGATATGTAACATTGGGGAGGGGAACACTTTGTTTTGAAAACTATTTCGTTCTTATTTTGTTATGACATTTAAATTATTTCCATGGAGTCTAAATTGTGTGGAATTATGAACCATGAATCATGGGGCACTATGAAGTGTTTTTAATGAAACTTGTATGAACTATGATTGCGCTACAAGTATATGAAACATTGATAATTCATATGTCATGAATAATTTTGAAAACCCGTGTTACGGAGTGAGACTAGCACGTATGATTATTTCACGAATAGAATGTGACGCCCTTTTGTTGTATTACTATGATATTATTTTAAATAATTATGAATATTCTGTTGGGTTTAGAAGGGTGTTACATTAGTGGTATCAGAGCAGGTCGGTTCATCCGGCCAAGATTTATATGATGTTTATTCCTTGTTAATTGATTAGTATCTAAATACTGTCAATGTGTTGATGTTTCTAATGTTGGATGTTTATGCATAGAGTTATGGCTGGAGGAAGAAATGATAACGTGATTGCTAATGCTTTGGAAGCCATGGCTCAGGAAATGCAGAACCAACATGGACAGAAGAACCAGAATGGAGGGAATGATGATGAGGCTCGTGCTTGGGGAATATTCTAGAGGAACAACCCAATGATCTACAAGGGCATGCACGATGCTGATGGTGCACAGGCATGGCTGAAGAGTATTGAAAAGATTTTTCGAGTGGTGATCTATACGGAAGACCAAAAGGTGCAGTTCAGTACTCACATGCTGGAGGGAGAAGCTGAAGACTGGTGGAATAATGCACGCCAGAGGATGGAGATTCTGGGCACGAAGATTACTTGGGTTGTGTTCAGAGCTACTTTTCTAGATAAGTACTTTCCAGAGGGTGTACGTGGTAAGAAGGAAATCGAATTCCTTGAGCTGAGGCAAGGAAATTCGACAGTTGCTAAGTATGCGGCTAGATTTGAGGAGCTAGTGAAATTTTGTCTGCACTATAACATTCGAACAACTGAGGTGTCGAAGTGCTTTAAGTTTGAGAATGGATTGCGTCTAGAGATCAAGAAAGGTATTGGGTATCTGCAGATTTGTCAGTTTCCTGAGTTGGTGAATAAGTGTAGGATCTTTGATCAAGATAGTAGAGACAGAGCTTCTTATTGTAAGAATTATAATGAGAAGAAATGGAAGAATCAAGATCGTGGTAAGCCGTATGTTGCTCTAGCTGATAAAGGGAAGCAGGGAGCTTATGAGGAGAAGAAGCCATGTGGGGGAGGAGCTTATGTTTCTATAAAGTGCTATCGGTGTGGCGAAGTAGGCCACCATGCTAATGCTTGTACCAATAAAGTGCTAAGATGTTATAAGTGTGGCAAGGTTGGTCACCGCATTACTGAGTGCAAGAATGAAGGTCCGACTTGTTTCAATTATGGTGAGCAAGGTCACATCAGTACCCAGTGTTAGAAACCCAAGAAAGATGTAGCTGCTCCGACTAGTAGCAGGGTGTTTGCTTTAAATGGTGCTGAGGTTGACAAGAAATACAATTTAATCAGAGGTACTTGTTTTATTAACAATACTTAGTTAATTGTTATTATAGATACTTGTGCTACTCATTCGTTTATTTCGCTTGATTGTGCTACTATGTTGGGATTAAAATTGTCTGATATGAATGGGGGAATGGTATTGGGGCTTCCAGCTAAAGGTTTCGTTACTACTACTTTTATTTGTTTGAAGTGTCCTTTATCTATCTATGGCAAGAATTTTATGATGGATTTGGTGTGTCTATCCTTACACCAAATTGATGTTATTTTAGGGATGAACTGGTTGGAATTTAATTATGTCCATATTAACGGTTATAATAAGACGGTAAGATTCCCCAAGTTTGGTGATAGTGGAGAGCTGATGTTTTTGTCTGCTAAACAAGTAGATGAGCTTTTGCAAGATGAAGTTTTGATGTTTGCAGTGTTCGTATCATTAGAAGTTGATCGTGAAACTACAAGTGTGGAGTTACCTGTTGTTTGTGAATTTCCAGAAGTATTTTCGAATGACGTTATGAACTGCCTCCAGAGCGAGAAGTTAAATTTGTTGTGGACTTAATACCAAGTACAAGTCCAGTGTCGATGGCTCCTTATAGGATGCCAGCTTCAGAGTTGAATGAATTGAAGAAACAATTAGAAGAATTATTAGAGAAGAAGTTTGTTCGTCTGAGTGTCTCTCCATGGGGTTCTCCGATGTTGTTGGTTAAAAAGAAAGATGGTAGTATGAGGTTATCATAGACTACAGACAATTGAATAAAGTAACTATTAAGAATAAGTATCCACTTCTGAGGATCGATGATTTGATGGATCAGTTGGTGGGCGCGAGTGTCTTTAGCAAGATCGATTTGAGGTCGGGTTATCATCAGATTCGAGTCAAGCCAGATGATATCCCAAAGACAGCTTTCAGAATAAGGTATGGCCACTATGAATATATTGTGATTCTGTTTAGTGTGTCAAATGCGCCAGGTGTTTTCATGGAATACATGAATCGTATCTTTCAGAAGTACTTAGACAAGTTTGTAGTGATCTTCATCGACGACATTTTGATTTATTCAAAGTCAGAAGAAGAACATGCTGAGCATTTGCGGTATGTGTTGCAAATGTTGAAAGAAAAGGAATTATATGCGAAACTGTCAAAGTGTGAATTTTGGTTGAAGGAAGTGAGTTTCCTCGGCCATGTGATTTCTAGTGGTTGAATTGCGGTAGATCCTTATAAAGTTGATACAGTGTTACAGTGGAAAACTCTGAAGTCTACAACTGATATTCGAAGTTTTCTTGGATTAGAGGGTTACTACTGAAGATTCATAGAGGGGTTTTCTAAGTTGGCATTACCATTGACTCAGTTGAATCGAAAAGGGCAAGCTTATGTTTGGGATGTTGCATGTGAAGAAAGTTTTATGGAGCTGAAAAAGAGATTGACGACTGCTTCGGTATTGATTTTGCCAAATCCGAATGAATCCTTTATAGTTTATTGTGATACTTCTAAGATGGATCTTGGTGGTGTGCTAATTCAAAACGGACAAGTTGTTGCTTATGCTTTCAGACAATTAAAAGTTCATGAGAGGAATTATCCTATACACGACTTAAAATTGGCGGTTGTGGTGTTTGTGTTGAAAATTTGGAGACATTATCTTTTTGGCTCTAAATTTGAAGTGTTCAGTGATCATAAGAGTTTAAAATACTTGTTTGATCAGAAGGAGTTGAACATGAGGCAGAGAAGATGGCTCGAGTTGCTAAAGGATTACGATTTTGATTTGAGTTACCATCCTGGTAAAGCAAATGTAGTAGCTGATGCTTTGAGTATGAAATCTTTACATATGTCAATGATTATGGTTCGAGAGTTAGAGATGATCAAACAGTTTAGAGACATGAGCTTGGTATGCGAAGAGACATCTGACAGTGTGAAGATGGGAATGTTGAGACTGACGAGTTGGATTCTTGAAGAGATCCGAGAAGGTCAGAAGTCTGATTTCAGTTTGGTGGATCGACTAATGTTGATTAACCAAGGCAAGGGAGGTGAATTTTGAGTGGACGAAAGTGGCGTGATGAGACTTGGTAATAGGGTATGTGTTCCTAATATTCTAGAACTTAAGAAGAACATTCTTGAAGAAGGGCATCGAAGCGATTTGAGTATTCATCCAGGTGCTATGAAAATGTATTAGGATTTGAAGAAAATGTTTTGGTGGCCAGGTATAAAGGAAGAAATTGATAAGTTTGTGTATGATGACTTGTCAGAAGGCGAAGATTAAACATCATAAGCCTATAGGTCTTATGCAACCTTTGAGTATTCCAGAGTGGAAATGGGACAGTGTTTTTATGGATTTCGTGTCGGGGTTACCAAGGACTACTAAGGGTGATGATTCAATTTGGGTGATAGTGGATATGTTGACTAAGTCGGCTCATTTATTGCCAATGAAGATCAATCATCTTATAGAAAAGCTGGATAAGATGTATGTTGAAGAGATTGTAAAGTTGCATGGGATACCTTCGAGTATCTTGTCAGATAGAGATCTGAGGTTTACATCAAAATTCTAGACAGGTTTGCAGAATGCTTTCGATACCAAGTTGAAGTTGAGTTCCGCGTATCATCTGCAGACGGATGGTCAAACAGATATGATTATCCAGTCTTTGGAGGATTTGCTGAGGGCTTGTTTGCTAGAACAAGGAGGATCTTGGGATAGTCATTTGCCATTGATTAAATTTACATTTAATAATAGTTTCCATTCAAGTATTGGGATGGCACTGTATGAAGCATTGTATGGTAGGAGGTGTAGAACTCCATTGTGTTGGTATGAGTCAGGCGAGAGTGTTGTACTCGGACCTGAGATTGTGCGAGAGACAACTGAGAAGATTAAGATGATCCAAGAGAGGATGAAATCTTCTCAGATTCGGAAGAAAAACTATCATGATAAGAGAAGGAAGGCATTGGAATTTCAGAAAGATGATTATGTGTTCTTGAGAGTTACTCCAATAACTGGTGTTGGCAGGGCCCTGAAATTGAGGAAGCTTATGCCACGTTTCATTGGTCCATATCAGATATATGAGAAGATAGGCGAGGTAGCCTATCGGATTACTTTACCGCCGTCACTTGCGAATCTTCATGATGTGTTTCATGTATCTCAACTAAGGAGGTACATTCCGGATCATTCATATGTGATTCAGATGGATGATTCACATGTGAGAGATAACCTGACTGTTGAAGCATTACCATTGAGAATAGAAGGTCGTGAAGTGAAGCAATTGCGAGAGGATCATCGGGTGACGGGTTTCGTATCATCGGGAAATGGTGTTTCGCCAGGAGAAGGTTGGGAGAGCCAAGAAACAAAAACGGGGTGTTGGTCTCTGTGATGTGTCACCGGGTGATGGCTAGGTTTTTCCGGGCGATGGGAGGCAGATCTGGAATGTTGGATTGAAATCTAGAAACGAGCATAACTTTAGTTCTAGAGCTCAGAATGAAGTGTCGTTTGAAGTTGTGTATAGATAACGTAGTATACTATAATTAGATGAAATAAAACGAAGACTTAGGAGTATTTTTAAGAGAACTAAGTTAGAGTAAGAATAGGCTCCCTGTGTTGAATTGCAATGACGATTTGTTTAACTATGGTGAATGTTGTTATTATGAATATGTGATGATGTTCTGACGATGTCTTGATTTCATGAGTACACACGATGATTATATGAGTATACATGATTATGTTTATGTATGATGTTGATTAATACATGAATGATGATGTGTATGACTGGTTGTGATCGTTTATATTTATTATTGTGCATCATGCATTCATGGGACAACTTTGGTCCATTTGATGATTTAGGACATTGGTCTAGTGA
The DNA here is from genome assembly GCA_948472305.1 of Vicia faba. Taxonomy (NCBI): domain Eukaryota; kingdom Viridiplantae; phylum Streptophyta; class Magnoliopsida; order Fabales; family Fabaceae; genus Vicia; species Vicia faba. Next base: position 267,105,149 of record OX451740.1, read on the forward strand.
TTTAGTCTCAATCCCATTGTGTGGATTTGGGATGTCTATGATTTTCTCCGGTTCCAAGTGGGGATCGATCCTATGATTGGGGTCTTTGGGGGGTGATGGTCCAGTGTCTATCAAGAAGAATTGGTACCACATGCATGAGTCTATATCCTTACATTACATCTTATATGGCATTGCATGGTTCTTGAATTGATGATATTGTATTGTGTTGTTGAATCTATATGGTTGTTGATGTACTTGGAATATAATAATGTTGAGATTATGTTGTGATACTATAGGCTTATTCTGCTATGTCTATTACTTACATCTTACATAATGATTGTGATGAACTCACCCTTTCTGCTTGAATGTTTCCTCTACGTGGGTAACGTGCAAGTAATCCAGAGTAGTCCCTAAAGGCTTGGAAGAATAGATTTGGAGTGTGATTTATTTTCGTTGAGTCTAGAAGGTCTTGCTCTGATATGTGACATCATGGAGGGGAACGCTTTGTTTTGAAAATTATTTCTTTCTTGTTTTGTTATGACATTTAAATTGTTTATATGGAGTCTAAATTGTGTGGAATTGTAAACCATGAATCATGGGGCACTATGAAGTGTTTTTAATGAAACTTGTCTAAACTATGATTTCACTGCAATTATATGAAACATTGATAATGCATATGTCATGAATAATTTTGAAAACCTGTGTTACAGAGTGAGACTAGCACGTATGATTATTTCACGAATAAAATGTAACTCCCTTTTGTTGCATTACTCTGATATTATTTTAAATAATTATTAATATTTTGTTGGGTTTAGAAGGGTGTTACAGCGTGCATTAAAAATCTGAAAACCCTGAGTTCTGCTTCACAGTGTTGCTTAACAGAACAATCATCTTTTGCAATTCTTTCTTGCAGAGAAAAGCATTGATCCGATGAATATAAACCCAGTGACATGTATGTATGCGTATGATGATAAAGTATAAACCAATTAGGGTTAAAATAAAGAGGGTGAATATTGGGGTACAACATGTGCGATGGGGGCGCTTAGCACGGTTTCCTAGGAACAAAAATATTTTATTTTATTTAATTGGATGGGGATCTTGTATGTTATGATTTATCATTGATTTACATGAATTTTAATAATTTATTTGATGTGTTTTGGATTGGTTTTGGATGGATTTTGATGAAAAACATGACATGACACTTGATTTGTGTATATAATTGTTGGGAATTGATGTTGATTGAAGATAACATGGTTTGTACTTGTTTTCTACATGTTATAATGATGTGCTAAGATGATTAATGCTATGAGGATGCATTGTATGTGATTGATGATATGATTGATGTATGTTATGCAATTTGGTGAAGATAATTCAAATGTGTTGAGTTATGTGAAATATGCTTGATTAAGATTGAGGAATGGTCTTAATTGCATATGATTGTTGAGATTACACATGTACATGCGCCATTTTTGTCAATAGGAAATGTTTGATAATTTCTAGGAAATCATTGACTTGTCCCAAACCTAACACCGAATAGGGTTTGAAAGCTTAAGGCCAAATCGAGATTTTATTGGTGGTTATCTGTCCGAGGGATGGACCCGGCTGGACCGGTAAGAATAATATTTGGTAACACATGCATATTGCATTGTTTGAGTTGTATTGGAGTCACATGTGTCGATGTGAAATGTGAATTGGTGAGGTATGTTGAATACATGATTATGTCAAGTGTTATGAATTCTTCTGATGTATGTTTATTATGCATTACTTATTATTATATATTTCTTTAATAATATGAATTTTCACCCTTCTGTCGGAATGATGTTTTATACGACATCGCTCAGATACCGAAGTTGGTGGCACTTCTAGTGAGGATTAGATTGAGGAGCTAGTTCCTATTTATCCGTTTTCTTAGGTAGTGAGTCTTTGGTCTATGTTACACAGGGAACCTTTGGATTCATGTTATGTTATGATATTCATGCTTATTTGAGAGATGTTGTTATACTCTTTGGACATTTGTGTTTGATTGAGATATATGTGATGATGGCCTTTAGTGCCTAGTATCTTATAATATGATTGTCAGTATGGGATTTCAATCTTTAATATTATTATTTTGAGTTAAGAAGTATTCTAATGTGAGATGCTTATATGTTATGGTATGAAACATGATTCTAAGTGTGTGTTATAAATTTGACTAGTGTATTAGATTTGTTGTCGTGAAGTAAACGCGACACCCTTTTATGATGTGCATGCTAATTTACTCTAATTATGTTATATATTTATGCGGGGTAGAAAGGGGGTGTTACCCAACACATACAATCAAAATTGTCTTAATAGCAGATGGTGTCGAGAGAGAGAGAGAGAGAGGGGTTACAACATTTGGTAACAAACCAAATCAATCAAGCTGAATATGATACAAAAAATAAAATTGCAGAATGAGAAATAACACAATGAGTTATTAACCCAGTTTAGTGCAACATCCCCTATATCTGGGGGCTACCAAGTCATGAAGGAAGTCCACTATCAGCAGTATTAGTTCAAGGTTAAACTCCCCCATTTACAACTTCTCACTTAATCCCTACCTAATGCAACTTCTACCAAGGTCCTTCGTAAATATGAGAAATCTCCATCTCACTTCCTAAATCACATTAGTGATATCTAACAGTCTCAATCCAAGTGACTGCAACAAATACAACCCAATTTATAAGATTACACTTCAAATACAAAAACTCAAACTCTTACTTAAAAGCTTTGAGTGAGAATAATAACTTGACAAACTGTCAAGTAACAATCTGTCTACCATATAGTATCATAAGAGACATGGGTGACTTACAATATGCATAAGAGACTCTCAAAACCTGAGACTTATGCTTCCCCTAATTTTACAATTGTTGAAAACTTAAATTACATTAGGTTATATTCCTCTATTTATACACCTCTGCAGTCCATGGGCTTCGATATTCGGCATACATAAGTTTTTTGATCCATAAGTTGAGTGATGCACCAATTGTGCAAACAATCTCCTTCAATCTTGGAACAAACCGATACATAGTTTCCTAATTTGTCTCAAGGCCCAAATTAGTATCTTTTGTATAGCTCGAGAAATAATCTTGTTCTAAAACAAATCTCTTGACCTGTAAAAATATACGATACATATCCAAAGGAAATATAACAAAATTAAATCAAATTTGTCAATATTTAAAAATACAACAACGCCTTGACTGCTGCACACCAGAACACGATGCCATGACATCCTGTTCGACATCTGGTCAAAACCATGGTACTAACAATCTCCCTCTTTGGAAAATTTTGGCTAAAACAAACCAAAACCAAATAAACTGGAGAGAGTAATAAAACCATAGAACACCAACACAAGCTACATGTTTATCATATAAACTTTGTACATGAGGAAGAAGATAAGAGACACTCCCCCTCAAACACAATCCCATTTACCATCTTGAACTCTCCATGTTAAAGCCTACAAAAGAAAACCTCAATTCTGGATAACTCAAAACATAGGACACAATAGAAAGGAAACACACAAACTGGCACAGACACGGATAAAATGTTAGAACATCCTGTTAAACATCCTTGCAAAACAACTACAAGAACATACTCAAGACTCACATGATGGACTATCATGTTGCCCTAAATTTTTGTATACAACAAGAAACAACACTTGACCTAACCTAGACTCTATAACCCTTTTCTCCCCCTTTTTAGCCAAAAATTAACAAAAATTGAGTGAAAAGAAACTGACAAAAAGAGAATTAAAACCGACAAGAATTGATTCAAGACACAAAGAAAACTAACTCAAAAATATGATGTAGAACTAGAAGCACCAAACGGACTTAAGGGGAAACAACTCCCTAAAGCATGACAGACTAAAAAGAACAAATAAACCCAAAGAAACAAAGAGAAATTCTCAGTTTCTTCCCAAAAAAATAACCCAAAGAAACTAAGAGAAGTCTAAGTTTCCAAACAAACAACAAAACAAAATAAAGTCAATAAGACTCTTCAAAAGAAAACAAACTAAAAACTGACCCAAAAGACTCAAATATGTACACACCAGGTATCAGTTATCAAATTCTCCCTCCTGAGTCAATAAAATTAACACAGTCTTCATCAGCATCTGAATTTGAATCATGTACTAGAACCTGATTCTTCTTCAAGGATTTCATCTCTATCACAGATGATTTCCTTGTCTAGGATGCTCTAATTGATGTTACAACATTTGTTGTAAAGTCGAACCCAGCCTTCTTAGGATTACTGACCTTATCTTGTTGGATTCCAGCAAATGAACCTTCTTGACACCAGTATCTTTTGAATATTTACTCATGTTGAAACACAATATAAGAGAAACGTGCGGAAGAAAAGCATATAAACATAAGGTGAGTTACTTTGATTGTTAATGAAAACCTTATTTGTAATGAAAAAATAGTCAATGAAAGCGTTATTGGAAGGAGATAAAATCTTCTTTAGAAATAGTGTACCATTCAATGAGAGAGATACACGTCCCTATTCAAACTTCCCTCTTTTCAAAACTTTGACTGCTGAAAATGTTACAACATTTGAAATGACATTCTTCATGCCATTGAACATGCTTCTTCTGAGACTGCACAAAACACAAGAAGGAATATAGTTGGCAACCCTGACCAAACAATTACTACCATAAATTCTCCCCCAATGCAATTCCAAAAACACCAATTGTATACTCAAAATAACTTGCACCTCAAGTTATGATAAAATCCCTCCCAAAGCTCCTTATGCAGACCAAGCATGAGAGTGCCAATATACTGTAGCAAGATCTCAGACATAGTGATGACATATCCAATGACTTTGTTCTTTAAGAAGAATATAATCATTGTCCCTTAGTTGCAGTAGAATGTTACACTACAATGTCATAACATCCGGTTAGACATTGTACCCTTTTAGTAACCAACCTAATATAGAAAACATTTATCTTCAGCAATACACCTAATCCTCAAGACATACCAGAACTCAAATAATTTTAATCTCAGAGATCAAAATATTCGCAAATGATTCGATCTTCTTCAGACTTGGCAAATAGCTTTTTACCCCAAGACTCGCAATCATTCAATATTCCATCTCTGAAACATCTGATGATCACACACCAAAATAAACTCCAAATAATTAAATCCCTCTAAAATTATTTCTTGAGAGATTCCTCATTTATTTCCTTCTAGCCCTTTAGAATCTTCCATATAATGGAGTAACAAACTATTGTGATGATATTCCAACATCTGGTTGAATATCGGTACCTTTCTCAATGAACACATCACTGATCTTGATCCTGAATTTACTCATCACTAAAAGTAATTCTCTCAATAAAGTAACTCAGAAACATACCTCGATCTCATAAAAGGAGTAGAAAAGACCCTTTAAAGACTTTACAGATAATAGATTTCCAAAAGAAAACCATATGTATCCTTCTATCCAAAAGGATCTTCACCTTGTATTGAACCAATTCGATCCATAGAACAGGTTCTAGAGCTTTCGCAAATGTCTGATGTTGCACCTTCAGGTGTGACATCTTGACTTCTTCTTTCTTGAATACCAAGTAAAAGGATAAACAACTAAATACTTGTGAGATTCCACAAATAGAAATTGTTCTTAAATCCTCAAAGGAACTTTTTAACACTCCAAAATAATTATATTATTTATTTAATTATTTGATTAATTTATGTTGAGTATTTATGGATTAATTGTGATGTTTATGTGATGTATGGATGATCATGATGCTTGATATGATATTTTGTATGGTGTATCTTGTGGTGGTAGGAATTAAGAAGGTATAGAGTATTTTAGAACAATTTAGATAATTAGAATGATTAGTTGGAATTATTTTAATTAGTTAAATAGAAATAAAATATGATGTAGAGACTATGAGGGCAAGGTGGTAATATGGTGAAGTAAGTAAGGGTAAGAAGGGAAGAACATAGACAAAAGGAAAATAGTGATAGTGTTTTCTCATTCTATATGATCGCTTTTGGGGAAACGAGAGGGAGAGCAAAGCTAGGGCACTGAAGAACTCAGAGGGTTTATGTAGAATGCAAGAAGAGGAAATAGATTGTTGCTAGGAATCTAAGGTAAGGGGGCTTATCGTTATTATTATAACTGATCTAAGGTTTAGATAAATGTAGGTTTGTATTGGTTTTTTGTTTGATGATGTTAATATGATGTTTGATGATGTTAATATGATGTTTGGTGATAAATTAGTGAGATTATGATGTCTTCTTGCAAAGAATTGATGCATATGATGTATGGTAAATTGTTTTGTTGTTATATGATAAATCCAAGTGAAATTATGGTGATTGGAGACCTATAATATGATGAAATAGTAGGAAAAATTTACTGGTACAATTAAGAGATCGCAACAAGGAAGTCATGTTCGCACAGGATCGTCGGGCGATAAAAAGCATCATCGAGTGATGATGATATCGTCTGGTCATCGTCAGGTGAACTTGGAAGTGAAAGGAGGGCAGGAAAGTGGAGCTAATGTAGTTTCTCGCTCGTATCACCGTCGGGCGATGCAGGAATGAGAGGTGCATCTCCAGGCGAGAAAGATGCATCGTCGGGCAATGGTGGCCAAAGAAGAACTAGTGGGCTCTCTCTCATGTTGTCGGACGAGCCTCAACCGAGCAGTGTGTGTCGTTGGGCGGGCACCAGGCAATGGATAGCAACAAGATTTTTAAAGTGTCATAAATTGATTTTTATAACTTTGTTTTAGGCGTCGTTCGAAGCGTTGGATAGCTAACACAGTGAACTGTGACTAGGTGGAATAAAATGAATAATAGGAAGTATAATTCCAGTATCTATGTTTTTGTGATTAAGATGATTCGGGGATTATTTTAGTATGACATATGTGTATATAATGAGTCGTTGATACTATGATGATGTTGTTTCTCGTTATGATTTATGTGTTGATATTTTTAATGATTATATGAATGATGATGTGTTTTGACTAGAAGTGGTCATTTGGTAATTAATATGTTTCACATCATACATTCATGGCATAAGAGTAGGATTTCGATCAAATAATGTTATTAGGATTTCGGTCCAATGAAGCTGCAGGACAGTCGGTCCATTGATGGCCTCAATCCCATAGTGTAGATTTGAGTTCAAATTGTGATGTGCTCCAGTTCCAAGCGGGAATCGATCTTAATGGTGGGGATCTTTGGAGAAAACAATGACGGTGTCATTAGTGAAATTTTGGTACCACATGCATGAATCTAAAAAAGTTGCATTGCATTATATGTGGCATTGCATGATGATTTAAGTGATTGATGTTTTGGGAATGTGTGTTTGTATTAATTTCTAATTGACTGTATTACCACATGTCTGTGTTTATTATGATTCTTGAAGGTGTGAGTATGGCATGAGGTTTGGATGGTGTGTTTCTTTGGTGTTGTAATATAGCTACTATATTTACTCCTTATGTCTTATATAATGATTATGATTTAATCACCCTTGCTGCTTGTAAATGTTGCCTCTATATGTGGGTAACTTGTAGGTAATCAAGAATAGTCTGTCGAGCCTTAGAGGATAGCCGCAGAGTTCATTCTTTATTTCCCGTAGAATAAGAGGGTCTTGCTCTGATATGTAACATCGGGAATGAGATTGTTTGTTTTGAATAACCATGTTACTTTGTTTATTTTGGGATTTGAACTACCATTGTGGTATTTGAGTTGTATTGGTTTGGTGAAGTTATTTAAAAGTATCTTAATAAAGATGTTTTAAATTATGAATTTCCGTTGCGGGTAAGTTGAAAACTATGGCTGTTAATTATGAAGTACTTAATGTAATTAATTTTTGAAAACTCGTGTTACGGAGCAGGATGTGTTTTAATATGAAGTTTGTTTGAATCAAATATGACACCTTTTTTGGTGCATTAATCTAATTTAATTATTGATTTATTTCGTGAATATTCCTTGTGGTTTATAAGGGTGTTACATTAGTGGTATCATAGCATGTTAGTCTGTCCAACCAGGTTTTCTTATGATATGTATGTCTTGTCAATCAATTAGTGTGAGTACATTATCGATGTGTGTTTCTGACATTAGTTTTTGTGTGTGTAATAACCGGAAGAAACGATATTTCAATTGTTATTCCCTTGCAGGTTGTTGCTCAAGTTGTGCAAAATCATCCCAACGCAGGTGGGAGTGAAGGATCTTGTGTTTTTAAGACGTTTCGGAGCAATCATCCGCCTGTTTTCAAGGGTAGATACGATCCTAATGGATCACAAACTTGGCTCAAGGAGATTGACAGGATATTTTGAGTTATAGATTGCTCAGAGGAGTAGAAGGTGTGGTTCGATCCGTATCAACTAGCAGAGGAAGCCGGTGACTGGTGGGTTGGAACCCGTCAGAGACTGACATTGGTGGGTGAAGTTATTACTTGGGCTGTGTTTAGTAGGGAGTTTTTGAGGAAGTATTTTCCCGAGCATGTGCACGGGAAGAAATAGATTGATTTTCTGGAGTTTAAATATGGTAACTTGACTGTGACTGAGTATGCTTTGAACTTTGTGGAACTGGCAAAGTATTATCCACATTACAGTGAAGCGACTGATGAGTTCTCAAAGTGTATCATGTTTGAGAATGGTTTGTGTCCAAAAATCAAATGGGCAATTGGATATCAGCAGCTCCGTGTGTTTTCATAATTGGTGAACAGCTGTAGGATTTATGAAGAAGATAACAAGGCTCATCTCACTATAAGAGTTTGAACGAGAGAAGAGGAAAGTAGTATCAAGACCGTAAGAAGCCTTATGATGCCCCAGTTGATAAAGGGAAATAGAAGGTGAAGGTGTGAAGAAAACTCAATAAAGGGGGGTTCGAATTGGGTTTCCCTTTCTTGTAAAACTTTCGCTTCTAAGAATTATTCATTGAATAATGCTTTTGATTGTTGCTTCTAATTAATGCTTCTAATTTGGTTCAGAAAGCATAAACTCTAAAGCATAAGCAAAATTAAAGAACACGCGATATATTTTGGTTCACTTGAGAAACCCCTAAGCTATCCAGTCCACCCTTTCGAGGTGATTTCTCCTTGAAATCAAGGACTTAATCCACTATAATCAATCTGGTTACAATTACACGGGAAACCACTAGTGACTAACATCCAATGAAACGTCCAGGGATCCAAACCGGATATAACGTTCATTGGCCCAACAGAATCTGATTCTCTAGAACCTCCTATCAGGATTTCCATCCAATGATATCCATCAGTGATCTCAGAAGGTTTACCTTCACTCATTCCCATTTGAGATATGACTACCATTGACCTAATAGAATCCACTACCAGGATATCATAATGACCTTCAGTCACTATCTTCTTGAACACATACCTTCACTCAGCCTCTCAAGGTATCATCAAACAACTGTTTGATTTACATTTGTTTACAATAATATGCTTCTACACAAGTTGGATGTAAACAGAATTTAAGCATACATTAGAAGATCCTAATACACACTAAAATAATTACATTGTATTATAGCTTAATGTGCTGTCTTCTTTTCTTCAAGTAGCTTCTTCTTGGACAACAACCCAAAGCACTTGAATTGCTGAAGTCTTCTTCTTCATAAGCTTCTGGAAGCTTTGTTGATCTTGATGTAGTAAAGAGAAGAACTTCTTAATCTTGATTCACCTTAGAACATTCTGGACAACAACCCTTGTTCTATTTTCTTTTATGATCACTTCAGAGCACAACATTTGTATTGTGGATTTGTAACTGGAGCTTTCATGATCATCTTCATTATCTTCTACGGCTTAGCAAGCTTTGTGCAGCGTATGAAATTAAGCACATTGTGAATCAATGCTTTCATTATAATCATTATCAACATGATTGAAGAATCATTTTGATAACAATTTTTCTTGTTGTTGTTATAGTGGTTGATAGCTTTTTGGTTGTGTTCCAATAATGACAGCTTTCATTTTAACATTTAACACCAACAACCTGTGATTTGCAACTTGCAGCTTTTAGCACCCAGCCAAGCAGCCTATGGCAAGCTCGTCAATATTCAGCATCATGTGTTGAGCAACAGCTAACCAACCAACAGTTTTAAACATACGTTTCTTTTCTTATATAGCCAAGCAAAATAGAGTTGTTGGCCATTTGAAAAAGAGTCATTACAAATAGGATTACGAATTCCTTATCTTTTCCACACTTTAAGTTAGTGGAGAGGTAGTGGCATAATGTTTTTCATACTTTGTACTATTGTACTGTGTTACTGTTATATTCTTTCCTTCTGCACTTCAGAGGCTTCTGCGAGCATGAGATTAGAAGCGGGAACATAACATAAGGTGTTCAGAACTTCAAGTCTTCAAAGTCTTCAGAGTCTTCAGAACTGCGTCTTCAGAGTCTTCAACACTTGGTCGTGAGAACCCGTTGTAGTGAACCTTTAGATCATAAGAGCTTCAAGTCTTCAGAGTCTTAAGAACTGCGTCTTTAGAGTCTTTAGTACTTGGTCTTCAAAACCTGTTTATAGATAACCTTGGACCTTTAGAACTTCAAGTCTTTGGAATCTTCAGACCTTCTGTCTTAGAATCTTTAACACTTGGTTTTTTAAGAATCCTTGTCTTCAGAACCTTGTTAATAGAAACACAAAGTCTTCAGCATTTGTACTTCAGTTAGAAACGTTATCTTCAGATCTTTTAACTTTGTCTTCTTTGGAATAAGTTTTCTTTTAGAAACTAAGTTTTTAGCATATGGACTTCAGTAGAAACTTTTTCTTCAGATCTTATGACTGGTTTCTTCAGACAAATATCAGGGCTTACACTTCAAAGCCTTCTGGAGTGTCTTGCTACTATTTAATAGAACTTGTGTAGCATATAAGCGAAATCAATTCTCTTCTAATGTCTTGGCAACACCATTCATCAGAAATAGAACATGTTTGTTAAGTACTCAACAATAACAAACATTAGTATAACAAAAAATTTTATATAATCATACTCATTTGTTATCATCAAAACTCGAAGATAATATTGCAGAACCAAATCTTATTCTTATATAAGGCTTATGATGGGAAGAAGACAAGTGGGGGAGGATCTCCCGCTTATGTCAAGTGTTATAGGTGTGGTGAACAAGGTCACCATTCTAATGAATGTGAGAATAAGGTGTTAAGGTGCTACAAATGCGGTAAGACAGGTCATTGTGCTTCTGAATGCAAGAATGATGGTCCAACTTGTTTCAATTGTGGAGAGCAGGATCATATCAGTACTCAATGTCAAAAGCCGGAGAGGGAAGGTGCTGCCCATACCAACGATATAGTGTTCTCCTTGAGTGGATCAGAAGATTCCAAGAATGACAACTTGATTTGAGGTACTTATTTTATTAACAATGTTGAATTGGTTGCTATTGTTGATATTGGTGCTACTCATTCATTTATTTCGCGTGAATGTGCTAACTTGTTGGGATTTAAGTTATCTGATATGAATAGTAGAATGGTAATAGATACCCCTGCTAGTGATTCTGTTACTACTACTTTTGTTTGCTCGAAGTACCCTTTGACCCTTTATGGTAAGGATTTTGTGATGGATTTGGTGTGTCTACCCTTGCACCAAATTGATGTTATTCTCATAATGAAATGGTTGGAGTTAAACTATGTTCATATCAACTGTTATAACAATACTTTAAGGTTCCCTAAGTTTGGTGATAATGGAGAATTTATGTTGTTGTCTACTAAGAAAGTGAATGGACTTATGGAAGACGAAGCTTTAATGTTTGCAATGTTTGCATCGCTGCAAGTTGAACATGAAGCTGTGAATGTTGAATTACCTATTGTCTATGAATTTCTAGAAGTGTTTCCAGATGACATCAGTGATTTTCCTCTGTAACGTGAAGTGGAGTTTTCTATAGATATGGTGCCAGGTATAAGTCTAGTGTCAATGGCTCCTTATAGGATGTCAACTTCAGAGTTGAGCAAGTTAAAGAAACAAATAAAAGAGATGCTTGAGAAGAAGTTTGGGTGACCGACTGTTTCACTGTGGGGTGTGCTTGTGTAGTTGGTCAAGAAGAAAGATGGAAGTATGAGACTTTACATGTATTACAGACATTTGAATAAGGTGACTATTAAGAATAAGTATCCAATTCTGAGGATAGATGATTTGATGGATCAGTTAGTGGGTGCTTGTGTTTTCAGCAAGATTGATTTGAGGTCGGGTTATCATGAAATTCATGTTAAACCGGATGATATTCCGAAGACGGCTTTTCGAACAAGGTATGGTCATTACGAGTACACTATGATGTCGTTTGGTGTATCTAATGCGCCAGGTGCTTTCATGGAGTATATGAATCAGACTTTTCATTCATTTTTGGATAAGTTTGTCGTGGTATTCATTGATGATATCCTGATCTATTCAAAATCTGAAGAAGAGCATGCGGGGAATTTGAGAATTATTTTGCAAGTGTTAAAAGAGAAGAAGTTGTATGCTAAGCTATAAAAGTGTGAGTTTTATTTGAAGGAAGTGAGTTTCCTTGGTCATGTGATTTCTAGTGGTGGAATTGTTGTGGATCCTTCTAAACTTGATGTAGTGTTGCAATGAGAAACTCTGAAGTCTGCGACTGAGATTCAAAGTTTTCTTGGTTTAGCAGGTTATTACCAAAGGTTTATTAAAGGATTCTCTAATTTAGCATTACCGTTAACTCAGCTAACTCGAAAAGGTCAAGCTTATGTGTGGGATGTTGCATGTGAAGAAAGTTTCATAGAATTGAAAAGGAAGTTGACAACTGCTCCGATATTAATTTTGCCTAACCCAAGTGATGCTTTTCTGGTGTATTGTAATGCGTCAAAGACGGGCCTTGGTAGTGTGCTAATGCAAAATGGACAGTTTTTGCTTATGCTTCTAGGCAATTGAATATTCATGAAAAGAATTATCCTACGCATGACTTAGAGCTAGCAGTTGTGGTGTTTGTGTTAAAGATTTGGAGACATTATCTTTTTGGCTCTAAATTTGAAGTGTTCAATGATCATAAGAGTCTAAAATACTTGTTTGACTAGATGGAGTTGAATATGAGGCAGAGAAGATGGCTTGAGTTGTTTAAGTATTATGACTTTGATTTGAATTACCATCTGGGTAAAGCAAATGTAGTTGTCTATGCATTGAGTAGAAAATATTTGCACATGTCAATGCTACTTATGGTTTGAGAGTTGGAGATGATCGAATAATTTAGAGATATGAGCTTAGTATATGAAGAGACTCCTGATAGTGTGAAGTTTGGAATGTTGAAACTAACTAGTGGTATAATATAAGAAATTTGAGAAGGTTAGAAATATGATTTGAAGTTGGTTGACCAGTTGGCCTTAATTATCCTACGTAATGGAGGTGAGTTCAAAGTTGATGATAATGGTGTGATGAGGTTCGAAAATAGACTGTGTGTTCTGAATATTCCAGAACTTAAGAGAAGTATCCTCAAAGAAGGACATCGAAGCGGGTTGAGTATTTATCCTAGTGCTACGAAGACGTATCAAGACTTGAAGAAGTTATTTTGGTAGCCTGGTATGAAGGAGGAGATTGCTAAGTTTTTATGGTTGTTTGACTTGTCAGAAGTCAAAGATTGAACATCAGAAGCATATGGGTCTTATGCAACCTTTGAGTATTCCATAGTGGAAATGAGACAGTGTCTCTATGGATTTTGTGTCGGGTTTACCGAAGACTGTTAAGGGTAATTATTCAATTTGGTTGATAGTGGACATGTTGACTAAGTCGGCCCATTTCTTACCGATGAAGATCAATCATCCTATGGAGAAGCTAGTAGAAATGTATATTGATGAGATTGTGAAGCTACATGGGATACCTTAGAGTATTGTGTCTGATAGAGAACATAGGTTTACGTTAAAATTCTAGGAAGGTTTGCAGAATGCTTTTGGTACTAAGTTAAAGTTGATTTCTGCATATCATTGGTATATGGACGGTCAAACAAAGAGGACTATTCAGTTTTTGGAGGATTTGTTGAGGGCTTATATGCTAGAACAAGGAGGATCTTGGGATAGTCACTTATCGTTGCTTGAGTTTTCTGATACAATGGCAGAACAGACTGTTAATACTGGTTTTACGTTTGTGTTTGCAAATGTTACAGTTAGCAAGAGTCGCCACCATATTTTCTTTTATCCAACAAAGGAAAGGGTGAAAAGAACATAAAAATACCTTTTCGAGAGTTTTCTGAGTAAGAGGGTAGATTACGGAAAGGGAAGGTGTTAGCACCCTTTCCATCCGTGGTTTTCCACGGGCTTTTAGAGGTTTGCTCATTTTTAAAATACCTTTGTGCTTTGTGTTTGAAAATGTTTTGAAACGCCTTAGTACGACGAACTTTGTAATGTTTCTCGGGATAGTGGAGAAAGTATACAAAGTGTTTTGAAATGTATTTTGAAAAGTAGTTTTTGTGCAAGTGCAAAATGTTTGAGCAAACTTCTAACAGCTATCTACTTTTATACTTGAAAAGGGTCATTATTTTCCTCTTTTCCTTTAGACAGTGCTATCCTACTATTAGTGAGTAGGTAGTCCTATCGTTGTATGTTTGAGGAACAATCGAAAGGGACGTTACGGTCACGAAGGCAACTTGGCAAGAAATTTTTAGTAACTGTCATAAAGTTCTAAGATCACTTTTAACTGAGGCAACGTCGAGAGGGTCATCGAGGGACTTGTGATCTTTAAAACTAGAGGACAGCCATTAAAGCTTCTCACGTTTCGAGAATTGTGACCATTTTCCGAAGGCAACCGAAGTGGGGTACCTTAGAGGTGCGCATGTGCAATTGATTTAGTTCAAGTATTTATCTTGTGTTATTAGGTTTGCTAACGTTTGATTATTAGTCTTTCCATACACGCCTAGTTACTAACAGTTAATATGTACAGAAAATAAAGTACGGAAAGCGTAAATCTAGACTATTACATGGCTTTCGGGGGGGGGGGGTATTTACAATGTACAAACAATTGGGGGAAGAAAAAAAAAGAACGCGATAAAGTGTCCTATTTATAACTATTACAATCCAAATAACAGTTACATCAATAATGTAAAAATGCGAAAATAAAATAACGTGCGCGAAATAAAGAAACGTCTAAGAAAACCTAAGAATTTAGCTAAGTAAAATAAAAATCTTTTTTTTGGTTTTTGTTTATTTTTAGAAAATAATTAAATTAACTTAAATCTAATTTTAATTTAAAAAGATAATTGCTAAATGAATTTAAAGCCTAATGCTAATATTTTTGTATTTTTATTTGAGAAAATAATTTAAACACAAATTAAACCCTAAGTTCTAACTTATTTTAATTAAAAATGTTAAAGTTAATTAATTAATTAATTTCAGAAATTAATTATTCTAAAAAGAAAAACTAATGCTAAGTTTTATTGATTTTTTTACTTGATTTAAAAAAACTTACTGATTAAATAAAATAAATAAATTTAAAAGAATAAAAATAAAAACAAATGGAGATGGTTCAAGCCACCGTCTTCTTCGGCGGCCTTCAACGTCAAACCTGTAAAAACGTGTTAAATTAAAAAAGAAAAGGCCTTATCCTGCATGAAATTTCACCCTTAGTCCGAATCTGGGGTCAAAACTGGCTGGAAACTAATGGAAAGAGAGTTACGATACAAATGAAAATTGCACGATTAAAAATGGAAAACAACCACGCGTACGTCTGAACTTGCATGTAAAGACTCATTTCAGTCCTAATCATCACCCTGATCACATCTAGCCACAAAACATTAGTAAACAATGCATGAATATAAAATTTCAGATGCAAGAAGTTTTACCAAATCGGAGATTGTGGTTTGGCCTCTTATGGGAGTGTGATGGCTTGAATGAGGGCTGGGAATGAGTCCTGGGATCTTCAGGAAGAAGATAGCACGCTTGGTTTGGATGGATGATGGCTGGAAATTCAGTTTTGAATTTTACAACTTTGAGAATTTTGGCAATTTTTGTGTGGTTCTTCTCAAGCAATTTTTGTTGTGTGTGTTTGGCTTGGAAATAGATTATACTTATATTGGATAGGGAAGATACAAGCTTTCATGGCAAGAATCTTCACCATAATGCCATGCTTTTATGTCAAAATCAAACGAATTTAATAGTTTCCAAAACTTGAAAATCTTGCCCTTTCCATGCTTGAATGTACCTGGACACTTTGGCACGAAATTATGGGCTTCTAGGCAGGCCAAATCAATATCCCAAAGGTCAAGGCCCATCTCCAAACATTTTGTACAATTTATTTTATATTTATTTGAAATAAATTAAAATAAATATGTAAAAAAATAGGTAGAAAATGAAAGGCCATGCAAAAATAAGATTAGATGTCCTCTATAAACTTAGGAAAATATTTGAACCTTAAAAAATTAGGCCATTGACTCAAAATTTCAAATTTGCTAAATGCACCATTCTTGAAATTTCCAAAAATTTTCCAACTTGGGAAAGCCATAACTTTCTCAGTTTTTATCTCATGATGATAATCTTAGACTTTTTGGAAAGCCCAAGATGTATAATTCAGTCCCTCTTTTGATAAATTTTGCATTTGAAGATGGTGTCTTGATGTAAAAGGTCTTGGAAAAAAGTGGCTTTTGTTGACTTTCTGAAAATGACCTGTAATGTCTGAGCTTGTATCTTTCAAATGGTGAATTTCTTGGACTTGAGGGATGAAGATAAATTGTATGGAATTGGATTATATTCAAAATGAGCTTTGGTGGAAAACTTTCTGATAAAGTATGAGAAAGTTATGCCTAGTCAAAGTTTGGTTGACTTCTCCTATAGAAACCCTAATTAGTAATTTTTTACTTTTGATGAATTAGGAGTATTTCATGAGGAAGTATGATAAACCCTTGATCAAATAACGGATATCACTTAAAAATGTTGATGTTGATCAAAAAACTTGAAGCTTGACTGTATATAGGCCACAGTTGACTTTTGACCTAATACAATTAATTTTCAGGAATTTGAGCAGTTGATTGAGAAAACTTGATGTGCAAGGCATGAAATTTGGCATGGATACTATTGAGGCCATATTAGGACCATGGAAAACATTTGACACCATTGGAGCTTACACATCTTTATGAAAATTGAAACCCTGGTTAGAGGTTCATTGCCTTAGGAGGAGAATTTGTCTGGTCAATTCTTAGTCATCCTTGGGCAAGTTGGGGACCTCAATGGGTATGTGTTGAGTAAAAAGGGAGGGAAAGTTTGGGGTACAACAGATGCCCCTGTTCAATCTTATTGGACCTGAGGATGTAGATTGGCTTGTCTGCCTTTCGTGATCTGAAGGTGGAAGATGATTGAGCACTAGAGTGCCCAGAAATTTGCACTCGTCCGAAGTGATACTGTTGGTGAATAATATCGGGAATGGGCTTATGGATGCCATTTGGAAAAGATGACAGAAGACTGTAGGAGATGGGCTTAAAGATTCCATCCAAGGAATATGACGGAGAGTCGTCGAAGATGGGATTAAAGATGCCATCCACAGAACATGATAGAGAGTCGTCGGAGATGGGCTTAGAGATGCCATCCAAAGTAGATGCTGACTTCATAAGAAGACTCTTTGTGGGGATTCCTGTTCCTGTTGTTTGAGGATGAGTCTGTTGGGGAATGTTTTAGGGGAATATAGTCTAGGAGCTTCGGTTGTCCATTACTCTACTGGGGAGATATCTCTTGATTGGAGAGATGAAAGCAAGTTGTTATCTGGTCTGGATCCCGACTTCACAGTGACTTACTGAGGATAATAAGACTGACTGCTATCTGGTCATATTCCAGGCTTCACAACGACCTATTAGGGAATATGAAATTAACTTCTATCTGGTCGGATTCAGGCTTCACAGTAATTGTAGAAATTGAACTGTTATGTGGTCGCATTCAGGCTTCGCAGTAATTGTAGACATTGAACTATTATCTGGTCGTATCCAGGCTTCAGTGGTTTGAAGAAATTAAGTTGTTATCTAGTCGGGTCTAGGATTCAACTTGAATCTGAGGTATACCGTTATCTGGTCGAGTCCAGGCTTCGGTGTCATAGGTTATATTATCATTTGGTCGGTTCCAGACTTCATAGTAATTAATAAACTGCTATATGGTCGGACTCCAGGCTTTACAATATCTTTAACTGGATAAGAATCAGAAAATATTAGTGTCGATTTAATTGAACCAGAGAAAGGTCTTGAATTATCTTTAACTGGATAAGAATCAGATAAATCTTAGGGTCGATTTGACTGAACCAGAGAAAGTATCTACCAGAAAAGAATCAGAATAAATCATTGGTCGATTTAAGCTGAACCAGCAGAGATCTTGATTTATCTTTAATTAGAATAGAATCAGAGAAATCTTAGGGTCGATTTGACTGAACTAGAGAAAGTATCCACCGGAAATGAATCAGAATAAATCATTGGTTGATTTAAACTGAACCAGTAGAGGTCTTGAGTTATCTTTAAATGGAATAGAATCAAAGAAATCTTAGGGTCGATTTGACTGAACCAAAGAAAGTATCCACCAGAACGGAATTAGAATAAACCATTGATCGGTTTAAACTGAACCAGCAGAAGTCTTGAATAAACTTTAACTGGAAAAGAATCAGAGTAAATATTTGGAGTGATTTATCTGAACCAAAGAAAGTGTCTACCATAACGGAATCAGAATAAACCATTGATCGGTTTAAACTGAACCAGCAGAGGTCTTGAATAAACTTTAACTGGAAAAGAATCAGAATAAATATTTGGAGCGATTTATCTGAACTAGAGAAAGTATCCACTGGAACAGAACCAGAATAAACCATTGATCGGTTTAAACTGAACCAGCAATAGTCTTGAATAAACTTTAACTGGAAAACAATTAGAGTAAATCTTTGGAGCGATTTATCTTAACCAGAGAAAGTGTCTACCGGAACGGAATCAGAATAAACCATTGATCGGTTTAAATTGAACCAGCAGAGGTCTTGAATAAACTTTAACTGGAAAAGAATCAGCATAAATCTTTGGAGCGATTTATCTGAACCAGAGAAAGTGTCTGCCGGAACAGAATCAGAATAAACCATTTATTGGTTTAAACTGAACCAGTAGAGGTCTTGAATAATATTTAACTAGAAAAGAATCAGATTAAATCTTTGGGGCGATTTATCTGAACTAGAGAAAGTGTCTATCGGAATGGAATCAGAATAAACCATTGATCGGTTTAAACTGAACCAGCAGAGGTATGATGAAATTGTTCGTCACATAGCTAGTCATCCCTTTTTTTTTTGGGAACTGATCTGCAATTTATTCACAGATAGTTGTCCTATCTGGTTTTGGGTATTAATATGGAACTTGAGAATGTTGGTCACATAGATTAATCTTGGACCTGCTGTATAAGTTGGTAGTGTTTGACCTGAAAAGGTAAAACCAGTTTCATGCGATGTCAGGATGTATGAGTTGCATTATACTCTCAAAATAAATGAGATTGTGATATATGCTTTTGTGCTGCATATGCTATGATGTTTGTAGAAACCATGTATGGATGTAATGTATGAATGTGTCAGTCGTTCTACTCCAATGTTATTGAACTAGGGAAAATGAATCCCTAATTGTTGTTGGGGATGAAGAATGCATGTCTTCAAATTTGTTGAAGCTGGACTATTGGGAGATGATCTTCCATTGTTAGAGAAACTTTGTTGGGGAAGGAAAGCATTGTGCACTGCTTGAGGATTTTGTGAAATCCTGTTGGGAAATCCTGAGAAGTTTGACGACTTTACTGGGCAAAACCTGATGTCAAAACAGTAGTTGGAAGTTCCTGTTCTGCCAGGGATATAAGAACACCTGACATCACTATGTTATAAGCTGAGGATATGGCAGCGACTTTTTAGTAAGATTCTCCTGCCTCTGTACCTACTGGAGAAAGTACTTGCGGAGACTTTGTGGATGGTTTGAGTGTCATCCCAGCTCCTAGGGTGCTTGGTAAATGTTGATTAGGGTGATAAGTCTTCTACTGATAGACAAATGACAAGATGACGGGACATAGTCGTACGCTTTTAATCCCTAACTTTTTCCTGAACCTCCCTTTCGGGTTTTCAGTCCACCGGGATAACCTTTTTTGCCCAAGCCGCCTTTTCAGGTTTTCGACTTGTCGGGTGTACAATATTTTTTGTATATATCCATAATTTTTTCCCGAACTCTTTTGGTTCGCCAGGATACTCTTAATTTTGCCTAGGCCTATCAACCTAGCGGGTCTTTTTCATGCGTAGTATTTTCTGACTATGTCCGCGTTCATAGGATGTGGAGAGTTGTCACTGTCTAAGACAACAAATGTTGTAGAAATGCCATAAAATGTTTATGTGATGGCATATGCCCTTTCATATGTGGGAGCCTTTTTTCCTCTGGGGTTAGTCTGGTGCACTTGATGTTTGATAAAGTTTCTGATAGTCTTGAATTTCCTAGGTATCTTTTCTAAGAACTGTCATGGAAGGATTCAAAGACATGACACTGACACCATCTGATACTCTGGCACAAACAAGCAATTTGGTGGTACTAAAGGTTTTTTATCACTGTGATTTTCTGCTAGAATACCCGATCCATGTAACATGCCCCGAGTGATTCAAATAGAGATCTGCCCCTGGCTATTCAGCATTTTTGAAAGATTCTTTTGAATATTGACTTAACTTCCCCAGATTAATTAGGTACCATGGCATGCCCCCTTGGTTGGAAGTGCTTTTCCATCCGAGACGATTTTGTCCATTGAGAGGGTTTATGTTCATTGAATATTCATCGTGTGAATTTCTATGCTGTTAAAAAAATAGTCATGTGCAGCCAAATGGTGTGTAAAGGGTGCAAAGCTTATGTCTGTCTTGAATTTTTTTTTAAATGCATTTTTTTTAGTAAAACAAAATTTTGCAAGCATGTGATATCGACTCAGGATGTATAGCAAACCTTACAGAAGTCAAGATACCTTTTGTAACAGTATGATTTTGAACTAACCCATGCTTCAGCTAGGACTTTTAAGGGTTGTAACATGGCCTGGTTCACGGTTTAAGAAACAAAGGATAAATGCTCAAAATTTATTTGTACCCAACCCATTCTTCGTGATGTTCTTCAGTCCTATGCTCAGTTAATTATGCGTTTAACTCTCGCTTGAGTTTTTGCTCTGATATTCTGGTGATGGTTCGAAAATTGAATGTTTATTTTGGGAAGGCAAACATTTTTGTAACCTTTATTTTTTGTTGAGGATTTGTAGGACCTCTTTTTTTATTTTGTTATCCCTTCTTTTTCCTGGACTATTTCTTTTGTGATTGCAGTCAGTGGGATGCCCCTGTTTTTTTCTTAAGTCTCCTTCGTAGGTTTTGCCTTAGCGGGATTTTACTTTGAAAAATAATGACTACCTACCTTGACGATTATATGGAACCATCACCATATTTTGATTTGGAAGGACGTCTTTGATGCCATTCATTATGTATGAAGTGGAAGATTGCGACTGAATATGCATTTGAATCAACTAAGAAAACTACCCTGCCCGAGGTTATGATTAAGGGTTTTAATTTGCGTGAAAAGAAAAACTCCTACTTCATAGGCTCAAAGGGGTTGACTAGGGATTATCTTCCTTATAACTCCACTGTTTAGGATTTGAAACAACGCATGTACATCATCAGCGGGGTCTGTTCAAAAGCATGCTGTAGAGGTTGTGGTATCGTTTTCGTCATCCTTCCTCTAAAGGCTTAGATCTTTTTAATCAGGAGTTGAATATCACAAAAAGGAAGTAAAAACACAGTTTGAATATAATGAATACGAATGAATTGGTTCAAGACAAACATATGCAATGCATTGATGAAATAACAAAGTTTGACATGAAATAAGTGCTCGAGCAATCAAAAGGAAATTACAACTTGAAAATTCTAATAAACAAAAAGCCTCTTTATTTGAACTTATCACTTCAGATGGTTTGCCTTGGATGGATGGCAAAAGAACTCAGCCTGACCATCTTGTGTAAACTCCAGTACTCCTTCATTGATCAGGTCCTAAATCTTATTTTTTTAATGCCCAACAGTCATTCGTATCATGTCCAAGGATGCCAGCATGATAGGTACACCTTGCATCAGGATTTTAGTTAGGGGAAGAAGTCTTGGGGTTTGGATGAGGTCCTCTCACCATAATCAGATTCATCCTCAACATGTGTTGCAATGCTTGAGACAATGTCATGTTAATTTTAGTAAACGGCCTCATGGGCTTATCTTGTTGATTACCCCATGGTTATTATCGAGGTCGTTGTTGAGCTCATGATGTAGCATCAAACTGGAAAGGTCCACTCTCCACCAAGCCAACTCCTTGTCTCACCATGGGCTGATTAACGACTTGATCCTCAGCCTCGACTGTTTGTTTCATACGGTTGCGACCGTCTTAATGAAGTTTGCTGACGAGGATTCTTAGATCTTCTTGTCCCCGGGGTAGGCTTTGGATAAGAGCCATTTGACTGATCATTTGGGTTCTCGTCCTTTCCATCTCAGCTTGCAGTTGTTCAACCTGGTCATCCTTATTGTTGTCAGGATGTTTCTTGGTCAAATTCCCAGCAAGGAGTGCTTTTAATTCTTCCTGTCCCTTGTATAGGTTTAGGAACATTTCCATGAACTGAGTATCTTGAGTTTGGAGATCTCTATCGTCTTGTTTGAGAGCCATTTTCCTTGCTGAAATAAACAGCGAGAAAATGAGAGACCTGTACTGGGAGACCTGTTATGAAATGGCATACATGCAATATTTTCAAGGATCTCTCGGGGTAAACAAGAAAATGTCAGAAGTTGAAATTTGCAGCTTTGATTGAGGAACTTTCGTATCGTTGAAGGTCCTTCTATGAGAGTCAAGATCACCATATCAAGTGGGTCATAGCCCCTGACTCAAATTGTTGTGTTATGGTCCTTTTGACGACATTGGCTAGAGGAAAATAAATCCCCTTGCCCCTTGCTAGACGTCTGGTTCATCATAACCTGCATCGCAGATCCTTGAAATGGTTAAGTAAATGCTATGTTATGATGTAATGATGTGTATTCTATGTATCAAGAAAGAGTGTAAGAGGATGAAGACAAATGAGTCTTGCAAGAAGTTCAGGTTAATGACTATAAACAATCCCGACAAAGAGTTCAAGTTGTTAGATGATGAAAGCAAACAAATCACAGAAGTTTCCTTAGGTTTAGGCTTGCATGGAGTTTGTAGGTAAGTACCCTCTTGAAGTTTAATTGGTTCAACCTGTCTTAGAAAAGTAATCGGGTTCTAAGGAGTCTCAATATCACTTATCTTTCTTTATCGAGCATTATTTCAGCTTAGAAATCTTTTCTTGCGACCGAAACATCTCTAAAGTTTGATCTCAATGAGTGTAGCATTGAGTATCAACCAATCCCCATATTTACACCGAGGCCATCTATCTCACTACTTTCTAATGGTCAAGTTTGTTCAAATAAGGTTCTAAGGTTCGTTAGTGCTTCACGACACCATGCGGCGGCCCCGTATTCTCCTCGATTCAACACAAAGGATACCTGTACCTACCAAAGTGTCATACCAACACAACCATCGCTTCAACCATATTGGTCTACACCGTACAGCCTCCACGATCTATTGTTGTTTACCTAAAAGTGTGCCCCATATTCGGGTGTAGGATCTATAGAAACAACCCAAACAGCCCTCCAAGGGTAAAGCAAACAAAGCACAACAAAGCAGTTAAATAATGAACTAACTCTAAGCTAACCCCACTTTTTATAGTATTCCCTAGCAGAGTCGCCAGTTCTGTGATATGGTGGCAGAACCGACTGTTAATACTGGTTTTACGTTTGTGTTCGCAAATGTTGCGGTAAGCAAGAGTCACCGTCGTCTTTTCTTTTATCCAACAAAGGAAAGGGTGAAAAGAACAGAAAATGACCTTTTCAAGAGTTTTCTGAGTAAGGGGGTAGATTATGGAAAGGGAAGGAGTTAGCACCCTTTCCATCCATGGTTTTCCATGGGCTCTTAGAGGTTTGCTCATTTTTAAAATACCTTTGTGCTTTGTGTTTGAAAATGTTTTGAAAACTCCTTAGTACGACGAACTTTGTAATGTTTCTCGGGATAGTGGAGAAAGTATACAAAGTGTTTTGAAATGTCTTTTGAAAAGTAGTTTGTGTGTAAGTGCAAAATGTTTGAGCAAACTTCTAACAGCTATCTACTTTTATACTCGAAAAGGGTCGTTCTTTTCCTCTTTTCCTTTAGACAGTGATGTCCTACTATTAGTGAGTAGGTAGCCCTATCGTTGGATGTTTGAGGGACAGTCGGAAGGGACGTTACGGTCACGAAGGCAACTTGGCAAGAAATTTTAGTAACTGTCCTAAAGTTCTAAGATCACTTTTAACTGAGGCAACGTCGAGAGGGTCATCGAAGGACTTGTGATCTTTCAAACTATAGGACAGCCACTAAAGCTTCTCACATTTCGAGAATTGTGATTGTTTTCAGAAGGCAACCAAAGTGGGGTACCCTAAAGGTGCACATGTGCAATTGATTTAGTTCAAGTATTTATCTTGTGTTATTAGGTTTGCTAACGTTTGATTATTAGTCTTTCCATACACGCCTAGTTACTAACAGTTAATATGTACGGAAAATAAAGTACGAAAAGCATAAATCTAGACTATTACACGGCTTTCGGGGAGGGGGTATTTACAATGTACAAACAATTGGGGGAAAAAAAACAAAGAAAGCGATAAAAGTCATATTTATAACTATTACAATCCAAATAACAGTTATATCAATAATGTAAAAATGCAAAAACAAAATAATGCGCGCGAAATAAAGAAACGTCTAAGAAAACCTAAGAAGTTAGCTAAGTAAAATAAAAATATTTTTTTTGGTTTTTGTTTATTTTAAGAAAATAATTAAATTAACTTAAATCTAATTTTAATTTAAAAAGATAATTGCTAAATGAATTTAAAGCCTAATGCTAATATTTTTGTATTTTTATTTGAGAAAATAATTTAAACACAAATTAAACCCTAAGTTCTAACTTATTTTAATTAAAAATGTTAAAGTTAATTAATTAATTAATTTCAGAAATTAATTATTCTAAAAAGAAAAACTAATCCTAAGTTTTGTTGATTTTTTATTTGATTTAAAAAAACTTACTGATTAAATAAAATAAACAAAATTAAAAGAATAAAAATAAAAACAAATGGAGATGGTAGAAACCACTATCTTCTTCGGCGGCCTTCAACGTCAAACATGTAAAAACGTGTTAAATTGAAAAATAAAAGGCCCTATCATGCATGAAATTTCACCTTGAGTCTGAATCTGGGGTAAAAACTGGCTGGAAACTAATGGAAAGAGAGTTATGATACAAATGAAAATTGCATGGTTAAAAATGGAAAATAATCATGCGTACGTCTGAGCTTGCATGTAAAGACTCATTTCAGTCCTAAACATCACCCTTATCACATCTAGCCACAAAACATTAGTAAACAATGCATGAACATAAAATTTTGGATGCAAGAAGTTTTACCAAATCAAAGATTATGGTTTGACCTCTTTTGGGCGTGTGATGGCTTGAATGATAGTTGGGAATGAGTCTTGGGATCTTCAGGAAGAAGATAGCATGCTTGGTTTGGATGGATGATGGCTGGAAATTCAGTTTTGAATTTCACAACTTTGAGAATTTTGGCAATTTTTGTGTGGTTCTTCTCAAGAATTTTTTTTGTGTCTTTGGCTTGGAATTAGCTTGTACTTATAGTGGAGAGGGAAGAGACAAGCTTTCATGGCAAGAATTTTCACCATAATGCCATGCTTTTATGTCAAAATCAAACGAATTTAATAGTTTGCAAAACTTGAAAATCTTGCCATTTTCATACTTGAATGTACCTGGACACTTTGGCACGAAATTATAGGCTTCTAGGCAGGCCAAATCAATAGACCAAAGGTCAAGGTCCATCTCCAAACATTTTGTACAATTTATTTTATATTTATTTGAAATGAATTAAAATAAATATGTAAAAAATAGGTAGAAAATGCAAGTCCATGCAAAAATAAGATTAGAGGTCCTCTGTTAACTTAGGAAAATATTTGAACCTTAAAAAGTTAGGCCATTGACTCAAAATATCAAGTTTGCTCAATGCACCATTCTTGAAATTTCCAAAATTTTCCCAACTTGGGCAAGCCATAACTTGCTCAATTTTTATCTCATGATGATGATCTTATACTTTTTGGAAATCCCAAGATGTCTACTTCAATCCCTCTTTTGATGAATTTTGCATTTGAAGAAGTTGTATTGATGTAAAAAGTCTTGGCAAAAAGTGCCTTTTGTTGACTTTCTGAAAATGACCTATAATGTCTAAGCTTGTATATTTCAAATGGTGCATTTCTTGGACTTGAGGGATGAATAGAAATTGTATGGAATTGGATTCTCTTCAAAATGAGCTTTGGTGGAAAAAATTCTGATAAAGTATTGGAAAGTTATGCCTGGTCAAAGTTTGGTTGTCTTCTCCCATAGAAACCCTAATTAGCAATTTTTGACTTTTGATGAATTAGGAGATTTTCATGAGGAATCATGACCAAACCTTGATAAAATGATGGATATCACTTCAAAATGTTGATGTTGACCAAAAATCTTGAAGTTTGACTGTATATAGGCCACAATTGACTTTTGACCTGATATAGTTGATTTTCAAGCATTTGAGCAGTTGATTGAGCAAACTTGTTGCGCAAGGCATTAAATTTGGCATCAATAATATTGAGGACATATTAAGACCATGGAAAACATTTTATACTATTGGAGCTTACACATCTCAATGAAAATTGAAACCCTAGTTAGAGTTTCATTGCCTTAGGAGGAGAATTTGTTTGGTCAATTCTTGGTCATCCTTGGGCAAGTTGGGGACCTCAATGGGCATGTGTTGAGTAAAAAGGGAGGTAAAATTTTGGGGTACAAAAAGTTTACATACAATAAAATTTTCCATTCTAGTATTTGGATGGCGTCGTATGAAGCACTGTATAAAAAGAGGTGTAGAACTCCATTGTGTTGGTATGAGTCAGGCGAGAAAGTTGAGCTCGGACCTGAGATCTTACAGAAGATGACTGAGAACATTAAGATGATTCAAGAAAGAATGAAATCTTCTTAGATTCGTCAGAAGAGTTATCATGACAAGAGGAGGAAGGAAATCGAATTCCAAAAGGATGATCATGTGTTTTTAAGAGTTACTTCGATGACTAGCATTGGTAGAGCTTTGAAGTCAAGGAAGCTTATGCCATATTCTGTTGGTCCATATCAGATTTCGGGGAAGATATGTGAGATGGCCTATCGGATCACTTTACCGCATTCGCTTGTGAATCTTCATGACGTGTTTCATATGTCTCAGTTGAGAAAGTATATTTTGAATCTTTCGCATGTGGTTCAAATGGATGAAGTACAGGTGAGAGATAACCTGAATGTTGAATCATCACCTGTGCGGATAGAAGGACGGGAAGTGAAGAAATTTCAGGGTAAAGACATCGCCTTAGTGAAGGTATTGTGGGGTGGACCAGCCGGTGAAAGTTGGACTTCTGAACGCAAGGATCGAATGAGAGAGTGTTATCTTATTTGTTTTCGTCAGGTAATTTTCGAGGGCAAAAATTATTTTAACTGGGGGAGAGTTGTAACACCCAAAAATAACTAGATTATTTATTTAATTATTTGATTAATTTATGTTGAGTATTTGTGGCTTAATTGTAATGCTTATGTGATGTATGGATGACGATTATGCTTGATATGATGTTTTGTATGGTGTATGTTGGGGTGGTAGGAATTAAGAAGGTATAGAATATTTTAGAACAATTTAGAGAATTAGAATGATTAGTTGGAATTATTTTAATTAGTTAAATATAAATTAAATATGATGTAGAGACTATGATGGCAGGGTGGTAATATGGTGAAGTAAGTTAGGGTAGGAAGGGAAGAACATAGTAGGGGTCCAAAGGGTAAGATTGACAAAAGGAATATAGTGCCCTTGTTTTCTCATTCTGTATGATTGCTTTTGGAGAAAAGAGAGGCAGGGAAAAGCTAGGGCACTGAAGAACTCAGAGGGTTTTCGTAAAGCGCGAAAAGAGGAAATAGATTATTGTTAGGAATATAAGGTAATGGGGTTTATCATTGTTATTATAATTGATCTAAGGTTTAGATAACTGCAGGTATGTGTTAGGTTTTTGTTTGATAATATTAATATGATATTTGATAATAAATTGGTGAAATTGTGATGTTTTCTTGCAAAGAATTGATGCATATGATGTATGGTAAATTGTGTTATTGTTATATGATGAAACCAAGTGAAACTATGGTGATTGGAGACCTGTAATATGATAAAATATTGTAAAAATTGGACTGGTACAATGCAAAGATCGCAACAAGGAAGTCCTATTCGTGCAGGATCGTCGGGAAAGAGGAAGCATCATTAGGCAATAATGACGTCGCCTGGTCATCATTGGGCAAACTTGGAAGCGAAGGGATGGGCAAAAAAGTGGAGCTACTCGAGTGTCTCACTCGCGTCATTGTCAGGTGATGCAAGAGCGAGAGCTGTGTCGCCAGGAAAGCAAGATGCATCACCGAGCGATAGAGGCCAGAGAGGAATTGGTTTTTTGTCACTCCCACATTGTCGGACGAGCCTCAGGTGAGTAGTATGCATCGTCGAGCGAGCACCAGGCGATGGACATAAGCAAGATTTTTAAAGTGCCATAACTTGAGTTTTTGAACTCTGTTTGAGGTATTTTTTGAAGCATTGAATAGTTAACGCAATAAACTATAACCAGGTGGAATAAAATGAATAATAGAAAGTATAATTCTAGTACCTATGTTTTAATTAATAAGATGATTCAGAGATTATTTTAGTATGACGTATATTTATATAATGAATCGTTGATGCTATGATGATGTTGTTTCACGTTATGTTGTATATGTTGATATTTATGATGATTATATGAATGATGATGCGTTTTGACTAGCAGTGGTCATTTTGTTATTAAGATGTTTCACATCATACATTCATGGCATAAGAGTAGGACTTCGGTCCAATGATTTTGTTAGGACTTCAGTCTAGTGAAGCTGTAGGACAATTGGCCCAGTGATGGCCTCAATCCCATAGTGTAGATTTTAGTGCAAATTGTGATGTGCTCAGATTCCAAGAGGGAACCAATCCTATTTGTGGGGATATTTGGAGAAAACGATGACAGTGTCATCAGTAAAGTTTTGGTACCACATGCATAAATCTAAAGAAGTTCCATTGCATTATATGTGGCATTGCATGATAATTTGATTGATTGATATTTTTTGAATGTGTGTTTATGTTAATTTCTAATTGACGGTATTATCACGTGTCTATGTGTATTATGGTGCTTGAAGGTGTGAGTATGACATGAGGTTTCAATGGTGTTTTTCTTTGGTGTTGTAATATAACTACTATATTTACTCCTTATGCCTTTTATAATAATTATGATTATGCATCCTTGCTGCTTGGAAATGTTTCCTCTATACATAGGTAACTTGATGGTAATAAAGAATAGTCCTCCAAGGCTTAGAGGATAGATGTAGAGTGCATTCTTTATTTCCTGTAGAATAAGGGGGTCTTGCTCTGATATGTAACATCGGGATGGGATCGTTTGTTTTGAATAACCATGTTACTTCGTTTATTTTGGGATTTGAACTACCATTGTGGTATTTGAGTTGTTTTGATTTGATGAAGTTATTTAGAAGTATCTTAATAAAGATGTTTTGAATTATGAATTTATGCTGCGAGTAAGTTGAAAAAGTATGGTTGGTAATTATGAAGTACTTAATGTAACTGTTTTTTGAAAACCTGTGTTACAGAACAGGATGTGTTTTAATATGAATTTTTTTTGAAGCAAATGTGACACTCTTTTTGGTGCATTACTCTGATTTAATTATTGAATTATTTTGGGAATATTCTTTTGGATTTATAAGGGTGTTACAAACTTCATACACCCCATTAGTGAAAGAAAATTCTTCCTTTATGGCATATACCTTCAGACTTTGATCACACAGCCAACAGTCCTTAAGTAAGAAGAAAAACCAATTACCAAAACTTAGAGAAGCCATCCTAAATTCATTTAATTATCCAATGCCCTTAAAAACTTCCTTTGTGCATCATCAAAAAATTAGAACTTGATTAGAATGAGACGTAAACAAACCACCAGGAACACTTTTACTGCAGTTAAGTGTCTGGAATAGTTAGTGTCAAAATACCAATCATCTTAGTGGGAGACCTAAGAAAGGTAAGAGAGATAAGGCACTAATCCCCTTCCATGAGTATTAACCATTGCTTGGTTAAACAACACTGAACTTGACCTTGAGAAAATAACCAAAACTTCTAAAATTAATCCAGCATAATGTTATGACATCCTTGACTCAACTTACCTTTTGATAAAAATAATCTTTTGTCATCTTCCCTTTTGAAGAAATTCCTCCAACTGATCTGGATTATCCTTACAAACTTGATCAAGACATCAAGCTCCAGAATTAAATAGAGTCACTTCACCTTGCAAAAACATAGATAATAGATACTTCTTCATTCTCTTAAGACATAAGATCACAAATAAATCACCTCATATTTCTTCACACTTGAAAACTACCTTCATTCTAGATAAAAATCATAGAAACAAACATCCAGCTCATTATGAGATAAATCTTCAGTTCAAAAATCTTCTTAAGAAGTCCATCTTCCAGTCAAACCAGTAATATCCTTGAAAATCATAATCAGGACCCCTTTCCTAATTAAGCCAAGCATAGAAAACCTTCACAATTATCCATGAGATAAGTAATGCATTCTGATTCAAAAAGATCCAAGATCTCCACATCCATATGAATGCTTTGACATTGATAGATCTTTACTCCAACTCCATCATTCTTTTTAGCATCACAGACATGTTGAAGTCAGTACAAATGTCTTTGACTTTTAATCTAGACATTCTGTCCAATCTCCTCAACTCCTGATCGGACCACTTCCAAGGAACACAATAGCAATAAGAAAACCTTTTATTAGAAACCAAAACCTAAGCTCCTGTAGAGTAAAAAGAAAAAATAAATTACTCTTGTATTTCTTCAATAGCTTGTCACTTTCGTGTCAAAACTCTAGAGTAAAGACTTTAGAATATTTTTCTTGATCAGCCTCACATCTGGAATCTTTCCTCCAAACAAACTTAGATGTGCCTTTATGAGTGGACTTGAGAAATTCCCAAGTATTGTTGGTCCCCAATTCAAGTGATGTACAGCCTGGAATAAAACACTTATCAATTCCAAGATAGTGGTGTTGATAACTTCAAATACTTAGAGACCTAACTCATGATCTTTTCTTCTGTCTTCCAAACACCATGAATCTTCCAACCTGATAAACTTCACAGTTATATTGTTCATTGTTAACCAGAATGATATCACTCTAGCTTTCCATAAGACAGATAGTACCGGAAATATACCTCCCTGAAGCTCACCCAATAGACCAGGGTGCCTACTCTGATACCTATTAAAATTATGGTACAAGAAGTACATACAATCAAATATGTCTTAATAACAGATGATGTCGAGAGAGATGTTAAAACATCTTGTAATAAACCAAATCAACCAAGATGAATATGAGACAGAAAATAAAACTGCAGAATGATAAATAATATAATGAGTTATTAACTCAGTTTGGTGCAATATCACCTACATCTGGGGACTACCAATCCAGGAAGGAAGTCCACTATTAGCAGTATTAGTTCAAAACTAAACTCTTCCGTTTACAACTTCTCGCCTAATACCTACCCAATGCAACTTCTATCTAGGTCCTCCCTAAATATGAGAAATCTCCATCTCACTTCCTAAATCACCTCAGTGATATCTAACAGTCCCAATCCTAGTGATTGCAACAAATATAATCCAATTTAGAATATTACACTTAAAATACAAAAACTCAAACTCTTGCTTAAAAGCTTCGAGTGAGAACAATAACTTGACAAGCTGTCAAGTAATGATCTGTCTACCACATAGTATCATAAGATACATGGGTGACTTATAATATGCACGAGATACTCTCAAAACCTAAGACTTATGCTTCCCCTAATTTTACAATGGTTGAAAACTTAAATTAAATTAGGTTAGGATTCTTCTATTATACACCTCTGTAGTCCATGGGCTTCGATATTCTGCATCCAGAAGTTTCTTGATCCATAAGTTGAGTGATTCACAAATTGTACAGACAATCTCCTTTAATCTTGGAACAACCGATACATAGTTTCCTAATTTGCCTCAAGGTCCAAATTAGTATCATATGTACAGCTGGAGATATAATCTTGTTCCAAAACAAATCTCTTGACCTGCAAGAATATATGATACATATCCAAAGAAAATATAACATAATCAAATCAAATATGTCAAGATTTAAAAATACAACAGCCCCTTAACTACTGCATACCAGAACACGATGTCATGACATCCTGTTCGACATCTAGTCAGAACCGTGTTTTAGGAAAAAGTTGTCAATCCCAAAACTATGGTACTAACAAATATTTATTATTCGGTTAATTTTTTGTTCATTGCTTTATATGTGTTGAAGAGCTTGTATAACAAACTTAGACTCATTATGATTACTGACCATAACTCTATAAATCTAAACTAAATTAATTGTTTAACTTAGTAAATGATTTGGGATAAGAAATGATAAGATGTGGCTTAGGGTTTAATGTATCACATATCACCTATTTTTCTATCCAGATGGCCTAAGGAATTAGGGAGTTGTAGTGTAGAATAATGAGTTATACATTAAGGAATTAGGAATAGCGGCTAAGATAAATCGGCGTGATTGCTAAGAAATTAATCTAGGGAAAATATATGTCAACAACAACTGTGACATACTGGGAATTCGAAGCAAGGTCTAATAACCTTTATCTAATAATTTTTTCCAACAATTTTATTTACGCTTTTACTTTACCAAATCAAACCTGAAAGCCCCCTAAATTTACTTTTAATATCACACGAATCAGTTTGTTAAAATAGCATAATCCTTGATATTACAAACTTATAAATATTATTACTTCGATACTTTTAGTACACTTGCTAAATTGTCATCAAGTTTTTAGAGTCGTTGTCAAGAATTGTTGAATTATTTCGACAGGATGATTTTTGGGCTATGTTTTTTATTTTTTATTTCCATTATTTTATTTTATTTTAATTTTATACTCGTATTAATTATTTTTTTTTGATTCAATGCTACTAAGGTATTTTATGTTGTGTATGTGAGGTAAAGGATCTAGCATATTGCTTTTTGATTCAAGACATATATGATGGATCTTGATTTTTCAACTTGCTCTATTAGCACAACTTGAAGCTTTATCAAAGCAATTGGATACTTCAACTCTAAATCCCACAAATGCTAATCCAGTCAAGGTATTAATATGTGATTTTTATGGTGAAGGTAACGCCAATGGTTATTGTATACCATAAGGATACATTGAAGAGGAACATTATGCGAGACATCAAGACTTTTCGCGCTCCTCGGGCTCCCCAGCACCTCCAATCTCATTTATATTTTTAAATTCATTAAAAATGTAATATATATATATATATATATATATATATATATATATATATATATATATATATATATATATATATATAATCGATGTATTGTTTAAATTAGGGGTGGAAAAACAACTCCGACCCGTTGGGTATTGTCGCACCACGAAAAAAACACAGAGTCGCCGCTAAACTTTATTTGTCCTGAAGGAAGGGAAAATATCGAGAAAACCCCAAATGGAAGGATAAGATGGTCTTGTGACCAAGAGAAAGCATACGAAGGTTGATCACATGAGGGGAATGTATTAGCACCCCTCACGTTTGTGGTACTCCATTGGATATACTCTTGTTGTTCTAATCAAAGGGAAAAAAGAATCATAGCACCGTAGGGCTTAAGGGAAAAAAGAAAAGATTTTTATTATTGCGCTTGCCTCGATTTTAAAACCTCATGACTACATATCTCAAAAGAATCAGAGTACCGTAGTTCTTCTAAAAAAATTTGGGTTGTTGTATGTTTTTTATGAATTATTTAAGTTCACATTTTATTGTCGCTTGAAGTTTGGAGACTCACGCATTGTGTAGAATGGAATTAACATGTTCTTTCAGAAAAGAGTTAAAGAGGAAATCCCTAAGGCAAAAGAGTTTGGATTTGTGAAGTGTTTTTGTTATTTTAGAAAGATTTTGTGAATTGAATCATACTGAAGACTATGGATGAAAGAAAGAATAAGGTTCGGAATGCACCGCCTCATTTTTTTCCACCACTTAAGGCTCATTGCATATTGTGATACGGTGGCAGAACCGACTGTTAATACTGGTTTGCATTTTTTATTCGCAAATGTACGGTAAGCAAGAGTCACCATCGTCTTTTCTTTTATCCAACAAAGGAAAGTGTGAAAAGAACAGAAAAAGACCTTTTTCAAGATTTTCTAAGTAAGGGGGGTAGATTATGGAAAGGGAAGGTATTAATACCCTTTCTATCCATGGTTTTCCACAGGCTCTTAGGTACTTGTTCATTTCTAAAATTGATTTCGTGTTTTTGTGTTTGAAAAGCTTTGAAAATTTCCTTAGTGTGGCGATTCACTTTATGGTAACTCTTGTATCGGTCCTCAAGAGTGTGATAAAGTGTTTTTGAAAATATTTTTTTGAAAAGTATGTTTGAAAGTGTATGGTGTAAAAATTATTATTTGAGCAAGTATATAACAGTTATCTACCTACTCAAAAAAATGCGTTCTTTTCCTACTATCCTTTAGATAGTGTTATCCTACTATTAGTGAGTAGGTAACCCTAGTTGTTGGATTTTGAGGGACAATCGAAAGGGACGATTACGGTCACTTAAGGCAACAGGGCAAGATCTCTTAGTAACTATCCTAAAGTTCTAAGATCGCATTTTATTTTACCGAGGCAACCTTCAAAAGGGACTTGCCATCTCTGAATTAGAGGACAGTCACTAAGAATTCTCACGTCCGAGAATAGTGGTCATATTTCCAAGGTAACCGAAGTGGGAGATACCCTAGGGGTGAGCATGTGCAAGTGTTTGATTTCAGTTTATTTATCTTTGCACAGTTAGGGTGTTCTACTGTTTTAAACATTCGATTTATCTTTTGCATACAATCCTATTATCTATACATCTAAACAGTTTAAACAATTGTAGAAATTAAAAGCCGAAAAGAAAATCTACGCTATTACAGGGCTTCGGGGGAGGGGGTTACATAACCAAAAATTGGGGAATTTAAACAGTAAATAAAATAGTAAAACTAAACCTAATTAAAAGCTATTACAATCCATAATCAGATACAATAATAATAAATGATAATAATAATAATACGAAAGCAGCTAACGCGCGTGACTTGGAAATGACGTCTAAAAATCTAAAATGCTCTAAGTAAAATAAAATTATTTTTGTTGTTTTGTTTATTTGGAAAAAATATTTAATTTAATTTAATTAATAAAAGAAAAGAAATTTTGAACTTAATTCTAAAACAAACCTAATGTTTTTTGGCATTTTTTTATTTGAGGAAAAAATATTTAAGAATTAAAACTAACTTCCTAATGGGTTTTAATTATAGAAAAAAAATAAACCAATTACCCTAATTAATACTAATTATTTAATTAATAAAATTATCTTTTAGCAAAATATCTAATTCCTACCTTTTTTGTGATTTTATTGATTTTTTTGTTTTAATTAAAAATGATTTTTAGAAATAAACAAAACAAAATAAATAAAATGAAATAAAAAAATAATAAGAATAAAAAATGGGCCTGTATGAGCTTCAGCTGGGGGTGCTGATTGAAATTTCCAAGGCCCAAGTGTGATGGCCCAATTGCCTGCGCGTGATCCAATGCAGCCCTCATCTGGGGGTTCACCAAGTTCTTTACTTGCAAAATGTTGGATCTGGATGGAAAGAAGATCCAATGGCTGGACCTGGAGGCGCATGATGGATGTCTGGTTGTGAGATGCGATGGATCTAAAACAAGAAACTCAGAAAATATGAAAATGTCTGGACCTGGGATCAAACCCAGGTCCTCTCCACTTTCAAACGCACGCTTGACCATCTGAGCTAACCTGTTTAATTGTTAATATAATATACAAATAAAATATAACATAAGCAAAGTGCTTTGTCTAGAAAAACGACGCGAAATTCAAACGAGCCAGTGTGTGGCTGCCACGTGATCATCTTCCTCCCAGAACCGTCATTTTAGGTATTGGACTTATACCTACAGACAAAGTTCATAGCTATAACCTGTGACATTTCCAAAATGCAACATAGGCATGATAAATCCCAACCAAGGGCATGGGTCGATTGGAAATTACCCACTGAGCCTGAATATACCCTTGGTTTGGCCTAATTTAACCTATATCAAAAAGCCCTAAAACATGCTTTGAAACCCTAAGAATGGTGTTTCACGATTCATGCGCGTAAACTCAAATTAAATCATCCAAACATATTGCAAACATGATAGTAAGCATGAATAAATGATTAAAGCATGTTGATAATGCCAGAATTAAGGAAAACAATTTTTAAAAAAGGAGCAAATCGTGATTGTTATTATGCTTGATTCTTGATGCTTTTAGGCTTGGGAATGAGTGGGATAGCTTCAGTGAATGTCCAGGAGTGTTGTTGTGTCCTTGGAATTACTTGAAACGGCCTATGGAGGGATATGTGATCAACACTTTTTTGACAAAATTTGAAATCTCTTCTTCCTTTGTGGGAGGCAGGTTGCGCATGTCATGTTGTCCTTAGGGTTGCAAATGCTTTGTTATATGTAGTAGAATCAATCTAGGTCAATAGAATTAGAAAGAATCCAAGATATAATGGTCATGAATTTTTGATTCCAATCTTTCCACATTTGAATATTTCCTCTTTTTTTGAGCTTGCATGATTTTGTTCTTCATTTGACAGCTCATGAGATATCCAATCAATGGAAAAACAAATCTTATCCCATTTATTTGATTTATTTTTGATTTTATTTGATTTTATTTGATTTTATTTGAATTTTAAATAAATAAAATCAAAATAAATTAAATAAATAAGTGAATAAGGCATGGAGTGGTTCATGGGTCATGGACCATGTTAGGAGTGTGTTGCAAGAATAAAAAGTTAGGCCCATTTGAAGAAAAATGCATTTTTGGGCATGGTTGACTTTGTGCAAATTTCCAAAAATGGCCAACTTTGACAATGTATATCTCTCTCAATTTTGACCCTAAGAGGGTGTTCTTTGACTTTTTATAAAGCTTAGGATGTCCCCTAAGCAACCTCTTTGGTTTCATCTCAATTGGATCTTCCATGTTCATGTAAGAAGCTTTTACCCAAAAGGTGTTTTTGTTGGCTTTTGAAAAGGACCTATAATGTCTGATTTTATATCTTTTGATGAGTGAATTTATTTAACTTGAGGGATGAAGATGAATTGTAGGGAATTGGATTCTCTTAAAAATGAGCCTTGGATGAGAAATTTCTGATAAAGTATGAGAAATTTATGCCTGGTCAAAGTTTGGTTGACTTTTCCTATAGAAACCCTAAATTGTCATTTTTGACTTTTGATGAGTTAGGAGCATTTCTTGAGGAATCGTGATCAACCCTTGATCAAATGATGTATAATACTTCAAAATATTGATGTTGACCAAAAATCTTGAAGTTTGACTATATTTAGGCCACAATTGATTTTTGACCTAGTATAGTTGATTTTCAGGCATTTAAGCAGTTGACTGAGCAAACTTGTCGTGCAAGGCATGAAACTTGGCATAGATAACCTTGAGGACACATTAGGACATTGGAGACCATTTGGGACCCTTGGGACTCAACCATCATTATTGAAATTGCAACCCTAGTTTGGGGCTTATTGTTTTAAGAAGAAGATTTGTCTGGTCAATCCTTAGTCAACTTGAGCCATTGAGGACCTCTAGGAGTATGTCTTGTGTGAAAATGGGAGGGAAAATTTTGGGGTAAAACATATATAATTCACATCTTTATTCATTAAGTGTTTTTGTAGTTTGAAGAAGAAAAGAAATTTTAGTTTTACAAGATGCAATGCAAAAAGGAAAACATAAATATATGGGATCTCAATCCTATTTGTTATCATTAAATGATGGACCTAATGTTAGGATTTATGAAGGGAATATCTACGTAATGTTGTCATGTACAATAGCCCTAAGGTGAGGATGAAAGGGAATTTTACTTATGTTGTCATACTTGGATTAGTACCTAAAGTCTATTTTAATTCAACTTAATCAAGGATTAAAATTGAATTTAAATGTCCTAAGGAAGCATGTGAGCGCAAGCAATCAAGCAGAGAAAACAAAAAGAGTGATGTCGTGATCTCAGCTGAGGTGCAAAACTGAGTGACTATTTGTTCACCAACCAACAGAAACTGAAAGGAACAATGTCATAATCTCAGTTGGGGTGCAAAACTGAGTGACTCTTAGTTCTCCATAAAGTATGACAAAATGGTAGCAAACAAAACCAAAGTGTAAAATTAAACCCAATCAAGGAAACCCAAGTGATCAAACATGATTCAAGACCATTTAAAGACTCAAGTGAAAAAGAAGCATCTAAACGAAGTAAAAAGGTTTAGCTATATCCTATAAAAAGAAACTCAAAGTTTCAAGGTAAAGCATCAATTGAAAATGGCACACAAACCCAAAAGAATAAACAAATTCAAGTTAAACCTCTTAAGATTCACACATCATTTCATGCACAAAGGCAACAACTTAAACATGTATTAAACAATTATGTCTCAAAGAGACTTAAGAAAAACACATAGGCAATGTAAACATGCAATCACATCACCATGCAATACATTAAATCTTCTCAAGTGATTCACATAATGTATGAACATATTATCTAGCCTTGGTGTATGGAAATACATAAATCAAACAACCACCCTATCTTAAGGAAAGACATCTAAGCATGCCAAATGAAACACCTCTAAACCTTAAGGTTACTACAATTAGACGAGTAAGGCATCAAAGTCAAGAAAGCAAGAATTGGACAATCCACAAGCCTTTTCAAGAAATCAAACCAAAGATCTCTAAGTTTCTGCCCCTAACATTTATTTGGCTTAAATCTACTTTACCCAATGTACCTCGAGTTGTGAAAGTAAGCATTGGATCAAACAAGAAAGTATAATCAACAATCATCAATGAGAGGTAAATATTTCACATTTGGACTTTAAGCAAAGCATTAAACAAATAAGCTCAAGTACTAAATGTGAACACATAATCATCAAGGCAAGAGTTCGAGTATCGTCTTCAAAGAGATTTCATATTATCAAACACAAAGCCTATAACAAACTATGAGTGAAAACTCAATAATCCACAAACAAGTTGCAAGTTACCAATGGTAAACCTTAATCATGCTTAAAGACATCAATAAAATCAACAATAATGTGTCAAAAGAAACACTTATATACATATTTCAACTCTTAGGGGTCATGCTCACATGGTTTCAACATTAGGATTTTAGAACCTAAACTATCAAATCAACAAGGTGCACAAATAATCAAGGTTTTAGGTAGCAATCATATATCACAACTTAACACACAATAGACAATCCAAATTATGCAAGGTAAAACCAAGGTAGGTCAAAAAATATAACTCAAAGTACTCACCTTAAACATGCTTCAAAGTATTGAGGAGTTCACAAAGAAAATCATGGCTTAAGTCAACAACTAATAAATCAACAACTAGATGCATCATCAAACTAGCTCATCAATAACATGGCACTTAAATGACTCAAATGATAAGAGATTAGGGCCTATTATCATGATGAGGGAAGAAACTTTGGACAAAGCTTTCATATTGAACAAGATTCAAAAGCACAAAGGGGTTTCACACAAAGCATGCTCAAAGATTAGGTTAACAAACATCAATCATCAACCAAATGCTTTATCAAGAAGATCCACATACTCATGGCACATAGAAGATAAAGTACTCATGAAATTGAGACATTAAAGCATAAAAAACACTCATGGTATATATGGAGAAATCTCCCTAAAATGATTGAAAAGTGCACTTCCACAACTATTCATCGATACAAGTATACATCATTACTTAGCATGCATTGAGACTTAAGAACATCCAATTCCAAAAGACCTACTATGCTTCATAAACTTGGTACCACTTCATATAAAACACATCATCATTCAAGTGTCTAAACAATGACCAATGATTGGCATGCAAGAATATAGGAGAAAGCATCATCACAAGATATTAATCCCTAAAGTATCAACATCTATCCTTGTCCAAGGTTCAAAATAATACCTAACCAAAACATCAATTAAATCCACATTCTCAAATAACTTTTACTTATGAAGAGCAGGCATTCAAGTACGAAACATAGCACCAAATGAAATGGTCAAAATATGCACATAGAAGTCTCTAATGATCCCTAATCAACCATACCCTAAGCATGTACCAAGTCTCATTAAAACCACTTATCATAAAATCAAACAATTACCAATTAGGCACCAATTTAGCATGTATTCATTCATCAATTGGAGGTATAAACAATGCCACAAAATCATCTCAAAAAGATTCCCATAAGTCATCAAATCAAGTTAACAAGTAGAGCACCAAGTTCACAACATATCCCTAACAAAAAGCCTTTTATTAAATCCAAAAATTAGATGAAAAAACAAGATAAAAATACCTAAAAAAACCTAAGACTCTAAAATATGTAAAACACATTTTTATGGATTTTTTATATGCAAAGACAATTATAAACCAAAGCTAATTGGAAAAGAAATAAAAAAATGTGGATGAGACTACAAGGGGGTGTCAATTGTAAGAAGCGGGATGAACTAAAACCTAGGTTAATACGTTATTGGGTTGGATCCCAGGGGTGCGAAAAGAAAACATGTTAAGCCCAATACGTTTTGGAGTCCAAACAAAATCTTAACATTTTTATATTTGTTTTATTAAACAATTAAAAAAATTTGAAAATAAGAATTTAATGCTTGGACCAGTTACATGTTGGCACCTCATTTAAATTGAAAAAATAAAATGGCGCCTGAGGCTAGCCCTAGCCACCATCCCTTCCGGCAAACATCCACCATGGATGGTGGTTCCTGTAACTACTATGAACGAAAATAACAAGGAAAGACATCGCCCCACTCGGTTTTCCTCATAGAATTCAAATACAACCTTCATTTTCATTGAAACTAACTCCAACATCATGAAAATAGTTCATCACCGAAACACTATCAAAACGGAAAAGCACACATATGCACCCTAGCTATGCAAAAGCATCACCTATATGAATAGGACTTCAAATGCAGCTAAACTATATGCTTATAACATGTATTGAGGACCTAGAATGAAGCTGAAAAGATGATAAAAATGGTTCAAGAAAGTTACCAAAATGGAGATAACGTCTGTTGCATTCTTTATGCTCTTCAACCAAAGAAAAATCTACTATTCACTCTTCTAAAACTCACTGATGAAGCTTGTGAGCTTCAAATGCTTCAAATATTGGTCAAAATCTCCAATCGAGTTCACACGATGGAAGAAGATAATGGAGCTTTATCAACTGTGTTAACCATTTCAGATGGATCTTGATGCAAACAGTTGAGTCTATGGCCTGTTGTGGTGATGATGATGAAGAGATTTCAGAAAATGGTTGAAGAATGAGGGAGATATGATGGTGAGAAGTTGAGAGAGTCAGAGATAGAGAAAGTAGATCTGAGAAAGATGAGAAAATGGTGGTGGTTGTAACTGATTTCTATTAGAGGGTGAAAAAGCTTTTATATGAATGATTAGGAGTTGATTAGTGGAGGATTAGAAATAGTGAATCTTGATTAAAGTTGGTTGGAGTTGTTTAAGTGTTTATTACAAAGAAGTGAAGAATGTGAGCTCAAGCCTCTCTTTTGTGTGCTCTCAAACATGTAAAATGAAGTTGGGAATTTGTAGTAAGAGCATGAGCTGGCTTGTAGGATTCAACCTTGGTGCCTGAGCCTTTTTTCACAAAGGAATCTTCTATTCTTAGTGCATGAGATGATGTACATCATGCATGGAAAGGTAATGTTGGCTTAAATGGATCAATGAGAGGATGGTGCATAAGCAGCAACCTGATGGTGACATTACACAACCACACATAATGTTCTTTTGGACAACTGTCAATACTAATCTATTGATGGAACAAATTTCATGCAGTTGGTTTTAAATAGCTATATATTGACGTGGGTTGGTTCAATTGATACAAAAATGGTGCTAAATCAAAGAGAACATGGAAGTGGACAACATTGTTGTTGAGATCAAGGCCATTAGATGCTTTAATTGACATTGAAATGGCCCTAGAACACATGCCAACGAAACTGAGTCCAGACTCAAAATATCTCTAAGTCATTTGTCAATTTGATATTTTGGAAACCTTTACTCCTTGAGCTTCTGTCTTGGTGTATAGTGACCCAAATTAATGAAGAACTTTTAATGTCAATGGAAAGGTAGCATGAAGATGAACAATTTTAGTGTTGGAGGTCTCTTGAAAAAAATGCTTGAATCACCATGTAATTTGCCCTTTGAATTCTTGTCCTCAAAACATGATCTAAACATTTAAAAAAATTCTAAGTGTCTAACCATTAACCAACTTGAGGTGCCAACTTCCATAGCTTGTATCTTCCAATCCAATGCACCTTTTAAATTCATTCCTTTTGCAAATATATAGTGTGAAGTGAGATATTTCAATTAATACTTTGGTTGCAAAAGTTAATGATCATATGAGAAAGATACATAAATCACCCAAATGTCCATTCATTTCCATACTTAGAAAAAAATCTCTAAATATTCAAGATTGCTTCTATCACAAGTAAATTTGGTTTTAATGATTTCAATGGATCAAACTCAATCAATAGCCATGTTTACTCATTAATTGAACTTTGAACCTCAATTTTGACCAAAATGTCCTTTTGGTCAACCTTTGACTATTTAACTTTTCTGTTGACTTTTTATTTTGAACCAAATGACTTGCAATCCACTTAAAATAACTTGAGAATCCTCCAATAACCAACTTGCCTTGCAAATAACCTCAATCCAATGCTTTTGGTGACGAGAAAAACTTGATGATGTGGAGAATATACCAAACCCTAGCCAGAGTACATTCAATTGGAGCAAAGTCTATAGCTTAATGTGCATGATCCTTGAGACAACCTTGATGAATATCTTGAGGAGTTGGTGAACCTCTGATATTTAAGAAAGCTTGAGAAATGAAGATGTTTGGGTATCACATTGCCTGATATCTTTGAGTTAAGAGAAAACCCTAATTTCAAAGGTCATTGATCCCAAATACCAAGTTTATTGATTATTGATGCATAATATTGTCATAACCCAAATTTGTCCACCCTATTTCTACAGTCAAAAATATTTTCAAATTTGGGTTTTATAAAATTTATTTGGTTTATTTTACTAACATTTTAACATTAACTAATTCTGATTATTTAAAAATATATAATAGTTTACTTTAAATTATTTGTATTTTTAAATAACAAATATTTTCACTGTTCATATGCTTTCAAGTGGCTTTCTTATTTCAAATAAACGAGACAGTACAATTGGTAAGGAGATAAGGCTTGCAAGTGTAAGGTCGGAGATTTGAATCTCACTTTTAACATTTTTTTTTCTATTTTACTAACTTTAGTTTATTTTTTATTTCTTTATTGGAAAAAAATTACAAAAAGTCAAAATTGCATTTTTTTAATTATTTAATATTAATTTTCATATTTTTATTTAGTCATTTTTTAAAATATCATTATTTTCCTTAAAATCATGATTTTATTGATTTTATGTATCAAATACACAAAATATCATAATACAATAAAAAATATTTAAAAAGATTTTACTCTTTATTTTTAGGATGTTTTTTTCTTAATTTTAGAATAATAAGATTGATCGAAATGGACCTAAATCAAAAAATCAAATTTACTTTGTTTTATGGTTTTGATTATTTTAATCAATTATTATTAACATCAATTATTTCTCTTTTTATTTTTTTTTAACCTAACTCCTTATACTATAAATA
Organism: Vicia faba; assembly: GCA_948472305.1. NCBI lineage: Eukaryota > Viridiplantae > Streptophyta > Magnoliopsida > Fabales > Fabaceae > Vicia > Vicia faba. Next base: position 267,149,100 of record OX451740.1, read on the forward strand.
GATGCATAATTTTTACATAGAGGAGGCCCATTTTTTTCTACACTATTTACAATCACATGGTACATACTCATATTTCTAACATTTTTGTCACAATTTTTTTTCATAACTTGTCACCGCTATCAACTCACAATGCACATTTCTCAAAATTTTCTACTAACACATATTTCTCTTCCACGTACATAAAACCTATCCAATTCAAACCCTATACTTGCAGTCAATCGAAAAAGCTAACAAAGCCTCTCTTTACGTGCAGAAAAAACTCATCCATTGCATACATACTTCTAATATTCTATCATCAAAACACCACCCACTGCAAGTTCTCATGAACCACCACAATTATAAACAAATTTGTACACACTACTACTTACCATACAATCCCTTTTTTTCAAAATATTTATCAAACACTCACATATAATCCCTTTGTTCAAAATCTCCAATAACCTGTATATGCAAACTAACCCAAGATCATACACAAGCTCTAACAGTTCCAGACACTTCAAACAACATCATCCCCAAAACAATATAAAAGAAAAAGCAAATACGTAGAAGGAGATAGGTCTGGAAAATATGCAGAAAACAAAAGCCAATCAATATTCATGAACAACCACCACAACAACTTGATTTCAAAAACATCAAAGCAAAAGTTAGAAGAAGAAAAAGAGGGACTCCACAAATCAGATCTCGAAACAATCGCACCACTGCAAGCCAAAACTGCTGCTTTCCAGTCGCACAACTCACTCAGCATGCTTCCGATCATACCAGATTCACGGTCAATACCTCTGACGAATCTGCAGCAACTCCGAGCAAGCAGTTGGCATCCCTTCCGACCCCTCATCCAGAACCATTGTAGGTATCGCTTTTCTGTTCATTTTGTTCTTGATTTCGTGTTGTTTTGTGTTGTTTTGTGTTGTTTTGTTTGTATTTGAGATGGAAGAAAGAATAATACAAAGGAAAAGAGGAAGTTAACATTTCTCTATATATATATATATATATATATATATATATATATATATATATATATATATATTGATGTGCTATTATTGTGGCTTATTTTTAGTTTTTATTTAATCTTAATCTTTGCCACTTGTCAGCATTCTGTTGGTCATGAGTAATGGTGAAAAAATCACTAGAATCACATAGTTTCTTAATTATTTTCATTATAAAATAAAAGGAAATAATTAATAATAATAATCAAGAGTGCCCTTGTACATCTATATCTTTTTTATTTTTATCATTCAAGTTAATATGAGAGAGGTCACAAGTTGAGAGAAATAAGAAAATTGATAGGAATGGTGCAAGTTCGACTTTACTTTCGTATAGTCACTATTATTTATTTTCTTTTACTTTTATTGATTTCATAGTTATTAGAAATATTAGGGATTCATTTTGGACTTTTTGATTATTATGATTTGGGCCCATCAGTTATGCATGTCTCTCATTTTCTAACTTACACCCCTCTAGACTCTTATTTATTCTTTTGTTTATTTAGTTTATGTATTTTACTAATTTATTTAATTCATTTTAAAGTTTAGTTTTTTCCCTCTAATTATCATTCAAACTAACCAAAAACAATATTAATACAAAAGTACAAAAATATATCTTTAGTTTTAGATAAAATTAGTTTATGCATATTTGAGTAATTTTCACAATTAAATTAATTCAATATTTTCACAAATAATAGGATTTAATATCCTCGAGTAATTAATTGGTCGGCTTAATGCTCACTAATTAATTATTCAAATAAAATAATCAAAATTAACTAATCAACAAACCAAATAAATTTTTCTCCTAGCACAAACTAATTTCAATGAAGATCGACCTTTCTTCCATCCATCGAATAAAAATATTAAAATAGCTAACCAATCTAAATTATTTTTTCACTAACACAATAAAAATCTAAGATTATTATCGAAAAAATGATTAAATAGTATCACTTTCATACTTAACTACAAACTGCATCTACGATCACTCTTTTTCAAACCCAGATAAGGTTCAAGGATAATTCGAAAGCAATTATACGCAATCCTATAAAAAAACACTAACCAAACATAAGAACTACGAATTTGGACTCTAATTATTTGCAAGAGGACACGTAGACGCGCGGTTAAAACCAAGGTGAGTCCCTCAACTAAAAAATTAAACATTTTCTCAAATAAATTAACAATAACATGCCTTTAAATAGAAATTTTCTATTTACCCTAAAACCTAAAAAAGGATGCCCCTTGAGAATAAGGGAGACGAAGGGTGCCTAACACCTTCCCTTCGTCTAAACAACTCACGAACTTAAAATCTCTAACAATTAGAGTTATCCATTATTTCTCTGTGCTTAGGATATAAATTAATAGTGGTGACTCGTTATTTTTTCCGGTTACGACAGATGTGTTAGATGACCTAAATGGAGAAGTATGCAAAGGAATGTAAAACCTAAGTCAAATAAAAGTAAAATGATGGGCCAAATTAGGGGTATGACAGGTATGCCCGTTTTCCCACACTTTAGAACATGATGGGCCAAGAGTTTAGATTTACGCCCTCTAATGTGCCCGCCCTACCCTCGCCCCATTTTTTAATGTGTGCTTTTACGGGCGTAGGCATTAACATAATTTTTTACATTTTTAGCTTAAAAAGGGTAGTGTCCACAGGCCTGTCCTCATTTTTGTGTGGTGCAAATCAAGGTTTTATGTCCGCCTCATCAACTATTCTCGTCCAACCTGCTCCATTTTTAGCGGATTTTTGTGGAGTGGAATTTAACGAAACATACATGCATGTTTTCCACCCCTAATTTAAATACATTGGTTATTTAATTTATTAATAAATAAATAATTTTTCTTATTTATAAGATTGGAATGAGTTATATTTGTAAAAGTGCAAAAAGTAAGAGAAACACAATAACTTATAAAAACAACCTCGTAATAAATCGTGATTTACTTTGTCAAAAAAAAAGTTTTTATCGACCACATTATGAAATAAAATATTTAGTATAAGTTGTTAATACTTGGAAATTATTCAGTTCTTATATGTAGTATGAAATATTAGAGTTATTGAAGATAGATAAATATAGGGTGACATTTACCTTGGCCCAGACGATTTTTGGTCATCATGGAGAAGTTACATTTTTAGTCATTGATATATTATTATTTAATTCGGACGCCTATGATGAATGACTGATTACTTATTAATAATTTTTTATCCAGTTTTAATTATTAATTATTTAATATTTTTTATATCAAATAATATATTTTTAATTAATCTAAATAATTAATTCTCATTTTATATCCTTCATCATCATTTTATTCATCTTATTCATCTTCTTCATATTCAAACACATTTTCTTCATCTTGTTCATCTTCAAAAACATTCATCTTCTTCATCTAAATTCCACTAAATAACACAAGAAATTATCAAATGCATATTTCAAGCTCATATCAATGATTGAAATCACTAAATTAGATTTTAAGAACTCAGATTTGAATCTTATTTTCTAAATCTGGAAAAAATTCTTAAATCCACAAAAAAATTTCCAATAACTCAAAACAAAATCCCTAAACTCACTGATAAGTGCAAATTATAGTTATTTTTTTACATGATTTTATTGCACTTATTAATGCTTTTGTTAATACTTTGTGAATAATTCCCCTCTTTGTTGATAAATTCGTTTAGTTTGTATATATTTGTGTTTTTGTGTACATAGTGTGTCATTTGATAGTTTTGTATCTATTTTGTAGGTATTTTATCATTAAAGAAATAAGGCAAAAGAAGAAAAGCTATTGCAAGTTCTGCAGAGAAAGCAACAAAAGTTGATGTTCTGGTGTGTGTCGTCGGACGACGTGTTTGGGCGTCGGGCAACGGGCTTGCGCTTCTTCGTCGTCGGGCGAGCGTGGAGCGAGAAGTATTGATTATTTTCCAGTTGCCTCTGCCTTGCTTCGCTGCTATATCATCGGTCGAGTAATAAAGGAGTCGCCGCAAAGCTTTCCTTCGGCAAGCGATGGAAGATATTTTCCCCAGATTCTTGCATGGCGCAACCTGGGCCAAGTGTAATAAGGCCATCACCGGGCGACGCAATTCAGCGTCGGGCGATGCGTGCGAAACATAATTTTGTTTATATTTCATTTTCATTTCATTTGTTATGGATATGGGTTTGGGGATAATTTTAGCTCCCAAATTCATCAACCCTCATTTTTCCTTAGGGTTAGCTTAGAAAACAACTATGAAGCTTGCATACGGCTGATCTGGGGTGGATTGCTCTTCGATCAGTGCTGACAAACTAGGATATTTGTGCTTTATTTCTCTTCTTCTTTGTGTATTCTTTATTTGTTGGGTTGTGTATATGTATTTTCTTTGAACTCGTGTATATTTTTCGCCCATGACGTTATATTTAATTTACTTTATAAATCTTTGTCGATTATTGTCCTAGATTTTTACTGTATTTTGGGTTTGGGTTGCTATAGACATATACTGCTCGAATTCTTATCTAGGATGATTGTCTAATAGTGTCTAGATTATAGAGATAGATTTAGTGCTATTATTCACTTGAGTGTCTGTGATTAATGCCTCTGTGTTGGTTGTGTCGTTCTGAGAGACCGTCAACGCGATTAGCACGGTTGACTTCTCTGTTATTAAGGTTGGTTGAGAGATCGCCACCAATGTGATATAGTGGGTGTTGTGTTTGACACATGATGATATTAATGAGTATTGTAAGTTGAGTATAACTGGTCGATAGGTTTAAGTTTGTGAGAAATGAATTATATGCATTCCTGATAAGTTTCCCCTTTGAAGAATGAATTTATTTTCTGTTAATACTTTTTATCTTTCCTTACAAACCAACTCATTTTAACCCAAAATCATAAACGCGAGAGATTATCGAACAACACTTAAGTAGCACTGATTCCTATAAAGACGATACGATATAACCTAAATATCACCCGATAATTAATACTTACAAAAAAATATTAAAACAAAATATTACAAAAACAATTTTGAAAAAAATTACGGAGTCATCTCAAAATTCGAACAAGAAGAAAAGTTTCTATTATGCCAAAAGTATTGAAATACACAAGAATTGTGCCATCACTAATAGAAATCAAATAGCCACCACAAAATCTAGAAAAAAAATTTAGAGCCACCACAAAATTCCTAAATCTAGATCACCACCAAAAAAAACAACATAAAATCTCAAAACTTGTCGACCAAATCTAAAAAAATTATTCCAAATAGAGTCTAAAATAAACATGTTCAATAAATCTAAAAGAAAAAAAGAAATTAATCTCAGAGGTTGTTTGACTTGCCTTGTCGTGCTACAATCATTGAATTCAATACTTGTTCATCTCAGATCTAAAATTGTTATTTGATGTTTATAGATCTTAGTATAGCTCATATTTAAAAAAACACGGATTTAAAAACTCATATCTATAAACATCAAATAACAATTTTATATTTGAATCATTCTCAAAATAAACAATTTTTTAGTAGAAAGAATCTAGTGTTACTGGATGACGAAGATGATAATAATTTGGTGTTGTTGAATTTGTTGGTGTGGTTCTTCTACTTTGACTTCTGTTTTGAAACAAGAAAATGAAGAAAGTAAAGAAATTATAGATGAAAAAGAAAATGAAAAAAGTGAAGAAATTGAAGATAAAAGATAATGAATGACAAATATGATTTTCCAATACAAATAAATATGTTGTTGTTAAATCTGAATTTAATATTGGATTTAATTAAAAAGAAAAAAGAAAAATTATATTTTATAATATTATTATTTTAAAATGATAATTACCTGCTAATTTAAATTAAAAAAAGTGCAATTTCTTCATATTGAACAAAAAGTGATGGATCCAGATATTAAACGTCACATAGATATAGTAGTTTATATGTGTGATATACATGATCATATAGTACAATGTATGCCAAGTATTAATTTATTAAATTCGAATTTTCTCCAAATGTGTATTTTTATCAATACTTTTTAACTTTTTTTTACCATGTTCAACTCTCAAAATTCAACTCTTTAAAAAAAACATTACACTTTTTAGATATTATTATAAATAAATTTTTTTTTATATATTTAACTATCAATGTATTTAATCTATATATAAATTAAATATATTGATAATCAAATATATCAAAAAAACAAAAATTATTTATAATAGTGTCTAGAGAGTATATGTAAAAAATAACGAGACTTAAAATGAAATAAAATACAGACGCATGATTAACATTTCTCAAACCTTACTAGAGATTTTGATACACCTAGCCTGCTAACTGTTCAAAGATAGCACTCTTCGAGTGAGTGTAGACTCCAAAGAAATTAAGAGAGAAGAACAAAAGATCAGAAAGAGAGGGTTCTTATTGATTTTCAACATCAACTAGATTTGTTATTACACTTGTATTAATAAGGATTGGTTGCTCACAACCTTCTAACCAACAAGCGTAAAAAACGGAGAGTGGAAATAACAAACATAATGAGGAATAAAAAGTGCAGTTGTTGCTGATGTCATCAAGATTCTAGAATCATGGGTTGCAAATAAAGTATTCCATCCATTTGGTCCTACGTACTTGTCTCTTGCCAAGCTCATTAGTCAGTTCCTCACTTACAATGGTATTGGACGGCTCTTCTTGACTTGGGCTTGTATCATTCCCCGCCGCTTCAAATACCACCTTGTCCTCAAGGTGGAAGGATGGAAAAGCAGCCTGAAAATGTGCGAAATCTTCCCATGAGGCTTCATCGGTGGACAATTAGCCCATTGCACGAGCACTTGCTGCTGTGGAACGCCATTAACTAACACAGTACGAGTTGCAGCAATTGCTACCGGAATCTCAATAGGCTGGTTAGATACACTATCAGGAGGTAAAACATGAGGAAAGGGTACGAAAGATCCGCGAAACGGCTTCAAGTTTGAAACATGAAAAACTGGATGGATATGACTCTCCGGTGGTAACTGAAGACGATAAGCCACCTTGCCAATGCATTCGACGATCTCAAAAGGCCCATAAATTTTCTTTGATAATTTGTGTTGGCGCTGTTGTCGAACTGAAATCTGCTTGTAAGGTTTTAACCGCACCCGAACTAAGTTGCCGATAGCAAACTGCAAGTCGCGACAATGTGCATTGGCCCGTTGAACCATCCTGTGTTGAGCAGACAACAAATTGGCTTTGAGAACACGTAACAGTTCATCACGCTCCAACAAAGATTCATCAAGAGCGGCGATGGTAGTGGAGCCTCGAGTGTACAGGGGGATGGATATAGGAGTGAGACCATACAAGGCCTGAAACGGGGACATTTTTAAGCCACTATAATAGCTGGTGTTATAGTGCAACTCAGCCCATGGTAATAAGGTAACCCACGAATACGGTTTCTCTTGAGTAAAAGCGCAAAGGTATTGTTCAAGACAGCGGTTAACCACTTCAGATTGGCTATTTGTTTATGGGTGATAAGCACTACTCATAGTCAACTTAGTGCCACTTAACTCAAAGAGTTTCCGCCAAAAGGTGCTCAAAAACACCGGGTCTCTATCGGACACAATGGAATATGGGAAGCCATGAAGTTTAACAACCAATGAGACAAATAATTTCTCTACTTTGAAAGTTGTAAATGCAGTAGGGAGATTTCCAAAATGATACGATTTAGGCAAATGATCAACTGCAACAAAAATGATAGTGGAGTTGTGAAAGGGAGGAAGGCCGGTAATAAAATCCATTGTGACATCTTCCCACACACTCTGGAATGGGAAGTGGTTGTAATAATCCCACCGAAACTTGAGTCGAGTATTTGATCTGTTGACAAGTGAGGCAAGAAGCAATGAAATCCTCAACATATTTACGCATCTTAGGCCAGAAAAAATCAGTTGCAATGCGGGCTAACGTGCGTTTTACACCAGCATGTTCTCCACTTGGAGTGTCATGGAATTCACTAATAATACTTAAACACAAAGGAGATGTAGGACCAAGTACATATCGACCTTTGTGAACAACTAAACCATGCACAACCGAGAACGGATAAGAGAGAATACCCATGAGCTGTTTGTTGTGTAATTCCACCAAAAAGGGGTCTGTTGTGTTCTCATTTTGCAACTGCTGAATAATAAAGAAGGTGGGTTGAGAGACCAACACTTGAAATGCTAGAGAATTGGTCACAGAATCCTCAGGCCACTCAGCCAACACACGTGACAATGCATCTGCAACTTTATTAGAGGCACCCGATTTGTATTCAATTCGAAATTGAAATCCCAACAATTTGCGAACATACACTTGTTATTCTAGTGTTTGAATAACTTGTTGGAGTAGTTCACGAAGGCTTTTGTGATCAGTCCGAATCACAAAATAATGACCAAGCAAGTATTGTCTCCACTTCAAAACGGCCTTCGTAATGGCATGTTATTCTTTGATATAAACCGAGGCTGCACGCATTTTAGGACCCAACTTTTTACTAAAGAAAGCAATTGGATGACCCCCTTGCATTAGAACAGCACCGATCCCTAAATTCGATGCATCGGTCTCAATGATGAATTCTTGTGCAAAATCTGGAAGGCAAAGTACTGGGGCGACCATCATGGCTGTTTTTAGAGTGAGGAAAGCCGAGTTTGCAGCTGTAGACCACTCAAAAGCCTCATGGCATAAAAGATCAGCCAAAGGGGCTGCCATACTCACATAGTTAGCTATAAACTGACGGTAGTAGCCGATAAGACCCAAAAAACCCTGAGTTGCTTCACTGTCGTAGGAATAGGCCATTTTTTTCATAGCTTCAAGTTTGCTAGGATCAGCATGCACACCTTGGGAGGAGACAATGTAACCAAGGTAGTCAATAGAATCTTGACAGAATAGACATTTAGACAACTTCACATAAAAAGAATTAGTATGCAGACAATCTAATACCAATTCCAAGTGCACCAAATGATCCTCTAAAGAGGAGCTGTATATCAAGATATCATCAAAGAAAACAATGACGAAGCGCCTTAGAAATGAAGAGAAAAGGCAATTCATTGTGGATTGAAACATGGATGGAGTGTTTGTTAAGCCAAACGGAATGACGAGAAACTCGAAGTGACCTTCATGGGTCCTAAATGATGTCTTGTAGGTGTCCCTTGAATGAACACGAATTTGATGATAACCGGCGCGAAGGTCCAATTTACTGAAAATAGAAGCACCCCCAAGCTCATCTAACAACTCATCAATGGTAGGGATAAGAAACTCGTCCTTGATAGTCGCAACATTTAATGCTCGGTAATCCATACAAAAACGCCAAGAATTATCCTTCTTGCGCACCAACAATACCGGCGACGAAAACAGACTATGACTAGGAACAATAATGCCTTGTTCAAGCATGTCACAAATCGACTTTTCCATTTCTTCCTTCTGAAATTGTGGATATCGATAAGGCCTTACATTGATGGGATTGGTACCCACTACCAGATGAATACGATGATCAACGGAGCGGTGTGGCGGTAAACCCGTAAGAGCCATGAAAATGTTGGAAAAGCGTTGAAGGACATCACTGGCAGCAATAGGGATATCAGAGGGTATGTCGAGGAAATTGGAGTTAGGTTATGCAGGTTCAATTGTGAGTGCAGTGAGGGTAAAAATTCCAGCAACATCCATACTATGTAATAAGGCTTGAACTTGCAGTAAGGACACAGAATGAGACACAGGTAAAGTTTCACCTTGCAATACCACTGGTTGATCATTCCAATAAAATTCCATGGTAAGGGCAGAGTAATCATGTGAGACCTTACCCAACAATTATAACCAAGGAAATCCTAAGACCACGTCAGGACCTTAAATAGCCAGCATAAATAGATCCATAAAAAAATTAATACCTTGTACAATAAGAGGCACTACTAAACAACAATATTGACAAATAAGTGATGAACCACAACCTGTAGCAACTTGAAAACGAGGACAAGGGGTCATAGGTAATCCTAATTTCTCTACCAACATCAGATTGATGAAATTATGAGTACTTCCACTATCAATGAGAATTTGGAAATGATGCTCGTCGTACATCCCTGAAATGCGTAGAGAGTGGCCCAATAGCTGACTAGAAAGCGCATGAAGGCTAGAGATATCACCAGCAACATCCTCAGGTTGCAACTCCTCTGAATCACTCTCAAGTGTATCCTCATCAGCACCGATAAGGAGTAACACTTTGCTTCGACAATGATGGGAGGGGCCCCATTTTTCATCACAGCGGAAGCACAAATCTTTAGAGCGACGGTCACGAATCTCCACCAGAGGTAAATGACGGACAGGAAAATTGGAAGATGGAGTGGGTAAAAGAGGAGGTTGGTTTGTGGGTTTCAGAGTTATTGGTTGAGTCGAGTGAGAAGATGGGGCGGTGGATTATTGGGTCGGGTTATGGAGATGATGATTTGGGCTTGGGTTTTGAGATGTATTTCGGTTCCAAGGTTTTGTGGGAGCTACAGTGTCATCCAAATGCGCTTCATACGCACGTGCCATTGCAAAAGCTTCCATTAAAGAAGCAGGGCGGTGAAATTGAAGCTCACGACGCAAATTGCGTTTTAAACCAGTGATGAAAAAACTTATGAGTAGAGATTTAGAAATTCTAGTAACCTTGTTCATGAGGTCCTTAAATAAAGCCTGGAAATCAGCCACAGTTTGAGAAAGCTTAGAGAGATTACCTTCTACATCTTCGTAAGTGTTGGGACCGAAACAGTGATGAACCGCATCTAAAAACACCGTCCACGACGTGAAAAGGTTGTTACGCATCGCCCATTGGAACCACGCAGCAGCTCTGCTCTCCATGTGAAATGCAATGATTTGTAACCGGGAATCCAACGACGTCTCATGGAAATCAAAAAATGCTTCGTTCTGGAAGAGCCAATCCATTGTGTTGGAACCATCAAAATGGGGAACGCTCAATTTGAGCGAATGATTTATCGACTGTGAAAACAAAGGATGTTTCAGCGTTACATAGGGAGGTTGGCCACTTTATAATCGACTTCCAAAAGGTGTTGATGGAGTGTCTGGTGAATGGAATCAGAGTGAGAATCAAGAGATTGTTGAAGAAGCCCCCGAAACGTGACTGCTTGAGCATCCAATTTGGATTGAAGGGCGTCATAATGTCGGATGGATTCATGATCAATGAAAGCACCAATGATACACCTAGCCTAGCCTGCTAAGTGTTCAAAGATAGCACTCTCCGAGTGGGTGTAGACTCCAAAGAAATTAAGGAAGAAGAAAAAAAGTTCAGAAAGAGAGAGTTCTTATTGATTTTCAGCATCAACTAGATTTGCTGTTACACTTGTATTAATAAGGATTAGTTGCTCACAACCTTCTAACCAACAAGCGTACAAAACAAAGAGTGGAAATAACAAACAGGATGAGGAATAAAAAATGCAGTTGTTGCTGATGTCATCAAGGTTCTAGAATCATGGGTTGCAAATAAAGTCTTACATCCATTTGAGCCTACGTACTTGTCTCTTGCCAAGCCCATTAGTCAGTTCCTCACTTACAATGGTATTGGATGGCTCTTCTTGACTTGGATTGTATCAGATTTTATCATCGCAACATCATTTATTAATTTTTTAAATTATCAAATACAAACAAATCTTATTATATATTTCTCCTCACGAAATTAATGAAAAAAAATGCAAAGGAAAAATAGGAAACTACACAAGAGAAAGGACTATTAGTCCAACCCTAGACCTAAAACAATATACAAGATAACAAATTAAAAACTTATTAACATGTTAATTGATCCCTAAAAGAATATATTTCTTCAAAGATGGGAAGTCTTCTTGATCTAATTGGGCTCCACACATTAAGCAGCCCATCAATTCCCTTCACAAGATCATCATCAAGACCTAAATCATCCATAAATTTAGGTTGAGGCAAGTTTGCATTCAATTCTACAAGCAATTCCTCAGCTCTATTTTGAGACTTGAGCAATTCCTCAGCTCTATTTTGAGACTTGATTTCATCTGAACCTTGAAGCTTTCCTTGCAAAACTTGTTCAAGAACTAAATAGGCTTCTTCATAACGAGATTGTCTCATTAAGCATAAGGCCAAGTTTAGAGCCTTGTTGGCATCAGCATCTATCATTTGGGCTTTCTTGAAAACTACCTCAGCCATCATGTAGTTTGTCTTTTGCATGTACGCCCACCCCAAGTTTCCCTATATCATCGATACATGTTTTAAGTTCCTGTAATCTAAGCAAAAGGAAAAGATGGTAAAGTTAGATTGAAAAAGTGAAAGATTTGAGTACCAATAATCTTGCAGTTTCTTGCTTGATTGAAACTTGGAACTTCTTGCCATGAGAGCGAGCAGTCTTTGTAGTCCTTCCATTAAAGGCATCCCCTTGGTAGATAAGTCTTAGCTTTCTTTTCAATAAATCAATTTGCTCATCTACTCTTCCACATTTCTTTTTAATTCCCCAAAAAAAACTATATTAGATTCATTCATCATATGACTTGTTTAATTAATCAAATTAATTCTTATTAACAATTGACACTAACAATTGACACTTCAAGTTAAACATTTGTCTGAGTTTTAGATACTGGCTCGACTCTAACATGTACTAGTATTAATTAAAATTATTACTTATGACATATCATTAATGTTTTGTTTTGTATCTGTGCTTTGATAAATCACACTGACATGAGTTGGCGAAAATTATTACTTTGAACAACTATTAATGTCATGTTTATGTGTTCTCGTAAATCACCTTGATACATGTTAACTAAAGTTATTACTCGTGTCAGATTATTAGTGTTATGTTCTGTGTCTATGCTCTATTAAATTAATCTAACATGTATTTCTTCTGGCTATTATTATAAGCAAATATAAGTTCATTGAATAATGAATATATTTGATCTTTTATGTAGATCAGATACATTCATTAATCAATGAATTTTAAAAGAGAATCTTTACTTATTAATTAAAATTATTACTTATGTTAGACCATCAGTGTATTGTTCTTTTCTGTTATAGGTATGTTCTTTTCTGTTATAGGTATGTTGTTCCATGTTAAATCACTTTAAAACTATTAATTAAAGTTATTATTTGAGTCAGATCATAATTGTCTTGTTTTATGTTTATGTATATGCTCTTTTAAACTACTCTGACATGTATTAATTAAAATTATTATTTCTGTCAGAGTATCAACATTTTATTACGTGTCCGTATGTATCATGTTAAATCACTGTGACATATTAAATAAAATTATTATTTATCTCTTGTTTTATGTCTCTGTGTGCTCTAGTATACAAAATTGTACATATGAAACATGTAAATACCTTGTAAAGATTAAGAAGAACATTATCAAGTGAGTCTTGAGAATACTTAGAGCAAAGACCTCTAAAAGATTTGATGGCCTCAATAGCTTCTTCAGTTCTATTTAATTGCTTCATCACAACAGCCATGTCCTTTAAAGCACTATCCACTTTATCTCCGACATTAATCGCCTTCCAAAAGTACACTATAGCTATTTCTGGATTTTTATCCACCAACTGAATTCGTACTCAATCATATCATTATTTAATATTAAACCTTAAATCTACATAAAAAAAAGCACTTCAAACTTTGATCATGTAATGAATCAAAGAATATATATATAAAAAAAAAAAAATCTTCAAGAGAAAAGATTCCTTGAACCTGTATGATTCTTTGAATCTTAAAAAAAGAAATTACTCTACCACAATAAAATATGGTAAAAGTAAATCTGATAAGTTAAAAATGTCTTGCACTTGAAATAAAGTGAAAAATACAAATAATCACTAAAATACAACCTAGAATTATGAGGAAATGGTGCAATTCTCAGAGACAATTATACAAAGAAGAAATCACAGGCCTAAGTGAAATTGAGAAAAAGGTACAGATACTATACCTGAGCATGTTTGGCTTTAACATAAGGAGTATCACCAAAAGGAATCATATGGATAACATGATAAAGATCATCTTTCTTTGCTTTAGAACTTTTCTTCAAGACACTAATTCCTTCCATTTTCTCTCACAAAAGATAGATACCCTTTGTTTTGAAGGCACATGCACCTTATCTGATGAAGATGGGAGAGTTTTAACAGTGAAGAAAATGAGGGGTTTACTCTCATAAAGAAAAACTTAGGACATAGGATGATAATAAATACAAGGAACCACTATGAATGTGGAAGGAATTGAAGCTAGATTCTATATGACACATGACATTTTCTTTTGTTTTTTCCTATTGTTTGAGTTCTTTTATTAGTGTTAATAATAATAATAATAATATATGACACATGACATTTTCTTTTGTTTTTTCCTATTGTTTGAGTTCTTTTATTAGTGTTAATAATAATAATAATAATAATAATAATAATAATAATAATAATAATAATAATAATAATAATAATAATAATAATAATAATAATAATAATGATAATAATGATGATAATGATGATAATAATGATGATAATAATGATAATAATAATAATAATAATAATAATAATAATAATAATTATTATTATTATTATTATTATTATTATTATTGTTATTATTATTATTATTATTATTATTATTTGTTGTACTCCAAAATTTGTCCTCTCATTTTTTAAGGCCTTTCTCACAAGGATTCTCAAGGTTCAAGCTTACACAAGTATATTGAGATTTTTCCATACCAAGATTAAAAGGAAACTGTCAAAACGGGAGAAAACAAATAAAATTATTTTTTTTGACAAAATTAAAGAAACAAAAAGTTTACTTCGTTTGGGCATATGCTGCCTGCAAGCCTGCTTCGATTTGGACAAGTTTACTGCCTACAAATCTGCTTCAATTGGACAAGTTTGTTGTCGGCATGCTTGCTTCGTTTGGACAAGGTTCGACGGGACAAAGTAACCATCTCTATGCATCATTCGAATCCACTTGCACCAAGGGCCTCTTGCAGACTTTGTTTCATACAAGCTTCGTTTGAGTCAAGAGGTATCTTCATACAAGATTTGACTAAGTTCTTGCTTCCCTTGAAAGTGCGTCATTCGATTCAGAAGCCAGAAACTTCTCTCATGCTAAACAGACACAAGGCAATGACTCCCTTTATGTTTGCTTCAATCCACATGCTTCGATTGGGCAATATGCTTCCTTCGAACACGAGCTTTCGATTGGGAAATGTGTTTGCTTCGATCCAAGCTTCAACTGGGCATTAGCTTCATTCGAGTAAGCTTGCTTCGACCACAAGCTTCGACTGAGGCAAAGGCTTCCTTCAAACAAGTGTGCATCGATCTCTTTCTTGCATTCGACTCAAGACCAAATCTCATAGCCTTATCCTCTAAATCTCATTTGCTAGGCTATGTTGCTTCAAAATCTTTACATAATCAGAGGCTTACACAAATTTGTGATACATTACACAAAGATTCGAAGGTTTATCCACTGAATAATATCATTCTTGGATGAAATGGCAAAATGCTATGTATCTTTTCTTCATAAAGAGTACTTTAATCACAAAATCAGCTCTCAACTTGATTTTTGGTCTGAGCACAAGCAACGCCAAAAGGCATAAGTCAAATCTTCTGTACCCAACTGACATCAGCCCCCACTTGTACTTTTTCATTTTTATATTTTATTATTTTTACAAAGCTAACTACTTCAATATCTCCCAAGCTTTTCCTCTATAAATAGAGGAACCATGAACAAAGAAAGAGGTCCAGATTTGATGGTGTGGAAAGAATCTTCAAAAATCAACAAACTCTCAATTTTCTCAAACACAATAAATTTCTCAAACACTTAAACATTTGTGAAAGCACAAACCCAGAATCCCAAACACTTGTCTCCTTCGAATCTGAATCCTCATTACATCTTGTTACTCTTCGAATTCAGTAAGAAAAAGATTTCATTTGTTTTTCTCTTTTGAATCCAGCAGTAGAGACGCTAGCTTCGCTCCTTCCTTTCGAATCTAGGGACACTTCAGGCAACCACCTAAAGGCCCAACACACGTCCCAGCCTCAAAGCAAGGTAAGTCATCCTTAAGCTTAGATCTTTCATTTCCAGCACATGTAAATAAAACTCCTTTTCGTTTCAAGCATGTACATACTGTTGTTTTATCTTTTTGTTTACACCCTTATAGTTTTGTTCTATTACCTTTCCTTTTGGTTTTGCTTTTTGGTTTCTTACAAATGTTTTAAGAACTAACCTGGCCCTAAGGCAGTGCTAGCATGACCTTAGGCCATGTTGCTATTTAACATCTCAAATGAAATAAATAGGAAACATGAAATAGGAAATGAAGCTTCTGGCTTCTACCCCATTCTCCAGGTCAAACGAAAGAGGCAACCAGAAGGCACACCATGCTGACTTCCAGGCCCAGACGAAAAGCATGCCTACATTGATTCCAGGCCCAGTCGAAAGACACT
Organism: Vicia faba; assembly: GCA_948472305.1. Lineage (NCBI taxonomy): Eukaryota > Viridiplantae > Streptophyta > Magnoliopsida > Fabales > Fabaceae > Vicia > Vicia faba. The sequence goes on from OX451740.1 coordinate 267,165,422, forward strand.
CTCTCACTGCTTTCAACCCCCAGTCGAAGGAGGAAAAGAGGAATATTACATCTTACACTGGTTCCAGGCCTAGTCGAAAGGAACAACATGCTACTTCCAGGCCCAGTCAAAAGGCACAACATGCTATTTCCAGGCCCCAATCGAAGGACACGCCTACACTGGTGCCAGCCCCCAATCGAAGGAAGTCGGAAAGTGCAGAATCAAAGGGTCTTCTGCCTCAATTGAAAGACTTTCATTTTTCTTACTTTTATCTTATTGTTGCCTTTATATTTTCATGCACTTCAATATGGTTGTAATAGTGTAGGATTTTATCTTTCTTCATTTTATTACTTTTGTATGCTTGCTAGTAAAATAGGGAATGTATGGAAAGATAAAACCAACAAGTAGACAACCCATAATCAGAGATTAAATACATGCAAATCAAACACACTATTCACACATGCACCCCTAGGGTTAACTCCACTTGTTGCCTTATGAAAAATGGTCATGTTATGCATGTGATATGTCTTAGCAAAAACAATCAAAATACAAGATCATAGTCCCTCGATGACTCTACGAATGTTGCCTTACAAATGATCTTAGTCCCTCAATAGAAATGCTAAGATATCTCACAACATTGCTATCATGACTATACAATGACCCACGCCCGTCCCTTCACATCCAACGATGGAGCTTCTTACCAAATCAATGGTAAGATAGCAATATCTAAAGGAGGAGGAAAAGAACATTTAAGACCTTTTGAGTAGGTAGATTTCTCCTAGTTGCTCGCTTGCTCAAAACAAAAACATTGCATACACCAAACACTTTCATTTTGAAACATTTTCAAAAGATAATGCTTTTTATGCATTCTCATAGAGACGAGAACCATTACAAAGACATCCTTTTCAAAATCACTTTCAAAAACACATTACACAAACACTTCTTTGAACTATTTTCTAAACAACACTTTGTATGTGTTCTTATGAGACAAGAATCATTATAAATGCATGTTTTCAAAATAATTTCAAAAAACCACACCACAAAGCACACTTTCAAACAAAAACAAGTGATCTAGCAAGCAACTAAGAGCCCGTAGATAACTACAGATGAAAAGGGTGCTAATACCTTCCCTTTTCATAACCTACCCCCCGAACTCAAGAAAACATCTCTAAAGGTCTTTCCTGTTCTTTTCAGCCTTTCCTTATGGGATAAAAAAAATTCGGTGGAGACTCTTGCTATCCACAGCATTAAAATAAACTTAATAAGAAATTGAAATAGTGGAGGTACTGGATCTAAAAACAGAGGTGTGTATAGATCAGGCATGGTGCTAGGACCTGTGCGCTAGGCCAATCTAGCAATATATACAAGCAGATTTTTGTTGTTGTTGTTGTTGCTGCACTTAATTCCCAAAAATCAAATACAATCCGGCCCAGTCCATATGTTACCAATAATTATCAGCTTTATTAAGAAAACTAAAACGGGCCAAGGTGGTTTGATCCAGAATTAGTCTTTTTGGCGTAAGACATGCTAGCTAGCTTCCAAAAAATCTTAAACGGCCCCAGCAGACTTTCAAAGCCCAACGACACATACAGGTGGACTTGTGAAATTAGGGTTCAGTACTCATGACTCTTCAACTCACACAGGAACCAATCTCATTCTTCCTATTTTCACAGATGCGGCGCTGTTTGGCATGGATAGGGTTAAGGGAGATGTCTCTTCATCTTCCTCGATCAGAAGCCTCTTCTCCTTCAAAGAAAATGGCTTGTTGTGATGTTATCTTCTTTGACCTCCTCCAATAGATCGCCGCCACCTCTCATCTCAAACCTCAACGCAACTCCCTCCATCACAAGCGATTTCTTCTTCCGATCTCCACCTTCGTCTCAAATCAACTCTTCTCCGCAATACCCCAGATTATTCCCATAATGATATGGCACTCGTCTTCTTCTCTTCCAATTCAACCTTGCCATGAACCGCCACCATCTCAATGTCTTTGTTCGACCTTCAGCTTCCTCTAACTTTTCTCGAATTCAATTTTTTTCTCTGCTTCTACTCCGAATCGATTCAAAAGATGGAACCTAAAGGCTTCGAAGAGGGAGAATGATACTGAAGTGATGTCTTAAGATTCCCGTTTAAGCTACGTCACAGAATTAAAGAAGATACAAAAAAAGGCGAAAGAGATCGAAATCGTACCGATCGGAGAAAGTCCAGAGCCTGATTCACGCCATCGAGGAGAAGGGAATTCTGAACTTAAATCCAGGTATCGCTTCAATCTCATGCTTCTTTGATTTCATTTTCTTCATCTCTTCTCATTTTTCTTTATGCATCATTGTGATTTTGTTCAATTTGAAGTTTGTTGTGTGATGTGATGACAATTTGACGATTGAATCATGATGATGTTGTTGATGCAACATCTGACTCTGTTTTTGTTAGTTGTATTGTTGTAACTCCTTATTTATTCCTATGTAATTTTCCTCTATTTTGCCTCTGAACTGATATGCTTTCTCAACCCGCTTCTCCCTTATTCTCTTGTCACTTCTTTTTGATTTTTTCTGTGGGGATATTTATGCAGGTTTTTGTGATGTTTTCGGACATATTTTTGGCAAGGAAGGCACGATATTTGAGGCTTTCAATATGAGACATGAAGCTTGGACTTAGCATAAAATTAGGATGCTAAGATTTGATTTCTTTTGTAAATTTCCCTTTGTAATGTAATATTATAGACTTGTCTTTGAATAATCATGTAACCTCGTATTACAATATAGCTTGTGACGTATTGGATTTTAATTTGTAAGGCACAAGGTTTGTGACCTTTGAATCATGAATGGAGTTTGCTTGAAATTTGTAGAAGAACTTGGGTTATGCCTTGAAATTTTAGTAATCGTGACTAGAACATGTGCTTGAGGTTATTGATACCATAAGGAATCCATGGATTAATACCTTGAATCACACTACTTGATATCACTTGGAAATATTACATTCATCACGTGTATAAACCCTTAAATCAACATTCTATGAGAAAATGAAGCCAATACATGCCATACTTGATTAATGAATTTTGGACTTGGATAAGTGGAATTGAAACTTACATGATGTATTCCTTTGCAACATTGTAACTAGTACCAAAGAAAACATTGGTCCAATCTTGAACTTGAATGAATACCTCAAATTAATCTTCCATTCTCAATAAAGCCCTATATTCAATTCGATCTTCCAATCTTAAGAAAACTTTCATGACAATCAACAAGTATGTGAAAGAATAATGATGCCTTTATTGCAATGAATCCGCAAACTCATCTCTTGCACCATGGCTTGTGTTTCGCAATCCAATTCCACTATATCTCGACTTGATGAGTAACAAGATAGACAATGCCTTGAATCCTTTGATAAAGGTAGCACTTGGAGCATAGTAGAATAACTTGACATTAAACCAAATGAACCTCAATTGTTGAACATAAACAAGCTCAAATATGATGAGTAACAAACCCTAGTTCACTTGCTTTTGATGAAATTTGATAATCAAAGTAGCTTGAGGTGATGGAGGGAACCAAAACCTTAGCTTAAAATTGAACTCTTGATGAAGAATAACAAGTTAAAACCCTAACATCTTTCCTTGCTTGTTGAAGAAGCAACTTGAATCCCTTGGATGAAGATAAGAGCCTCAAAGCCTTAAATAAACCCTAATTCTTCAAGATCATTGATCCTAGTGCCAAGCCTAGTTGTTAGTGAATGCATGTTGTATTAAATGACCTAATGGAGGGGATATGTACATGAATAATATGAGATGCGTAAGCCAAATGATTGAATAAAAGGGGTAGGACAAATTTGGGGTATTACAGCTGCCCCTATTTAATCGTCTTAAACCTGAAAGTATGATTGACGCGTGCCTTTTGGAATTTCGAGGTAGAAGATGATTAAATATCAATGCCAAAAATTTGTTCTGAAAGATGGAGGTAATGAGTATTATTTTTGCAACATCCACCGGGGAATTAAAAAATAGGTGGGACTAAACCGGAGTTATACGTCGATCAGGACACGATGACATTAGAGTACATCGATCAGAACACGATGACTGAGAGGAAAACACGGATCAGGACACGATGATTGAAAGGAATACATCAATCAGGACACGACGACTAACAGGAATACATCGACCAGGACACGAAGATTCACATAAGAGGTATTGATCAGGACACGATGACCAAAAGGAAGACATCGATCAGGACACGTTGGCTAAAAGGAATACATCGTCAGGACACGACGATTCACAGGAGAGGTACCGCTCAGGACACGATAACCAAAAGGGAGACATCGATCGAGACACAATGGCTAACAGGAATACATCGATCAGGAGACGATGATTCACAAGAGAGGTATCGATCAGGACACGATAACCAAAATGGAGACATCGATCGGGACACGATGGCTAATAGGAATACATCGATCAGGACACGGTGATTCGCAAAAGATGTATCGATCAGGACATGATAACCAAAAGGAAGAAATCGATCAGCACACGATAGCTAAAAGGAATACATCGATCAGGACACGATGATTCGCATAAGAGGTATCGATCAAGACACGATAACCAAAAAGAGACATCGATCAGAACACGGTGGCTAATAGGAATACATCGATTAGGACACGGTGATTCGGAGGAGAGGTATCTGTTGTACCCCAAAATTTTCCCTCCCATATTCTCCAAGATATGTCAAGGGTCACCTTCAAATTGCTCAAGATTTCTCAAGGGTTGCACAGTCAAACCACCTCCTAAGCCAGTCAAAATTAGGGTTTTGGTTCTCTCAAGGAAGTTGAGGTTTTCAATGGCTCAATCAAGTCCCATAGGCCTATATGCATTGTCAAGCATCTATATGTCAAGTCTCAAGACTCACAATGTCAAATTGCACAGTCAAAAGCCCTATTTGATCAACAGTCAATTGTAGGGGCAAAATGGTCATTTTGCAGTCAAAAGTCAAAAATTTTGGTCAACATCTTATTTTGAGATCACAATCATCATTTGATCAAGTCTTGATCATGATTCCACAAGCATGGCTCAAAAATCATCAAGATGCCAAAAGTTGCTATTTTTGGACAGTAGAAAAGTCAACTTTACATTGACCAAGGCATAACTTTTTCATAGTTCATCATAAAAATCCCATCCAATGCTCATTTTGAAGGGGATGAAATTTCCTACAACTCATCTTCACATTCCAAGTCCAATAAATGCTCTCACAAAAAGTTATCAATTTCTATATTATAGGTCAATTTCAAAAGTCAACAAAAATGCACTTTAAGTCAAAGACCATAACTTGAGATTGGTAAATCCAAATGACATGGGACCAAAGGCATTGGTTGGATGACTTCAAGACCTTTCTAAAATGTCCAAGAACATGTTCATGGGATCAAAATTGAGAAAGATATGCATTGGAGAAGTTGGGAAATATTTGTGAATTTGCAAAAGTCAACTTTGCCCAAAACACATCATTTTTGCTAATGGGCCTCAAATTCCTTCTTGAAACTTTGTCCAAGGCCTATGCACGACCCATTAAGATTAAATTGAATTATTTTCTTATTTTTATTAATTAATTGGATTTTTAATTGATTATTAATTCATTTAATTAATTTAATTGTAGGAAAATACCAAGATATGTTTTTCTCAATCTTTTGTGAAGCAAATGAACTCAAGACAAGCTGGAGATTTCGTGTACACTTCAAGGGGACAAAATCTCCCAATTTGGCAAGGTTTTTCAATCAAAAATATGCAAAAATATTTGATTGAAAATCAAATATACAAATCATAATGCCATGGATTTTTGGACCAAGATTTACCCTAATTCAGTTCTACTATATATGCATAACCTAAACCTATTGCTGCACACGTGAGAACTGTTGCAGAAAAGCCAGAAGACCATTGAAAAAATATCAAAGAAACTCAAAACTGTTTTCTCACTTCCAGGCCAATTCAAGGGCTTTTGTGGATTCAAAGACATTGCTGGGAGTTTCCTGGACGATTTGCAATCAGTTTCCAGCTTCATTGCTCCAAGAATCGCCCATAACAGTCTCACGGTTTGATACTTTTATTCAAAATCGTAACATCCAATTCATGAGCATTTAACGTAATTTTTTGTTTGTTTTGTGTTGTTAGCAATCATAGGAAGCTTTTGGAATAAGTGAATTGGATTAAGATGTCTTAAATCAGAAGTTGCCATGAACGAATTCTAGGTTTTTCGAGCTTCCAGATTAGGGCTTTTCAGCATAGGAAAAATCAAGCCTTCTAAGACCCATGGTTAAACTCGTTGAGACCAGACGAATTCAATGGGCATGTCGCGAACAATTTATGTTTAACGTACGCCTAATCGCTATTTTCTCTTATTGCAGGTTGTGGGGGTTAAAAACCCCCGCTAATTGTTTTTGTTTTACAGGGAATCTGGGGAAGACGAAGGACGTGTTGGCTTGTGATTGGAGCGTTCAAACGAACGCGTGCTTTTTTCTCTTTTCAGCATAATTATTCTTTTCATATATTAATTTCATTATCCATTATATTTACAAATGCGCGCAAACGGTGGAGTGGTGGATGTGCTGTCTATTGATCATTGGGACCTGGGTTCGATTCCCAGGTCCCCCAAAAGCTCCATATTATTTTTTCTAACATGATCTCGTGCAGGCTTCAAAGAATAGGCTCATCATACGCCTTACTCATCCAAACGCCATGTGTCCACTATCACCAATTCAAAGGCCATAAGGTGCTGACCATCATGCTCCCCAGTCAAAGCAAGCGTGGGCAATTCCAGAAAGTCAACATGGCTTGATTCTTCTTGGGCTTCAGATTGCTAACAAAACCTCCAAAAGGGTCCAACACCCACACTGGTTTCTATTTCTTTTTTTATTTTCTTTCTTTTTATTTTCTTCTAATAATTATTATTACTATTATCTAATTAATTTATAAATTATTTTTCATAATAAAAATCAGAAACTTAAAATATTGTTTATTTTTATTATTTATTATTTTCACTATTAATAATTATTTTTGTAAATAAATGTAAATTAATTAATTTAGTTAAATTAGGTTAACTTTAATTTTTTTTTCACAATAAATAAAATAAATTTAGAATTAGGTTTCTTTCTTTTGGCAATTTTAATCTTTCATTTTATTTTCATTAAAACATAAAAAACACAAAAACACTTTTTTCTTGTAATAATTAATTAATTAGTTATTAGGTTTAATATTTTAATTAATTGCAAAAAAGGGACAAATTACTTTCTTTTCTCAAAAAGGGTCAAAACCCTAAGATGTTCCTGATTTAATTTCTTTCGCGCTTTAATTCCTTTTGATTATATTGATGTAACTGTTTCCGAGGATGTAATAGTTAATTCGGGCTTTTATCGCTTTCTTTACTTTCCGTATTTATTTTCCAAACGGGTTATGTTTTTGGCAATGTATAGACCCGCGCCTTGTAATAGCGTAGATTTACCTTTCCGCACTTTATTTCCCGCAAGTTATTAAACTGTTAATTATGCATGACAAGACTTGTATGACAAATAAAATCAATCCGTAGCTCACAATGATGCATGTTCAAAGATAATCTTAATTGAATTTGACACACATGCACATGCCACCCCTAGGGTACGCCTCACTTGGTTGCCTCGAAGTGTTCGTCAAGTATAGGGTGTTTTAGAGGTCGCCCTCCTGTCTAAAGATCCAGTTGCCTCGAAACCGTTGCCTCAGATAAAAAAAGGATCTAGGACATTAGGGTTACCGCTAAGGCGTCCTACTATTGCTTTGGTGACCACACATGTCCCTAATAATCGAATTGACCCGAATACCTCCAACGACGGTGCTACCTACTTCTCAATAGTGGGATAGTACTGTCTAAAGGACTCTTACACAGCCTAATTCCTTAGAGTAGGTAGATTTCGCTTGGGTACTTGCTCTTTCATAAAAAACAAAAACATCTTTTCGCACCTACACTTTCAAAAAGTTTTCAAACAAATATTTCATACACTCTTGAGGAAAGATACAAGAGTTACCTAGAAATTTTTTCAAACGAAACTTTTTCAAACCCACATACACTTGAAAAGCAAACAATTTTTGAAAACATAAGAGCAAGTACCTAAGAGCCCGTGGATAACCACGGATAGAAAGGGTGCTAACACCTTCCCTTTCTATAAATTTACCTCCCGAACCGAGAAACATTCTCGAAAAGGAATTTTGTTGTGCTTTTGTCCTTTCCTTGTTGGAGAACATAAAAGACGATGGCGACTCTTGCTTACCGCGACATTTCGCGAACCAGCTTTAAAAACAGTCAGTTCTATTTCCACTGATCACAGAACTGGCGACTCTGCTGGGGAATCTTAATAAGTGAGGTGTACCTTAGGATTAGACCACTCTTATGTTTTCAATTGCTTGCTTTGATTGCTTTAAAATTGTGGGCTTGTCTTGGAGTTTCATAGATCCTAACCCGGATCTGGGGAATACCCTTTAGGTAGCATAAGCTGTGAGGGACTTGTCCGGCATAGACCGACACGGGTGAAGCAGTGGCTACGTTGGTGTGACACCTTGGTCTGTACCGATATCCCTTGTGTTGCAACGAGCAGAATATGGGTCTTCTGAGGAGTCATTAAGCACCAACCGACCTTAGAACCCTAAATTGACCCAACTTGGCCATAGAACAGTAGCAGTATGCTACACTCATTGAGGCTAAACTCTCGCGATGGTTCTGGCTGCAAGAAAAGATTGCGACGCTGGAGTTATGACCGATTGAGGGTAGTCAGTGATATTGAGATCCTCTAGAACCCGGTTACTATTTTCTAGGACAGGTCTTAACCAACGAAACTGAAAGAGGGTAGTACCCAAACTTCATGCTGGCCTAAACTCTAAGGGCTCTCTGTGTGACTTGTGTGCCTTCAAACTTGAATTACTTGCATGTACTTGTTATCTGACAACACGGGTTCCTTGCAGGTTTTATTTATAGTCCTTAATCTGGACTCATGACAGGGTTCACTTACATCACTCTACGCATAACATAACATCATACCATCATACCATTGCATACATCCTACATAAGGACTAATCCATTTCAAGGATCTCAAGGGTTTGTGATGCAGGTCATGATGAATCAAATGTCTAGCAAGGGGCAAAAGGGATTTATTTTCCTCTAGCCAAGGTTAATGACTTGAGTCAGGGGCTATGACCCACTCGATATGGTGAGCTTTGACTCTTGAAGAAGGACTCTCAACAACATGAAGTTCCTTCAATCAAGCTACCGTATTCAACTTCTAACAAGTTTCTCTGTTTACCCCGCGAGATCCTTGAAGACATTGCATGCATACATACACATCATTGCATAACAGGTACCCTTTTTATAAGTCACTTACCTTCCTTGTTGTTTATTTCAGCAATGGCTTGCCAACAAGACAATCAGGAGCTTCGTACTCAAGAGAATCAGTTCGGGGAAATCCTCCTAAATCTATCCAAGGGGCAGGAAGAGCTGAGAACACTCCTCGTGGGGACTTTGGTCAGGAACAGTCCTGAAGACAGTAAGGATGAACGGCTGAAACATTTGCAAGCTGAAATAGATGCAATGAGGACTCAGACGCTGGGGCAGACGGCCCTTATCCAAGGCTTAGCTCGGGAGCAAGAAGAGTTGAAAGCCATGGTCAACCAGCTTCACCAAGAGAGATAAAACATGAAGCAAACAGTCCAAGTCAGGGACCAGGTCATTGATCAGCTTCCAAGAGGACAAGAGTCTGGTATGGTGAAGAATAGACCTCTCCAAATTGCTACCACTTCACAGGTCCAACCACAACCTCTCCCAGAGCAACGGGTTGATCAGAGTAAGCCCCGAAGGCAATTTACCAAGCTCAACGCGTCGCTGTCTCAAGCTTTACAACACCTGTTGAGGTTAAATTTGGTAACTCTAAGGGCTCCTCCCCGGAATCCCAACATCTCTGCTCATACTTATCATCCCAATAGAAGATGTGCATACCACTCTGATGGTCCGGGACATGACACAAACGACTGCTGGTCTCTGAAGAACAAGATCCAGGACCTGATTGATGAAGGAGCAGTGGAATTCACCCAAGATGGCCAGGCTGAGTTCTTCTACTATCCCTGCAAGACTCACCATTTGAAGTGACAAGTCCTGAGACGAGAAGACCTTTTGTTTATTGGAAGTTTCAAGTTGTATTTTTCTTTGCTTGTTCAAACATTCATTCATGTCAAACTCTTTTACTTTATCAATGCATCGCATATGTCTGTTTTGAATCAATATATTCGTATTCACTATATTCAAACTACTTTCATTTTGTGATGTTCAACGCTCGATTAATAATTCTAAGCCTCTTGAGGGAGGAGGACAAAAACGATACCACGATCTTTACAGTATGCTTTTGAACAGACCCCGATGATGAAGTACAGGCATTGTTTCAAATCCTAAACAGTGGAGTTATAAGGAAGATAATCGCTAGTCAACCCCTTCGAGCCAAAGAAGTAGGAGTTTTTTCTTTTCACAAAAAATTAAAACCCTTAATCATAACCTGGGGCAGGGTAGTTCTCCCAGTTAATCCAAGTGCACAATGAATGACATCAAAGGAGTCCTTCCAAAGAAAAAGACAATGATGGTTCCGAATAATCATAAATACAGCCAGTCATTACAAAAAAAAAACTAAAGCCCAACAAGTCAAAACCTATGAAGGAGACTTACAAAACTGGGACATCCCGCTGACTGTAATCACAAAAGAAACAGGTCAGGCAAAAACAGGGATAACGAAATCAAAAAGAAAGAGGTCCTATAAACCCTCGACAAAAAAAAAAGACTGCCTATTCAAAATAAACTGTCAATATCCGAACCATTACGGGAATATCCGAGCAAAGACTCAAACAAGGTCTGACGCACGATTAACTGAGGTTAGGATTGAAGAACATCACGAAGAGCGGGTGGGTACAAATAAAATTTGAGCCTTTATCCTTTGTTTCTTAAACCGTGAACCAGGCCACATCATAACCCTTAAAAGTCCTAGCCGAAGCATGGGTTAGTTCGAAAGCATACTGTTACAAAGGTATCCTGACTCCTTAGGGCTTGCTGTAAAATCTTGAGTTGACATCACATTTTACAAAATTTGCTTGTTTTACTGAAAAATGCATTTTCAAAAACTTCAAGACAGACATGAGCTTTGCATTTTTAATATAACATTGTTTGCATATGATTATTTGTTTGAACAGCAGAGATATTCGCACGAAGAATTTCTAATGAACAAAAGCTCTTCCAACCAAGGGGCAGACATGATCATTTGTCCATCATCTGGGGCAGTTAAGTCAAGATTCAGAGAATCTCTCAAATGCCAAGTAGCCAGGGGCAAATCTCCGTCTGAGTCACTTGGGGCATTGGACATGAATTCTGGCAACAAGTCTTGCATGATCAAACATCTTCTGGTGATACGGCAACACAATACTACTGACAGTGACAACTCCCGGCACCCTGAGAGCGTGGACATAGTCGAAAAAATACTGCGCATAATCAAAGACCCGCTAGGTTGACACACCTAGGCAAAAATAAGGGCTTCCCGGCGAACCAAAAAGGTTCGGGTAAAAGTAAGGGACGAAAATGAAAAAATCTATACACCCGGCAAGTCGAAAACCTGAAAAGGCGGCTTGGGCAAAAATGGGTATCCCGGTGGACTGAAAACCCAAAAGGGCGGTCCAGGTAAAAATTAGGGATCAAAGCGTACGACTATGTCCCGTCATCTCGTCACTTGCCTACCAGAAGAAGACTTGTCAATCAGCAGTTATCAAGCACCTCCGTAGGCCTTCTTCTCCCGCAGAAACTGGAGCAATAAGAATCGTCTAAAAGGTCTAGCTGCTCTGTCCACCAAGGTACTAAGGTAAGTTCAGCTGAAGAACATGGCCAAGATACCTTCAGCAATACTCTCCCCAAGCAGAGTTGGTCTCCCATCAACCCTAAAAAGGCACAGTATCCCTAGCAAGTCAGCGATACTCTCCCCAAGCAAAGTCAGTCTACTGTCAGCCTTAAAGAAGTTGGGTATCCCCAGAAGATCTCAACATTCCCCAGCAGAGTATGCAGATATTCCTCAGCAAGCATCCCCGGCAGTCTTAATATAAGATTGTTCCCCGGTGGAATACCAGACAACCCAGTGGAATTAATCTCCCCAGTACAGTCCAAAAGTTTCTCCAGGTGAGTTGAATCAATCTCCCCAGTAAGATTCTGGAAGCATATCCCCAGTAGATTCTGAAAGCTTATCCCTGCAGAGTATGAACGCATCTCCCCGGCTCTATTCAAAGGTTATTCCCCACCAGGGTCTAACTGGGTTATCCTCGGCTAATTACTACGAAAAGATCGTCCTCGGCGAAGTTCTTCCGATCCCCCAGCGGAGTTCATCAAATTCCCCAACATAACTTATCAATGGAATCCCCAGCGGAGTTCTCATTAAAATCACAACGAAGCATCTCTTCCCCATAGAGTATTTCCCTGCAGAGTAATCTCTTCAACAAGTTTATTCCCCAACGAAGTCATCTCCTCATACCGATTTATTCTTGCAATCATCACCCCCAACGGAAACGAAGAATTCTACCCTTCAACATCAGCCCAGGATTCAACAAACTCCCGGCAGTCGTCAAGGATTTATTTTCCTAGACGAAAATACATTCGTAAACATCATATTATCATACACCATGACGCATGCATATACGCATCATAACACACAATCTCATTTATTCCTGAAAACATCATAACATCATGCATTTCATACATCATGACATTGCATACAACTAATGTTTTGCCTTTTCAGGAAAAAGGTCAATCCAAAGATGATTACTATCAATTGTCGAAGTTCCAGATTCGATACCTGTATCTAGCCAGGGCATATCTGTGAGTAATTGATTATAGATTCGATACCTGTATCTAGCCAGGGCATGTCTGCATGAAGAGTTTAAAGATTCGATACCTGTATCCAGCCAGGGCATATCTGTAGACGACCAATTCCAGATTCGATACCTGTATCCATTTAGGGCATATCTGTGAGTAATTGATTGTAGATTCGACACCTGTATCTAGCCAGGGCATGTCTGCATGAAGAGTTTAGAGATTCGATACCTGTATCCAACCAGGGCATATCTGTAGACGACCAATTCCAGATTCGATACCTGTATCTAGCCAGGGCATATCTGTGAGTAATTGATTGTAGATTCGACACCTGTATCTAGCCAGGGCATGTCTGCATGAAGAGTTTAGAGATTCGATACCTGTATCCAGCCAGGGCATATCTGTAAACGACTAATTCCAGATTCGACACCTGTATCTAGCCAGGGCACATCTGTGAGTAATTGATCGTAGATTCGATACCTGTATCTAGCCAGGGCATGTCTGCATGAAGAGTTTAGAGATTCGATACCTGTATCCAGCCAAGGCATATCTGTAGACGACCAGTTCCAGATTCGATACCTGTATCTAGCCAGGGCATATCTGTGAGCGATTGATTGTAGATTCGATACCTGTATCTAGCCAGGGCATATCTGCATGAAGAGTTTGAAGATCAACCCCTGTAACAGGCCAGGAAATTATCTTTCTTTCTCAAATATACAAGTTCTCGCTAAGGAATCTCTTACGCGATCAACACCCCTGGATGGCATCTGTAAGCCCATCTCCACAACTATCCATTACATTTCCAAATGGCATCTATAAGCCCATTCCCGACAAAGATTCATTACATCTCCACATGGCATCTGTAACCCATTCCCGACATCACATTGCTGATACTACACTATGCGAGTGCAAATTTCTGGGCACTCTAGTGTTCAATCATCTTCCACCTTCGGATCACGAAAGGCACGCAAGCCAATCTACATCCTCAGGTTTAAGAAGATTGAACAGGGGCAACTGTTGTACCCCAAAATTTGCCCTCCCATATTCTCCAAGATATGTCAAGGGTCACCTTCAAATTGCTCAAGATTTCTCAAGGGTTGCACAGTCAAACCACCTCATAAGCCAGTCAAAATTAGGGTTTTGGTTCTCTCAAGGAAGTTGAGGTTTTCAATGGCTCAATTAAGTCCCATAGGCCTATATGCATTGTCAAGCATCTACATGTCAAGTCTCAAGCCTCACAATGTCAAATTGCACAGTCAAAAGCCTTATTTATTCAACAGTCAACTGTAGGGGCAAAATGGTCATTTTGCAGTCAAAAGTCAAAAATTTTGGTCAACATCTTATTTTAAGCTCACAATCATCATTTGATCAAGTCTTGATCATGATTCCACAAGCATGGCTCAAAAATCATCAAGATGCCAAAAGTTGCTATTTTTGGACAGTAGAAAAGTCAACTGTACATTGACCAAGGCATAACTTTTCATGCTTCATAAGAAAAATCCCATCCAATGCTCATTTTGAAGGGGATGACATTTCCTACAACTCATCTTCACATTCCAAGTCCAAGAAATGCTCTCACAAAAAGTTATCAATTTCTATATTATAGGTCAATTTCAAAAGTCAACAAAAATGCACTTTAAGTCAAAGACCATAACTTGAGATTGGTAAATCCAAATGACATGGGACCAAAGGCATTGGTTAGAGGACTTCAAGGCCTTTCTAAAATGTCCAAGAACATCTTCATAGGATCAAAATTGAGCAAGATATTCATTGGAGAAGTTGGGAAATTTTTGTGAATTTGCAAAAGTCAACTTTGCCCAAAACACATCATTTTTGCTAATGGGCCTCAAATTCCTTCTTGAAACTTTGTCCAAGGCCTATGCACGACCCATTAAGATTAAATTGAATTATTTTCTTATTTTTATTAATTAATTGGATTTTTAATTGATTATTAATTCATTTAATTCATTTAATTGTAGGAAAATACCAAGATATGTTTTTCTCAATCTTTTGTGAAGCAAATGAACTCAAGACAAGCTGGAGATTTCGTGTACACATCAAGGGGACAAAATCTCCCAATTTGGCAAGGTTTTTCAATAAAAAAGATGCAAAAATATTTGATTGAAAATCAAATATACAAATCATAATGCCATGGATTTTTGGACCAAGATTTACCCTAATTCAATTTTACTATATATGCATAACCTAAACCTATTGCTGCACACGTGAGAACTGTTGCACAAAAGCCAGAAGAGCATTGAAAAAATATCAAAGAAACTCAAAACTGTTTTCTCACTTCCAGGCCAATTCAAGGGCTTTTGTGGATTCAAAGACATTGCTGGGAGTTTCCTGGACGATTTGCAATCAGTTTCCAGCTTCATAGCTCCAAGAATCGCCCATAACAGTCTCACGGTTTGATACTTTTGTTCAAAATCGTAACATCCAATTCATGAGCATTTAACGTAATTTTTTGTTTGTTTTGTGTTGTTAGCAATCATAGGAAGCTTTTGGCATAAGTCAATTGGATTAAGATGTCTTAAATCAGAAGTTGCCATGAACGAATTCTAGGTTTTTCGAGCTTCCAGATTAGGGCTTTTCAGCATAGGAAAAATCAAGCCTTCTAAGACCCATGGTTAAACTCGTTGAGACCAGATGAATTCAATGGACATGTCGCGAAAAATTTATGTTTAACGTACGCCTAATCGCTATTTTCTCTTATTGCAGGTTGTGGGGGTTAAAAACCCCCGCTAATTGTTTTTGTTTTACAGGGAATTTGGGGAAGACGAAGGACGTGTTGGCTTGTGATTGGAGCGTTCAAACGAACGCGCGCTTTTTTCTCTTTTCAGCATAATTATTCTTTTCATATATTAATTTCATTATCCATTATATTTACAAATGCGCGCAAACGGTGGAGTGGTAGATGTGCTGTCTATTGATCATTGGGACCTGGGTTCGACTCCCAGGTCCCCCAAAAGCTCCATATTATTTTTTCTAACATGATCTCGTGCAGGCTTCAAAGAATAGGCTCATCATACGCCTTACTCATCCAAACACCATGTGTCCACTATCACCAATTCAAAAGCCATAAGGTGCTGACCATCATGCTCCCCAGTCAAAGCAAGCGTGGGCAATTCCAGAAAGTCAACAGGGCTTGATTCTTCTTGGGCTTCAGATTGCTAACAAAACCTCCAAAAGGGTCCAACACCCCCACTGGTTTCTATTTCTTTTTTTATTTTCTTTCTTTTTATTTTCTTCTAATAATTATTATTACTATTATCTAATTAATTCATAAATTATTTTTCATAATAAAAATCAGAAACTTAAAATATTGTTTATTTTTATTATTTATTATTTTCACTATTAATAATTATTTTTGTAAATAAATGTAAATTAATTAATTTAGTTAAATTAGGTTAACTTTAATTTTTTTTCACAATAAATAAAATAAATTTAGAATTAGGTTTCTTTCTTTTGGAAATTTTAATCTTTCATTTTATTTTCATTAAAACATAAAAAACACAAAAACACTTTTTTCTTGTAATAATTAATTAATTAGTTATTAGGTTTAATATTTTAATTAATTGCAAAAAAGGGACAAATTACTTTCTTTTCTCAAAAAGGGTCAAAACCCTAAGATGTTCCTGATTTAATTTCTTTCGCGCTTTAATTCCTTTTGATTATATTAATGTAACTGTTTCCGAGGATGTAATAGTTAATTAGGGCTTTTATCGCTTTCTTTACTTTCCGTATTTATTTTCCAAACGGGTTATGTTTTTGGCGATGTATAGACCCGCGCCTTGTAATAGCGTAGATTTACCTTTCCGCACTTTATTTCCCGCAAGTTATTAAACTGTTAATTATGCATGACAAGACTTGTATGACAAATAAAATCAATCCATAGTTCACAATGATGCATGTTCAAAGATAATCTTAACTGAATTTGACACACATGCACATGCCACCCCTAGGGTACGCCTCACTTGGTTGCCTCGAAGTGGTCGTCAAGTATAGGGTGTTTTAGAGGTCGCCCTCTTGTCTAAAGATCCAGTTGCCTCGAAACCGTTGCCTCGGATAAAAAAAGGATCTAGGACATTAGGGTTACCGCTAAGGCGTCCTACTATTGCTTTGGTGACCACACATGTCCCTAATAATCGAATTGACCCGAATACCTCCAACGACGGTGCTACCTACTTCTCAATAGTGGGATAGTACTGTCTAAAGGACTCTTACACAGCCTAATTCCTTAGAGTAGGTAGATTTCTCCTGGGTACTTGCTCTTTCAAAAAAAACAAAAACATCTTTTCGCACCTACACTTTCAAAAAGTTTTCAAACAAATATTTCATACACTCTTGAGGACAGATACAAGAGTTACCTAGAAATTTTTTCAAACGAAACTTTTTCAAACCCACATACACTTGAAAAGAAAACAATTTTTGAAAACATAAGAGCAAGTACCTAAGAGCCCGTGGATAACCACGAATAGAAAGGGTGCTAACACCTTCCCTTTCTATAAATCTACCTCCCGAACCGAGAAACATTCTCGAAAAGGAATTTTGCTGTGCTTTTGTCCTTTCCTTGTTGGAGAACATAAAAGACGGTGGAGACTCTTGCTTACCGCGACATTTCGCGAACCAGATTTAAAAACAGTCAGTTCTATTTCCACCGATCACAGTATCGATCAGGACACGATAACTAAAAGGGAGACATCGATCAGAACACGATGGCTAACAGGAATACATCAATCAGGACATGATGATTCACAAGAGAGGTATCGATCAGGACACGATAAACAAAAGGAAGACATCGATCATGACACGATGGCTAACACGATCAAGACACGATAATTCTCAAAAGAGTTATCGATTAGGACACGATAACCAAAAGGAGACATCAATCAGGACACGATGGCTAATAGGAATACATCGATCGGGACACGATGATTCGTAGAAGAGGTATCGATCAGGACACGATTACTAAAAGGAGACATCAATCAGGACACGATGGCTAACAGGAATACATCGATTAGGACACGATGATTCAGAGGAGAGGTATCAATTAGAACACGATAACCAAAAGGAAGACATCGATCTGGACACGATGGCTAACAGGAATACATCGATTGGGACACGATGATTCACAAGGGAGATGTATCGATAAGGACACAATTACCAAAAGGAAGACATCAATCAGGACACGATGGCTAACAGGAATACATCGATCGGGACACGATGATTCGCAAGGGAGAGGTATTAATCAGGACATGATAACCAAAGGAAGACATCAATCAGGACACGATGACTAACAGAAATACATCAATCAGGACACGATGATTCACAAATGGAGGTATCGATCAGGACACGATAACCAAAAGGAAGACATCGATCATGACACGATGGCTAAAAGGAATACATCGATCAGGACACGATGATTCTCAAAGGAGGTATCGATCAGGACACGATAACCAAAAGGAAGACATCAGTCAGGACACGATGGCTAAAAGGAATACATCGATCAGGACACAATGATTCGCAAGGGAGGTATCGATCAGGACACAATAACCAAAAGGAAGACATCGATCATGACACGATGGCTAAAAGGAATACATCGATCAGGACACGATGATTCACAAAGGGAGGTATCGATCAGGACACGATAACTAAAAGGAAGATATTGATCAAGACACGATGGCTAAAAGGAATACATCGATCAGGACACGATTATTCGCAAAGGAGGTATCGATCAGGACACAATAACTAAAAGGGAGACATTGATTAAGACACGACGAATGGTTAGAAATTGACATGACGAGTGTTGGAATGTAGCACGATGCAAACACAAAGGCATAAAAGACTTGTAACGTGGCGTGATGACAATACAAGGAAGAGATTAGACTTGTAACATATCACGATGCCAATACAAGGAAGAGATCAGACTTGTAACGTAGCATGATGCCAATACAAGGGAGAGATCAGACTTATAACGTAGCACAATGCAAATACAAGGAAGAGATCGAACTTGTAACATCGAGTGATGCCAATACAAAGAAGGGATCAGAATTGTAATGTAGCATGATGCCAATACAAGGAATAGATCAGACTTGTAACGTAGCATGATGCCAATACAAGGAATAGATCAGACTTGTAACGTAGCATGATGCCAATACAAGAAAGGTATAACACAGACGAGTGTTTGAATCGATACGGACGGGTATCGAAGAAAGGTTAAACATAGACGAGTGTTTGGGAGACTGACACAGACGAGTGTTTGGAGAACTGACACAGATGAGTGTTCGAATCAATATGGACGAGTATTGAAAGAAGATACGAACAAGTATCAAAGAAAGATTTAACACAGATGAGTGTTTGAAGAACTGACACGGATGAGTGTTTATGAGTAGACGAGTGTATGGAAACCGACATAGACGAGTGTTTGGAGATTAAATTATTTATCAGACGGGAACTGGATACCAAACGAAAATTGGGTTTAGAATGACAAGGTGTATTGATTTAGCTGGGAATTGTGAAGGTGAAAGTCACCAACTGGGGGTTTGGGTGTGATATCCTCTTGTAGGGATGTATTATTGTCCTTGAATGATTCAGGTCTTTCGTGTAATGTACCTAATCTGGCTTATGCTTTGTATGCATGTTTGAATTTATTTTGCCGCAAAGATCCTTTCTGATGGATCGGCTACACGCTTTTGAGGATGCAACATTATGCAATGATAGCTATATGCAATGCAAATAAATAAACTTCATGAGGATAAGCGAAGGCTCGTTGGGAACTATTGATCATCACTAGGGATACTAATACATATTGGTGCTGGAAACTTGCAGTACCAAAGATTGCTGGGGATACTGGTAAGAATTTGCACTAGGGAGCTTAAGATACCGCAGATTATTGATGACTCTGCTGAAGATTGAATTGCTGACGAAGCGAGTTTTCAAGTACATCACTGAATTCTGAATTGTGTTGTTAGGGAAGAGATAATAATCTGGCTCGACTTTCCTACGCCCTGAACCATTGAGAGGATGGTAGAACTGAATATGTCAAAGAATGGATATCAAACACCATGTGAATCTCTCCGAATACATGCCCCAAGTTTATGCCACACTGGGGAATTACCTCTTGAATCACTTGAGGATAAAAGATGGGCAGGGACACCCGTGCATGCCCCAGTTTAACTCTACAAATTCCCTGGTTTAGCTCCACTAGGGATGCAATTGATTAACTCCACTGGGGATGCACTTGATTCAGCTCCGCAAATGCCCTGGTTTAACTTTTAGGGAATGTGTACTTGTACATGCCAGTCAAACGATAACTCCGAACTTTCTGAATTCACTTGGGGAATCAGTTTTGAAATTATCTATAGTAGATGTAGGCAGCTTCATGCATTGGCTAGGTCAGGGTGACCGTTATGACGCTTTTAGCTTGATTTGTTTCGTACAACATAATTGGCTTGAGCAAGTTTGCAAGTACAAATGAGGAATGCCCCTGTCTGCGGGATTTATGAATCTGTGCTGAATAGAAGATCAGAATATTCGTGCCACAATACGATATGAGGTGGCCTGCCCCAATGTCTTGAGTCACGAAAATTAAATACTCTTGATTATAGCTTCTTGGAGAGATTTGTCGAATCTTGACGTGATTGCCCCAGGTTGAATGAATTTTGAATATATTTATCAATGTGATAGCCCCTAATTAAAGGCAACTTGAAGAGATTTATCGACGTGATAGCCTTTGATTGATATTAGCTTGAAGAGATTTACCGACATGATAGCCTCTGATTGATATCTTTGAGGGAATGCCCCAGATTTGGGTGACCTCTGAGAGATCGACTCTCGACTTGATTGCCCCAGATTGGCGGAATCTGCTAACTTCATCCTTGAAGGGTACCCATACTGTGAAGCACCAAGATGTTTTCTTTGGACAGAATCACTGGTTAACATGCCCCTGGATAAGTCATTTCTCTTGTGGCAGCTGACTTTTGCTTCAACAGAGTATTCAAGCCTCTCTTTTCTGACAAGATTGAGCTCTTTACAGATTATTCATTGTCTAAACTTACTTGATGTCAATCAGTTGTTTTGTATGCAGAAGAATGTTTATTATGAGAATGATAATTCTAATGCAACATATATGTAAGTCTTGAAGTTTGAAAAAACTTTGAGTGAAAATGATGTCACAACTCTATTATGAACTAGTCACTAGCTAGAGAGCAACATTTGAAAATTCTTGTTTATGAAAGATAATGCAAGCATACGATGCCAACACAAGTATTCAAACATACCTCTTAGGAGTCAGCTAAACACTCTCTCTTTGTAGCATGCTTTTGAATTGACCCATGCTTCAGTTAGGACTTTGAAAGGGTTGAAATGTGGCCTGGTTCACGGTTTTAGAAAAAAGGATTTAAGGCTTAAAATTATTTGGTGCCCACCCATTCTCCATGATGTTCTCCATTCCTACGTTCAGTTAACCCGATACAAGCATTCATCTCTCGAGAAGAGTTTGCGATGGTTGAGGAACCATTGAGGCCTTTTGGACACAACAATCACTAACTTCTGATTTTGGTGTCTAATCACACGACCATGTTCTTTCGATTGGGATTTTCATTGGTAATCCTTTTCTTGATTTTCCTAGCTTTTGCCTGGACAAATTCTTTTGAATTTCGATTTGGAAGTCCAGCGAGATGCCCTAACTTTTGCCTAAGCGACTTGTTTTCAAGTTTCAACTTAGCGGGAATTTTGTTTCTTTCTTATTCATAATTCCCATTCTGAATAAGTCGTTGATCTTTTCGTTTTTTCTGATTTGTTGGAAGTGACTGTGACTGTCTGAGTTTTTAGTAGATGATGGATAGCCATTGTTGTATCGTCATCTGATCTCGGCTTCTTGATGTGCGACAGACACCCATTGGGATATCGTTAGTTGATGCACGTTGCTGGTAGGTGAGGGTTAACCATTGTGGTTTTGACTTTCCTCAACCTTTTGATGGATAACCATTTTTATATCCTTGGATGCACACTCTTGATGAGTTCTGAACACTTTATCAGATTAAGTGAACACTACCCGCCCCAGGGTTAAAATGAGGGTTTTTTTAAACAGAAAAGAAACCCATACTTCGAAGGCTTAGGGGGGTTAACGAGGGTCTATCTCCCTTATTTATCCGGTGTTTAGGAATAAAAACAAGGCATGTACATCGTCAGGAGGGTCTTACTCAAAAGCATACCAACCAGATATTTTTTGTGTTCTTAGATTATAGTCATCCTCCCTCCAATCTTTACCTAAGCATGAGACTTGGAAACTTGGCATCAATATGCAAGTAAAACTTTTAAAGAGTGATAACAAATGGATGAATAAAAATAAAAGGAACACTTCAAGACAAGCATACCTATTGCATTAAGATTTTCATTCAAAAATAGACAAGTTTCTACATGCAAGCAATGTTTACACAAACAAGCAAGAATGCAAATGAAAATGCAATAAAGAAACCAATGATTTCCATCATTGAGGATACTTGAATCCGTATGGACTTCTTGATTATGACGACTTTCTGCAGCCTCAATGGTTGAATAGGCGATAGAATTCTCCTTCTGATCTGACGTGAACACAACAGTCTTTGAATCGAGCCTGACTCATACCTTGTCTCTGGATGACATACCATCTTCAATCGAATAGCGAGGTGCCCCAGAATATATGCGTAAAAGATTATTTCAGGAGAACGAATGAATGCTTTACCCAGCGAATCGATATAAATTGCACCACCAAGCATATTACGCCACAAAGAAATAATACAGTTCATCTTCTATCAGAATAACAGAGCCATCCACCTGGTGAGAAAGAGTTCGACAGTTGGCGAAATAGGAATTGGACTTTTGAAAGAGACGCCAGACATGCGTTGGGGTTTATACTTCAACCTCTTTACAATTTTAGTATCAAAACTGGGTGCCCCAGAATAGAGGATACATCTAGCATGTGTATCACAATCAGAAGAGATGTTTGTGGAAGGAGGACCCCAAAGATCAGAGCTGGAAAGAACATGATGTACTGCATTAGGCTCGCATCAACATGCTCATCAGGCTTCTTTTGTCTTTGCTTAATAGCTTTTTTCATGAATTTGCTAGGGGAACAAAGACTGGCTTCTGTCAAACAGATCAGGGAACGCAAAACTGTAGAGAGTGCCCCTGATTGAGTAGTCGGATACCCAGGTGTGGTAACCACATCTAACGTTGATCAACAAGAACGAAGCACTGATATAAGATACTACAGTAAA
This sequence comes from Vicia faba, assembly GCA_948472305.1. Lineage (NCBI taxonomy): Eukaryota > Viridiplantae > Streptophyta > Magnoliopsida > Fabales > Fabaceae > Vicia > Vicia faba. Next base: position 267,188,541 of record OX451740.1, read on the forward strand.
TGGGAACCATCTGCTGATAAGATGCTCCAAGAACTCAATATTGTGTAGCACTCCATGGTTGAAAGCAATTCCCAAAAGATGAGGAGGAGAGTGAACCTGTTGCGGCAGTAAGTTTATAGGTCATCATCAGAGCTTCCATGACCTGGTTCATCAGAGTCTTTGATCACTTATCTTCCTTCTTGAAGAATTTCTGACCACGGGCCAAAGTTTGCATGTATACCATAACTAACCCCATCGGGATTTTCACAACGGTCAATCCCTCATGGAGTCATCCCATACTTATTTTTGAACATGTGACAGTAAGAAATCAAGTTGAACTTCTGAGGATAGCACCATGTTTGAATAAGGATCCCTAATCTCCAGGTTCCTATTATGAATGCATGAATATGCATGGGGTGCATGAATGGATGCCATGCCATGTTCTGTCATTTCCAAGGAATTTACATGCTTTGATTTTGATCTTACGCAAGTAAAAGATGGAAAGCTTAAACACAAGACTTGCAAATGTGATTCCTTGGAAATAACAGAACCTGTATGTTAAGCATGTGCCTAACCATGTTATGTATGCAAAGGCATGGGATCAAAGTTCCATTATGATTACTGCATTGTTTCTGAACCATATGAATATTATCAGATCCAGGTATGGCCTAGCTTCCGCATATACAAGAACCAAGTACCATGTAGATCATCAATTGTATGGGATCAAGGCTTCTAGAACGTTAGATATTGTTGAGCACTTTCTGAACATGTAGGGAATACCGGGATCGAAGGCTCGAATGAACCTCCAAGTAAACAAGTTAGGAACTCAGAAAATAAATCTGAGAACCATACGGTCACCAACAGAATATAACATCTGAATATAGTCACTATCTGAATAAGTCACTGACAGAAATCCAGAACATAACCATTAGAACCAATAGTAATCCTCTGTGAGAAACCATGTGAACATAGTCACTATCTGAGCATAGTCGCCATATGAATATAGTCACCATTTGTACCTGTGATAATAATTCCCTCCCCACTCACGGGTGAAGACTAGGTCAGGGTAAGGAAATGGTAACTCAGAATCGAGGGTACTCATGAAAAACTATCACCGTATCACCTACGTGAAAACGATAGCCCCTCATTTATACCTCATCTGAGTGTGGACGACATGGTGGTAGTAGTGAAACCTAAGTCAACTAGCTGTTCATGTTCCACTCTATTCTTAAGGTTCCTATGGTATATAAATCTGGCCTGGGTATTGGGCCTTTTACCTCATAGTAACACCCACCCAATAAGAAATAGATCCAGTATAACAGTAGTATATGAAAAGCTGTAAAATGCCATGCATACATATGCTCAGGTATATACAAAATGAATGAATAAACTGAAAGCATGAAAATAAACACCCAAAGAAAGGAAACAAGAGCTAGGAGCGACTCCGGGATGGACCAACATTTGGTCGACCCTTCCCCAGTGAAGTCGCCGGCTGAAACAACCGGCTGAAAATCATCAAACAATGAAGTCTCCATCGAACGTCTTTTATCCCACATGAAGGGAAAAGTAAACATCAAGAAAACCTGAGAAGGATGAAGTCACGGTCTTGCGACTGAGAGATCGGGTAAGGGATTATGTTATGCGAGGGGAAGGTATTAGCACCACGCACGCCCATAGTACTCTACGATATCCACTATTGTTGTCTATCCTATGGGTGTGTATAAACTATGCTTATTGTTTACTACTGAGAAGAATGCATGCAAAAGAAATGAGAAAAGAATGTAGGGAAAATAAAATTGTACTCGCTTGGGCCCTACCCCAATTCCTAAGTATCCTTTTTGAGAATCAAAGCTACCGTAGTTCGGCTCACATGTTTTTGTTTGTTTTGCGTCTTTTATGGACAATGTTAATTCCGCCTTCTGCTGTAGCTCGACCTTTGGAGACTTATGCATTGGCACAGAAGTAAATTAATCATGTCCTTACCTGAAAAGGGTTTTAGAGAAAAGGTGCTTGGGTACACGAAAGGGTTTGACTTGGTTTGTATTTTGTTACCTTGAAAAAGGGTTTAAGTGTGATTAACATGTTTTTGATTTGCTAAGAAAGGAAGTTAGTTTTAGATGCATGTGCAAAAGGGGAAGAAAAGAGTCTAAGGGAGACTAACCTATTTCTAACCTAATGTTCTCATATGATGGTGGTCCAAAGATTTGGATTAACAAAAGGGAAACGTCTACCTAATGTTAGCATACATGGTTTGCAACCTAAGGTCTAACTTGCATCCGATAGGAGCAAGCACATCCTAAGGGAACATGATATGTACAAGGATAAAGCAAACAAGCTGATAAGCTCAAGAGAGCACACCTAGAGAGATCCTATCTAGGTTAACATGCCAAAGAAAGTCTAACAAAACTACCCTATAGGGAACATGCAATGAGAGCGAAGTCGTGATCTCAATTTCTAAATTGAGTGACTCATCGATCAACAAGAAATAAAGGAAAGCGATAAAATCCTATTGGGAACATGCACTGAGAGCGAAGTCGTGATCTCAATTCCTAAATTGAGTGACTCATCGATCAACAACCAAAGAAACAAACACAAGCACAAAACATATAGCAAATGAAGTGCAGAATGCCTGCTACAGGTTTTTAAACAGCGGCTTCGAGTGCACGCTCTTTATTTCCTACTTCTCATGGTATCTAGAAAGAAATAAAGTGCGAAATGAGATAAAACGAGGTTGTGATGATACCGAATAGAGAAGGCCAGTTTCCTTTTTGAAACCACGCAAGCCATAAGAAAACTCTACCGAGCGCTTCCTCAAATTTCTCTTGATGGAGATTACATTCCTAGTTAGCTTCAAAATTTCTCAAGCCCAAGTCTCTTTTTTATTTCAAAATATCACACAAAATTGGCATCAAAATCTACTAAAAACATGTCTAAGATAACAACAAACAAAATTAATAAAAGAATTAAGATTCTATTCTAATATTTGAGTTTTTATCATGTTTATTGTTCAAAGAAATAACATGTCAAAGTTAATAGAGGAAACAAAAACTAGGTAAAACATTAAAAGAAACTTAATAAGAAATTGAAATAGTGTACGTATTGGACCTAAAAGACAGAGGTGTGTATAGATCAGGCCTGGTGCTAGGACTTGGGCGCTAGGCCCATCTAGCAATATATACAAGCAGATTTTTGTTGTTGTTGCTGCACTCGATTCCCAAAAATCAAATACAATTCGGCCCAGTCCATATTTCACCAATAATTATCAACTTTGTTAAGAAAACTAAAACGGGCCAAGGTGGTTTGGTGAATAATTAGTCTTTTTGGCATAAGACATGCTAGCTAGGTTCCAAAAAATCTTAAACGGCCCCAGCAGACTTTCAAAGCCCAACGACACATACAAGTGGACTTATGAAATTAGGGTTCAGTACTCATGACTCTTCAACTCCCACAGGAACCAATCTCATTCTTCCTATTTTCACACATGTGGCGTTGTTTGGCACGGATAGGGTTAAGGTAGATGTCTCTTCATCTTCCTCAATCAGAAGGCTCTTCTCCTTCAAAGAAAATGGGCCACTGCGATATTATCTTCTTCGACCTCCTTCGATAGATCGCCACAACCTCTCATCTCATACCTCGATGCAACTCCCTCCCTCACCAGCGATTTCCTCTTCTGATCTCCACCTTCGTCTCAAATCAACTCTTCTCTACGGTACCCCTGATTCTTCCCCCAATGATGTGGCGCTCGTCTTCTTCTCTTCCGATTCAACCTTGCCATGAACCGCCACCATCTCAATGTCCCTGTTCGACCTTCAGCTTCCTCTAACCCTTCTCAAATTCAATTTTTGTCTCTGCTTTTACTCTGAATCAATTCAAAAGATGGAACCTAAAGGCTTCGAAGAGGTAGAATGATACTGAAGCGATGTCTTAAGATCCCCGTTCAAGCTTCATCGAATAATTAAAAAAGATGCAATAAAAGGCGAAAGAGATCGAAATCGTACCAACCGGATAAAGTCCAGAGCCTGATGCACGCTGTCGAGGAGAAGGGAATTCTGAACTTAAATCTAGGTATCGCTTCAATCTCATGCTTCTTTGATTTCATTATTTATCTCTTCTCCTTTTTATTTTCATATCATTATGATTTTATGCAATTTGAAGTTTGTTGTGTGATGTGATGACAATTTGACGATTGAATCATGATGATGTTGTTGATGCAGCATTGACGATGAAGATTGATGATATTGTTATAGTAGATTAAAGAATGAAAGACGAAGATGATGAACATTGCGGGAAGATTTCTAAGAGAGTGAAGATTTCCATGGATTGAAGGTTCGGTTCCGAGAAGATGAAGGTTGAAGATGCTTGAAGCGTAGATTTTAGAGAGAGTTTCTTGAGAGGTTTTCTTGGTGAGTTTTGCTACTGATTTTTTCTGTGTGAATCTTCAGAATGTCCATCTGTAACTGAATTTTTCTTCTTCTTCTGTTATGCCTCTCAACTCTCTCCTCTCTTTTCTGTTATAGGTTTTTGTTAGTTTGTTGAGATTTTAGTTAGAAAAGAGGTTAGGGAATTCTATTATGCAGGGTAGTTAGGTTGTTAGTAATTTTGTTGTGACAGTTGGAGCAGTTAGGAAAATGGTTAGAAGCGGTTATGGGTAGTTTTCTGTTTGGACAGTTTTTGGACGTTGGAATTCTGTAATGGAGGTGGTTAAGAAAGTTGGGAATCTGTTAGAAGTTAGTTACATTCTGCTTCTGACTCTGTTTTTGTTAGTTGTATTGTTGTAACTCCTTATTTATTCCTATGCAATTTTCCTTTATTTTGCCTCTGAACTGATATGCTTGCTCAACCCGCTTCTCTCTTATTCTCTTGTCACTTATTTTTGATTTTTTCTGTGGGGATATTTATGCAGGTTTTTGTGATGTTTTCGGACATATTTTGGGCAAGGAAGGCGCGGTATTTGAGGCTTGCATATGAGACATGAAGCTTGGACTTAACATAAAATTAGGATGATAAGATTTGATTTCTTTTGTAAATTTCCCTTTGTAATGTAATATTATAGACTTGTCTTTGAATAATCATGTAACCTCGTATTACAATATAGCTTGTGACGTACTGGATTTGAATTTGTAAGGCACAAGGTTTGTGATCTTTGAGTCATGAATGGAGTTTGCTTGGAATTTGTAGACGAACTTGGGTTATGCCTTGAAATTTTTGTAATCGTGACCAGAACATGTGCTTGAGATTATTGATACCATAAGGAATCCATGGATTAATACCTTGAATCACACTACTTGATATCACTTGGAAATATTACATTCATCACGTGTATAAACCCTTAAATCAACATTCTATGAGAAAATGAAGCCAATACATGCCATACTTGATTAATGAATTTTGGACTTGGATAAGTGGATTTGAAACTTGCATGATGTATTCCCTTACAACATTGAAACTAGTACCAAAGCAAACATTGATCCAATCTTGAACTTGAATGAATACCTCAAATTAATCTTCCATTCTCAATGAAGCCTTATATTCAATTTGATCTTCCAATCTTAAGCAAACTTTCATGACAATCAACAAGTATGTGAAAGAATAATGATGCCTTTATTACAATGAATCCGCAAACTCATCTCTTGCACCATGGCTTGTGTTTCGCAATCCAATTCCACTATATCTCGACTTGATGAGTAACAAGATAGCCAATGCCTTGAATCCTTTGATAAAGGTAGGACTTGGAGCATAGTAGAATACCCTGACATGAAACCCAATGAACCTCAGTTGTTGAACATGAACAAGCTCAAATATGATGAGTAACAAACCCTAGTTCACTTGCTTTTGATGAAATTTGATAATCAAAGTAGCTTGACATGATGGAGTAAACCAAAACCTTAGCTTAAAATTGAAATCTTGATGAAGAATAACAAGTTAAAACCCTAGCATATTTCCTTGCTTGTTAAAGAAGCAACTTGAATCCCTTGGATGAAAATAAGAGCCTCAAAGCCTTAAATAAACCCTAATTCTTCAAGATCCTTGATCCTAGTGCCAAGCCTAGTTGTTAGTGAATGCATGTTGTGTTAAATGACCTACTGATGGGGATATGTACATGAAGAATATGAGATGCGTAAGCTAAATGATTGAATAAAAGGGGTAGGACAAATTTGGGGTATTACAGCGGTGCAACCACTTCTCGCCCTTTTCGGCCTCAAGTGTTACAACAGTGACATACAAGGCCTGGAATGAGATGTTACCATCTGATCTTCATGGTTACCGTACCACAGTGTGCACATCAACAGGGGAAACTCCTTTCTCTTTGGTATACAGTATGGAAGATGTCATACCCATTGAAGTCTAGATCCTTTCCTTGAGAATCATGAAGGATGCACGTTTGAATGAAGACGAATGGGTTCAGACTCGACTTGACCAATTAAACTTGATTGATGAAAAAAGGCTCGCGGCTGTCTGCCATGGTCAAATGTACCAAAAAAGTATGATTAAAGCTTTTAACAAGAAGGTCAGGCGCCAGGTATATCAGGCTGGTGACCTAGTAATCAAGCGTATCATACTGCCGCAAGGTGATCCCAGGGGAAAATGGACTCCCACATACGAAGGGCCATTTGTGATCAAGAACATATTTTCTGGTGGAGCCATGATCTTAACCACTATGGACAGTGACAACCTTCCGCACCCTATAAACACAGACATAGTTAAAAGATACTACACATGAACAAACACCCGCTAGGTTGACTGGCCTAGGAAAAAATAAGAGCATCCCGGTGAACCAAAAGGATTCGCGCAAAAATTAGGGATATACATATGGAAAAAAAATTTACACCCGGTAAGTTGAAAACCTGAAAAGGCGGCTTGGGCAAAAAAGGGTATCCCAGTGGACTGAAAACCCGAAAGAGCGGTCCAGGAAAAAGTTAGGGATTTAAAAGTGTATAACTATGTCCCGTTGGATCACCTTACAGCCAATCTTTGGTAACGACTATCAAGCTCAAATGGTACTAATCAATCCAGTCAGCTTCGGACAAGCAACAAAAGAGATGAGACGCTCAAAGACATAAAGGAAATAGCAGAATGGGAAACTAATGGGATTATTTCACATAGTTGTTTCTCTTTGTATACTATTTTGTATAGTTTTCATTCTTACGATGGTATTCTCTTACTAAGATATCGTCTCCTTGTGCAAAAAACGCGTATTCAAGTTAATACAAAAACTATCTCTTTGAAAGTGCAAAACTATTTGTTTTTATTTTCCTGTTTTATTTGCGAAAACGTACGGTGATTATTTTTGAACATATGCATTTGAATGTAATTACCGTTTACAAATACACGCATAAAAAATAGAAGGACAATTACTAATGGCTTTAAGAGGCAGGACAATGTCTAAAGGCCATCTGCAAATCCCCGCAGATATTTTCTCCAGCAGGTACAAAAGCAGGGGCATCCTACTATAAAGTCACTACCATATCCTTAGCATACAACCTAATGATGTCAGGTGTTATTATATCCCTAGCGGAGCAAAATTTTCCAATTACTTACCCGACATCTCAAATAATTCCTTAGCCTGGTTCACAAGCTTCTTGGATTCCCCAACAAGATTTCATAAAAATCCCCAAGCGGATTACGGAGTTTCCCTTATTCAACAAAGTTTATTTCTTTAACAATGGAAACCCGTCTCTCAGCATTTCAACTTCAAAAAAATTTGAAGACTTACAGTCTTCATCCTCGGCAACAATCAGAGATTTATTTTCCCCAGTTCAACAACACTGCAGTAGAACAACTAATACGTTCATACACGACATTCATACATCATTCTACAAACACCATAGCATATGCAGAGAAAATTCATATATCACAATCTCATTTATTTTAAGAGCATCATTACCTAATGCACTTCATGCATCATGATATTACATACAGTTAATTCTTTACCTTTTCAGGAAAGATCAACAGACGAATATCATCAACAATTTTCAAAAGTTCCAGATTAATTCCTGAAACCAGACAGGGCAACTATTTGTGAACGACTGAGTGTAGATCAATTCCTGAAAAAAGACGGGGCGACTATCTACAAGACTAGGTCATAGATTAATACCTGAAACTAGACAGGATAACTATCTCAACGACCAACAAAAACAAGTTCCAGATTAATACCTGAAACAAGACAAGACAACTATCTGTGAGCGACTAGTTGTAGATTAATACATGAAACCAGACATGACAACTATCTACATGAGCAGATTGAATATTAACTCCCGAAACAAGACATCAAAACTATCTTTCTTTCTCTTAGGTCAGAGATTAATACCTGAAACCAGACATGACAACTATCTCAACGACCAACAAAAACAAGTTCTAGATTAAAACCTGAAACAAGATAGGACAACTATCTGTGATCGACTGATTATATATTAATACCTGAAATCATATAGGACAACTATCTCCATGAGCAAATTGAAGATTAACTCTCGAAACAAGACGGGGAAACTATCTTTCTTTCTCTTAGGTCAGAGATTAATTCCTGAAACCAGACAGGGCAACTATCTCAACAACCAACAAAAACAAGTTCCAAATTAATACTTGAAACAAGACAGGACAACTATCTGTGAGCGACTGATTGTAGATTAATACCTGAAACCAGATAGGATAAGTATCTACATGAGCAGATTGAAGATTAACTCCTGAAACAAGACGGGGAAACTATTTTTCTTTCTCTTAGGTCAGAGATTAATTTCTGAAACCAGACAGGGCAACTATCTCAACGACCAACAAAAGCAATTTCCAAATTAGCACCTAAAACAAGACAGGACAACTATCTGTTAACAGTTGATTATGGATCAATTCCCGAAACAAGACGGGGTGACTATCTACACAACCAGGCGAAGCAATCTTACACGGGTTTCTTCTCTCAATCTCCAAATGTCGTCTTACACTGGCTCATCCTGAAGCAATCTTACACGGATTCCTTCTTGCAATTTTCAGATGCAGTCTAACACAGACTCATCCTGAAGCAGCCCTACACGGGCTCCTTCTCATATATCTCCAGATGAAGTTTAACATGGACTCATCCTGAAGCAGCCCTACACAGACTCCTTCTAATACATTTCCAAATAACAGTTAATTTCATTCTCCTCAGCAAATTATTGTGAAGCCTAGATTTCAACCAGAAAATAACTAACTTTCATCTCTCTAGTCCAGAGATAACTCCTCACTAGAGCCATGGACAACTAAAGCTCATAGACTCTATTACCCATAGAGTTTTCCTCAAGCAAGAGAACAACAGAAATCCACATTCCCCAGTGGAGTCCTCCTCATACATCTGGAACAGGAATCCCCACAAATAGACCTCTTATGAAGTCAGCATCTACTCTAGATGGCATCTTTAAGCTCATCTCTGACAACTCTCAGTCATCTTCTCCAAATGGCATATGTGAGCCCATTCTTGACATCATTAACCAACGGCGTTACTTCATGCGAGTGAAAATTTCTGGGCACTCTAGTGTTCAATCATCTTCCACCTTCAGATCACGAAAGGTAGACAAGCCAATCTAAATCTTCAGGTTTAAGAACATTGAACAGGGGCAGCTGTTGTACCCCAAAATTTACCCTCCTATTATATTCAGAGCATGCTCATTAAGGTCCCCAATTGCTCAAGGTTGACCAAGAAATTATTAGAAAAATTCTCCCCTTAAGCAATGGGTTTCCATCTAAAGTTTCACCTCTCACAAAGAATCTTGGTTTGTAAGAGCTTCAAATTATTTTCATGGCACCATATAGGCCTTAACATAATGGCATAGCTTAAAGAAAGAGAAGAAGTGTGCATGACAAAGTGTAGGTCGAAGTGTGCATGACAAATTGCAAGGATTCTTCAATTCCCTCCATTTCTACTATGACTTGAGTGAATCAATTGATGTACGACCGTAAACTCTCCCTCGCTCCTTGCATGATGCTACTAACGGCGGCTATAGTAACCGGTTGTCTTCTCTGGGTGTTGAAATGTGTTATAAGCCGACTGCAAAAATATATCCATGATTTGATGCAACCATCGGAAAGACTGTTGAACCATAGTCTAGCCGGTCCGAGTAGCATCAACACTAATAATTTTCATTTGAAAGCTTCGTTGACATTGTAGTAGTTGAGTCGTTCGTTGACGAAATGCACATGTTCGCCGGGATATCCTTTCCCAATGTATTCTCCCAATTTGGGAGGCTTTTTCATAGGTTTGTGGATATTGCTTTCCAAGATTCGGGCATATAAAGGATGCTTAGGCTGCACCCGAATTGGTTGATATTCATTATGATCCTAGGATAGAGCATAATTGCCTTGGTCTCCATCCAGACTCATGGGAGGAGAATTATGTTTTCTACCTTTAGAGTGCTCTTTTGAATTCTGGACTTTTCCTTCTTTCATTGTGGAACGACTTCGGCCGTTCGGAACGATTTCTCATAGAGACGACTTCTTGTACTGAATTCGTATGAGGCTAAGTGTGGCGCATGCTTTCTTCCAAACGAAGGAACCTTTCTTCCACTGCTTTGGAGTTTTGTTTTTGAATAATATTCTAAATATCATTAATCAACTCGTTCGCGCCTTGAGAGCCAATATTTTCCTCGAGAATGTTGAAACTGTGTAAGATCTCATGCCATTTCATTAGAAGCTGTTGTACCCCAAATTTGCCCTCTCATATTTTTCCAAGTTTTTTTCTCTTATATAGGTGATTACAAGCACTTTATTAAAGAAAAAAATAATTTTTTTTTGAAGATAAACAAGGAGTCTTCGATTGGCATTTTAACAAAGTCTTTCGATTGGCATGTCAAAGGGTCTTTCGATTGGCATCTGGACAGGCTTCTATTTAGCGCCTAACCTTCTCCAAGCTTACCTCAAATTTCCAAGCTTCGATTGAAGCCTTGGCCTTTTGCTTGTTTGCTGTATACAAGCTTCGACTGGGCATGTGCTTCCTTTGAAACAGCCTCCTTCGATCCAAAAGGGAAGAGCCTCCTGTTAGTGCTCCTTTGATTGCACCATTGGCTTTGCATGCTGGATTGATTCACAATGCAATGGCCACCTGCATGCAGGCTGGATTCTTGCTTCAATTGGGCATTTAATTTATTTGGAGCAAGCTTCATTCCTACTTCGACTAGGAAACTTCTCCCTCTGTGCGTGCCTTTAGCACACAAAGTAAGAATCCCCTGCAAGCTCCCTTCGATCCACCAACAGTGATCTCCTGCATGCTTCCTTTGATCCATAAAATAGTGGGTTCCTGCATGCCATATTCGTTCAGGGAAAAAGGCTTCTTCATGCTTGCTTTGGATTCACAATGGTAAAAACTTCTTTAGACTGGCCTTCGATCCACAAGGAAAAAGGCTTCTTTTGACTGGCCTTTGATTCACAAAGTTCCCACTGGGAAAAAGGACCCTTAGCTTGTCACCAGCGCACGTATGCCTCTTCATGCCTGCCTTGGTTTCACAAGGCAAAGACCCATCAGCTTGCCTTGGTTTCACAAGGCAAAGACCCATTAGCATGCCTTCAATTCATAAGGGAAAAGGCTGCCTCAGACTTGCCTTCGATCCACAAGGCCAAAGCCTCTTTAACTTGCCTCTGTGTTTGCTTTCGACCCACAAGAAAATGACTTCCTCTGGGCTTTCCTCCAATACGCAGGGCAATGGTTTCCCTTCATGCCAACACCCATAAAGTAGTGGTTTTCTTTCATATGTAATTCGATTCATTAAGCAGTTGGCTTCCCTCATGCTAGCTTTGACTCCATCTCGAAAATATTTAACACACAGTTTTCCACATTTTAACACCTAGTACTGGCGCATTCGAAGGATAGGCACATGGTCCATTCGAAGGACATATATTTTCCCCATTCAAAAGACATGTATTGATGGATTTAAAGGGGCATACATGGGTGTTCCATTCGAAGGATTTACTTTGTTGGCCCATTCGAAGGAATGACAAGTGATGTATACAAATGATGCATGGGTTCCCTTCAAGAGAGCACACACGTTGGTTCAAAATAAAGGGTTTTGCTAGCCAAAACGAATGAAAAATATTCAAAGAGGCCCGTTGGCCCAAAATACAATATACTTCCAGTTTTAAGCCAATGTGCACAAGCACATTCATGCCAAAAGAAGCTTTGATTGGCCAGGAAGAGTTTTCGGTTGGGCTAGCTGAATAGGGGTTCAAACGAAGAAGCCCCGTTGATGAGAACATGAGCCAGTCAAAAGGTACACAAATGATCCATTCAAAGGACCCATTCGAAGGCTATACAAGAAGTCCAATCGAAGGGCAGGAATTGGAGGCATTCGAAGGAGTAAAAATGTCCACGTACATTCAAATTTCAAAAAAAGGACAAGATTCCATGTTTTTGGCCAAAGTTATAATATTTTGTTTATGGCTCTTAAAGAACATGATAAAGGTTGTTTAAATCATTGCCTTCTTGTCCCTTCCCTTCTACTCTATATAAGCAGCATGCTTGCAAGCCAAATACAGGCCTACACAACCTAGAGAGAACACTATGAAATTGCAAAAAAAAAATCTTAAAGTTGTCCAATTTGAAACCTCTGACCCAACCAGGTTCAACTCTTTCCAAGTACTCTATCAACATCCCAGGGTTCCTAGGAGCATATACCACCCTCCATTCAAGTTGTCTCATGCCCATAAGTGCTCAATCGAACCTCACCTTTTGGTAAATTTCGTGATTTTAAAACTTTCAAATCATGCCATATGAATCTTTCTTAAGCTTATATTCATGTTATTAATGATGCTTGCTAATGTTCTAACGTGTTTCATGTGGGAGAAAGTGCCAGAATCATAGATCACCATTGTTAAGGCATCTCAAACAGGAATCCTCGAACCTCATGATACAAGAATTTTTAGATCAAATAAAGGCCATCATTTAATTTCTTGGGAAATTTTAAGGGGGGTGGGACATTTTAGTTGCTTTGATATTATGTATTTTTACAGGTTTTGATTTTTAACCTCGCATGAGAAGATGATCGTGACCACCATGGCTGGTGGTTTGACTAATTGTAGATGGTGGTCCAAGCTGGCGTGGCTTCATCCTTGTATCCCATTGGTTAATTCAAAATACCCATTCCCTCTCTTCGCTCCTGATTGGTCCACCAAACATTAGGGTCCCACCTGCGTTCATTTTTTTAAATTTAAAATAATTGTATTTGTGTATAATATATATTTATGGGTGCGTTTAGGCTAACGGAAGTATCACCGTCCCAACGGTAGAGGCAGCGTGTTTAAAGCTTTGTTATGTGTAAGGGCAGGGGTTCAAACCCCGCCTCTTACATATTATTTTTCCATTCTTTCTTTGCATATTTAATACAGCCAGACTATGCACACGCACCATGTAGCATCAGATCTACACCTTTCAATTTCAATGCAGTCAGATCCTAGAGCTTCAACGTGAGATTCACCATGCACCCTTAAGGCTTCTCTTCAATGGATCCCAATACATCCTTTGGGTTCCCTCACCCTTGGGCCTAGCGTTTTTCAAATCAGAACCCCCCATTTAATTTTGCTATCCTGGCCCATTTAATTTTTCTTTATTTTTGTTTTATTATTTATTTCTTTACTTTGTTTATCATTAATCAAATACTAAAAAATCACAAAAAAAACTTAGGACTAATCTTTCTTTAATTAAATAATTAATTTCTTTAATTGATTAATTAATTAAACTTTAACCTTTTTTTAATTTTAAAGTAAAATAGAATTAGGTTTAATTTATATGTTTAAATTATTTTCTTTTTATAACAAAAACAATAAAAAAAACTTATACTATTTTCTTAAAATTAACTTTATTTTCTAAATAGGTTTTAGGGTAATTTTCATTGTTTTCTTAAATCAAAAATCAAAAACAATAAAAAGTTTGTCTTATTTACTTAGAATCACTTTAGGTTTAGACGTATTTTTAACTTTCGCGCGTTATTATTTTCTCGCATTTTTACATTATTGTACCTGTATACTGGATGTATTAGATTAATTAGGACTTTTACCGCTTTCTTTATTTTTCCTTTCCCCCAAGTTTTGTACATTGTAAATATCCCCCTCCCCGAAGTCATGTAATAGCGTAGGGTTATACTTCCCGCATTTTATTTTTTGTATCATATTAACTGTTAGTAATTAGGCATGTATGATAAGACTGAAAAACAAAAGTGTTAGCAAACCTAATGCGCAAGATAAATAACTGAATTAAACACAAACACACATATGCACCTCTAGGGTACCCTACTTCAGTTGCCTTAGGAAATAAAGCAGTCATGTCCCTCGAAACGGGGACGCTTTAGCAAAGACCCGTAAATAAAAAATATCATAGTCCCTCGATGACCCTACAGTTTCCTTTCGGTAAATGATCTAGTCCCTAAGAAAAATTGCTAAAGCGTCTCTGCAAGTTTCCTTCGTGACTGTAACGTCCCTTCGAATGTCCCTCATACATCCAACGATAGAGCTACCTACTCACTAATAGTAGGATAACACTGTCTAAAGGATAGGAGGAAAAGAACTACCTTTTCGAGTACAAAGTAGATAGCTGTTAGAAGTTTGCTCAAAAACATTTTGCACTTACACAAATACTACTTTCCAAAAATAATTTTCAAAAACATTTGCTTTGTTAACACTCTTGAGGACTGATACAAGAGTTAAATGCAAAGCAAATCGCCGCACTAAGGCATTTCAAAACATTTTTTCAAACACACAAAGCACAAAGTACTTTCAAAATGAGCAAACCTCTAAGAGCCCATAGATAACTACAGATGGAAAGGGTGCTAACACCTTCCCTTTCCATAATCTACCCCCCTTACTCAGAATAATATCTAAAAGGTCTGTTTATATTCTTTTCACCCTTTCCTTAATTTGGATAAAAGAAAAGTCGGTGGCGACTCTTGCTTACCGTAACATTTTCAAACAAAAAATGCAAAAACCAGTATATAACAGTCGGTTCTGCCACCGTATCACAAAAGTGGTGTTGAAATCCTGAGCAGATGAAAACAAGACTACATCTCCTCTTTCATTATCACCTCGTCCGGAGAAAGAGAACCCAACTTGGTACAATAGGAGCAAGCATACTGGTTAAAGTGAAGCTTGGACCAATACTTCAGACAGTAGCAAGGAGAATCGACATAGATATAGAATAATAGAATGTGGTAGAGGTGATGGGTTTCACCAATATAGCCAAAAACATCAAAGAATAAATTAAGAGAAGGCTTCTAAGACTTGTACTCAACACACAGTTGAAAGACCCATATATACGCCCACGACCCCAGATGAATCTAGGAAGGAGAAACTCTTAAATGTTTTAGGACGAATACCTCAAATTAAAAAAAAAAAGAGTAGCCAAAGTCATATTCTCGTAAACAAAAACTCGTAGAATGGGACCACTCTGGAACTGGAAGGACTAACCACCCAGAAGGTTCGCCAACCACAATGTCATCATTACTAAGGGGGGCCTTATTGCTCAAACTCGAGGACTCGCTAATTTTCATCTAACCATTCATACTCTGGTGCAACCAGACAATGTTAAAGATTCAAATGTTTCATCATATCAACGTCGTTGGGCTCGTGAACTTCAGTCCGAAGGAGAACCTGAATGAAATCTCTAGCACATTTCTTCCTTTGTAAATTGGGTTGTACCTCCCCTTTCAATAATATAAGAGGGTACATAGGGAACTTTTCGTGATTTATTCTTCCACTGATATTTGATACAAGGGTGTCTAATGACCCATAAGAATAAGTAGTTTCCCCAAATAAGTTCCACACATCCCTTCTGACATAGAGTCATCATATATGGATATAATTTTTGGTTCTACGTGATTCTGAACTTTACACTTCAGAATTGCTCACTAAATCCATCGTGTTACCACTCATCCTAACTAAAAAGTAGGAAATCCTAAAGGGGAGAACTTGAGTTAAAAAGGTACCAGATTAAAAAAGATTGATGAAGCGGGATAAATGAAAAAGTAGAAAACTTGAAGTGAAGCTCAAAATAACTCTTAGTAATATTCTCGGGAAAAAAGGAATGAAAATGTTTCTCTAAAAATGAAACTGGAAACATTTGACCAATTTTAAAGATGAAAGATCAGAGTCTTTCGATGCGGAAGTCTTACAATGAAAAATATAGATTTTAAGCTTGAATTGGAAATTAATCGTGGATACAGTTACACAATTAACAACTACCTCAAATTGATTAGAGATTATATCCAAAGAGCTACAAACTACAATTAATTGACAATTCTCAAATTACACGAGATGTGTTCTTTACAAAGTCCAATTAATATAGGATTCTAACACCACAATTTTCATATTTTAATCAACACTAAGGCACAAATAGGTTTTGATTCTTACAAAACCTAAACTTATGTAAATAATCTCTACCAACAAGAATTAACGATAAATTACACTAAGAAACAATTACTTAAACAAGCAATAACCTACGAAAATCAAAACGGAAGAGAGAGAGAGGAGAGAGAGAGAGAGAGAGAGAGAGAGAGAGAGAGAGAGAGAGAGAGAGAGAGATTACATCGGGGTGTATAATGGTTCGACTCTATCATTCTCGTTGGTGCCTACTCCACTCTCCAATGGTTTCCCATTGAAAATTGTTCTTCCAATATGTTTTGAGAATTATTACCTGAGTTCATACAATCATATAATCCACAACAATGCTGAGAAAATAAGTATCCTATCTGGATCTTAACTTGTTTACAGCCTTTATGTCGAACTTTCTATGAAATCTTTACTCGATTCTTGCTTCTTGAATCTTCCAGGTTCACCAATTTTCTCCAAGTCTTCGTATGTGGCAATCCCATGGATCCCCCTGGTTTCTTAAGAGGTGAATTGTTTGAAGATTGAGAAAAGTTGTTATCTTGTCTGTAGGCTACCACACAACACTACCAAGGTCAGTCTAGAGAGAAAAACCTCCTATTTTATTGGAATTAGTCACCACTAGTAACAACTACCACAACCTTGGAAGCTTACTTAAAATATTTACACATCCTTCAGTGAAATGTTCATTCTTAGACAATTCTTCCTCAATAATTACACATCTTCTCAATCAAGATCTGAATTCAAAATGTGAGGTTGAATATGAAAGAATTTCTTTTACAAGAGATTTGAGTTTTCAAAAATGTAAATCGTTGTTACATAGTTTATTTTGAATAATATGAGATGACAAGGATTTATATATGTTGGAGATTAAGCACAAAAATAGGTGAAAATGGTTGTTTAATTTGAATAAAGATTTGTTTATTTGAGTCAAGTGAACAAGTAGAGCGGAACAAGATCAACATAAAAGAAGTGACTCATTTCTTGTGATTCTAGTCAAATTATAACTATGATTCGAGTCATGAAAGGTCATGATTTGAGTCATGTATAAAGTGTGATTTGAACCAATTTGAACCGGGTCAAATAGGAAAAGTGAGAAACTGTGTGGTTCTAGTCATGTGTAAGTGGTGATTCAAATCAAACAGGGAAGAGGCTAACATGAACTTGTGTGATTTGAATCATGTGCAACTTGTGATTCCAGTTAAAGTGTTATATGATTTGAATCAAGTGAAAGTTCTGATTCGAGTCACCAGTGAAAAGTTCTTCCTGTATTCCATTTATTTGATTTGATTTGAGTCATGATGTATGAGTGATTTGAGTAACACACAATAAAACTCAAATTTTCAAGTTTTTCAAAATAGTTTGACATTCCACTTCTCGCATAACTTAAACCAACATCAAACATGGTTCTTGTTCCATTAACTCAATCAATTGACTTAAAACACAATGAACTTACTTAAATGCAAATACTTGAATTACTCATGTTAAAATAAATGTAGGGATGGAAATGGGTAGGGTCTAGGCAGGGTAGTATAGTACCCGTCCCCATACTCATAATTTGAAAAAATACCCATACCCGTGTAGGCACTAACTTTTGTACATGTACTCGTACCTTATGGGTAACTAATTACCGGTACCCGTTTATCCATATTTCTAATAAAAAATTATCGATCAATTGTAATTTATTATTGCTATTATTGGATACACCGTGGAAAACCCACAAACATGTGTCTAGCCCAAAAGGTACGCTTTATAGCTTCTTTTTTCACTATGGGATAACCTTCAAACATGTATCCAAACATGCACTATGTCATTTAAAGTTTTTAACATTTAAAAATATTCAAGAAAGAAAGTTATTATTGAGTTAAAAAACAAACACTTTTATTAAAATGCATACAAGTTTAATATTGATGTATTTTATAAAATTGATAAGCATACATGTGTGTGTGTGTATATATATATATATATATATATATATATATATATATATATATATATATATATATATATATATATATATATATATATATATATATATATATATATATATAGTGCAGGTATGGGGTGGGGTGGGTACTAAAGTACTCGTACTCATGCCCATACCCGCTTATTTTTGTGGGTAATTGCTTGTATCCATTTTATGTGTTTTTACCGTACCCGTTGTGGGTAATTTTTTAGGGTACCCGCTATAGATGGGTAATTGCTTGTACCCATTCTCATGCTTAATGTATTAAAGACATGCAAATCCAGTCTTCCACTTTTTAATGCTTGGAAAGCTTTCACTTGGAATTGAGTTCACTTTGAGACAAAGCAAATAAATGCCTTTTCTCCCCTTGAAACATTGCACACACACACTAACATAAAATGCATAAAACAATTTTAGACTCGCATTAAAACTTCTTCCCCCTTTGACAAGATCAAAAGGAGATAAATGATAATGAGTTTAAACACCTAATAAGTAGGAACAACAAATAATTCCATATTAACACATGAGCTAAAAATCTAAGAAGAATATACAACTTTAGAGGTCAGATACAAAACACAAAGATAGACATGATATATGCAACAAACACGTAAATAGACATGCAATAACATATCAACACAAAATTAAGTGATCAAAACTGCTATGAATGGAATACCAAATCATGCATAAACAAGTATATGAATGCTCAAATGTACATAATGAACAACACACATGTAAAAAGACTTTAAATGCGAAGGTGAACAAAATTAAGCATGCTAGAGATGAATGAGTGAAATAAAGAATGTAATAATAAAACCAATGGACATATACAAAACAAACATACACACAATAATATAACCATATACAAGAGGTATAAAGACATAGAATGTAGTTGGTGGAACAATTATTTGCTACAAGAGAATGTTAGTGAAAAACAAAGTTCAAATAGCAAAAGAAACTAAACAAAAATCACAATCTATTTAAAATCACGAGGAACATGAGATTATGAATTCCCTAGAACTCTTGTGAAAAGGTTTTTGATAATAATGATTTTGTAAAAATGTCAGCAAACTGATTTTTCGTATCATCGTATTCAAAAACAAAGTCCCCTTTTTGAATATGATCTCTAAGAAAATGGTATTGGATTTATATATGTTTAGTTCGTGAGTGGAGTGCCGGATTCTTAGAGAGGCTTATCATGCTGGTGTTATCACACTTGATTGGAATGCAACCAAGTTTTAAATCATAATCTAGAAATTATTGCTTTATCCATAAGTATTGTGCGCTACAACTACCAACAACTACGTATTCAGTCTCAGCGGTAGAAAGATCAACGCCATGTTGCTTCTTACTATTCTAAGAAACCAAATATTTTCAAAACATGTGACAAGTACCACTATTTATTTTCCTATCTGACTTGCACCCTGCAAAATCTGAATTAGGAAAACCTACAAAGCTACATGCGTTACCCTTAGGAAACCAAAGGTTGTGCTACGAGGTTCCGTTAAGATGTCTCAAAATTATTTTTACGATCTTACACTACTACCAAAAAGGAATTTAACAACAGTTGGGAAAGATATATAACCATGCGGAACCATGCGTTGTTATGTAGTGTGTGGCTGTATATGCGATACTTACAATCACAGTCCTGGGACTGTTGTTGTATTCTAGAAAGCATGTGTCATATCACAATGGTTCGTTAACCCAACCGTTGTAATATAACTAAATATCCCAGGTTCGATTTACAGCATCAACATTTTGTAATTTATATTATTCTGGTCTCCGTTCAATATACAATTATGATTAGGTTTTATAACCGCTGTCAAAACTTCCTTTGTTTTAAATATGCAATTCTCTACTTCTCAAATTATTCCCATTTTTCATCCTGTAACTATTATAACTATATAAGAGAATTTACAACAACCCATATTTACGTCAAACACAATATGTTTAAGACAAAAGTAATATTCACATAATCATATATAGAAAATAAGTCATTAGCACATCCAATAAATCAAATAGCAGGACACTTAAGCATATTATGGATATACGCCCAACATTTACGAAGATCGACAAAGTCCTCAATATGAAAGAGCAAAAAAGTGAATATCATGCATGATAATAATTCAATAGTCAACTTATATATTAATATATGTAAACATATTATGACATATATACCTTATCTTATGAGTCAACAATGCCGGCAAGGACAATGTTTAACATGTGTTGCATGACATAATACCCACACTCGTATTTCTCGGGTTGTTTCCTCGTCTACAAATGAATGTAACAATACAAGAATGTAACCACGCATGAATATAACCACACATGAATGTAAATGAAAGAAACGGGTAACCAGGCCACTTACTTTAGGAGAGATCCATGAGGGATTTATTCTAACATTTTTCATCATATTCCCTTGCTCCATAATATTGTACATTTAATATGAATCAAACATATTACATGCTAAACTACTTACAATATCAAATAAAATGAATTAAACATACACTTATGAATTAATAATCTCTTTCATTTTCTTGTCGAGTAGTTCATGCAAGGAACATATTACCGTTATTGTATTCATCTTAAATGATATTATGATCAATTGCCAATGATCACTGAACAAACACACACACACACATATATATATATATATATATATATATATATATATATATATATATATATATATATATATATATATATATATATATATATATATATATATATATATATATATATATATATATATATATATATATATATATATATATATATATATATTTGCTAAAATAAAACTAAATATAGAATACATAAACATCAATTACAAAAATATGTACGAACAGAGAAATGGTGAGAAGTAACATTCTTTTCCTCCCTCGTTTAACCATTTTTTCAAGTAATCTTGAATGTCTCTTAGTTGATTATACGCACATCGAATAAAAAGCGAATCAAATATTCCATAAATACTCATTTTATTTAACTCTATACAAACATGACGAATGTACCGAAATGGTTAAAGAAAATGAATAAATTAATTGAGGAAATACAAAAAATGATAATATTCTATAATGACATGTGTGATACGGTGGGAGAACTGACTATGGTTTTGCGTTTGTTTTTACAAATGTTTCAGTTGAGCAAGAGTCGCCACCGACTTTTTATTTTATCCTAAGGAAAGGTTTAAAAAGCATAGTAAAAACCTTTGAGATTTTTCTTGGGTTCGGGGAGTAGATTATAGAAAGGGAAGGTATTAGCACCCTTTCTATCCATGGTTATCCATGGGCTCTTAGGTACTTGCTTAGATCAACTTGCCTTGGTTTTCAATTGTTTGAAATGGTGCTTTGTGTGTGGCTTTGAAAATGTTTTGAAAAAGATGCCTTGTCTAGGCTACCCTTGTAACAGTTCTTTACTCGAATGTTTTACAAAAGGTGTTTATCTTTTTGAAAAGATGTTTCAAGGTTTTTTGAAAGTTTGTTTTGAAAGTGTTTGTGAAGTGTGGTTTGAAAAAATAGGCAAGTGTTTTCTTTTGCAAGTTGACAAGTACTTAAGAGCTATCTACCCTAAAGTTCTCAAAGATTTTTGCTATGTTTTAACCCTTTTAACAATTTTGTTCCACCATTGTATTTGGTGGACAATCTTGTGTTAGGATGTGAAAGGGACGGGCGCGGGTCATAATTGCAATGATGCCAAGTATCTTTGGGCAATTGTTCTTTTTAAGGGACTTGATCATTTTTTAGGCAGCTTTCGAAAGCGTCATCGAGGGACTATGATCATTTGAATTGTTTGCTTTGCCCAAAGAGACCTAACATGCAATATGGCCTAATTTTGAAAGGCAACAAGTGGATGTAACCCTAGGGGTGTTAGTGTGCAAGTGTGTTTTATTGCATACAAGAGTTTTTTCTTTGAATTATGTTTTTCTATTTCATTGATTTTATCTTGCCATACACGTCCTAATTACTAGCAATAAGAAGCGGAAATATGAAATCCTACGCTATTACAACAATTAGGGGAGGGGGATACACATTTGTACATGGGGGGTTCAACGAGAAAAATAGACAAAAAAGAAAATAGCAAAAAACAAGATATATAGAGAGAGAGAGAGGGAGCCCGCGCGCTGCTGAGAGGTCATCAGAAGTTTTGACTCAGATCCGCTGCCAGATGATCAACCTCTTGGTTAAACTGTATGAGTCAGAACTTCTGACTCTGGCACCTGCAAAACAGAACCCTGTTAGTGGGGAAATCAGAAGTTTTGACTCCCCTGCGCTGCAAGACAGAAGTTTGTTAGTGGAGAAACCAGAAGTTCTGATTCTGCTGAAAAGGCAATAAATCTCAGAGGTTCTGATATCATTGACAGCAAAACAGGCTTCAGATGTGCTAACGTCAAAGTCAACACTTGGCTTTTCCCGTACTAATCAGAACATCTGCAATTCTGTTGTTATTCCACAAAATAGGAAACATATTTGGAACAGATCCAGCAAATGTAAAAATGTTTCAGAGGTCAAAACCAACAAGGTCACAGGCAAGTCCTATACTGGCTCAGAACGTTCTGAGGTATGAAAATCCTCAGAATATAAACAGCAACAACATGATATTTACATTATGTTTATTTGAGTATGCACAACTGATGATGCTTAGCAGCGTGATGAAGGTCAACAGGTGCTTACCTGGCTGTTGGAAGAGTTTGTGGGAGAAAGCTAGCTTTTGGCTCTGGTGGTATTCTGGACAGATTTTCTTTGAAAAGGGTAGGTAAAGGTGTATACGTACGTAGGGTCAGAAGTTTGGAAAGGGTGTCTTTTGGTTCACAAAGAAAACTGGGTATTTGATGAAGTTTGAAGGTGAGAAACTCAAAGTTATGAAACAAACTAGAGATTTTGGCAGAGTTTCAGAATGCTATGTTGCTAAGAGCTTCTGTTTCTCTCTTAGCAATTTTTCTGTTTCTTTTTTGAACGCCCTTTGCAGTGGACAATGACTCTCTATTTATAGGCAAAGTTCTTGTGGGTGCCTTGAACATTAAAGCGCCAACAGAGTTTGACTTGCTCTTTGACAGAAATTCCTGGGAAGTTGTGATAACAGATAGCCTTCAGCCTAGGCTGCAGCAACAGGCGTAGATTGGGGAGAAGTGACCTCTGAAGTGGGCGGTGGCGCATAGACCTATGCCAGAATCTGCACAAAAGCGTTTTCCAAGCCACACGTGAATGTTCAGGAGTGGTTGGAAGCATTAATGGGCATTAAATGGTGATAAGACCTATCAACATCAATATTCTGGTAATGGAAACCAACGTTGAATCAGCAGCGTAAACCATGCTCTGGCCTTGGCTTCATGTTGTCTTAGTAAGCTCTGGAGATTCTCCTGATTTTCTGATACGTTCCTTGGATTTACTTCTGGACCTCCTGGGCTTAGAGATTCTGTATCAGTGTAGCACCCACTCTTCTGACCTTTTCATCTTCTGAATTCAGCATGTTCTGCAGGAGCCTTCAGACTTTCCTGCTTCTCTTGCATTCCTTTAGCAAATTCTGACTGAGCTTGTATAACTGCTGAAAGGGGCATGTTCTGTCTGAGGCTTTCATACTGAACCACATTTACAACTTCTGATTGAGCTGATGTAGCTGCTGAAAAGCCAACTTCTGACTACGCTGAGCCAAGCTTGCAACTTCTGACCGTTTTTATCTGGAATTGGTCCAGAAGTTCTGAAGCGCTGATTTTTTCTTAAACACTCATTTTTTAGAGAAACGTTCCAAGTACTTAGAATTTGTTTTATCTCAAGATAAAAGCATTGTTTTTGGAGCTCGTGAGATCATCTTGCTCTTGTAAGTGGCTTGCTTGGGCAAAAAAGGATAACTCAGGACTTGGATTTGTTTCAGAGGGACCTTGAAAATCCAAGATGGTTTCCTGAAGAAAGAGAGGGCAAATTTTGGGGTACAATAGTTGCCCCTGTTCAATCTTCTTGAACCTGAAGAGTTAGATTGGCAATCTTGCCTTTCGCGACTCAAAGGTAAAAGGAGATTGGACACTAGAGTGCCCTTATATTTGCACTCGTCAAAGCAATGGATGCGGGAATGGGCTTAGAGATGCCATTTGGAGATGGGCTTAATGATGCCATCGGGAGGAGTGACAGAAACTTGTCGGGGATGGGCTTAAAGATGCCATCTGGAATGAGTATCAGAAAGGTGTCCATGCTTGGGACCATCTCTGAATTAGGGGTCTGAATAAGCAATAGATTGACATCCGTTGTTGGGAGGAATCCGTAAACTGTTTTCGAAAGTTGCATCTGAACAAGCGATAGATTAACATCCGTTGTTGGGAAGAATCCATAAACTGTTTTCAGAAGTCTGGAGAAGAATCTGAATAAGCGATAGGTTAACATCCGTTACTTGGAGAACCCGTGAACTGTTTTCAGAAGTCTTGAGGTTGAATAAGCAATAGAGCAACATCCGTTATTGGGAAGCGTCCGTAAACTGTTTTCAAAAGTTGCATCTGAACAAGTTGGTAGATTAACATCCGTTGTTGGGAAGAATCCATAAACTGTTTTCAGAAGTTGCATCTGAACAAGTTGGTAGATTAACATCCGTTGTTGGGAAGAATCCATAAACTATTTTCAGAAGTCTGGAGAAGAATCTGAACAAGCGATAGGTTAACATCCGTTACTTGGAGAACCCGTGAACTGTTTTCAGAAGTCTTGAGGTTGAATAAGCAATAGAGCAACATCCGTTGTTGGGAAGCGTCCGTAAACTGTTTTCAAAAGTTGCATCTGAACAAGTTGGTAGATTAACATCCGTTGTTGGGAAGAATCCATAAACTGTTTTCAGAAGTTGCATCTGAACAAGTTGGTAGATTAACATCCGTTGTTGGGAAGAATCCATAAACTGTTTTCAGAAGTCTTGAATTTGGAGGAAGAACCGGTGTAGGGTTCCCTGACGATGAGCTCGTGTAAAACTGCATCTGGATAAATCTGGAATAAGCATTATAATGTTGCCGTGTCTGGGTCATATCTGAACTATTCCTGGAAAGAATCTTGGGAGATAATGATTTTAGTCTGTCGACTGGTATTACCTGAAAATGTAAAGAGTTAGTTGTATGCAATGTCATGATGCATGATGCAACGTATGTTATATGATATGAATGTAAATGAATGCGCATGTAAGCTGTTGAGCTATCTTGCAAAGGATAGATGAATCCGAGATAGCTGCAGATAAAAGTATCTTGACTGCTGCTGGGAAGAATAATTCCTGGTTGTTGCTGGAGAATAAAGAGCTTGGGTTGCATACCAATCTTCTGGGGAATTCCTGATGACTTCTACTGGGGAGTTCCAACCTAATAGACTCATGCTGGGGATGTAAGACTGAGAATCTTCAGTTGGTGGGAAGTATCTCTGGCGACTTCACTGGGGAACTCAAGATTTGCCCTCCCAAAACTCTGTGGGGAGAAGGTTCATTAGTCTGGCTCCGCTGGGGATTGATAATTTGAAGCTTTAGCTCGGCTGGGATACTGAAACTTGAACTCTAATGGGAAATGAGTTCTGGAGGATTCTCTGGCTGGGGATAACAAAGATAGGTTCCTCTGGGGGATTGTATTGATAAGTTATGCTGGGGAACTCTGACGAACTCCGCTGGAGGTAGGAAGAATTTTGGCGAGTGCGATCTTCCGTGGCAATAAGCTGAGGATAACCCAGTTATAAGCCCTTGTGAGGAATAACTTCGAATAAAACTCGGGAGAGACGTCCGTACTCTGCAGGGGAGAAGCTTCCAAAATCTACCGGGGATAAGCTTCAAGACTTGCTGGGGGATATGGATTCCAAATCTCCTGGGGGGTTTTCTTTGAAAGGGTATCAAGATATCCAACTGTATCTTCAACCTATCAGTAATCCTCTTTCTTGATTCATAAGGAAATGATTATGTTCAAATGCATATGCCTATTTAACAAAACATTGGACGTTTCTCGAAATAAAACAATTAGTGCAAGAGAAAAAGGAAATGACACAAATTTCTGGGAAGAGTATTTGTATTAACTTTCTCTGAGTATATTTGTACAAAGGAGACAATCATCCTAGTAAGAGAATCTTGTCGTAAATATTGAAAGATTTATACAAAATAAAGATGGCTATGTGAAATAATTCCATGGGATTCCATTCCGCTATAGCCTTCACAACTCTGGATATCTGTCCCTTCAATGCTTCGTCTGCCGATGACTAGATTGATCAGAAGCCTGGAACTGGTTGATGAAGAGATTGTCTTTGAAGTGACCCGACGAGACATAGTCATACGCTTTAATTCCCTAACTTTTGCCTGAATCGCCCTTTCGGGTTTTCGATCCACCGGGAAACCCCTTTTTTCCCAAGCCGCCCTTTCGGGTTTTCAACTTGCCGGGTGTACAGATTTTTTTGTTTTTATCCCTAATTTTTGCCTGAACCGCCCTTTCGGGTTTTCGGTTCACCGGGATGCCCATTTTTTGCCCAAGCCGCCCTTTCGGGTTTTCGACTTGTCGGGTTATTTTATGCGTAGTATCTTTTGACTATGTCCGCGTTCGCAGGGTGCGGCAAATCGTCGCCGTCCATGGTGGTCAGAATCATCGCACCACCAGAAAATATGCTCTTGATCACAAATGGTCCTTCATATGTAGGAGTCCATTTTCCCCTGGGATCACTTTGCGGCAAGATAATCCGCTTGATTACTAGATCTCTGACTTGATACACTTGGCGTTTGACTTTCTTATTGAAGGCCTTGATCATCCGTTTTTGATACGTCTGACCATGGCATATAGCAGCGAGTCGCTTTTCGTCGATTAGGTTGAGTTGATCAAGTCGGGTCTGCATCCAATCATCTTCATTCAACCCTGTGTCCTTCATAATCCTCAGAGAAGGAATCTGCACCTCTATAGGCAGGACAACTTCCATGCCATATACCAAAGAAAATGGGGTTGCCCCGGTTGAAGTACGTGCCGTCGTACGGTATCCATGTAGAGCAAACGGTAACATCTCATGCCAGTTTTTATAAGTGACTGTCATTTTCTGAATGATCTTCTTAATGTTTTTGTTCGCAGCTTCAACAGCACCGTTCATCTTCGGCCGGTAGGGAGATGAATTGTGATGATAAATCTTGAACTGTTCGCACAATGCGGTGATCATCGTGTTATTCAGATTTGTACCGTTGTCTGTGATGATCCTGTCTGGAACACCATACCGGCAGATGAGATTTTGCTTGATAAAGCGGGCAACCACATTTTTAGTAACAGAGGCGAAGGAAGCTGCTTCGACCCATTTGGTGAAATAGTCAATGGCAACCAGGATGAAGCGATGTTCGTTGGAAGCCGTGGGCTTGATTTCTCCAATCATGTCAATGCCCCACATTGTAAATGGCCAAGGAGCAGTCAGAACGTTGAGAGGAACCGGAGGGATGTGAACCTTGTCAGCATAGACTTGACATTTGTGGCAAGTACGGGAATGTTGATGGCAGTCAGCTTCCATGGTAGACCAGTAACAGCCTGCCCTTAGGATCTTCTTAGCCATCGTATGCCCGCTCAAGTGAGTGCCAAATGCGCCGCCGTGTATCTCAGTCATGATCAATTCTGCTTCATCTTTGTCTACACATCGGAGTAATACACAATCATGGCTTCGTTTGTAAAGGATGCTGTTGCTCAGGAAGAATTTGGCCGCAAATTTCCTTAAGAACTTCTTGTCATTTACGGACGCTCCTTCGGGATAATCTCTAGTCTCGAGATACCTTTTGATTTCATGGAACCAAGGTTGTTCCACTGCTTCTTCGGTATTAATCTCGTGACAATGTGCCGGTTCATCCATTCGCTCGATGGTGATTTGGGGAGCCTCGTTATCCCAGTTGAGTTTAAACATGGAGGACATTGTAGCTAGAGCATCTGCTAGCTGATTCTCTTCTCACGGGAAATGCTCGAAGGTAATTTGCTCGAAATGAGGCAACAATGTCTGGACATGTTCTTTGTATGGAATAAGATTACGATGCTTGGTATCCCACTCTCCTTTGATTTGACTGATAACCAAAGCCGAGTCCCCAAATACGATCAAAGATTTGATCCCCAAGTCTATAGCAGCCTTGAGACCAAAAATGCAAGCTTCATACTCAGCCATGTTGTTTGTGCAACTGAAGCAAAGTCGGGCCGTGAAAGGGGTGTGACAACCTTCCAGGGAAATAAGTACTGCACCGATACCGTTTCCAAGTGCATTTGAAGCACCATCAAAGTACAGGGTCCATCGGGATCCCTTTTCGGGTCCGTCATACGGTCTGTTACCTTCTATGTTGTCCAAATTCATGATGTCCTCGTCTGGGAAGTCAAATCTCATGGGTTGATAATCTTCGATAGCTTGATGAGCCAGATGGTCAGCTAGTACACTCCCTTTTATAGCTTTTCGGGTGGTGTACTGGATGTCATACTCAGTTAGGATCATTTGCCATCTAGCTATCCGTCCAGATAAGGCAGGCTTTTCGAAGATATACTTGATAGGATCCATTTTGGAAATCAACAAGGTAGTATGAGTCAACATATACTGTCTTAGTCGGCGAGCAGCCCATACCAAAGCGCAGCAAGTTTTCTCGAGCAGTGAGTAGCGAGTCTCACAGTTGGTAAACGTTTTGCTAAGGTAATAAATAACATGCTCTTTTCGACCAGACTCGTCATGCTGGCCCAAAACACACCCCATTGAGTTATCCAAGACGGTCAGATACATGATCAATGGTCTTCCTTCGACAGGTGGCATCAGAATAGGAGGTTCTAGCAAATACTCCTTGATCTTATCGAAAGCAGCTTGGCAATCGTCGTTCCATTCAACTACCTGATCTTTCTTCAAGAGTTTGAAAATTGGCTCACAGGTAGAAGTCAGATGAGAGATGAATCTGGCAATATAGTTCAAGCGCCCTAAGAACCCTCTAACCTCCTTTTCAGTACGGGGAGCAGGCATCTCTTGTATTGCTTTCACTTTTGCTGGATCGACTTCAATGCCTTTGTTGCTTACAATAAATCCCAGAAGTTTACCAGACCTAACTCCAAAGGTGCACTTACTTGGATTCAGCCTGAGTTTGTATTCTTTCAATCTGGAAAACAGCTTTTCTAGATGTTCAAGGTGCTCCTCCTCTGTTTGTGACCGAGCTATCATATCGTCTACGTAAACCTCAATCTCATGATGTATCATATCATGAAACAAAGCTACCATGGCGCGTTGATAAGTTTCCCCTGCGTTCTTCAGCCCGAACGGCATCACCTTGTAACAGAAAGTGCCCCATTGTGTGACAAAAGTTGTTTTCTCCATATCCTCGGGGGCCATTTTGATTTGATTGTAACCCGAGAATCCATCCATGAAGGAAAACACTTTGTGCTGAGCTGTATTGTCGATCAAAATGTCAATGTGTGGAAGTAGAAAATCATCTTTGGGGCTGGCCCTATTCAAATCCCGGTAGTCCATACACATCCTGACTTTGCCATCTTTCTTAGGTACTTGCACGATGTTAGCGACCCATTGAGGATAGGACGTAACAGCCAGAAAGCCAGCGTCGAATTGCTTCATTACTTCTGCTTTGATCTTTTCAGACATGTCAGGCCTCACTCGGCAGACTTTTTGCTTGATCGGTGGACAATCCTCTCTTGTGGGGAGACGGTGAACCACGATGTCTGTGTCTAAACCTGGCATGTCTTCATAAGACCAAGCGAAGATTTCAACATACTCATTCAACAACTGTATCAGGCGTTCCTTGACACTTGGTTCCAGATTGGCACCCACTTGTACCTCCTTCCGGTCTTCCTCGGTTCCCAAATTGATAGTTTCCAATGACTCTTCGTGAGGTAAGATGGCCCTTTCCTCTTGCTGTAGAAGTCTGGCTAGTTCCTCTGGTACTTCACAACCTTCTTCATCTTCATACTCGGCTTGATTGACCAGATCTCCAGAGTTATTGAAGGATATAGCAGAATAGTTACCCATGGAATCCGGAGTGGATGGGTACCTGCATTTGTGAGTGTGGGTGTGTGTAAGGGATAACCGTCCTTAAACAAAAATGCAAAAGGAAAGAAAATGAACACATCAGTTTATCAAATGAAAAACGTCCAATGAATCATTAAACATGGCATATGGATATGAAAGTAATCAAAACCCTTACAAATGGACCTACATGCCCCGGGTAAGGCATGAGGTAAAAAGATAGTGTACGGATTGTTTGAAGATAAATATTACAGACCAAATAGGAAATGTTTGACAGATAAATTACTGATGAATAAAAGTGATGGGGACAAGATCTTTTGCCTCCCAGTTGCACAATCCTCCTTTGACAGTTGGATAAATCCACTCTTCGATGTTGCTCTCTTTGTCTTCGTCCTCCAAAGCGTTGATTCCATAGGGAGAAATTTTGACTGGCGCTCTCTCAATCTTCGAACGGCGCATAGCTTTCTGGCCCGCGGTAGTGAACCCTAATCCAAATTTGTCGGTCTTATGTGGAATATCAGGCAACTGCCCCCATGCTGAAATCTTCCCCTCCTTTATTGCGGCCCTTGCGTCCTCCAGAGATGCCATCCTGGCCATCTGCCTCGGTGTCTCAGCTGCCAACTTTGCTACTGTTATTTCAGGAAGGACTTCTTCGAAATGCTGAAAAGGCGTCTCAATGAACTCCCCTTCTACCTCCACATACCGGAAAGAGTTCAAGTGGCTAATCATGTACTCCTCTTCGCCATGGACAGTAATGATCTTTCCCTTGACAGGATACTTCAACATCTGATGTAAGGAGGAGGTGACTGCCCCAGCATGATGTATCCAAGGCCTACCCAGCAAGCAAGAGTATGACGGACGGATGTCCATCACATAGAAAGTAGATTTAAACACCTCAGTGCTTATCTTGATGGGAATATCAACCTCCCCATGGATCATTCTCTTCGAACCATCGAAAGCTCTGACAACAATATCACTCGGCTTCAACTCTAACCCTTCACAATCTAGTCGGTCCAAGGCCTACTTAGGCAGTACATTCAGCGACGAACCAGTGTCGACCAAGACATGTGCGAGAGTAGTTCCTCGGCACTCGACTGAAATGTGCAAAGCATCATTGTGGTTTCTATCTTTAGGAGTTAGGTCGGCATCAGAGAAACCTAATCCATTGTTCGCAGTGAGGCTAGCCACGCAATTTTGAAATTGATCCGCAGAGGTTTCCTGGGGCACATGGGCTGCCTTCAGGAATTTTATCAGAGCTTTAGCGTGCGCTTCCGAGCAAAGTAGTAGTGCCAGCATGGAGATCTTTGAGAGGGTTTGCCCCAGCTGTTCTACCACATCGTAGTCACTCCTTTTGATTATCTTCAAGATCTCATCCATTTCCTTCTTGTAGGTTTCCGGGATGACCAAGGGTTGAGCCCTCGTCCTGACGAGCTCATCTTGGATTCCCTTACCTTTATCAGCAGTGGTAGGAGAGACAGTACTAGGAACAACAACATTTTCAATCAAAGGGGGTCTAGCAGAGAGTTTTACTGGTGCAGGGATGACCTTGTCGGCAGATGAGGGTCCAAAGATTGCTCTTGGAGGGGCAATCTCTGGAGAAAATATTCTCCCGCTCCGGGTGATTTTGCTCGTGCCTGCAATGTTACCAATGCTGGCTTCTTCATCATCCGAACTTTCTTCAGTTATTTCGATTTGTTTGATACCATGGTAGTAGACGTCACCGCCATAGTTCCATGGTATTGACTTCTCAGAAACATAAGGGACAGGCCCTGGCATTGTTATCTTCAAAGGAACAGATTTTGTAACTGGTGTAATCTTAACAGGCTTTTTGACGGCCTTGGAAAGATTGGCGTGAATGGTTATGATTGAGACATCTTCAGTATGGGTTGGAACAGCAGAAACTTTTTCAAACAAAATTTGTCGACTAACCATAAGGCCTTGGATGCCTTTTTTCAGTAACGGACAATCAAATGGCAGAGAGTAACAACAATAACAGTCTTCTTCACATCCCGGGAAGATCCCGACCTTTAACAGATTCAACTTGATGGTTAGCAATGGAGTTATCAAATCATTAACATCAGCAACATACAAATCTTCTTCAATGGCATTGACATTTCGGCCGTGCTTCAGCATGGGAGCAGATATCACATTAGGCTTCTCCGGAGCGTCAAACTCCACTTCTTTCGCCTCTATCAGGTCTTGGATTTTATGCTTGAGTGCCCAACAATCATTGGTGTCGTGCCCGACACTGTCAGAATGGTAGGCGCATTTAGCATTAGGATGATAATGCAGAGAAGACGTATTCACATTCTTTGGTGCCTCTTTGATGGTGGCGAGGTTCAACTTTAACAGATGGGGAAGCACTTGCGCTGGAGTCATATTAATGCGGGTGAACTGCCGTTGTGGCCGTTCTACCCGTTGTTGATTTGGTCTGGACTAGTTATAGCGAGGCTGCTCACTTGAAGAGTTTTGAATCATTACAGCCCCCACAGTTGGCCGACGCTCCGTCTTCCCTGCTCTTCTCTGAGAATATACCACAGCCGTTTCCTTCTTAAAAGGTTTCTTCTCAATACTTGCAGCAACACCCTTCTGAATTTTTCCTGACTTGATGCCAGCTTCTATTCTTTCGCCTGTTAAGATCAAGTCGGTAAACCCCGCAGAAGAGTTACCAATCAGATGATTGAAAAATGGCCCAGATAGGGTCCCTAGAAACATATCGACAAGCTCACGGTCGGTTAAAGGAGGCTTCACCCTGCCAGCCAAATCCCTCCATTTTTGTGCATATTCTTTGAATCCCTCGCCTGTTCCTAGCGACATACCCTGAAGTTGGGTACGAGTAGGAGCAAGGTCAGAATTGTACTGGTATTGTTTGTAAAAGGCGGTGGCCAAGTCTTCCCAATTTCGGACGCTGGTTCCTTCTAGCTGATAAAACCACTCCAACTGAGCTCCAGAAAGGCTGTCTTGAAAGAAATGTATCCAAAGGTTTTTATCTGCCGTATAGGGTTGGATCTTTCTCACGTAGGACCTGAGATGCATTTTTGGACAGGACAGCCCATCATACCTCACAAACACTGGCACTTTGAATTTTGGGGGAATCACAATCCCGGCAACCAAACCCAAGTCTTCAAAGTCCAAACCCGGTACTCTTTGTAGCTCCATGGCAGCCAACCTGTCCTCTAAACCCTTATATTTATCATCGGCTGGAGGGTATTGTTGATCAGAATAATCTTCATCCTCTTCATCCTCCTCTTCTCCCACATCGGACTCGGAAGGTACAACAACTCCACCTCCTTTACTGGTTCCTTCATCAGAAATAGGAGGAAACTCAAGCACTCTCCTGGCCTCTACTTCAAATATTCTCCCTAAAGTAGCCACCCCGAGTCTCTTTTTCTTCTTTTTCACTGGGTCTTTGTTCCCTATTTGGGTCTTGAGATCCTCCTGACCCTTAGCCAAGGTCATCAGGAGTTGCTGGAACTGTGCATTTTGAGCTTGTAGGTCTTTGACTGTTTGCTCGAGATCCATCCTGCTGAAATAAACAGCAGACAGATAAGGAAACCTGGCGTGAGACCTGCTTATGCACATGATGAATGGTATGCTTATGTATGCAATGCATTCAAGGATTTAGAACATTCAAAATTGTTGCAGACAAAGAAGAACGCACGTCATCTTAATAAGAAGAAATTTGTTAGTACATAAATGCCCCATGGGCCAAATATTACAAAAATAACTTCTCAAGGTAAAAAGACATTGCGCATCCTCTTTGGTGCGATGTAGGTGTTGAGGGCCTCTTGCTCATGGAGTCGGCGGGTAAGCTCTAGAACTTTCTTCTCACTAGCGTAGAAGCTGGCTTCAAAAGTGTTCCGTTCCTCCTTGAGCTGAATCCAACTTTTCTGCATTTCCTCCCACGATGTAGGCATGTCAGGATATAGGATGGTGTAGGGAACCTCTCCTTCCTTGACGGGCTCTTTAATCACAGGGAGAACATGAGGATAAGGCATCATTAGACTCTGGGCTCGGGCTCGTACCCACTTGAGATAAGGCTCAAGAGGGATGGAATTCTTGTGTCCCAGTGTCTTGCTATCAACCTTGTTGGGCCTTCCCCAAGCTCTGATGAATCTTTGGCGAAGTCCTTGCGCATTGTTGACGAAGTCAAAAACTAGGTCAGGAATCAACATGTCGTGAGGGCCATCCCTTCGTGCATATCCAAATTGTCTCAAAGCTAGGCAAGGGTTGTAGGTGATACCTCCTCTGATTCCAAGTAAAGGAACATTAGGAAACTCTCCGCAACGATCGACGATGATGACATTTTCTATGGACCGAGAACACCAATGTACATCAGAGTGAGTAAGAGTCATCAACCGTTGGGACCACCTTGAGCCTTGGTCATTCTTCAAGACAGATTGTGGAAGGTGCGAAATAAACCACCTTGCAAGGAGAGGAGTACAGCACATGAGAACACCCCTCTTTCTCATTGTTCGTGTGTAAAATGAGTGAAGAATGTCCCCAAGCAATGTTGGTATTGGATTTCTGGACAAGAAGATTTTGACGGCGTTAACATCTACCAATTGGTCAGAATTTGGGAACAAGACCAACCCATAGATAAGGAGTGCCATAATTTCTTCAAAGGCTTGTAGGTCCAATGAATTCCAACATTCTTGTGCCTTCTCAAACAAGAATTTTGCTAAGAAACCTCGGACGCCGCTTCTGGTTTCCCAATGCCCCTTGACGTCGGATGGTTGTAGATGTAATGCTCGAGCAACATCTTCCGGCTTTGGTTCCTTTTCCGTACCGTTGAAGGGTAGTTAATTAAGGATAGGGATTCTTAGGAGTTGAGAAAACTCCTCCAAAGTGGGTACCAACTGATAATCAGGGAAAGTGCAATAGTGGTGAAGAGGGTCAAAGAACTGGAATAGCACTTTCATCATGTCTTCTTCAATGTTGGTGTTGACTAAGCTGAGCAGTCTACCATGTCTTTCACTGAAGGATGAGCTTTCCGGAATTCTTGAGGTGAGCTCCTTGAGTTGAGGAGAGATTCTCACAAGGTTGACTTGGATGGTATTTCTGCGAGGAATTTCCATGACCTACAAAACAAGAACAATGATGAAGATCCAAACCCTTGAAATGGTTAGTGAATGCATATGATGCTTCATGATGTTTATCATGTATGCACAAAACATATGTACAAGCAATTCACACCAAAACCCTAGTTTCAGGCTTGCATGGGGTTTCATAGGTAAGTACCCTCTTGAGTGTAGTTGGCTTAAAAACCTGTCCTATAAATAGTAACCGGGTTCTAAGGAGCTCAATATCATTAGATTATTTTCATTGTTCATTGTTTTGGTTTATCCACTTAACTAGCGACCAAAATATTCCAAGAAAACAACCCTCAATGAGTGTAGTATCGAGTATCTACCAACTTCGGACTGCACCAAAGCCGGTCATCTCACTACCCCTAATAAAAGGCCAAGATGGTCAAGTAAGGTTCTAGGTCATTAGTGCTTGGTGACATCACTCAGCGGCCCCGTACTCTCCTTGATTGAACTCAAGGGTTATCGATACTCACAAATATGTCGCACTAATATAGCTATTGCTTCGACCGTGTCGGTATACCCCGCACAGTTTCCACAATGTATTGCTATCTATGAATGTTTCCCAAAATCTGGGTGTAGGATTGCAAACCCAAACAAGAGAGCCAAAAATATAAAGCAATAAAATCAAACAATTAGTCATGCAAGAGGGTGATCTAAACCCTAAGGTTACTCCACTTTTAAAATATCCCCAGCAGAGTCGCCAGTTCTGTGATACGGTGGGAGAATTGACTATGGTTTTACGTTTGTTTTCGCAAATGTTTCGGTTGAGCAAGAGTCGCCACCGACTTTTTATTTTATCCTAAGGAAAGGTTTAAAAAGCACAGTAAAAACCTTTGAGATTTTTCTTGGGTTCGGGGAGTAGATTATAGAAAGGGAAGGTATTAGCACCCTTTCTATCCATGGTTATCCATGGGCTCTTAGGTACTTGCTTAGATCAACTTCCCTTGGTTTTCAATTGTTTGAAATGGTGCTTTGTGTGTGGCTTTGAAAATGTTTTGAAAAAGATGCCTTGTCTAGGCTACCCTTGTAACAATTCTTTACTCGAATGTTTTACAAAAGGTGTTTATCTTTTTGAAAAGATGTTTCAAGGTTTTTTGAAAGTTTGTTTTGAAAGTGTTTGTGAAGTGTGGTTTGAAAAAATAGGCAAGTATTTTCTTTTGCAAGTTGACAAGTACTTAAGAGCTATCTACCCTAAAGTTCTCAAAGATTTTTGCTATGTTTTAACCCTTTTAACAATTTTGTTCCACCATTGTATTTGGTGGACAATCTTGTGTTAGGATGTGAAAGGAACGGGCGCGGGTCATAATTGCAATGATGCCAAGTATCTTTGGGCAATTGTTCTTTTTAAGGGACTTGATCATTTTTTAGGCAGCTTTCGAAAGAGTCATCGAGGGACTATGATCATTTGAATTGTTTGCTTTGCCCAAAGAGACCTAACATGCAATATGGCCTAATTTTGAAAGGCAACAAGTGGATGTAACCCTAGGGGTGTTAGTGTGCAAGTGTGTTTTATTGCATACAAGAGTTTTTTCTTTGAATTATGTTTTTCTATTTCATTGATTTTATCTTGCCATACACGTCCTAATTACTAGCAATAAGAAGCGGAAATATGAAATCCTATGCTATTACAACAATTAGGGGAGGGGATACACATTTGTACATGGGGGGTTCAACGAGAAAAATAGACAAAAAAGAAAATAGCAAAAAACAAGATATAGAGAGAGAGAGGGAGCCCGCGCGCTGCTGAGAGGTCATCAGAAGTTCTGACTCAGATCCGCTGCCAGATGATCAACCTCTTGGTTAAACTGTATGAGTCAGAACTTCTGACTCTGGCACCTGCAAAACAGAACCCTGTTAGTGGGGAAATCAGAAGTTCTGACTCCCCTGCGCTGCAAGACAGAAGTTTGTTAGTGGAGAAACCAGATGTTCTGATTCTACTGAAAAGGCAATAAATCTCAGAGGTTCTGATATCATTGACAGCAAAACAGGCTTCAGATGTGCTAACGTCAAAGTCAGCACTTGGCTTTTCCCTGTACTAATCAGAACATCTGCAATTCTGTTGTTATTCCACAAAACAGGAAACATATTTGGAACAGATCCAGCAAATGTAAAAATGTTTCAGAGGTCAAAACCAACAAGGTCACAGGCAAGTCCTATACTGGCTCAGAACGTTCTGAGGTATGAAAATCCTCAGAATATAAACAGCAACAACATGATATTTACATTATGTTTATTTGAGTATGCACAGCTGATGATGCTTAGCAGCGTGATGAAGGTCAGTAGGTGCTTACCTGGCTGTTGGAAGAGTTTGTGGGTGAAAGCTAGCTTTTGGCTCTGGTGGTGTTCTGGACAGATTTTCTTTGAAAAAGGTAGGTAAAGGTGTATACGTACGTAGGGTCAGAAGTTTGGAAAGGGTGTCTTTTGGTTCACAAAGAAAACTGGGTATTTGATGAAGTTTTAAGGTGAGAAACTCAAAGTTATGAAACAAACTGGAGATTTTGGCAGAGTTTCAGAATGCTATGTTGCTAAGAGCTTCTGTTTCTCTCTTAGCAATTTTTCTATTTCTTTTTTGAACGCCCTTTGCAGTGGACAATGACTCTCTATTTATAGGCAAAGTTCTTGTGGGTGCCTTGAACATTAAAGCGCCAACAGAGTTTGAATTGCTCTTTGATAGAAATTCCTTGGAAGTTGTGATAACAGATAGCCTTCAGCCCAGGCTGCAGCAACAGGCGTAGATTGGGGAGAAGTGACCTCTGAAGTGGGCGGTGGCGCGTAGACCTATGCCAGAATCTGCACAAAAGCGTTTTCCAAGCCACACGTGAATGTTCAGGAGTGGTTGGAAGCATTAATGGGCATTAAATGGTGATAAGACCTATCAACACCAATATTCTGGTAATGGAAACCAACGTTGAATCAGCAGCGTAAACCATGCTCTGGCCTTGGCTTCCTGTTGTCTTAGTAAGCTCTGGAGATTCTCCTGATTTTCTGATACGTTCCTTGGATTTACTTCTGGACCTCTTGGGCTTAGAGATTCTGTATCAGTGTAGCACCCACTCTTCTGACCTTTTCATCTTCTGAATTCAGCATGTTCTGCAGGAGCCTTCAGACTTTCCTGCTTCTCTTGTATTCCTTTAGCAAATTCTGACTGAGCTTGTATAAATGCTGAAAGGGGCATGTTCTGTCTGAGGCTTTCATACTGAACCACGTTTACAACTTCTGATTGAGCTGATGTAGCTGCTGAAAAGCCAACTTCTGACTACGCTGAGCCAAGCTTGCAACTTCTGACCGTTTTTATCTGGAATTGGTCCAGAAGTTCTAAAGCGCTGATTTTTTCTTAAACACTCATTTTTTAGAGAAACGTTCCAAGTACTTAGAATTTGATTTTTCTCAAGATAAAAGCGTTGTTTTTGGAGCTCGTGAGATCATCTTGCTCTTGTAAGTGGCTTGCTTGGGCAAAAAAGGATAACTCAGGACTTGGATTTGTTTCAGAGGGACCTTGAAAATCCAAGATGGTTTCCTGAAGAAAGAGAGGGCAAATTTTGGGGTACAACAACATGTATATTTAATTATATACTTACATTTACCAAACTTGCAATATCCTTATGTCCAGCCACTTATATCCACCTAAAAATCCCTTATATCTCCAGGATTGTAAAAGAATAACTCTAAACAACAATGTTCTATAGGGAGAAGTTATGCATCATTTGTCGCTGCAATGTTCAAGTATAACATGGTGATTTCATTTGAGTTAGGGTCCAATAACTCATTGTGCTTAGCTAGAGGGTGGGGGGGGGGGGGGGGGGTGAACAATTACTTCCTTTTGTAGAAGCACGACGTACAAAACTTCTACTTGGAGTTTAATCACGAACATGATCATCATCACCATCAATATAATGTTGATTTCATTTGTACGTTGTTCGAGGTTTTCACTTAATCTCTACATCATAATATTCAGTTAGAACAAAAATAAGCATAATATATATCATACATTTCCGATAAAACACTAAAATCTGAAGTAAAACACATATCGAATATAACTTTTGAAACCTTCCCATATCTTTCTCCCTTTTTTTCCCTCTCCTCGTCTAACATCCTCCTTTGTTCTTCTAATTGCTTCTCAAAATTTTCAATATTTTGTCTTTGTGCATTCAATTCCGAGCCTTCGGTACTCTTTTTTAGACCCAAAGAATAACCTCAAGCCAACACCTTCTCCTACACCACGGACACGCACACCATTCTCATCTATTCCGATTGCTTCTACTAATATGTCATGTCGTGCTTCTGGAACAAATGCGCCTTCACGAGTCCCCTCAACCAACCCATTCTACACAACATGGAAAACTTATGTATATTATTACTAACGCATTTAAATAACAAATAACATAAGCAAAACAAATCATACTTACAATTTTCTCGGCAAGTACTCTTGTCACCTCAGAGGTGTACTCTCAATTTGGTCTTAATTGAGCCCTCTTCCATTTCTCATGTTTTTACGGTGGGGATGGGATGCGATCATCTCCTGTTTGTGGTTGTTTTTCAAGCATGCTTCTTTTCTCAAGTTTCCTGTAACCCCTACGAGAAAATCTATGGGGTACATGTTCTTTGCCTTGTTAGATATTCCTAATCGCTTCTAAGATGTTATTAACATAGTGAAAAATATATATGATTAGTATTAACTCATTAGCATAACATTATCAGTTAAATAAGACTAGTACTAACCTTGAATTCCTCAGAACGACGTATCTTTGCAAGCTTTTTCCATTTATTATTTTATATAAAACTATATCTCTTCCATGGAAGATTAAGATCGCTCTTAGGCTTCCTAATATAGTCAGTCATGAGTTGTGACTTAAATCCCCCCTAATGAGTACTAACATAAGAGATCCACTTTTTT
Source organism: Vicia faba (assembly GCA_948472305.1). Classification (NCBI taxonomy): domain Eukaryota; kingdom Viridiplantae; phylum Streptophyta; class Magnoliopsida; order Fabales; family Fabaceae; genus Vicia; species Vicia faba. The sequence goes on from OX451740.1 coordinate 267,228,732, forward strand.
TTCAACTTTCAGTCATCGGTAAATTCAAAATTCAACTACATTTAAATCAATGTATTAGAAATTATTGATAGTGATATCTAATATATGAAAATTTTAGTATGTAATACCTTAACGTTTGTCCATATGCTTTCTTTGACTTACTCATCCACTTTTTTCCAATCATCTATCAAAGTACTTCCTTTACTCCATCCAAGAAACACAACATAACTCTTAAAAGTAGAGTATTATTCACAATTAACTACTCTGTAGAACGAATCAAATTCGATCAAAGTTTTTCACCTGATGAGTTACAACTCGAATGAGATTAAAACATAATTTAAGAGAATCTGAATCATGTTTTATCCATTCCAACTCAATGAACATACAACATTCTTTACTCTCATGTTTGGGCAGCAAGCAATGTTTTACCACTCAAATGCAACCTAAATATCTTTCGGTAAAATCTACCAACAAATAAACATTTCTACATAACTATGTAGCTTTGAGTTTCACATTGCACATGGGGTTACATAGGAGAAATATTTTCAGCCTTATCAAGCACCATAATAAAAAATCTAAAAAAATCTATTTGTTCTTGCCCAGAACTACGTAGCATTGAGTTTTCTATCGTATCTGGGGATACGTAGGAGCGAGATCCAACGTCTCGTCAAGCACCCTAATAAAAACATGTTTTCTCCTTTATTTCCTTTTTTAAATACCTTGCAATAATTAGAAGAAATCAAAATACCTTACGCTAACACTCTTATTCACAAATCTAACTAAACCGTTCATGTTGAGTACAACAGATATGTGGGGTGCAACTACCTTCCCCGCACATAATTGAATCTTGAACTTGAATTTGGTTGTGATGACCATATTTTTGTTCTTTAATGGTTTTATCGATGTTTTCATTTAAAAATAAACTTCGGTGGCGACTTCATTAATTTTCGAGCGTTCATTTTCTCAGGTATTTTTCGCGCCGTGATAAGCGCTCATACCAAGCTCTTGGAACTTTTTTGAGACCATAGAGTGATATTTTTTTAAAAACATATTTAGGATTTTCATTATCCACAAAACCAAGAGTTTAAGAGACATAGACTTCTTCGTTTATCTAGCTGTTAAGAAAATCATATTTAACATCGATTTGATAAAACTTAAAATTCAAGCAACAACTGAATGTAAAAAGATGTTTAATAACTTCTAGACAAGATACATGAGCATAAGTATTCTCCTAATCTATTCCTTCATCTTGATTATATCCTTTTGCAACTAGCCTTGCTTTATTTCTAGTCATTACACCATTTTTCATCAATTTTGTTCCCAAATACCCATCTAGTACCAATGACAGTTTTATCTGTTGGACTTGAGACTTCACACACAAGCGAGGGGTAAATTTTGTGGTTTTGAAAAAAGTGATATTGAAAATATTTGGAAATAAAGTCGGTGTTTAAAACATTTTAAAAAACTTAGTAGCAGAAAATAAAAAGCAGAAATTCAATTGCAGGAATTAAAAGAGGTAAGGGAAAAAAGAACACCAAGATCTATAGAGGTTGGTTCAAATTAAAATTAACTACTCATCTCCCCAAAAATTTATCTTTAGAGTTTCTAATAGACATTGATAACTTTTAGCACGATCCCCATTATACAAGAAAATAATGGTTGGTCACCAACCAAATAATACAAGATGATGGATGTGAGAGTTTGTGTCTTTTCTTTTAAATAAAGTTAGGAGTGAAGTGGCCAATCTTCCTTACCAATGGTGAATTGAAGCGGTTAGTCCTCTTTCCTCAAACAAGAACCTTGGGGATGTTATTCTTCAAGCTTCTTAAATCTTGAGCTTAAAACCTTGGTTTTACATGAGATAACCAATAACCTGTGAGATTTTAACACCAATTTGATATAGAACCTATGAATATTTTAAATACCATGCCGAGATTTAACCTATATTAGTTTTAATACCGGATTGACCAAGAACCTATAAGATTTTCACAGGTTGATCTCCAACCTAAACTAGGGTTTGATCACACATTCCCAAACAATAGTTTTAATGGGTTTAGCTTATAACCTAAACAAATCCCTAAATAGACAGTATTCAACCAAGGTGTATACAAAATATTCCCTTTGTGAATTTACACTTCTACCCTTTCTAGATTACAAATTTTTCTATCTCACAAAAGAACTTTTCTCACAAGAGCACTTAGGCTAAAACATTAGTGAGAGGAAGTTAAAGAAAAGTTTAGAGAGAGAGAGAGAGAGTGTGAGAGTTGAAAGTGTTAAAACACAGTTTTGGATGAAATGAGATGAGAAAAGGGGCCTCTATTTATAGGATAGAGGTTAGATCTAAATGGAATTTCAAATTAATGTAGTTTATGATAATCTAATCGATCAATACCTTTTCACAATTGATTAGATGTTTGAAAAATAATCATTTGTAAGTTTATAAAAGCAAGAAAAAGATATATATCCATTGCACATCATTAAGGAGTTGTTCTAATCATTTAGGGCTCAAATTTGAAATGATATAACCGACCAGATAAAATGTCTAATCGATTAGATAAGTTAAAATCTGGCCTCTTGCAATTTTGACAGTTCCTAATTCATCTGACACAACTTCAAGATGTTTTTGAAGGTATTTTCTTTGGTAAAAACATTTTAGTGAGTGTGTGCTTTAACCACACACTTGTATGATAAATCCCTTATATTTTACAAATAGGTTCACTCACTACTAAATTTGGAGGTACCGCAGTACTTCAAGACTTAGCTAAAAACTTTCTCTTTTTTGGACACTTACTTGAGTAGCTTGAGATAAGGCTTTAGGTTGCATTCCATTTTATTGCCATCATTAGATATTCAAGTTCATCAAACTCTATTGATAAGGTTTGTATCTTTATCCACTTAAGATTTTGTGCTTGACTTATCATAAGACATTAGTTGTCATCATCAAAAGTTGACGTCCTTGTTAAAAGCATATCATCTTCAAAATAAGGTTTCACATTATCAACTTGATAAAGAATAAGGTCATAAAGTTTGGTTCGTTTAAATTGGATAAGTCTTTCTTGCATAAAAAGTAACCATCATTCGTCAAGTAAATCATTAGATATCGTTTTAGGTTCAATTTGATTGATGAAAGCATAATACTTATAGAAATTGTTATCTTGATATCTAGTACTTACACCTCTTTTGATATCTCCTAGTATTTGATCCAACTGATGATATTTTGCAACCTTCCAGTCTTGAGGAAACTGATTTGAGTTCTCTTTTTTGTATTACTCATGTGAGATTTGCTCTTTAATTTCATTAATGTCCTCATCCTTTATTGGAGGAGGATGCTCTTTGGGACTTTTGTCGTTGATCAAATTCTACGTTATCACACCTAAAGTATCAAAACAAATACTTTTCCCCATCTTTTAGAGTAAGAATTCATCAAATTCAACATGAATAGATTATTCAACCAATAATGTTCTATGATTGTAAAGTCTATATGATTTACTTGAATATGATTACCCTAGGAATGTTCCTTCATCAGATTTTGCATCAAATTTACCAAGATTGTCCTTTTCGTTATTTAAAATGAATCTTTTGCAAACAAAAATAAGAAAGTAAGAAATGTTTGATTTCCTACCTTTAAGTAAATCATAAATTTTCTTCTTTAGGATTGGTCGAATGACCATCCTATTTAAGACATGGCATGCAATATTAATCGTATCCATCAAAAATTACTTAGGCAAGCTTATTTATCTTATCATGGTCCGAGCCAATTCTTCTAAAACACACTTTTTATGCTCAACAACACCATTTTGTTGTTGAGTTATCTGACTTGAAAATTTATGAGAAATCATGTTTTCGTTACAAAAGTTTTAAAATAGATGATTTATTATAAGTGCAACTTCACCATTAGATGTTTTGCATGATGTAAAAACTAGGAAAACTTAGCATTTATGTATATTGGACGATATATTTGTGTTGTTTGGTGCACCCTTGCATTAGAGGTCTGAGGAAGCATTTGAAACAAGTTTGAAAATGGTCAAAAATATGAAAATTTAGTTTCTGTATAAAAAAAGCAGATTTTCAGGTCGACGCATCCTTTCTATGTTCTGGCACATAAGCCTTATATGCTGACATAAGTTGTAGCTTATATTTCTATGTTATGGCACATCCGAGTTTCGTACTAGAACATGTACTGCATTTTTAAAGCATGTAGCTTCTATTTCTATGTGTTGGCACATAAGCCTTTTTCGTGTCGGCACATGCTGTAGCTTCTGTTTCTATGTGATGGAACATCCTAGTTTCATGTTGACACGTGTACTGTATTTTTAAATCACGTAGCTTATGTTTCTATGTGTTGGAACATAAGCCCTTTTCGGCCTGGCACATGCTATAATATTGTTGGAAAATTGTATTATTTTTCAATTTCTAAGCCTGTTTTACCACTGACTTCCATACCTATAAATACTTCATACATGCATCATTTTTATCTTGATGAAACTATAAACACTTACCACCATTGCTCTTAATTTTTAACCTCTAACCTATGTATACAAACTAACAAATTACACATAATCATTCTTTGTTGGGGTTCCATCTAGACGAGGTTGATAACATCCAATTAGGTTGGTGAGCATGGCCGAACCGAGAATATTGGGTTGAGAATATGGGGGGTTTCATTCGGAAAAACCTAGGGTTTATCCTCCAAGATCTTTGGTAGATTCATGCGTTTTATTCAAGACTTTTCAATTGTGGATTCGGCCGAGTGAAATCTTTGAAGATTGGAGATCTTGCAAGGGAGTAACGCGAGATTGAGAATCGTATTGGAAGTTCTTGTGGTTAATAGTTGCAATTAAATTCGCTCGAGTGGTGAATAAATTGGATCTATTGTGTATTGGTATTGTTAAATATTAAAATAAGAGAAGTGGTTGAATCAATATCAAATGGTTAGAGTTTGTAGGGTTGCTCTTGTAACATTTCTCTTGTAATCAACTTATTTGCAAAGTAAGAAATTTATCTCAATTCCAAAATGAAATTGGGGGAGGCGTAGCCATAGTGAGGACAATTGGTGAACTTCCTAGACAAATCCTTATGTCATTTTCTCTCTCTCTCTCTCTCTCTCTCTCTCTCTCATTTACTTTCTATATGCAATTTGTTGAACTTGGTGTTTGATTTATCAATTCGTACAGAGTTGTCTTTTATTGTTGAAGTTTAAATTGCTTTGTTGATATCCTTATAATCACTTTGATTGTAAGTTCTACTTTCATATCAACAAATCTCAAAAGAAATTTTTGAAAAATTGATTGCGTGCCAAGTGTTTGATAAATTGTCTAGTTCTGATTTTTAATAGAAATTGCATTGGAAATAAGTTGCTGAAGTGATTTGTTGGTAATGATTAATTGTGAAACTGTTGTGTTAATTGTTTGTATCATTTTTATTCAATTTGGTTCTCGCATATCCAATTTTCCAATAACTAGGTTCATTTAGACGACTTTTCTATCTAGGCCAAAAACCTTATATGTAAAATAAAATTTTAAATACCTATTTTTGAAAGGTAATTTTACTTGGGTATCTACTCACCCCCCTCTAGATAAGTCGTCTAATATTTACGAACTGACCACCATGATCACTACGAAGTGTGATAATTTTCAAATTAACAAGATTTTGGACAAGCTTAGCAAAATTAATTAAAGCCTTAAAAGTTTCATCCTTATAGGTTATAAACAAAGTCCAAGTGAAACTACAATAGTCATACACAATTACAAACCTGTAATAACTACCTCATAAACTTCTTGTCCTCAAAGGGTCAAACAAGTCTAGATGGAGAAGCTCAACGTGTTTTGATGTTGAAACAACCTTTTTTTATTTAAATGAAACTATTGTTTGCTTTCCCATTTGGTAAACATCACATAGTTTGTCCTTTGAAAATTTAATTTTTGGAAGACCAATTACTAGATTCTTGTATCCTATTGGATTAAGTCAAAATTCACGTTACTTAAACACATATACCATAACCAATAATCTTCACTCTTGGTGACTAAGCATTTATCTTCATACATCAAAACACCTTCCAAATCAAGCATATAGATATTAACATCTCTATAACCCTTAAATACAAGGTCTTTATTTTCCTTATGCTTAATTAAGTAACTTATTGTATCAAAAATCACTGAGTACCCTTTGTTGCATAATTGACTAATTCTAAGTAAGTTGTGTTTAAGCCATTTAAATAAAAGAACACCTTCTATGGTGATTACAGAGGGATGTCCCAGAACACCTTCTTCTAAATTTGGTTCTCTTATGTTGTCCCCATACGTGATGTGACCTCTTTTTTTATCATCGAACTTTATGAACATTGAAGCATCTCCATCATGTGTATTGAGCATCTACTATCTAGGAACCATAATCTTTTCACGAAGGTAAGACTTTCCCGTAGACAATCAAATAGGAAATTTAGGCACCCAACTACTGGGTCCTTTGGGGTTAGTTAAGGAACACTTAGATATTCATGTCATTTTACCTTTAGGAACTTGAAAATCCTAATATAACAAAGAGGCCTAATGTTACCTTTATCATCACAATAATGACATACAACTTTAGATGATATACTTTTCTATTTATTCTAGTAACGTGAGGGTTTTCATTTAAAACGACCCCTCTATCACTTGATAAAGTAGAACTAGTAGTAGATAGTGAAATATAATTTGTTAATTTTCCTTTGAGATTTTCAATTTCAAGTTTTAAAGTTGGACATGTAACACACTCTATTTTTCTACCTTTTCAACTAAAGTGTTAAAAACATTAAAATGCTCATCAACTAAAAATGCATGTGCTTCCTTTAACGAATACAAAGAGCTATTAAGATCATTAATCTCTTATTCAAGTTTTAAAATAGTTTTATTTTGGAGAGAAATTCTCTTAAAAACGTCTATCAAATCCACATACATTTCATTAAAATCTTTCGATAATTCTCTATATAAAAGTTTATCTTCAGGATCAGAAGTGTATACCTGTGAGTCTTCACTTTTATTTCATGCCATTAAACATAGGTTAACATATTAATTATCAGAGCTTGAGTAGGAATTTGAGGAGGAGCTCTCATCCTATTCTTCCCATATGATATAGGCTCTACAAACTTTGGTGCTTCTTCACTTCATCTTGTAGAATTCCTTATCCTTCTTTTTATGATGCTTAATGAGGCTTGGATAAGAAGTTCTATAATGTCCCAATTTTCCACACGGATAACATGTGATGTCTTCATCCTTTTTCTTATGTTCTTTTTTAGGAGGATGTGACTTTTTTAATTTACTAAGCATTTTTCGAAATTCTTGAGATTGTTTCTTTTCAAGAATCAATTATAACGTTTAACGAATAACCCTATCTCCTATTCCTTCGGAGATTCTTCATCAGAATCATCACTTTCTTCCTTTGATTTCTTTGCCTTAGATAATGATGCTTTCAAAGAAAGATACGATTTCTATTCTTTACCTTTCTCTTTATTTTTCGACTTCACTTTGCTATCTGCGAGTCATTTCATCTCATTTTCACGTTCAATAAGTTTCCCAAACAAATTTATGATATCCAATGTATTAAGATCGTTAGATTCTTTTATGGAGGTAACCTTCGATTTCCATTCCCTGCAAATTAACCTTAATATTTTTTAGCACAATCTTTATTAGAAACATACTTTCCTAAGTTCTTTAGTTTGTTGATTAAGTGAAGGAAATGAGTTTGCATGGATTCCATGAATTCTCCGGGTTACATACAAAAAAGTTTAAACTTCTCAACTAACATGTTGATCTTATAATCCTTGATATCTTCAATTCCCTTATAAAGGGTTTGAAGAGCGTCCCACATATCTTTTATTCTCTTATGATGTGAAATATAGTAGAATAATTTCATGCTTAAATCTAATATAAATATATTCCTCACTTTCAAGTCATATGAAGCCTTTTTGGTTTCATCATCTGACCAATTTTTTAGGTGTTTAGTAGAGTTATCGGCCTCGCTTCTAGGGATGAAAGGTTTGTTGATAAAATCTACCCATAGGTTTTTGTCAATTGATAGTAAATGTAGATACGTGTTTTCTTTCTAATAAGCATAATTCTAACCTTTAAAAATTGGTGCTCTATTATACACTCCCCTTGGATTGTCGTCACCCATATTCACAAACTTTTGAGTCGCTTAGACCTGATCAAAAGGCCAACTCTGAGGCTAATTGTTGGGTGAGAATATAAAGTAAAGGAATGCTCTAGAGTGGATGAATAGACCCTTTTTAAAATGTGTGACCGACTTTCAAAATGAAAGACCAAATTTTTTCAACGATGAAGTCTCATAGAGAAAATAGAGACTTTATGCTTTAACTGCAAATTAATCACGAGCACATTTACACAATTAACAACTATCTCAAATTGACTAGAGATTATATCCAAAGATATATAAACTACAATGAATTTACAATTCACAAATTACATGAGATATGTTATTTACAAAATCCAATTACTATAGGATTCTAACATCACAATTTGCAAATTTTAATCAACACTAAATCATAAATAGGTTATGATTCTAACAAGTCCTAAACTTATGCAATTAAACGCTACCAACAAGAATTAACAATATACTACTGTCGTGCCCCAAATTTGCCCTACCTCGATGATTTTATTTTTCAAGATTTAAATAGAAGAAATATTTAATTAAAGACGGTACAACAGTATCTGATGACCCATCTTTATCCAAGACTAGGGGGTGTATTTTAATCCAGGAGAGTGGGGCTTTTTAAATCAGAAAGATTCATAAGCCTATTTGTGAAGGATGTTGGCCAATGGCCCATGCGATTCGAAAATAGAAAATTATTTCAAAAGGAATAATAATTATTAAGTTCTTATTTAATAGTTGCATCTAAAGCCCATTTAAGAATGTTTGTTTATTAATAAAAGAAGAGGTGAGGATGCAATTATATTAAAATCCATGGCCCATTTTCGTTCTGGTGGTAAACAGTGAAAAGGGAGGTGCAATTTGGAATACAGGCCCATTATATTTTTCCAAACTAAGCCCATTATCATTTACTGTTTATTTAATAGAAATTATTTTTATTGTTGTGTGGGCATGTTAGGTCCCAATCTGAATTAAAAAAAGAATAGTTTCGCTGAAAATGGCTGGTGGCCCATTTTGTGTTTTTGAACAAAAATATTGTTGGTTTAAATTAATTAATGGTCTTAATTAATATTAATAAATTATTTTGTTCGGAAAAATTAGGTTGGGTCGGTTATACAAACAAAGAAATGTTTTGTTGTAATAAAAAAATTAATAATAGTGTTATTGGGCCAAATTATAATGCAAAGCCCAATTGAATTAAAAAATGGTTTTTTGCTGCATTAGGAAACAATGTTGTTGGGCTGGGTAGTAAAGAATTAACGCAGGCCCACATAAACAATAACGTGGAGCCCAAATTGCATAAACACACACTGTTTCAATCAACCCAAAATTTACGCACATTTCTTGCAATTTAGTCACTGTAGAAATCAAATTAAAACAAATTGAAAAAAAAATCTGCAAATAATCAAATCTCTATAAGAGCAAATCCGGAATCTACAAAATCACCAATTACATTCAATACAAATTGCAATCAATCAACATGAAATAATACCTAACTTTTCTGCAATCCCTAATCTATGCTAATCTAATTAGTAACAACAAAGAATCAGAAAAGACAATCACGGAAAGGGTAAAATCATTAGCTTTTTTTTTCCCTTTTGTGTTGGTGTTTGGGGTTTAATTCATGGTAGGCAGGGGTTTGTACAAGGTAGCGCCACGATTACTGTAAGGTGGGGGGGATTCGAGACAGAAGGAAGAAGAACACCAAGCCACCGTCGAAGATGGAAGAAGATCCAATTGGGGTTCTAATATCTGGAACCCTAATTGTACCGCTGCCTCCGCGCCACCTTCGAACCCACCGCACCATCGCTACCTGCAAGAACATAGAAGAGATAAGGGATTAAACCCAGAACGAGCAAGATTGGAGAAAGCTCATCGTGATAGAGAGGTAAGATTTAGCTTTTCGTTTTTGGTGTTTGGGGTTGGGGTTACTATTTGGGGGTGGGGTGGGTTATAAGCGCCGCTGGCAGTGGAAGAGTTAGGTTTGGGAGTGAGAAAGAAGTGAAGGGTTTGTGATGTATCGTGAGAGAGAGGAAGAAGATTGTAAACACCAACACTTAAGGTAATGAATAAAAAATGAAGTGTATTATTCCGTACTGTGATACAGTGGGAGAACTGACTTGAGGTTTTGCGTTTGTGTTCGCAAATGTTTCGGTTTAGCAAGAGTCTCCACCGACTTTTTATTTTATCCAAAGGAAAGGTCAAAAAGCACAGGAAAGACCTTTGAGATGTTTTCTTGGGTTCGGGGGGTAGATTATGAAAATGGAAGGTGCTAGCACCCTTTTCATCCATGGTTATCCATGGGCTCTTAGTTACTTGTTTAGATCACTTGCTTTGCTTTTTTCAATTGTTTGAAATGGTGCTTTTGTGTGTGGTTTTGAAAGTATTTTAAAAAGAGGCCTTTGTTTAGGCCATATTTGTAATGATTCTTGTTTGAATATATACAAAGGTGTTTGTCTTTTGAAAAATGTTTCAATGTTTGAAAGTTTGTTTTGGGAAATGTTTTGAAATTGTGTGTGTGTTTTTGAAAATAGCAAGGATGTTTGCAATTTGATCAAGTAACTAGGAGTTGTCTACCCTACTCAAATATCTTTCCTACATATTTTCAACCCTTTGACATTGTTGTTTTACCATTGTATTTGGTAAACAACCTTGTATTTGGATGTTAAACGGGACGGGCGTGGGTCATCGTATGACCATGATAACAATATTGCCAAGTATCTTAGCAAGTTTTTGAGGGACTAGATCATTTTTGTTTAGGCAACCAAGATAGCGTCGTCGAGGGACTATGATCTTTTATTTTGTTTTGTTTTGCCAAGATACCTAGCATGCATACCATGACCATGTTTTAAGGCAACAAAGTGGATGAAACCTTAGGGATGCTTGTGTGAATGGTGTTGTCATTTTTCATGCATTTTTGTCTTGTGTTTAGTCATGCTATTTGTTTTGATTTTTGGTCTTTTGCATACAAACCCTAATTTACTATCATGGCATATTAAAGCGATAAAATGCGTAAAGTAAATCTAAGACTATTACAACAATATTATGGGGAGGGGGATACAAGTTTGAATAGGGGATATTGCTCAAAATAAAACCCTAAAACTATTATTACAACCAAATTGAAATATTGCACAAATAAATAAATAGACAAATATTTAAATGTACAAATAAATATAAATATGCAAAGGATGTTTTTTTTGTATTTATTTCATGTATGTAAAATAAATTATTTATGTCTCAAAATAAGAAAAATAAAAAAAATGATTATTTTTGAAAGGGTGAAAACCCTAATTTTTGGTTTTAAAGAAATTATGCTTATATTAATTATTTATTCATTTATGTACAAGAAAATAAATAAAAATATATACAAAAATGTTAAAAAAATAATATTTGTGAGAAAATAATATTTTAAGTATAAAAATAAAAATGTATAATATTTTTATATTATTTATAAGTTTATTTAAGAAAATAAAAGTATATTATTATTAGTAAACTATTTTTATGCCCAAAAAAATATTAAAAATAATAAAATAAAAATGGAAAAATTAAGAAATTAAGAAATTTTTTTTGGTGATTTTTAATATTTAGAAAAAAATAATAAAAGTCAGAAAGTATAAAAAGAAATGGAAAATATACAAAAATAAAACAAATGGGCCAAGGGGTGCAGAAAGCAAGCATGGGGGTGTCAAAAGTAAGAGGCCCAAGGCGCCTGGCCCAAATCCACTTCGTCCCTGTCCTCAGAACGCGCGCGCGCCATGAAATCAAAAACTCACAACATAAAAGTTATAACATTTTTAATCACGATCCCAACCATGTAAAAAACTTGATCTAACTCAGAAACCAGGGAGAATTTCAGAACCACTAATTTATGACCTGGTTTTTTTCAGCAATTTCAACATCCAAATTCCCCTAGCTCAGTTAATATAAATACAAGCTATGCATATGTACAGTTCAAGGACATTAAGGGCTACATTTTTGCTTCACAAACCTAAGCCTAATGATTCCTAAATAAGGAGATAGAAGTTTGAAATTACCTGTTTCAGCCAAGTTTGGATATGACAATGCAGGAGTTTTGGATGAGGCCTGAAGGTCGTGTTAGCTTGCCTGAAGTTCACTCAACCTTTCCCAATGCTTGGCTTGCCTTGAACTTGCCTGAATGTGCTTGTAGAACTCAATCTGCAAAGTTTCAAAGTGAAAATGGTGAAGTGTGAAAATGGAGTTACAGTGGTTGGACAGGGACTTGGGTAGCTTGGATAGGATGTATGCAATGTGTCTGAAGTGGTTTGGGACAAAATGCACGAGTGGAATTTGTTTTGGAAGTGGTTCTACAGGGCTTGCCCTGTTCTGGGCAGAAGTTGGTGTTTTTGTGTATTTGAGTGTTTGAGAGGTTGTGAGCTCGTGTTTCTGGCCTTAGACAATATGTAAAACCTGTTTGAAATGAGACTTAGACTTGCTCTTAACAGATGCACAAGATATGTGGACTTTTGCAAGTTACTTGCTTTTGAAGCAAAAGTTGATTTTGACAATGCCAAGGCCTGTACAGGCCTGCTCCTTAGCTGCACATAGTTGGTGTACTTTTCCCCAAGTTTGTGGACTTTGTTTACTGCAAGAGATTGGGTTCAAGGCTCAAGGAAAACAAAATTGCATAAAGTGTGCTTTATGGAAATTGCATTGTTATCTTTATGCCATAAATGGAATAAACCCTTGTACAAAGCTTCCAAGACAAAAACAATACCATTAACCATTGTATTTTCATTCAATTTATGAGTGTAGAAAGGATTAGAACCTGTAAACCAAGTACAAGCAAGATTTGGACAGATTTGCAAGTTGTAGCAATGTGCAAAATGCCTTGGCCAAAAATGATAATTTTCCATTTTCAAACTTTCGATTCTCCCTAACCACAAATGATCCTAGAGAGTTCTTGGACATTTTGGGAAACCTGTAACATGCTCTACAATCTATCTTTGAAATGCATTTTGAGTTTCCAATTGGAAGTATGTGAAAAGTTTCCATGAAGATAGGTCAAAATCCTGCCTAAACTAGGGCAAAATTTCACTAAGTTAAAAGTTTCATGGACCCTTATTCACAAAATCATAACTTGAGATCCAAGAATATTTTAGGAAAACTTTGTGAATCAAAGTTGTAGATTTTGTGTAGGACTACAACTTTCATGTTGGAAGTTTTCTTTGAATCCAATTGCATCAAGGTGAAAAAGTTGGGAAAAAATAAGAAATTTTCATAACTTATCATTTTTCATCAAGATGTGTCAAAACATGAAACTTGTTCACCAAGAAACCTAATTTTGGAAATTAGGGTTTAAAATGGAAAATTTTCATAACTTAGAAAGTTTCGAAGTTATGAAAATTTTCCATTTTAAACCCTAATTTCCAAAATTAGGTTTCTTGGTGAACAAGTTTCATGTTTTGACACATCTTGATGAAAAATGACCCTTGACACTTGATTTTGACTAAAAAGTCAAAGTTTGACTTTTTAGTGTACAGTTGATTTTTGATCAGTTGACTGGAAAATTCATCAGTCAATCCAATGCTTTTGAGATCTTTTGAACCTTATAATTAGGTCAAGATGATGCCATTGAGTCCTTAAAACCAGGCTTGAACCCAATTTGCCATTGGCTAGGTGAAAAATCAAAAATTGCCCTTCTACAGTCAAAACCCTAAAAATGACCATTTTGCCCTTTTGATGATCTGATCAAATTTCTTGAGGAGTTGTGGTCCAAACTTGATCAAATGGTTCATATGAGTCTATAATGTTGATGTGGATAAAAAATTATGAGGTTTGACTGTAAATTGGCCACAATTGACTTTTTTCCTAATACAGTTGATTTTTAGGTCAACTGTCCAATTAACTGGGCAAAAATTTGATTCAAGGCTTGAAACTTGGTATGAGAAATCTTAGTAGTCCAATCATGGAGCATGAAAGTCACATTTAGCATTGAAAGTCCAAATATCCTTGTGCAAACTCAAACCCTAATTTCAGGTCATCAGTGCAAGGAGATGTCTTGAGCTGAGCAAACCCTAGTCTGGTCTGGAGTCCAAAGAGTCTTGTGAGGGGAAAACTTGATAAAATGAGAGGGCAAATTTTGGGGTACAACACGTATCATTCCAGTATATGCGCACCCATAGTAAATAAAATGATCCCTCGTTTTGTCCTTCAGATACGCATCAGACGGTCGTTAGGCCAAGTCAGCATGATAAACCTATACTCTCGCACCACACTCAATCATCAGGCCTTCTGTTGTACCCCAAAATTTGCCCTCCCATATTCTCCAAGAAATTGCCAAGTCAAGCTGCAAAATTCCCCAAGGGTTGCACAGTGCAAAGGTCTCCTATACAGTCAAAATTAGGGTTTGTGTTCTGATCAAGAAAATGAAGTTTTCAAAGGTCCAATCAAGTCTCATATGCCTACAAATATGGTCAAGTATCCTCATATCAAGTTTCAAGGCATTCAGCACAAAATTGCACAGTCAAAAACCCTAATTGCACTACAGTCAACTGTAGGGGCAAAATGGTCATTTGACAGTCAAAAGTTCAAATTTTTGGTCAACATATCATTTTGAAGACACAAACATCATTTGATCAATTCTTGATCATGATTCTCAAAATTTGGCTCAGAAATCATCAAAATGCAAAAGTTTCCTTATTTGGACAGCTGAAAAAGTCAACTGAAATTGACCAGGGCATAACTTTCACATGGATTATCATAAAAATTCCATCCAAAGCTCATTTTGAAGAGAAAGACATTTCCTACAACTCACCTTCATACTTCAAGTCCAAGAAATGCTCTCACAAAAAGTTATCAATTTCAACATTATAGGTCATTTTCAAAAGTCAACAAAAAGGGACTTTAAGTCAAAGGCCATAACTTGAGATTGGTAAATCAAAATGACATGGGACAAAATACATTGGTTAGAGGACTCAAAGACCTTTCCAAAATGTCCAAGAACATGAGAAAAGCTTAAAAATTGAGCAAGTTATGCCTTGTGGAAGTTGGGAAACTTTTGGATATTTTGAAAAGTCAACATTGATTCAAATGACCTAAAATTGCTAATGGGCCCATTTTTCCTCCATAATTCATCATCCATGGCATGTGCACGACCACTTGGCCCAAAGGGAAGTATTTTCTCATTTTTTATTTATTTATTTGAATTTTTATTTATAATAATTCACTTAAATCAATTAAATATGTGAAAAATATTTAACTTAACCTAACAAATCTTTTTGTACATGCTTTAGCCTCAAGATTTCGTGCTTGTACCAATATGGAAAGATTTGGGTTGATTGGCTTGATTTTGAACCAAAAACACATGGAAAAAGATATGAAAAAATCTTAGAAAATCAAATTTCCAAAATCAATGAATGCAATGGATTTGATTGATTTTTCTTGACCTAATTCACTACTACATATGCTAGGATCACAACCCTAATCAGGATACACACAGAGCTGCGCAGAAAGACATCAAAAGAACTTGAAATTTTCTCTAAAAAAGTCAAAACTGAAAGTTCACTTCCAGGGCGATTCAAGACATAATTCTTGTTCCATTAGCTTCCTTGAAGGTCACTGGACATATTCCAATCAAAAACAACCATCAAAACGCAAGGAATTGGTATACAGCATTCAAGATATCTCATGAAAAATCCATGATCGTATTTTAACTTCTAGGCATTCTCATGGCATTTTAATGGTTGATTTACATTCCTTGTGAAGTTCTGAAGCTAACCAATATATTTAATTGCTTTTTTATGTGCTACACGCGATTATGCCATGTTTGATTTTTAGGGTTTGCAGGATGTGAAATTAGGGCTTTTGAAACGAAGAAAAATTAGCCCTCAAAACCACCACCATTCAACTCAGCGCATGTGGACGAAGAAGAAGCCACTATCGCGCCTAATTTATGGACCCTCTAGACCTATTCGCTATTTTCCCAAAACTGGCCTAAGAAAACACATGGAAACCGTTGCTTATGTTATTTGTATTTCAGGAAAAACAAAACACGAAGAAGAAGATGATGTCGTGGCATGAATCGGTTGGATCATTTAAAATTCGCGCGCTTTAACCCACTAACTCGTTGTTTCATATTATATTATTTGTTGTTTATTTATTTAACAAACGCGTGGTAGTGGTCCAGTGGCAAGTGTATGTATTGGCAATCCTCATGACCTGGGTTCGAGACCCAGGTCCTCAGTTTCTTTCATATTTTTCTTCATATAACGCTCCTATGCAGCTTCAGCGCTGTGGTTCACCATACGCCTTCCAGAATCCAACATCCACGTGCCCCTGGAGATCAGATCAAAGGCTGGGAATTGATGAACACCCTAAGCTTGAGTCAACATGCCAGCACGTGATTAAAAAAGTCCAATAAGGCCACAGTCAAATGGGCCTGAATTGCTAACAAGAGACCTCCATATTGGGGACTGACACCCCCCTAGGTTTGCATATTTTTCACTCTTCTTTATTTTCTTTATTTATTTAAATCTACTTTTTTTTGATTAATTATTATTTGTTTAAATTAATTACTTATTTTCAAAATATAAAACATCACAAAAATCAGAAAAAGGAAAAAACACCATAAATATTTTTTTTGTTTTAATATTTTCATGAATAAATATGCATGTAAATTAATTAGTTTAAATTAGGGTTTTAATTTTAATTCCTTTCATAACAAAATCTAAAAAATATAGAACTAGGTTTAATAAATGTTTTATTCCTTTTAATTTTTCTTTTTCACAATAATATTATTTATTTTATTTATTTTCATAATTAAAATTGTATATAAAAATTAGGCTTAATTTAGGTTAAATTTTAACGTCTTCTTAATAAATTAAAATAAAATAGAATTAGGGTTAGCGTTTAATTGCAATTAATTTTTTCTATTAAATCCTAAAATATTAAAAATACCAAAAACATCTTTTTTTTAATTAATTAACTTCATCATTAATTTGATTTTTGCAAAAGGGTCCAACGCCCTCGTTTCGATTTAATTTCGCATATTTATTTTATTTTGCTTAAATAATTATGTACCTCTCCCGAAGCCTTGTAACATTTTAATTGCTTCTCGCACCTTTAATTTCTTTATTTATTTTTCTGTCAAATCGGGTCCTGGTTAATTTTGGCGATGTGGACCCGCGCCATTTGTAATAGCTTTAGATTTACTTTTCCTCGCAACTTTTAACTGTTAAACAAAGCATGCAAGAATGAATGGCCTTAAATAAAAACAAGCGTAGAACACCGATAACCTGACAAGATAAATGCAAATGAAAACGACACACGAATCGCACACACCACCCCTAGGGTACGCCTCACTGTTGCCTTGCCTCGAAAGGTGATCGTCGAGTAGAGGATGTCTTAGTAAGTCCTCATGATCCGGGAACCTGGCATGAGGGTAGCTTCTAAGGTGTCTTCCCATTGCTCTGGTGATCACCATGTCCCGAACCTCGAATTGACCCGAACACCTCCAATAGTGGTGCTACTTACCTCTCAATGGTGGGATGGCACTACTTTAAAGGACATCTACACAGACGAATTCCTTAGGGTAGGTAGACGACTCTAGATACTTGCTCTAAATTCAAAACAAATTCAAAAATACTTTTCACACCGACACCTTTTCAAAAAGCTTTCGAAAGCAATTTTTCAAACACTCTTGAGGACCGATACAAGAGTCGAACTGAAATTTTCAAAGAAACTTTTTAAAACCCCACATTGAAAAGCAAACAAACCATTTTGAAAACACAAATGAGCAAGTATCTAAGAGCCCATGGATGACCATGGATAGAAAGGGTGCTAACACCTTCCCTTTCTATAACCTACCTCCCGAACCGAGAGCAATCTCTTTAAAGGAATTTTTCTGTGCTTTTGTCCTTTCCATTTGGAGAAAATAAAAGACGGTGGCGACTCTTGCTTCCGCGACATTTCGCGAACCAGCGTTAAACAGTCAGTTCCAGATCCACCGATCACAGAACTGGCGACTCTGCTGGGGACCAAACTTAAAGTGAGGTGTACCTTAGGGCTAGTTCATAACTGTGTTTTCACTTGTATTGATTTGCTTGCTTTACTATTGTGGGTTGCATCGGGAGTTACATAGATCCTAACCCGGATCTGGGGATACCCTGTTTAGGTAGCATAAGCTGTGAGGGACCTGTCCGGCGTAGACCGACACAGGTGAAGCAGTGGCTACGTTGGTGTGGCACCTTGGTCTGTACCGATATCCCTTGTGTCGCAACGAGGAGAATATGGGTCTTCTAAGGAGTCATTAAGCACCAACAACCTTAGAACCTTAAATGACACAACTTGGCCATTAGAACAGTAGCAGTATGCTACGCCCATTGAGGCTAAACTCTCGTGATGGTTCTGGCCGCAAGAAAAGATTGCGATGCTGGAGTTATGACCGATTGAGGGTAGTCAATGATATTGGGATCCTCTAAGAACCCGATTACTTTTGATTAGGACAGGTATGAACCAACAAACTGAAAGAGGGTAGTACCTAGACCTCATGCTGGCCTAAACTTTAGGGGCTTGCCTTGTGTGACTTGTGTGCCTTACCATGTTTGCCTTTGTATCTGTATGTGGTGTGCTTTATCATAACATCATAGCATCATGAGCATTGCATGCATCCTGCATAAGGACTGACCATTTCAAAGACAAGAGGGTTTCACCTTTGCTCTGTTTTGTAGGACATTATGATGCCTGTGCGAAGGAATACTATCCGGTTCAACTTTGTTCGTTCACCTGAGTTGCTTGATGAGTTGGTTAGCAGAATTCCAAATACCACTTCCTTCGTTCAGAGGCATGGTTCCCTTCTCAGTTTAGTCACTGCAAAGCGGGATCAACAGTTGATGAGTGTTCTGACCCAGTTCTATGACCCTCTGTACCAGTGTTTCACCTTTCAAGACTTCCAGCTGGTCCCTACCCTGGAAGAGTTCTCTGATTTGCTTGGTATCCCTATCTTGGATCAGACTCCCTTTACTGGTTGGGAAAAGACCCTCAGGCTTGAGGATGTTGCTGCAGCTCTTCCTTTGACCCATCAAGAGGTAACAGACAACTGGGTGACTAGAAGCGGAGTTAAGGGTTTCTTGGCCAAGTTTCTGATTGGTAAAGCTAACAATTTCTGGAATGACTTGGACTTTAGGGCATATGAAGACATCTGGGCTCTCCTAATCTATGGGTTAGTCCTGTTTCCTAATCCTGACAACTTCATCAATGTCACTGCCATAAGGATCTTTATGTCTCAGAATCCTATGCCCACTCTCTTGGGTGACATCTTGCAACAACTTCATGCCCGTACTACCCGAAGACGAGGAACCCTATGGTGTTGTATCCCTTTGTTGGTGAGGTGGTTTATTTCGCACCTCCCTAAGTTCGTACTGAAGAATCAAGAAGGAAGAGGTTGGGCTCACAGGTTAATGTCTCTCACCGATAAAGACATCATTTGGACCTGCAGAGGTTTGGATGAGATAGCTATTATTGATCGATGCGGGGAATACCCTAATGTTCCTCTGATTGGTACCCAAGGAGGGATCTCTTACAATCCATGTCTAGCACTCCGTCAGTTTGGAAGAGCAAGAAGAGCAGGCCCCCATGAGATGTTGGTGCCTCACATCAGTTTCGAGTTTCAGGTGGATAGTGACGAGCTCCGTCGTAGGTTCATCAAAGCTTGGGACAAAGTTCATAAAGCTGACCCACAAGAGTTAGGGCCAAAGACTTCTTTACCTATGGAAGCCTACTACAAATGGGTTCGCATCCGCGCTCAGAAGTTATGTATGCCGTATGAAGCTGTCAGGCCCGTCATTCTTGAGTGTCCTGACAAAGATGGTGTTCCTCCAACTGTCCTCCCTCCTCAGATACCTACTGATTATGAGACATTGAAGAGATCTTGGTCGCAACTGCGAGAAGAGCGGGATTCTTACCGGGAAAAGTTCAACGAGCAGGAATCAAAGATCCAGAAGCTGATCAAGCAGTTGGAGAATGAGAGAGCTCTGAATGCCTACATCCGTACTGAGAAGAGGAGACCATGGGATCAATAAGGAGCCCCAGATGTGCTTTTACAGTTTTATTTTCCTTTTCAGTATTTCTTTTCATGTAACGCCTAAGGGCAACCTGTTGAATAATTTCAGTTGCAAAGTTGAAACTAATGAAGTGTGTTCCTTTTTGTTTACAAAGTTGATTCCCGATTGTCTTTGAAAACATAATTCATACGCATTTCATTCATCATGTGCATAGCAGGTTTCTCCCTTTTTCAGGTTACTTACAGTTCTTCGCTATTTATTTCAGCATCATGAATCCTGACTCTGCATCAACTGAGACATCAATCAAGGCTCTTCAGGTGCAGAATGCACAATTCCAGGAATTAATCAAGGGTCTGGCTCAAGGCCAAGAAGAACTGAAGGCTATGCTCCTGAAGAAGGAGAAGAAGAAGAGAAGAACTGTTCTGTTCAACTCGGGCCGAAGGTTTGGCAATGCTCTGCAGTAGGAAGAGGCTGGTTCTTCTGTTGGCAAGAGTAGTCCTCAGGCAGAAGCGAGGGTTCCTAGTTCGGTAGTCTCTGACAACGAGACTGATTTTGATGAAGAGCAGTACCCTCCTGCAGACGACAAATACAAGCAACTGGAGGATAGGTTGAAGGCTATGGAGGTTCAACAGGTACCTGGGCTGGATTTCGGAGATCTGGGTTTGTCAACTGGTGTGATCATCCCTCACAAGTTCAAAGCACCATCCTTCTCTAAATATGACGGGGCGTCTTGTCCCAAGCTGCATCTAAGGTCCTATGTTCGGAAAATTCAACCGTACTCTGCGGATAAGAATTTGTGGATCCACTTCTTCCAGGAGAGTCTTTCAGGGACTCATCTCGAATGGTTCTATCAGCTGGATGGGACCAAGGTTCGTAACTAGGAGGAGTTGGCTACTGCTTTCTATAAGCAGTATCAATATAATGCCGACCTTGCCCCTACACGTACTCAACTCCAGGGTATGTCATTAGGTGCAAGTGAAGGTTTTAAAGAGTACGCTCAGAAGTGGAGAGACATGGCTGGCAGGGTGCAGCCACCATTGACTGATCGGGAGTTGGTAGACATGTTCTTGGGGACCCTATCTGGGCCATTCTTCAACCATCTCATCGGGAATTCGTCTGCAGGGTTCACTGATTTGATTCTGACTGGAGAGAGAATTGAAGCTGGGTTGAAGTCTGGAAAGATTGTGAAGGGTGCATCGTCTAGATCGGAAAAGAAACCATTCAAGAAGGAGTCTAGTGCCGTATATGGTTCCAAGAGATCAGAGAGACCTGAGCGCCGCCAATCTGTCAGTGCGGTAATGATTGCCAAACCTGCTGCCGCTCCTCGGCCAAACAATCCTCAAAGGGCTGAAAGACCCCGGAGGGAGTTTACCCGGTTAAGCATGACCCTATCGCAGATCCTGCCACAGTTGCTATCCACCAATTTGGTGACTGTCAGGGAGGCTCCGAAGTTCCCCAATACTGCATCTCCTAAGTACAACCCGAATGCTCGTTGTGCTTACCATTCAGATAGCCCGGGGCACTCTACCGATGACTGTTGGACGTTAAAGAATAAGGTGCAAGACCTTATCGACGCGAAGGAGATACAGTTCGAAGCGCCTGAGAGGCCGAATGTAGTTACTGCTCCTATGCCTCAACATGGGGTAAATGCTGTTGACGAAGACGTTTATGCTGTTTCTGTGGATGATCTAGCCACTCCTCTGAAGATTGTCAAGAAGAACCTACTGCAGGCCGGTTTATTTTCGGGTTGCAGTGAGGGTTGCCTGTTCTGTGCTGTGTCCCCATCTGGTTGTCCCTTGCTGAGGTTAGGCATCCAAAGCCTAATGGATAGCAAGGAGATTCTGTTTAAGAAGTCTGCTGTTCGGTTGGTTCCAGTGGAAGAAGTTTCTGTGGTGACTATCTTCAATAATCCGATCCCGGCTCTCCCGAAGAAGCCCGTTCAAATCATGACCGTCGCACCTGTTATTATCACTGTTCCGGGGCCCCTGCCCTATGTATCTGATAAAGCTGTCCCCTGGCATTATGGGGCAGATGTGTATGTGAATGGGGTTAAACAAGAATTCAACGCTGGCGTCAGCATTTGTGACATCACTGGCCCAGCCAAGGTTACCCGCAGTGGCAGGCTCTTCTCGCCTGACATTGCACCGCCTGCTGCCCGAAGACCGCTTCTCATAACTCCTGCCAGTGTACCTGTTCCTGCTGCTGATCCAATTATTCCTCCTGCTGCTGAGTCATCCAATGCTCGGGGCAAAGGAATTGAAGTTGAGCCTGCCCAGATGGAGGCACCTGTACCTATAACTGTTGAGGCCTCCCAACAAGAGATGGAGGAGATTCTAAAAATTATAAAGAAGAGTGACTTCAATGTTGTGGAACAGCTGGGGCATACGCCCTCTAAAATCTCCATGCTCTCTTTATTGCTGTGCTCCGAGGCCCATGCTAAGGCCTTAATCTCTTTCCTCAAGACGGCCCATGTGCCACATGAGACGTCTGCAGTCCAGTTCACTGATTGCGTAGCAAATCTGACAGCAGACAATGGCTTGGGTTTCTCAGATGCTGACTTGACCGCGAAGGGAAGAGACCATAATGATGCTCTGCATGTCTCTATCGAATGCAGGGGCACTACCTTGGCACATGTGTTGGTGGATACTGGTTCCTCTTTGAATGTGCTGCCCAAGAAGGCTTTAGACCGGCTAGATTGTGAAGGCCTGGAATTAAAACCCAGCAATATCATCGTCAGGGCCTTTGATGGTTCAAAGAGGATGGTTCATGGAGAGGTTGACATTCCGATTCGTGTGGGCTCTCAGGTGTTCGACTCTACATTTTATGTGATGGATATCCGTCCATCTTACTCTTGTCTATTGGGTCGACCTTGGATACATAAGGCTGGGGCAGTGACCTCTACCTTGCATCAGAAGCTGAAGTACCCCGTCAGAGGGAAGATCGTCACTGTGCAGGGAGAGGAGGAATATATGGTGAGCCACTTGAACTCCTTCAGATACATTGAGATGGATGGGGAGTTTATTGAAACCCCCTTTCAGCATTTCGAGGAGGTGCTTCCAATTACCGCAGCGTCAGAAACAGCAGAAGAAATTGTTCCTATGAAGATGGCTTCCCTAAAGGATGCTCAGGCTGTGGTTCAGAAGAGTGAAAGTGCCAACTGGGGCAGACTTCCAGACTTTACTCAGAAGACTGATAAATTTGGGCTGGGTTTTACCACAGAAGGTCAGAAAGCTATGAGGAAAGCGAAGATCGGAAGACCTCCGGTATTCATTACAAGTTCAGGAGTGAATGCTGTTGGGGAAGACAATGGAGTGGATGAGGCTGAATTCAATAGCTGGATCTATCCAACGGCTGAAGGCGGATTGAACAACTGGATTGCTAAGGACCATACCCCTGTTACCTTTGTGACGCAGTAATAAATTTCTTTGTTTCGTTATTTTGTAATAAACAATAATAAACTCTTTGGCCCGGTGTCTTACCCGAGGCACCGTGGTATCATTTGTGAGGGCATATAAATTGTCATTTCATATATCATGAATGAAAATCTTGGACGTATTTTCGCATTGCAAATATTGTGCTCCTTTTCTGTCTTTCTTTTCCTTTACATAATTTTCAAAACAGCTGTATTTACACACACACTCACTCATACAGGTTTCAATCCACTCTGGATCTTACTGGTAACAACTCTGCTACTGCCAGTTATGACTTCGAAAATCCGATCAACTTAGCCGAAGACGAAGGTGAAGATGATTGCGAAGTGCCTGGCGAGCTTGCAAGACTGTTGCTTCAGGAAGAGAGGGCAATTCAACCCCATGAAGAGCCAGTGGAAACAATAAACTTGGGTATTGAGGCAGACAGGAAAGAGGTAAAGATTGGTGCCAACCTAGAGCTCAGCGTGAAGCAACGGTTAACCAAGATGTTACATGATTATATGGAGATCTTTGCCTGGTCCTACGAAGACATGCCCGGATTGGATACCGATATTGTGGTCCATCACTTGCCAACTAGGGAAGACTTCCCTCTAGTTAAGCAAAAGGTCCGTCGGATGCGTCCAAAGATGTCTGAGAAGATTAAAGCCGAGGTCATGAAACAGTTTGATGATGGGTTCCTTGCAGTGACTTCTTACCCTCAGTGGGTTGCTAATGTGGTGCCGGTACCTAAGAAGGACGGTAAGGTCAGAATGTGTGTCGATTACAGGGATCTGAACAGGGCCAGCCCCAAAGATGACTTCCCCTTACCTCACATTGATGTCCTTGTTGATAATACAGCCCAGCACAAGGTATTCTCTTTCATGGATGGCTTTTCAGGTTACAATCAGATCAAGATGGCACCTGAAGACATGGAAAAGACTACCTTTGTTACTCAGTGGGGCACCTTCTGCTACAAGGTCATGCCGTTCGGGTTGAAGAACGCTGAGGCAACCTACCAACGTGCCATGGTTTCTCTATTTCATGACATGATCCATCACGAGATAGAAGTATATGTTGACGACATGATCGCAAGGTCCCAGACCGAGGAAGAGCACTTAGATCATCTGCAAAAGTTGTTTGACCGGTTGAAAAAGTACAAGCTGAGATTGAACCCGAACAAGTGCACCTTCGGGGTAAGATCTGGGAAGTTGCTAGGCTTCGTGGTCAGTGATAAAGGTATTCAAGTGGACCCTGCTAAGGTCAAAGCTATTCAAGAGATGCCAGTTCCTAAGACAGAGAAGGAAGTCAGAGGCTTTTTAGGACGCCTGAATTACATTGCTCGATTCATCTCACATCTGACTGCTACCTGTGAGCCAATCTTCAAGCTGCTGAAGAAAGATCAGGTAGTACGTTGGAACGATGAATGTCAGGCTGCTTTTGACAAAATCAAAGAGTATCTCCAAGAACCACCTATCCTTATGCCACCAGTTGAAGGGAGACCTCTGATACTATATCTGACAGTGCTGGACAACTCAATGGGGTGTGTGCTGGGGCAGCATGACGAGTCTGGCCGAAAAGAGCATGCCATTTATTACCTTAGCAAAAAGTTTACCGACTGTGAGATCCGATACTCACTGCTTGAGAAAACTTGCTGCGCTTTGGTATGGGCTGCTCGCCGGTTGAGACAGTATATGCTGACTCACACTACCTTGTTGATCTCAAAAATGGATCCTATAAAGTACATATTCGAAAAGCCTGCTCTGTCTGGGAGAATAGCAAGATGGCAAATGATCTTGACGGAATACGACATTCAGTACACAACCCAGAAAGCCATCAAGGGAAGTGTATTGGCATACCACTTGGCACATCAAGCTGTAGATGACTATCAGTCAATGAACTTTGAGTTTCCGGATGAAAGCATCATGATAGTAACTGATTGTGAGGTACCTGGACCGGATGAAGGACCTGAACCAGGATCCCGATGGTCTATGCACTTTGACGGAGCCTCCAATGCTTTGGGAAATGGTATCGGCGCCATAATCATATCACCTCAAGGTACTCATACTCCACTCACTGCCCGATTATGTTTCAAATGTACCAACAACATGGCGGAGTATGAGGCGTGCATCATGGGTCTTCAAGCTGCGATCGACTTAAGGATCAAGTTTCTCAGTGTCTTCGGAGATTCCGCTCTCGTGATCAATCAGATCAAAGGAGAGTGGGATACGAAACATCCGAATCTTATTCCTTACAAAGAATGTGTGTTGGCCCTGATCCCCCACTTCACAGAGATAACCTTTGAGCACTTTCCAAGAGAAGAGAATCAGTTAGCGGACGCGTTAGCTACAATGTCTTCAATGTTCAAGGTCAAATGGGATAATGAGGCTCCCCGGATTATCATCTGGAAACTGGATGAACCGGCATACTGTTGTGATCTCGAGACTGAATTGGTGACTGAGAAGCCTTGGTACCATGAGGTGAAGAGATATCTAGAAACTCAGGAATACCCGGAAGGTGCATCTGTCAATGATAAGAAATTCCTGAGAAGGTTCGCGGCCAAGTTCTTCCTTAGCAACGGCATCTTGTACAAGCGAAACCATGATTCAACCTTACTGCGTTGCGTGGATAAGACCGAAGCGGAAAGGATCATGGAAGAGCTACATGAAGGGACCTTCGGTACACATTCCA
Source organism: Vicia faba (assembly GCA_948472305.1). Lineage (NCBI taxonomy): Eukaryota > Viridiplantae > Streptophyta > Magnoliopsida > Fabales > Fabaceae > Vicia > Vicia faba. Next base: position 267,254,971 of record OX451740.1, read on the forward strand.
GCGGACATACCATGGCAAAGAAGATCCTACGGGCAGGATATTACTGGTCCACCATGGAAGCTGATTGCTACCAACATTCTAGGACATGCCATAAGTGCCAGATTTACGCAGATAAGGTGCATGTTCCTCCAGTTCCCCTGAATGTTCTGACTGCGCCTTGGCCGTTTGCAATGTGGGGCATAGACATGATTGGTGAGATTAAACCTACGGCATCTAATGGACATCGCTTCATCCTAGTGGCGATTGATTATTTTACGAAATGGGTCGAGGCAGCTTCCTATGCTACGGTAACCAAGACTGTTGTGGCACGGTTCATTCGGCACAACCTGATCTGTCGGTACAGTGTCCCTGAGTGGATAATTACAGACAACGGTACCAATCTGAATAATAAGATGATCGCTGAGCTCTGCGAACAGTTCAAAATACAGCACCACAATTCTTCTCCTTACAGACCGAAGATGAATGGGGCTGTAGAAGCAGCAAATAAGAACATCAAGAAAATCGTGCAAAAGATGACAGTGACTTATAAAGATTGGCACGAGATGTTACCGTTCGCTCTGCATGGGTACCGTACCTCAGCTAGGACGTCAACCGGGGCAACTACTTTCTCTTTGGTTTATGGTATGGAGGCAGTCTTGCCGATTGAAGCGCAAATTCCCTCTCTCCGAATAATGAAGGATGCAAATCTGAACGAAGATGATTGGATCCAGACACGACTTGATCAGCTCAACCACATTGATGAAAAGAGACTTGCTGCTATCTGTCACGGTCAGACGTATCAGAAACGGATGATCAGGGCATTTAACAAAAAGGTCAGACCACAGGAATATCAAGTTGGGGATCTGGTAATCAAGCGAATCATCCTTCCTCAGAGTGATCCAAGGGGCAAATGGACCCCTACGTACGAAGGGCCATTTGTGGTTAAGCATGTGTTCTCAGGAGGAGCCATGATATTGACCAACATGGATGGTGACGACCTTCCGCACCCCGCCAATGCAGACATAGTAAAAAAATACTACGCATGAAAAAGACCCGCTAGGCTGACATGCCTAGGCAAAAATTAGGGCTTCCCGTCGAACCAAAAGGGTTCGGGCAAAATGAAGGGATGAAAATGAAAAAAATCTGTACACCCGGCAAGTCGAAAACCTGAAAAGGCGGCTTGGGCAAAAATGGGTATCCCGGTGGACTGAAAACCCGAAAGGGCGGTCCAGGCAAAAATTAGGGATAAAGCGTAATACTATGTCTCATTGATCACTTTGCATCCAGAATTCGGTATCTACATCAAGTTCAGACGGCATCGATCAGTCAGCTTCACCTTCAACCAAGGTCATCAAGTGATGAGACGCTCGGAGTTATAAAGGCAATAGCAGAGTTGAAACCCAGTGGATCATTCATATTTCACACAGCTGTTTTATTTTCTTTTGTACAAAACTTGTATAAACTCTTTTGTTCGGCGGCGTTCTCTTACTAGGACGTCAGCCTCTTGTACACAAAATGCCTATTTACAGGCCATTCAAAATCAATACAAAAATATTTTCAGTTAAACGTGCCAAGTGTTTTTCTTCTTCTGTTTTGTTTTGCGAAGAACGTCCAAGGTTCAATTTGTGATATATGCATTGACAATAATTTGCTAACTCATAAATATTTGCATACGAAACAAAGGAGTTAATTGCAGGTGACACTAGAAACAGGGGCAATAAAAGAGTTGTCTAAACAATCCAATTGTTCTATCCTCCAAGGCACCAAGGTAGGTTCAGCTAAAGAATATGACCAGTATATATTAATTCCCCAGAGAGTGATTCAGCAAAACAGTGCATTCTTCTCCAGGCAGAGTTATCAAATCTCAAGGAAATTGAGTATCCTCCCATAGATCTCAATACTTCCCCAGCAACATATATTCTTAACAAACATCCCCGGCAATCTGGGTCTGAAGATTGTTCCCCGGCAGCATAACATTCAAAGGAATCACTTCCCCAGCATATCAAAACTTCCCCAAGAGTCTAGTCCAATCCAGTTCCCCAGGAAAGATGGAATTCATATCCCCAAGCAATAAGCTTATCCCCAGTAGATTCTGGAAGCTTATCCCCTCGCAGAACACGAACGCGTCGTCCGGCTTGGTTTAAAGAGTTATTTCCTTAACAGGATATAACTGGGTTATCCTCAGCCAAAAGCCACGGAAAGAGCGTCGTCGACGAATCTCTTCTTATCCCCAGCGAAGTCTATCAACACTTCTAATGCAACAAGGGTGTCCCCAGCAAATTATTATCAACACTCAGCAAGGCATCCCTTTTCCCACAGAGTATTGCTTCCCAGCATGGTCGTTAGAGTATCTTTTCTCCCCGCAGAATCTTCCATTTGCCAAGTTTATTCCGCAACGGAGTCATCTTCTCCTACCGGTATTCTTGCAGTTATCATCCCCAGCGGAAGCAAAATCTATTCTCCAACATCAGCCCAGGAATGACTTCCCGGCACCCGTCAAAGAGTTTACTTTCTTAGACGAAAAAAAACACATTCATAAAACATCACATACATCATTATAGCATGCATAGACGCATTATATCATACAAATCTCATTTATGTTAAGAACATCATTGCTTGATCCATATCATACATTGCATATGGCTGACCTTTACCTTTCAGGAAAGATGCAGTTGAAATTCTCAATCATATTTCAAGACCTAGACCGATTCAGTTAATCGACTCCAAAGATTTCTTACCCAGTCCCAGGCCTTCTCTAGTCCAGCTAAATCGACTCCCAACAGATTTTTTTGATAAAGACTCAGCAGAAGTCATTCCAGATTATAATTTCCTATTGGTTCCCTCTCCGACGCTGAGTGAGGTGATAATTCCTTTTCAGATGGTTCCCTCTCCGATGGTGAGTGAAGTGATAATCTCCTATGGTTCCCTCTCCGACGGTGAGTGAGGTGATAATTCCTTTTCCTATGGTTCCCTCTCCGACGGTGAGTGAGGCGGTAATTCCTTTTCAGATGGTTCCCTCTCCGACGGTGAGTGAGGTGATAATCTCCTATGGTTCCCTCTCCGACGGTGAGTGAGGTGGTAATTCCTTTTCAGATGGTTCCCTCTCCGACGGTGAGTGAGGTGGTAATTCCTTTTCAGATGATTCCCTCTCCGACGGTGAGTGAGGTGATAATCTCCTATGGTTCCCTCTCCGACGGTGAGTGAGGTGATAATTCCTTTTCAGATGGTTCCCTCTCCGACGGTGAGTGAGGTGATAATCTCTTATGGTTCCCTCTCCGACGGTGAGTGAGGTGGTAATTCCTTTTCAGATGATTCCCTCTCCGACGGTGAGTGAGGTGATAATCTCCTATGGTTCCCTCTCCGACGGTGAGTGAGGCGATAATTCCTTTTCAGATGGTTCCCTCTCCGACGGTGAGTGAGGTGATAATCTCCTATGGTTCCCTCTCCGACGGTGAGTGAGGCGATAATTCCTTTTCAGATGGTTCCCTCTCCGACGGTGAGTGAGGTGATAATTCCTTTTCTTATGGTTCCCTCTCCGACGGTGAGTGAGGTGACAATTCCCTTTCAGATTATAATTGCCTATGGTTCTCTTCCCGATACTGCAAAGATGGTAATTCCCACTAAGATTTTTCTCAACGAGCGTTGTTGAAGTTAAAGTCACCCAAGGTTCTCTTACCGTTCATGCTAAGGTAGTAACCATCCCTGGTTCATTCATTATCTTGTGAAGCTCCAAACTCAGCTCCTGTAACCAGTCAGGACATATCTATGCCAAGCATCTGAAATCAACTCCTGCAACGTGTCAGGTACTCATTTTTCTTTTGCAGGTATGCAGGTTCTCGCTAAGGAATCTCTTACGCGATCAACATCCAGATGGCATCTATAAGCCCATCATCCTATTCATCAACCTCTAAATGGCATCTATAAGCCCATTCCACCATCACTGCTACTATGTGAGCGCAAATTTCTGGGCACTCTAGTGTTCAATCATCTTCCACCCTCGGATTACGAAAGGCACGTCAGCCAATCTGCATCCTCGGGTCTAAGAAGATTGAACAGGGGAAACTGTTGTACCCCAAAATTTACCCTCCCATATTCTCCAAGAAATTGCCAAGTCAAGCTGCAAAATTCCCCAAGGGTTGCACAGTGCAAAGGTCTCCTATACAATCAAAATTAGGGTTTGTGTTCTGATCAAGAAAATGAAGTTTTCAAAGGTCCAATCAAGTCTCATATGCCTACAAATATGGTCAAGTATCCTCATATCAAGTTTCAAGGCATTCAGCACAAAATTGCACAGTCAAAAACCCTAATTGCACTACAGTCAACTGTAGGGGCAAAATGGTCATTTGACAGTCAAAAGTTCAAATTTTTGGTCAACATATCATTTTGAAGCCACAAACATCATTTGATCAATTCTTGATCATGATTCTCAAAATTTGGCTCAGAAATCATCAAAATGCAAAAGTTTCCTTATTTGGACAGTTGAAAAAGTCAACTGAAATTGACCAGGGCATAACTTTCACATGGATTATCATAAAAATTCCATCCAAAGCTCATTTTGAAGAGAAAGACATTTCCTACAACTCACCTTCATACTTCAAGTCCAAGAAATGCTCTCACAAAAAGTTATCAATTTCAACATTATAGGTCATTTTCAAAAGTCAACAAAAAGGGACTTTAAGTCAAAGGCCATAACTTGAGATTGGTAAATCAAAATGACATGGGACAAAATACATTGGTTAGAGGACTCAAAGACCTTTCCAAAATGTCCAAGAACATGAGAAAAGCTTAAAAATTGAGCAAGTTATGCCTTGTGGAAGTTGGGAAACTTTTGGATATTTTGAAAAGTCAACATTGATTCAAATGACCTAAAATTGCTAATGGGCCCATTTTTCCTCCATAATTCATCATCCATGGCATGTGCACGACCACTTGGCCCAAAGGGAAGTATTTTCTCATTTTTTATTTATTTATTTGAATTTTTATTTATAATAATTCACTTAAATCAATTAAATATGTGAAAAATATTTAACTTAACCTAACAAATCTTTTTGTACATGCTTTAGCCTCAAGATTTCGTGCTTGTACCAATATGGAAAGATTTGGGTTGATTGGCTTGATTTTGAACCAAAAACACATGGAAAAAGATATGAAAAAATCTTAGAAAATCAAATTTCCAAAATCAATGAATGCAATGGATTTGATTGATTTTTCTTGACCTAATTCACTACTACATATGCTAGGATCACAACCCTAATCAGGATACACACAGAGCTGCGTAGAAAGACATCAAAAGAACTTGAAATTTTCTCTAAAAAAGTCAAAATTGAAAGTTCACTTCCAGGGCGATTCAAGACATAATTCTTGTTCCATTAGCTTCCTTGAAGGTCACTGGACATATTCCAATCAAAAACAACCATCAAAACGCAAGGAATTGGTATACAGCATTCAAGATATCTCATGAAAAATCCATGATCGTATTTTAACTTCTAGGCATTCTCATGGCATTTTAATGGTTGATTTACATTCCTTGTGAAGTTCTGAAGCTAACCAATATATTTAATTGCTTTTTTATGTGCTACACGCGATTATGCCATGTTTGATTTTTAGGGTTTGCAGGATGTGAAATTAGGGCTTTTGAAACGAAGAAAAATTAGCCCTCAAAACCACCACCATTCAACTCAGCGCATGTGGACGAAGAAGAAGCCACTATCGCGCCTAATTTATGGACCCTCTAGACCTATTCGCTATTTTCCCAAAACTGGCCTAAGAAAACACATGGAAACCGTTGCTTATGTTATTTGTATTTCAGGAAAAACAAAACACGAAGAAGAAGATGATGTCGTGGCATGAATCGGTTGGATCATTTAAAATTCGCGCGCTTTAACCCACTAACTCGTTGTTTCATATTATATTATTTGTTGTTTATTTATTTAACAAACGCGTGGTAGTGGTCCAGTGGCAAGTGTATGTATTGGCAATCCTCATGACCTGGGTTCGAGACCCAGGTCCTCACTTTCTTTCATATTTTTCTTCATATAACGCTCCTATGCAGCTTCAGCGCTGTGGTTCACCATACGCCTTCCAGAATCCAACATCCACGTGCCCCTGGAGATCAGATCAAAGGCTGGGAATTGATGAACACCCTAAGCTTGAGTCAACATGCCAGCACGTGATTAAAAAAGTCCAATAAGGCCACAGTCAAATGGGCCTGAATTGCTAACAAGAGACCTCCATATTGGGGACTGACACCCCCCTAGGTTTGCATATTTTTCACTCTTCTTTATTTTCTTTATTTATTTAAATCTACTTTTTTTTTAATTAATTATTATTTATTTAAATTAATTACTTATTTTCAAAATATAAAACATCACAAAAATCAGAAAAAGGAAAAAACACCATAAATATTTTTTTTGTTTTAATATTTTCATGAATAAATATGCATGTAAATTAATTAGTTTAAATTAGGGTTTTAATTTTAATTCCTTTCATAACAAAATCTAAAAAATATAGAACTAGGTTTAATAAATGTTTTATTCCTTTTAATTTTTCTTTTTCACAATAATATTATTTATTTTATTTATTTTCATAATTAAAATTGTATATAAAAATTAGGCTTAATTTAGGTTAAATTTTAACGTCTTCTTAATAAATTAAAATAAAATAGAATTAGGGTTAGCGTTTAATTGCAATTAATTTTTTCTATTAAATCCTAAAATATTAAAAATACCAAAAACATCTTTTTTTTTAATTAATTAACTTCATCATTAATTTGATTTTTGCAAAAGGGTCCAACGCCCTCGTTTCGATTTAATTTCGCATATTTATTTTATTTTGCTTAAATAATTATGTACCTCTCCCGAAGCCTTGTAACATTTTAATTGCTTCTCGCACCTTTAATTTCTTTATTTATTTTTCTGTCAAATCGGGTCCTGGTTAATTTTGGCGATGTGGACCCGCGCCATTTGTAATAGCTTTAGATTTACTTTTCCTCGCAACTTTTAACTGTTAAACAAAGCATGCAAGAATGAATGGCCTTAAATAAAAACAAGCGTAGAACACCGATAACCTGACAAGATAAATGCAAATGAAAACGACACACGAATCGCACACACCACCCCTAGGGTACGCCTCACTGTTGCCTTGCCTCGAAAGGTGATCGTCGAGTAGAGGATGTCTTAGTAAGTCCTCATGATCCGGGAACCTGGCATGAGGGTAGCTTCTAAGGTGTCTTCCCATTGCTCTGGTGATCACCATGTCCCGAACCTCGAATTGACCCGAACACCTCCAATAGTGGTGCTACTTACCTCTCAATGGTGGGATGGCACTACTTTAAAGGACATCTACACAGACGAATTCCTTAGGGTAGGTAGACGACTCTAGATACTTGCTCTAAATTCAAAACAAATTCAAAAATACTTTTCACACCGACACCTTTTCAAAAAGCTTTCGAAAGCAATTTTTCAAACACTCTTGAGGACCGATACAAGAGTCGAACTGAAATTTTCAAAGAAACTTTTTAAAACCCCACATTGAAAAGCAAACAAACCATTTTGAAAACACAAATGAGCAAGTATCTAAGAGCCCATGGATGACCATGGATAGAAAGGGTGCTAACACCTTCCCTTTCTATAACCTACCTCCCGAACCGAGAGCAATCTCTTTAAAGGATTTTTTCTGTGCTTTTGTCCTTTCCATTTGGAGAAAATAAAAGACGGTGGCGACTCTTGCTTCCGCGACATTTCGTGAACCAGCGTTAAACAGTCAGTTCCAGATCCACCGATCACACCTTCCCATTCACGTAATGGGCGTAAGCCCCGACTATTATTAGCACCCCCTTAGTTTACTGGTCAACTAGAAACTGCACCCCCTAACTTAATCAAATTATTTCATTATTTCATTTATATTTTTTTATATTATATTTTTTTATTCTTACTATCAATATATTATTTATTAATACTTATAATAATTATTATTTATTATTAATATATTTCTTATATTATTATTATTTATTATATGAAAATATTATTTATATTATTATAAATTACTTTTATTTAAAAATTCATATATTATTTTCTATATATATTTGCACTAAAGTATTTTTTACTCATGCATTAATCAAGAATTTTTGCATTTAATACGACAAAAAATACTCAACAAATCTCAAACTATTTTTCACAATCAACTAATTTTAAAACAATCTATTTTTGCAAAAGGGTTTCAAACGAATTTTGACTAATCGCGCATTTAGCCAAAATCTCCGCAATCACTACAACCGATCAAAATGCGAGGTGATTCAAAATACATTTGCAACCCCTAAAAAACACCAACCATACGAACTACGAATTGGAACTCTGATTTCTCATAAGAGGATACATAGGCATACAATCAAAAATCGTGACGAGTTCCTTTAATAAAAATTAAAACCATTCCCCCTATTAAAAATTAAAACCCTTTCCCCTATTAAAAATTAAAACCCTATTTTACCCAAACCTAAACCTAAACCTAGTATCCTTGTAAACAAGGTAGATGAAAGATGCCTAACACCTTCCTTTCGTCTAGAACCGATTCTGAACTTAGAATCTCTGTCTGCGAATTAGGGTTTCCTATTAGATGCATTTCCTTAGGATAAAAACTTATAGTGGCGACTCTGATAAAGAAACCAGTCGCAACAGCTGACGACTCTGCTGGGGACTAACCCTAGGTTTTAGGTTTTACTTTGGGTATTTATATTTTCTTTATTTATCGCATTTATTTATTTATTGAATTTATTTAATTATTGTCTCTTTTATCATTATATATTTACTACGCGGCGGGACTGCTATCTCAAATATTCTCATATAACCCTTAGATAGAAGGTCCGTCTATTAGCTTAGGGGATATATCATCCCTACGAGTTTATGTGACGACTTCGCCTAGAGTCGATGGAATTTCGAAAAGGGAATACTTATCAAGAGATATCCTCTTGATGAGTAGGACTTTGGAATGCCACCCATGACTCTTTGTAACGTCCTTAACCTAAAATCTCATGACGAGACCTTTCACGACTTTGAGATGAAAGTCTCAGTCCGTAAAGAGACTCCACCTAAGGGAGGCCCTTGTGCCTTTTTCCTCTGGTGTTATTCATGATACCCTTAAGGAAACCACCTTATGGGGAGGGTAGAATATCCGTAGGCCAAAACTAGGAGCCTACCTTCTAAGGATATCATTCATATAATCCCATTTCCACTATCCCTAAACCCGCAAGGGTTACTTCCAGTATACTACAATCCCTAGCCTGTAGGGTCTATCTTTCATAAGTTACAACCCATAGCATGTAGGGATTATTTAACCGTCCATTAGTCTATTACAATCCCTAACTGGTAGGCATTCCCGTCCCTCAATTGCAATCTCTAGCTTGTAGGGACCCCCCTTTGTCTTCTACAATCTTTAATCCATAAGGAGCTCCTATCTGACTCAATATCTGAGTCAGTGTAGGGTATCCCCATTTCCATATCTATCATTATCTCCGCCCTCAAGTAGTTCCTATCTGTCTCAATATCTGAGTCAGTGTAGGATATCATCAAATCCGTATTTAATATTTTCGTCCTCAAGGAATTCCTATATGTCTCAATATCTGAGTCAGTGTAGGGTACCTCCAAATCCACATCAAATTATTTTCATCCTCAAGAAATTCCCATCTGTCTCAATATCTGAGTCAGTGTAGGATATCATGAAACTCATATCTATTATCTTCATCCTCAAGGAATTCCTATTTGTTTCAATCTCTGAGACAGTGTAGGATACTATCATTTTCATATCTACCATCAAACCTGTATAGGATACATCTACGTATGCCCTCATACTACGTCTACATCACATCAAATTATTTTCATCCTCAAGGAATTCCCATCTGTCTCAATATCTGAGTCAGTGTAGGATATCATCAAACTCATATCTATCATCTCCGTCCTCAAGGAATTCCTATTTGTTTCAATCTCTGAGACAGTGTAGGATACTATCATTTTCATATCTACCATCAAACCTGCATAGGATACCTCTACGTCTACCCTCATACTACATCTACATCACATCACATATCCATGAAACTTTTGCATACCCAAAAGCCAAAAACATTTTTGCATACCCATGCATTTACATACATTCATACATTTGCATCTCATGCATTTCCACCTTCGCCCTTATCCAACCGTTATCCATATGCTAGTTGATTTCTTGGTACTCGAGAACAACTCAAGAAAGTATGAAACTATGGAAACTATAGATTATCCATTGGAGACTCAGTTAAACTTGGCCCTACAAAGAAAGAAGGCAGCCTTTCACAATGACATCAACAGGCCTGCCCAATGCCTCAAATATCACTACCATTGGTGATTCCCCATGCATCAAGAGAAACTGCCTTATCAACAGGATATGTATTCCCAAGAAAAGTCAAAGGTCACTCTCACGCTTTGACAAGTCCAAAAACTAAGGAGCTCTCTAGAAGTCAAGGGGATCAACAAAGAAGCTTTTCTCCAGGATTAATAGGCCTTTATAATTTCATTTTGAAATTTCATGGTTGCTAAGTTGTGATTATTGTAAACTTGTATCTTTTGATAAGTAATTCTAATAAAATAAGCATGCATGTTTTGAAATCAATCTCTTCATATTCACTCGTCTATCACTTTCCATAAATATCAATCATTCACTTTCATCTTCCATTTCACAACTTTAACAAACTTCAAAGGAGAATGATGAAAATTAAATAACTGAATTTTTCTAAGCTATGCTTTCAATGTAAGAACGAGCTGATGATGTAAGGCATTGTTTCAATTCCTAAATAGTGTAGAAATAAGGAGTTAATCCGTAGTTAACCCCCTCGAGCCAGAAGTTGGAGTTGTTTCTATTTTCTATAAAAAAAACTTAATTTCAACCAGGGGAAGGGTAGTCTTTCAATTAATTCAATGGTGCATTCTATTCTCAAGAGAATCAAGTCCATCTAAACAAAAGGTTCAAGCGTATCTCTTTCCTTGATACATCAATGAGGAAACAATCTAAGAAAAGGTTCAAACACATCGTCTTCCTCGTGCACATCAATAAATATTGAGGAAGCAATCAATGAAGACAAAGATCTCAACATATTCCTCCTTAATATATCATTCAAAAGCAAGGAGAACAATGAAGACGAAGCTCACACCAATCAGCGTGGCATTCATAAATTTTTAAAGTCAAAAGAAAAAAAGGAAAAATTCAAAAAAAAGGAAAGCCCGCTAAGTCAAAGAAAAAAAAACTTGACTTAGGCAAAAATAAGGGATTAAAACAAATAAATTGGAGAACGATCTTGTGACTGTCACCTCAAGAACCTCAAAGGATTCTTATCAAATGCTTGGATCTCATCAATACTTTTCATCAGTGCTGGGATCTTTATATATGCTTCTCATCATCTACGTGACTACGAAACTTCTCTTGGGGATTGAACGTATTTGTTGGATTAATTGGACTTAGGATTGAAGAACATCAAGGAGAATGGGGTGGGCTAAATAAATTTTGAGCCTTATATCTTTTGTTTCTTAAACCACGAACCATGGCCACGTTACAATATTCAAAAGTCCTAATTGAAGCGAGGTTAACTATGAAAGCATACTAAGCAAAATTTGTGTTAAACGGACTCCTACGTTTGTTAAATTTATTACTAATCCCTTCGCTTCTTCGAACCTCCATCTCTAATCATCCATTTCTATTCAAACTTCGATTTCAAGAACTTGCATGTGCATCAAACAAAATTACTTTTTTCAAAATGTACAATTCTATTTACAAGTCAATACTTAGCATCAAGGAGATTTCAAAAAAAGGTCTGATCAAAGGCATCATTTCCAAGAAGCTTCTAAATTAGGGGAAAGAATATAAAAGGATACCTATATACATGGGCAAATACTAATGATCTTGGGGGAATATCACATGAATATGTTATTAACAAGGGGTGAGCATTCCGAGATTCAGTCAACTTGGATCAAATTTCAAAGCAAGATTCAATCAGGGGCATACCTGTCGAAGGAACATTCCTTAATCAAGTCATGTCATAACAGGGTATGACTCGGTTTTAAAAAATATCTCAAGGCTTTGATTTAAGGGGCAATCTTCTAAGATTCAACTGTTGAGGCAATACGCACCAAGTTCATCCTACCGCAAGTAGGGTCCAAATTCTTCAAGCAACTTCAAGTACAAACATTTCAAAGATTCAAATCTTGGGGAAATCTATGTCAAGTTCATGGTGAGATCTAAGGTAATTCTTCTAGACCCTGGAGATTGAGGGGCACATCTTTCAAAATTCGAATGGTGGGGAAATCACTGCGAGGCTCGATCAAAAGGAGTTGATTCAAAATGGTCCATCAAAGCCAAGCATCTTTACGAGTTTTTTAATCAGGGGCATAATGCAAAATAATGGGGTCATCCACATTATCATCAAACAATTTCCAAGATCATATCAATAAGAATCTCCTCCAAGACCCTGCCAAAAATTAGGGAAAGACAATCCACATAGAGGCAAGCTCCCCTCGTACTTTCATAATCTCCAATGGATCTTTCTCCTACATCAGTAATCCTCTGAGTTCAAAGCGGGTATCAGGAAATCATGCAAGCGCAACATTCAACCATCATGTGACAAGCAACCTTGTTACATAGTCTAACCTTTATGCTCAATCATTAACGACCCATCATAGGGGAACCGTTTAATGAATCACGCGAGTCATAATCATAAAGCATAAGTATGCATAAATCATTAGCATGCATTCATTAGGGTACTGCGATCCAAAATCAAGCTATACCTATCATCTCATTCAGCTGACGAATTCGGACAGCGTGGATTTAGCAAAAAGCCCAATTTTCATTGGCGTGTCAAAATTTCAACATCCTTTAACGCTTATCCAAGTGATCCATTACATGTATTGGTCAGTCATTCCATGCATTGACACCTTCATCTACATGCATGCATAACATATCATAGCTCGAGACTCAGGACCCCATAAAAATCTAGAGTCAATTTCTAGGAGAGTCTCTATTGCAATATCCAACATCTCCTCAACTACCCCTCTCTATGAGTATGTCATACAAGCATTCTTTGTACAACCAATTAAGGCGTGAGCAGCCTCACACTTTTTCTAATATGCATATCATCAAGAATGTGATCAGCCTCACACAACCTCATCCACTATTTATTCACAGGAAGCCATACGAGGTATGAGCAACCTCATGCATTCACCATCCATCCTACGTAAGCAGCCTTACATAAAAGTCATGAGTAGCCTCAAACTTTCCAAATTATTTCTATAGGTAACCAATATTAGCAATCTTGATATTTGTTTGACCTTTCTAAGCCACTGAGTTGATACTATTCAAGCAACCATATGGATATTGGTGCAAAGCCCAGTTCCCGTCTAGCACACCTTTTTAAAAACCCAACCCCTAATTGGCATGGCTTCGCAGCAAAAATAAACCTTGGCTGATAGTCTGCCTTAAGCATTGGTTCCGCAGTTCAAATAACAGGGGCATTGCATTTATCAATCATCGCATCATTTTAATTCATAACATAATCATATCAAGCATACATACCATATATCATGCATACATCAAGCATAATCATATCAAACATGCATACATGTATTACATGCCCATAGAAAACTGCGAAAAAACCTCAAGGCATGACTACTAGATAAGACAAACTCAAGTTTGAATCCAAGCTCAGCATTATCCATTAACCTTGCTATAGCTACCGCGATTGACAACGGACATAATTGTCAAAAGTACTGCTATCAAAATTTCATTAGGCAGCTTACCTACGATTCATATCTACGCCTACATCCACATCCACGCCTATTTCTACGACCACGCCTACACCTACGTCCACGTCTACGCCTGCTCCCACGTCCATATCTACGCCTGCGCTTACAATACAAAAAAACTCAATGTTCAAAATCTTGCTAATACTTTTCTCCGCATTCAAATCAAATTCAATGATGCCACGACAAGACAACATACAACGCCAGGGAATTGGTAGCTCAAAACCAATTGTTTAAAGGAGAGAATGCCAGAAGCAGTCTTCATGACATTTCAAGTCATACACGCATTTCACACACATTTCACACATTTTCATATCAAAAGCATACATACACTACACATTTTTGCATACATACAATACGCATATACTCAGGGTTCTATATCAATTAGAAAATAAGAAATCTCACCCTTGATTTAGCTATCTAAGGGTCAATCAACTAAACACTTCTCCTATGATTCAACCCGTCACCTAAGTCTCTATGTCGTGACGCGTTCAGCCCATCACCTAAGTCTCCATGTAGTGATGTGTTCAGTTCATTACCTAAGCCTCCATGCAGTAATGTACGAAGCCCGGTACATTGCCGAACACTCCACGCAGCAGTGTATTATCCTCATCTAACCCACCGCCTAAGACATCGTGAAGCAGTGTGGTTCCTTGTTCCGTAATAAATACCATTGCCTAAGACGTCGTGCAACAATGTGTTTCTTTATTCCGTAATGTAGACCATCGCCTAAGACGACATGCAACAATGTTCAAAAACCAAATTTAGCTTATCGCCTAAGAAGACATGCAGCGATGTTCGAAAACCAAATTTAGCTTATCGCCTAAGACGACATGCAACGATTCAAAAACTTAACCCACTGCCTAAGACCTCGTGTAGAAGTGCATTTCCTTGTTCTGTAGTAAAGACCATTGCCTAAAACATCGTGCAACAATGTGTTTCTTTATTCCACAACATAGACCATCGCCTAAGACGACATACAACAATGTTCGAAACCCAAGATCTAGCCTATCGCCTCAAACTTCACGCAGCAATTTACGAACCCACTGCCTAAGAAATCGTGCAGCAGTGTGGTTCCTTGTTCTGTAATAAAATCCATTACCTAAGACTTCATGCAGCAATGTGTTTCTTTATTCCGCACACAGACCATCGCCTCAGACTTCATGCTTCGATGCTCGAAAACAAAAATCTAGCCTATCGCCTCAGACTTCACGCAGCGATTTGAGAACCTAACCCATTGCCTAAGACGTCGTGCAACAATGTGCTTATTTATTCAGCAACATAGACCATCGCCTAAGACGTCATGCAATGATGCTCATACGAGATCTAGCTTATCGCCTAAGACATCATGCAGTGATTCACGAACATAACCCATAACCTTAGTCTCCAAGAAGCGTGCATCATCAATTTTTTTTTATTCACCCCCCCCCCCCACCAAATGGATGAGTAAGCAAAAGCAAAACCAAGACATACAAGATCGCTCTCAAAGTTCAAGACTATCTGCTTCATCATCAAACCCTAGTAAGCGATATATCATCAACTTTGCCTATTTCCTCAAAGACTTGTAAGGGTATCCTATATCAGCGTAACCTTATGATCAGTCGGAAAAATTTCAAGGTATTCCAATTATTCAATAAACTCCCAATCAAAATGCACAAGACTCGTGTATTCTCACGCTATTTGATTGGAAGATAATTGAATAGAGGCAGCTGTTGTACCCCAAATTTTCCCTACCTCGATGACTTTATTTTTCAAGATTTAAATAGAAGAAATATTTAATTAAAGACGGTACAGTAGTATCTGATGGCCCATCTTTATCCAAGACTAGGGGTGTATTTTAATCCAGGAGAGTGGGGCTTTCTAAATCAACAAGACTCATAAACCTATTCGCGAAGCATGTTGGCCAATAGCCCATGCGATTCAAAAATAGAAAATTATTTCAAAGGAATAATAATGATTAAATTCTTATTTAATAGTTATATCTAAAGCCCATTTAAGAATGTTTGTTTGTTAATAAAATAAGAGGTGAGTATGCAATTATATTAAAATCCATGGCCCATTTCCGTTCTGGTGGTAAACAGTGAAAAGGGAGGTGCAATTTGGAATACAAGCTCGTTACATTTTTCCAAACTAAGCCCATTAGCATTTACTGGTTATTTAAGAGAAATTATTTTTGTTGCTGTGTGGGCAAGTTAGGGCCCAATCTGAATTAAAAAAAGAAGAGTTTCGCTGAAAATGGTTGGAGGCCCATTTTGTGTTTTTGATCAAAAATAATGTTGGTTTAAATTAATTAATGGTGTTAATTAATATTAATAAATTATTTTGTTTGGAAAAATTAGGTTGGGTCGGTTATATAAACAAAGAAATGTTTTGCTGTAATAAAAATAATAACAATAGTGTTACTGGGCCAAATTATAATGCAAAGCCCAATTGAATTAAAAACTGGTTTTTTTGCTGCATTAGGAAACAATGTTGTTGGGCTGGGTAGTAAAGAATTAACGCAGACCCACATAAACAATAACGTGGAGCCCAAATTGCATAAACCTACACTATTTCATTCAACCCAAAATTTACGCACATTTCTTGCAATTTACAGTCACTGTAGAAATCAAATTAAAACAAATTGAAAACAAAATCTGCAAATAATCAAATCTCTATTACAGCAAATCCAGAATCTACAAAATCTCCAATTACATTCAATACAAATTGCAATCAATCAACATGAAACAATCCCTAACTTTTCTGTAATCCCTAATCTATGCTAATCTAATTAGTAACAACAAAGAATCAAAACCCTAAATCTACCTATATATACTAAATTCGAGTATAGAGGGAAGGGGCTTGAAATCGGGGGGAGAAAGATACAGTAGAAGAAAAGGGCGTAAGCTTGAAGACAGGAGAACTTGAAGAACAGCACCGTGAGCCGAAGACCGAAGCGATTGGGGTTTCGATATCTGAAATCCTAATCGCTAGCTTCCGACCACCTTGCCGTGGACCACCATCTTCAACCCCTTAACTCTCCACAATCACTACAACCGGTCAAAATACGAGGTGATTCAAAATACATTTGCAACCCCTAAAAAACACCAACTATACGATTACGAATTGGGAATCTGATTCCTTATAAGAGGATACGTAAGCATACGATCAAAAATCGCGGCGAGTTCCCCTATTAAAAATTAAAACCCTTTTCCCTATTAAAAATTAAAACCCTTTCCCCTATTAAAAATTAAAACCCTTTCCCCTATTAAAAATTAAAACCCTATTTTACCAAAACCTAAACCTAAACCTAGTATCCTTGTGAACAAGGTAGATGAAAGGTTCCTAACACTTTCCTTTCGTCTAGAACCGAGTCCGAACTTAGAATCTCTGTATGCGAATAGGGTTTCTTATTAGATGCCTTTCCTTAGGATAAAAACTGATAGTGGCGACTCTGATAAAAAACCAGTCGCAACAACTACACTAACAAATGATTACCTAAATATGTAATAACCTACAAAAATTAAAATGAAAAAGGGAGAGAAAGGGAGAGAGAGAGAGAGAGAGAGAGAGAGAGAGAGAGAGAGAGAGAGAGAGAGAGAGAGAGAGAGAGAGAGAGAGAGAGAGAGAGAGAGAGAGAGAGAGAGAGAGAGAGAGAGAGAGAGAGAGAGAGAGAGAGAGAGAGAGAGAGAGAGAGAGAGAGAGAGAGAGAGAGAGAGAGAGAGAGAGAGAGAGTACACCAATATGTATAGTGGTTCAACTCTATTATTATCGCAGGAACCTGCTCCACTCTCCAATGGTTTCCCAATGAAATTTGTTCTTCTAATATGTTTTGACAAATATTACACCAGTTCATAAAATCACAGAATCCAAAATATGAGAAAATAAATATCATATCTGGATTGTGA
The DNA here is from genome assembly GCA_948472305.1 of Vicia faba. Classification (NCBI taxonomy): domain Eukaryota; kingdom Viridiplantae; phylum Streptophyta; class Magnoliopsida; order Fabales; family Fabaceae; genus Vicia; species Vicia faba. Next base: position 267,272,648 of record OX451740.1, read on the forward strand.
CTTGTAAACTGCCTTTATGTTGAACTCTCTATGAAATCTTTACTTGATACTCGCTTATTGAATCTTCCAGCTTCACCATTCTTCTCCAAGTTATCGTATATGGCAATCTCCCTGATTCCACCATTTTTTTGAGCGATGAACTATTTGAAGATTAAAAAGAAGTCTTAATTTTCCTGTAGGCTTCCACACAACACTAAAAAGGTTATCCTGGAGAGAAGAACCCCTTCTTTTTCACTGGAACTTGTTACTACCAATCACAACTACCACAACCTTGCAAGCTTCCTTAAAATTCTTTACTCATTCTTCAAATAAATGTTAGTTCCAAGACACGTCTTCCTCTAAAATTACACATCTTCTTAATCAAGATCTCAATTCAAAACGCGAGGTTGAAGATGAAAGAATTTCATTAACAAGAGATTTAAGTTTTCAAAATTGGAAGTTGTTGTCACATAGTTAATTTTGAAAAATATGAGATGACAATGATTTATATGTGCTGGAGATTAAGCACAAAAACAGGTGAAAATGCTTTTTTGATTACAGTCAAGAACAATTGTTGATTTGAGTAAAGTGAACAAGTAGTGTGGAACAAGATCAACATAAAATAATTGACCCATTTCTTGTGATTCGAGTCAAGTTATAACTATGATTGGATTCATGAAAGGTCATGATTCAAGTCATGTATAAAGTTCAATTTGAATTAATTTGGACAGAGCCAAATAGGAAAAAGTGACAAATTGTGTGATTCGAGTCATGTGTAAGTGGTGATTTGAATCAAACTGGGCAGAGACTAACAAGAACTCATGTGATTTGAATCATATGCAACTTGTGATCCGGTTCATATTGTTGCATGGTTTGAAACAAGTGAAATTTGTGATTTGAGTCACAAATGCAAAGTTCTTCCTATTTTTCTTTATTTGAGATGATTTGAGTCATGATTTGTTAGTGATTCGAGTCACACGCAATAAAACGTAATTTTTCAAGTTTTTCAAAATAATTTGAGGTTCTATTTACCACATAACTTGAACCAACATCAAACATGGTTCTCGTTCCATTAACTTAACCAATTGACTTAAAACACAATGAACACACTCAAATGCAAACACTTGAATTTTTCATGTTAAAACAAATGGATTCAAAACTTAAACCAAAGATGTACAATTAAAGATGAGACTCAATAAACAATAATAGAAGAAACAAAAGCTTATGAGACAAGCAATGAAACCGTATTGGAGTTCTTACTCTTAATGTATTAGAGACATGCAACTTCAGCGAAGGCTGTCAATGATACTTAAAGCTTACCCTGACTCTTTCAGTTCTCAACCAAAGCTTGGGGAAAACTGTTCTGGACCGGCCAAAGGCCCAATCAACTAAGTCTTAATCCATCAAAAGCTCACTCTACTCGACCTGAAATATAAAAACATTTCGCCTGAAATGAGAAGATACAAAATCTCTGATCTCCAATTTCACTACACGCATCTTGAATCTTGAACTGACTTACATGTTGGAGTGTTAACCATGGAGGTCCATCCTATACCTTTATAACAGATATTAGAGTCAACGTTCAAGATCAACAGTTATCTAACTCTCAACATTTTTGGTTCCTTCGTGGAACTTGAGCATCCATTTCTGGTTCCCAGACTAAACAACAATATTAGAGAAAGAGTGTTGAGGTAGCACATATAGTAGAAAAGATGTTAGAAAATAGGTTTAACTTATTTAAGGATGTAAATTAAATGGAAGGGAGTCAAATAATTAAAGGTAGATAAAGAGTTGGAAAAACTATAGCAATTTTGTTATAAAATATCTCGAGGTTAACAAATTAGATTTAAAAAGCATGGTCTTTAATATAACATTATGCCATATTTTGATCCATATAGCCAATCCTGCTTAATTATTGTTAAAATTTCAGCTAAATTTCAATTTTGTTCCACCTATTTTATCTCATTCGTAAAAATAGTCATCATATTTCAAATTCTAATGGTTTCAGTCCCTTTCTCATATTTTTGTAATTCAAATTAGTGATTTCACTACTATAAAAAGCGCTTTAAACTTCGGATGCAAAATACATTTTACCTCAACTAAAGAAGAGAATTAACGAATGTCATCGTAAAAAGTTATCACTTATCATCTCGGTGTTTTAAAAATCGAGAGGTAAATTTATTTGCGCATGAGTTCGAACCCCAACGTTTGCATTTTTATTATTTACAAAACTAGTGTCTCAACCATCTCAGTTAAATAATAAAACTGAGGGGTAAGTTAGATTGTTTTTTTTAAATTTAAACATGTTATATTGTTTACACATAAAATTAATAAAATAATTTATTTACAAACTACAATGTTTACTCATAATATTACATTGTTTACACAAAATAATAAAATTAAAATTAATTTGCCTATGAAGATCATATGTTAGATCTTCAAATCCTTGATATCCTGGGGAAGATCAAATGTTGGGTTCCAGGATATTTTCAATTGATTTTCCTTGCATTTGTTTATGATATGAACAAAAAAAGGGGTTAGAAAAAAAGGGTTAGATAAATAAATGATTTTCTGCTGAAATAAATAATTAAGAACACAAACCTTATATCCAAATAATTTCCTGCTCTTTCAATCCATCATATAAAACTCTTCATGAAAAAAAAATCTTGCAAACATTAAAGTGGAGGATAGCTTCATGATGTTTCATTATTAATTTTTGATGTTCATAATGCTTTTATAACAGAAGTTATTTATGTTTCACGCGGATCACTAATGATAGTGTATTGAACGTTGATAACTATGAAATAGACGACAACGATTTGAGCATAGTGGTGATAAATATCCTTAATTTTTAATGCTAAGTTATTCCCTCGGTTATTATGAAAGCCGACGTGATATACTATTTAATTTACAAATAAAAAATATGATAAAAATAGAGGTTCCAGTATTGTTTTCCCCTCGGTTATGTTAAACTTTGAGGTAAGATGTTGTTTTAAAAACTAAAGCGTGGCACAAATGCATTGGAATCATATCACTAGAATAAAAATGATCATCTATATTCAAATGGTAACGTATCTTTTGGATTTTCAAGGAGATTTTTGAGCTATTTAAATGTTTCAATTCTAACTCTCTGTGTATTATCTTATAGGTCTTTTCCTATTTTTAACGTCTCATTTCCAACTCTATTTGTATTGTTTTCTTGTTTCAAAGTCTTCTTTTTTAATCAAAAATAGATGCAAACCTTTTGTTCATTATCAACGAAAAGTTTGTGGATTTCTATGATTCATATGGTTTTGATCTAAGCAAATTTGTTAAAAAATAAAGGTTGAATGATTACTTTCAGATTCTAAATGGCCTCATCTACGTTGATCTCGTTAAAGAATTCTGAATGAATGCCTCTGTAGTGCCAGCTGGTGACGATGAAATCATCTAATATAGTATCCATGACTCTCATTTCTTCATCACTCTATTACTGATTGCTATGACAATAGATTGTGAAGAGTTTGGTAGTTATGTTGAAATTACAGATTCAACAATGTCTACTCAACCCAGCTTCATTGAATTTATGCCAATAGAGATAAGCCCACCAGTCCTGCTTCTCTACTCTCAATTCCAAAATTTTAGTTTCAACTTCTAGTGGCAAATCCCCGTCCAAGAGAGAAAGAATTGAAAACGCTTACTTGGTATGACAAGCATCTCTTGTTATTCCTTACATACAACATCCGAATTAATCTTTCTCTTAGTATTTTTAACTTCTTAAAGGAAGTGATAAACAACTCTCGGGAGGAAATGACTTTCCTCACACCATATGGAATAGTTCTTTCTAAAATTTTCTCTAAGTTGGGGATAGTTAGGAATAATGATGAAGTTGAGTGGACTGAGAAGTTTGAATATGTGGAATAGTTAGAAATAACTTTCCTCATCTCTGTTGTCTTATTTTTTTATTATCAAAGAAATATTTCCTTTTTCTATTATTGTCTATTCTTGTTTATTGATAACAAAGATTTTGAGAATCACTAATTTATAAAGAAAAATATAGAATCTGAAAAGACGTCAAGTGAGAAATCGTTGAAATTTTTTTTACATGCGAATACCGGGATTTGAAGCGAAATCCCTCGTAATTATATTAAAAATTTGTTTTCAATTCTAAAATTGTTTTCAATTCTAAGAATATTAGTTTCAATTCTAAGAATATTATTGTCAAAATGAAAATGAAAATCCTGTTTTCAATTCATTTGGACACATGTTTTTGACTTATAAATAGTAAGGATGTGTTTGTTTGATAGATTAAAATTATAATTTCTAAGAATATTATTGTCAAAAAATTTATTCCTATCAATGTGTTTGACAAATAAATAAAATTTTTAAAAATATTAGGAGATTTTATTTTAATTAAATTTTAAAAATTAAAAAATGAAAAATAAATATGTTAAAATAATATAAAAATTGGAAATTATGATTGATTATTTTACATTCTTATGGAAATAAAATATTCATATCCTTTGACATGAAAATAATTATATAAAAATTTATGATAAAACATATTCCTTAAAATAAAAAATGTTCAGACATAATTTATCAAAACTTAAAATAAACAAAAAAATATATGAATTTCAATGTCACATTTCCGAAAATAACATTTATATCTATAAAACAAACACCCTAGTATTAAACAAAGTGGTAACCGATGCAGGTGTTGTTGTTTATTAGTACTTATTAAGCGTCCAAAACATTTGCTTAAAAATGTGATAATATTATTCCAATACTGATAATATTTGCTTAGTACTTATTAAACATTTGCTTAAAAATGTGATAATATTATTTTCCATTCTTTCTTCTCAATACTGCTTATGTATAAAAATGCTTTGAAATGTGATAATAATAGTCATTTTCTAAATATTATTTTCACACTATTTACTCTTAACAATCATTTTCTAAATATTATTTTCACACTATTTACTCTTAACAGTTATTTTTGAAAATGAAATATATAAAAACTTTAAAAAGTTGATGTACTAAGTCTTAATTTTCAATCATATACATAAACTTTTCACATACTATTATAAAAAAGTTAATTAAGTTTTAAGACTTTCTAAATATCTCAAAGTCTTTCTAAATTTTTCCTTTAATAAATAGTTCTCTTAAAAAATTAAAATTTAATTTTTAGTCTCTCTTGATAAAATCGTAGCTAAAATAATCTTTAATTTCGTCGTTAAATAAAAGTTGTCACTAAAATCTTCGCTAAAATCATCGTTAAAAATATCTCTAAATTATAAAAACCGTCGCTAAATTACATGAATGACTAAAAATTAAAATTTAATTTTTTTAGGAGGATTATTATTTAAAAGAAAATTTTAAAAGAATTAAAAATAAAATTTAAAATATTTAGAAGGACCAAAAACTTATTTAACCTAAAACTAAATAACATGATTAAGAATATGTTAATAAAAAATAATTTATATAGTTAAAACTTTAAAAATATGTTAAAAAAGAGAAACCTTATCAAAATGTTCCTATATTTTTCTTGTTTTGCAATGAGTCACACAATTAAATAAATTGATTTCAAATTAAACTTTCAATTGCAGTATTAATCAATTGCTTTTCTAATTGTATATTATTAAAATCACATGCATCATATATACCAAAAACTTTCCACTTTACATATTAATAGTGAATCCATAATTTAAATTCTTTATGGTTATTATTAATAGGTTTTCACTTTATTATTTTCTCACTAAATTTTATTTCTTTTTACACTCTCTATTGTCAATTTTCACTAAATACAGATTTTGTAGTTACATATGACTGCGAACAATATATTATCATTTACAATCATAATTTAAATTCATTACAATTAATTAATGTTTGAGGTGTTTAAAAATATGATTAATTAAATTATATATTTGAATTGGATTGCACTATAAAAAAACTCAACTATTTAAATAGTTAATGAACTAAATCATATACTTATATCAATTCAATCAACTAAATTGAATTTAAAAAACCAATTTAAACCATTCTAAACTTCTTTAGTCAAAATCATTTTTTTTTCAAAATTCCAACAAAAATTATAAAAATAAATAATATTTTTCAATCTTCTTTGATTAATTTAATACCTCTCTCTCATGGATCTTAAATTTGTCAGTTGGTGTCTTTTTCCATTTTCATATCCCTTAGATCAGTGTAACATGTTTCCGAAACACTAATTGTGATAGATTATTTGTATTGATGTTGGTTATTTTGTTTCTGATAATGATAAAAAATGTTGGAAATCTATTAAATATCTATGATGAATTTCTATCACAATGACAATTTAATTATGAGACAAACAAAGAAAGAAGACAAGACAAATAATTTCTGCAGAGTTTCTCTCTGCTCACAAACTGTGAAAACTTTCTTATTCAATTTACAACTGCAAAATACTGTGAATGACTTGCTTGACTTGCTTACAAAAAAATAGAGGTTACTCCCTCTATTTATAACTGAGCTTGCATCTTAAGCCCAAAGCTCAAAATATCTATTTTGTTACTAAATCAAATCTAATATATTCTAGACTTAAATCAAATCTATTTAAATCTAAAACAAATCTAGCTTGCTTCGATCCACAAGCTAACCCTTCGACATATAGTTTCGACACACTGAATTACAATTTAACACACCACTTAATTCATTGTGTCTAAACTATCTATGTTCATCATGACTCTTAGTCTTCTGAATACTTCGACTTGCACTCCCTTCGTCATGATATCTGCAATCTGATTCTCAGTTCTGCAGTGTTCCAAATTCATCTTCCCATCTACTATCTACTCTCGAAGATAATGGAACCTCATTTCGATATGCTTACTTTGATCATGTGCTATTGAGTTCTTCGCCATATTGATAGCTGACATGTTATCCATCTTCATGGTAATTGTTTCATGATCTTTCCCTGTTATCTCTTCGACCAAGTTCACCATCCAATTTGTTTGACATGCACAAAGAGAAGCAACTATGTATTCTGCTTTGCATGATGATAATGCCACTACCGGTTCCTTTCTTGAATTCCAAGCAACTGGTGCACCACCTAGCATAAACACATATCCTGTCGTTGATTTTCGATCTTCAGCATCACTACACCAACTTGAATCAGTGTATCCCACTAACTTGCATTCTTTTCCTTTATCAGTTGCAGGAAACAAAATGCCATAGTCAAGAGTTCCTTTGAGATACCTCAGTATCCTCTTCACTGCTGCTAGATGTGATACCTTTGGTTTCTGCATGAATCTACTTACCATACCTACACTATATACTAAGTCAGATCTTGTATGACAAAGATATCTCAATGATCCAATAAGTCTTCTGTATTGGGTTGGATCAACATCATCTTCATCTGCATATTTCGATAGTTACAATCTTGGTTCTGCAGGTGTCGATGTTGGGTTGCATTCTTCCATCTCAAATCTCTTGAGAATTTCTCCTGCATATCTTGTTTGATGTATCATCAAACCTCTACTGCTCTTGTAGAATTCAATGCCAAGGAAATATGAAATCTCACCCAAATCAGACATTTTTAATTCCTTGCTGAGATCACCTTTGAGGTCTTCGATCTCACTTTTGCAACTACCTGTTATCAACAAATCATCTACATAGAGACATAGTATAAGCAATTCACTATTGCTTTTTCTTACATATACTCCATGTTCAGTTGTGCACTTTACAAATTCCTTCTCCCTTAGGAAACTATCAATTTTCTTATTCCAAGCTCTTGGAGCTTGTTTCAATCTATACATGGCTTTATGCAGTCTGTACACCTTTCTTTCTTTGTCATGTTTCATAAATCCAACTGGTTGTTTAACATAAACTTCTTCATCTAAGGGTCCATTTAAGAATGCACACTTCACGTCCATCTGACATATGTGCCAACTATTTATTTCTGCTAGACCAACAACCAACCTGATTGTTTCGATCCTAGCAATAGGTGCAAAAATTTCATCAAAGTCTATTCCTTCTTTCTGTAGAAATCCTTTCGCCACAAGTCTTGATTTGTGTCGAGTTACTTCCCCTTTCGAATTCGTTTTCACTTTGTATACCCACTTGACATCAATTGCCTTCTTGCTTTGAGGCAATTCGACAAGTGACCAAGTGTTGTTGTCTTTGATAGACTTCACTTCTTCGTTCATTACTTTCACCCACTTCGAATCCTTCAATGCTTCAACTGCATTAACAGGTTCGACATCTGCATAGAAAGCATAATGTACTACCTTAGCTTCATTATCTATCACATCATCTGATGTAATCACACAATCTTGCAATCTTGCAGGCATGCGTCTTGTTCTTTGAGGTCTGCTTGTACTTGGTATATCTGTTGGTTCCTCTTGTCGAACTTCTCTTTCGATTGGAGTTTCTGGCTCTTCGAATAGGATTCCCACTGAATCTTTCTTAACATTTTCAGTCTAATCCCATTCTTTAAACTCATCTATGATCATGTCCATGCTGATCACAATCTGCCTTTTCACTAGATCGAATAACTTGTAGCCTCCTACCAAATTATATCCAACTAGAATCATTTGACTTGACTTGTCATCAAGTTTTCTTCTCAACTGATCTGACACATGTCTATGTGCAATAGATCCAAATACCTTCAGATGACTCAAGCTAGGCTTCACACCAGACTAACATTCTTCTAGAGTAATTCCTTCTAGCTTCTTTGTAGGACATCTGTTCAAAATGTATGTTGTAGTCGAAACAACTTCACCCTAAAACTCTTTAGGTAAATTCTTGCCTTTAAACATACTTCGTACCATATTCATGATGGTTCGATTCTTCCTTTCTGCAATTCCATTTTGTTGTGGAGTATAGTGTGGCACCACCTCATGCATAATCCCTTCCTTTTCACATAAACTATCAAAGTCTTTCGACACATACTCTCCACCACCATCAGTTCTCAAAACTTTGAGTTTTCGACCACTTTGTCTTTCGACCATAGACTTGAACTTGGCAAATACCTTGATCACTTCACTTTTCTTCTCGATCAGGTAAGTCCACAGCTTTCGACTGAAATCATCTATGAATGTAACAAAGTATTTGTTACCTCCCATCGAATCCACCTAGATTGATCCATATACATCAGAGTATATGACTTCAAGAATACCCTTCGACCTGCTTCCTGCATCCTTGATGAAGCTATTCTTGTGTTGCTTCGCCTGCACACATTCCTCACATACCTCGTTTGGAATGTCAATTTCAGGCAATCCTGAAACCATATTTTTTCTCTTCATGTCTCTAATGTCTCTGAAGTTGAGATGGCCTAGTCTATAATGCCATGTACATTCATCTCTGCTAGCTGTAGTTGAAAGGAAATTGTTCTCCATCACATTTATTTCAATCTTGAAGGTTCGATTCTGAGACATAGGAGCCTTCAAGATTAATCTTCCATTTGTATCAACGACTCTCATCATCTTATCTTTGATTGACACTTTATAATTCTTTTCGACCAACTGCCCTATACTGAGCAAATTGCTCTTCATGCCTGGTATGTACAACACATTGGAGATTACTGGCCTTTTGCCATCTTTCCTCATAATCATAACATCACCAATACCTTCAGCTGCTAGGGTATTGTCATTTGCAAATTTTACCATATTTTTTGTTGAGGGTTTTATGTTGACCAACCAATCTTTCCTTTCAGACATATGTGATGAACATCCTGAATCTAAGTACCATTGGTCCTTAAATCTATCTTCATCTTTTGTTGTAACCATCAACATCATCTCTTCTTCTTCATGTTTTGCAAGCTTTGCATCACTTTCTTGATTCTTTCATTTTTCTGGACAATCACTCGAATAATGACCATACTTCTGACAATTGTAGCATTGAATGTGACTCTTATCAGGTTTTTGACCACCACATCTTCCTCTATTTGCAACACCACCTCTTTGGTTGTCTTGGTATGGTATTCTTTGATTCGACACATTTCCTTCTATCTGGTTTCCTCTACCATTCAATTTGTTGTAGCCACCTCTACCTCTGTCGAAACACTTTCCTTTGCCTTTGGGTTCTTTTGATGAATGTGCCTGCAAGGCCACATCACTATTCTATTTTCCTGCATCTCTTTCATTCATTCTTTGTTCATGATATTCAAGCGTCCCTTGAAGCTCTTCCTTTGTTAATTTCAACAAGTATTTCCCCTCTTCTATCTCCACTGTAACACTCGAGAACGAAAAGGGAGATGAGTGGTTGCACCGCATGTAACACCCGAGGCTTAAGAGGGCAAAGGTGGTCGCCACATTGGAATGAGAGGGATCCTGAGGCTATACAGGTATACGACTGTATGGTTGAAGGAAGGCTTATAAGGATTAATTGGTACTACCTATACAAACAAGATACATCTTCTTTTCGGTAGCTCATTCATAAAAACTCCATAGTTAAGCGTGCTTGGCTTGGAGCAATTTTAGGATGGGTGACCTTCTGGGAAGTTTCCCGAAAAGCGTGTGAGTGAGGATAAAACACGTTGAAAAGACATGTGTTGGTTTGTAGGGTTAGTCGGTAATCCTAAAGTCAGTCCGGGGCATTACAAATGGTATCAGAGCCACACCTCTCCCAGTACGATGTGGTTCGCCACACCTCTCCCAGTACGATGTGGTTCGAGGACGACCATACAGAAGCTGGTGGGCATGTAACACTCGAGGCCGAAAAGGGCGATGAGTGGTTGCACCGCATGTAACACCCGAGGCCTAAGAGGGAAAAGGTGGTCGCCACATTGGAATGAGAGGGATCCTGAGGCTATGCAGGTATACGACTACATGGTTGAAGGAAGGTTTATAAGGATTAATTGGTACTACCTATACAAACAAGATTCATCTTCTTTTCGATAGCCTGTTCCATAAGAACTCCATAGTTAAGCGTGCTTGACTTGGAGTAGTATTGGGATGGGTTGGGAATGCATTGAGCATGTACTTGAACCCCAGGGTAGAGGGTTCGATTCCCACGAAAGGCAAAAACTCTACTAGTGAGGGGGTAGAGAAGATCGTGAGGTAATAGTGTCGGGAACGCTGAAGGCTCGGGCTGTTACAGCCACCACTATGTGGTCGAACTTAGGAGCTAAAGATCTCAAGATCTTCGAAACAACAACTCTTGTTGTTAATGTTTCTCCACATGCCTTGATTTGATTCACTAGTTTTGTAACTCTAGTGAAGAAACCAAATATGCTCTCACTATCTTCCATCTGAAGCAATTCATACATTCTCTTGTGAGTTTGTAACCTCAATTCTTTCACCTATTCCGCACCACCAAAGGACTTCTCAAGAACATCCCAAGCTTCTTTTGCAGATCCTGAATCACTTGCTTTTTCAAAGTTTTCTGCACTCAGACATTGATGAATTATAAAGAGCGCTTTATAACTCAGCTTCTCAATTTCTATGTGTTTCTTCTTTTCTTCTTCTGTAGTATTTTCTTCAAGCGCTTCGACTCCATCTTTTACAAGGTCCCAAATACCTTGACACCTGAATAAGACTTTCATCTGTTTACACCAATTCTCATAGTTGTCTATTTTTAGAATTAATAGAGTTGCTGGATAATTTGCATTCCCATAATTTGCCATCATGAATTCTTCAATCGTTCTTGATTGACACTTCCCTCGAATCAAAACAAAGCTCTTGATACCAGATGTTTGAAATCCACCAAATATCTATGATTAATTTCTATTACAATGACAATTTAATTATGATACAAACAAAGAAAGAAGATAAGACAAATAATTTCTGCAGAATTTCTCTCTGCTCACAAACTGTGAAAACTTTCTTATTCACTTTGCAACTGCAAAATACTGTGAATGACTTACTTACAAAAAATAGGGGTTACTCCCTCTATTTATAACTGAGCTTGCGTCCTGTTGTACCCAAAAAATTTGCCCTCCCATATTTCTCAAAACATTGCAAGAAAGATCCTCAAGTTGCTCAAGGTAGTCCAAGGGTTGGCCAGACAAGCTCTCTCCTAAGGCAGTCTACCCCAAATTAGGGTTTTATGTTGCACCAAGATCCTTGAATCCAAGTGATCCCAAGTTCTCACCAATGTCCTAATATATTCTCAAGATCATCCATGTCAAGTTTCAAGCCTTGCAGAGGAAGTTGGCTCAGTCAATTGCTCAAAGGTCTAAAAATCGACTGTGCTAGGGCAAAAGTCAATTGTGACCTACATACAATCAAACTTCAAGATTTTTTGTCAACATTCTCATTTTGAAGTATATTTCATCATTTTATCAAGGGTTGATCATTATTCATCAAGGATTGCTCACAATTCATCAAGACTCAAAAGTTGCTAAATTAGGGTTTTGTAGGAAAAGTCAACTTAACTTTGGCCAAGCATAACTTTCTCATACTTTATGAGAAATGACCCATCCAAAGCTCATTTTTAAGAGGATGAAATTCCCCACAATACATATTCATCTCCCAAGATAAAAATATTCACTCACAAGAAGTTATGAATTTGGACATTATAGGTCATTTTTGAAAGTCAACAAAAATACCTTTTTTGTCAAAGCTTCTAACTTGAGCATGGAATATCAAAATGAGATAATACCAAAAGGGTTGACTAGAGGACATCTCACGATTTATAAAAAGTCAAGGAACACCTCCAAAGACTCAAAATTGAGGAAGTTATGCATTGTTGAAGTTGGACTTTTTTGCAAAATTTCCAAAAGTCAACTATCCCCAAAACTTCAAATTTTGCCAAATGGGCCCATTCTTTTTCACTTGTTCTGAGTTGGAATTATAGCCCACGTGCTCCAACCTTGGCCATGTGTCTATATCATATTTTTATTAATTATTTTGATTTTATTTGAATTAATTTGATTTAAATCAAAATAAATCAAATAAAAATCCAAAAGCATTGATAACAAAGATTTTGTGGTGATTTCAGGTTTCATTATACAGCTTGCCATCATCAAACTCGTATCAAGGCATAAGTGTACAAAAATGTGGGATTTGGACCAAATTTGGAAGGTTTGTTAAAGGGAATCAAATCAAATATCAAAGCATTGAAAGAGAGATATTTGGACTGAGTTTGCAACCCTAATACATTGTGAAATACATAAGGGTCGTGTGCATACCAAAATAAGGGTTGGAGATCAGTTATAGAGCAAGAACAAAAACTGAAAAATCAAGCAAAAAGTGTGAGTTCAAAGACATTCCTAGAGGCAGTTTCAAGGCTTGGCAATTGTCCCAATCGCCTCCTGGAAATCTCCACAAGCGAAAGCAAGTAAAACCACGCGTTTTCAAGCCTCCCAGTGCACTGTAAGTCGCTCACGGAACCACCATCTTCTTGATTTCGAAAAGCTTCATTCTTGCATCTATAATGAAAAATAATTCATATTCTGGATCACCATATCATTTGCTAGCTTTTTGCAATAACCAATTTCATTCATATGCCTTATATCGTGAATCACCATGGTTAGGGTTTCTTGGAGTTTTTTAGGGTTTTTTGTTTTCAGGAATAATTGGCCCTAGTAATGGGCATGGTTGCATTCAGGAGGATTAGACGAACTCAACCCTGGTGATAGAATCCATTTCCATGGCCTGTACGAGGATTTAAGGATGCTTGGTTTGTAGTGAAGGACATATGTCAGTAGGTATAGATCTTGGAACTTTTAGCCACTGTCCAAAGACAGGGACGAAGGCGTGTCGCTTCCCCATTCACCCATTCAAATTGCCGCGCGCGTTTTTATATTTTCTGTCAATTAATTTATGTTTTATATATTATTACTGAATTGTATTATATTAACAAAACAAGGCAAGCAGCGTAGTGGCAAGCATAGCATTGGAATTCCTCTCAGGACCTGGGTTCGAATCCCAGGTCCCCATGTTTTCCTCTATAATATTTTCTTTCAGGTAATCATATGCACGCAGGAACTTGATGTCTACCATATGCCTTCCTCATCAATGTGCCAGATGGCCAGATGGCCAGATCTGGTGGCCAAGCATTGAAGGCACACCATAGACAGGTCAACGCACATACACTGGATCAGAAAAGTCAAACGGAATGCATGTCAATGGGCCAAAAAAATTGCTATTCAAACCCTCTAATCAGGCCCAATCTCTTCCCTTTTTTATTTTATTTTCTATATTTTATTTATTTACATTTAATTATTTTTAATTAATTACTAACCAATAGAATAATTTCTTTTTATCAAAATCACAAAAATATTTTTTTACCCAATTAAATTTTAGAACTTTATTTTTTCATTAATAAATATTAACTAATTTAATTAGGATATTAATTAGACAACTTTAATTTATTTTTGTAAATAAATAAAATCAATTAGAATTAATAGGTTTTAACATTAATTAAGTATTTTATTTTCTTTCCTAAATTAACAAAAAACTCCAACAATATGTCATTTAATAATTTTCATTAATTAATTAATTTAATAATTAATTTAGCATTTAACTTTAGGAATTAATTTCTTTTCTTAAAAATAAAAACGACAAAAACATTTTCTTTAAAAAGGGTCAAAACCCTAAATTTCGCATTCGATTTGATTTACTCGCGCGATTTATTTTTCTTTATTCAATTATTGTACTTGCTCCCAGTTTGTAATAATTAATTAGGATATTTATTTTACCGCTTTATTTTATTTTCAAAGGGTTGCTTTTGACAATGTAAATACCCGACGCCTTGTAATAATTTAGTTTAAATTCCGCATTTTAATTCTGCAAATTATACAACTGCTAGATGTTTGATAATAGGGCTTGCATGACAAGAATGAATGCCTAATTCTTAAAATGGTTAGATCACCTTAAACATGTGCAAAGATAAAAATAACCAAAATCAACACACTTGCACATGCGCACTCCTAGGGTACACCCCACTTGGTTGCCTTCATACACGGTCATTGAGTATAGGTTGTTTTAGAGGTCGCCCTCTTGTCTAAAAGATCATAAGTTGCCTCGAAATGGTTGCCTCAAATATTGTTGCCTCAAACAAATGATCTAAGACATTAGGGTTACCGCTAAGGCATCCTAACATTGCTTTAGTGACTGTATGTCCCTCTTTCGAATTGACCCTTAAACTCCAATGACGATGCTACCTACTCATTAATAGTGGGATAGCATTGTCTAAAGGAAATAAGCATAAAATGATTCCTTTTTCGAGTAGGTAGATTAGTTCTTAGATACTTGCTCATTCAAAACAAAACTTTTTCACACTTACACTTTTACAAACAAATTTTCAAAAACACTTCATTACACTCTTGAGGATAGAAGCAAGAGTTAAATCGAAGTTAAAACAAACTTTTCAAAATCCACAAACACAAAGAAAACAATTTTGAAAATGATGAGAAAGTACCTAAGAGCCCGTAGATAACTACGGATAAAAAGGGTGCTAATACATTCCCTTTCTATAATCTACCCCCCATACTCAGAAATATCTCGAAAAAGGAATTTTTCTGTGCTTTTTTCCTTTCCTTGTTGGATAAAATAAAAGTCGGTGGCGACTCTTGCTTACCGCGACATTTTGTGAACACAAACGCAAAACGCAAACCAGCATTCCAAAAACAGTCAGTTCTTCCCACCGTATCACAGAACTGGCGACTCTGCTGGGGACGCTTAATAAGTGGGGTGTACTTTAGGAATAGTTCATATTGTTTTCAATTGTTTGATCTGTTTACTTTATCTTTGTGGGTTTGAATTGGAGTTACTATAGATCCTAACCCGGATCTGGGGGATACCTTTTAGGTAAGTAGCAATAGACTGTGAGGGAATTGTACGACGTAGACCGATACGGTTGAAGTAGTAGCTACGTTGGTGTGGCACTTTAGTTTGTACCGATATCCCTTGTGGCGCAACTAGGAGAATATGGGTCTGCTAAGGCGTCATTAAGCACCAACTGACCTTAGAACCTATAATTGACCAACTTGGCCATAGAAAAGTAGCAGTATGCTACACTCATTGAGACCAAACTCTCGCGATGATTTTGGCTGCAAGAAAAGGTTGCTAAACTGGAATTATGACCGATCGAGGGTGGTCAGTGATATTGAGATCCTCTAGTACCCAATTACTATTTCTAGGACAGGTTGAACCAACTAAACTGAAAGAGGGCAATACCTAAACTCCATGCCAGCCTGAAATCTAAGGGCTATCTGTGTGACTTGTTTGCCCTTACCATGTTTGCTATCTGTGAGTACCTGTGATGTGTTTCTATCATAACATCATGCATCATGACATTGCATGCATATTGCATTGGACTAACCATTTCAAACACCAATAAGATTCATCTTTGTTCTGTTTTACAGATCATGGTATCTATGCGTAGAAACACTATTCGGATAAGCTTTGTACATATTCCTACTCAGCTTAAGGATTTGGTTTCCAAGGTTCCTGACACTTCCTCTTTTGACAGAAGACATGGTCACCTCCTCAGTCTAGTCACCTCCAAGCTGGATGAACAGATGATGAGTGTCTTATGCCAGTTCTTTGATCCATTGTACCACTGTTTACCTTCCCGGACTATCAGTTGGTCCCTACCTTGGAAGAGTTCTCTGATCTACTTGGTATTTCTATTCTAGAGCAGACGCCATTTACAGGTTGGGAGATAGCCCTTAAGACAGAGGATGTTGCTACAACCCTACATCTGAAAAAGGATGAGGTAATGTCTAATTGGGAAACTTGGAGTGGGACAAAAGGCTTCTTGGCTAAATTCTTGGTTGATCAGGCTAATCAGTTCTGGGACAGTTTAGACTTTCAGGATTTTGAAGACATTCTGGCTCTTCTCATTTATGGTCTGGTTCTGTTTCCAAATTCAAATTCCTTTGTTGATGTGAATGCGGTGAAGATTTTCATGTCCCGTAATCCAGTGCCCACTCTCTTGGGTGATATTCTGCACACTCTCTATGCCCGTACTGCTCGGAAGCGGGGAACCCTCATGTGCTGTGCACCATTGCTGGCGAGGTGGTTTATTTCTCACCTCCCCAAATCTGTTTTGAAGAACAAGGAAGGCATGGGTTGGGCCTACAGGATTATGTCCCTTGCTCACACGGACATCATCTGGACTACTAAAGACATGGAAGAAGTAGCTATTATTGATCGTTGTGGGGAATACCCCAATGTTCCATTGCTGGGAGTCAGAGGAGGGATCACCTATAACCCTTGTTTGGCCTTACGACTGTTTGGGCGAGCTAGGAGAGACGGACCTCACGAGTTGCTGCTTCCAAGCATTGTCTTTGACTTCCAGGGAGATGATGAGGGACATCGCCGCAGATTCATACGAGCCTGGGATAGGGTCTACATGTCTGATCCGCATGAGCTAGGCGTGAAGACTTCTCTTCCGATGGAACCATATCTCCGGTGAGTTTGAGCACGCGCTCAGAAGCTAGGGATGCCGTACGAAGCTTTCTTGCATGTGATAGTTGAACATGCTGATGAAGAAGGGGTTCCTCCTACCATCCTCCATCCATACATGCCTACTGACATTGGGGCATTAAAGAGGTCTTGGATCCAACTAAGGGAAGAGCGGGATACTTTCAGAGAGAAGTATCATGAACAAGAACGGAAGGTCCTAAAGCTTACAAGGCAGCTGGAAAATGAGAAGGTCCTCAACAATTATGTCAGTACCAACGAAAAACGACCATGGGAGCGTTGATGTCTTTTGTTATTTCTAGTTTTGATTTACTTTTCAATTTTTCTTTTTGTAACGCCTTAAAGGCATTTGTTGAACATTGAATTCAAGTTTTTATCTAATAAAAGTGTGTTTCATTTTGGTTTACGAATTTGAATCTCTAAAGTCTTTGAAATCTTATCATACACGTTCCATTCCCATGCACCTCATTACAAGTACCCTTACAAGTTTCTCATCTTCTTCGCTGTTTATTTCAGCATATCATGTCTTTTGAAACATCAACTGATCAAGCTATCAAGGCTCTGCAAGATCAAAATGCTCAGTTCCAGGAAATGTTCATGAACCTGGCCAAGGGTCAGCAAGATCTGAAGACTCTTATCTTAAAGGATAAGAAGAAGAAGAAGAAGACGGTCCTCCTGAATATGGGTCGCAGATTCGGGAACAATTTACAGGAAGATGTTGATTTGTCTCACTCACCTGGAGGGGGAGAGAATCAGGAAGAAAGGAGGGCTCCTAGCCCTGTGGTTTCTGACAACGAGACTGACTTTGACGAAGACCAGTATCCTCCGGCTGAGGATAGGTATAAGCAACTCGAAGATCAGTTGAGCGCAATGGAGGTCCAGAAAGTCCCTGGTCTGGACTTTGGAGATCTGGGTTTGTCATCTGGGGTAGTGATTCCCCACAAGTTTAAAGCACCAGTATTTGCTAAATACGACGGGGTTTCTTGCCCAAAGCTGCACCTCCGCTCGTATGTTAGAAAGATTCAACCATACACTGCTGACAAGAACCTCTGGATCCATTTCTTTTAAGATAGTCTTTCAGGGACTCAACTTGAATGGTTCTACCAACTGGAGGGAGCTAGCGTCCGTAATTGGGAAGACCTTGCTGCTGCTTTTTACAAGCAGTACCAATATAATTCCGACCTTGCTCCCACGTGTACCCAACTCCAGGGTATGTCTATGGGTGCGAGCGAAGGTTTCAAGGACTACGCTCATAAATGGAGGGACCTTGCTGGAAGAGTACAACCCCCTTTGGCTGATAGGCAATTAGTGGATATGTTTCTGGGGACCTTGTCTAGTCCGTATTTCAACCATCTGATTGGAAGTTCATCGTCCGGATTTACTGAGCTGATTATGATCGGGGAAAGAGTTAAGGCCGGTATCAAGAGCGGTAAAATACAGAAGGGTGCTTCGTCAAGTACCGAAAAGAAGCCTTTTAAGAAGGAATCCAATGCTGTTTACAGCTCAAAGAGCCATAACAGACCTGAGCACCGCCAAGCAGTCAATGCGGTTGTTATATCAAGACCTGTTGTTGCCCACATCGCAACAATTAGCCAAGAGCCGAGAGGCCGCGAAGACAATTCACTCAGCTCCATATGACCCTGTCTCAGATTCTGCCGCAGTTGTTAAAGACCAACTTGGTGATTCCGAAGGAAGCCCCGAAGAATCCCAATACAACATCATCACTGTACAATCCGAATGCCCGTTGTGCTTTTCACTCTGATAGCCCGGGGCATGATACAAATGACTGCTGGGTCTTGAAGAACAAAGTACAGGATCTGATTGATGCTAAGGAAATTGAGTTCGAAGCGCCTGAAAAGCCTAATGTTATGACTGCTCCTATGCCCAGGCATGGAGTGAATGTCGTAGATGATGACTCATTTGTGACTTCCGTAAAAGACATTGCTACTCCATTGATGACTGTGAAGAAGAACCTTCTGTTAGCCGGTTTATTTCCGGGTTGTGGCAAAGGTTTCCATCTGTGTTCTGTCCTACCTACTGGTTGCCATCTTTTGAAGTCAGGTGTCCAACGCCTGATGGATAATAAAGAAATTCTGTTTGAGAAGACTTTGGTTCCATTGATTCCTTTTGAAGACGTTTCTATAATTACCATTTTCGCCAATTCTTCCAAGGCTTCCTCGAGAAAGCCTGTTATAATTACATCTGTTCTGAGAATCGCTCCGTTGATCATTACCATTCCTGGGCCTATCCCTTACACGTCAGATAAAGTTGTCCCGTGGCACTATGGGGCTGACGTGTATTATCACGGAGTTAAACAAGGCTTGAATGCTGAAGAGGCTGATACTGACGCCAACAATATTGTTGGATCTAGTAAAGTCACCAGAAGCAGAAGGCTTTTCTCCCCTGAGATCTCTCCACCAACTGTTCGGAAGCCTGATATTATTACACCTGCCAGTACACCTGCTACTGTCCCTGTTCATGTTCCAATCCTTACCCTTGTCACCGAGTCATATGACACTCGGGGAAAAGGGGCCACCGGTGAGGCTGCTCGGACGGAGGCACCAAAGAAGATTATTGTTGAAGCCTCTAGACAAGAGATAGAGGAAATTTTGAAGATCATAAAAAAGAGAGACTACAACGTAGTCGAGCAGCTGGGGCAAACCCTGTCAAAGATCTATATGTTGTCTTTGTTCCTATGCTCAGAAGCCCATGCCAAGGCTCTGATTGCTTTCCTGAAAACTGCGCACGTGCCGCAAGAAACATCCGCTGATCAGTTCAAAGATTGCGTGGCTAGTTTGACTGCTGATAACGGGTTGGGTTTCTCCGACGCCGACTTGACTGCCAAGGGAAAGAATCACAATGACGCTCTGCATGTTTCAATCGAGTGTAGGGGAATTACTCTGGCTCACGTGTTGGTGGATACTGGGTCTTCATTGAATGTTTTACCCAAGAAAGAATTAGACCGGTTAGACTGTGAAGGGTTGGTGTTGAAACCAAGCAACATTGTGGTTAGGGCCTTTGACGGGTCCAAGAGAATGGTACACGGAGAAGTGGATATTCCAGTTAAGGTTGGTTCTCAGATTTTCGCGTCTACATTCTACGTGATGGACATTCGGCCATCTTATTCTTGTTTGCTGGGTCTCCCGTGGATCCATAAGGCTGAGGAAGTAACTTCTACGCTCCACCAGATGCTGAAATACCCAGTGAAGGGGAAAAGTGTTACAGTACGAGGAGAAGAGGAGTACATGGTGAGCCACCTCAACTCTTTTCGGTATGTGGAAATGGACGGGGAGTTCATTGAAAACCCGTGTCAACATTTTGAAGAAGTCCCCCAAACGCTGGCGTCGACTGAAACTGTTACTGAAGATCCTCCCATGAAGATGGTTTCCCTCAAGGATGCTCGGGCTGTTGTTGAGAAAGAAGCTCAAAAGGTTGTTCGGCGTGCGCAGATCGGAGGACCTCCCCTGTTTATCAGCAATTCAGGAGTGAATGCCATTGAAGACGATGATGAAGAGTCTGAGTTTGACAGTTGGATTTACCCAACTACCAACGGCGGATTAAGCAACTGGACGGCAAAGGACTTCGTCCCAATTTCTTTTATTACCCAGTAATGAGACTTTTGTTTTAAGTTTGTAACAGACAATTTTTTTAACCTTTACGGCCCGGTGTCTTACCCGAGGCGCTGTGGCTTTGTTTGTGAGGGCTTTATATGTGTCATTACCATATATCATTAATAAAAGCATTGGACGCTTCTTGCATTTCAAATCTTGCGCTCTTTGTTTTCCTTTTTTTTCTATCTTGCAAAACAACTATTTTACACACACCCACATATACAGGTCTACATCCACTCTGGATCCTACTGATAACGACTTTGCTACTGCCAGTTATGACTTCGAAAGTCCGATCAACTTAGCCGAAGATGAAGGTGAAGATGATTTCGAAGTGCCTGGCGAACTTGCTAGACTGTTACTTCAGGAAGAGAGGGACATACAGCCGCATGAAGAGCCAGTGGAATCAGTGAATCTGGGTACAGAGGTAGACAAGAAAGAGGTCAAGATCGGTGCTAATCTGGAGCCTAGTGTTAAGAAACGGTTGATTAAGATGATGCGTGACTATGTTGAGATCTTTTCCTGGTCTTATGAAGACATGCCTGGGCTGGATACCAATATTGTGGTTCACCGCCTGCCTACCAAGGAAGACTGTCCTCTAGTGAAACAGAAAGTTCGCCGAATGCGCCCAGAGATGTCTGAGAAAATCAAGGCTGAAGTTATGAAACAATTTGACGCTGGTTTTCTAGCAGTTACTTCTTACCCACAGTGGGTTGCCAACGTGGTTCCTGTATCAAAGAAGGATGGTAAGTGTGATCGGTGGATCTGGAACTGACTGTTTAACGCTGGTTCGCGAAATGTCGCGGAAGCAAGAGTCGCCACCGTCTTTTATTTTCTCCAAATGGAAAGGACAAAAGCACAGAAAAATTCCTTATAAAGATTGTCTCTCGGTTCGGGAGGTAGATTATAGAAAGGTAAGGTGTTAGCACCCTTTCTATCCATGGTTATCCATGGGCTCTTAGATACTTGCTCACTTGTGTTTTCAAAATGGTTTGTTTGCTTTTCAACTATGGTTTTAAAAAGTTTCCTTGAAAATTCCAGTTCGAATCTTGTATCGGTCCTCAAGAGTGTTTGAAAAATTGCTTTCGAAAGCTTTTTGAAAAGGTGTCGGTGTGAAAAGTATTTTTGATTTGTTTTTGAAATTAGAGCAAGTATCTAGAGTCGTCTACCTACCCTAAGGAATTCGTCTGTGTAAATGTCCTTAAAGTAGTGCCATCCCACCATTGAGAGGTAGGTAGCGCCACCGTTGGAGGTATTCGGGTCAATTCGAATGTTCGGGACATGGTGATCACCGGAGCAATGGGAAGACACCTTAGAAGCTACCCTCATGCCAGGTTCCTGGATCATGAAGACTTACTAAAACATCCTCTACTCGACGATCACCTTTCGAGGGGCAAGGCAACGGTGAGGCGTACCCTAGGGGTGGTGTGTGATTTGTGTGTCGTTTTCAGATATTTTGTCTTGTCATGTATTGGTGATCTACGCGTTGCTTTTCTTTCGACATTCATTCTTTCATGCAGTTTAATTAACAGTTTAAAAGTTGTGGGAAATATAAAGGTCCTACGCTATTACAAAGGCGCGGGTCCACATCGCCAAATTAAATCCAGGACCCGATTCGAAATAAAATAAAGTGCGAGAAATATAAAAAACCTAATTGATCTATTACATGGCTTTGGGAGAATTACATGAATATTTACAAAAAGGAAAATAAGAATAAACTGCGCGAATAAGTAAAAATCGGGAATGCGAGGGTGTTGGACCCTTTTTTAGGAATTTAAATTACGATTAACAAATTAATTAAGTTAAAATAAAAAAGGAAATATTTTTTGGAGTTTTTCGTATTTATGGATTTTTAATAAGAATTAATGGAATTTAAAACCTAATTCTAGCTATTTTTAATTTATTAAAAAAACATGTTAAAGTTAAACCTAGAATTAACCTAATTATTTAATACAATTTTATTTACAAAAAAAAAATAATTAATAATTAATATGGTGGAAAAGGAAAAAAGGAAAAAAGTGTTTAAAACCCTAATTCTACAATTTTTAAGTTTATTAAAAAAAATATTAAAATTAATCCCTAGAATTAACTAAATTAATTAATACAATTTATTTACAAAGAAGACATTTAAATAAAATATATTTTTTATTTTGTGACTTTCTGATTTTTATTATTTTTTATGTTATGAAAATATACTAATTTAAAGAATTGAATTAAAACTAAATTAAACAAGTAAAAATAGAAGAAAAAAAAAAGGGTGAAAGAAAGCAAACAATGGGGGGTTTGTAGGCCCATTTGGAGGTATGCTGGTAGCAATCAGGCCCAATGTTTGAAGGCCTTCAGTTGACTTTCCAAGGCGCGTGTGTATGCGTTGACTGGTGAGTAGGATGTTCATCAGATCTGGGCCCTTGGATGGACGTTCTGGGACATGTGGCGTGCTTGGATATTGAGTGTATGGTAGGCCTTTGAGGGGAACGCTGCACGTAAACATGAGGAGAAAAATAATATGGAGAAAGGAGGGGGACCTTGGGTTCGAACCCAGGTCCCAGAGTTTACCAATGCAACGCCTGACCAATTGTGCTGCTGACCTTCTTTGTTAATTATATGGACCACAATCATTATAAGAAAAGACAAAAGTTAGTGGTCTGATTCAGTAAAACGCGCGCCAATCTTTGAATAGACCAATGGCCTTGCTCCACGCGTGCATCTTCTTCGTTGATTCGTTTTGCCCTGAAAAAAAACAATTAGATAGCGGGGGTTTTAAACCCCCACTAAGTGATAAACAGGATAATAGCGATTAGCACATGGTGGCTCATAAATTGAGCGCGACATGTGTATTCGATTCACGTGAAGCTTCTGAATCCAATAGCCTTGGTCTCCTGGTCTAATTTTTCTGGACGAGGAAACCCCTAACTTTGCAACTCTGCAACCCTAGGGAGCTTCAATGGTGATTTCTCATACGATGCACAAAAACTCAATTGAAGAGCATGGTTAGATTCAGAATGGTTCAATTAGTATAAATCAACAAAGAAAATGCAATGAGGATGCTTAAAAATTGAAACACGAATATGCATAAAGTGTGAGAAATTTTGAGTTCTATGTACCAATTCTTGATGCTATGGGCGTGGAAAAGTATCCAGTCAAGTTCAGTAATGCCTTAGGAAGCTTTTGCAATTGGTATTTTGCTTTGAGTCGTGCTAGAATGTAGTTTTCAGTTTTCACTTTTTTACCAAAAATTGCAAAAGTTGTTCTTGAAGTCTGGCGCAGCTTAGAGATGTTTAGGCATTAGGTTTTGATCAGTATAAGTATGGGATGGATTAGGGTTGAGATTTGAGTCAAGAGATCAATGCAATCATGAATCAAATATTGGATTTTAATGGCATATTTTTTCAATCTTTTTCCATGTGTTTTGATACCAATTATGTCCAAATCACCTTGATTCTTTCCATATCAGATAGTGCACAAAATCTTGAAGGCATTCCATGCACAAAAAGATTTAAAAAACACAGATGAGTATTTTTTCATATTTTATTTAATTAAATGAATTAATGGTAATTAAAAATTCAAATAAATAATAAAAAATGATGAAATAACACCCCTTGGGCCAAATGGTCGTGCATAGCCTTTGGATGATGAATCTTGGAAGAAAATGTGGCCCATTAGCAATTTTAAGGCATTTGAAGCAAAGTTGACTTTTCAAAATTCCCAAAAATTTCCCAACTTCCACAAGGCATATCTTGCTCAATTTTTAAGCTTTGATCATGTTCTTGGACATTTTCGAAAGGTATTGAAGTCCTCTAACCAATGCCTTTGGTCCCATGTAATTTTGATTTACCAATCTCAAGTTATGGTCTTTGACTTAAAGCCCCTTTTTGTTGACTTTTGAAAATGACCTATAATGTTGAAATTGATAACATTTTGTGAGAGCATTTCTTGGACTTGAAGTTTGAATATGAGTTGTAGGAAATGTCTTTCTCTTCAAAATGAGCTTTGGATGGAATTTTTCTGATAAACCATGTGGAAGTTATGCCTTGGTCAAGTTACAGTTGACTTTTTCAACTGTCCAAATATGGAAACTTTTGCATCTTGAGACTTTTTGAGCCATGCCTTAAAAATCATGATCAAGAATTGATCAAATGATGTTTGTGGCTTCAAAATAAGATGTTGACCAAAAATTTGAACTTTTGACTGTCAAATGACCATTTTGCCCCTGCAGTTGACTGTAGGGCAATTAGGGTTTTTGACTGTGCAATTTTGTGCTGTAAGTCTTGAAACTTGGTATGAGGATGCTTGACCATATTTGTAGGCATGTGGGACTTGTTTGGACCCTTGGAAACTTCAATTACTTTGCCAGAACCAAAACCCTAGTTTTTGACTGTTAGGAGGCCCTTGAACTGTATAACCCTTGGGGAGATTTTGAAGCATGCTTTTTGCAAATATTGAAGAATATGGGAGGGCAAATTTTGGGGTACAACAGTTGCCCCTGTTCAATATTCTTAAACCTGAGGATGCAGATTGGCTGACGTGCCTTTCGTAATCCGAAGGTGGAAGATGATTGAACATTAGAGTGCCCAAAAATTTGTGCTCACATAGTAGCAGTGTGATGGTGGAATGGGCTTATAGATGCCATTTGGAGATTGATGGATAGGATGATGGGCTTATAGATGCCATGCTAAGAGATGATGGATAGGTGGATGGGCTTATAGATGCCATCTGGATGTTGATCGCGTAAGAGATTCCTTAGCGAGAGCTTGCGTACCTGAAAAAAGAAAAATGATTACCTGACCTGTTACAGGAGCTGGTCTTCAAACTCTTTGTACAGATGTGTCCTGACTGGTTACAGGAATTGAATCCGGAGCTTCAAACGGTGATGAATGAACCAGGGATGGTTACTACCTCAACAGGAACGGTGAGAGAATCTTGGATGATTACTACCTCAACAGGAACGCTGAGAGAACCTTGGGACGATTACTACCTCCACAGTAACGGGGAGAGAACCATAGGCGACTTCAACCTCAACAGTAATGCTGAGAGAATCTTGGGCGACTTCAACCTCAACAGTAACGCTGAGAGAATCTTGGGCGATTACTACCTCCACAGTAACGGGGAGAGAATCTTGGGCGACTTCAACCTCAACAGTAACGCTGAGAGAATCTTGGATGTCTTCTACTGAGTCTTCATCAGGAAAATCTGTTAGGGATCGATTTAACTGGACTAGAGAAGGCCTTTGACTGGATAAGAAACAGAAAAATCTTAGGGTCGATTTAACTGAACCGGTCTAGGTCTGGAAATCTTCAACTGGATAAGAAACAGGGAGATCTTAGGGTCGATCTGACTGAACCAGAGAAGGCCTTTGACTGGATAAGAAACAGAAAAATCTTAGGGTCGATTTAACTGAACCAGACTAAAGTCTTGGAGTATAGTTGAGAATTTAACTGGATCTTTCCTGAAAGGTAAAGGTCAGTCATATGCAATGCATGATATGGATCAAGCAATGATGTTTTCAACATAAATGAGATTTGTAAGATATGATGCGTATATGCATGTTATAATGTATGGAAGTGCGATGTTTATGAATGTATCTTTGTCGTCTAGGAAAGTAAATCCTTGACGGGTGCCGGGAAGTCACTCCTGGGCTAATGTTGAAGAGTAGATTTTTGGCTTCCACTGGGGGTGATAGTTGCAAGAATACCAGTAGGAGAAGATAACTCCGTTGGGGAATAAACTTGGTGAATGGATTACTCTGCGGGGAGCAAAGTACTCTAACGATCTTGCTGGGGAACAATACTCTGTGGGGAGAGAGGTACTTTTGCTGAAATGTTGATGGTAACTTCGCTGGGGATACCATTGTTGTGTTGAAAGTGCTAATAGACTTTGCTGGGGATAAGAAGACTTCGCCGAGGACGATCTTCTCGTAGCCTTTTGGCTGAGGATAACCCAGTTATATCCTGGTAGGGAAATAACTTTTTGAATAAAGCCGGGGGGCGCGTTCGTGCTCTGCGAGGATAAGCTTCCATAATCTACTGGGGATAAGCTTACCGCTTGGGGAGATGGATTCCAACTTTCCTGGGGAAACTGGATTGGACTCTCCTGGGGAAGTCTTGAATTGTAACGGGGAAGTAACTCCACTGAATGTTTGATGTACCGCCGGGGAACAATCTTTAGGCCAAGACTGCCGGGGATGCTTGTTAAGAATGCATGTATATTGCTGGGGAATGTTGAGATCTGCGGGGGATACCCAACTTCCTTGAGGTTTGACAATATAGCTTGGGGAGAGTGCACTGACTTGCTGGCTCACTCTCTGGGGAATTAAGATATGCCGGTTATGTTCTTCAGCTGAACCTACCTTGATACCTTGGAGGACAGAACAATTGGATTTCTTTAGACAACTCTTTATTGCCCCTGTTTCTACTGTTACCTGTAATTGATCCTTTGTTTCGTATGCAAATATTTATGAGTTGGCAATTAGTGTCAATGTATATATCACAAATTGAACCTTGGACGTTCTTCGCAAAACAAAACAGAAAAAGGAAAAAACAATTGGCAATTTGTCTGAAAAGTGTGTTTATATTGATTTTTGAATTTGCCTGTAAATAGGCGTTTTATGTACAAGAGGCTGACGTCCTAGTAAGAAAACGCCGCCGAACAAAAGAGTTTATACAATTTGTACAAAGGGAAAATAAAATAGCTGTGTGAAAAGAACAATCCAACTGGGTTCCAACTCTGCTATTGCCTTTATATCTTCGAGCGTCTCATCACTTGATGACCTAGCTGAAGATGAAGCTGATTGATCGATGTCGTCTGGACTTGATGTAGATACCGAATTCTGGATGCAAAGTGATCCAATGAGACATAGTATTACGCTTTATCCCTAACTTTTGCCTGGACCGCCCTTTCGGGTTTTTAGTCCACCGGGATACCCATTTTTGCCCAAGCCGCCTTTTCAGGTTTTCGACTTGCCGGGTTTACAGTTTTTTTTATTTCATCCCTTCATTTTGCCCGAACCCTTTTGGTTCGCCGGGAAGCCCTAATATTTGCCTAGGCATGTCAACCTAGCGGGTCTTTTTTATGCGTAGTATCTTTTTACTATGTCTGCATTAGCGGGGTGAGGAAGGTCGTCACCATCCATGTTGGTTAGAATCATGGCTCCTCCTGAGAACACATTCTTAACCATAAATGGCCCTTCATACGTAGGGGTCCATTTGCCCCTTGGATCACTCTGAGGAAGGATGATTCGCTTGATTACCAGATCCCCAACTTGATACTCTTGTGGTCTGACCTTTTTGTTAAATGCCCTGATCATTCGTTTTTGGTACGTCTGACCATGACAGATAGCAGCGAGTCTTTTTTCATCAATAAGGTTTAACTGATCAAGTCGTGTCTGGATCCAATCATCTTCGTTCAGATATGCATCCTTCATTATCCGGAGAGAGGGTATCTGCACTTCGATCGGTAAGACTGCCTCCATAACGTAGACCAAAGAGAAGGGAGTTTCCCCGGTTGATGTCCTGGCTGAGGTGCGGTACCCATGTAGAGCAAACGGTAACATCTCGTGCCAATCTTTATAAGTCGCTGTCATCTTCTGCACGATTTTCTTAATGTTCTTATTTGCTGCTTCTACAGCCCCATTCATCTTCGGTCTGTAAGGAGAAGAGTTGTGGTGTTGTATCTTAAACTGCTCGCAGAGCTCAGTGATCATCTTGTTATTAAGATTGGTACCGTTGTCTGTAATGATTCTTTCCGGGACGCCGTATCGACAGATCAGGTTGTGCCGAATGAACCATGCCACAACAGTCTTGGTTACCGTAGAGTTGGAAGCCGCTTCCACCCACTTTGTGAAGTAATCAATCGCTACCAGGATGAAGCGATGCCCATTGGATGCCGTAGGTTTAATCTCACCGATCATATCTATGCCCCACATTGCAAACGGCCAAGGTGCAGTCAGAACATTCAAGGGAACTGGAGGAACATGCACCTTGTCTGCATAAATCTGACACTTATGGCATGTCCGAGAGTGTTGGTAACAGTCAGCTTCCATTGTGGACCAGAAGTACCCTGCCCGAAGGATTTTCTTTTCCATAGTGTGCCCACTGGAATGTGTTCCGAAGGTCCCCTCATGTAGCTCTTCCATGATCCTTTCTGCTTCTGTCTTGTCCACACAACGCAGCAAGGTCGAATCATGATTTCGCTTATACAGGATGTCGTTGCTAAGGAAGAACTTTGCTGCGAACCTTCTCAGAAACTTCTTATCATTGATAGAGGCACCTTCAGGGTATTCCTGAGCTTCCAAGTATCTCTTCACCTCATGGTACCAAGGCTTCTCAGTCACCAATTCAGTCTCGAGATCGCAACAGTATGCCGGTTCGTCCAGTTTCCAGATAATGATCCGGGGAGCCTCATTGTCACATTTGACCTTGAACATAGAAGACATTGTAGCTAACGCGTCCGCCAGCTGATTCTCCTATCTCGGAAAGTGTTCAAAGGTTACCTCTGTGAAGTGGGGGATCAATGTCAATACACATTCTCTGTAAGGAATAAGATTCGGATGTTTCGTATCCCACTCTCCTTTGATCTGATTGATCACGAGAGCGGAATCTCCGAAGACACTCAGAAACTTGATCCTTAAGTCGATCGCAGCTTGAAGACCCATGATGCACGCCTCATACTCCGCCATGTTGTTGGTGCAGTTGAAACATAGCCGGGCAGTAAGTGGAGTATGAGTGCCTTGAGGGGATATGATTACAGCGCCGATACCGTTACCCAAAGCATTGTAGGCTCCGTCAAAGTGCATAGACCATCGGGATCCTTCCTCAGGTCCTTCATCCGGTACTTCACAATCAGTCACAATCATGATGCTCTCGTCTGGAAACTCAAAGTTCATTGACTGATAGTCGTCTACTGCCTGATGTGCCAAGTGGTCTGCCAATACACTTCCCTTGATGGCTTTCTGGGTCGTGTACTGAATGTCATATTCTGTCAAGATCATTTTCCATCTTGCTATTCTCCCAGACAGAGCAGGCTTTTCAAATATGTACTTTATAGGATCCATCTTTGAGATCAACAAGGTAGTGTGAGTCAGCATATACTGTCTCAGCCGGCGAGCAGCCCATACCAAAGCGCAGCAAGTTTTCTCGAGCAGTGAGTATCGGGTCTCACAGTCGGTAAACTTTTTGCTAAGGTAATAAATGGCATTCTCTTTTCGGCCAGACTCGTCATGCTGCCCCAGCACACACCCCATTGAGTTGTCAAGTACTGTCAGGTATAGTATTAGAGGTCTCCCTTCAACCGATGGCATAAGGATGGGTGGTTCTTGGAGATACTCCTTGATTTTGTCAAAAGCAGCCTGACATTCATCATTCCAACGTACTACCTGATCTTTCTTCAGCATCTTGAAGATTGGTTCACAGGTGGCAGTCAGGTGTGAGATGAATCGAGCAATGTAATTCAGGCGTCCTAGAAAGCCTCTGACCTCTTTCTCTGTCTTAGGAACTGGCATCTCTTGAATAGCTTTGACCTTGGCAGGGTCCACTTGAATACCCTTGTCACTTACAACGAAGCCTAGCAACTTTCCAGATCTTACCCCGAAGGTGCACTTGTTCGGGTTCAACCTTAGCTTGTACAGTTTCAAACGGTCAAACAATTTCTGCAGGTGATTAAGGTGTTCTTCCTCAGTTTGGGACCTTGCAATCATGTCGTCAACATACACTTCTATCTCATGATGGATCATGTCATGAAATAAAGCAACCATGGCACGTTGGTAGGTTGCCCCAGCGTTTTTCAGTCCAAAAGGCATGACCTTATAGCAGAAGGTGCCCCACTGAGTAACAAAAGTAGTCTTTTCCATGTCTTCAGGAGCCATCTTGATCTGATTGTAACCTGAAAAACCATCCATGAAAGAGAACACTTTATGCTGAGCAGTATTGTCAACAAGGACATCAATGTGAGGTAGAGGGAAGTCATCCTTGGGGCTGCCCCTATTCAGATCCCTGTAGTCAACACACATTCTGACCTTTCCGTCCTTCTTTGGTACCGACACCACATTAGCAACCTACTGAGGGTAAGAAGTCACTGCAAGGAACCCGGCATCAAACTGCTTCATAACCTCGGCTTTGATCTTCTCAGACATTTCTGGACGCATACGACGGACCTTTTGCTTAACCGGAGGGCAGTCTTCCTTGGTAGGCAAATGATGGACCACAATATCGGTATCCAGCCCGGGCATGTCTTCGTAGGACAAGGCAAAGATCTCCATATAATCATGTAACATTTGAGTCAACCATTGCTTCACGCTGAGCTCTAGGTTGGCACCAATCTTTACCTCCTTCCTGTCCGTCTCAGTACCCAGATTTATTGTTTCCACTGGCTCTTCATGTGGTTGAATTGCCCTCTCTTCCTGGAGTAACAGTCTTGCAAGCTCGCCAGGCACTTCGCAATCATCTTCACCTTCGTCTTCGGCTAAGTTGATCGGATTTTCAAAGTCATAACTGGCAGTAGCAGAGTCGTTACTAGTGAGATCCAGAGTGGATTGAAACCTGTATGAGTGAGTGTGTGTAAATACAACTGTTTTGCAATATATAAAGAAAGGAAAGAAAGAAAAGGAGCATAAGATTTGAAGTGCGAGAAAACGTCCAAGGTCTTTATTCATGATATATGAAATGACAATTAATATGCCCTCACAAATGAAGCCACGGTGCCCCGGGTAAGACACCGGGCCATAAAGTTTTAACTCATTGTTTATTACAAATAACAAAACAAAGAAGTTTATTACTGCGTAACAAAAGTAACAGGAGTATGGTCTTTGGCAATCCAATTGGTCAATCCGCCATCAGTTGTCGGGTAGATCCAGCTATTGAATTCTGACTCTTCCACTTCATCTTCGTCCCCAACAACATTCACTCCTGGATTAGTAATGAGCACAGGAGGCCTTCTGATTTTTGCCTTGCGCATAGACTTCTGACCCTCTGCAGTAAAACCCAGTCCAAACTTATCAGTTTTCTGTGTAAAATCAGGGAGCCTGCCCCAGTTAGCACATTCACCTTTCTTGATCACCGCCCGGGCATCCTTCAAGGAAGCCATCTTCAAAGGAACATCCTCTTCGACCACTGTTTCTGCTGTTGCTAATGTTGGAGGTACCTCTTCGAAATGCTGAAAGGGGGTTTCAATAAACTCCCCGTCCATCTCAATATACCTGAAGGAATTCAAATGGCTCACCATATACTCCTCCTCTCCCTGCACAGTGACAATCTTCCCTCTGACGGGGTACTTGAGCTTCTGGTGCAGGGTAGAGGTCACTGCCCCATCTTTGTGGATCCAAGGTCGACCCAGTAGACAAGAATACGATGGACGGATATCCATCACGTAGAAAGTAGAGTCGAATACTTGAGAACCCACACGAATAGGAATGTCCACCTCTCCATGGACCATCCTCTTGGAACCGTCGAAGGCTCTGACGATGATGTTGCTAGGTTTCAGCTCCAGGCCTTCACAATCCAAATGGTCTAAGGCCTTCTTGGGTAGCACATTCAGGGAGGAACCAGTGTCTACCAACACGTGCGCCAGAGTAGTGCCCCTGCACTCAATAGAGACATGCAGGGCGTCATTGTGGTCCCTTCCCTTGGCAGTAAGGTCAGCATCTGAGAAACCCAAACCATTGTCTGCTGTCAGATTTGCTACGCAATCAGTGAACTGGACTACAGATGTCTCCTGTGGCACATGGGCCGTCTTGAGAAATGAAATCAAGGCCTTAGCATGGGCCTCTGAGCATAGTAGTAAGGAGAGCATGGAGATCTTGGAGGGTGTATGCCCCAGCTGCTCGACAACATTAAAGTCACTCTTCTTGATTATTTTCAGGATTTCCTCCATCTCTTGTTGGGAGGCCTCAGCATTTACAGGTCTTGGTGCCTCCATCCGGGCAGGCTCATCTTCAATCCCTTTGCCCCGAGCATTAGATGACTCGGCAGCAGGGGAAACAACTTGATCAGAACTGGGAACAGGTACACTTGCAGGTGTTATAGTGAGGGGTCTTCGAATAGCGGGCGGTGCAATGTCAGGCGAGAAGAGCCTGCCACTGCGGGTAACTTTTGCTGGACCAGTGATATTGCTGATGCTGGTGCCAGTGTTGAACTCTTGTTTGATTCCATTCACATACACGTCTGCCCCGTAGTGCCAGGGGATAGCCTTATCAGATTCATAGGGGAGAGGCCCCGGAACAGTAATAACAACAGGTGCGACAGTCATGATTTTAACCGGCTTCCTTGGGATAGCCTTGATCGGATTATTAAAGATTGTAACCACAGAAACTTCTTCCACCAGAACAAACTGAACAACAGTCTTCTTAAACAGAATCTCTTTGCTGTCCATTAGGCTTTGGATGCCCAACTTCAGCAAAGGACAACCAGAAAGGGAAACAGCACAGAAAAGGCAATCCTTACTACAACCCGGAAATAAACCGGCCAGCAGTAGGTTCCTCTTAACAGTCATCAAGGGAGTAGCCACATCATCCACAGAAACGACGTATACATCTTCATCAACAGCATTTACTCCATGCTGGGGCATATGAGCGATCACCACATTCGGCCTCTCAGGCGCTTCAAACTGTATCTCCTTTGCGTCAATAAGGTCTTGCACCTTATTCCTTAAGGCCCAACAGTCATCAGTGGAATGCCCCGGGCTATCGGAGTGATAAGCACAGCGGGAATTTGGATTGTACTTGGGAAAGGCAGTGTTCACAACTTTCGGGGCCTCCCGGACAGTCACTAAGTTGGTGGACAGCAACTGCGGCAAGATCTGTGATAGGGTCATACTCAAACGGGTGAACTCTCTCCTGGGTCTTTCAGCCCTTTGAGGATTGGTTTGCCGAGGAGCGGCAGCAGGCTTAGCAATCATCACCGCGTTGACAGATTGGCGGCGCTCAGGATTCTCTTGTCTTCTAGACCCATATACCGCACTGGCCTCCTTCTTAAAGGGCTTCTTCTCCGAACTTGCAGATGCACCCTTCTGAATTTTACCAGACTTCATCCCAGCCTCTATTCTCTCTCCAGTCAGAATAAGATCAGTAAACCCTGCAGATGAGTTACCGATAAGATGATTGAAAAATGGCCCAGATAGGGTCCCCAAGAACATATCCACATACTCCCGGTCAGTTAACGGAGGCTGCACCCTGCCAGCCAGATCCCTCCACTTCTGTGCGTACTCTTTAAAACCTTCGCTTGAACCTAGCGACATACCCTGGAGTTGGGTACGTGTAGGGGCAAGGTCGGCATTATATTGATACTGCTTATAGAAAGCAGTAGCCAACTCCTCCCAGTTACGAACCTTGGTTCCATCCAGCTGATAGAACCATTCGAGATGAGTCCCTGAAAGACTCTCCTGGAAGAAGTGGATCCACAAATTCTTGTCCACTGAGTACGGTTGAATCTTCCGCACATAAGATCTGAGATGTAGCTTGGGACAAGACGCCTCGTCATACTTAGTAAAAGATGGTGCTTTGAACTTATGAGGAATAATCACACCAGTAGATAAGCCCAAGTCTCCGAAATCCAGCCCAGGCACTTGTTGGATCTCCATTGCATTCAGTCTATCTTCCAACTGCTTATACCGGTCTTCAGCAGGAGGATACTGTTCCTCATTGAAGTCAGTCTCGTTGTCGGAGACTACCGGACTAGGACCTTTTCCCCCTTGGGGACTGCTCTTGCCTATAGAAGAACCAGCCTCTTCATTCTGCAGAGTGTTGCCAAACCTTCGACCCGAGTTAAAAAGAACAGTTCTCTTCTTCTTCTTCTTCTCCTTCTTCAGGAGCAAAGCCTTCAGCTCTTCTTGGCCCTGAGCCAAACCCATGATCAGTTCCTGAAATTGCGCATTCTGTGCCTGAAGAGCCTTGATAGACATCTCGGTTGATGATGAGTCAGGATTCATGATGCTGAAATAAACAGCGAAGAACAGTAAGCAACCTGAAAAGAAGACAACCTGCTATGCACATGATGAATGATATGTGTTTATGCAATGCATTCAAGGGTTCGAAAGTTCAAATTTGTTGTAGACAAAAAGGAACACACGTTATCATTAAGGGAATAATTGTTCAGTACATCGAAGCCTCATGGGCACAAATTACAAAGCAAATCAATCCCAAAAGACACTACGCATCCTCTTTGGAGCTATGTAGGTGTTGAGATTCCTCTCCTCATGCAATAGGCGGGTGAGCTCCAGGACCTTCTTTTCACTAGCATGTAGACTGGTCTCAAGAGAATTCCGTTCTTCCTTAAGCTGGATCCAGCTCTTCTGCATCTCTTCCCAGGATGTGGGCATGTCAGGATGTTAAATGGTGTAGGACACCTCTCCTTCCAAGACTGGCTCTTTGATCACATGGAGCATATGAGGATAAGGCATTACTAACTTCTGGGAGCGGGCTCGTACCCACTTGAGATAAGGTTCCAATGGGATGGAATTCCTGTGCCCCAGTGTCTTGCTGTCTATCCTACTTGGCATCCTCCAAGCTCTGATAAATCTCTGGCGAAGTCCTTGTGCATCGTTGTCGAAGTCAAAAACTATGTCAGGAATTAACATGTCATGAGGACCATCCGTCCGAGCATAACCAAACTGTCTCCAAGCCAGGCATGGGTTGTAAGTAATACCTCCTCTGATTCTAAGTAAAGGAACATTAGGGTACTCCCCGCAACGATTAATGATAGTGACATCCTCTCTGGACCGAGGGCACCAATGTATATCTGCATGTGTAAGAGTCATCAACCGTTGTGACCATCTCAAACCCCGCTCGTTCTTCAAAGCTGACTGTGGAAGGTGCGAAATAAACCACCTTCCCAGGAGAGGAGTGCAGCACATAAGGACACCTCTTTTTCTCATGGTTCGAGTGTAACATGAGTGAAGGATGTCCCCCAGCAACGTAGGTATAGGATTCCTGGACATGAAGATCTGGACAGCACTGATATCTATAAGCTGATCTGGGTTAGGGAACAACACCAAACCATAGACAAGGAGGGCCACAACTTCTTCAAAAGCTTGTAAGTCAAGGGAGTTCCAACATTCATGGGCCTTTTCAAACAGAAACCTGGCTAAGAACCCTTTGATACCACTTCTAACTTCCCAATGTCCCTTGAGGTTAGATGATTGTAGGTGCAAGGCTTTAGCAATCTCTTCAAGCTTGGGTTCCTTTTCCGTACCGTTGTAGGGTAGTTGATCAAGGATAGGGATCTTCAGGAGCCGGGAGAACTCCTCCAATGTAGGTACCAGCTGATAATCCAAGAAGGTGAAACAGTGATGCAGAGGGTCAAAGAACTGGAACAGGACCTTTATCATATCTTCCTCAATGTTGGTATTGACCAAGCTGATGAGTCTTCCATGTCTTTCACTGAATGAAGAGCTCTCGGGAATCTTGGATATAAGCTCCTTAAGCTGAGGAGGGACCCTTACAAGGCTGATTTGAATTGTCTTTCTGCGAACAGTTTCTATGTCCTACAAAACAAGAACAAAGGTGAAGATTCGAACCTCTGAAATGATTAGTCAATGCATATGATGCTGGATGATGTCATGATGCTATGATTAAACACAACACAGATATTTACAAAGGCAAACATGTAAGGCACACAAGTCACACAAGACAAGCCCTTAGAGTTTAGGCCAGCATGGGGTCTGGGTATTACCCTCTTGAAGTTGGTGGGCTCAACCTGTCCTATCAGAAGTAACCGGGTTCTAAGGGTCCCAATATCACGGGATTGCTTTCATTGTTCATCGTTTCGATTTAGCCACTGAACTGGCGACCGAAATATTCCGGGAAAGCAACCCTCAATTGAGTGTAGTATCGAGTATCAACCAACCTCGGACTGCACCAAAGTCAGTTATCTCACTACCCTAAAGAGGCCAAGATAGTTCAATTAAGGTTCCTAAGGTCTGTTGATGCTTCACGACACCACGCGGAGGCCCCGTACTCTCCTTGACTGAACTCAAGGGTTACCGGTACACACCAAAGTGCCACATCAACATAGCAGACTGTTTCAACCATGTCGGTATACCCCGCACAGTTCCCTCACAGCCTTGTTGCTACTTTCTAAGAAGGTATCCCCCAGATCCGGGCTAGGATCTATAGAACTCCCAAGACAGTCCCATAATTTAAAGCAAGCAAATCAATACAATTAAAAACACAGTTATGAACTAACCCTAAGGTACACCTCACTTTATAAGTATTTCCCCAGCAGAGTCGCCAGTTCTGTGATCGGTGGATCTGGAACTGACTGTTTAATGCTGGTTCGCGAAATGTCGCGGAAGCAAGAGTCGCCACCGTCTTTTATTTTCTCCAAATGGAAAGGACAAAAGCACAGAAAAATTCCTTATAGAGATTGTCTCTCGGTTCGGGAGGTAGATTATAGAAAGGGAAGGTGTTAGCACCCTTTCTATCCATGGTTATCCATGGGCTCTTAGATACTTGCTCACTTGTGTTTTCAAAATGGTTTGTTTGCTTTTCAACTGTGGTTTTAAAAAGTTTCCTTGAAAATTCCAGTTTGACTCTTGTATCGGTCCTCAAGAGTGTTTGAAAAATTGCTTTCGAAAGCTTTTTGAAAAGGTGTCGGTGTGAAAAGTATTTTTGATTTGTTTTTGAAATTAGAGCAAGTATCTAGAGTCGTCTACCTACCCTAAGGAATTCGTCTGTGTAAATCTCCTTAAAGTAGTGCCATCCCACCATTGAGAGGTAGGTAGCGCCACCGTTGGAGGTATTCGGGTCAATTCGAATGTTCGGGACATGGTGATCACCGGAGCAATGGGAAGACACCTTAGAAGCCACCCTCATGCCAGGTTCCTGGATCATGAGGACTTACTAAAACATCCTCTACTCGACGATCACCTTTCGAGGGGCAAGGCAACAGTGAGGCGTACCCTAGGGGTGGTGTGTGATTTGTGTGTCGTTTTCAGATATTTTGTCTTGTCATGTATTGGTGATCTACGCGTTGCTTTTATTTCGACATTCATTCTTTCATGCAGTTTAATTAACAGTTTAAAAGTTGCGGGAAATATAAAGGTCCTACGCTATTACAAAGGCGCGGGTCCACATCGCCAAATTAAATCCAGGACCCGATTCGAAATAAAATAAAGTGCGAGAAATATAAAAAACCTAATTGATCTATTACATGGCTTTGGGAGAATTACATGAATATTTACAAAAAGGAAAATAAGAATAAACTGCGTGAATAAGTAAAAATCGGGAATGCGAGGGTGTTGGACCCTTTTTTAGGAATTTAAATTACGATTAACAAATTAATTAAGTTAAAATAAAAAAGGAAAGATTTTTTGGAGTTTTTCGTATTTATGGATTTTTAATAAGAATTAATGGAATTTAAAACCTAATTCTAGCTATTTTTAATTTATTAAAAAAACATGTTAAAGTTAAACCTAGAATTAACCTAATTATTTAATACAATTTTATTTACAAAAAAATAATAATTAATAATTAATATGGTGGAAAAGGAAAAAAGGAAAAAAGTGTTTAAAACCCTAATTCTACAATTTTTAAGTTTATTAAAAAAAATATTAAAATTAATCCCTAGAATTAACTAAATTAATTAATACAATTTATTTACAAAGAAGACATTTAAATAAAATATATTTTTTATTTTGTGACTTTCTGATTTTTATTATTTTTTATGTTATGAAAATATACTAATTTAAAGAATTGAATTAAAACTAAATTAAACAAGTAAAAATAGAAGAAAAAAAAATAAAAAATAAAGGGTGAAAGAAAGCAAACAATGGGGGGTTTGTAGGCCCATTTGGAGGTATGCTGGTAGCAATCAGGCCCAATGTTTGAAGGCCTTCAGTTGACTTTCCAAGGCGCGTGTGTATGCGTTGACTGGTGAGTAGGATGTTCATCAGATCTGGGCCCTTGGATGGACGTTCTGGGACATGTGGCGTGCTTGGATATTGAGTGTATGGTAGGCCTTTGAGGGGAACGCTGCACGTAAACATGAGGAGAAAAATAATATGGAGAAAGGAGGGGGACCTGGGGTTCGAACCCAGGTCCCAGAGTTTACCAATGCAACGCCTGACCAATTGTGTTGCTGACCTTCTTTGTTAATTATATGGACCACAATCATTATAAGAAAAGACAAAAGTTAGTGGTCTGAGTCAGTAAAACGCACGCCAATCTTTGAATAGACCAATGGCCTTGCTCCACGCGTGCATCTTCTTCGTTGATTCGTTTTGCCCTGAAAAAAAACAATTAGATAGTGGGGGTTTTAAACCCCCACTAAGTGATAAACAGGATAATAGCGATTAGCACATGGTGGCTCATAAATTGAGCGCGACATGTGTGTTCGATTCACGTGAAGCTTCTGAATCCAATAGCCTTGGTCTCCTGGTCTAATTTTTCTGGACGAGGAAACCCCTAACTTTGCAACTCTGCAACCCTAGGGAGCTTCAATGGTGATTTCTCATACGATGCACAAAAACTCAATTGAAGAGCATGGTTAGATTCAGAATGGTTCAATTAGTATAAATCAACAAAGAAAATGCAATGAGGATGCTTAAAAATTGAAACACGAATATGCATAAAGTGTGAGAAATTTTGAGTTCTATGTACCAATTCTTGATGCTATGGGCGTGGAAAAGTATCCAGTCAAGTTCAGTAATGCCTTAGGAAGCTTTTGCAATTGGTATTTTGCTTTGAGTCGTGCTAGAATGTAGTTTTCAGTTTTCACTTTTTTACCAAAAATTGCAAAAGTTGTTCTTGAAGTCTGGCGCAGCTTAGAGATGTTTAGGCATTAGGTTTTGATCAGTATAAGTATGGGATGGATTAGGGTTGAGATTTGAGTCAAGAGATCAATGCAATCATGAATCAAATATTGGATTTTAATGGCATATTTTTTCAATCTTTTTCCATGTGTTTTGATACCAATTATGTCCAAATCACCTTGATTCTTTCCATATCAGATAGTGCACGAAATCTTGAAGGCATTCCATGCACAAAAAGATTTAAAAAACACAGATGAGTATTTTTTTCATATTTTATTTAATTAAATGAATTAATGGTAATTAAAAATTCAAATAAATAATAGAAAATGATGAAATAACTCCCCTTGGGCCAAATGGTCGTGCATAGCCTTTGGATGATGAATCTTGGAAGAAAATGTGGCCCATTAGCAATTTTAAGGCATTTGAAGCAAAGTTGACTTTTCAAAATTCCCAAAAATTTCCCAACTTCCACAAGGCATATCTTGCTCAATTTTTAAGCTTTGATCATGTTCTTGGACATTTTGGAAAGGTATTGAAGTCCTATAACCAATGCCTTTGGTCCCATGTAATTTTGATTTACCAATCGCAAGTTATGGTCTTTGACTTAAAGCCCCTTTTTGTTGACTTTTGAAAATGACCTATAATGTTGAAATTGATAACTTTTTGTGAGAGCATTTCTTGGACTTGAAGTGTGAAGATGAGTTGTAGGAAATGTCTTTCTCTTCAAAATGAGATTTGGATGGAATTTTTCTGATAAACCATGTGGAAGTTATGCCTTGGTCAAGTTACAATTGACTTTTTCAACTGTCCAAATATGGAAACTTTTGCATCTTGAGACTTTTTGAGCCATGCCTTAAAAATCATGATCAAGAATTGATCAAATGATGTTTGTGGCTTCAAAATAAGATGTTGACCAAAAATTTGAACTTTTGACGGTCAAATGACCATTTTGCCCCTGCAGTTGACTGTAGGGCAATTAGGGTTTTTGACTGTGCAATTTTATGCTGTAAGTCTTGAAACTTGGTATGAGGATGCTTGACCATATTTGTAGGCATGTGAGACTTGTTTGGACCCTTGGAAACTTCAATTACTTTGCCAGAACCAAAACCCTAGTTTTTGACTGTTAGGAGGCCCTTGAACTGTGTAACCCTTGGGGAGATTTTGAAGCATGCTTTTTGAAAATCTTGAAGAATATGGGAGGGAAAATTTTGGGGTACAACAGTAAGGTTCAAATGTGTGTTGACTATAGGGATCTAAATAGGGCGATCCCAAAGGATGATTTCCCTCTACCTCATATCGACGTTCTGGTTGACAACACCGCACAGCATAAGGTCTTCTCCTTTATGGATGGTTTCTCCAGTTATAATCAGATTAAAGTGGATCCCGAAGAAATGGAAAAGACAACCTTTATTACTCAATGGGGTACCTTTTGCTACAAGGTCATGCCTTTCGGATTGAAGAATGCTGGGGCAACGTATCAGCGCGCCATGGTCGCTTTGTTCCATGACATGATCCATCATGAGATTGAGGTATACGTTGACGACATGATTGCAAGATCCCAAACTGAGGAAGAGCATCTGGACCACCTTCATAAGCTATTTGACAGGTTGAAGTTCTACAAGCTGAGGTTAAACCCGAACAAGTGCACCTTCGGGGTGAGATCTGGTAAGCTACTGGGTTTTGTCGTAAGTGATAAAGGTATCCAAGTGGATCCTGCAAAGGTGAAGGCTATACAAGAAATGCCAGCTCCCCGAACAGAAAAAGAAGTCAGAGGTTTTTTGGGACGATTGAACTACATTGCCCGATTCATTTCACATCTGACTACTACTTGTGAGCCAATCTTCAAGCTACTGAAGAAAGATCAAGTGGTGAGATGGAACGATGAATGTCAGGCCGCTTTCGAAAGGATTAAAGAATATCTCCAAGAGCCACCCATTCTGATGCCTCTAGTTTAAGGGAGACCTTTGATCTTATACTTGACAGTACTCGACAATTCAATGGGGTGTGTGCTGGGGCAGCATGACGAGTCTGGCTGAAAAGAGCATGCTATTTATTACCTTAGCAAAATGTTTACCGACTGTGAGACCCGATACTCACTGCTTGAGAAAACTTGTTGCGATTTGGCATGGGCTGCTCGCCGGCTGAGACAGTATATGCTGACTCACACTACTCTATTGATATCAAATATGGATCCAATCAAGTATATCTTCGAGAATCCTGCATTGTCCGGAAGAATAGCAAGATGGCAGATGATCTTGACTGAGTATGACATCCAATACACGACCCAAAAGGCAATCAAAGGAAGTGTGTTGGCAGATCATTTGGAACATCAGGCAGTGGATGATTACCAGTCTATGAGCTTCGAGTTTCCGG
The DNA here is from genome assembly GCA_948472305.1 of Vicia faba. NCBI lineage: Eukaryota > Viridiplantae > Streptophyta > Magnoliopsida > Fabales > Fabaceae > Vicia > Vicia faba. The sequence goes on from OX451740.1 coordinate 267,314,670, forward strand.
ATGAGAATATCATGATAGTAACTGACTGTGAAGAACCTAGACCGGATGAAGGACCTGAGGAGGGATCCCGATGGTCTATGTACTTTGATGGAGCTTCAAACGCTTTGGGTAATGGCATTGGTGCCGTGATCATATATGTTTCAACTGCACCAACAATATGGCGGAGTATGAAGCGTGCATCATGGGTCTTCGAGTAGCTATTGACCTAAGGATAAAGTTTCTGAGTGTATTCGAAGATTCCTCTCTCGTGATCAGTTAGATCAAAGGCGAGTGGGATACGAAACACCCAAATCTTATTCCTTATAAGGAGTATGTGTTGATGTTGCTTCCGCATTTCGAGGAGATAACCTTTGAACACTTCCCTAGAGAGGAGAATCAGTTAGCGGATGCGCTAGCTACGATGTCTTCTATGTTCAAAGTCAATTGGGACAACGAGGCTCCTCGGATTACCATTGAAAGGTTGGACGAACCTGCACATTGTTGTGACATTGAGACCGAAGAGGTAGCGGATAAACCCTGGTTTCATGAGGTAAAGAGGTATCTCGAGGCTCAGGAGTACCCCAAGGGTGCATCTGTTAATGACAAGAAGTTTCTGAGGAGGTTCACGGCGAAGTTCTTCATCAGTAATGACATCCTTTAAAAGAGAAACCATGATTCAACCTTATTGTGATGTGTGGATAAGAACGAGGCAGAAAGGATTATGGTAGAGTTACATGAAGGTACCTTCGAAACTCATTCCAGTGGACACACCATGGCAAAGAAAATCCTACGGGCAGGATATTATTGGTCCACCATGGAAGCCGACTGTTATCAGCATTCTCAGACCTGTCACAAGTGCTAAGTCTATGCTGATAAGGTGCACATACCTCCAGTTCCTCTGAACGTCTTGACAACACCGTGACCTTTTGAAATGTGGGGCATCGACATGATCGGTGAGATCAGACCTACTGCGTCCAATGGGCATCATTTCATCCTGGTAGCTATTGATTACTTTATAAAGTGGGTTGAAGCAGCTTCCTTTGCTACTGTAACCAAGAACGTCGTGGCACGGTTCATTCGGCACAATCTGATTTGTCGATACGGTGTACCAGAGAGGATCATTACAGACAATGGTACAAATCTTAACAATAAAATGATCACTGAGCTCTGCAAGCAGTTCAAGATACATCATCACAACTCTTCTCCCTACCGGCTGAAGATGAATGGGGTTGTTGAAGCGGCTAATAAGAACATTAAGAAGATTGTGCAGAAGATGACAGTTATATACAAATACTGGCACGATATGTTACCATTTGCTCTTCATGGGTACCGTACCTCAGCGCAGACGTCAACAGGGGCAACACCCTATTCCTTGGTTTATGGTATGAAGGTCGTCCTGCCCATTGAAGTTTAGATACCCTATCTTCGAATTATGAAGGATGCAGGTTTGAGCGAAGATGACTGGATTTATACCCGGCTTGATCAGCTGAACTTAATTGACGAAAAGAGACTTACTGCTATTTGTCATGGTCAGACGTATCAAAAGCGGATGATCAAGGCATTTAACAAGAAAGTTAGACGACAAGAGTATCAAGTTGGGGATCTGGTGATCAAGCGCATCATCCTACCTCAAGGTGATCCCAGGGGCAAATGGACCCCTACTTACGAAGGGCCATTTGTGGTTAAGAACATTTTCTCAGGAGGAGCTATGATTCTAACCACCATGGATGGTGACGACCTTCCTCACCCCGTCAATGCAGACATAGTGAAAAAATACTATGCATAATCAAAGACCCGCTAGGTCGACTGGCCTAGGCAAAAATAAGGGCTTCCCGGCGAACCAAAAGGGTTCGGGCAAAAATAAGGGATGAAAACAAAAAATCTGTACACCCGACAAGTCGAAAACCTGAAAAGGCGGCTCGGGCAAAAAAGGGTATCCCGGTGGACTGAAAACCCGAAAGGGCGGTCCAGGCAAAAATTAGGGATCAAAGCGTAACACTATGTCTCGTTGGATCACCTTGCAACCAGACTTCGGTATCGACTATCAGGCTCGGACGACACCAAACAATCTGATCTACCTTCAACCAAGTAGCAAAGTGATGAGATGCTCGAGGATATAAAGGCAATAGCAGAGTTGGAACCCAGTGGGATTGTTCACATAGCTGTGTTTTTTTGTTTTTCACAAATTGTATAAATTCTATTGTTCGGCGGCGTTCTCTTACTAGGACGTCAGCCTCTTGTACAAAAACGCTTATTTACAGGCCAAACTTCAAAATCAATACAATTCATTTTTAGAGAAATTTCTAACTGTTTTTCCTTTTTCTGTTTTGTTTTGCAAAGAACGTCCAATGTTCATTTTTGATATATGCATTTGACATTAATTACTGCTCATGAATATTTACATGCGAAATAAAAGATGATTACTTGTAATATCAGAAACAGGGGCAAATAAGAATTGTCCAAGCCTTATAGTTGCTCTATCCACCAGGTACAAGGTGGATTTAGCTGAAGAATATGGCTAAGGTACATTCACTCCCCGCAGAGTAAGAAAAGGATAGTAATGTTAACTCTCCCCAACTGAGACTCGCAACTGTGAATGAATCGGTAATATTCTCCCCAAGCAGAGTTTATCTACCATCAGCACTAAACAAGTCTTAATATCCCCAGCGGAGTATAAAAAAGTGTATATCCCCAGTGGAGTTTGAAAAAATTTCCCCAGCGCAGTCTGAAAAAGCTTCCCCAGTGGAGTTTGGAGAATCATCCCCAGTAGACTCTAAAGATTGTCCCCAGTAGAGTCTAAAAGGTTATCCCCAGTAAAGCCGCAACTGAAAGATCATCCCCAGCGGAGTTCTTTCCTTTCACAAACAGAAATTCAAATCCCCAACAGGATTCAGTATCACCAGCAACAGTAATTCATCCCCAGCTGAATTTATCAGCAGGATCCTCTACAGAGCATCTCTTCCCCACAGGGTAATCTCCTCATCAGTTTATTCCCCTTCGAAGTTATCCTCTCCTGCAGGTTTATTCTCACAAACATCTTCATTCGCTATCCCCAGCGGAAACGAAGAATTCAACTCTTTTCTCCAGCAGCTATCCGGGATTTATTTTCCCCAGCTAAAAACATTACATTTCCATACATCATGACACATGCATATACGCATCATACAACACAATCTCATTTATTTTGAGAACATCATTGCCTGATACATATCATGCACTACATACAACTAACCTTTACCTTTCAGGAAGGATGCGGTTAAATTCTCACAAAATTCAAAGCTATGAAGCTTTTACCTCCGTTGAAGTACAGACAGGTTCCTAAATCTCAACAGAGAAGTTTTCTCAGTTGAATTACGGGGAAGTTCTTAAATCTCGACGAAGATGTTTCCTCAGTTGAATTACGGACAAGTTCCTAAATCTCAGCAAAGATGTTTTCTCAGTTGAAGTACGGGCAAGTTCCTAAATCTCGACAAAATTTTTCCTCTGTTGAATTACAGACAAGTTCCTAAATCTCAGCAGAGAAGTTTTCTAAGTTGAATTACGGGCGAGTTCTTAAATCTCGACGAAGATGTTTCCCCAGTTGAATTATGGACGAGTTCCTAAATCTCAGCAGAGATGTTTTCTCAGTTGAAGTACGGGAAAGTTCCTAAATCTCGACAAAGATGTTCCTCCGTTGAATTACAGACAAGTTCCTAAATCTCAGCAGAGAAGTTTTCTCAGTTGAATTATGGGCGAGTTCTTAAATCTTGACGAAGATGTTTCCCCAGTTGAATTACAGACGAGTTCCTAAATCTCAGCAGAGATGTTTTCTCAGTTGAAGTACGGGCAAGTTCCTAAATCTCGACAAAGATGTTCCTCCGTTGAATTACAGACAAGTTCCTAAATCTCAGCAGAGAAGTTTTCTCAGTTGAATTACGGGCGAGTTCTTAAATCTCGATGAAGATGTTTCCCCAGTTGAATTACGGACAAGTTCCTAAATCTCAGCAGAGATGTTTTCTCAGTTGAAGTACGGGCAAGTTCCTAAATCTCGACAAAGTTTTCCTCTGTTGAATTATAGACAAGTTCCTAAATCTCAGCAGAGAAGTTTTCTCAGTTGAATTACGGGCGAGTTCTTAAATCTCGACGAAGATGTTTCCCTAGTTGAATTACGGATAAGTTCCTAAATCTCAGCAGAGATGTTTTCTCAGTTGAAGTACGGGCGAGTTCCTAAATCTCGACAAAGCTTTCCTCCGTTGAATTACAAACAAGTTCCTAAATCTCAGTAGAGAAGTTTTCTTAGTTGAATTACGGGCGAGTTCTTAAATCTCGACGAAGATGTTTCCCCAGTTGAATTACGGACGAGTTCCTAAATCTCAGCAGAGATGTTTTCTCAGTTGAAGTACGGGCAAGTTCCTAAATCTCGACAAAAGTGTTCCTCCGTTGAAGTACGGGCAAGTTCCTAAATCTCAGTAGAGAAGTTTTCTCAGTTGAATTACGAGCGAGTTCCTAAATCTTGACAAAGATGTTTCCCCAGTTGAATTACGGACAAGTTCCTAAATCTCAGCAAAGTAGTTAAATTACGGGCAAGTTCCTAAATCTCATCAAAGTAGTTGAATTGCGGACAAGTTCCTAAATCTCGACACATCATTTGAATTATGGGTAAGTTCCTAAATCTCGACACATAAGTTGAATTACGGGCAAGTTTCTAAATCTCGACACCTCAGTTGAATTACGGGAAAATTTCTAAATCTTGACACCTCAGTTGAATTACGGACAAGTTCCTTAATCTTGACACATCAGTTGAATTACGGGCAAGTTCCTAAATCTCGACACCTCAGTTGAATTACGGGCAAATTCCTAAATCTCGACACCTCAGTTGAATTACGGACGAGTTCCTAAATCTCGACACCTCAGTTGAATTACGGACGAGCTCCTAAATTTCTACTTCTCTCAACAAAGATCAGACTTCCCCTAGTGGAATCTTCCACAACAAACAGGTATACAAGCTCTCGCTAAGGAATCTCTTATGCGATCGACACTCCTTCAGATGGAATCTTTAAGCCCATCCCCTCGTCACCAATCTCCAAATGGCATTTGTAATCCCATTCCCGACATCACAAGGCAGATACCACTTCATGCGAGTGCAAATTTCTGGGCACTCTAGTGTTCGATCATCTTCCACCTTCGGATCACGAAAGGCACGAGAGCCAATCTACATCCTCAGGTTTAAGAAGATTGAACAGGGGCAGCTGTTTTACCCCAAAAATTTTCCCTCCCATATTTCTCAAAACATTGCAAGAAATATCCTCAAGTTGCTCAAGGTAGCCCAAGGGTTGGCCAGACAAGCTCTCTCCTAAGGCAGTCTACCCCAAATTAGGGTTTTATGTTGCACCAAGATCCTTGAATACAAGTGATCCAAAGTTCTCACTAATGTCCTAATATATTCTAAAGATCATCCATGTCAAGTTTCAAGCCTTGCAGAGGAAGTTGGCTCAGTCAATTGCTCAAAGGTCCAAAAATCGACTGTGCTAGGGCAAAAGTCAACTGTGACCTACATACAGTCAAACTTCAAGTTTTTTTTTGTCAACATTATCATTTTGAAGTATATTTCATAATTTGATCAAGGGTTGATCATAATTCATCAAGGATTGCTCACAATTCATCAAGACTCAAAAGTTGCTAAATTAGGGTTTTGTAGGAAAAGTCAACTCAACTTTGACCAGGGATAACTTTCTCATACTTTATGAGAAATGACCTATCCAAATCTAATTTTTAATAGGATGCAATTCCCCACAATCCATCTTCATCTCCCAAGATCAAAATATGCACTCACAAGAAGTTATGAATTTGGACATTATAGGTTATTTTTGAAAGTCAACAAAAACACCTTTTTTGTCAAAGCTTCTAACTTTAGAATGGAATATCAAAATGAGATGATACCAAAAGGGTTGATTAGAGGACATCTCAAGATTTCTAAAAAGTCAAAGAACACCTCCAAATATTCAAAATTGAGGAAGTTATGCATTGTTGAAGTTGGACTTTTTTGCAAAATTGCCAAAAGTCAACTATCCCCAAAACTTCAAATTTTGCCAAATGGGCCCATTCTTTTTCACTTGTTCTGAGTTGGCATTATAGCCCACGTGCTCCAGACTTGGCCATGTGTCCATATCATATTTTTATTAATTATTTTGATTTTATTTGAATTAATTTGATTTAAATCAAAATAAATCAAATAAAAATCCAAAAGCATTGATAACAAATATTTTGTGGTGATTTCAGGTTTCATTATACAGCTTGCCATCATCAAACTTGTATCAAGGCATAAGTGTACAAAAAGATGGGATTTAGACCAAATTTGGAAGGTTTGTTAAAGGGAATCAAATCAAATATCAAAGCATTGAAAGAGAGAGATTTGGACTGAGTTTGCAACCCTAATACATTGTGTAATACATAAGGGTCGTGTGCATACCAAAATAAGGGTTGGAGATCAGTTATAGAGCAAGAAAAAAAACTAAAAAATCAAGCAAAAAGTGTGAGTTCAAAGTCATTCCTAGAGGCAGTTTCAAGGCTTGGCAATTGTCCCAATCGCCTCCTGGCAATCTCCACAAGCGAAAGCAAGCAAAACCACGTGTTTTCAAGCCTCCCAGTGCACTGTAAGTCACTCACGGAACCACCATCTTCTTGATTTCGAAAAGATTCATTCTTGCATCTATAATGAAAAATAATTGTATATTCTGGATCACCATATCATTTGCTAGCTTTTTGCAATAACCAATTTCATTCATATGCCTTATATCGTGAATCACCATGGTTAGGGTTTCTTGGAGTATTTTAGGGTTTTTGTTTTCAGGAATAATTGGCCCTAGTAATGGGCATGGTTGCATTTAGGAGGATGAGACGAACTCAACCCTGGTGCTAGAATCCATTTCCATGGCCTGTACGAGGATTTAAGGATGCTTGGTTTGTAGTGAGGGACATTTGTCCGTAGGTATAGATCTTGGAACTTTTAGCCACGGTCCAAAGACAGGGACGAAGGCATGTCGCTTCCCCATTCGCCCATTCAAACTGCCGCGCGCGTTTTTATATTTTCTATCCATTAATTTTTGTTTTATATATTATTACTGAATTGTATTATATTAACAAAACAAGGCAAGCAGCGTAGTGGCAAGCATAGCATTGGAATTCCTCTTAGGACCTGGGTTCGAATCCCAGGTCCCCATGTTTTCCTCTATAATATTTTCTTTCGGGTAATCATATGCACGCAGGAACTTAATGTCTACCATATGCCTTCCTCATCAATGTGTCAGATGGCCAGATGGCCAGATCTGGTGGCCAAGCATTGAAGGCACACCATAGGCAGGTCAACACACATACACTGGATCAGAAAAGTCAAACGGACTGCATGTCAATGGGCCAGAAAAATTGCTATTCAAACCCTCTAATCAGGCCCAATCTCTTCCCTTTTTTATTTTATTTTCTATATTTTATTTATTTACATTTAATTATTTTTAATTAATTACTAACCAATAGAATAATTTCTTTTTATCAAAATCACAAAAATATTTTTTTACCCAATTAAATTTTAGAACTTTATTTTTTTCATTAATAAATATTAACTAATTTAATTAGGATATTAATTAGACAACTTTAATTTATTTTTGTAAATAAATAAAATCAATTAGAATTAATAGGTATTAACATTAATTAACCATTTTATTTTATTTCCTAAATTAACAAAAAACTCCAAAAATATGTCATTTAATAATTTTCATTAATTAATTTATTTAATAACTAATTTAGCATTTAACTTTAGGAATTAATTTCTTTTCTTAAAAATAAAAACGACAAAATTTTTTTCTTTAAAAAGGGTCAAAACCCTAAATTTCGCATTCGATTTAATTTACTCGCGCGATTTATTTTTCTTTATTCAATTATTGTACTTGTTCCCAGTTTGTAATAATTAATTAGGATATTTATTTTACCGCTTTATTTTATTTTCAAAGGGTTTCTTTTGGCGATGTAAATACCCGACGCCTTGTAATAATTTAGTTTAAATTCCGCATTTTAATTCTGCAAATTATAGAATTGCTAGATGTTTGATAATAGGGCTTGCATGACAAGAATGAATGCCTAATTTTTAAAATGGTTAGATCACCTTAAACATGTGCAAAGATAAAAATAACCAAAATCAACACACTCGCACATGCGCACTCCTAGGGTACACCCCACTACGTTGCCTTCATACACGGTCATTGAGTATAGGTTGTTTTAGAGGTCGCCCTCTTGTCTAACAGATCATAAGTTGCCTCAGATATTGTTGCCTCAAACAAATGATCTAAGACATTAGGGTTATCGCTAAGGCGTCCTAACATTGCTTTAGTGACCGTATGTCCCTCTTTCGAATTGACCCTTAAACTCCAACGACGGTGCTACCTACTCATTAATAGTGGGATAGCATTGTCTAAAGGAAATAAGCATAAAACGGTTTCTTTTTCGAGTAGGTAGATTAGTTCTTAGATACTTGCTCATTCAAAACAAAACTTTTTCACACTTACACTTTTACAAACAAATTTTCAAAAACACTTCATTACACTCTTGAGGACAGAACCAAGAGTTAAATCGAAGTTAAAACAAACTTTTCAAAACCCACAAACACAAAGAAAACAATTTTGAAAATGATGAGAAAGTACCTAAGAGCCCGTAGATAACTACGAATAGAAAGGGTGCTAATACCTTCCCTTTCTATAATCTACCCCCCGTACTCAGAAATATCTCGAAAAAGGAATTTTTCTGTGCTTTTTTCCTTTCCTTGTTGGATAAAATAAAAGTCGGTGGCGACTCTTGCTTACCGTGTCATTTTGCAAACACAAACACAAAACGCAAACCAGCATTCCAAAAACAGTCAGTTCTTCCCACCGTATCACACGTCCTAAACCCAAAGCCCAAAATATCTATTTTGTTACTAAATCAAATCTAATCTATTCTAGACTTAAATCAAATCTATTTAAATCTAAAACAAATCTAGCTTACTTTGATCCACAAGCTAACCCTTCTACACATAATTTCGACACACTGAATTACAATTTAACAGAAAATTGGACTAGGTAGTGATTCAATTCAATCTTAATAGATTCATTCACATTTCGTTTTTAATTTTATGTAATACTAAATATCCTTTACAAGTATGTTATGCATTCTAATTATGTTTTATATTTTTATATTGTTTCAGTATGAGATATCTATTATCAATATCTAAAAAATAATAGTCAATATAATTACATTTTAATCTTAATTATTTTGTTTTTAAGCCTAATTTTAAGGTCTTAATTGTCATTTTCATCTCCTAAATTTTTTATTAAATCATTAACATTTATGATGGTGTAATGCAATAATTTCGCTACTTGAGTTTCACAATTTTTGCGACTAAATAATAATACACGATTAATTCTTTTATTTTTCAACTATTTTTATGACTTTTGGTATTTCATATACACATAATCCAATCCATTCATTGATTCTGCCCATATTTTAAACCTTTTGGATTTTCTTTACACGAACAATGTTTTATGTCTCTTTGTGTTCTAAACTTTTCGTGAATCTCAAAAGTTTAGCATTCCATTAAATTAAATTTAAGTTTTTGTCTTTCCATAATCCATCCATATATCATATTATTGCATCTTCCATTCCTTGAGTTTATTTTCTACCCACTTATATAACATAATCCTCCATCTTCCATTCATATAACAAAAATGTCTTCTTCATCTTCTATAAAAAAAAGCATGTGGCCTTGTCCTTCATTCGCTTTTCCCTTCTGGTAGATTTTGTTCATATACATAATCTATAAACTCTTTCTCTACACCCTCATGAGCTTTTGCTTCTTCCATAAGATCTTTTTTCATCACTTTGCTTCACCCACATGGGTCAATCCACACACCACAAACTCTTGCTTTGTCGGTTTATGGTTCTAGATCGATCTCCGGTCTATCTAATCGAACCAACTCATTTTAAATCATGTTATCACAATAAAAAAGAACCGTCTAATTTCAGCTCAGAGAAAGACATGCACTACTATGAAAAACCTATTTAACAACGGTTGGTAAATACATATAATCACGTGGGACCAGACGTTGTTGTGTAGAGTGTTGTTGTAAATTTGTTACTAACAATCACAGTCCTGGTATCATTGTAGTAAACTGGTAAGCTCACGTGGTATCACAACAGTTATGTTTATTAACCGTTGTGATATATAAGGTCCTTAGTTCGAAATCCAGCAGCAAATAAATTACATTAGATCACCGTTAATATAAAAAACCATTGTGGAATGTACCCATAGTTTATTATATACAAATATATATTGCTTGTTTTACCATACACCTCATTAAAGAAATACAACCATTAAATTGGTAAAGAATTATATAATCTGAAAATTAAAATATTCTTAAAAACCAACTTAAACACACCATTGTATTCCGAATTGCATGTGTCTCATTCAACACATTTTATATTCTTTAACACATATATGGTTCAATGGTAGGATTCATTCAATGCATCAATATCTTTTATTATTGTTTATCTCATCATCGTCGCTTATCATCGTGATTGTTATGATGACTTATCAGCATAACAATCATGATCTTAACAATCACAATGATAAGCGAAGACGAAGAGGTAAAGTAGAATAATAGATAACGATGTATTGTAGGAATCCAACCATTGAACGATATTATGGGTTAAAGAACATAAAATATACTGAATGAGACGCATGCAATTCAGAATACAATGATTGATATAGATTGGTTTTCAAATACACCTTAATTTTTATATTATAAGTTTATGTCAATTTAAATGATTGCATTTTCATTAAAAGGTTGGTGAAACAAACAATATACATAGTGTATAATAAACTATACTTCATCTTGACATGTCAACACACATTATAGCAACAAAACACTAATAGTATACAATATCACAATATATTAAGTTGTTTATATAACGCACCTCTTATTAAAAATAATCGTGAAACTATAAAGTTCATCTAGTTTGTGAAGCAATAAGGAAGAAATACAAGGTGTATGAAGTTTCCACAATGACTTCATGCTTCTTGTATTTTTCTCCATTACTAAACAAATCATATGTACCTTATCAACTCATATTATACGCTTTCTACCACCATCATCATCACCATATAAGGTTCAGCGTGAAGCCATGAGAAAGAAATATAATATCGATGAAGTTTACATAATAGCTTCATACTTCTTATATTTCTTCTCATAGCTTCTCAAACTAGATGAAGTTTGTTGCTGTTGTTGTTTCTTGAGTCTTACAAACACCGTGAATATTATCAACATGTGAAACCGCAAGCTTATTTGTCAACAACACAAGATGAAACAACAACATAGAACAACATACAACCATAAAAGAACCATAAACTATCTGACAAGAATAAAATTATAGGAAAATCATGTGAAATATAACAACAACATACACGAAAACGAGAGAATAAGAAAAAAGAAGAATACCTTTATGTAAGAAGAACAAGATTGACGGATATACTGTAGAATATGAATGCTAATAATGAATAATAAGAGAAAAATAAATTATAGGGTTTTACTGTGAAAGATACGAGGCTACTGTCAAAGAGCGGGTGTTAATTCGCTTATATATAAATATACTCACAACAGTTTACAATACCAACCATGGTGATATATATAAATGTGTCACAACGGCGGAACATACCAACCTTAGTCATAATCCTTTAATTTTTTATTTAAAAATAAATAAAAAGAAAAGGCGCATCTTAATATTAGAGGAATAATATATATGAGGGTGCTGAGGTTCGAACCCATGAAAGCTTGATGGTATCACCACGATTGGCTCCTCAACTGTTGTTATATACAAATAATGTTTAATAAAAAAAAAAATAATATGGTAGCGCCTTAGTTTAGAGATGTCACCACGATGTAGGGAAAAACTGTGGTGACCATGGCGTTGTTGTTTTTGCGTTTTGAAGTAGTGACGTATGTGTTCGCCAACAAATCATTCTGGTTCGTTGAGATGCAATCTCATGAAATCACTCTTTTCATAGTCTAAATTCCAATTTTATTCCCTTATCTATAAACATTTATCTCTCCTCCATTTCAAGGGCAATGGTAGAAAACAATGAAAGGTTCAGACTCGGGCGACCCACCCTAATTGCGTCTATTCGTCACGAGAGGGCTCATCAGCATGAGCAAGCTGGAGTCGTCCCCTTATGCCTCACAATAGGGAGGCTTCGACCTCTAGGTGTCTACTATCATGGGGGTCGGTATCCTAGAATCGTGTGCACCATGATGAGGATGCCCCAGTTGCACTGCAGGTCCTAATTACTGAGGATGCCTTAGTTGCACCGCAGGCCCCTGTTGTTGAGAATGCCCACTTACAGACCGTTTTCTAGGAGGGCCCATGTACACCTTTTTATTGATATACTTTGGATACCATGTGGCTTCGTGTGATAACAATGTTATGTTTGATTTTCTATCTAAAATATTGTTAGTGATATAGTTGTATTCAGTTAGTTGTTAATTTTTAGCTTGCACTAGTTCTTTCTTTGTAACTAATTCTGTTAGTATAGTAAGTTATATTATTGCCAGCTAAGCAAAGTAGAGTTGAGTAAGCTAGGTTATAAATAATCTCCAATATGTATAGTTGGCTTCTAATGATTTAATCACAACATTATCTTCACCCTATGACTTTATCTCTTTCGTATTGCAAAGCATAGCAGTCATCTTCACAGAGTGAAGAATGCTGCAACAATAGCTCTAACATGGTATCATTCGCTTCACGATCCTCTCTGCTTCCGTGAATCTCTGTTCGCGATTCAATTCATTCAATCTTCAAGCTCTCGTCTTTGTTCCTTGAAGCTCAACAATGGAGTTCGACAAAAATCAAGAATCCATTATCAAAGATCCACCACATTCTCAAGAAGTAACAACTGGTTTTGGTACAACCAAATCCACGATTTCGTTTGGACCAAAGCTCTCGATTAAGTTATAGGAAAAAACCTACCTTCTCTGGAATCAACAAGTTCAAGGTGAGATTTTGTCTCAAAAAATGCACAAAGTCATGGTGAATCCACAGATACCGCAAAAATTCAAGTCTACTCAAGATCGTGTTACATGTACGATCTCTGATGAATATAAAGCTTGGAAGGTTCAAGATCAAGCTTTGTTCATATGGATTCTATCCACAACTTCAGAATCTGTGTTACCTAGGGTTCTTGTATGAAAACATGCTTTTTAAGTTTGGGATAAGATTCATCAATTCTTTAATGCTCACATGAAGGCTAGGGTCAGATAATTACACGTTAAGCTCAAATCCACCAAGAAAGGTAACAAATCTATCACAAAGTATGTTTTACGAATCAAAGTTATAGCTAATTCTCTGTTGGCTGTTGGAGAATCAATTTCTGAAGAGGATTAAATAAATTCTATCTTGCAAGGGCTTTTAGAGGAATACAATCCCTATGTCATGCAGATGTATGGTTTCCCTACACCTCATACTCTATGTGATATTGAAGCCTTGTTGTATGTGCAAGAAGCTCAACTGGATAAGTTTCGTTAAGAGCTAGCTGCTACTACTATAGAAGCTAATGTAGCTCACATCAGTCAAGAAGAAAGCAACTCCAGAGGGGCTTATGCTGGCAATCGTGGTAGAGGAAGGTTCACACGTGGTTGCAATAGAGGAAAAGGAAGGTATACTACTATAAATATCCCAACTTGTCAATTGTATGGCAAGTATGGTCATAAAGTCACCAACTGCTTGCAAAGATTTGATGAAAACTTCATGCCACCCAACACTAGGAATGGCTCAGGTGGATCAACTAGCAACACCAATCTCAAGCAAGAGAACGTGTCTGAACCTTCAGATAACTCTCAAACTGTTTGAATGATGGCCACCAAAAATAGACTCACTACCCACACTTAGGAATATAATCTTCCTTTTGAACTTGAGTTCCAAGTTTGGTTTGCAGATTCAGGTGCCTCTCACAACTTAACTCCTTACTCTTTCTTTTTATAACATAAGAAGCCTAATGTAGGAACCAATAAAGTCTATGTAGGTAATGGTTAAACCCTAACTATACATGCTATAGGATCCACAGAATTTCATTCTAATCTAAATCCTGCTCATAATTTAACCCTCTCCAATATCCTACATATACCATCTATAATAAGAAACTTGTTATCTGTTTCCAAGTTCTCGCGTGATAATGATGTTATGTTTGAGTTTCTATCTAACAAATGCTATATAAGTTAATTCGGTGATACATCTCCAAATTCATTTTTTTTAATTAAAAAAAATAATCCAGAGATGCATCTTCGAACTAGGTGATCATATTTAAAGCTCGCACCAAACTCTCCTTCTTCATTTTTCATTTTTTATAAACTCAACTTTCTCTCTACTTCATTCTACCCATTTCACTTTCCACTCAAGGTCAAGTTTTAAAGCTACACTTACTTGTATCTTTCCATTCCCAACTTCCTCTAACTACTGATTCAACATCAGATTAATATACACCCTCATCAACACAGTTTTGAGTAAAATTTTCATTTAGTTTATTTTGATTTTTAATTAATGTTTTAGCTCAAATAGACTAGTTTTAATGCATTATATAACATTAGCATTTGAAATAGATTATGTGTAGACTATGTTCATATGATTTGGATGAGTATGGATGATACTTATATGGCTAGGGTAGTTGCATAAATGTTTCTATCATTAAAGTTGAACGAAGCTTTTTTCCGAATATGCATCTCTAAAGTGTTCTGTTTCAGGTTTTCGGAGATACATCTCCAAAAAAAAAAGCTTCTTTCAGATTCAATGGTAAAAACTATTCAAGGGCTATGGAAGAAAAAAATCTTATTTCCTCATATATTAATCTCACTTGTTATTTTTTTTAAGGGCTACGGCTGAAAACAACAAAAGGTTGAGACTCAGGCGACCCACCCTAACTGCTTCTACTCGTTGTGAGAGGGCTTGTCAGCATGAGCAAGCTAGAGTCATCCCCCTCTCCCTCACAATAGGTAGGCATCAACCTCTATGAGTCGACTATCACGGGGGTTAGAATCCCAGAGTCATGCACACTGTGACAAGGATGCCCCAGTTTCACTACATGTCCCAATTGCTAAGGATGCCCCAATTGCACCGCAGATCCCAGTTGCTGAGAATGCCCCACTTGCAGACCAATTTCTAGGAGGGCCCACATACACCTTTTTACTGATATACTTTGGAGACCATGTGTCTTCGTGTGATAACAATGTTATGTTTGAGTTTCTATCTAAAATATTGTTAGTGATATAGTTGTATTCTGTTAGTTGTTAGTTTTTAGCTTGCACTAGTTCTTTCTTTGTAACTAATTATGTTAGTATAGTTAGTTACATTATTTCTAGCTAAGAAAAGTAGAGTTGAGTAAGATAGGTTATAAAAATCTCCATTATGTACAGTTGGCTTCTAATGATTGAATCACAACATTATATTCACGCCACCACTTTATCTCTTTCGCATTGCAAAGCATAGAAGTCATCTTCACAGAGTGAAGAATGATGCAGCAATAGCTCTAACATGGTATCATTCGCTTCACGATCCTCTCTGCTTCTGTGAATCTTTGTTTGTGATTCGATTCATTCAATCTTCAAGCTCTCGTCTTTGTTCTTTGAAGCTCAACAATGAAGTTCGACAAAAATCAAGAATCCATTATCAAAGATCCACCACATTCTCAAGAAGTAACAACTGGTTTTGGTACAACCAAATCCACGATTTCATTTGGACCAAAGCTCTTGATTAAGCTACAGGAAAAAAGTTACCTTCTCTGGAATCAACAAGTTGAAGGTGTGATTTTGTCTCAGAAAATGAAAAAAAGTGGTGGTGAACCCGCAGATAGCGCAAAAATTGAAGTCTGCTCAAGATCGTGTTACATGTATGATCTCTGATGAATATGAAGCTTGAATGGTTCAAGATCAAGCTGTTTAATATGGCTTCTATCCATAACTTCAGAACTTGTGTTACCTAGGGTTCATGCGTGTAAACATGCTTTTGAAGTTTGGGACAAGATTCATCAATTCTTTAATGCTCAGATGAAGTCTAGGGTTAGACAATTGCATGTTGAGCTCAAATCCACCAAGAAAGGGAACAAATATATCACAAAGTATGTTTTACGAATCAAAGCTATAGTTAATTCTATGTTGGATGTTGGAGACTCCATTTCTGAACAGGATTAAATAGATTTTATCTTGCAAGGGCTTTCAGAGGAGTACAATCCCTTTGTCATGCAGATCTATAGTTTCCATACACCTAATACTCTATGTGATGTTGAAGCCTTGTTGTATATGCAAGAAGCTCAACTGGATATGTTTTGTCAGGGTCTGGCTGCTACTAGTATAGAAGCTAATATAGCTCGCAACAGTCAAGAAGAAAGCAACTCTAGAGAAGCTTATTCTAGAAATCATGGTAGAGGAAGGTTCACATGTGGTCGCAATAGAGGCATAGGAAGGTATACTAATGTAAATCACCCAACTTGTCAATTATATGGCAAGTATGGTCATGAAGTCACCAACTGCTGGCATAAATTTGATGAAAACTTCATTCCACCCAACACTAGGAATGGCTCAGGTGGATTAACAAGCAACACCACTCTTAAGAAAGAGAACACGTTTGAAGCTTCACATAACTGTCAAGTTGTTTCAATGATGGCCACCAAAAACAGACCTACTTCCTACACCCAGGAATACAATCTGCCTTATGAACTTGAGTCCCAAATTTGGTTTGCAGATTCAGGTGCCTCTCACTAATTAACTTCTTACTCTTTCCTTTTACAACATAAGAAGCCTTATGTAGGAACCAATAAAGTCTATGTAGGTAATGGTCAAACCCTAACTATACATGCTATAGGATCCACAAACTTTCATTCTAATCTAAATCATGCTCATAAGTTAACCCTAACCAATATCCTACATGTACCATCTATAACAAGAAACTTGTTATTTGTTTCTAAGTTCTCGCATGATAACAATGTTATGTTTGGGTTTCTATCTAACAAATGCCATAGAAAATCATAGGCTTCTAGGCATGTCATTGCTGAAGGAGTCCTAAATGCCAGTGGATTGTACTGCTTCTCTTAGCTGCCTTTGGAGTCCACAAGTCCTTGTAATTCTAAATCCAGATTGATTACTCCTGTTGGTATCCAAACCTATGTTGCTTCTAATTCTAATTACCATATTTTAGATACATGTAATAATATAGTTTTGTGGCATCAAAGTCTTGGCCATGCCAACTTCAATTATGTCAATTCTATACTCAAACTGTGTAATATTTCTTCTGCTAATAAAAATAGGCATTCTTTTTGTACCTCATGTAATCTTGGAAAGGCACACAAACTCTATGCCCCTCTGACTAATACAGTCTATCATACACCTTTTGAATTGATATATACTGATTAGTGGGGTCCCTCTCCTAATCCTTCTAGTTCTGGATTTAAGTATTATATTGCATTTGTTGATGCTCACACTAGATACACTTGGTTGTATCCGCTAAAGAAAAATATGAAGGTTTACATGCCTTTAAGATATTCTCTATGTTTGTCAAAACCTAATTTGGTGTCACTATCAAATTAGTTCAATCTAATTTTGGAGGTGAATTTTGCCCTTTTACTAAGTATCTAACAGAACTAGGCATCATACATAGGTTAACTTGTGTAACACCCTTCTAAACCTAACAAATAATCCATGAATAATTTAACAAATAAATTAGAGTAAAGCACCAATGAGGGTGTCACATGCTTCATAGAACATCTTAAACGAAACATCTTGATCCGTAACATAGGCTTTTAACAATAATCTCATTTATCCTTTTCGGAAAATCAACACATATTCTTCAAAATACTACACAACGGAAATTATAATCACAACATAACTTCATTTATAATATCTTTCAAATCATCATCATTTTAAATCATCCATAGTCATGATATTTCAATAACTTAAAACAACCAGAACTGTTTATATTATTCTGTCAACAAAAAGGAACACAATATTCAAGTCAAACATTTCCTAACCCGATGTTACATATCAGAGCAAGATACATTATATTCGATGAAACTAAACAAATACTCCATAAAGCTATCCTCTAAGCTTCAACGGACTATTCCTGATCACCTGCCAGTTACCCACGAATAGAGGCAACATTTCCAAGTAGAAAGGGTGAGTAATCATAATCATTGTAAAAGATATAAGGAAAAGATATAATAGTTACAACATCATCATGAAATCCATACATCATCATATATCACATATTACACTCACACGTTCATATCATCAATACACATCAATTATATCATTATAAAATCACATTAACATCTTTCAATAAACAACACTTAGATCACAACATCATCACTTAATCAATCATTATGTAATGTCACAAATAATGCAATGCAACATCATTAACTCATGCATTTGGTACCAAAACTTCACTAATGACTCAGTCATCATTTTCTCCCAAGATCCTCACCAATAGGATTAATTCCCACTTGGAACCAGGGCACTTCATAATATTGCACTCAATCCACACAATGGGATTGATGCCTTCACTGAACTATCGTCCTATCATCATCACTGGACCGAAGTCTTAACAACATCACTGGACCGAAGTCCTAACAACATCACTGGACCGAAGTCCTAATCATATGCCATGAGTTCATGATGCGCAAAAACATAATAAAACATGACAACTGCTAGTCAAAACACATCATCATTCATGAAATCATCATAATATCATCACATACATCATAATAACATTCGTCACACAATCATCATCACATAGCATGTATACATAAAGTTATCATACATGTCATCAAACGTCACTACAAGTAACATTCATCATTATAGTATTATCAATTAATCATATCAACATATGAAATTATAGAATCAACAATTCTTTATAGAAATATACTTCATTATAGTATCAACAATTCATCATAGCAACATATGTCATTATAGTATCAACAATTCATCAAAGCAACATACGTCTTTATAGTATCAATAATTCATAATAGCAACATACGTCATCAAAAACTACCTCTTAAGATTATAAACCTATCTTAGCCTAGGTACTGGAGACATCCATCTTTTTACTCATTTTATTTCACCTACATGTAGTTCATCGCGTTAGATATACAATGCTTCGATCAGTGCCTCAAACGGAGTTCTAAAACTCAAGTTATGACACTTTAAAGATCCTACTATTATCCATCGGTCGAGGCTCGCCTAACAACGTGGGAGCGACAACACTCCAATTCTATTAGGGCCTCCATCACCCGACAATGCATCATGCTCTCCTGGCGACCACCTCTTGGTTCTGCATCTCCTGACGATGCTGTGTACGAAGGACTCTAGTAGTATCAGTTTTCCACCCATTCCTTTGCTCTAGTGGCTCACCCAACGATAACCAGGAGACGTAATGATCTCCCAACAACTCTTCCCATCGCCCGATGACACAAACCAGTCTACAATCCCTTTTTGCGATTTTGTACCCATTCGGCCACAATTCTCTTGTGATGCTATACCAATACCGTCTCATTTAAACATGCACAGAATTTAGCATGTTTCCATCACACAACAACAACATATACAATTACTCATTACCTATACCTACTTCATAGTATTTCAACATCATGATACATCATAGAATTATCACAATAGCATGTATTTTATTTTTACAAGCACATCACTAAATCATCATTATGAATCACATCATTTACGTCACAACAACATCATTAACAAATCACCACAATAGAAGATCATAGTCATCATAATGTTTATCATCAAAATATCACATCATAGTATAGCAACATGTAATAAATCAATCTCATAAACACATATATACTGGAATCATGCATCAAAACACTCATATAATTCAATCATAATATAGTTCACCACATCAGCTTCCCAACACTTCGAACGATGCATCAAACGGACTCCTGAAACTCAAGATACGATATTTTGAATGTTGCAATTGCATCGCTTCTGGTGTCCGTCGCTTCTACATCGCCTCTCCATCACCTCTGCGTCACCCAACGCTGCGTGTCAGACAATACTTCTCACCATTTGATTTTCCACGGTAGGAGGCCTTCTAAACCTCCGAATTCGATTCTGTAAAAAGTCTCAGTTTCAGAATTCGAAATCCTATGATTATAGAATATTTATAACAGCCTATAACACTTATATAGAGATCCTAACATCATACATGCATCAAAGCTTCATTCATTCATTCAACACATGATTTTCATCAATTTTAACATAAACTTATCACAATTGCAACAATTCATCATTAAACAAACTTAGCACAAAACTTACAATTATCTAAACCTTAGATTAATTATAATAACAATGATCAACACCCCTTACCTTAGATTCCTAGCTTTGATCTCTTTCAAGCTCTACAAATGAATTCCTCTTCTTTTCTCTCGGTGCCCTAGCTGCTTCTCACTTTTCCCCAAAAGTCACGATCATACATAATGAAATAATTTCCCTTATTTCTTGTTTAACCTTAGGACCCCTAATATGTTATTCCATCCTTGCCCTCACTTAATCCACATAACTTTACTGTATAGCCCTTCTTGTCTCTACAACATTATTCCTTTATTTTATTAATAATTATTATAAATATTATTATTAAATCTAATTAATCCCAAATAATTATTTAAATGCTAAATAATTATAAATTAGTTAAGGACTCCACATATTTCTCTTATTCCAACATTACCCCACAACACTGTATCACCGACACACCTCAACGCATCATATAAATCACCATAATACATATATTCATCAATAATCACCAATATTCACACTAAATCAATTAAGTAACTAATTAAATAATTAATATAGATTTTTTGGTTGTTACAACTCTCTCCCACTTAAATAATTTTCATCCTTGAAAATTTACTTGATGTACACAACTCTTGATACGACTCTCGCATCCTTTTCTCCAACTTCCCGTCATGTTTGGAAATATTTCGAATACCACTAATGAACATTCAACATTGTTAACCACAATAGTCCAACAAGATGCAATGCTACTGAGTTATGAATGCATACGTTTGTCATACCCCAAATTTGCCCTATGAATTTCCAATCATTTTTTATCAAACTATATAGTTATTATTTTCCTATTAGAGAATTAATGGGATTTTCTAAATCAGAAAGACCCATATAAAATTTCAAGTCTTGATGGATTTATTTTATTAAGAGCTCTCGGACCTTTCTAAATCAGAAAGGCCTATATGGAATTGAAAGCCCACTTTTTTCTCTTAAAAAAAGGGGGGGGGGGGGGGGGGGAGGGGTTATTAGTTAAGTTTTATTTGGGCCCACTTAGGAAGGGAGGTATGCTGTGGTTTTTAAGAAGACCGGCCCATTAGAATGTTGGGGGGTCTGTTTTAATTAAAGGTGAAGGGTGTTTATTTAATTAAAGAGGTGTATAAACAACTCATTTCTTAGAGGCCCAATAAATTGAAACAATATGGCCCATTTAGGTTATAATTAAGTTGGAAGGGTGTAAATAATTTGTTTTGTTTTTATTAAAGCCCAATGATAAATATTAAACAATGTGGCCCATCCAGTTTTTTTTTGGCTTGTTTTGAAGAAATTGTTTTGTTCTTATTGTTATTATAATTAAACATTATATATATTAACTTAACTTAAGTGCTTGGTTTTATTAATTAAAAAGGAAAAATGTTGAAAGTCTTTTTGCACAGTCTAAAGCCATTACAGGCCCAGCCCAAAACAAGAAAGCATATTGTTTTGGTTGAAAATAAAAACAAATGAAAATGGTTATTGTTCAGATCAAACCAATATAGAATAAATCTTTATTCATCCATTCATCAAACTGTATAACAAATTCAAAAAAATAGATTTGTACAAAATCGAACGAGTCTTAATCTAAATCAACACAAAATCAAATCAAAGATCTTTATAGTCTAAACTCAAAACAGAATCACTATACAAACTTATTACGAATTACAAACAAAATCTAAACAAATCCCCGAAGTCACTAATTCACTAAGCAGTAACGATAATTCATAACTAAGTTTCCTAAGTAATCTAAATTAAATACTATATAAACCTAAAATCAAAAACAGAAAAGGGAGGGAAAAATGAAGAACATAAATTTTACAGAAAAGTTTACGAAAGAGTTTTTTTAAGAAGAAGGAGAAGAGAAGCAGGAGGAGAAGGAGTCGAGGCCTTGCCGCTTGTAAGTACACGTCCTTGCTTGTGATTTGGGTTTCGAAATCCGAAACCCTAAATCTGTGGATTCCGCCATCGTCACCTTAATCACCATCACCATCCTCCGTTGCTACCATATTCATCGTCGCCTCACCTTCCAAACATATAAAAGAGATTAGCGAAAAGCACTCATCAAAACAGACACGGATAATACATAGGTAAGGACCCAAGAACTCAACTTTTGGTGTTTGTTGTTTTCCTCTACGGTTTGGGTTTTTAGTGAGATTTGATTTGGGTTGAAATTGGAAAAGATTGCCGCCGATTAGGACTCGCGGGTAGCGGTGGCGATTATGGTTCTTTGATGTTTGTTTGGGTAAGAGAAGAGAGAAGGATAAGAGCCAAAGAAGAGAGATAGTGAAAATGAGGAAATGGGTAAAAAACGAAATATATGGTTTCTGCTAACTCAATGTGCACAAGTCCGAGACCTTACCGTGCACCCCAATTTCCAACCTCACGATCTTGATCAAATAGCCTCCATCCCGCTAGTCCACGATAACCCACATGCTCGCCTGTACTGAATCAGACAAACCCCCTCCCCAAACGCTTTGGACCAGACCAATTTATTACTCGCACCTCCCTTCAATTTTATTTTTTCTAACGCGCTTGCTTTCGCACACCCCCACCCTTATGGGCCAAGTCCAATATCTAGACATGGACCCTTACTCCCCTACACTCCCAGTTTTACTAAGTAGTGCAAATTCACCCCCCTGCGTTAGGCCTGAATTCAATATCTGAATTCAGGGCCCTACTATATACACATCCCTATTTTACTAGCACAGTGCAATTCACACTCCCCTGCGTTTTAATTTAATTCTTTTTTTATTAATATTTATAGTTTTATAATTATAATATTATATTAATTATTTTTATAAATCAAGTATTATTTTCTAAATTCATCCAAAATATTATTTATTTATTTGCATTAAAATATTTTTTTAGCATGCATTAATTAGACATTTTTTACAATTAATACGCTAAAAAACATTTAACCAACACCAAATCATTTTTATAATCAAATTAAATTCCACAAATAATTTTCAAAAAGGATTATGAATATATTTAAATCGACTTCGCACTTTATCTAATATCTTTGCTATTCATACACCTAGACTAAGTACACAAAAAATGCAAATATTTTTGTAATCCATAAAAAACACCAACAAACTGCGAACTACGAATTGGGACTCTGATTCCTCCTAAGAGGATACGTAGGTGTTATACTCCAAAATTTTCCCTCCCATTTTATTCAAGACATTCTCCTAGGGTTCTCAGATGCTCAAGGATGCTCAAGAATTAGCAATGGGTCCACAACTAGGGTTTCATCTTTCACAAATAAATTTGGGTTTCTAAGGATTCAAGTGGTTTTCATGGTTCCTGATGTCTCTAAGAATGCTCATACCAAGTTTCATGCCTTGCATCACAAGTTTGCTCAGATGACTAAAAATCAACTGTATTGGGTAAAAAGTCAATTGTGGTTAACATACAGTCAAACTTCAATATTTTTGGTCAACATAAAGATTTTGAAGTCATATTCATCATTTGATCAAGGGTTTATCATGATTCATCAAGGAAAACTCTCAAATCATCAAAAGTCAAAAGTTACCAAATTAGGGTTTTCTTAAGGAGAAGTCAACTGAACTTTGACCAAGCATAACTTTCACATGCTTCATCAGTTTTCCTCTAACCAAAGATAATTTTAAAGAAATTCAATTCTCTACAACTTTGTCTCTCTAAGCTCAAGTCCAAAAATGCTTCATTAGAGAGATATGGACCAATACATTATAGGTCATTCCAAAAGTCAACAAAAAGACACTTTTTGTCAAGGGAACTTACATCAAGATAAATTCTTGAAATGAAAAAACTATCAACATAGAGAATGTAGAGGACATCTTAGGATTTCTAAAAAGTCCAAGATCACCTTCAAAATATGAAAATTGAGAGAGTTATGACCAATGAAAGTTGGGAAATTTTAAGCAAATGCATGAAGTTCAAATTGAGCAAACTTGATTTTTGGGCTAATGGGCTATTATTTCAGAGTCCAAACGTGTTCTAAACTCCATATATACCTCACATATTTCTCATGCACCCCTTGATCTTTTTATTTTAATCATTTTGATTTTATTCATTATTAATTCAAAATAAATAAGAAAATAAGACAAGCCTTACCACACAAGTCCAAGCCCATATTATCTGACATAATTCAGCTCTATATATTGCATGCAATTCAGACAAAGGTAGCCACGAACCCTTATACCAAGAAGCTTGCCCAAAAATCTCAAATTTCTCAAGAAACCTAAAGCAACTCGAAAACCTACTTACAGCTTCCTTCACTATAAACTAACCATCCTATTCACTCCCAGGAAGATCAAAGGGTAAGATGAGATTGTTTGCAACAATCTAAAGAGTTCGAAACACCCCTGCGTGCATCATTGTCGTATCATTATTTCATAAATTCCTATTTTTATTTTCTTGTTGTTTTGATTGAAGCTAATGTTATTAATGTGTTCCTGAGGTTCATTAGTGCATAACTGGATCCTCGCAAACGTCTCATGTTTATTGAATCGTAAAACACCATAACTACACCGATCCCATGTATTTTCGTCATAGCTCTTAAACCAGTCCGTTTCAGTCCAAAAGAACCATCCTATTGGATTTGTAGGGACTGATTTAGGGGGATAGGGTCCCCCTGGATCTCTAACGTGTGTTGTTTTGCAGGAATAAGGAATTTATGCGTCAAAGAAGACGACTGGAGCAAGGGCTCCGACGTCTCTCCCGTTTATGTGTTTTGTTTAATATTTGTTTTATTTGTTTCAGTTAATTTAATAGATGTATTACCGTCCCAGCGGTTGAAAAGCGTGCGCTAAGGCATTACCCCATTAAGGCATGGGTTTGATCCCCGTCTTTTGCTATTTTTCCATAATTTTCCATATTTTGCAGGATTGTATACAAAGTGCATTGGGTTCCATCCTTTGACACAAGCGCGCGTCTGGCTTGGTGGTGAAGGCGTTGGTGGAAAAGGTAAAAGGCGTGGGTTCAACACCCACTCCTGGTGACTACTTTTTTGAAACCTTTATTTTCTTATTATTCCTTCATTACAAACCTTAAATTCACCAAACCAAAACCTTTTTTTTAACAAATTAATTTTTTTCTTAAAAAACCTTTTCACAAACCCTAATCAAAATTAGGGTTTAGTTTATTTAATTAATAAATTTCTTATTTTTTTAATTAAAATTAATTAGGATTTTTTTGGTTTTTATTTATTTTAGGGTTTTAGGGTTAATCATCATTAAAACTTTTTTTAATCGAAAAATCATCAGAAAACCCTTTCGCTTTCCTTTTTCCTATTTTACGTTTTGCATAGTTTATTATTCTTGCAAATTTTCCAATTATTGTAATTGCTCACAGTTTGTAATAGTAATTAGGTTTTATTTTTGCATTTTTCTATTATGCATCTCTCCCAAAGTCGTGTAATAGTTTAGTGTTTATTTTCTGCTTTTATTTTCCACATTTACTTTACCGCCTTCCTAATTTACTGTTACTATTAGTAATTAGGTCATGTATGGCAAGATAAAATAAAACAGTAGCAAACCCCAATGAAAGATAAGCA
This sequence comes from Vicia faba, assembly GCA_948472305.1. Taxonomy (NCBI): domain Eukaryota; kingdom Viridiplantae; phylum Streptophyta; class Magnoliopsida; order Fabales; family Fabaceae; genus Vicia; species Vicia faba. Next base: position 267,340,545 of record OX451740.1, read on the forward strand.
TAATTTAATCACAACTCACTTTGCACACCCGTACCTCTAGGGAAGCCTCTCTTATTTCCTTTTGATTAAACAATCATGTCCCTCGAACCTGGGGACGCTTTAGCACTGTCCCTCGAGAACAAAGATCGTAGTCCCTCGATGACCCTTTTAATGTTGCCTTTGGTAAACGATCTAGTCTCGTAACGATAATTGCTAAAGTGTCCTTATGAGTTGCTTTCTATGACTGTACGATGACCCACGCTTGTCCCTTCACATCCAAAAGACAGGGCTTCCTACTAACTAATGGTAGGATATCACTATCTAAAGGAGGAGGAAAATTACAAGAAAAACCTTGAGTAAGGGTAGAACTATTAATCACTTGCTCACACTTTTCAAAACAGAAAACATTTTTCACAAACAATCTTCAAAAATATTTTCAAAAACCCTTTGTACGCATTCTCGAGGTCAGATACGAGAATCATTACAAAGTTCACCTTACCATTGGCATTTTTAAAATATTTTCAGACACACATTCACAAAGTAATTTTTCAAAACAAAGTGAGCTAGCAATTAAGAGCCCGTAGATAACTACGAATGAAAAGGGTGCTAACACCTTCTCTTTTCATAACCTACCCCCCGAACTCAAAATCAAAAAAGGTATTTCCTGTTATTTTCACCCTTTCCTTATTGGATAAAATAAAAGTCGGTGGCAACTCTTGCTATCCGCAAAATTTGCGATAAAACGCAAAACCAAGTCAGTCCTCCCACTATATTACAGTACGCATACGACTAAAATTGTGGCGAGTTCCCCTAGTAAAAATTAAAACCCTTTTTCTTAAAGATCGCGCTTCTAACCCTAGTATCCTTGTGAACAAGGTAGATGAGGGGTGCCTAACACCTTCCCTCCGTCTAGAACCGAGTCCAAAAAACCTAGAATCTCTAACTTTTTAGGGTTATCCTTTATATTCCCTTCCTTAGGATAAAAATTAAGGGTGGTGACTCTCAAATTTAAATCATGTTACAACAGCTGGCGACTCTGCTAGGGACTCAACCCTAGGTTTAGAAGCTTTGTCTTTTGGTTTTAGGGTTTTTAGGGTTCTTCTTAGTTTATGGGTTTTTTATATTTGTTTATGTAATTATTCATTTATTTTGCTTAGTATATTTTATCATGTTATTATATCTATGGTTGGATTTAAATTTTGCAAAAAATATTTTCAAAAACCCTTAGAAAGAAGGTTCGTCTATTAGCCAAAGGGATACGTCAGCCCTATGGGTTTATGTGATGACTTCGCCTAGAGTCGGTAGAATTCTGTGAAAGTAATACCTCTCAAGAGACATCCTCTTGGGAAGTAGGACTTTGGAATGACACCTATGACTCTTTGTACAACCTTCAAACCAAAATCTCATGATGAGACCTTTCATGACCTAGAGATGAAAGTTTCGGTCTGTAAAGAGGACCCACTTAAGGGAAGCCCTTGTGCCTTTCTCTTTAGTATTATTCATGATACCCTTAAGGAAACCACCTTATTAGGAAGATAGAATATCCGTAGGCCAAAACTAGGAGCCTACCATCTAAGGATACCATTCATAAAATATCGTCACTAAGCCCTACATCCATGCATTCATACATTTTTGCATTTCACATATTTATCCTCCATTTATTTTTTTGTTTGTCTTATTCACAAGGTTAAAAAGTATTAAGTCAAAGGTTTTTCGGTGAAGTATCCTAAAATGAATACCAAAAGGAAACAACGTGTCCGCATCAATACCGTCAAGCCTGATATGACAAAGATAATAATCATCTAGGAGAAACTAAGAGCCATGAAGATGTTGGTGCTTCCAATAGTTGCTTTTTAGTTTGAATATCTTTCAATATCTGAAATGTATTCCCTTTTTGAGGGTGATTATTAATAATGGAAATACTTTTGTTTCTATGTATTCATTTTAAGATATTCATCAATAAAAAAAGAAAAACTTGGAATATATATATATATATATATATATATATATATATATATATATATATATATATATATATATATATATATATATATATATATATATATATATATATATATATATATATATATATATATATCCAAGTGAATAAGACATTCAAAATGAAACCCTTAGCATATTCATAAGCATTCATCATTCATAAACATTCGCATCTCATTCAAAAAAGAAAACTCATTTTTCAAAATCTTCTCCAGTTGAACCATTGGTAGAAGAAAACCACCACCTCTCCGACCACCATATCAGACAAGAGCCCATCAACATAAAGTGATGGAACAAATAGAGGAGAACCAAGTTGCGCTCAAAGAAGATTTCAAGCAAGTCAAAGGCAACGTCGACTCAATGAGAGGAGACATGAGTCAAGTTATTTTAGCCTTGAAGAACATCATTGACAGACAGGAGAAAATTCCTAGCGTAGCCTTTGAAGAAGTAGCCGAGACCATTGGTGCATCGAGCGGTCACCACTCGAGGAAAAAGCTAGAAGAAGGACCTCAAAAGTCCATCGTGGCCCAACAAGAGGCAAGACAAGCTGACACTGAAAGGTTTGTCCCACCGCCACCAAAGGTAGGGGCATCCCATGCCTTACAGATTCCGGTTAACAACACAGACCATTACTTGGACTTGAAATATGGAGACCATGATCTAGAGGATGTCAATTAAGTGCCTCATAAAACAACCCACACCCTTGTTATTGAGAATACAATGGTGTTGAACATGTACAAAGCCTTGGAATAAAGATTAAAAGTTGTGGAGGGATATAATGCTTTTGATGTCGATGCTCTCGAAATGGGTCTAGTTCCTTATGTAGTGATCCTTCTAAAATTCAAAGTACCTGACTTTGGGAAATAGAAGGGGATCACCTGTCCAAGGAACCATCTGCGCATGTATTGCAGGAAGATGCATGCTTATGCTCAGGACCAGAAGTTGATGATTCATTGCTTTCAAGATAATTTAAGCGGGGCATCTCCGGATTGGTACATGCAATTAGAACGAGTTCACATCCAGACATGGGAAAATCTTGCTAATGCTTTCTTGAAGTAGTACAAATATAACCTGGACATGGCGCCCACTCACATGCAACTCCAGAACTTGTCTTAGAAGAAAGAAGAATCTTTCAAAGAGTATGCTCAAAGGTGGAGAGAAATGGTGTCTCGTGTACAACCACCACTGCTGGAGAAAGAAATAGTCGATATGTTCATGGGAACCTTGCAAGGCGTATACTATCAAAAGATGGTAGGAAGTGTCTCTTATGGATTTTCTGACTTGGTGACAATCAGTGAGAGAATTGAAGCATGCATAAAGATTGAAAAGATATAAGGGGCATCATCTAATACCCCTTATAATTCAAAAAGGCATGTTCCTAACTTCTCACAAAAGGGGAATGAGAAATTAATATTGTCGCATTTCACCCAAGGGCACAATAACCATTAGTAATTCAATGAGGACAGCAACAGAAAAAATTTGAAAGGCCACAAAGAAAGTTTGATTCACTCCTCATGCCACACAGTCAATTGCTGCATTATCTACTCAAAGCATCTTTGGTAGAGCAAAAGCCTCTAGCTCCTCCAATTGGGGAACTTCCACCAATGCACGATGCAAATGCCAGGTGTAAGTATCATGACAATTCTCCGGGGCATACTATAGAAAAATTTTGGGCCTTCAGACACAAGGTTCAGGATTTCTTGGATTCTCATGATATCACTTTTGACAAACCGAACACCCAGATGAACCCAATGCCTCCATATGGTGGTCTGACTGTGAATGAAATTTAGGTAGTCAATGACCATGAAGGGATCAAAGGGAAGTTTCCTCCCATTCAGAGAGTCTTCATCAACAAAGGGGTAAAGCATGATGGACAAGTAGCAATGATACCCGACAAGGAAAACATCAAATGGGCATCTGATTTCATCCATGAATGCGCCCCAGGCGAAGAACTCAAGAACTTGATCTATGGATATTCCCAAGATTGTTTTCTTTCCAAAGTATTTTTTCTTATTTTGAAAGAACCTATGTCGAGCCCGAGGCAAAGGGGTTGCTTGTAAGGGTCCCCCATTTTGTTTCAGATAGTATTCACGATTAATAAAAGTTATATTTCGCATTCAATTAACATCCCTATCTTTCTCTTGCATTTATATTTTACATTTAAAAATGGCAATACTTTTATTCATATGAATTTTTCGAAATTCACATACAAAAAACTGCACCAAAACATGATAAATGTGCAAATCCATGCCCAAAATCATCGATAATGTTACTGCTGCTATCCGATATAATTTTGACACACCCATCAACCAAGCTGAAGAGGAAGATGATGAAGATCTTGAAAATTCTAAATAATTGGTGAGGGAGATAGGGTAAAAATATAACAATATACAATCATACCAAGAATCAATTGAAACCATTAACCTTGGCACAGAGTGTAACGCCCGTAATTTAATTAATTATTTAATTAAATAATATTTGGAATATTTGTGAAGATGTGTTATAATTAATCAGATTTATTTTATTAAGTGGAGAAATAATAATATTAGAGGTATAATATTACTATTTGGTGAAATAATGTTAGAAGCTAATATTATTCAATGTGGGCCTATATTGTGTGAGTGGAAGTAATAAGGGGGTGTAGGTTTTGAGCCCATTAAGAAATAAGGAAAAATAGAATATTAGGTTATTTTATTATTTGTGAGAAGAAGAGAAGAAAGAAGCAGTAAGAAGAGAATAAGGATTTGAGAAGAACGTGAAGCTGCTGGAAAAAGTGGAAAACGGCAAGAACAAGGATTCAACCCAGAAAATTGTAGAGCAACCTTTAATCCAAGGTAAGGGTGGGGTTCTGACTTTATAATTGGTTTCATGATGTTTGATATATGGGGTTAGAGGTGATTGCTGTTTGTTCTTGAATTGGATGTATTATGCATGTTGTATGATGAAGATTTGATGAATTTTTGATGAATAAGAATCTTATTATGTTGTTTGATCGATGGAGTAATAGAATATAATGTTAAGTGATGAATTATAATGGTTATGATGAGGGTTGTAGGACTGTAATTAGATTCCCATAGTGAAAATACAGAAGTAAATCGTAGAATAATGCAGGAAGCAACATGATGCATCGATTCATGGAAGCATGCGTCGATACATGTGGGCTGCAAGACTCAGGATGAGTCGATACAAGAAGGGCTTGCATCGATACATGATAGTTGCAAGACTCAGGATGAGTCGATCGGAGAGGAGCATGCATCGATACATGTTGTGATTAGGACCAGGATGAGTCGATCCATAAGGAGGATGTGTCGACTCATGCTGTGCAGGAGAAGCATTACACGTCGACCCCAAGGGTTTTGCATCAACCTATACTGACTAATTTGGACATAATCAGTTTTAAATTGCTGTAACTTAAGTTTTAGGATGCTGTTTGAGATGTCATTCGAAGCGATGGATAGCTAACGCGATGAACATTATTCAAGAGGATTAAAATGATGAATAAGAGGTATAATCCCACTAGTCAATTTAGGATTTAGAATTAATTCCCGTGTCGATCATTGTGCTGGTTGTTGAACAGAATGAGCAATGTGTGATGTTTAGAGCCTGCTGTTAGAATTATGACAGTAGGATTAGTGACAGTAACGAAGTAAACCTACAGAATAACAGTATGGATTACGGTATTATTGATATACAACTGAGTTATTAGTGAGATGTGTTTATTAAAGTTGTGTTTGATAATTATGATGAACCAATGACGTTTGATAAATAAATGATGTTTAATAAATTATTTTGAGATGATTGAGATGTTGTTGTTTTGAGATGTTTATGAGATGTTGTTGTTTGAGATGTTTATGAGATGTTGTTGTTTGAGATGTTTATGAGATGTTGTTGTTTTGAGATAATTGAGACGTGGTTGATTGAGTGTTGATATTACATTCATGATGAGTCACATACATTGCATTTTTTGAGATGGAGCTTATGCTCGTTGAGATGGCATGGATTGGCAAATTTTGAGATGAAGGCTATGCCTTGTTGATGCCTCTATTAATTGGCAGATTTTTGAGATGGGAGTTCTGCTCCAATGGTACCACATGCATTTGCATAGTTTTGAGTCGCATTACATGAGTGAACGATGAAGTGTATTTTGATGTTGATGAATATGTATATATGCTGTAATTGTTATTGATTATGAGATGAGAGGTGGTTATATTATTGATCTAATTTAATATATTAATTATCATGCGCTTTATTATATTGTTAGATATCTCACCCCTTCTATTTGAATGTTACCCTTATGTTGGTAACGTGCAGGTAATCGAGAGTGAAGGCTGTATACCTTCAATAGTTCGAGTCGGTGTCATTGCTCTGATATGTAACACTCGGGGGGGTGAACGCTTGCTGATTTTTGATTGCTGATTTTTAGTTGTTGAACTTTAAATTGTTTATTTACTAAATATGAGATGTTTCGAAGTTGCTGTTTTATTTAAAGGTGTTATTGAAGAATTCCGCTGCGTAGTTGTTGAATTATTTAATGAAATATGTTATTTTGATGGTTCATCCAATGTTTTGAAAAAGTGTTATATATCCATGATGAATGCAATGAATTTGTTAGAAGAATTTGTGACGTCCCGATTCATTTGTATGATTGAAATTTTTAAAACTCTGATTTAATTGCATAATTTCTTGGGGTAGAATTGGGGTGTTACAAAGTTGGTATCAGAGCAAAAGGTTGGTCCGACCTTGTCGTCGAGTCTTAGTTGTCTAACAATCGAGTATTATTATTTTGAGTTCTAACAATTGTTTATGTTATAGTGATAAGTTGAGATGGCTGGAAGGAATGATGCTGCTCTTGCTGCTACTCTAGAAGCAATGGCTCATGCGATGGAAAATGCTGAGTTTTCGAAGTGTATTAAGTTTGAGAATGGGTTGCGCCTGAAGATTAAGAAGGCAGTTGGATACCAGAAGATCCGTGTCTTTACTGATTTGGTTGATAGCTGCAGGATTTATGAGGAGGATAATAATGCTCATTACAAGATTATCAGTGAGAAGAGGGGTAAGCACCAACAACATCGTGGTAAGCCTTATGATTCCCCAACTGGTAAAGGTAAACAGAAAGTTTCTCATGGACAGAGGACTAGTGGGGGAGATGCTCCTGCTGGTGTGATTTGCTTTAAGTGTGGGAAACCTGGGCACAAGAGTAATGTGTGCATTGATGAAGTGAAGAGGTGTTTCTGTTGTGGCAAGAACAAACATGTTGTATCTGAGTGTGAGCACAAGAATGTGGTTTGTTTCAACTGTAAAGAAGAAGGGCATATTGGTAGCCAGTGTCCGAAACCGAAGAGGGCTCAATCAAGTGGTAAAGTGTTTGCTTTAGTGGAGGATCAGACAACTGCTGAGGACGGACTTATTAGAGGTACATGTTTCATTAATAGTACTCCTTTAATTACTATTATTGATACTGGTGCTACACATTGTTTTATTGCTGCTGATTATGTTGAAAGATTGGGTCTTGTGTTGTCTTCTTTGAATGGAGAAATGGTCGTCAATACTCCAACCAAGGGGTCAGTGACTACTCCTTTTGTGTATGCTAAGTGTCCCTTGTCGATCTTCGGCAGAGACTTTGTTGTTGATTTGGTTTGTTTGCCGTTAAGAGGTTTGGATGTAATTTTGGGTATGAACTAGTTAGAGCATAACTGTGTTCATATTAATTGTTATGACAAGTCAGTGAAGTTTTCTACTTCTAAGGAAGAGGAAGATGGTTTGTTGTCTGCTAGACAGTTGAGGAAGTTGATGCAAGAGGAAGCGCAGATGTTCTCGTTGATGGCGTCGCTATCTGTAGAGACTCAAGCTATAATTGAGGAATTGCAGGTGGTGTGTGAATTTCCTGAAGTTTTCCCTGATGAGATTCCTGATGTACCGCCGGAGAGGGAAGTTGAATTGGCTATTGATCTTGTACCTGGTACCAGACCTGTGTCTATGGCACCATACAGGATGTCTGCATCTGCGTTGCCTGAGTTGAAGAATCAATTAGAAGAGTTACTTGAGAAGAAGTTTGTAAGACCAAGTGTATCACCGTGGGGAGCTCCAGTGTTGTTAGTAAATAAGAAAGATGGAAGTATGAGGCTTTGTGTTGATTATAGATAGCTGAATAAAGTGACGATTAAGAAAAAGTATCCGCTTCCAAGAATAGATTATTTGATGGACCAATTGGTGGATGCCCGTGTGTTTAATAAGATTGATCTAAGGCCGGGTTACCATCAGATTAAAGTGAAGGATGAAGATATTCAGAAGACGGCTTTCAGGACGCGTTATGGACATTACGAGTATTCGGTGATGCCTTTCGGTGTTACTAATGCGCCAGGAGTATTCATGGAATATATGAATCGTATCTTTCATACTTATTTGGATCTGTTTGTATTAGTGTTCATCGATGATATTTTGATTTACTCTAAGTCAGAAGAAGAGCATGCTGAACATTTAAGAGTAGTATTGCAAGTTTTAAAAGATAAGAAGTTGTATGTGAAGCTATCCAAGTGTGAATTTTGGTTGAAAGAGGTTATTTTTCTTGGTCATGTGATTTCAGGTAGTGGCATTGCTGTAGATCCATCGAAGGTTGATGCTGTGTTGCAATGGGAAACTCCAAAGTCCGCTACTGAGATTAGAAGCTTCTTGGGATTAGCTGGTTATTATAGAAGGTTTATCGAAGGGTTTTCTAAGTTGTCACTTCCGTTGACTAAGTTGACTTGTAAAGGTAGGGCATTTGTATGGGATGTTCAGTGCGAAGAAAGTTTTACAGAATTGAAGAAGAGGTTGACGTCGGCTCCAATTTTGATGTTGCCTAATCCAGGAGAGTCTTTTGTGGTGTATTATGATGCTTCTAAGATGGGTTTAGGAAGTGTGCTTATGCAGAGTGGTAAGGTAGTTGCTTACGCGTCAAGGCAGTTGAGGACTCATGAGAAGAACTACCCTGCACATGATTTAGAGCTTTCTGCAGTTGTTTTTGTGTTGAAGATTTGGAGGCATTATCTTTATGGTTCTAGATTTGAAGTGTTTAGTGACCATAAGAGTTTGAAGTATTTGTTTGATCAGAAAGAGTTGAACATGAGGCAGCGAAGATGGTTAGAATTGTTAAAGGATTATGATTTCGGTTTGAATTATCATCCAGGAAAGGCGAATGTGGTAGCTGATGCGTTGAGTCGAAAGACTTTACATATGTCAGCAATGATGATCAAAGAGTTGGAATTAATTGAGCAGTTCAGAGATATGAGCTTAGTTTGCAAGGTTACTCCGCAGAGTGTTATGTTGGGTATGTTGAAGATTAATAATGAATTTCTAGATAGTATCAGAGAAGCTCAGAAGTTGGATGTGAAACTGGTAGATTTGATGGTTGGGATTGATCAACTGAGAATAGTGATTTTAAGCTAGATGAGCGAGGTGTGTTGAGGTTTCGTAATCGGATTTGTATTCCTGATGATGTTGAGATGAAGAAAGTGATACTTGAGGAGAGTCATAGAAGTAAGTTAAGTATTCATCCAGGAGCTACTAAGATGTATCAAGATTTGAAAGGATTGTTTTGGTGGCCTGGGATGAAGAGCGACATGGCTTGGTTTGTGTATGCATGTTTGACTTGTCAGAAGTCGAAAGTTAAACATCAGAAGCCTGCAGGATTGATGCAACAGTTGGAAGTTCCAGAACAGAAATGGGATAGCATTTCAATGGACTTCGTGACAGGGTTGCCTAGTACTTTAAGAGGACATGATTAGATTTGGGTGATTATTGATAGGCTTACGAAGTCAGCTCATTTTATTCCTATTAACATCAGTTTTCCAGTGTCGAAGTTGGATGAGATTTATATTAGTGTGATTGTGAAGCTGCATGGTGTTCCTTTGTGCATTGTGTCAGATAGAGATCCAAGATTTACTTCTGATTTTTGGAAGAGTTTGCAAGAAGCGTTGGGTTCTAAGTTGAGATTGAGTTCAGCGTATCATCCTCAGACAGATGGTCAGACTGAACGGACGATTCAATCATTGGAAGATTTGCTGAGGGCATGTGTTCTCGAGCAGGGAGGTTCGTGGGATACTTATCTTCCATTGATAGAGTTCACGTATAATAATAGTTATCATTCCAGTATTGGGATGGCACCTTTTGAGGCGTTGTACGGTCGAAGATGTAGAACTCCGTTATGTTGGCATGAATCTGGAGAAAGTGTAGTGCTTGGACCTGAACTTGTTCGTGAGACTACTGAGAAGGTGAAGTTGATTCGAGAAAAGATGAAAGCTTCACAAAGTAGACAGAAGAGTTATCATGACAAGCGAAAGAAGGATTTAGAATTTCAAGCTGGTGATCATGTTTTTTTGAGAGTTACACCTATGACTGGTGTTGGGCGAGCGTTGAAGTCTAAGAAGCTCACTTCTCGTTTTATTGGACCGTATTAGATTTCAGAGAGAGTGGGGAACGTTGCTTATAGAGTGGCTTTACCGCCTAATCTTTCTAATTTGCATGATGTGTTTCATGTGTCGCAACTTCGGAAGTATGTTTCAGATCCATCTCATGTGATTCATATGGATGATGTGCAAGTACGAGATAATCTTACGGTGGAGACGATGCCTGTACGGATCGCGGATCGTGAAATGAAGATTCTGAGGGGAAAAAATATTTCTTTGGTTAAAGTGGTTTGGCTAGGAGCTGCTGGTGAAAGCATGACTTGGGAGTTGGAGAGCAAGATGCGAGACTCATATCCTGAATTATTTGATTGAGGAAAATTTTCGAGGACGAAAAAATTCTAAGTGGGGGAGACTTGTAATGCCCGTAATTTAATTAATTATTTAATTAAATTATTTTTGGAATATTTGTGAAGATGTGTTATAATTAATCGGATTTATTTTATTAAGTGGAGAAATAATAATATTAGAGGTATAATATTACTATTTGGTGAAATAATGTTAGAAGCTAATATTATTTAATATGGGCCTATATTGTGTGAGTGGAAGTAATAAGGGGGTGTAGGTTTTGAGCCCATTAAGAAATAAGGAATAATAGAATATTAGGTTATTTTATTATTTGTGAGAAGAAGAGAAGAAAGAAGCAGTAAGAAGAGAATAAGGATTTGAGAAGAACGTAAAGCTGCTGGAAAACGTGGAAAACGGCAAGAACAAGGATTCAACCCGTAAAATTGTAGAGCAACCTTCAATCCAAGGTAAGGGTGGGGTTCTGACTTTATAATTGGGTTCATGATGTTTGATATATGGGGTTAGAGGTGATTGTTGTTTGTTCTTGAATTGGATGTATTATGCATGTTGTATGATGAAGATTTGATGAATTTTTTATGAATAAGAATGTTATTATGTTGTTTGATCGATGGAGTAATAGAATATAATGTTAAGTGATGAATTATCATGGTTATGATGAGGGTTGTAGGACTGTAATTAGATTCCCATAGTGAAAATACAGAAGCAAATTGTAGAATAATGCACGAAGCAACATGATGCATTGATTCATGGAAGCATGCGTCGATACATGTGGGCTGCAAGACTCAGGATGAGTCGATACAAGAAGGGCTTGCGTCGATACATGATAGTTGCAAGACTCAGGATGATTCGATCAGAGAGGAGCATGCATCGATACATGTTGTGATTAGGACCAGGATGAGTCGATCCATAAGGAGGATGTGTCGACTCATGTTGTGCAGGAGAAGCATTACGCGTCGACCCCAAGGGTTTTGCGTCGACCCATACTGACTAATTTTGACAGAATCAGTTTTAAATTGTTGTAACTTGAGTTTTAGGATACTGTTTGAGATTCCGTTTGAAGCGTTGGATAGCTAACGCGATGAACATTATTCTAGAGGATTAAAATGATGAATACTAGGTATAATCCTAGTAGTCAATTTAGGATTTATAATTAATTCCCGTGTCGATCATTGTGCTGGTTGTTGAATAGAATGAGGAATGTGTGATGTTTAGAGGCTGCTGTTAGAATTATGACAGTAGGATTAGTGACAGTAACAAAGTAAACCTACAGAATAACAATATGGATTACTATATTATTGATATACAACTGAGTTATTAGTGAGATGTGGTTATTAAAGTTGTGTTTGATCATTATGATAAACCAATGACGTTTGATAAATAAATGATGTTTAATAAATTATTTTGAGATGATTGAGATGTTGTTGTTTTGAGATGTTTATGAGATGTTGTTATTTGAGATGTTTATGAGATGTTGTTGTTTGAGATGTTTATGAGATGTTGTTGTTTTGAGATAATTGAGATGTGGTTGATTGAGTGTTGATATTACATTCATGATGAGTTGCATACATTGCATTTTTTGAGATGGAGCTTATGCTCGTTGAGATGGCTTGGATTGGAAAATTTTGAGATGAAGGCTATGCCTTGTTGATGCCTCTATTAATTGGTAGTTTATTGAGATGGGAGTTCTGCTCCAATGGTACCACATGCATTTGCATAGTTTTGAGTCGCATTATATGAGTGAACAATGAAGTGTATTTTTATGTTGATGAATATGTATATATGTTGTAATTGTTGTTGATTATGAGATGAGAAGTGGTGATATTATTGATCTAATTTAATATATTAATTATCATGCGCTTTATTATATTGTTAGACATCTCACCCCTTCTGTTTGAATGTTTCCCTTATGTTGGTAACGTGCAGGTAATCGAGAGTGAAGGTTGTATACCTTCAATAGTTCGAGTCGGTGTCATTGCTCTGATATGTAACACTCGGGGGGATGAACGCTTGCTGATTTTTAGTTGTTGAACTTTAAATTGTTTATTTACTAAATATGAGATGTTTCAAAGTTGATGTTTTATTTAAAGGTGTTATTGAAGAATTTTGTTGCGTAGTTGTTGAATTATTTAAAGAAAGATGTTATGTTGATGGTTCATCCGATGTTTTGAAAAAGTGTTATATATCCATGATGAATGCAATGAATTTGTTAGAAGAATTTGTGACGTCCCGATTCATTTGTATGATTGAAAATTTTAAAACTCTGATTTAATTGCATAATTTCTTGGGGTAGAATTAGGGTGTTACACAGAGGAATATTCGAAAGAGACCAAGCTAGGGGCAACATTGGAAAAAGCGTCAAAGAAAGGCTGATCAAGTTAGTACAAGAATATGTGGATATATTTGCCTAATCTTATAGAGATATGCTAGGATTGGATACACACATTATGGTACGCAAACTACCACTGAAAGAAGGTTTCGCTCCAGTCAGGAAGAAGTTTAGAAGAACTTATCTAGACATGTCCAACAAGATTCGAGAAGAGGTCCTTAAACAATTTGATGCAGGGTTCTTAGCGGTGTTAGATTATCCACCCTAGATAGATAACATCGTGGCAGTACCCAAGAAGGATGGTAAAGTACGTATGTGTGTGGATTATCGGGATCTGAACAAAGCGGGTCCCAAAGACGATTTCCTTTTACCTCACATATATGTTTTAGGGGACAATACAGCTCAAGCTTCGGCAGTCTCATTCATAGATGGTTTCTCTGGCTATAATCAAATCAAAATGGAACTCGAAGATATGGAAAAGACTGCTTTCATGACAACTTGGGGTACTTTCTGTTACAAGGTAATTCCATTCGGTGTGAAGAATGCATGGGCAACTTATCAATGAATAATGGGTCCAATTTGAACAACAAAACGATGAAGGTGTTATACGATAATTTCAAAATTGAGCATCACAATTCCTCACCATATCGACCCAAGATGAATGGGGCCGTTGAAACTGCCAATAAAAATATCAAGGAAATCATTCAGAAAATGGTGAAGACATACAAATATTGGCATGAAATGCTTTTCTTTACTCTACATGGCTATCATACTTATGTGCACACATCAACAGGTGCAACTCCTTTCTCTCGAGTATATGGTATGGAGTTAGTACTCCCAATTGAAATAGAGATTCCATCACTTCGAGTTCTAATGGAAACAAAGCTTGAATAAGAAGAGCATATTCTGACGCGACTTGATCAGCTCAACCTCATTGAAGAGAAATGCTTGACATCTTTGTACCACGGTCAATCATATCAGAAGAGGATGAAGAAATACTTCAACTAGAGAGTTCGCCCTCAAATATTCAAAGAAGGGGATTTAGTACTAAAAAAGATCCTACTACCTCTCCTTGATGCACGTGGTAAATGGACCCCTAACTACGAAGGTCCATATGTGGTAAAAACAGCATCCTTCGGTGGTGGTCTCATCCTCACAATAATGGATGGGGAAGAACTACCGCATCCGGAAAATTCAAACACGGTAAAAAATACTATGTATAAAAAGCTCGCTAAGCTCGAACCTTAAACATGAAACTTAGGAAAAAAGGAGCGTCCTAGTGGATTGAAAACCCTAAAGGGAGATTCAAGCAAAAAGTAGGGACATGCACAAAAAATTTATCCTAGTGGATTGAAAACTCGAAAGGGAAATCCAGGAAAAAAATTTAGGGATCTTATTCAAAGAAATAAAGAACAAAAAGACTGCGATCTCAAAAATGCGACTACAAACCACAAAGGAGGAGATGGATCCAAATCACTTAACTCAGAAGCAAAGAAGGTCGGAGCCATCAAAAGGATATTGGGTAAAACAACAGTAGCAATTATCATTTTCATTGCCATTTTTAGTTTTAAAGCTTTCTGTAATTACCTATTTCAAGGAATTTCATCTTGTACTCTCGTCTATTTAGAGACATATCAATAAAACTTTAACTTTTTCAAAATCTTTCAAATTGTGTTTTTCTTTTCAGACTTGTTTGCAAATACTACAATTATTTCTTGTGAATACTGCATTGAAATGATTTTGGAGATTTGGCAAATAAAAGCGTTTGGTAAAACATCAAAAAGCATTTTGGTTAGAAAAACATTAAAAGAAAATCCACGCCTACTTTCACGTCCACGCCTATTTACACGCCCACACCTATGTCCACGACTATGTCTACACCTGCGTCCATGTCTATGGCCACAACTACGCCTGCACCTATGACACAAATATAAAGATCCTGCGGACACTCTTCATCATGTTCAAATCAATTCAAAGATACCACGATGATGCAACATGCAGCGTCGGGGAGTTGCTAACACAAAACCAATGGTTTAAAAGGAGAGAATATCAAAAACATTTTTCATTACATTTGGGGCATATACACCCATTTTGTACATATGTAAATATTTGGGCATACACAGACACTCAGTGCATATATCACACTTGGGTAGCACATCAATTTAGGGCATTATTCGTATACATCACGCATGGCATCTTTTAAATCTACTTTGATTAAATTTATATTTTTTTGGGGGTCCATCATTAGCGAGCTTATTGGTGCAATCTGAATAGTTTAGACTTTAAGAGACAACCTTGGTTGAGAACAGACACAATCGACTTCATTAGAAAAAATTTGGGGTTCATTTCTTCCTGTTGATAGCCTTGGTTGAGAACAGACACAACCGGCTTCATTAGCAAATTTTTACGGTTCATTTCTTCCTTTTGATTGTCTTGGTTGAGGACAGACACAACCGACATCGTCAGTGAAATTTGGGGTTTATTTTTTCCTATTGATAGTCTTGGTTGAGGACAGACACAACCGACATCATCAGTGAATTTGGGGTTTATTTCTTCCTGTTGATAGTCTTGGTTGAGGACAGACAAAACCGACATCATCAGTGAATTTTGGGTTTATTTCTTCATGGTGATAGTCTTGGTTGAGTACAGACACAACCGACTTCATTAGTGAATTTGGGGTTCATTTCTTCATGATGATAGTCTTAGTTGAGGACAGACATAACCGACTTCATCAGTTGAATTTGGGGTTTATTTCTTCATGATGATAGTCTTACTTGAGAACAAACACAACCGACATCATCAGCGAAACTTTGGTTTCAATCTTCAAACCTAGTATTTTTTATGCTAAACAATTACCTTGGTTGAGAACAGACACAACCAGTAAAAAGATTTGATCTCATATTTGATCTAGTTATCCAAGATTTGATCATCAAAAATATCTTTTTATGCGATATAAACTCATTGCGTCAGTCTCCATGCAGCGATGTGTGAATTCTATAATATAACTCATTACATCAGTCTCTATGTAGCAATGTGTGAAATCTACAATATAACTCATTGCGTCAGTTTCCATGCAGCAATGTGTTATCAGGCTTTTTCAATCATTTACCCCCTAGGTTGCGGTAGATGTGCGAATTACTGGTTCATATTATTCATTCCCTAGGTTGCAATGAATACGCGAATTCATCCTCAAATTTTTTACTCCCTATGTTTTAGTAAACATGACGAAGTCGGCAACATAATTCATTGTGTCAGTCTCCATGCAGCAATGTTGTTAGGAAGCTTTTCAAATATTTATCCCCTAGGTTGTGATAGATATAAGAATAAATCTGCGTAATCCATTACATCAGTCTCCATGCATAATGTGTTATTAGATTTTGTTTTATTCATCCCCTAGATTGTGATGAATAGACAAAAATAAAATAAAACCAAACCTTACTATATTAGTCTCCAAGCATTAGTAAGCCAACCTTTCAAAACTTGTATTTCTTGTAAATATGCAAAAGAATCTACAATCTCTTAGATACTGACGAGTTATCCGCGTTGTCGAGTCTAAGTTCTATAAAAAAAATTGGTTTAAACGCTAGTAAGATGATACATCATCATCATCTATTCCTACTCTTCGTACCCATGGGAACATTTTACTACATATCCTTAAAATCTTTCAGACAAATTTTAGGGTCTTCTAATATTTAATAAATTTCCTATAAGAACATATGAGACCTGCTTATTCTGACACTATTCAATCGAAAAGTGATTAAATATGGGCAGCTTTCATACCCCAAATAAGAAGACCAACCCATTAGAATGTTGGGGGGTCTGTTTTAATTAAAGGTGAAGGGTGTTTGATTAATCAAAGGGGTGTATAAACAACTCATTTGTTAGAGGCCCAACAAATTAAAACAATATGATCCATTTAGGTTATAATTAAGTTGGAAGGGTGTAAGTAATTCGTTTTGTTTTTGTTAAAGGCCAATGATAAACATTAAACAATACGGCCCATCCATTTTTTTTGCTTGTTTTGAAAAAATTGTTTTGTTCTTATTGTTATTATAATTAAATGTTACATATATTAACTTAACTTAAGTGCTTGGTTTTATTAATTAAAAAGGAAAAATGTTGAAAGTCTTTTTGCATAGTCCAAAGCCATTACAGGTCCAACCCAAAACAAGAACGCCTACTATTTTGATTGAAAAGAAAATGCATGAAAATGGTTATTGTTCAGATCAAACCAATACAAAAACAAATATTTATTCATCCATTCACCAAACTGTACAATAAATTCAAAAAATAGATCTGTACAAAATCAAACGAGACTTTATCTAAATCAACATAAAATCAAATCAAAGATCTTTATACTCCAAAATCAAAATAGAATCAGTATACAGACTTATTACGAATTACAAACAAAATCAGAAAAAAATCCCCAAAGTCACTAATTCATTAAGCAGTAACGACAATTCATAACTCAAATTACTAAATAATCTAAATCAAATACTATATAAACCTAAAATCAAAAACATAAAAGAGAGGAAAAAATGAAGAGTATAAATTTTATAGAAAAGTTTACGTAAGAGTTTTTTTAAGAAGAAGGAGAAGAGAAGTAGAAGGAGAAGGAGCCGAGTCCTTGTCGCTCGTAAGTATGCGCCCTTTCTTGTGATTTGGGTTTCAAAATACGAAACCCTAAATCTGTGGATTCCCCCGCCGTCACCTTAATCACCATCACCATCCGCCATTGCTACCATCTTCATCATCGCCTCACCTGCCAAACAAACAAAAGAGATTAGCGAAAATCACTCATCAAAATAGACGCGGATAATACAGAGGTAAGGCCCCAAGAACTCAACTTTTGGTGTTTGTTGTTTTCCTCTGCGATTTGGGTTTTTAGTGAGGTTTGATTTTGGGTTGAAATTGGAGAAGATCGCCGCCGATTAGGGCTCGCGGGTAGTAGTGGCGATTAGGGTTCTTTGATGTTTGTTTGGGTAAGAGGAGAGATAAGGATAAGAGCAGAAGAACAGAGATAGTGAAAATGAGGAAATGGGTAAAAAAACTGAATATATGGTTTTTGCTAACTCAATGCGCGCAAGTCCATAGCCTTTACTGTGCACCCCAATTTCCAACCGCACGATCTTGATCAAACAGCCTCCATCCCGCTAGTCCATAATAACCCATGTGCTCGCCTATACTGAATCAGACGGACCCCCTCCCTAAACGCTTTGGGCCAGGCCCAGTTATTACTCGCACCTCCCTTTAATTTTATTTTTCTAACATGCTTGCTTTCACACACCCCCCAACCTTATGGGCCAAGTCCAATATTTAGACTTGGACCCTTACTCTCCCACACCCCCAGTTTTACTAAGTAGTGAAAATTCACGCCCCTTGCGTTGGGCCTGAATTCAATATCTAAATTCAGGGCCCTACTATATACACCTCCCTATTTTACTAGCACAGTGCAATTCACACCCCATGCGTTTTAATTTATTTTTTATTTATTTATATTTTATAATTATAATATTATATTAGTTATTTTTATAAATCAAATATTATTTTATAAATTCATCCAAAATATTATTTATTTATTTGCATTAAAATATTTTTTTAGCATGCATTAATTAGACATTTTTTTACAACTAATACGCTAAAAAACATCTAACCAACACCAAATCATTTTTATAATCAAATTAAATTCCACAAACAATTTTCAAAAAGGATTAGAATATATTTAAATTGACTATTCACTTTGTCTAATATCTCCACTATTCATACATCTAGACTAAGTACATAGAAAATGCAATTATTTTCGTAATTCATAAAAAAACACCAACCAACTGCGAACTGCGAATTGGGACTCTGATTCCTCCTAAGAGGATATGTAGGCATACGGATAAAATCATGGTGAGTTCCCCTAATAAAAATTAAAACCCTTTCTCTTAAAGATCACACTTATAACCTTATTATCCTTGTGAACAAGGTAGATGAGGGGTGCCTAACACCTTCCATTCGTCTAGAATCGAGTCTAAAAAACCTAGAATCTCTAACTTTTTAGGGTTATCCTTTATATTCCCTTACTTAGGATAAAAAATAAGGCTGGCGACTCTCAAATTTAATGCCAGTTACAACAAGGTTCATTTCACTCCCTTTCCCGTCATCCTAGGATCTCGTTCCCTCTTGAACATGAGCTACTTGAACCCCCGATAATGAGGCAACAACATAGTTTAAGAACGTAAAGTTCCAAGACATGAAAATCATCTCTATCATCTCATCTCACATCAACATCATCATGAGAACATCAATATAACCATAATACCGATAATATTGACACACAACATTAGTATAATAATGCTACAATTTATCAATTGAACAAGTAACTCAATACATCTATTGACATGGTAGTGACTTGAATAATATATAAACATTTCACTTATCACTCCCATTATGGATGCCCAATAGTTTGTATCATTCCCGTAGGCATTTAATATTTAACCCTTGAATCCTAACAAGTCACACACGCATAATTAACTGCACCACATCACGCTTCAGCTGCGCTACTCTGATCGTCTACCTTAAAGTCCCTGTTCTCACTTTGATTTCCATCAACTATCGGATCCACAAGTTTCACATGAAACTCCTAACTCTCTCTACCATCCACCAGAAAATCATTGTTCACTTTTGATGACTTCAACCTTCCACTCTACGGTGTTAGCCCGCATACAACCTTAAGTATCCAAACAATTAAATAAGTCCTAACTCTTCTTTTGTCACTTTTCCATTAGGTTCACCCAAAATGATGAACGACTATCCTCTCGATAGAACGACAAACACTTTACACACCATCAAGCTGGCAAGATAAGTCTATTCCATCCAACACAATCCCGTCTACTATCAACAAGAGATTAAGGGTGATCAGTTCCTCAATTTGTCAACCATGATGACGCATAAACCATCGTTACTAAACTATAATAGCGTTTCTTTAGAACATGTGCTCAAAAACTATTGTCGCTATAATCATTCTTACTCGGCATAAGTTGCATCTCCATGAGCTTCTCCAATATCTTCACATCCTTCCTAATACCAAACATCTCATTCCCTCAATTCATTCATTAACAACAAAACATAATTGACCTCGTCTCAAAGAAGTTATGATAATAACCAGTTAATCATAAGAAGCTTCTAGTCTCCATAACCGACTTCAGAGTCACTCAATATTGAACTGCATATGCTTTGGATGGATCCATAGATACCATCACCCAAAATAGCATGGTCAAGAAAACTCACCTCCTCAAACAATGATCTACGCATTTACATCTTAGCATACAGTTCCTTCCCCTTCGACACTGTAATTCAAATCACAATGTTCAACATGTCCTTGTTCTGACTTAGATTACATCAGAATGTCCTCAATAAATACCACAACGAACTGATTCAAATATTCGTAATGCCTACACCGACTTCTAAAGGTTATCCCCACTCTTCACATGAACCTGAAGGTAACCCGACCTCAATTTGATTATACTATAGACAAACTTGCCTAATAGTTGGTCCATCAAATCGTCAATCCCTTGAAGTGGATGTTTAATCTCATTACCTTACTCAATTGTCGATAATTCACATGCAACCTCTTACAACTGTTGTCACACACATGCACGCATATGAGCCACTATCCCAAGAGTTATCCTACTTGCTTAGTAGATAAAAACATCAATTCTCTACTGTCACCAAACTCAGATGCACACTCTGGAGGCAAGTCGCGAATATCTTTAGGAAAAACATCAGGATTCATACAACACTAGCATATCACTAGCCTCAACATTACACTTTATTCTCCAAGAAGCAGACATCAACAATACTTAATTGTTCTCCCTCAAAGACATCCCAACTTGACCGACGGACAAAACTCACGAATTCTGCACTCCTTTCAATTTCGAGAAACATCATAGCTCCAACAACCCTTGCACTCTCGTAATTCAGTAGTATACTTCACCAACTCCTATACCTGAAACATCTTAGAGAAGCAAAAGTTTCTCCCCCACTTGTTTCAAACCAACCCATGCAGACAAATAATAAGAAAAACAAGCAAGTACCGACAATGTTTCACACACATGTCACGTACTAAGGAACAAAGAACAATAGACAACCTGGTCGGACGGACCGACCTGCTCTGATACCACTAATGTAACACCCCTCTAAACCCAACGAATAATCCATGAATAGTTTAATAAATAAATCAGAGTAAAGCATCAACGTGGGTGTCACATGCTTCATAAAATATGTTAAACGAAACATCTTGCTCCGTAACATAGACTTTCAACAATTATCTCATTTATCCTTTTTGGAAAATCAACACATATTCTTCAAAATACTGCGCAACGGAATTTATAATCACAACATAACTTCATTTATAATATCTTTCAAATCATCATCATTTTACATCATCCATAGTCATGATATTTCAATAACTTAAAACAACTAGAGCGATTTATATTATTTTGTTAACAAAAAGGAATACAATATTCAGGTCAAACGTTTCCCAACCCGATGTTACATATCAGAGCAAGACACCTTCTATTTGATGTAGGGCTGGCAATGAACCGAACCAAATCGAAAATAGTTTGAGATTCGATTCGGTAATTAATTCGTTGGACTTGGTTCATGAACCAAATAAGTCGAACTTGAGCTCAAAATTAAGTTTGTAAAATAAATTAGTTAAACTTGAGCTATGTATAGTTCGATTCATTTGGTTCATGAACTGGCTCGATATATAAGTTTCATAAAGACATCAATACTTAGTTTTCATATTTATTTATATCATTTGAAATATGATAAAATAATTTATAATTCTATTGATTAAAAAAATTCCAAATTCAACATACTAAAATATATGTTACAAACTTAAGTTATAACATTTCATTATTTGCTCATATTACCTACTTTTGATGATAATATCTTGAATTAAAAATATTATTTTGAGATGAAACTTATATTATATGAAAGTTAGAAATATTGCCTATAATTCTTGTGAATACAATAAGGATAAATAAGATTGTTCTAACAAGTCGAGTTTGAGCTGAAAAAAAGTTCATGATGAACTCGAACTTGAACTCAAGCAATTCTTAACGAGTCGAGTTTGAGCTGGAAAAAAAGTTAGTAAAAAACTAGAACTCGACTAATTCTTAATGAGTCAAACTGAGTTGAGGCGACTTCAACTCGACTCAACTCATTTTCAGCCCTAATTCGACAAAACTAAATAAATACTCCATAAAGCTATCCGCTAAGCTTCAATAGACTATTCCTGATCACCTACAAGTTACCCACGAATAGAGGCAACATTCCCAAGCAGAAAGGGTGAGTAATCACAATCATTATAAAATATATAAGGAAAAGATATACTAGTTACAATATCATCATGAAATCCATACATGATCATATATCACACATTATACTGACACACTCATATCATCAATACACATCAATTATATCATTATAACATCACATTAACATCTATCAACAAACACCACTTAGATCACAATATCATTACTTAATAAATCATTATGCAATGTCACAAATAATGCACTGCAATATCATTGACTCATGCATGTGGTACCAAAACTTTACTAATGACTCAGTCATCATTTTCTCCAAACATCCCCACCAATAGGATCGATTCCCACTTGGAACCAGAGTGTGATATGGTGGGAGAACTGACTTGAGGGTTTTGCATTTGATTGCAAATGTTGCGCTTAACAAGAGTCGCTACCTACTTTTCTTTTATCCAAAAGGAAAGGTGAAAAAGCACAGGAAAGACCTTTGAGATTATTTCTTGAGTTCGGGGGTAGATTATGAAAAGGGAAGGTATTAGCACCCTTTTCATCCATGGTTCTCCAAGGGATCTTAGTTACTTGCTAGATCACTTTCTTTTTTGTTTGAAATTTTGCTTTGTGTGGTTTTTGAAAGTATTTTGTAAAGAGGCCATTGTTTAGGCAATCTTTGTAATGATTCTTGTTTGTAAGAATGTATACAAAGATGTTTGATCTTTTGAAAATGTTTTCAATTTTGTAAGATGTTAGAAAGTGTAGGTGTTTATTTTTAAAATAGCAAGGATGTTTGTTTTGAAATGGAGCAAGTAATTAGGAGCATTCTACCTACTCAAATGTCTTTCTTGTTCATTTTCTTTTCCTTTGATATTGTTGTCTTGCCATTGATTTGGTAAGCAACCCTATCTTTGGATGTTAACGGGACGGGCGTGGGTCATCGTATAACCATGATTAGCAATGTTGCAAAGTATCTTAGCATTCTTTTTTAGGGACTAAGATCATTTGAAAGGCAACTTAGATAGTGTCATCGAGGGACTATGATCTTATTTTTGCTTATTTTTGCTAAGATACCTTACATGCATAATATGGCCATTTTGTATAAGGAAACCAAGTGGAATAACCCTAGGGGTGCTTGTCTGCAAATGTATTGTTTTCATTCTTGTTTTTGTATTGAATTATGGTTTTCTAAGTGTTAATTTTAGTCTTTCCATACAAACCCTAATTACTAGCATTTGTATATAAAAGCGACAAATTGCGGAACTTTAAAGTCACTACGCTATTACAACATTTGTGGGGAGGGGTGTACAAATTGAATGGAGATTGCAAGAATTTTAAAGCCTAATTAATCTATTACAACCATATTGAATTGATAACAATGTACAAGGAAATAAATAAACACAAAGTACAAAACGAATAAATATAAAGAAAATGCAAAATGTAAAGAAAATGTATCTTTGTTTGATTTTCATGAAAAAAAGGATTTTGTCTTAACCTAATTAAATAAAGAAAATAATTAATTAAAATTGAATTTTATTAAGAAAAGGTTTTTAAATAAAAACCAAGTTCTATTAATTAATCAAAAGAAAATAAGTTTAAGAAAAGTATTTTTTGGTATTTTTATCATGAAAATATTTATAGCATTATAAAATATTTTTAGTCTTTTTTTTATATTAAAAATAATGTATTTAAACTAGTATGAAAGAAAATAACTAATAACCTAATTTTATTTATATTTACAAGATAATAAGTAAAAAATAAATAAAGTATAATTAATAAAAATATTTTTTGTGAGAAAAATAAAATAAACTAAGTCAAAATATAAATATATCATTTTTTTGTATTTTATGATTTTTTCAGTATTTAGAAAATATATTTAAGAAAATAAAAATGAAATAAATAAAAAATAAACAAACTTGGGCCAGTGGTGCCATTAGTCAATAGGGAGGTCAGCTAGCAAAAACAAAAATAAGCCAAGCCCAAAGGGCCCGGCGCTTGCCAAAAACACAAAAAATCAGCAAGTAAAAATGTGAAAAATGAAAAGGGTACCACTGGGGCTCGAACCCAGGTCCCATAGGTTACATGAACGCGCTTCTACAACTTGGGTGGTGTTGTACCCCAAAATTTTCCCTCCCATATTCCTCAAGATTTGTCAAGAATGATCTTCAAATTGGTCAAGATTTGCTCAAGGGGTAGTCAGTCAAACCACCTCCTAACACAGCTGAAATTAGGGTTTTGGTTCTTTCAAGGAATTTGAGGTTTTCAATGGTTCAATCAAGTCTCATAGGCCTATATACATTCTCAAGCACCTACATGCCAGGTTTCAAGACTCACAGTGCCAGTTTGCACAATCAAAAGCCCTATTTGATCCACAGTCAACTGTAGGGGTAAAATGGTCATTTTGTAGTCAAAAGTCATAATTTTTGGTCAACATCTTATTTTGAATCCACAATCATCATTTTATCAAGGCTTGATCATGATTCCACAAGGATGGCTCAAAAATCATCAAGATGCAAAAAGTTACTATTTTTGGAGAGTAGAAAAGTCAACTGTATCTTGACCAGGGCATAACTTTTTCATGGTTCATCAGAAAAATTCCATCCAATGCTCACTTTGAAAGGGATGATATTTACTACAAATCCATCTTCATATTCCAATTCCAAGAAATGCTCTCACAAAAAGTTATCAATTTCTACATTATAGGTCAAATTCAAAAGTCAACAAAAGTGCACTTTAAGTCAAAGGCTATAACTTGAGATTGGTAAATCCAAATGACATGGTACAGAAGGCATTGGTTATAGGACTTCAAGACCTTTCCAAAATGTCCAAGAATATGTTCATATGATCAAAATTGAGCAAGATATGCATTTGAGAAGTTGGGAAATTTTTGTGAATTTGCAAAAGTCAACTTTGCTCAAAACACCTTATTCTTGCTAATGGGCCTCAAATTTCTTCTTGAAACTTCATTCATGGCCTATGCACGACCCATCAAGCTTAATTGAATTATTTTCTTATTTTCTATTAATTAATTGGATTTTTAATCAATATTAATTCATTTAATTAATTTAAATTGTAGGAAAATATAAAGATATGGTTTTTCAATCTTTTTGTGAAGCAAGAATGACCTAAAAAGGCTGGCAAATTCGTGCACAAAGTCAAAGATACAAAACATCCAAATTTGGCAACTTTTTCCAATCATGAAGATTCAAAAATATATGATTTCCAATCAAATATTCAAATCATCATTCCATGGATTTTTGCTCAAAGATTTGACCTAATTTAAGTCTCCTATATATACATAAGCCAACCCTAATCATGCACACGTGAAATTTCTGCAGAAAAAGCCATAACCAATTCAAGAAAATTCAAAGAAAAGTCAAAACTGATTCTTGTGTTCTAAGCCAATTCACGCCCTTATATTGATTCAAACACGTTGCTGGAAGGGTCAGGAGTGATTTACAATCAAAACCAAGCATTGAAGCTCAAAGAATCATCAAGAACAGAGTCACGTTTTGCATTTTATTTTCAGAATCGTGCAGTTCAATTCATGCATATTTAACGTGCTTTTGTGTTTGTTTTGCATTGCTAGAACTCATATGAAGCTGATGGTAAAACTGAATTGGATTAAAACGCACAGAATCAAAAGTTGCCATGATTGAATTTTAGGGTTCATAAGCTTTCAAATTAGGGCTTTACAATCCAGGAACAATTAGGGTTCATAAGGCATATGGTTGGAATCGTCAAGACCAGACGAACACACAGGGACCATCGCGAAATATTTATATTTACCATAGCTCTATTCGCTATTTTTGGTCATTGTAGTTTGTGGGTGTTAAAAACCCCCACTATCTAACTTTATATTTGCAGGTACAAGGAAGAAGACAAGGACGTGTAAGCGTATGGTTGGATAATTCAAATAAGCGCGCGTTTTATTGGTTTTACAGCTTAGCGTTTTGTTTCTTAATATAATAATTGTTTATTATTCTAATGATGAATGAAGCGTGATGGTGGAGTGGTTAAGGCATTAGTTTGGCAGCATTGGGACCTGGGTTCGAATCCCAGGTCCCCCAAAACAATTATTTGTTCTTTTTCTTCAGATGTTCGCGTGCAGGTGTCAAGAAAGGGTCCATCATGCACCTCTAACATCCAAGCGCCATGTGGCTTCAAGCAGCAATCCAATGGTCAGAGGTGAATGATCACCATACTCCCAGTCAACCAATGCCCTAGGCAATCAAAGAAAGTCAAACAGGCTTACAACTTGATGGGCTTGAAATTTCCAATAACACCTCCTAATGGGCCAGCACCCCCTCTGGTTTATTATTTTTCTTTTATATTTTTCCATCTAACCTTTTTATTAATTATTATTATTATTATTATTTAATTAACATAAATTAATTATTTTCATAATAAAATCAGAAAACTAAAATATTATTATTGTTATTAATTTCACCTTTGATTTATTATTTTTGTAAATAAATGTAATTAATTGATTTAGTTATTTTAATTAGGTTAACTTTAATTATTTTTATAACAAATAAAATAAATTAGAATTAGGGTTTTGACAATTTTAATCATCTTTTTATGTTATTTTTATTTTCATTAAAAACATAAAAAACCTAAAAATACTTTTTCTTTTAATTAATTAATTAGTTTTAGGTTTAATATTAATTTAATTCAAAATAACCAAAATCTCATTCTTTCTCAAAAAAGGGTCAAAACCCTAAGGACTTCTCCAATTCAATTCTCGCGCGCATATTCTTTTTGATTATTATTTTGATCATATTTATGTAATTGCTCCGAGGATGCAATAGCGTTAATTAGGACTTTTTATCGCTTTCTTTAATTTTCTCGCATTTACTTTCCAAGGGTTGCTTTTGGCGATGTAAATACCCGATGCCTTGTAATAGCGTAGATTTACTTTCCGCAACTATTAACTGTTATGCATGACAAGACTTGTTCTCAAAATAAAATCAAAACGTAGCTCACCATAATATATGCAAAGATAAATATAAACCGAAACCTGACACACTCGCACATGCCACTCCTAGGGTACGCCTCACTTGGTTTCCTCGACGTAGTCATTGAGTATAGGGTGTTTTAGAGGTCGCCCTCCTGTCTAAAGATCCAAGTTGCCTCGAAACGGTTGCCTCGGATAAAAAAGGATCTAGGACATTAGGGTTACCGCTAAGGCGTCCTACTATTGCTTTGGTGACCACACATGTCCCATTAATCGAATTGACCCGAAAAACTACAACGACGATGCTACCTACTTCTCAATAGTGGGATAGTACTGTCTAAAGGAAATTTACACAGCTTAATTTCTTTTGAGTAGGTAGAGGTTCTCAGGTACTTGCTCTTTCAAAACAAAAACAACTTTTCGCACTTACACTTTTCAAACAAAAGTTTTCAAACAAACACTTCATATACTCTTGAGGACTGATACAAGAGTCAAAACGAAGTTTTCAAACAAACTCTTTTCAAAACCCACAAACACAAGAAAAGCAAAACATTTTTGAAAACATAGTGAGCAAGTACCTAAGAGCCCGTGGATAACCACAGATAGAAAGGGTGCTAACACCTTCCCTTTCTATAATCTACCTCCCGAACCGAGAAACATCTCAAAAAGGAATTTTGCTGTGCTTTTGTCCTGTCCTTGTTGGAGAAAATAAAAGACGATGGCGACTCTTTCTTACCGCGACATTTCGCGAACCAACATTTCAAAAACAGTCAGTTCTATTTCCACCGATCACAGAACTGGCGACTCTGCTGGGGACATAAATAAGTGAGGTGTACCTTAGGATTAGATCATTCTATGTTTTCAATTGCATGCTTTGTATGATTTATATTTGTGGGCTCGTATTGGAGTTTCATAGATCCTAACCCGGATCTGGGGAATACCCTTTAGGTAAGTAGCAATAAACTGTGAGGGACCTATCCGACGTAGACCGACACGGGTGAAGCAGTAGCTACATTGGTGTGACACCTTGGTCTGTACCGATATCCCTTGTGTTGGAACGAGGAGAATATGGGTCTTCTGAGGAGTCATTAAGCACCAACTGACCTTAGAACCTTAAATTGACCCAACTTGGCCATAAAACAATAGCAGTATGCTACACTCATTGAGGCTAAACTCTCGCGATGGTTCCGGCCGCAAGAAAAGGTTGCGAAGCTGGAGTTATGACCGATTGAGGGTAGTCAGTGATATTGAGATCCTCTAGAACCCGATTACTATTTCAAGGACAGGTCTTAACCAACTGAAACTGAAAGAGGGTAGTACCTAAACTTCATGCTGGCCTGAACTCTAAGGGCTGTCTTGTGTGACTTGTGTGACTTGCCATGTTTGACTTTTGTGAGTACTTGTGGTGTGTCTTTATCATAACATCATAACATCATAACATTGCATACATCTTGCATAAGGACTAACCCATTTCAAGGATCTCAAGGGTTTGTGATGCAGGTCATGATGAACCAACTGTCCAGCAAGGGGCAAAGGGGATTTATTTTCCTCTAGCCAAGGTTGTTTGGAGATTAAAACACGATAACTTGAGTCAGGGGCTATGACCCACTCGATATGGTGAGCTTTGACTCTTGAAGAAGGACTCTCAGCAACATGAAGTTCCTTCAATCAAGCTACCGGATTCAAATTCTAACAAGTTTCCTTGTTTACCCCGCGAGATCCTTGAAAACATTGCATGCATATCATACATATCATACATATCATTGCATTACAGGTACCCTTCTACAGGTCACTTATCTTCTTCGTTGTTTATTTCAACAATCATCATGTCCACTGAACCTTCCGCTGAACAAGCTATCAAGGCCCTCCAGGCCCAGAATGCCCAGTTCCAAGAGTTGGTTATGAGCCTAGCCCAGGGTCAACAGGATTTGAAGACTCTGATTCTGAAAGAGAGGAGGAAGAAGAAGAAGAGGACCGTCTTGTTCAACACTGGACGCAGATTTGGGAATGGACTGCAGAACGAGGTTGAGCTGACTACCTCATCTGTAGGAAAAGACAGTTCCCAAGAGAGAAGGGTTCCTAGTCCCGTGGTCTCCGACAACGAGACAGATTATAATGATGAACAGTACCCTCATGCTGAGGACAGGTGCAAATAGCTGGAGGACCGCTTAAGTGCTATGGAAATTCAGAATGTGCCCAGGTTGGACTTTGGAGATCTAGGCTTATCCTCTGGGGTGGTGATTCCACATAAGTTCAAGGTACCTGCTTTTGCCAAATACGACGGAGCTTCCTGTCCTAAGCTGCACCTTCGGTCGTATGTAAGGAAGATCCAGCCTTACACAGCTGACAAGAATTTGTGGATCCATTTCTTCCAGGATAGTCTTTCAGGGACTCAACTCGAATGGTTCTATCAGCTGGATGGAGCCAGT
This sequence comes from Vicia faba, assembly GCA_948472305.1. NCBI lineage: Eukaryota > Viridiplantae > Streptophyta > Magnoliopsida > Fabales > Fabaceae > Vicia > Vicia faba. Next base: position 267,370,292 of record OX451740.1, read on the forward strand.
ATTCGTAACTGGGAGGATTTGGCTACTGCGTTCTATAAGCAGTATCAGTATAATTCCGACCTCGCTCCTACGCATACCCAACTCCAGGGTATGTCACTAGGGACGGGTGAAGGATTTAAAAGGTATGCCCAAAAGTGGAGAGACCTTGCTGGAAGGGTGAAACCACCTCTAACTGATCGTGAACTTGTGGATATGTTCTTGGGGACCCTGTCTGGTCCATTCTTCAACCATTTGATTGGGAATTCTTCAGCCGGGTTTACAGACCTTATCTTGACTGGGGAAAGAATTGAAGCTGGCATCAAAAGTGGGAAGATTCAAGAAGCTACACCTTCCGATACTCAGAAAAAGCCCCACAATGGAAAAAAGGAGTCCAATGTTGTACATGGTAAAAAGAGTCGTCATGATCAACATGTAGGGGCAACCCAGATCTCCGATCCCACGCCTGTTCAACAAAGACAGAGCAATAGGCGTAGGGTAAGATATCAAGATAGGAAGTATACTGACATCAACATGCCTTTGTCTCAAGCGTTACAACAATTGCTGAAGGTGAAACTGATCACACTAAAGGATCCTCCTCAAAATCCTGATACTTCCTCTTCCAAGTATAACCCGAGTGTGAGATGTGCTTACCATTCTGACAGTCCTGTACATGACACCGACGATTGTTGGAGTTTGAAGAACAATATCCAAGACTTAATTGATGCCAAGGAGATCAAGTTTGATCACTGGTCCTACACCAAATCATTGAGAATGTCTTTTGTTCATTTGAATTTTCAAGTTGTAATTTTTCTTTGCTTATTCAAACAATTATCATGTCAAACTCTCTTATTTCATTAATGCATTACACGTGTCTGTTTTGAAGTAATTGTGTTCACTATGCTTAAAATTGCTTTCATTTTTTGATGTACAACTCTCGATTAGAAAATTCTAAGCCTTTTGAGGGAGGATGACGAAAACGATACCACGATCTTTACAATATGCTTTTGAACAGACCCCGCTGATGAGGTACATGCATTGTTTCAAATCCTAAACATTGGAGTTATAAGGAAGATAATCCCTAGTCAACCCCTTTGAGCCAAAGAAGTTGGAGTTTTTCTTTTCAAAAATTAAAACCCTTAATCATAACCTTGGGCATGGTAGTTCTCTCAGTTGATCCAGGTACACAATGAATGACATCAAAGGAGTCCTTCCAACACAAAAGACAGTGATGGTTCCCTATAATCGTCAGGACAGGCAGTCATTATCTCTCAAAATAAAAGCCCACTAAGTCAAAACTTATGAAGGAGACTTACAAAAAACGGGGGCATCCCGTTGACGGTAATTACAAAAGAAACAGTTCAGGCTAAAAGACAGGGATAACAAAATAAAAAAGAAAGAGGTCCTACAGACTCTCAACAAAAAAGAAATGACTGCCTATTCAAAATAAACTATCAGTATCTGAACCATCACCGGAATGTCAGAGCAAAGACTCAAACAAGGTCTAACGCACGATTAGCTGAGTTTAGGATCGAAGAACATCACGAAGAACGGGTGGGTACAAATAAAATTTGAGCCTTTATCCTTTGTTTCTTAAACCATGAACCAGGCTACGTTATAACCCTTAAAAGTCCTAGCTGAAGTACGGGTTAGTTCGAAAGCATACTGTTACAAAAGGTATCCTGACTCCTGTAGGGCTCGCCGTAAAATCTTGAGTTGACATCACATTTTACAAAAATTGCTTGTTTTACTGAAAATGCATTTTCAAAGAACTTCAAAACAGACATAAGATTTGCATTCTTAAAATAACATTGTTTGCATATGACTATTTGTTCAAACAGCAGAGAAATTCGCACGACGAATATCTAGTGAACAAAAACCTTCTCAACAAAGGGGGTCACCTCAAGTGGAAGAAACACCTCCAACCAAGGGGCAGACATGATCAGTTTCCATCATCTGGGGCAGTCAAGTCAAGATTCAAGGAATCTCTCAAAATGCCAAATAGCCAGGGGCAAATCTCCGCCTGAGTCACTTGGGACATTGGATGTGAATTCCAACACTGAATCTGGCATGATCAGACATCTTCTGGTAGTACGGCAACACAATACTACTGACAGTGACACCTCTCTACATCTTGAGAGCATGGACATAGTCAAAAAAATACGACGCATAATCAAAGACCCGCTAGGTCGACTGGCCTAGGAAAAAATAAGGGCTTCCCGGCGAACCAAAAGGGTTCGGGCAAAAATAAGGGATGAAAATGAAAAATAAATTGTACACCCGGCAAGTCGAAAACCTGAAAAGGCGGGTTAGGCAAAAAAGGGTATCCCGATGGACTGAAAACCCGAAAGGGCGGTCCAGGCAAAAATTAGGGATCAAAAGCGTACGACTATGTCCCGTCATCCCGTCACTTATCTACTAGAAGAAGATTTGTCAATCGGCAGTTATCAAGCTCCTCAATGGCCTTTTTCTCCTGCAGAAAATGGGGCAATAAGAATTGTCTGAACTGTACAAGCTGCTCTGTTCACCAGGTACCAAGGTATATATTCAGCTGAAGAATATGACCAAGATACCTTCACTCCCCGCAGGGTAAGGCAAGATTCAGCAATACTCTCCCCAAGCAGAGTTGGTCTCCCATCAGCCCTAAAAAGACACAGTATCCCCAACAAGTCTTAATATTCCTCAGTGGAGTATACAGATATTCCTCAGCAAGCATCCCCGACAGTCTTAATATTCCTCGATAGAAATATAAGATTGTTCCCCGGCGGAATACAAGATACCCCCAGTGGAGCCATTTCCTCAAAAGTTTCCCCATGAGAGTTGAATCATCTCCCCAGTAGGTTCTGGAAGCTTGTCCCCTGCAGAGTATAAAAATCTCTCCCCAGCCACATTCAGAAGGTTATCCCCCACCAGAGTCTAACTGGGTTATCCTCAGCAAGTTGCAACGGAAAGATCATCCCCAACGAAGTTCTTTCTATTCCCCAGTGGAGTTCATCATCAAAATCCCCAACCGAGCTTATCAACGGAATCCCCAGCGGAGTTATCGTTAAAATCTCAGCAAAGCATCTCTTCCCACAGAGTAATTCCCCGCAGAGTAATCTCTTCACCAGGTTTATCCCCCAACAGAGTCATCTTCTCCTACAGGTTTATTCCTGCAATCATCTTCGTTCATCTTCCCAGCGGAAACGAAGAATTCAACCAGACTCTTCAACATCAGCCCGGGATTTAACAAACTCCCGGCGTTCGCCAAGGATTTATTTTGACAGATGAAAATACATTCATAAGCATATCACATTTCACATCTCCTATTTACATACATGATAAAGTGCATACGACACGATCTCACTCATTCTTGAGAACATCATGACATCATGCATTTCATACATCATGACATTGCATACAATTAACTCTTTATATTTTCAGGAAAGATCGATCAACAGATAAAAGTCATTACCTTTTGGAGTAGTAGTCGTCAAAGATTCCTTCATCATCCGGCTGAGGTAGTAATCGCCCAAGATTCCTTCACCATTCCTGCTGAGGTAGTAATCGTCCCAGATTCCTTCATCATCCTGCTGAGGTAGTAATCGTCCCAGATTCCTTCATCATCCTGCTGAGGTAGTAATCGTCCCAGATTCCTTCATCATCCTGCTGAGGTAGTAATCGTCCCCGATTCCTTCACCATTCCTGCTGAGGTAGTAATCATCCCAGATTCCTTCACCATTCCTGCTGAGGTAGTAATCGTCCAAGATTCCTTCACCATTCCTGCTGAGGTAGTAATCGTCCCAGATTCCTTCATCGTCCTGCTGAGGTAGTAATCGTCCCAGATTCCTTCATCATCCTACTGAGGTAGTAATCATCCCAGATTCCTTCATCATCCTGTTGAGGTAGTAATCGTCCCAGATTCCTTCATCATCCTGCTGAGGTAGTAATCGTCCCCGATTCCTTCACCATTCCTGCTGAGGTAGTAATCGTCCCAGATTCCTTCACCATTCCTACTGAGGTAGTAATCGTCCAAGATTCCTTCACCATTCCTGCTGAGGTAGTAATCGTCCCATATTCCTTCATCGTCCTGCTGAGGTAGTAATCGTCCCAGATTCCTTCATCATCCTGCTGAGTTAGTAATCATCCCAGATTCCTTCATCATCCTGCTGAGGTAGTAATCGTCCCAGATTCCTTCATCATCCTGCTGAGGTAGTAATCGTCCCAGATTCCTTCATCATCCTGCTGAGGTAGTAATCGTCCCAGATTCCTTCATCATCCTGCTGAGGTAGTAATCGTCCCAGATTCCTTCATCATCCTGCTGAGGTAGTAATCGTCCCAGATTCCTTCATCATCCTGCTGAGGTAGTAATCGTCCCAGATTCCTTTATCATCCTGCTGAGGTAGTAATCGTCCCAGATTCCTTCATCATCCTGCTGAGGTAGTAATCGTCCCAGATTCCTTCATCATCCTGCTGAGGTAGTAATCGTCCCAGATTCCTTCATCATCCCGCTGAGGTAGTAATCGTCCCAGATTTCCTTTGTCATCCTGCTGAGGTAGTAATCGTCCCAGATTTCCTTCGTCATCTATTTGGAGTAGCAATCGTCTCAGATTCCTTCATCACATCATTATAAAAAAAAACCTCCTCTGGTCCAGTTAAATCGATTCCTAAAGATTTTTCTGAAGCCAATCAATGGAGACAAGACCAGTTAAATCGATTCCTAAAGATTTTTCTGGTGAACACCCCGTCAACAAAGACAAAGCTATCCATTATATTTCCATATGGCATCTGTAAGCCCATCCCCGACAAGATTCTGTCACATTTTTAGGTGGCATCTATAAGCCCATCCTCTTATCCATCATCTCTCCAAATGGCATCTGTAAGCCCATTCCCGACATCACATTGCTGATACTCCACTATGCGAGTGCAAATTTCTGGGCACTTTAGTGTTCAATCATCTTCCACCTTCGGATCACGAAAGGCCCGAAAGCCAATCTACATCCTCAGGTCTAAGAAGATTGAACAGGGGCAACTGTTGTTCCCCAAAATTTTCCCTCCCATATTCCTTAAGATTGGTCAAGAATGATCTTCAAATTGGTCAAGATTTGCTCAAGGGGTAGACAGTCAAACCACCTCCTAACCCAGCTGAAATTAGGGTTTTGGTTCTTTCAAGGAATTTGATGTTTTCAATGGTTCAATCAAGTCTCATAGGTCTATATACATTCTCAAGCACCTACATGCCAGGTTTCAAGACTCACAGTGCCAGTTTGCACAATCAAAAGCCCTATTTGATCCACAGTCAACTGCAGGGGTAAAATGGTCATTTTGCAGTCAAAAGCCAGAATTTTTGGTCAACATCTTATTTTGAATCCACAATCATCATTTTATCAAGGCTTGATCATGATTCCACAAGGATGGCTCAAAAATCATCAAGATGCAAAAAGTTACTATTTTTGGACAGCAGAAAAGTCAACTGTATCTTGACCAGGGCATAACTTTTTCATGGTTCATCAGAAAAATTCCATCCAATGCTCACTTTGAAATGGATGATATTTCCTACAATCCATCTTCATATTCCAAGTCCAAGAAATGCTCTCACAAAAAGTTATCAATTTCTACATTATAGGTCAAATTCAAAAGTCAACAAAAGTGCACTTTAAGTCAAAGGACATAACTTGAGATTGGTACATCCAAATGACATGGGACCAAAGGCATTTGTTATAGGACTTCAAGACCTTTCCAAAATGTCCAAGAACATGTTCATATGATCAAAATTGAGCAAGATATGCATTGGAGAAGTTGGGAAATTTTTGTGAATTTGCAAAAGTCAACTTTGCTCAAAACACCTTATTCTTGCTAATGGGCCTCAAATTTCTTCTTGAAACTTCATTCATGGCCTATGCACGACCCATCAAGCTTAATTGAATTATTTTCTTATTTTCTATTAATTAATTGGATTTTTAATCAATATTAATTCATTTAATTCATTTAAATTGTAGGAAAATATAAAGATATGGTTTTTCAATCTTTTTGTGAAGCAAGAATGACCTAAAAAGGCTGGAAAATTCGTGCACAAAGTCAAAGATACAAAACATCCAAATTTGGCTACTTTTTCCAATCATGAAGATTCAAAAATATATGATTTCCAATCAAATATTCAAATCATCATTCCATGGATTTTTGCTCAAAGATTTGACCTAATTTCAGTCTCCTATATATACATAAGCCAACCCTAATCATGCACACGTGAAATTTCTGCAGAAAAAGCCATAACCAATTCAAGAAAATTCAAAGAAAAGTCAAAACTGATTCTTGTGTTCTAAGCCAATTCACGCCCTTATATTGATTCAAACACATTGCTGGAAGGGTCAGGAGTGATTTACAATCAAAACCAAGCATTGAAGCTCAAAGAATCATCAAGAACAGAGTCACGGTTTTCATTTTATTTTCAGAATCGTGCAGTTCAATTCATGCATATTTAACGTGCTTTTGTGTTTGTTTTGCATTGCTAGAACTCATATGAAGCTGATGGTATAACTGAATTGGATTAAAACGCACAGAATCAAAAGTTGCCATGATTGAATTTTAGGGTTCATAAGCTTTCAAATTAGGGCTTTACAATCCAGGAACATTTAGGGTTCATAAGGCATATGGTTGGAATCGTCAAGACCAAACGAACACACAGGGACCATCGCGAAATATTTATATTTACCATAGCTCTATTCACTATTTTTGGTCACTGTAGTTTGTGGGGGTTAAAAACCCCCGCTATCTAACGTTATATTTGCAGGTACAAGGAAGAAGACAAGGACGTGTAAGCGTATGGTTGGATAATTCAAATAAGCGCGCGTTTTATTGGTTTTACAGCTTAGCGTTTTGTTTCTTAATATAATAATTGTTTATTATTCTAATGATGAATGAAGCGTGATGGTGGAGTGGTTAAGGCATTAGTTTGGCAGCATTGGGACCTGGGTTCGAATCCCAGGTCCCCCAAAACAATTATTTGTTCTTTTTCTTCAGATGTTCGCGTGCAGGTGTCAAGAAAGGGTCCATAATGCACCTCTAACATCCAAGCGCCATGTGGCTTCAAGCAGCAATCCAGTGGTCAGAGGTGAATGATCACCATACTCCCAGTTAAACAGCGCCCTGGGCAATCAAAGAAAGTCAAACAGGCTTACAACTTGATGGGCTTGAAATTTCCAATAACACCTCCTAATGGGCCAGCACCCCCTCTGGTTTATTATTTTTCTTTTATGTTTTTCCATCTAACCTTTTTATTAATTATTATTATTATTATTTAATTAACATAAATTAATTATTTTCATAATAAAATCAGAAAACTAAAATATTATTATTATTATTAATTTCACCTTTGATTTATTATTTTTGTAAATAAATGTAATTAATTAATTTAGTTGTTTTAATTAGGTTAACTTTAATTATTTTTATAACAAATAAAATAAATTAGGATTAGGGTTTTGACAATTTTAATCATCTTTTTATGTTATTTTTATTTTCATTAAAAACATAAAAAACCTAAAAATACTTTTTCTTTTAATTAATTAATTAGTTTTAGGTTTAATATTAATTTAATTCAAAATAACCAAAATCTCATTCTTTCTCAAAAAAGGGTCAAAACCCTAAGGACTTCTCCAATTCAATTCTCGCGCGCATATTCTTTTTGATTATTATTTTGATCATATTTATGTAATTGCTCCGAGGATGCAATAGCGTTAATTAGGACTTTTTATCGCTTTCTTTAATTTTCTCGCATTTACTTTTCAAGGGTTGCTTTTGGCGATGTAAATACCCGACGCCTTGTAATAGCGTAGATTTACTTTCCGCAATTTACTTTCCGCAACTATTAACTGTTATGCATGACAAGACTTGTTCTCAAAATAAAATCAAAATGTAGCTCACCATAATATGTGCAAAGATAAATATAAACTGAAACCTGACACACTCGCACATGCCACTCCTAGGGTACGCCTCACTTGGTTGCCTCGACGTGGTCATTGAGTATAGGGTGTTTTAGAGGTCGCCCTCCTGTCTAAAGATCCAAGTTGCCTCGAAACGGTTGCCTCGGATAAAAAAGGATCTAGGACATTAGGGTTACCGCTAAGGCGTGATATTATTGCTTTGGTGACCACACATGTCCCATTAATCGAATTGACCCGAAACAATCCAACGACGGTGCTACCTACTTCTCAATAGTGGGATAGTACTGTCTAAAGGACATTTACACAGCTTAATTTCTTTTGAGTAGGTAGAGGTTCTCAGGTACTTGCTCTTTCAAAACAAAAACAACTTTTTGCACTTACACTTTTCAAACAAAAGTTTTCAAACAAACACTTCATACAATCTTGAGGACTGATACAAGAGTCAAAACGAAGTTTTCAAACAAACTCTTTTCAAAACCCACAAACACAAGAAAAGCAAAACATTTTTGAAAACATAGTGAGCAAGTACCTAAGAGCCTGTGGATAACCACGGATAGAAAGGGTGCTAACACCTTCCCTTTCTATAATCTACCCCCCGAACCGAGAAACATCTCGAAAAGGAATTTTGCTGTGCTTTTGTCCTGTCCTTGTTGGAGAAAATAAAAGATGGTGGCGACTCTTGCTTACTGCGACATTTCGCGAACCAGCATTTCAAAAACAGTCAGTTCTATTTCCACCGATCACAGGTGGCTATATATCCGTTAATATAAGCAAAACAATAAATATGTAAGGTAAAACGTGCCCTGAAGACTTCATCTTCAACCTCCAGCCAGACCAATTGTAACTTGCTCATTTCTCATCAAAAATGAAAATTGTAAACATGAAACTTGTAGCAAATTTTCTCACGATTCCAGAAATGTAAAGTATTAAAACTATAGATAAAAGATAAGCATGAATTTTAATGACCCTAATCTGAACCCTAAAAATTTCAGTTTCAAAATTCTCTAAGCTCAGGCAAAATTAATGGAAACTAAGGACATGGTTAGCTTCAGGGCAATGATATCTACATGTTTTGTTCACAGATAAACTATTGATGATGCCTGTATGAGGAGTTCCAAGTTGAGAAAACTTACCTCAAAACAGGAAATCGTGTTTTGAGTTTGAGCTGGTTTCAAGTGATGGTGATGATTAGGTTAGCTTCCTTGAGGTCCTAGAAAGTTAATGCAATGGTTTGCTTGAGTTGAGAGTGGCTGAAATGACTTGGAGAAGTCAATGTGCAATGCTCTGTTTTTGGTTATGGAGGATATGATAAATGGTGTTACAGTAATGAAACAGGGACATGGATAGGTTACACTTGATGTAAGGAAGCCTTAGAAACTAAAAGGCCAAGAGACGCACGAGGGAAATGTGAGTTTGATGTTCAAGATCAGAAATTGTGCAACAATGGAGTTTTTGGGCAATTTCTGATTTAAGAGAGTTTTGGTGTATTTAAGTGTGCTTAAGCTCGTCCTTTAGCTCACAAATAGTGACTCTATTTATAAGCAACAAGTTTGGAGTGCTCTAGTTGATTAGAATTCAAATTTACATGTTTAAGTTAAACATGTGATTTTTTGACAAAACAAGTTTCCATGCCTTGTACTTGCTAAGATAGAGCGGTTATACTTTAAACAAGCTTGCTTCTGACTTTGTGGATGGAGTGTGATCAGAGGGAACAAGTTAGAAGCTCAAGAATGAACTTTATGCAAAAAGCTTGCTTTACAAGAATGGCAATGTTAACTTTGTGCCATTAATGGAAATGCAACTTGGATAATAGCTCAATTTCTTGGATCAAAGCCCTAACAGTTGTGTAAACATTTAATTATGGAGTGAAAAACAAGTTTGAGGCCTGCAAAGCAAATATTATGCAGCCTAGCATGGATTTGGTTCATGTGTTCATAAAAAATGACTTGTAATTCAAGTGACAAAACCCTAACTTTATCTCTTCAATTCTCCCTACTCAATAATGATCTCAAGGAGTTCTTGGACATTTTAGAAAGATTGCAATGTGCTCTACAATTCATCTTTGAATTGATTTTGAATATTCCCCTTGGAACTATATGAAAAAGTGCAATGAAGTTAGGTCAAAATCCTGGCCAAATTAGGGCAAAATTTCACTAAGTGTTTAGTTTTATGACCACATTTTCATAAAATTATAACTTAAGATCCAAGCATTTTTGGAAAGAGTTGTCTAAAGAAAAATTGTAGATTTCATGGAGATCTACAACTTTCATGCTGGGAGTTTCTCTTGAATCATCTTGCATCATGCTGAAAATTTGGCTCAAAGTTATGGAAAAATATGAAATTTCCAACACTTAGAAAAATTTCCAAGTTTAGAAATTTTAACTTTTCAAAATGAAATCTTGACTTTTTTATTTCATGATGAATAATTTTCATATTTTGACATGTTTTGATGAATTGTGATCTTTGGCACTTGAATTTGACCAAAAAGTCAAAGTTTGACTTTTCAGTATACAGTTGACTTTTGATCAGTTGACTGCAAAATTCATTTGTCAATCCAATGGACTTGCAATGTTCTGAACCATATCATTAGGTGAAAATGATGCAATTGGACTCTTGAGATCATGTCTTAAACCAATTGACCATTTTCTAGGTCAAAAATCAGAAATTGCCCTTTCCCAGTCAAAACCCTAATTTTGACCATTTTGCCCTTTTGGGGATTTGATCAAATTTATTGAGGAGTTGTGGTACAAACTTGATCAAATGAGACATATGAGTTTAAAATGTTGACGTGGATAAAAAATTATGAAGTTTGACTGTAAATTGGCCATAGTTGACTTTTTTCCCCAATACAGTTGATTTTTAGGTCAACTGCTCAATTGACTGAGCAAAAATGTGATCCAAGGCTTGAAACTTAACATGAGTGATCTTGAAGGTCCATAATGATCCATGAAAGTCATATTAGGAATTTAAAGTTCAAATGTCCTTGTGCAAACTCAAACCCTAATTTTGGTCATCAGTGCATAAGGAGGTGTCTTGAGCTGATCAAACCCTAGTGTAGTCTTGAGCCCAAGCAGATCTTGTGAGAAAAATTATTGATAAGTGAGAGGGAAAATTTTAGGGTAGAACAGCTGCCCCTATTCAATCTTCTTAAACCTGAAGAGTTAGATTGGAGAGCTTTTCCATTTGTTACTCGAAGATGGAAGATGATTGGACACTAGAGTGCCCAGAAATTTGCACTCGGTGATGTGATGGTAGAGGGAATGGGATTAAAGATGCCATTTGGGGAGATGATAGAAATTTATTGGAGATGGGATTGTATATGCCATCTAGAAATGATTGTTGAATCGTAAGCTGAAACTGAATGAGTATTAGAATGGCATCCGCGTCTGGAGCGTATCTGACCTGTATTTGAGAGTTGAATGAGTTTCAGGATGGCATCCGTGTATGGAGCGTATCTGAACTGTATCTGAAAGCTGAATCTGAATGAGTATCAGAATGGAATTCTTGTCTGGAGCGTATCTGAACTGTATCTAAAAGATGCACTGTATCTGAGAAGTTGAAATTAAATGAGTATCAGGATGGCATCCGTGTCTAGAGCGTATCTGAACTGTATCTGAGAAGTTGAATTTGAATGAGTATCAGATTGGCATCTGTGTTTGGAGCGTATTTGTACTATATCTGAAAGAGGCTCTGAATGAGTTATCATAATAGCATCCATGTCTGGAGCGTATCTGTACTGTATTTGAAAGAGGCTCTGGATAAGTATTAGAATGGCATACGTGTCTGGAACGTATCTAAATTGTATCTGTAAACTTTGAACATTGTTAATGGTAGTTGTTAACTTTATCCTAAAAAGGGTAAAATGTAAGCTAAAGTGCAAAGTCATGTTGTATGAAATGCATGGCATGATGCATTTGGGTAATCAATGTTTATGATATATGGATGCGATGTATGCGTATGTGAGCTAATCTGCTACACTGCGTTTGGATTGGGAAAAATAAATCCCTGACTGCTACTGAGGATATGGGGGTGTAAGTCTTCATGTTGTGTAGTTGAAGTGTTTACGAATTTCCTCTTAGAGAAATAAACATTGTTGTAAGGGGAATGTCGTGTACTGCCTGTAAAATCCTTTTGGGGAATCTTGAAAAATTGAACGACTTTTACTAGGGATTGATAATTTGAAGCTTTGTTTTGCTGGGGATTAAACTGTATACTGTGGGGAATTTTATGGAGATAAACTTAGAGAGATTTCCCTATCTCTTAAAGCCATCAGCGATTGTCTTTTGTTTTGTTTATTTGTAAACAGTAATTATGCTCAAATGCGTATGTTCAACAATGAATCATTGGACGTTTTTGCAAACAAAACACAAGCGTAAAGAAAAACAGATAATTTTTGCACTTTCAAAGGGATATCTTTGTATTGACTTTGAGTAAGTATTTTTTTACAATGAGACAAACATTCTAGTAAGAGAATGCCATCGTAAAAAATGAAAATTTTGATATAAAGAAAAGATAGCTATGTGCAACAATCCTATGGGGTTCCCATTCTGCTATAGCCTTCGTGTCTCTGAGCATCTTGTCTATTTGTTGCCTTGTCTGAAGATGATTGGATTGATTAGAACCTCTGAGTTTTTCGGTTGAAGCCAAAGGTTGTCCGTAAAGTGATCCAACGGGACATAGTCATACGCTTTAATTCCCAAACTTTTGCCTAGACCTCCCTTTAGGGTTTTCAGTCCACCGGGAAACCCTTTTTTTCCCAAGTCGCCCTTTCAGGTTTTCAACTTGCCGGGTGTACAATTTTTTTTGTTTTATCCCTAATTTTTTCCCAAACTTTTTTGGTTCGCAGGGATGCCTTTGTTTTGCCTAGGTGTGTCAACCTAGCGGGTCTCTTATGTGTAGTATCTTTTGACTATGTCTGCATTTGCAGGGTACGGCAGGTCGTCACCATCCATGGTGGTCAAGATCATTGCGCCTCCAGAGAACATGTTTTTGATTACAAATGGTCCTTCGTATGTAGGAGTCCATTTTCCCCTAGGATCACCTTGCGGTAGTATAATACGTTTGATCACCAGATCTCCAACTTGATACACTTGGCGTCTGACCTTTTTGTTGAAAGCCTTGATCATCCGTTTTTGATACATTTGAACATGGAAAACAGCAGTAAGCCTTTTCTCATCAATCAAATTTAGTTGATCAAGTCGGGTCTGGATCCAATCTTCTTCATTCAGCCATGCATCCTTCATAATTCTTATAGAGGGGATCTGGACCTTAATAGGCAAGACAGCCTCCATGCCGTATACCAGAGAGTAGGGTGTTGCCCCGGTTGATGTGCGAGATGTGGTACGATATCCATGGAGAGCAAATGGTAGCATCTCATGCCAGTCTTTGTACGTGACTGTCATTTTCTGTATGATCTTTTTACTGTTCTTATTCGCGGCTTCGACAATACCATTCATCTTTGGCCGGTAAGGGGAATAATTGTGATGCTGGATCTTGAATTGCTCGCACAGGGCGGTCATCATAGTATTGTTCAGGTTCGTACCATTTTCTGTAATGATCCTCTCCGGGATACCGTACCGATAAATGACATTCTGCTTGATGAACCGGACGATAACATTCTTGGTAACGGAAGCGAAAGAAGTTGCCTCCACCCACTTTGTAAAATAGTCAATGGCCACTAAGATGAAGCGGTGTCCATTGGAGGCTGTTGGCTTGATTTCCCCAATCATATCAATCCCCCACATAGCAAAGGGCCAAGGAGCCGTCAATACATTCATAGGAACCGGAGGTACGTGCACCTTGTCAGCATAAATCTGACACTTGTGGCAAGTTCAAGAGTGTTGATAGCAATCTGCTTCCATGGTAGACCAGTAATAGCCTGCCCGTAGGATTTTCTTGGCCATCGTATGCCCACTGGAATGGGTGCCAAAAGTGCCTTCATGTAACTAAGCCATGATCCTTTCAGCTTCAACCTTGGCTACACACCGAAGTAACACAGCGTCATGGTTGCATTTGTAAAGAATGTTGTTACTAAGGAAGAATTTAGCAGAGAATCTCCTTAATAACTTCTTATCATTGACTGAAGCTCCTTCTAGATATTCTTGAGCCTCGAGATACCTCTTGACTTCGTGAAACCAAGGTTATTCCACTACTTCTACAATAATAATCTCGTGACAGTGTGCTGGTTCATCCATTCGTTCAATGGTGATCTGGGGAGCCTCGGTATCCCATTTAAGTTTAAACATATATGACATTGTGGCTAGTGCGTCTGCTAGCTGATTTTCATCTCGCGGGAAGTGCTCGAAGGTAATCTTCTCAAAATGTGGGAGCAATGTCAAAACATGTTCTTTGTAAGGGATAAGGTTAAGGTGTTTGGTGTCCCATTCCCGTTTGATATGGCTAATAACCAAAGCTGAATCTCCGAATATATTCAAAGATTTGATTCCCAAGTCTATGGCAGCTTTGAGACCAAAGATGCACGCTTCGTATTCCGCCATGTTGTTTGTACAATTAAAGCAGAGTCTTGCAGTAAAAGGAGTACGACATTCTTCAGGAGATATGAGTACAACACCGGTACCGTTGCCGAGTGCGTTAGATGCCCCATCAAAAACCAGGGTCCATTGGGATCCTTGTTCAGGTCTGTCATATGGTCTGAATTCTTCATAGTTGTTTACCATCATGATGTCTTTATTTGGGAATTCGAACTTTGTGGACTGGTAGTCTTCCACAGCTTGGTGAGCAAGGTGATCAGCTAGTACACTATCCTTTATTGCTTTCTGGGTAGTATACTATATGTCATATTCTATTAGGATCATCTGCCATCTCGCTACTCTCCCAGAGAGTGCAGGTTTCTCGAAGATGTATTTTATTGGATCCATTTTAGATATTGTTGTACCCCAAAATTTGCCCTCCAATTTCATCAATATTTTCTCACCACAAGACCTTTGGAGCTCAAGATCCAGTTAGGGTTTACTCTGCTCAAGACTCCTCCTTGCACTATTGACCCAAATTAGGGTTTGTATTTGCACAAAGATGTTTTGACCTAAAAGGCCCAAAGTGACTTTCATGCTTCATGTTGGACTCACAAGTTTATCCATACCAAGTTTCAAGCCTTGATTCCAATCTTTGCCCAGTCATTTGGACAGTTGACCTAGAAATCAGCTGTATTGGGGAAAAAGTCAACTGTGGTCAATTGACAGTCAAACCTCGTGATTTTTGACCCACATCAACATTATGAACTCATATGAACCATTTGATCAAGTTTGGATCACAATTCCACAAGAAATTTGATCAGATCACCAAAAGGGCAAAATGGTCATTTTTAGGGTTTTGACTGCACAAAGACAATTTTTGACTGTTTGACCTAGCCAATGGCAAACCAAGCTCACATATGGACTCAAGGACTCAATGGAATTGTCTTGACATGTTCAACAAATTCAAAAGATCCCAAATGCACAAGATTGACAGATGAATTTTCCAGTCAACTGAGCCAAAATTGACTGTATACTGAAAAGTCAAACTTTGACTTTTTGGTCAAAATCAAGTGTCAAGATTCATTTTTCATCAAAACATGTCAAATTATGAAACTTGTTCATCAAGAAATCAAAAATCACAAATTAGGGTTTGAAATGAAGAAATTTCATAACTTAGAATTTTTCTAAGTTATGAAAATTCCTAATTTTTTCCTAACTTTGTCCCATTTGTTCATCAAGATATATTTGGATTCAAGCAAAACTCAAAACATGAAAGTTATATTCCATTGCAAAATCTACAACTTTTATTCACAAAGTTTCCTCAAAAGAAGCTTGTATATCAAGTTATGATTTTTGGAATAGGGGTGCAAAACATTCTTAACTTAGAAATTTTTTGACCTATTTTAGGCAGGATTTTTGCCTAACTTCATGACCACTTTTCACATGCTTCCACTTGTAATCTCAACTTGCATTACAAATATGGATTGTAGTACACATTCCAAGCTTTCCAAAATGTCCAAGAACTTCTCAAACACCCTTGTGGTTAGGGAGAATCGAATTTGTCAATATGGGCAAAAGTCACTTTGTTCATGAGCCATTTTCATGTTCATACATTATGCATTTTTGAAATCAGTTTGCACAAGCTAGTTACAGGCCTCTAATCTCATTTACACTCAATAATTAAATGCCAATCCATTGTGTTCTAGCATTATTTTGTGCATTTGGACATTACATGAAGAATTAAGCCATAAATGGAAAAAGCAAGTTATCCATTCTTGTAAAGAGGTGCTTTATGTCAAAAGCAAATCCAAGAAGTACAATGCAAATCTCTGAGGCACAAGTTATTGAACTAATCTCACTGATCAAGACTAACTTTGCAGCATGTTTAGGGGGCCTGCATAAGCTTGTAACTCAACTTGGCATTTTTGACTTAAGATAGAAGCAACTTTGCAAACACAACAACATCTCTCATTCCTGCAAGCAAGAACAAAAACAAACTTTCTCCACACTTTCCATACTCCCTAACAGACCTAAAACACGACCAAAGAACCCTTGATCCCACCTCATACAAAAAATCACCATCTTGCTGCACAAAACAGGGCATTCTGCACTTTGACTTGGCCAGCTCATTTCCATCGTGCATTTTCATCCAAACCACTTCATACACACTCCCTACCACCCATACAAACTATCCCAAGCATTGGATACAAACTGTAACACCTCTAACCAGTTTTGCCATTTTCACATTTCTCTCTTGTAGGTTGACTTCTGTAGCTTGATACAGCAAGATTCAAAGCACACCAAGCATTGGAGAAGCATCCCTGAACTTCAAGCAAGCTATACAAGTCCTCACATTGCATTGAAAGTACCTCCATTGTCATACACGAATCAAGCTGAACAGGTAAGTTTTTGAACTTCTATCTCTCTATCCAGGCATAGTTAGGTTTAAGTTTGTGAAGAAAACATGTTCTAATCATAGCCCTGAAGCCATCCATATAGTTACTTTTCATTTATATTGTGTGTGCTAAGAGTATTTTGAATCTGAACATCTGACAAAAACTAGGTCAGGAATTGGGGGAGAAGAAATTCTCTCATTTCTGAGAGTTAGATTAACTTTTTTATATGTTTAGAATCGTGACTTCAAGCTCTACAAGTTTCATGTTTTAAGATTTGTCAAAGGATCAAAGAATCAGGAGTTAGGGAGATGAACAAGAAGGCGCGCGTTTTTGTTTGAATCTGGCCAGAGGTTGAAGACAAAGTTCTTCTGGGCTGGGCCTGTTTCATTTTTCTATTTGCACCACTTTTCCACACTTGCACCCCCTTGGCCCATTGTGTTTATTTTTATCATTTTTTGACTTTTTCTCTTTGTTTCTGACTTATTATTTTTTGCCAAAAAATAAAAAATATTAAAAACATTTTTTCAACCATTTTTGCATTTTATTTGGATTTTTGTTTGTTTTATTTGAATTTATACATATAAATAACATATATATCCTTTTATTTAAAATACTAAAAAATACAAAATACATTTTATTTTCTGAGTTTATTTTATTTTATCTTTTGAACACATTTTTCTAAAAAATATACTTTTTTTGTAAATATTAAATATTTTATTTTTGTACATATTTAATATATTTAGTAAATAATATAAATACTTATATAATTACTAGAATATTTAGGATAAAATACAAAAAAATAATACATTTTTATTTTTATTAATATTTAACCTCAAAAATACTATTTTTTACAACTTACTTTCTTTTTATTTATTTTTTATATATAATTAATAAATATTGTATATATTAAGTAATAAATACCTTTTATTTGCAAAATTAGGGTTTTGCCCTAAACATGAAAAATATCCAAAAATTATCTTTTTTATTTTTGTTTATTTGTCACATGAAAAACCCTTTTACATACATATAAAAATCATTTTTTGCATCTTGCATATTTTATTTTATTTTATTTTATTATTGTATATTAAATAATTTGTATATTCAATTTGGATGTAATAGTTTAGATTTAATTTTTCTTGCTAAATATCCCCCATTTGAACATTTGTACCCCCCATCCCATAATTGTGTTGTAATAATTTAGGACTTTAAATTTCGCATTTTAAAGCTTTCTAATTATACCATGATAGACTTAGGGTTTTGTATGCAAAAATCAACCAACAATAGTTTGACCTAATTCAAAGATAACAAAGCATGAAAATGGACAACACCAATCACACTTGCACCCCTAGGGTTACTCCACTTGTTGCCTTCAATAATGGGCCATGTTACATGTTAAGTGTCCTTGGCAAAACAAAACAATTCAAATGATCATAGTCCCTCGATGACGCTTTCAAAAGTTGCCTAAAAATGATCAAGTCCCTTAAAGGAAAAATTGCCCAAAGACACTTGGCACCATTGCTATCATGGTCTAAACGATGACCCGCGCACGTCCCGTTAACTTCCTAACACAAGATTGTCCACCAAATACAATGGTGGAACAAAATTGTTAAAAGGGTTAAAACATAGGAAAAGCCTTTGAGTAAATTTAGGGGTAGACAAACTCTTAGTTCCTTGAATCAAAACAAAACCTTGCCTACTTTTCAAAAACACACAACACAACACACTTTCAAAACAACTTTCAAAAACATTGAAAACTTTTCAAAAGATAAGTACACCTTTGTATACATTCACACATGAATCATTACAAAGGTTGCCACCACATTGGCCTCTTTTCAAAACATTTTCAAACCCACACACAAAGCACCATTTCAAACAATTGAAAACACAAGGCAAGTGATCTAAGCAAGTAACTAAGAGCCCATGGATAACCATGGATAGAAAGGGTGCTAATACCTTCCCTTTCTATAATCTACTCCCCGAACCCAAGAAAACATCTCAAAGGTTTTTGCTGTGCTTTTTAACCTTTCCTTTGGATAAAATAAAAAGTCGGTGGCGACTCTTGCTCAACCGAAACATTTGCGAAAACAAACGCAAAACCCAAGTCAGTTCTCCCACCGTATCACAGAACTGGCGACTCTGCTGGGGAGTTTTTTTTTAAGTGGAGTAACCTTAGGGCTTAGATCACCCTCTTGCATGACTAATTGTTTGCTTTGATTGCTTTATATCTTGGCTCTCTTGTTTGGGTTTGAAATCCTACACCCGGATTTGGGGAAACATTCATAGATAGCAATACGTTGTGGAAACTGTGCGGGGTATACCGACACAGTTGAAGCAATAGCTATATTAGTGCGACATATTTGTGAGTACCGGTAACCCTTGAGTTCAATCAAGGAGAGTACGGGGCCGCTGAGTGATGTCACTAAGCACTAATGACCTAGAACCTTACTTGACCATCTTGGCCTTTTATTAGGGGTAGTGAGATGACCGGCTTTGGTGCAGTCCGAAGTTGGTAGATACTCGATACTACACTCATTGAGAGTTGTTTTCTTGGAATATTTTGGTCGCTAGTTAAGTGGCTAAACCAAAACAATGAACATGGAAAACAATCCAATGATATTGAGCTCCTTAGAACCCGGTTACTATTTATAGGACAGGTTTTTAAGCCAACTACACTCATGAGGGTACTTACCTATGAGACCCCATGCAAGCCTGAAACTAGGGTTTTGTGTGAATTTCTTGTACATATGTTTGTGCATACATCATGAGCATCATAAAGCATCATATGCATCCACTAACCATTTCAAGGGTTTAGATCTTCATCTTTGTTCTTGTTTTGTAGGTCATGGAAATTCTTCGCAGGAAAACCATCCAAGTCAACCTTGTGAGAATCCCTCCTCAACTCAAGGAGCTCACATCCAGAATTCCGGAAATCTCTCCCTTCACTGAAAGACATGGTAGACTGCTCAGCCTAGTCAGCACTAGCATTGAAGAGGACATGGTAAAGGTGTTGTTCCAGTTCTTTGACCCCCTTCACCACTGTTTCACTTTCCCCGACTACCAATTGGTGCCCACTTTGGAGGAATTTTCTCAACTCCTGAGAATTCCTATCCTTAATCAACTACCCTACAACGGTACGGAAAAGGAACCAAAGCCTGAAGATGTTGCTCAAGCACTACACTTGCAACCATCTGACATCAAGGGGAATTGGGAAACTAGAAGCGGTGTCAAAGGCTTCTTGTCAAAATTCTTGTTTGAGAAGGCACAAGAGTGTTGGAATTCATTGGACCTACAAGCCTTTGAAGAAATTGTAGCACTCCTCATTTATGGGTTGGTCCTGTTCCCAAATCCTGACCAGCTTGTAGATGTCAACACCGTCAAAATCTTCTTATCCAGGAATCCAATACCAACATTGCTTGGGGACATTCTTCACTCATTTTACACACGAACAATGAGAAAGAGGGGTGTTCTCATGTGTTGTACTCCTCTCCTTGCAAGGTGGTTTATTCCGCACCTTCCACAATCTGTTTTGAAGAATGACCAAGGCTTAAGGTGGTCAGAACGATTGATGACCCTCACTCACTCTGATGTACATTGGTGCTCTCGGTCCAGAGAAAATGTCATCACCGTCGATCGTTGTGGAGAGTTCCCTAATGTTCCACTACTTGGCATTAGAGGAGGTATTACCTACAACCCTTGTCTAGCTTTGAGACAATTTGGATATGCACGGAGGGATGGCCCTCACGACATGTTGATTCCTGACCTAGTTTTTGACTTCGACAACGATGAGCAAGGACTTTGCCAAAGATTCATCAGAGCTTGGAGGATGCCTAACAAGGTAGACAGCAAGACACTGGGGCACAAGAACTCCATCCTTCTTGAGCCTTATCTCAAGTGGGTACGAACCCGAGCCCAGAGTCTAATGATGCCTTATCCTCATGTTCTCCCTGTGATTAAAGAGCCCGTTAAGGAAGGAGAGGTTCCCTACACCATCCTATATCCTGACATGCCTACATCGTGGGAGGAGATGCAGAAGAGTTGGATCCAACTCAAGGAGGAACAGAATACTTTTGAAGCCAGCTTCTACGCCAGTGAGAAGAAGGTTTTGGAGCTTACCCGCCGACTCCATGAGGAAGAAACCCTCAACACCTACATCGCACCAAAGAGGATGCGCAACGTCTTTTTACCTTGAGAAGTCTTTTTGTAATATTTGGCCCATGGGGCATTTATGTACTGACAAATTTCTTCTTATTAATATGACGTGTGTTCTTTTTGTTTGCAACAATTTTGAATTTTCTAAATCCTTGAATGCATTGCATAAACAAACATATCATTCATCATGCGCATAAGCAGGTCTCCACACCAGGTTTCCTTATCTTTCTGCTGTTTATTTCAGTAAGATGGATCTCGAATAGACGGTCAAGGACTTGCAGTCTCAGAACTCACAGTTTCAACATCTCCTGATGACCTTGGCAAAGGGTCAGGAGGATCTAAAAGCCCTGCTTGGGAATAAAGAGCAAGTGAAAAAGAAGAAGAAGAGAGTCGGGGTGGCTACCCTAGAAAGAAGGTTTGAGGGTGAAGCCAGAAGAGTCCTTGAATTTCCCCCTACATCTGAAGAGGGAACCAGTAAAGGGAATGCGGCTGCGGTACCTTCCGAATCCGAAACTGAAGAAGGAGAGGTTGAAGAGGACGAAGACTACTCTGAGCAACAATACCCGCCTGCCGATGATAAGTACAAGAGCTTGGAAGACAGGATGGCAGCTATGGAGCTGCAGAGAGTTCCCGGCTTAGATTTCGAAGATTTGGGATTAGTTGCTGGAATTGTGATCCCCCCGAAGTTCAAAGTGCCAGTTTTTGCAAGATATGACGGGCTGTCCTGCCCAAAAATGCATCTCAGATCATATGTAAGGAAGATCCAACCTTACACTGCAGACAAGAACCTGTGGATCCATTTCTTTCAGGATAGCCTTTCAGGGGCTCAACTCGAATGGTTCTATCAGCTGGATGGAGCCAGTATCCGAAACTGGGAGGACTTGGCTACTGCATTTTATAAACAGTATCAGTATAATTCTGACCTTGCTCCCACGCGTACCCAACTCCAGGGTATGTCACTGGGGACGGGCGAAGGATTCAAGGAGTATGCGTAAAAGTGGAGAGACCTGGCTGGCAGGGTACAACCACCGCTGACTGACCGTGAACTTGTTGACATGTTCCTGGGGACCCTGTCCGGTCCATTCTTCAACCATCTGATTGGTAATTCTTCTGCTGGGTTTACAGATTTGATCTTGACTGGTGAGAGAATAGAAGCTGGTATCAAGTCGGGGAAGATACAGAAAGGTGCCTCCTCGAGTACTGAAAAGAAGCCCTTCAAGAAGGAAGCCAGTGCTGTTTATGGTCCCAGAAGACAAATTAAGCCGGAACGCCGCCAAGCTGTCAATGCGTTGGTAATTTCAAAGCCTGTTGTTGCTCCTTAGCAGTTTAACCAACCAAGGGGTGAGAGACCCAAAAGGCAGTACACTCGGCTCAGTATGACCCTGTCTCATATTTTACCGCAACTACTGTCAACCAATCTGGTAACTGTCAAAGAAGCTCCGAAGGTAGTGAACACAGCTTCTCCAAAATACAACCCCAACGCCCGTTGCGCTTATCACTCTGATAGCCCAGGACATACTACGGATGATTGCTGGGCTCTGAGGAACAAGGTTCAGGACCTTATTGATGCTAAAGAAATACAGTTTGAGGCGCCCGAAAGGCCCAATGTTGTGACTGCTCCCATGCCCCAGCATGGAGTGAATGATGTGGAAGAAGACCGGTATGTAGCCTCCGTGGAAGAGATTGTTACTCCGTTGTTGACCGTCAAGAGGAACCTGTTGCTAGCCGGTTTATTTCCGGGATGTAGTAAAGGTTGCCTTCTTTGTGCTGTTTCACCTGCTGGTTGTCCCTTGCTGAAATCAGGTATCCAAAGTCTGATGGATAGCAAAGAAATCTTGTTCGAAAAGATTGTTGTTCCTGTTGTCCCTGCTGAAGAAGTGTCTATTGTTACTATTTTCAACAACCCTCCTAAGGCTCCTTCAAAGAAGCCTGTCAAAATCATGTCCACTAAGAAGATTTCTCCTATCATCATCACTGTTCTGGGGCCTCTCCCTTATACATCTGACAAAGTTGTCCCTTGGCACTATGGGGCAGATGTTTATGTGCTTGGAGTTAAACAAGAGTTTGATACTAGTACCGGCGTCAGTAACATTACCGGGCCTGCCAAAGTCACTCGAAGTGGTAGGCTGTTCTCACCAGATATTGCACCTCCAGCTATTCAGAAACCTCTTGTTATCACACCTGCAAACGTGCCTGCTTCCCTTCCTGATCAAGTTCCCGTTTCTACCCCTGCTGCCGAGTCATCTGACGCTCGGGGCAAAGGGATTGCTACTGATTTGCCTGCCCTGACGGAGGCACCAAATACAACCACTGTTGAAGCTTCCCAGCAAGAGATGGAAGAGATCCTCAAGATTATCAAGAAGAGTGATTTCAACATAGTTGAGCAACTGGGGCACACCCCATCAAAGATTTCTATGCTATCACTGTTGTTATGTTCAGAGGCCCATGCCAAGGCCCTGATTTCCTTCCTGAAGACGGCCCATGTGCCACAAGAAACGTCTGCTGATCAATTTACCGATTGTGTGGCCAACTTGACTGCCGATAATGGTTTGGGCTTCTCTGACGCCGATCTGACTGCCAAAGGAAAGAACCATAACGACGCCCTGCATGTCTCCATTGAATGCAGGGGTACTAATCTTGCCCATGTGTTGGTAGACACCGGTTCTTGTTTGAACGTCTTACCTAAGAAGGCTCTAGACAGGCTGGATTGTGAGGGTTTAGAGCTCAAGCCAAGTAACATTGTTGTCCGGGCCTTTGACGGTTCGAAAAGGATGGTACATGGGGAAGTTGACATTCCAATCAGGGTTGGTTCTCAAGTCTTTGATTCTACTTTCTATGTGATGGACATCCGACCATCCTATTCTTGTTTGTTGAGTCATCCATGGATCCACAAGGCTGGAGCTGTGACCTCCACACTACATCAGAAGATGAAGTACCCAGTCAGAGGGAAGATTGTTACAGTTCAGGGGGAAGAAGAATACATGGTTAGCCACCTCAACTCGTTCCGGTACATAGAAATGGATGGGGAATTCATTGATACTCCATTCCAGCACTTTGAAGAAGTTCCTCAGACTCTGGCATCAGCTGAAACTGTGATTGAAGACCCTCCTTTAAAGATGGCTTCCTTAAAGGATGCTCGGGCTGTTATTGAGAAGGGTGAGTGTGCAAACTGGGGCCGACTTCCTGACTTCACTCTGAAGACTGACAAGTTTGGTTTGGGCTTCACTGTAGAGGCTCAAAGGGCTGTTCGTAAGGCAAGGACTGGAAGACCTCTTGTGTTCATCACCAACCCGGGAGTAAATGCTATTGAAGACGACGTGGAGGAGTCTAAATTCGACAGCTGGATCTACCCAACAACCGATGGTGGACCAAGCAACTGGACTGCCAAAGACTTCACACCTATTACTTTTGTCACTCAGTAATGAACTCTTTTGTTTTGAATTTGTAACAAACAATATGTTGAAACTTTTATGGCTCGGTGTCCTACCCGGGGCACCGTAGCTTCATTTGTGAGGGCTTTTGTGTGTCATTTTCATATATCATCAATAAAAACATTAGACGTTTGTTGCATTTCAAAATCTTGCGCTCTTTTTCTTTCTTTATTATATATTGCAAAACAGCTATATTTACACACACTCACTTATACAGGTTCCAATCCACTCTGGATCTCACTGGTAACGACTCTGCTACTGCCAGTTTTGACTTCGAAAATCCTATCAACTTAGCCGAAGACGAAGGTGAAGATGATTGCGAAGTGCCTGGTGAACTTGCAAGACTACTACTCCAGGAAGAGAGGGCCATTCAGCCACATGAAGAGCCAGTGGAAACGGTAAATCTGGGTACTGAGACAGACAGAAAGGAAGTCAAGATTGGTGCAAATCTAGAGCTCAGTGTGAAACAACGGTTGATTCAGATGCTGAATGACTATGAGGAAATCTTTGCTTGGTCTTACGAAGACATGCCTGGGTTGGATACCGACATCGTGGTTCATCACCTGCCTACCAAGGAAGACTGCCCTCCGGTAAAATAGAAGGTCTGCCGTATGCGTCCAGAGATGTCCGAGAAAATCAAAGCTGAGGTTATGAAACAATTTGATGCCGGGTTTCTAGCAGTGACTTCTTACCCTCAGTGGGTTGCCAACGTGGTTCCAGTACCGAAGAAAGATGGTAAGGTCCGAATGTGTGTTGATTACAGGGATTTGAACAGGGCGAGCCCTAAGGATGATTTCCCTCTGCCTCATATCGACGTTCTGGTTGACAACACTGCTCAGCATAAAGTATTCTCCTTCATGAAAGGTTTCTACGGTTATAATCAGATAAAGATGGCTCCTGAAGACATGGAGAAGACCACCTTTGTTACTCAGTGGGGCACCTTTTGCTACAAGGTCATGCCTTTTGGGTTGAAAAATGCTGGGGCAACCTACCAACGTGCCATGGTTGCTTTATTTCATGATATGATCCATCACGAGATAGAAGTGTACGTCGACGATATGATTGCAAGGTCCCAAACTGAGGAGGAACACCTTGACCATCTACGGAAGCTGTTTGACCGTCTGAAGTTGTACAAACTGAGGTTGAACCCAAACAAGTGCACCTTTGGGGTGAGATCTGGAAAACTACTAGGTTTCGTCGTAAGCGACAAAGGTATTCAAGTGGACCCTGCCAAAGTGAAATCCATACAAGAGATTCCAACTCCTAAGACAGAGAAGGAAGTCAGAGGCTTTCTAGGACGGTTGAATTACATTGCCTGATTCATCTCACATCTAACTGCCACCTGTGAACCAATCTTCAAGCTGCTGAAGAAAGATCAAGTAGTATGTTGGAACGATGAATGTCAGGCTGCTTTCGAAAAGATCAAAGAGTATCTCCAATAACCACCCATTCTTATGCCACCGGTTGAAGGGAGACCTCTAATCTTATACTTGACAGTACTTGACAACTCAATGGGGTGTGTGCTGGGGCAGCATGACGAGTCTGGCCGAAAAGAACACGCCATTTATTACCTTAGCAAAAAGTTTACCGACTGTGAGACCTGGTACTCACTGCTCGAGAAAACTTGTTGCGCTTTGGTATGGGCTGCTCGCCGGCTGAAACAGTATATGTTGACTCACACTACTCTGTTGATTTCAAAAATGGATCCAATAAAGTACATATTCGAAAAGCCTGCTCTGTCTGGAAGAATAGCAAGATGGCAAATGATCTTGACAGAATACGACATCCAGTACACGACTCAGAAAGCAATCAAGGGAAGTGTATTGGAAGACCATTTGGCACACCAGGCAGTGGACGACTACCAGTCGATGAACTTTGAATTTCCAGACGAGGATATCATGGTAGTAACTGATTGTGAAGTACCGGGACCGGATGAAGGACCTGAGGAAGGATCCCGATGGTCTATGCACTTTGACGGTGCCTCGAACGCTTTGGGTAATGGCATCGGCGCTGTGATCATATCCCCTAAAGGCACTCATACTCCACTCACCGCCCGACTATGTTTCAACTGCACCAACAACATGGCGGAGTATGAAGCATGTATCATGGGTTTTCAAGCTACAATCGACCTAAGGATCAAGTTTCTGAGTGTCTTCGGAGATTCCGCTCTCGTGATCAATCAGGTCAAAGGCGAGTGGGATACGAAACACCCAAATCTTATTCCTTACAAGGAGTATGTGCTGACATTGATCCCCCACTTCGAGGAGATAACTTTTGAACACTTCCCAAGAGAGGAGAATCAGTTAGCGGACGTGTTGGCTACGATGTCTTCTATGTTCAAAGTCAAATGGGACAACGAGGCGCCCCGGATCATTATTTGGAAGTTGGATGATGTGATCGGTGGATCTGGAACTGACTGTTTAACGCTGGTTCGCGAAATGTCGCGGAAGCAAGAGTCGCCACCGTCTTTTATTTTCTCCAAATGGAAAGGACAAAAGCACAGAAAAATTCCTTAAAGAGATTGCTCTCGGTTCGGGAGGTAGATTATAGAAAGGGAAGGTGTTAGCACCCTTTCTATCCATGGTTATCCATGGGCTCTTAGATACTTGCTCACTTGTGTTTTCAAAAATGGTTTGTTTGCTTTTCAACTGTGGGTTTTTAAAAAGTTTCTTTGAAAATTCCAGTTCGACTCTTGTATCGGTCCTCAAGAGTGTTTGAAAAATTGCTTTCGAAAGCTTTTTGAAAAGGTGTCGGTGTGAAAAGTATTTTTGATTTGTTTTGAATTTAGAGCAAGTATCTAGAGTCGTCTACCTACCCTAAGGAATTCGTCTGTGTAAATGTCCTTTAAAGTAGTGCCATCCCACCATTGAGAGGTAGGTAGCACCACCGTTGGAGGTATTCGGGTCAATTCGAGGTTTGGGACATGGTGATCACCAGAGCAATGGGAAGATACCTTAGAAGCTACCCTCATGCCAGGTTCCCGGATCATGAGGACTTACTAAGACATCCTCTACTCGACGATCACCTTTCGAGGCAAGGCAACAGTGAGGCGTACCCTAGGGGTGGTGTGTGATTTGTGTGTCAGATTCATTTATTTTTGTCTTGTCAGGTTATTGGTGATCTAACGTTTGTTTTTATTTGAGGCCATTCATTCTTGCATGCTTTGTTTAATAGTTAAAAATTGCGGGAAAGTAAATTCTAAGCTATTACAAATGGCGCGGGTCCACATCGCCAAAATTAACCAGGACCCGATTTGACAGAAAATATAAAGAAATTAAAAGTGCGAGAAGTAATTAAGTTACAAAGCTTCGGGAGAGATACATAATTATTTAAGCAAAATAAAATAAATATGCGAATTAGAATAAAAATTAAAGCGAAACGAGGGCGTTGGACCTTTTTTGCAAAATATTAAATTTACATGAAATAATTAATTTAAGAAAAGAAATTGTTTTTGTTTTTTTGGTATTTTTATGTATTTTAAGATTTAATAGAAAAAAGAAAGAATTAATTAAAATTAACTACTAACCCTAATTCTATTTTATTTTAATTTATTAAGAAAACATTAGAATTAAACCTAAATTAAACCTAATTTTTTTATATACAATTTTAATTATGAAAATAAATAAAATAAATAATATTATTGTGAAAAAGAAAAATTAAAAGGAATAAAACATTTATTAAACCTAATTCTATGTTTTTTATATTTTTATTATGAAAAGAATTAAAATTGCAACCTAATTTAAAACTAAATTTATTTACATGCATTTATTTACAAGAAATATTAAAATAAAAATATTTATTATATTTTTTGTCTTTTTCTGATTTTTTGTGATATTTTATATTTTTGTGAAAATGATTAATTAATTCAAAACAATAAAGAAAATAATATAATAATTGAAAATAAAATATAAGGAAAATATGGAAAATTGCAAACCAGTGGGGGTGGTAGTCCCCAAATGGGAGGTTTGATTGTGAAATTCTGGCCCAACAACCCAATGATCCGTTTGACTTTCCAGGTAGCCTGCTGGCATATTGACCAGGGTTTAGGGTGTACCTTCAATCTCAGCCTTTGGTTTGATTCTGATGGACGCGTGGATATTGATTCTTGAGGATGCATGGGAGTCTTCCGCATAGGCGCTACACATGAATATTAATTGAGAAAAAAATAAATGGAAAGGAGGAAGACCTGGGATCGAACCCAGGTCATTAAGATTACCAATCAACACGTGCACCACTGAACCAAATTGTTTACTTTGTATTTTATACGCGTGAGAATTACTATAAAGCAAAACAATCGCTAGTGGCCTGATCAGAAAAACGCGCGCCAAGATTCAAAGCCCCCAGTCATGGTTGGCCACGTACCCTTCTTCTTCATTGTGCTATATTTTCCTGAAAATACAAAGACAATAGACAACGGTTTTTGAACCGTTCTGTAATGTACCATTAGAAAAAAATAACGAATAGGCCATAAGGCCATATAAATTAAGCGCGATTGTTGTATCTTCTTCGTCCAGATGCACTGATTTGAATGGTATGGGTCTGGAAGGCTAATTTTTCCTCGTTTCAAAATCCCCAAATTAAGGTCTTGTAAACCCTAATATTCTCTCATGGCGAAATCGTGTATAATGCATAAAACTTCAATCAAATCACAGGGTTAGTTTCAGAATAAGCCAATCAGTATAAATGTATCAAGAAAACACAATGAAAATGCCTAGAATGTGAGATACGATTATGCATTTTTCATGAAAAATTTCAGGTTCAGTATACCAATTCCTGAGGTTTTGATGAATGTTCTTGATTGCAATCGCTTCTGGACAACCCTGGCAAGCTAATGGAACAAGTTTTGTGCCTTGAATCCACCTAAAAAGTGTTTTTCAGATTTGAGTTTTTAGAGAATTTTTTCAAGTTTGTGAATGGCTTTCTTGCGCAGCTTAGTGTCTATTCTGATTAGGGTTGTGTTCTAGCATATGTAGTGAGTGAATTAGGTTAAGAAAAGTAGAACAAATCCAATGCAATGATGGTTTTTGAAAATTTGATTTTAAGGATCTTTTTCATATCTTTTTCCATGCAATTTTGTGTCAATTAGGATCCAATCAAACCAAATCTTCCCATATTTGAATGTGCACGAATTATTGAGCCTAAAACATGTGCAAAAAGATTTGTTAGGTTAAGTTAAGTATTTTTCACATATTTAAATGATTTAAATGAATTAATATAAATAAAAATTCAAATAAATAAATAAAAAATGAGAAAATACTTCCCTTTGGGCCAAGTGGTCGTGCACATGCTTGGAATGATGAACTGTCTTTGAAAAATGGGCCCATTAGCAATTTTAGGTCATTTGAAGTAATGTTGACTTTTCAAAATATCCAAAAATTTCCCAACTTCCACAAGGCATAACTTGCTCAATTTTTAAGATTTTCTCATGTTCTTGGACATTTTGGAAAGGTCTTTGAGTCCTCTAACCAATGCCTTTGGTCCCATGTCATTTTGATTTACCAATCTCAAGTTATGGCCTTTGACTTAAAATACCTTTTTGTTGACTTTTGAAAATGACCTATAATGTTGAAATTGATAACTTTTTGTGAGAGCATTTCTTGGACTTGAAGTATGAAGATGCGTTGTAGGAAATGTCTTTCTCTTCAAAATGAGCTTTGGATGGAATTTTTCTGATAATCCATGTGAAAGTTATGCCCTGGTCAATTTCAGTTGACTTTTTCAGCTGTCCAAATAAGGAAACTTTTGCATCTTGATGATTTCTGAGCCAAATTTTGAGAATCATGATCAAGCATTGATCAAATGATGTTTGTGGCTTCAAAATGATATGTTGACAAAAAATTTGAACTTTTGACTGTCAAATGACCATTTTGCCCCTACAGTTGACTGTAGTGCAATTAGGGTTTTTGACTATGCAATTTTATGCTGAATGCCTTGAAACTTGATATGAGGATACTTGACCATATTTGTAGGCATATGAGACTTGATTGGACCTTTGAAAACTTCATTTTCTTGATCAGAACACAAACCCTAGTTTTGACTGTATGGGAGATCTTTGCACTGTGCAACCCTTGGGGAATTTTGTGACTTGACTTGGCAATTTCTTGGAGAATATGGGAGGGCAAATTTTGGGGTACAACAGTTGCCCCTGTTCAATCTTCTTAGACCTGAGGATGCAGATTGGCGGACGTGCCTTTCGTAATCCGAGGGTAGAAGATGATTGAACACTAGAGTGCCCAGAAATTTGCGCTCACATAGTAGCAGTGTGATGGAAATGGGCTTATAGATGCCATTTGGAGATTGATGGGGGATGATGGGCTTATAGATGCCATCTGGATGTTGATCGCGTGAGAGATTCCTTAGCGAGAACCTGCATACCTGCAAAAGAAAAATGAGTACCTGACACGTTGCAGGAGATGACTTTCAGATGCTTGGCATAGATATGTCCTGACAGGTTACAGGAGCTGAGTCTGGAGCTTCAAAAGATGATGAATGACCAGGGATGGTTGCTACCTTAGCACGAACGGTAAGAGAACCTTGGGCGACTTTTAACTTCAACAATGCTCGTTGAGAAAAAACTCAGCGGGAATTACCATCTTTGTAGTATCGG
Source organism: Vicia faba (assembly GCA_948472305.1). Classification (NCBI taxonomy): domain Eukaryota; kingdom Viridiplantae; phylum Streptophyta; class Magnoliopsida; order Fabales; family Fabaceae; genus Vicia; species Vicia faba. Next base: position 267,401,243 of record OX451740.1, read on the forward strand.
GAAGAAAACCATAGGCAGTTATAATCTGAAAGGGAATTGCCTCACTCGCCGTCGGAGAGGGGACTATAGGAAATTATAATCTGAAAGGAATTAGCACCTCACTCACCGTCGGAGAGGGAAACATCTGAAAAGGACTTACCACCTCACTCACCGTCGGAGAGGGAACCATAGGAGACTATCACCTCACTCACCGTCGGAGAGGGAAACATCTGAAAAGGAGTTACCACCTCACTCACCGTTGGAGAGGGGACCATAGGAGACTATCACCTCACTCACCGTTGGAGAGGGAAACATCTGAAAAGGAATTACCACCTCACTCACCGTCGGAGAGGGGACCATAGGAGACTATCACCTCACTCACCGTTGGAGAGGGAAACATCTGAAAAGGAATTACCACCTCACTCACCGTCGGAGAGGGGACCATAGGAGACTATCACCTCACTCACCGTTGGAGAGGGAAACATCTGAAAAGGAATTACCACCTCACTCACCGTCGGAGAGGGGACCATAGGAGACTATCACCTCACTCACCGTTGGAGAGGGAAACACCTGAAAAGGAATTACCACCTCACTCACCGTCGGAGAGGGGACCATAGGAGACTATCACCTCACTCACCGTTGGAGAGGGAAACATCTGAAAAGGAATTACCACCTCACTCACCGTCGGAGAGGGGACCATAGGAGACTATCACCTCACTCACCGTCGGAGAGGGAAACATCTGAAAAGGAATTACCACCTCACTCACCGTCGGAGAGGGGACCATAGGAGACTATCACCTCACTCACCGTCGGAGAGGGAAACATCTGAAAAGGACTTACCACCTCACTCACCGTCGGAGAGGGAACCATAGGAGACTATCACCTCACTCACCGTCGGAGAGGGAAACATCTGAAAAGGACTTACCACCTCACTCACCGTCGGAGAGGGAACCATAGGAGACTATCACCTCACTCACCGTCGGAGAGGGAAACATCTGAAAAGGACTTACCACCTCACTCACCGTCGGAGAGGGAACCATAGGAGACTATCACCTCACTCACCGTCGGAGAGGGAAACATCTGAAAAGGACTTACCACCTCACTCACCGTCGGAGAGGGAACCATAGGAAAGGAATGATCGCCTCACTCACCGTCGGAGAGGGAACCATAGGAGACTATCACCTCACTCACCGTCGGAGAGGGAAACATCTGAAAAGGACTTACCACCTCACTCACCGTCGGAGAGGGAACCATAGGAAAGGAATGATCGCCTCACTCACCGTCGGAGAGGGAACCATAGGAAAGGAATGATCGCCTCACTCACCGTCAGAGAGGGAACCATAGGGATAACTTCTACTGAGTCTTCATCAGGAAAATCTGTTGGGAGTCGATTTAGCTGGACTAGAGAAGGCCTTAAAATATGATTGAGAATTTCAACTGCATCTTGCCTGAAAGGTAAAGGTCAGTCATATGCAATGTATGATATGGATCAAGCAATGATGTTCTCAACATAAATGAGATTTGTATGATATGATGCGTCTATGCATGCTATAATGATGTATGTGATGTTTTATGAATGTGTTTTTCGTCTAGGAAAGGTAAATCCTCGACGGGTGCCGGGAAGTCATATCCTGGGCTGCTGTTGAAGAATAGATTTTGCTTCCGCTGGGGATGATAACTGCAAGAATACCGGTAGGAGAAGATGACTCCGTTGCGGAATAAACTTGGCAAATGGAAGATTCTGCGGGGAGAAAAGATGCTCTAGCGACCATGCTAGGAAGCAATACTCTGTGGGGATAAGGATACTCTGCTGACTTGTTGAGAATGACTTGCTGAGAATATCTTTGTTGTATTGGAAGTATTGATAGACTTTGCTGGGGGTAAGAGAACTTCGTCGAGGACGCTCTTTCCGTGGCTTTTGGCTGAGGATAACCCAGTTATATCCTGTTAAGGAAATAACTCTTTGAATAAAGCCGGGAGACGAGTTCGCTTTGCGAAGGATAAGCTTCCAGAATTTACTGGGGATAAGCTTACTGCTTGGGGAGATGAATTCCAATTTTCCTGGGGAACTAGATTGGACTTTCCTGGGGAAGTTTTGAACTGCGGGGGAAGTGATTCCTTTGAATGTTGACGTGCCGCCGAGGAACAATCTTTAAGCCAAGACTGCCGGGGATGCTTGTTAGGAATGTGTATGCTGCCGGGGAATGTTGAGATCTGCTGGAGGATACTCAGCTTCCTTGAGATTTGATTGTAGCTTTGCTTGGAGAGAGTGTATTGACTGGCTGGCTCACCCTCTGGGGAATGTACGGGTTATATTTTTTAGTCGAACCTACCTTGGTACCTTGGAGGATAGAACAATCAGATTGCTTAAACCACCCGTTATTGCCCCTGTTTCTATGGGGGAGAGAAAGACCTGTGAGGTACTGATGGTTGTTGATGGACAAACCTTCTTCTGGTAGACCAGTGACAAGATGACAGGACATAGTCGTACGCTTTGATCCCTAACTTTTGCCTGGACCGCCCTTTCGGGTTTTCAGTCCACCGGGATACCCATTTTTGCCCAAGCCGCCTTTTCAGGTTTTCGACTTGCCGGGTGTACAGATTTTTTTCATTTCATCCCTTCATTTTGCCCGAACCCTTTTGGTTCGTCGGGAAGCCCTTATTTTTTCCTAGGTATGTCAACCTAGCGGGTCTTTGATTATGCGTAGTATCTTTTCGACTATGTCCATTCTCAGAAAAGTAGGGAGTTGCCCCTGTTAGAAGTGTTTTGTCATGCCACCAGAAGATGTTTGATCAGGCCAGATTCGTTGTTGGAATGCCCCAAGTGACTCAGGCGGAGATTTGCCCCAGGCTGTTTGGCCTTTGAGAGATTCTCCGAATCTTGATTGGACTGCCCCAGATAATAGACCATGATCATATCATGCCCCTTGATTGGAGATACTCTTGTTCACCAGACTTTCATTGTGCGAATTTCCCTGCTGTTCAAACAAGAAGTCATATGCAAACAAAGTTATGTTAAAAATGCAAAGCCTATGTCTGTCTTGAAGTTTTTGAAAATGCATTTTTTCCATAAAACAAGTGAATATTTGTAAAATGTGATGTCAACTCCATATTTTACCGTGAGCCTTAAGGAGTCGGGATACCTTTCGTAACAGTATGCTTTCGAACTAACCCATGCTTCAGCTAGGACTTTTAAGGGTTATAACGTGGCCTGGTTCACGGTTTAAGAAACAAAGGATAAAGGCTCAAATTATTTGTACCCACCCACTCTTCGTGATGTTCTCCAAACCTAAACTCAGTTGATCATACGTTAGACCTTGTTTGAGTCTTTGCTCTTATTTTCCGGTGATGATTCGGATATTGAATGTTTATTTGAATAGGCAATCATCTCCTTTTTTGCTGAGGGTTTGTAGGACCTCTTTCTTTTTTGATTTTTGTTATCCCTTTCTTTTTGCCTGAACTGTTTCCTTTTTGGATTTACAGTCAGCGGGATGCCCCGGTTTCATAAGTCCCTTTTATAGGTTTTGACTTCTTGGGCTTTTCATTTATAATTCTTGATAACGACTGCCTGTCCTTATGATTGTTCTGAACCATCACTGTCTTTTTTTGTTTTGTAAGGACCTCTTTTGGTGCCATTCGTTATGCACTTTGATCAACTGAGAGACTACCCTGCCCCAGGTTATAATAAAGGGTTTTAAATTTCGAAAAGAAAAACTCCTACTTCTTTGGCTCGGATGGGTTGACGAGGGATTATCATCCTTATAACTCAAGTGTTTAGGGATTGAAACAATGCTTGTACCTCATCAGCGGGGTCTGTTCAAAAGCATACTGTAGATTATGGTATCGTTTTCGTCATCCTCCCTCAAGAGGCTTAGAATTAGTGAGAGTTGATCATCAGAAAAATATGAAAATAATTTGCGTATAGTGGATACGAATATATTGCTTCAAAATAGACATAAGCGATGCATTAATGTGATAACAATGTTTAACATGAATAAAGGTTTGAACAAAAGAAAATTGCAACTTGAACATTCGAATGAACAAAAATTTCCTAATCTCAGGGCTTGTCACTTCAAATGGTGCCTCCTGTAGGGATGGTAGAAGCACTCAGCCTGGCCATCTTGGGTGAATTCCACAGCTCCTTCCTCAATCAGATCCTGGATTTTATTCTTCAAATTCCAACAATCCTCTGTAGCATGCCCCGGGCTGTCAGAATGATAAGCGCAGTGAGCATTGGGGTTATACCTTGAAGGTGTCTTGTTGGGATTCTTAGGAGGATCCTTTCGAGTTACCAAGTTCAACCTCAGCAGTTGTTGTAAGGCTTGAGGCAGTGACACGTTGAGCTCGGTGAATTGCCTTTGGGGCTTGTCTGGTTGAAGCTGGTGAGGTTGATACTGAATTGGTGATACTGAAGCCATATGAGGAGCTTTCTCCTTACCTCTTTGTCTCAAAGATGGTCGAACGGTGATTGGCTTTTCACCCTTAGACGTTTGCCCCAGTTGGTTACTCTGAAGCAGTTGGTTGACGAGAAACCGGAGCTCATCTTGTCTTTGAGCTAGACCTTGAATGGCATTCTTCTGCCCCAGCATTTGATCTTTCATTGCATCCATCTCAGCTTGTAGGTGTTTCAGCCCTTCATCCTCAGCACTATTCCTGACAAAGGTCCCCATGAGAAGTGTCCTTAGCTCTTCCTGTCCCTTGGATAGATTCAGGAGGATTTCCCCGAACCGAATCTCTTGAGCAAGAAGGTCCTGATTGTCTGGTTGGAAAGCCATTGCTGAAATAAACAGCGGGAAAGGTAAGTGACATGCAAAAGGGATACCTGTTATGCAATGATATGTATGATATGCATGCAATGTTTTCAAGGATCTCGCGGGGTAAACAAGAAATTTTTGTTAGCATTGGGATTCATAGCTTGATTGAAGGACACCTATGTTGTTGAGAACTCTTCTTCAAGGGTCAAAGGCTCACCATATCCAGTGGGTCATAGCCCCTGACTTTAGTCATCATGTCTGGTTTTGATTTCCAAACAACCTTGGTTGGGGGGAACCTCCTTCAGGTGTCAAAGCTCACCATATCTAGTGGGTCATAGCCCCTGACAACTTTGGCTAGAGGAAAATAAATCCTCTTTGCCCCTTGCTAGATGTTTGATTTATCATGACCTACATCACAAGCCTTTGAGATCCTTGAAATGGGTTAGGATGTATGCAATGATATGATGTTATGCTGTGCATGGGGGTAATGTAAGCAACCCTGTTATGAGTCCTGATTAAGGACTACAAACCAAAACCTGCAAGAAACTTAGGATACCCTGTTATGAGTCCCAATTAAGGACTAAAACAAAAACCTGCAAGAAGTTCATGTGTCAGATAACAAGCATGCAAATAGTCAAGTACGAAGGCACACAAGTCACACAAGAGAAACCCTTAGAGTTTAGGCCAGCATGGGGTCTGGGTATTACCCTCTTGAAGTTGGTGGGCTCAACCTGTCCTATTAGAAGTAACCGGGTTCTAAGGGTCCCAATATCATTGGATTGCTTTCATTGTTCATCGTTTCGATTTAGCCACTGAACTGGCGAACGAAATATTCCAGGAAAGCAACCCTCAATTGAGTGTAGTATCGAGTATCAACCAACCTCGGACTGCACCAAAGTCAGTTATCTCACTACCCTAAAGAGGCCAAGATAGTTCAATTAAGGTTCCTAAGGTCTGTTGATGCTTCACGACACCACGCGGAGGCCCCGTACTCTCCTTGACTGAACTCAAGGGTTACCGGTACACACCAAAGTGCCACATCAACGTAGCAGACTGTTTCAACCATGTCGGTATACCCCGTACAGTTCCCTCACAGCCTTGTTGCTACTTTCTAAGAAGGTATCCCCCAGATCCGGGTTAGGATCTATAGAACTCCCAAGACAGTCCCACAATTTAAAGCAAACAAAGCAATACAATTGAAAACACAGTTATGAACTAACCCTAAGGTACACCTCACTTTAAGTTTATTCCCCAGCAGAGTCGCCAGTTCTGTGATCGGTGGATCTGGAACTGACTGTTTAACGCTGGTTCGCGAAATGTCGCGGAAGCAAGAGTCGCCACCGTCTTTTATTTTCTCCAAATGGAAAGGACAAAAGCACAGAAAAATTCCTTAAAGAGATTGCTCTCGGTTCGGGAGGTAGATTATAGAAAGGGAAGGTGTTAGCACCCTTTCTATCCATGGTTATCCATGGGCTCTTAGATACTTGCTCACTTGTGTTTTCAAAAATGGTTTGTTTGCTTTTCAACTGTGGGTTTTTAAAAAGTTTCTTTGAAAATTCCAGTTCGACTCTTGTATCGGTCCTCAAGAGTGTTTGAAAAATTGCTTTCGAAAGCTTTTTGAAAAGGTGTCGGTGTGAAAAGTATTTTTGATTTGTTTTGAATTTAGAGCAAGTATCTAGAGTCGTCTACCTACCCTAAGGAATTCGTCTGTGTAAATGTCCTTTAAAGTAGTGCCATCCCACCATTGAGAGGTAGGTAGCACCACCGTTGGAGGTATTCGGGTTAATTCAAGGTTCGGGACATGGTGATCACCAGAGCAATGGGAAGATACCTTAGAAGCTACCCTCATGCCAAGTTCCCGGATCATGAGGACTTACTAAGACATCCTCTACTCGACGATCACCTTTCGAGGCAAGGCAACAGTGAGGCGTACCCTAGGGGTGGTGTGTGATTTGTGTGTCAGATTCATTTATTTTTGTCTTGTCAGGTTATTGGTGATCTAACGTTTGTTTTTATTTGAGGCCATTCATTCTTGCATGCTTTGTTTAATAGTTAAAAATTGCGGGAAAGTAAATTCTAAGCTATTACAAATGGCGCGGGTCCACATCGCCAAAATTAACCAGGACCCGATTTGACAGAAAATATAAAGAAATTAAAAGTGCGAGAAGTAATTAAGTTACAAAGCTTCGGGAGAGATACATAATTATTTAAGCAAAATAAAATAAATATGCGAATTAGAATAAAAATTAAAGCGAAACGAGGGCGTTGGACCTTTTTTGCAAAATATTAAATTTACATGAAATAATTAATTTAAGAAAAGAAATTGTTTTTGTTTTTTTGGTATTTTTATGTATTTTAAGATTTAATAGAAAAAAGAAATAATTAATTAAAATTAACTACTAACCCTAATTCTATTTTATTTTAATTTATTAAGAAAACATTAGAATTAAACCTAAATTAAACCTAATTTTTTATATACAATTTTAATTATGAAAATAAATAAAATAAATAATATTATTGTGAAAAAGAAAAATTAAAAGGAATAAAACATTTATTAAACCTAATTCTATGTTTTTTATATTTTTATTATGAAAAGAATTAAAATTGCAACCTAATTTAAAACTAAATTTATTTACATGCATTTATTTACAAGAAATATTAAAATAAAAATATTTATTATATTTTTTGTCTTTTTCTGATTTTTTGTGATATTTTATATTTTTTTTGAAAACGATTAATTAATTCAAAACAATAAAGAAAATAATATAATAATTGAAAATAAAATATAAGGAAAATATGGAAAATTGCAAACCAGGGGGGGTGGTAGTCCCCAAATGGGAGGTTTGATTGTGAAATTCTGGCCCAACAACCCAATGATCCGTTTGACTTTCCAGGTAGCCTGCTGGCATATTGACCAGGGTTTAGGGTGTACCTTCAATCTCAGCCTTTGGTTTGATTCTGATGGACGCGTGGATATTGATTCTTGAGGATGCATGGGAGTCTTCAGCATAGGCGCTACACATGAATATTAATTGAGAAAAAAATAAATGGAAAGGAGGAAGACCTGGGATCGAACCCAGGTCATTAAGATTACCAATCAACACGTGCACCACTGAACCAAATTGTTTACTTTGTATTTTATACGCGTGATAATTACTATAAAGCAAAACAATCGCTAGTGGCCTGATCAGAAAAACGCGCGCCAAGATTCAAAGCCCCCAGTCATGGTTGGCCACGTACCCTTCTTCTTCATTGTGCTATATTTTCCTGAAAATACAAAGACAATAGACAACGGTTTTTGAACCGTTCTGTAATGTACCATTAGAAAAAATAACGAATAGGCCATAAGGCCATATAAATTAAGCGCGATTGTTGTATCTTCTTCGTCCAGATGCACTGATTTGAATGGTATGGGTCTGGAAGGCTAATTTTTCCTCGTTTCAAAATCCCCAAATTAAGGTCCTGTAAACCCTAATATTCTCTCATGGCGAAATCGTGTATAATGCATAAAACTTCAATCAAATCACAGGGTTAGTTTCAGAATAAGCCAATCAGTATAAATGTATCAAGAAAACACAATGAAAATGCCTAGAATGTGAGATACGATTATGCATTTTTCATGAAAAATTTCAGGTTCAGTATACCAATTCCTGAGGTTTTGATGAATGTTCTTGATTGCAATCGCTTCTGGACAACCCTGGCAAGCTAATGGAACAAGTTTCGTGCCTTGAATCCACCTAAAAAGTGTTTTTCAGATTTGAGTTTTTAGAGAATTTTTTCAAGTTTGTGAATGGCTTTCTTGCGCAGCTTAGTGTCTATTCTGATTAGGGTTGTGTTCTAGCATATGTAGTGAGTGAATTAGGTTAAGAAAAGTAGAACAAATCCAATGCAATGATGGTTTTTGAAAATTTGATTTTAAGGATCTTTTTCATATCTTTTTCCATGCAATTTTGTGTCAATTAGGATCCAATCAAACCAAATCTTCCCATATTTGAATGTGCACGAATTATTGAGCCTAAAACATGTGCAAAAAGATTTGTTAGGTTAAGTTAAGTATTTTTCACATATTTAAATGATTTAAATGAATTAATATAAATAAAAATTCAAATAAATAAATAAAAAATGAGAAAATACTTCCCTTTGGGCCAAGTGGTCGTGCACATGCTTGGAATGATGAATTGTGGAAGAAAAATGGGCCCATTAGCAATTTTAGGTCATTTGAAGTAATGTTGACTTTTCAAAATATCCAAAAATTCCCCAACTTCCACAAGGCATAACTTGCTCAATTTTTAAGATTTTCTCATGTTCTTGGACATTTTGGAAAGGTCTTTGAGTCCTCTAACCAATGCCTTTGGTCCCATGTCATTTTGATTTACCAATCTCAAGTTATGGCCTTTGACTTAAAATCCCTTTTTGTTGACTTTTGAAAATGACCTATAATGTTGAAATTGATAACTTTTTGTGAGAGCATTTCTTGGACTTGAAGTATGAAGATGAGTTGTAGGAAATGTCTTTCTCTTCAAAATGAGCTTTGGATGGAATTTTTCTGATAATCCATGTGAAAGTTATGCCCTGGTCAATTTTAGTTGACTTTTTCAGCTGTCCAAATAAGGAAACTTTTGCATCTTGATGATTTCTGAGCCAAATTTTGAGAATCATGATCAAGCATTGATCAAATGATGTTTGTGGCTTCAAAATGATATGTTGACCAAAAATTTGAACTTTTGACTGTCAAATGACCATTTTGCCCCTACAGTTGACTGTAGTGCAATTAGGGTTTTTGACTATGCAATTTTGTGCTGAATGCCTTGAAACTTGATATGAGGATACTTGACCATATTTGTAGGCATATGAGACTTGATTGGACCTTTGAAAACTTCATTTTCTTGATCAGAACACAAACCCTAGTTTTGACTGTATGGGAGACCTTTGCACTGTGCAACCCTTGGGGAATTTTGTGACTTGACTTGGCAATTTCTTGGAGAATATGGGAGGGCAAATTTTGGGGTACAACAGTTGCCCCTGTTCAATCTTCTTAGACCTGAGGATGCAGATTGGCGGACGTGCCTTTCGTAATCCGAGGGTAGAAGATGATTGAACACTAGAGTGCCCAGAAATTTGCGCTCACATAGTAGCAGTGTGATGGAAATGGGCTTATAGATGCCATTTGGAGATTGATGGGGGATGATGGGCTTATAGATGCCATCTGGATGTTGATCGCGTGAGAGATTCCTTAGCGAGAACCTGCATACCTGCAAAAGAAAAATGAGTACCTGACACGTTGCAGGAGATGACTTTCAGATGCTTGGCATAGATATGTCCTGACAAGTTACAGGAGCTGAGTCTGGAGCTTCAAAAGATGATGAATGACCAGGGATGGTTGCTACCTTAGCACGAACGGTAAGAGAACCTTGGGCGACTTTTAACTTCAACAATGCTCGTTGAGAAAAAACTCAGCGGGAATTACCATCTTTGCAGTATCGGGAAGAAAACCATAGGCAGTTATAATCTGAAAGGGAATTGCCTCACTCGCCGTCGGAGAGGGGACTATAAGAAATTATAATCTGAAAGGAATTAGCACCTCACTCACCGTCGGAGAGGGAAACATCTGAAAAGGACTTACCACCTCACTCACCGTCGGAGAGGGAACCATAGGAGACTATCACCTCACTCACCGTCGGAGAGGGAAACATCTGAAAAGGAGTTACCACCTCACTCACCGTTGGAGAGGGGACCATAGGAGACTATCACCTCACTCACCGTTGGAGAGGGAAACATCTGAAAAGGAATTACCACCTCACTCACCGTCGGAGAGGGGACCATAGGAGACTATCACCTCACTCACCGTTGGAGAGGGAAACATCTGAAAAGGAATTACCACCTCACTCACCGTCGGAGAGGGGACCATAGGAGACTATCACCTCACTCACCGTTGGAGAGGGAAACATCTGAAAAGGAATTACCACCTCACTCACCGTCGGAGAGGGGACCATAGGAGACTATCACCTCACTCACCGTTGGAGAGGGAAACATCTGAAAAGGAATTACCACCTCACTCACCGTCGGAGAGGGGACCATAGGAGACTATCACCTCACTCACCGTTGGAGAGGGAAACATCTGAAAAGGAATTACCACCTCACTCACCGTCGGAGAGGGGACCATAGGAGACTATCACCTCACTCACCGTTGGAGAGGGAAACACCTGAAAAGGAATTACCACCTCACTCACCGTCGGAGAGGGGACCATAGGAGACTATCACCTCACTCACCGTTGGAGAGGGAAACATCTGAAAAGGAATTACCACCTCACTCACCGTCGGAGAGGGGACCATAGGAGACTATCACCTCACTCACCGTCGGAGAGGGAAACATCTGAAAAGGAATTACCACCTCACTCACCGTCGGAGAGGGGACCATAGGAGACTATCACCTCACTCACCGTCGGAGAGGGAAACATCTGAAAAGGACTTACCACCTCACTCACCGTCGGAGAGGGAACCATAGGAGACTATCACCTCACTCACCGTCGGAGAGGGAAACATCTGAAAAGGACTTACCACCTCACTCACCGTCGGAGAGGGAACCATAGGAGACTATCACCTCACTCACCGTCGGAGAGGGAAACATCTGAAAAGGACTTACCACCTCACTCACTGTCGGAGAGGGAACCATAGGAAAGGAATGATCGCCTCACTCACCGTCGGAGAGGGAACCATAGGAAAGGAATGATCGCCTCACTCATCGTCGGAGAGGGAACCATAGGGATAACTTCTACTGAGTCTTCATCAGGAAAATCTGTTGGGAGTCGATTTAGCTGGACTAGAGAAGGCCTTAAAATATGATTGAGAATTTCAACTGCATCTTGCCTGAAAGGTAAAGGTCAGTCATATGCAATGTATGATATGGATCAAGCAATGATGTTCTCAACATAAATGAGATTTGTATGATATGATGCGTCTATGCATGCTATAATGATGTATGTGATGTTTTATGAATGTGTTTTTCGTCTAGGAAAGGTAAATCCTCGACGGGTGCCGGGAAGTCATATCCTGGGCTGCTGTTGAAGAATAGATTTTGCTTCCGCTGGGGATGATAACTGCAAGAATACCGGTAGGAGAAGATGACTCCGTTGCGGAATAAACTTGGCAAATGGAAGATTCTGCGGGGAGAAAAGATGCTCTAGCGACCATGCTGGGAAGCAATACTCTGTGGGGATAAGGATACTCTGCTGACTTGTTGAGAATGACTTGCTGAGAATATCTTTGTTGTATTGGAAGTATTGATAGACTTTGCTGGGGGTAAGAGAACTTCGTCGAGGACGCTCTTTCCGTGGCTTTTGGCTGAGGATAACCCAGTTATATCCTGTTAAGGAAATAACTCTTTGAATAAAGCCGGGAGACGAGTTCGCTTTGCGAAGGATAAGCTTCCAGAATTTACTGGGGATAAGCTTACTGCTTGGGGAGATGAATTCCAATTTTCCTGGGGAACTAGATTGGACTTTCCTGGGGAAGTTTTGAACTGCGGGGGAAGTGATTCCTTTGAATGTTGACGTGCCGCCGAGGAACAATCTTTAAGCCAAGACTGCCGGGGATGCTTGTTAGGAATGTGTATGCTGCCGGGGAATGTTGAGATCTGCTGGAGGATACTCAGCTTCCTTGAGATTTGATTGTAGCTTTGCTTGGAGAGAGTGTATTGACTGGCTGGCTCACCCTCTGGGGAATGTACGGGTTATATTTTTTAGTCGAACCTACCTTGGTACCTTGGAGGATAGAACAATCAGATTGCTTAAACCACCCGTTATTGCCCCTGTTTCTATGGGGGAGAGAAAGACCTGTGAGGTACTGATGGTTGTTGATGGACAAACCTTCTTCTGGTAGACCAGTGACAAGATGACAGGACATAGTCGTAAGCTTTGATCCCTAACTTTTGCCTGGACCGCCCTTTCGGGTTTTCAGTCCACCGGGATACCCATTTTTGCCCAAGCCGCCTTTTCAGGTTTTCGACTTGCCGGGTGTACTGATTTTTTTTCATTTCATCCCTTCATTTTGCCCGAACCCTTTTGGTTCGTCGGGAAGCCCTTATTTTTGCCTAGGTATGTCAACCTAGCGGGTCTTTGATTATGCGTAGTATCTTTTCGACTATGTCCATTCTCAGAAAAGTAGGGAGTTTCCCCTGTTAGAAGTGTTTTGTCATGCCACCAGAAGATGTTTGATCAGGCCAGATTCGTTGTTGGAACGCCCCAAGTGACTCAGGCGGAGATTTGCCCCAGGCTGTTTGGCCTTTGAGAGATTCTCCGAATCTTGATTGGACTGCCCCAGATAATAGACCATGATCATATCATGCCCCTTGATTGGAGATACTCTTGTTCACCAGACTTTCATTGTGCGAATTTCCCTGCTGTTCAAACAAGAAGTCATATGCAAACAAAGTTATGTTAAAAATGCAAAGCCTATGTCTGTCTTGAAGTTTTTGAAAATGCATTTTTTCCATAAAACAAGTGAATATTTGTAAAATGTGATGTCAACTCCGTATTTTACCGTGAGCCTTAAGGAGTCGGGATACCTTTCGTAACAGTATGCTTTCGAACTAACCCATGCTTCAGCTAGGACTTTTAAGGGTTATAACGTGGCCTGGTTCACGGTTTAAGAAACAAAGGATAAAGGCTCAAATTATTTGTACCCACCCACTCTTCGTGATGTTCTCCAAACCTAAACTCAGTTGATCATACGTTAGACCTTGTTTGAGTCTTTGCTCTGATTTTCCGGTGATGATTCGGATATTGAATGTTTATTTGAATAGGCAATCATCTCCTTTTTTGCTGAGGGTTTGTAGGACCTCTTTCTTTTTTGATTTTTGTTATCCCTTTCTTTTTGCCTGAACTGTTTCCTTTTTGGATTTACAGTCAGCGGGATGCCCCGGTTTCATAAGTCCCTTTTATAGGTTTTGACTTCTTGGGCTTTTCATTTATAATTCTTGATAACGACTGCCTGTCCTTATGATTGTTCTGAACCATCACTGTCTTTTTTTGTTTTGTAAGGACCTCTTTTGGTGCCATTCGTTATGCACTTTGATCAACTGAGAGACTACCCTGCCCCAGGTTATAATAAAGGGTTTTAAATTTCGAAAAGAAAAACTCCTACTTCTTTGGCTCGGATGGGTTGACGAGGGATTATCATCCTTATAACTCCAGTGTTTAGGGATTGAAACAATGCCTGTACCTCATCAGCGGGGTCTGTTCAAAAGCATACTGTAGATTATGGTATCGTTTTCGTCATCCTCCCTCAAGAGGCTTAGAATTAGTGAGAGTTGATCATCAGAAAAATATGAAAATAATTTGCGTATAGTGGATACGAATATATTGCTTCAAAATAGACATAAGCGATGCATTAATGTGATAACAATGTTTAACATGAATAAAGGTTTGAACAAAAGAAAATTGCAACTTGAACATTCGAATGAACAAAAATTTCCTAATCTCAGGGCTTGTCACTTCAAATGGTGCCTCCTGTAAGGATGGTAGAAGCACTCAGCTTGGCCATCTTGGGTGAATTCCACAGCTCCTTCCTCAATCAGATCCTGGATTTTATTCTTCAAATTCCAACAATCCTCTGTAGCATGCCCCGGGCTGTCAGAATGATAAGCGCAGTGAGCATTGGGGTTATACCTTGAAGGTGTCTTGTTGGGATTCTTAGGAGGATCCTTTCGAGTTACCAAGTTCAACCTCAGCAGTTGTTGTAAGGCTTGAGGCAGTGACACGTTGAGCTCGGTGAATTGCCTTTGGGGCTTGTCTGGTTGAAGCTGGTGAGGTTGATACTGAATTGGTGATACTTAAGCCATATGAGGAGCTTTCTCCTTACCTTTTTGTCTCAAAGATGGTCGAACGGTGATTGGCTTTTCACCCTTAGACGTTTGCCCCAGTTGGTTACTCTGAAGCAGTTGGTTGACGAGAAACCGGAGCTCATCTTGTCTTTGAGCTAGACCTTGAATGGCATTCTTCTGCCCCAGCATTTGATCTTTCATTGCATCCATCTCAGCTTGTAGGTGTTTCAGCCCTTCATCCTCAGCACTATTCCTGACAAAGGTCCCCATGAGAAGTGTCCTTAGCTCTTCCTGTCCCTTGGATAGATTCAGGAGGATTTCCCCGAACCGAATCTCTTGAGCAAGAAGGTCCTGATTGTCTGGTTGGAAAGCCATTGCTGAAATAAACAGCGGGAAAGGTAAGTGACATGCAAAAGGGATACCTGTTATGCAATGATATGTATGATATGCATGCAATGTTTTCAAGGATCTCGCGGGGTAAACAAGAAAATTTTGTTAGCATTGGGATTCATAGCTTGATTGAAGGACACCTATGTTGTTGAGAACTCTTCTTCAAGGGTCAAAGGCTCACCATATCCAGTGGGTCATAGCCCCTGACTTTAGTCATCATGTCTGGTTTTGATTTCCAAACAACCTTGGTTGGGGGGAACCTCCTTCAGGTGTCAAAGCTCACCATATCTAGTGGGTCATAGCCCCTGACAACTTTGGCTAGAGGAAAATAAATCCTCTTTGCCCCTTGCTAGATGTTTGATTTATCATGACCTGCATCACAAGCCTTTGAGATCCTTGAAATGGGTTAGGATGTATGCAATGATATGATGTTATGCTGTGTATGGGGGTAATGTAAGCAACCCTGTTATGAGTCCTGATTAAGGACTACAAACCAAAACCTGCAAGAAACTTAGGATACCCTGTTATGAGTCCCAATTAAGGACTAAAACAAAAACCTGCAAGAAGTTCATGTGTCAGATAACAAGCATGCAAATAGTCAAGTACGAAGGCACACAAGTCACACAAGAGAAACCCTTAGAGTTTAGGCCAGCATGGGGTCTGGGTATTACCCTCTTGAAGTTGGTGGGCTCAACCTGTCCTATTAGAAGTAACCGGGTTCTAAGGGTCCCAATATCATTGGATTGCTTTCATTGTTCATCGTTTCGATTTAGCCACTGAACTGGCGACCAAAATATTCCAGGAAAGCAACCCTCAATTGAGTGTAGTATCGAGTATCAACCAACCTCGGACTGCACCAAAGTCAGTTATCTCACTACCCTAAAGAGGCCAAGATAGTTCAATTAAGGTTCCTAAGGTCTGTTGATGCTTCACGACACCACGCGGAGGCCCCGTACTCTCCTTGACTGAACTCAAGGGTTACCGGTACACACCAAAGTGCCACATCAACGTAGCAGACTGTTTCAACCATGTCGGTATACCCCGTACAGTTCCCTCACAGCCTTGTTGCTACTTTCTAAGAAGGTATCCCCCAGATCCGGGTTAGGATCTATAGAACACCCAAGACAGTCCCACAATTTAAAGCAAACAAAGCAATACAATTGAAAACACAGTTATGAACTAACCCTAAGGTACACCTCACTTTAAGTTTATTCCCCAGCAGAGTCGCCAGTTCTGTGATCGGTGGATCTGGAACTAACTGTTTAACGCTGGTTCGCGAAATGTCGCGGAAGCAAGAGTCGCCACCGTCTTTTATTTTCTCCAAATGGAAAGGACAAAAGCACAGAAAAATTCCTTAAAGAGATTGCTCTCGGTTCGGGAGGTAGATTATAGAAAGGGAAGGTGTTAGCACCCTTTCTATCCATGGTTATCCATGGGCTCTTAGATACTTGCTCACTTGTGTTTTCAAAAATGGTTTGTTTGCTTTTCAACTGTGGGTTTTTAAAAAGTTTCTTTGAAAATTCCAGTTCGACTCTTGTATCGGTCCTCAAGAATGTTTGAAAAATTGCTTTCGAAAGCTTTTTGAAAAGGTGTCGGTGTGAAAAGTATTTTTGATTTGTTTTGAATTTAGAGCAAGTATCTAGAGTCGTCTACCTACCCTAAGGAATTCGTCTGTGTAAATGTCCTTTAAAGTAGTGCCATCCCACCATTGAGAGGTAGGTAGCACCACCGTTGGAGGTATTCGGGTCAATTCAAGGTTCGGGACATGGTGATCACCAGAGCAATGGGAAGATACCTTAGAAGCTACCCTCATGCCAGGTTCCCGGATCATGAGGACTTACTAAGACATCCTCTACTCGACGATCACCTTTCGAGGCAAGGCAACAGTGAGGCGTACCCTAGGGGTGGTGTGTGATTTGTGTGTCAGATTCATTTATTTTTGTCTTGTCAGGTTATTGGTGATCTAACGTTTGTTTTTATTTGAGGCCATTCATTCTTGCATGCTTTGTTTAATAGTTAAAAATTGCGGGAAAGTAAATTCTAAGCTATTACAAATGGCGCGGGTCCACATCGCCAAAATTAACCAGGACCCGATTTGACAGAAAATATAAAGAAATTAAAAGTGCGAGAAGTAATTAAGTTACAAAGCTTCGGGAGAGATACATAATTATTTAACCAAAATAAAATAAATATGCGAATTAGAATAAAAATTAAAGCGAAACGAGGGCGTTGGACCTTTTTTGCAAAATATTAAATTTACATGAAATAATTAATTTAAGAAAAGAAATTGTTTTTGTTTTTTTGGTATTTTTATGTATTTTAAGATTTAATAGAAAAAAGAAAGAATTAATTAAAATTAACTACTAACCCTAATTCTATTTTATTTTAATTTATTAAGAAAACATTAGAATTAAACCTAAATTAAACCTAATTTTTTATATACAATTTTAATTATGAAAATAAATAAAATAAATAATATTATTGTGAAAAAGAAAAATTAAAAGGAATAAAACATTTATTAAACCTAATTCTATGTTTTTTATATTTTTATTATGAAAAGAATTAAAATTGCAACCTAATTTAAAACTAAATTTATTTACATGCATTTATTTACAAGAAATATTAAAATAAAAATATTTATTATATTTTTTGTCTTTTTCTGATTTTTTGTGATATTTTATATTTTTTTTGAAAACGATTAATTAATTCAAAACAATAAAGAAAATAATATAATAATTGAAAATAAAATATAAGGAAAATATGGAAAATTGCAAACCAGGGGGGGTGGTAGTCCCCAAATGGGAGGTTTGATTGTGAAATTCTGGCCCAACAACCCAATGATCCGTTTGACTTTCCAGGTAGCCTGCTGGAATATTGACCAGGGTTTAGGGTGTACCTTCAATCTCAGCCTTTGGTTTGATTCTGATGGACGCGTGGATATTGATTCTTGAGGATGCATGGGAGTCTTCAGCATAGGCGCTACACATGAATATTAATTGAGAAAAAAATAAATGGAAAGGAGGAAGACCTGGGATCGAACCCAGGTCATTAAGATTACCAATCAACACGTGCACCACTGAACCAAATTGTTTACTTTGTATTTTATACGCGTGATAATTACTATAAAGCAAAACAATCGCTAGTGGCCTGATCAGAAAAACGCGCGCCAAGATTCAAAGCCCCCAGTCATGGTTGGCCACGTACCCTTCTTCTTCATTGTGCTATATTTTCCTGAAAATACAAAGACAATAGACAACGGTTTTTGAACCGTTCTGTAATGTACCATTAGAAAAAATAACGAATAGGCCATAAGGCCATATAAATTAAGCGCGATTGTTGTATCTTCTTCGTCCAGATGCACTGATTTGAATGGTATGGGTCTGGAAGGCTAATTTTTCCTCGTTTCAAAATCCCCAAATTAAGGTCCTGTAAACCCTAATATTCTCTCATGGCGAAATCGTGTATAATGCATAAAACTTCAATCAAATCACAGGGTTAGTTTCAGAATAAGCCAATCAGTATAAATGTATCAAGAAAACACAATGAAAATGCCTAGAATGTGAGATACGATTATGCATTTTTCATGAAAAATTCCAGGTTCAGTATACCAATTCTTGAGGTTTTGATGAATGTTCTTGATTGCAATCGCTTCTGGACAACCCTGGCAAGCTAATGGAACAAGTTTCGTGCCTTGAATCCACCTAAAAAGTGTTTTTCAGATTTGAGTTTTTAGAGAATTTTTTCAAGTTTGTGAATGGCTTTCTTGCGCAGCTTAGTGTCTATTCTGATTAGGGTTGTGTTCTAGCATATGTAGTGAGTGAATTAGGTTAAGAAAAGTAGAACAAATCCAATGCAATGATGGTTTTTGAAAATTTGATTTTAAGGATCTTTTTCATATCTTTTTCCATGCAATTTTGTGTCAATTAGGATCCAATCAAACCAAATCTTCCCATATTTGAATGTGCACGAATTATTGAGCCTAAAACATGTGCAAAAAGATTTGTTAGGTTAAGTTAAGTATTTTTCACATATTTAAATGATTTAAATGAATTAATATAAATAAAAATTCAAATAAATAAATAAAAAATGAGAAAATACTTCCCTTTGGGCCAAGTGGTCGTGCACATGCTTGGAATGATGAATTGTGGAAGAAAAATGGGCCCATTAGCAATTTTAGGTCATTTGAAGTAATGTTGACTTTTCAAAATATCCAAAAATTTCCCAACTTCCACAAGGCATAACTTGCTCAATTTTTAAGCTTTTCTCATGTTCTTGGACATTTTGGAAAGGTCTTTGAGTCCTCTAACCAATTCCTTTGGTCCCATGTCATTTTGATTTACCAATCTCAAGTTATGGCCTTTGACTTAAAATCCCTTTTTGTTGACTTTTGAAAATGACCTATAATGTTGAAATTGATAACTTTTTGTGAGAGCATTTCTTGGACTTGAAGTATGAAGATGAGTTGTAGGAAATGTCTTTCTCTTCAAAATGAGCTTTGGATGGAATTTTTCTGATAATCCATGTGAAAGTTATGCCCTGGTCAATTTCAGTTGACTTTTTCAGTTGTCCAAATAAGGAAACTTTTGCATCTTGATGATTTCTGAGCCAAATTTTGAGAATCATGATCAAGCATTGATCAAATGATGTTTGTGGCTTCAAAATGATATGTTGACCAAAAATTTGAACTTTTGACTGTCAAATGACCATTTTGCCCCTACAGTTGACTGTAGTGCAATTAGGGTTTTTGACTATGCAATTTTGTGCTGAATGCCTTGAAACTTGATATGAGGATACTTGACCATATTTGTAGGCATATGAGACTTTATTGGACCTTTGAAAACTTCATTTTCTTGATCAGAACACAAACCCTAGTTTTGACTGTATGGGAGACCTTTGCACTGTGCAACCCTTGGGGAATTTTGTGACTTGACTTGGCAATTTCTTGGAGAATATGGGAGGGCAAATTTTGGGGTACAACAGATGAACCTGCACATTGCTGCGATCTCGAGACCGAAGAGGTAACGGAAAAACCCTGGTATCATGAAGTAAAGAGGTACCTTGAAGCTCAAGAATACCCCGAAGGCGCATCTGTTAATGACAAGAAGTTCCTGAGAAGGTTTGCGGCAAAGTTCTTCCTCAGCAACGGCATTCTCTACAAGCGAAACCATGATTCAACCTTACTGCATTGTGTGGATAAGACTGAAGCAGAAAAGATCATGGCAGAACTACATGAAGGTACCTTCGGAACACATTCCAGTGGACATACCATGGCAAAGAAAATCCTTCGGGCAGGATATTTCTGGTCCACAATGGAAGCCGACTGTTACCAACATTCTCGGACGTGCCACAAATTCCAGATCTATGCTGATAAGGTGCACATTCCTCCGGTTCCTTTGAACTTCTTGACAGCACCTTGGCCTTTTGCAATGTGGGGCATTGATATGATCGGCGAAATCAGACCTACGGCATCCAACGGGCATCACTTCATCTTGGTAGCGATTGATTACTTCACAAAATGGGTTGAAGCAGCTTCCTACGCTACCGTAACCAAGAGCGTCGTGGCACGGTTCATTCGGCACAACCTGATCTGTCGGTACGGTGTACCCGAGAGGATCATTACGGACAATGGTACCAATCTTAACAACAAGATGATCACTGAGCTCTGCGAGCAATTCAAGATACAACACCACAACTCTTCTCCCTACCGGCCGAAGATGAATGGGGTTGTAGAAGCGGCGAATAAGAACATCAAGAAGATTGTGCAGAAGATGACAGTGACCTACAAAGATTGGCACGAAATGTTACCGTTTGCTCTTCATGGGTACCGTACCTCAGCACGGACGTCAACAGGGGCAACTCCTTTTTCCTTGGTCTATGGCATGAAGGAAGTCTTGCCTATTGAAGTCCAGATACCCTCTCTCCGGATAATGAAGGATGCAGGTTTGAGCGAAGATGACTGGATCCAGACTCGGCTTGATCAATTAATCCTAATTGACGAAAAGAGACTCACTGCTATTTGTCATGGTCAGACGTACCAAAAACGGATGATCAGGCCATTTAACAAGAAGGTCAGACGACAAGAGTATCAAGTCGGAGATTTGGTAATCAAGCGCATCATTCTACCTCAAGGTGATCCCAGGGGCAAATGGACCCCTACGTACGAAGGGTCATTTGTGGTTAAGCATATCTTCTCAGGAGGAGCCATGATTCTAACCACCATGGATGGTGACGACCTTCCTCACCCTGCCAATGCAGACATAGTAAAAAGATACTACGCATGAATTAAAGACCCGCTAGGTTGACACACCTAGGCAAAAATAAGGGTTTCCCGGCGAACCAAAAGGGTTCGGGCAAAAATAAGGGATGAAATGAAAAAAGATTTGTACACCCGGCAAGTCGAAAATCTGAAAAGGCGGCTTGGGCAAAAATGGGTATCCCGGTGGACTGAAAACCCGAAAGGGCCGTCCAGGCAAAATTTAGGGATAAAGCGTACTACTATGTCTCATTGGATCACTTTGCATCCAGAATTCGGCATCAACTATCAGATTCAGACGACTTTAATCAATCAGCTTCATCTTCAACTAAGCAGCAAAGTGATGAGACGCTTGAAGACATAAAGGCGATAGCAGAGTTGGAACCCAGTGGGATTATTTTTCACATAGCTGTTTTGTTTCCTTTTCACAAAATTGTATAAACTCTATTTTGCTCGGCGGCATTCTCTTACTAGGACGTCAGCCTCCTGTACATAAAACGCATATTTACAGGCAAATTTCGAAATCAATACAAGTTCAATTTTTCAGACAAATTACCCATCGTTTTTCCTTTTTCTGTTTTATTTTGCGAAGAGCGTCCAATGTTCATTTTTTATATATGCATTTGACATTAATTGCTAATCATGAATATTTGCATGCGAAACAAAGGACTAATTACAGGTGACATCAGAAACAGGGGCAATAATAAGTCGTCTAAACGATCTAGTTGCTCTATCCACCAAGGTACCAATGTAAGTTCAGCTGAAGAATGAAATCAAGTTACCTCAACTCCCCACAGATTAAGACCAGATTCAGCAATACTCTCCCCAGGAAGAGTTGGTCTCCCGTCAGCCCCGAAAAGGCACAATATTCCCCTAGCAAGTCAGCGATACTCTCAAGCAGAGTTAGCCTACTGTCAGCCTTAAGGAAGTTGGGTATCCCCAGAAATTCTCAACATTCCCCAGCGGAGTATAGACATTCCTCAGCAAGCATCCCCGGCAGTCTTAATATAAGATTGTTCCCCGGCGGAATACAAGACACCCTAGTGGAGCCATTCCCCAGTACAATCCAAAGTTTCCCCAGGAGAGTGGAATCCATATCCTCAGCAGGTCTTGAGGCTTATCCCCAGTAGATTCTGGAAGCTCATCCCCTGCAGAGTACGAATGCATCTCCCCGACTTTATTCAAAGGTTATTTCCCCACCAGGGTATAACTGGGTTATCCTCAGCTAATTACCACGGAAAGATCGTCCTCGGCGAAGTTCTTCCTATTCCCCAGCGGAGTTCATCAAATTCCCCAACAGAACATATCAGTGGAATCCCCAGTGGAGTTCTCATCAAAACCTCAGCGAAGTATCTCTCCCACAGAGTAATTCCCCGCAGAGTAATTTCTCCAACAAGTTTATTCCCCAACGGAGTCATCTTCTCCTACCGGTTTATTCTTGCAACCATCATCCCCAGCGGAAGAGAAGAACTCTACTCTTCAACATCAGCCCAGAATTCAACAAGTTCCCGGCACTCGTCAAGGATTTATTTTCCTAGACGAAAAAACATTCATCACATTATCATACACCATGACGCATGCATATACGCATCATATCACACAATCTCATTTATTCTTGAGAACATCATGACATCATGCATCTCATACATCATGACTTCGCATACAACTAATGTTTTGCCTTTTCAGGAAAAGGTCAATCCAAAGATGTTTACTATCAACTATCGCAATTCCAGATCCGATTCCTGTATCTAGCCAGGGCATATCTGTGAGCGATTGATTGTAGATTCGATACCTGTATCTAGCCAGGGCATATCTGCATGAAGAGTTTGAAGATCAACCCCTATAACAGGCCAGGAAATTATCTTTCATTCTCAGGTCAGAGGTTTACACCTGTATCCAGCCAGGGAAGTTATCTCTACCAACCTTTTGCAAATTCCAGATTCGACACCTGTATCTAGCCAGGGCATATCTGTAGACGACAAATTCCAGATTCGACACCTGCATCCAGCCAGGGCACGTCTGTAGACGATAACTTCCGGATTTGATTCCTGTTTTCAGCCAGGGCATATCTGTAGACGACAAATTCCAGATTCGATTCCTGTATCTAGCCAGGGCACATCTGTGAGCAACTAATTGTAGATTCAACTCCTGTATCTAGCCAAGGCATATCTGCATGAAGAGACTGAAGATCAACACCTGTAGCAAGCCAGGAAACCATCTTCCTTTCTCAAAGTACGCAAGTTCTCGCTAAGGAATCTCTCACGCGATCAACACTTCCAGATGGCATCTATAAGCCCATCCCCCTATCCATCCTATCTCCAAATGGCATCTATAAGCCCATTCCCTCCATCACATTGCTGATACTCTACCATGCGAGTGCAAATTTCAGGGCACTCTAGTGTCCAATCTCCTTTTACCCTCGGGTCGCGAAAGGAAAACTTGCCAATCTAACTCTTCAGGTTCAAGAAGATTGAACAGGGGCAACTGTTGTACCCCAAAATTTTCCCTCCCATTTCATCAATATTTTCTCACCACAAGACCTTTGGAGCTCAAGATCCAGTTAGGGTTTACTCTGCTCAAGACTCCTCCTTGCACTATTGACCCAAATTAGGGTTTGTATTTGCACAAAGATGTTTTGACCTAAAAGGCCCAAAGTGACTTTCATGCTTCATGTTGGACTCACAAGTTTATCCATACCAAGTTTCAAGCCTTGATTCCAATCTTTGCCCAGTCATTTGGACAGTTGACCTAGAAATCAGCTGTATTGGGGAAAAAGTCAACTGTGGCCAATTGACATTCAAACCTCGTGATTTTTGACCCACATCAACATTATGAACTCATATGAACCATTTGATCAAGTTTGGATCACAATTCCACAAGAAATTTGATCAGATCACCAAAAGGGCAAAATGGTCATTTTTAGGGTTTTGACTGCACAAAGACAATTTTTGACTGTTTGACCTAGCCAATGGCAAACCAAGCTCACATATGGACTCAAGGACTCAATGGCATTGTCTTGACATGTTCAACAAATTCAAAAGATCCCAAATGCACAAGATTGACAGATGAATTTTCCAGTCAACTGAGCCAAAATTGATTGTATACTGAAAAGTCAAACTTTGACTTTTTGGTCAAAATCAAGTGTCAAGATTCATTTTTCATCAAAACATGTCAAATTATGAAACTTGTTCATCAAGAAATCAAAAATCACAAATTAGGGTTTGAAATGAAGAAATTTCATAACTTAGAATTTTTCTAAGTTATGAAAATTCCTAATTTTTTCCTAACTTTGTCCCATTTGTTCATCAAGATATATTTGGATTCAAGCAAAACTCAAAACATGAAAGTTATAGTCCATTGCAAAATCTACAACTTTTATTCACAAAGTTTCCTCAAAAGAAGCTTGTATATCAAGTTATGATTTTTGGAATAGGGGTGCAAAACATTCTTAACTTAGAAATTTTTTGACCTATTTTAGGCAGGATTTTTGCCTAACTTCATGACCACTTTTCACATGCTTCCACTTGTAATCTCAACTTTCATTACAAAGATGGATTGTAGTACACATTCCAATCTTTCCAAAATGTCCAAGAACTTCTCAAACACCCTTGTGGTTAGGGAGAATCGAATTTGTCAATATGGGCAAAAGTCACTTTGTTCATGAGCCATTTTCATATTCATACATTATGCATTTTTGAAATCAGTTTGCACAAGCTAGTTACAGGCCTATAATCTCATTTACACTCAATAATTAAATGCCAATCCATTGTGTTCTAGCATTATTTTGTGCATTTGGACATTACATGAAGAATTAAGCCATAAATGGAAAAAGCAAGTTATCCATTCTTGTAAAGAGGTGCTTTATGTCAAAAGCAAATCCAAGAAGTACAATGCAAATCTCTGAGGCACAAGTTATTGAACTAATACCACTGATCAAGACTAACTTTGCAGCATATTTAGGGGGCCTGCATAAGCTTGTAACTCAACTTGGCATTTTTGACTTAAGATAGAAGCAACTTTGCAAACACAACAACATCTCTCATTCCTGCAAGCAAGAACAAAAACAAACTTTCTCCACACTTTCCATACTCCCTAACAGACCTAAAACACGACCAAAGAACCCTTGATCCCTCCTCATACAGAAAATCACCATTTTGCTGCACAAAACAGGGCATTCTGCACTTTGACTTGGCCAGCTCATTTCCATCATGCATTTTCATCCAAACCACTTCATACACACTCCCTACCACCCATACAAACTATCCCAAGCATTGGATACGAACTGTAACACCTCTAACCAGTTTTGCCATGTTCACTTTTCTCTCTTGCAGGTTGACTTCTGTAGCTTGATACAGCAAGATTCAAAGCACACCAAGCATTGGAGAAGCATCCCTGAACTTCAAGAAAGCTATACAAGTCCTCACATTGCATTGAAAGTACCTTCATTGTCATACACGAATCAAGCTGAACAGGTAAGTTTTTGAACTTCTATCTCTCTATCCAGGCATAGTTAGGTTTAAGTTTGTGAAGAAAACATGTTCTAATCATAGCCCTGAAGCCATCCATATAGTTACTTTTCATTTATATTGTGTGTGCTAAGAGTATTTTGAATCTGAACATCTGAGAAAAACTAGGTCAGGAATTGGGGGAGAAGAAATTCTCTCTCATTTCTGAGAGTTAGATTAACTTTTTTATATGTTTAGAATCGTGACTTCAAGCTCTACAAGTTTCATGTTTTAAGATTTGTCAAAGGATCAAAGAATCAGGAGTTAGGGAGATGAACAAGAAGGCGCGCGTTTTTGTTTGAATCTGGCCAGAGGTTGAAGACAAAGTTCTTCTGGGCTGGGTCTGTTTTATTTTTCTATTTGCACCACTTTTCCACACTTGCACCCTATTGGCCCATTGTGTTTATTTTTATCATTTTTTGACTTTTTCTCTTTGTTTCTGACTTATTATTTTTTGCCAAAATATAAAAAAATATTAAAAACATTTTTTCAACCATTTTTGCATTTTATTTGGATTTTTGTTTGTTTTATTTGAATTTATACATATAAGTAACATATATATCCTTTTATTTAAAATACTAAAAAATACAAAATACATTTTATTTTATGAGTTTATTTTATTTTATCTTTTGAACACATTTTTCTAAAAAATATACTTTTTTTGTAAATATTAAATATTTTATTTTTGTACATATTTAATATATTTAGTAAATAATATAAATACTTATATAATTACTAGAATATTTAGGATAAAATACAAAAAAATAATACATTTTTATTTTTATTAATATTTAACCTCAAAAATACTCTTTTTTACAACTTACTTTCTTTTTATTTATTTTTTATATATAATTAATAAATATTATATATATTAAGTAATAAATACCTTTTATTTGCAAAATTAGGGTTTTGCCCTAAACATGAAAAATATCCAAAAATTATCTTTTTTATTTTTGTTTATTTGTCACATGAAAAACCCTTTTACATACATATAAAAATCATTTTTTGCATCTTGCATATTTTATTTTATTTTATTTAATTATTGTATATTAAATAATTTGTATATTCAATTTGGATGTAATAGTTTAGATTTAATTTTTCTTGCTAAATATCCCCCATTTGAACATTTGTACCCCCCATCCCATAATTGTTTTGTAATAATTTAGGACTTTAAATTTCGCATTTTAAAGCTTTCTAATTATACCATGATAGACTTAGGGTTTTGTATGCAAAAATCAACTAACAATAGTTTGACCTAATTCAAAGATAACAAAGCATGAAAATGGACAACACCAATCACACTTGCACCCCTAGGGTTACTCCACTTGTTGCCTTCAATAATGGGCCATGTTGCATGTTAAGTGTCCTTGGCAAAACAAAACAATTCAAATGATCATAGTCCCTCGATGACGCTTTCAAAAGTTGCCTAAAAATGATCAAGTCCCTTAAAGGAAAAATTGCCCAAAGACACTTGGCACCATTGCAATCATGGTCTAAACGATGACCCGCGCCCATCCCGTTAACATCCTAACACAAGATTGTCCACCAAATACAATGGTGGAACAAAATTGTTAAAAGGGTTAAAACATAGGAAAAGCCTTTGAGTAAATTTAGGGGTAGACAAACTCTTAGTTACTTGAATCAAAACAAAACCTTGCCTACTTTTCAAAAACACACAACACAACACACTTTCAAAACAACTTTCAAAAACATTGAAAACTTTTCAAAAGATAAGTACACCTTTGTATACATTCACACATGAATCATTACAAAGGTTGCCACCACATTGGCCTCTTTTCAAAACATTTTCAAACCCACACACAAAGCACCATTTCAAACAATTGAAAACACAAGGCAAGTGATCTAAGCAAGTAACTAAGAGCCCATGGATAACCATGGATAGAAAGGGTGCTAATACCTTCCCTTTCTATAATCTACTCCCCGAACCCAAGAAAACATCTCAAAGGTTTTTGCTGTGCTTTTTAACCTTTCCTTAGGATAAAATAAAAAGTCGGTGGCGACTCTTGCTCAACCGAAACATTTGCGAAAACAAACGCAAAACCCAAGTCAGTTCTCCCACCGTATCACATACATCAACAAGGTAGTATGAGTCAGCATATACTGTCTTAGCCGACGAGAAGCCCATGCCAGAGCACAGCAAGTTTTCTCGAGCAGTGAATATCTTGTTTCACATTCGTTAAACTTTTTGGTCAAGTAATAAATAGTGTGCTCTTTTCGGCCAGACTCGTCATGCTACCCCAACACAAACCCCATTGAATTTTCCAAAACGGTCAGATACATGATCAATGGTCTTCCCTCGACTGGTGGCATCAAAACAGGAGGCTCTTGCAGGTACTCTTTGATCTTGTCGAAAGCAGTTTGGAATTCATCATTCCATTTGACTGCTTGATCTTTCTTCAGTAGTTTGAAGATTGGTTCACAAGTAGTTGTCAGGTGAGAAATGAATCTGGCAATGTAGTTCAAATGCCCCCAAGAACCCTCTGACTTCCTTTTCAGTACGAGGAGCAGGCATCTCTTGTATCTCTTTCACCTTGGCAGGATCTACTTCAATACCTTTATTACTGACGACAAAGCCTAGGAGTTTCCCATACCTCACCCCAAACGTGCATTTATTTGGGTTCAACCTCAGCTTATACTTCTTTAACCTCTCGAACAGTTTCTGTAAATGATCCAGATTCTCTTCTTCTGTTTGAGATCTAGATATCATCTCGTCCACATAGACCTCTATTTCGTGATGTATCATGTCGTGAAATAGAGCTACCATGGCACGCTGATAGGTTGCCCCAGCATTCTTCGGTCCGAATGGCATCACCTTGTAGCAGAATATGCCCCACTGTGTGACAAAAGTTGTCTTCTCCATGTCTTCAGGGGCCATTTTGATTTTGTTGTAACTTGAGAAACCGTCCATGAAGGAAAACACTTTGTTCTGTGCTGTATTGTCAACTAGGATGTCAATGTGGGAAAGTGGGAAATCATCCTTAGGGTTGCCCTATTCAAATATCTGTAGTCCAAGCACATTCGTACCTTGCCGTCATTTTTGGGCACAGGAATAACATTGGCAACCCACTGCGGATAGGAAGTGACGGCCAAGAATCCCGCGTTGAATTGTTTCATGACTTCTGCTTTAATCTTCTATGACATATCTGGTCGCATTCGAAGGACTTTTTTTTACTGGTGGGCAGTCCTCTTTTGTGGGCAGACGATGTACCATAATATTTGCATCAAGTCCTGGCATGTCTTCATACGACCGAGAAAAGACCTCAACATATTCGTGTAGCAGCTGAATCAGACGCTCCTTAACACTTGTTTCCAAATTCTCACCCACCTTGACTTCTCTTTTGTCTTCTTCGGTACCTAGGTTGATTGTATCCACTGGTTCCTCGTGGGGCTGAATGGTTCTCTCTTCTTGTTGTAATAATCTGGAAAGCTCCCCTTGTACTTCGCAATCTTCCTCACCTTCGTCTTTGGCTTGGTAGATTAGATTTCCAGAGTCACAAAAGGCCATAGCAAAACCGTTACCCATGGGATCTCGAATGGATGTAGACCTGCATTGTGAGTGTGAGTATGTGTAAGAGTATAGCTATCTTTGAAAGCAATAAAAATGTAAAAAGAAAAACAATGAGCACAAAGTTTTTATGCAAAACTTCCATGATTCATTGATGTCATATGGAAAAGAGATAATAACCCTTAAAAATGGATCATTGTGCCTCGGGTAAGACACAAGGTTTTAAGGGTCTGGATTGTTTTAATATTACAGATCCAACAAAATGTAAATACAAATTAATGTGGGATGAAAGTGATTGGGATAAAATCTTTGGCCTCCCAATTGCTGATCCCTCCACTGACAGTTGGGAAAATCCAATCCTCCAGGTTGTATCTGTCTTCATCATCTTCTATCGCGTTGACTTCACGGTTGCTGATCTTAAAGGGTGGTCCTCCAGCACGAGCGCGGCGTACATCTTTCTGAGCACTTGAAGTGAAACCCAGGCCAAACTTATCAGATTTGTATGGGATATCTGGGAGTTGTCCCCAAATAGTGCACCCACCTTCTTCTATTACTGCCTTGGCATCCTTCAAAGATGACATCCTGAGTGGAGGCCTTGTAATCTTTGGAACTTAAGACACAGCCTTGGTCACTACCACATCCCGTGGGACTTCTTCAAAGTGTTGAAATGGAGTTTCAATAAATTCACCACCTAACTCCACATATCTGAAGGAATTGAGATGGTTGATCATATACTCGTCTTCTCCATGAACGGTGATAATGTTCCCTTTAATTGGATATTTCAGCATTTGGTGAAACGTAGAAGTAACAACGCCAGCATTGTGAATCCACGGTCAGCCTAGCAAGCAGGAATATGAAGGGTGGATATCCATTACATATGAAGTTGAATCAAATGTTTGGGTTCCAACCTTTATGGGGATATCCACTTCCCCATGCACCATCCTTTTTGAGCCGTCAAAAGCCCTCACTACTATATTCCTTGGTTTCAATGTCAATCCTTCACAGTCAATCCTATCAAGAGCCTTTTTAGGAAAAACATTCAGAGACAAACCGGTGTCAACCAACACATGAGCCAGAGTTGTGCCCTACATTCCACAGAGTTTTTAGGAATTTTACCAAGGCTTTGGCATGAGCCTCAGAACATAGTAGTAAAGCCAGCATGGAAATTTTAGATAGAGTTTTCCTCAGCTGCTCGACTACATCGTAGTCACTTATTTTTATGATCTTTAGAATTTCCTCCATCTCTTTCCGGGAGGTCTCATGGATAGCCAATGATTGTGCCTTCTTCCGGACAAGCTCAATCAGAATACTTTTACCTCGAGTCTCAGTTGACTTGGCAACAGGAATGTCAGTAGGAGTGATAATAGAAGTTGTATCAGCTTTGTCAGTTGGAGTATTATTGGAGATGATTGTAGGACTGGGAATAGCCTTTGGAGGAGCAACAACAACATGAATAATTACGGGTCCAGAAACTGCTTTTGGGGGAGCAATTTCTGGAGAGAATATCCTTCTGCTTCAGGTAATCTTGCTAGTCCCTGCAATATTACTGATATTAGAGTCAACTTTCTCAGAACTTGAATCTTCAGCAGCTGGCCAATCTTGCTTGATACCGTGGTAGTAGACATCCCCTCCATAATTCCATGGTATGGTTTTGTCTGACGAATACGGGACTGGTCCAGGCATTGTAATTATCAAAGGAGTTACTTTTGGAACCGATGTAATTCTAACGGGTCTGTTGGTGGAGACCCTGGAAGAATTGGAGGAAATGGTAACGATGGAAACATCATGTTGTACCCCAAAATTTTCCCTCTCACTTATCAAGAATTTTCTCACAAGATCTCTTTGACTCCAGACTGCATTAGGGTTTGACCAGCTTAAGACACCTCCTCATGCACTGATGACCAAAATTAGGGTTTGAGTTTTCAAAAGGATTTTTGGACTATCAATGCTTCATTTTACTTTCAAAGATTATTATGGACCCCTAAGATTACTCATGTCAAGTTTCAAGCCTTGAATCACACTTTTGATCAGTCAATTGGACAGTTGACCTAAAAATCAGTTGTATTGGGGAGAAAAGTCAACCATGGCCAATTTACAGTCAAACTTCATAATTTTTTATCCACATAAACATCTTGGACTCATATGTATCATTTGATCAAGTTTAGACCACAATTCCTCAAGAAATTTGATCAAATCATCAAAAGGGCAAAATAGTCAAAATTAGGGTTTTGACTGGGAAGGGGCAATTTCTGATTTTTGACCTAGCAAATGATCAATTGGTTTGAAGCATGATTTCAAGAGTTCAATTGCATCATTTTGACCTAATAACATGATTCAAAACATTACAAATCCATTGGACTGACAGATAATTTTCCAGTCAATTGATCAAAAGTCAATTGTATACTGAAAAGTCAAACTTTGGCTTTTTGGTCAAAGTCAAGTGCCAAAGATCATAATTCATCAAAACATGTCAAAATATGAAACTTGTTCATCAAGAAAACAAGGATTTAAGATTTTGTTTTGAAAAGTTGAAATTTCTTAACTTAGAAATTTTTCTAAGTATAGAACATTTCTTTTTTTTTTCTCAACTTTGAGCTAAATTTTCACCATGATGCAAGATGATTCAAAGGAAATTTCCAACATGAAAGTTGTATATCTCCATGAAATCTACAACTTTTCTTCACACAATTTCTCCTAAAAATTCTTGGATCTCAAGATATAATTTTGTGAATACATGCTCATGAACTAAAATAACTTAGTGAAATTTTGCCCTAGTTAGGCAGATTTTTGACCTAACTTCATGCCAATTTTTCACATAGTTCCAAAGGTAATTTTCAAAAGAAATTCAAAGATGAGTTTTAGAGCACATTGCAAGCTTTCAAAAATGTCCAAGACCTCCTTGAGATCATTCTTGAGTAGGGATAATCGAAGAGATGAAGTTGGTGATTTATCACTTTGATTTCAAGCCATTTCATGATGAACAAAAATTCAAATCCAAGTCTAGGCTGCATAATCTTTGCTTTTCAGGCCTCAAACTTGTTTCTCACTCCATAATTAAATGTTTACACAGCTGCTAGAGCTTTAATCCAAACAATTGAGCCTTTAACCAAGTTACATTTCCATTTATGGCACAAAGTTGCCATTTCCATTTTGATAAAGCTTAACTTTTACAATTGTCAACTTCTTGAGCCTCTCAATTGTTTTCTCTGCACACAAGGAAATTCAAAACCAAAAGAAACATGTCTAAGGCCTCTACCAACTCAGATCATGCTTGTACAACACTTTGAGACTTGTCTCCTCACTTTTCTTCAAAAGCAAGTTATAGAGCCAAAAGGCTAGAACTCAGAAATCTTGAGAAAGTTTGATCTTTGACCTTTTCCATACATATAAACAAGTATATTGCAACATAACACGCGAATGCTAAGACTCCAAAACACTCCCAAACACTTTGCAACTCAGAATCTGCCATAGCTTGACAGTTTTGAACCTTATATAGCCATCTCCAAATCCACTCATGCGTATTGAATTTTAACCACCCAAACACTTAATATACATCATACCTAAGTGATCCAGACCCCTGTTCCATCACTGTAACTCCTCCATCACCATCCACCATTTTCAAATATCAAGCTTTCAGGTTGACTTGAGTAGAGATATTCAGGGACTTTCAGGATAAAGTAAGGATTGGAAAACACTCAAGGAGGTCCAGGCAAGCTAAACAGATCCTCTGGCCTTCTCAAAACTTGCTCAAACTCCATTCATGATCCCATCTGCAAGAGGTAAAAACTCAAACTTCTATCTCTTCATACAAGTATCATTTGGTCCTGATTTGTGAAAGCAAAATGTATATATCCTTACTCTAAAGCTAACCATGTTCATAGTTTTCATTTATATTAACTGTGTATAGAGAATTTTGGATTTGAAATTTCTGCAAAAATTAGGTTTCAAATTAGGGCCAGTAAAATTAGATTTTATCTTTGACTTTTAGTTTACATAAGTTATATGTTTGAACTCGTGGGAAGAAACACCACAACTTTCATGTTTGGAATTTCCATTTTTATGGAGAAATGAGAGAGATACAGGTGGTACGGTCATGGCTCAAGGTTGAAGATGAAGTTGCCTTCAGGAGGCATTTTCTAATATATATTTATGCTTTTGTTTATATAAACGGATGTACAGCCACCCCAGTGGTAAGGCAGCGCGTGTAAATGCTAGAGGTCACGGGTTCGAGCCTCAGCGCGCTGCCTTTTGCATTTTTTCTCACATTTTTCCATTTTTTTGTCCCTTTGCAGCGGTGTGCCTTTACTTCATAGGCCTTTGGTTTTTGCTAACATCCTGCACCTTGTCTGCTTATGACACCCCTGGCCCAATATAACTTTATTTATTTATTGTATCTTCAATTTATTTTCTTAATATATTTCTCTTAATATTAAAAATCACAAAAAATATAAAAATGATAGATTTATATTTTGACTTATTTTATTTTATTTTTTCTCACAAAAAAATATTTTTATTTAGTTATATATATTATCTATTTTTATTAAGTAACTTTGTAAATTAAATTAGAACTAGCTTAATATTTTTTTTTCTTCATACCCATTAAATAAATTATTTTTAATATAAAAAAGACCAAAAATATCTCATAATGTCATATATTATTTTCAAGACAAAAAAATACTTTTTTTCTTAAAGAAACTTATTCTCTTTTAATCAAATAGAATTAGGGTTTATTCAAAAATATTTTCTTAAATAATTCCTTTTCTTAATTGATTTAAGTTAATCTTGATTTATTTAGTTTTTAATTAGGTTTAGGTTAAAACTTTTTTATATAAAAAGTCAAACTAAAATCTTCTTTGCATTTACATATTTTTGCATATTTAATTTATCTTGTATACTATTTATTCCAATTATTTATTCCAATTGATTGTAATAGATTAATTAGGTTTATATTATTTCAATCCCCATTCATAAATTGTATACCCCCTCCCACAAATGTTGTAATAGCGTAGTAACTTTAAATTTCTCAATTTATCGCTTTTACATAACATGCTAGTAATTAGGGTTTGTATGGCAAGATAAAACCAATCAAATAGAAAACCATAATTCAAGACAAAATCAAGCATGAAAAATGATACACTTGCACACAAGCACCCCTAGGGTTACTCCACTTGGTTGCCTTATACAAAATGTCCATATTACGCATGTAAGGTGTCTTAGCAAAAACAAACAAATATAATATCATAGTCCCTCGATGACGCTATTCAAAGTTTCCTTACAAAATGATCTTAGTCCCTCAAAAAATGCTAAAATACATTGCAACATTTCTAATCATGGTTATACA
Organism: Vicia faba; assembly: GCA_948472305.1. Taxonomy (NCBI): domain Eukaryota; kingdom Viridiplantae; phylum Streptophyta; class Magnoliopsida; order Fabales; family Fabaceae; genus Vicia; species Vicia faba. The sequence goes on from OX451740.1 coordinate 267,435,811, forward strand.
ATGACCCACGCTCATCCCGTTTACATCCAAAGATAGGGTTGCTTACCAAACTAATGGTAAGACAACAATATCAAAGGAAAAGAAAATGAACAAGAAAGACATTTGAGTAGGTAGATTGCTTTTAGTTACTTGCTCCATTTCAAAACAAATGTCCTTGCTATTTTCAAAAACAAACACACATTTCCAAACATCTTACAAACATTGAAAACATTTTCAAAAAGATCAACATCTTTGTATACATTCTTACGAACGAGAATCATTACAAAGATTTCCTAAACAATGGCCACTTTACAAAATACTTTCAAAAACCACACAAAGCACAATTTCAAACAAAAGCAAGTGATCTAGCAAGTAACTAAGAGCCCATGGAAAACCATGGATGAAAAGGGTGTTAATACCTTCCCTTTTCATAATCTACCCCCCGAACTCAAGAAACAATCTCAAAGGTCTTTCATGTGCTTTTTCACCTTTCCTTTTGGATAAAAGAAAAGTCAGTGGCGACTCTTGCTAACCGCAACATTTGCAATAAAACGCAAAACCTTCAAGTCATTTCTCCCACTGTATCACACATTATTATAAGGAATAGGTGGAACAAAAGTCTTTTCGAACAGAATTTCCTTGTTATCTATTAGGCAGTGAATGCCTGCTTTCAATAAAGGACAAATGGTTGGTGAGGACAAATAAGAATAACAACTTTCATCACAGTTTGGGAACACACCAAAATTCAATAAATTCCTTTTGATAGTTAGGAGTGGGGTCATAAGTTCATTAACTGAAGTAACAAACATACCTTCCTCAATGGCATTGGCATTATGGCCGTGTTTGGGCATAGGGGCAGAAATGACATTGGGTTTTTTCTGGCGCATCGAATTCAATCTCTTTGGCCTCAAGGAGGTCTTGTACTTTGTTCTTTAGAGCCCAACAATTATTAGTGTCGTGGCCGGGACTTTCAGAGTGGTATGCACAACGGGCATTAGGATGATAGTGAGGAGAGGTTGTGTTAGGGTTTTTTGGAGCTTCTTTCAAGGTCACTAGATTGGATCTTAACAAATGTGGAAATACTTGAGATAGTGTCATATTAATTCTGGTGAATTGTCTGACTGGTCTTTCCATTCTCGGCTGGTTATTTACTTGTTGATCAGGCGCAGGTTTAGGAATCATAACAGCCCCCACCATTGGATGGCGTTTAGCCCTATCTTGATTTCTCTGAGGATATACATCAACACCTTCTTTCTTTCTGATAAATGGCTTCCTTACAGAAGCGGAGGATGCATATTTTTGAATCTTTCCACTCTTTATCCCGACTTCTACCCTTTCTCCGGTCAATATTAATTCAGTAAAACCTGCCGATGAACTCCCAATTAAGTGATTGAAGAAGGGTCCAGACAAGGTGCCCAAGAACATACCAACTAACTCTCTTTCAGATAAAGGGGGCTGGACTCTCCCTGCAAAGTCCCTCCATTTTTTCACATAGTCCTTGAAGCCTTCATTTGAAACCATGGCCATACTCTGGAGTTGAGTACGGGTAGGTGCCAGATCAGCGTTGTATTGGTATTGTTTGTAAAAGGCAGCAACAAGATCCTCCCAGTTATGAACATTGGCTCTTTCTAACTGATAAAACCAATCAAGTTGAGTACCAAACTGACTGTCTTGGAAGAAGTGTACCCATAAGTCCTTATCAGCAGTATGGGGCTGGATTTTCCTCACATAGGACCAGAGATGCATTTTAGGGCATGAAACTCCATTATATTTGGCGAACACAGGTGCTTTGAATTTTGGAGGAATGACAATTCCTGATACCAGTCCCAACTTCTCAAAGTCTAACCCAATAACTTTTTGGATTTCCATTGCACTCAACCCCTCTTCTAGATGCTTATACTTGTCGTCGGCTGGAGGGTATTGTTCTTCAGAATAGTCGTCTTCTTCCTCCTCCTCTTCTGACTCTGACTGGACCATTGTTTCTTTTCCTTTCCCATCTTGATTGCCTCTCTCACCATATGTCGTTGCAAAGTCTAGAGCCCTTCTTGTCTGCCCTTGGAATCTTCTTCCCATATTTAGAACTCCGGTTATTTTCTTCATCTTCTTTTTATTCTCTTCAACCAGAAAGGTCTTCAACTCTTCTTGTCCTTTGGCTAGAGTTAAGAACAACGGTTGAAACTGCGCATTCTGAGCTTGGAGGTCCTTCACCGTTTTCTCGAGATCCATCTTACTGAAATAAACAGTAGAGAGATGAGGATACTTGTTGCAAGAAACCTGCTTATGTTATGATGAATGGTAAATGCATATGTAATGATTTCAAGGATCTTAATGATTCAAATTCGTTTTAGACAAAAAGGAAACACATGTTATATTAATAGATTAAAGCTTGAGTACAATAATTCCTCCTTGGGCAAAGAAAATACAAGAAACTCTAAGATAAAAAGGTAGTGCGCATCCTCTTTGGTGCAATGTACGCATTCAGAGTCTGCTCCTCATGAAGTAGCTTAGTGAGTTCCAAAACCTTCTTCCCGCTTGTTTAGAATTAGGCTTCAAAAGTATCTCGCTACCCCTTGAGTTGTATCCAATCTCTTTGTAGGTATTCAAGAGAGGTGGGCATGTCATGATGTAGGATAGTGTATGGAACATCTCCTTCCATGACAGGCTCAATGATTACCGGGAGAATGGATGGATAAGGCATCATAAGACTCTGAGCACGGGTTCGTACCCATTTGAGGTAAGGCTCAAGAGGGATGGAATTCTTATGCCCCAAAGTCTTGCTATCTACCTTATTTAACATCCTCCAAGCTCGGATAAATCTCTGGCGAAGACCTTGGTCGTCGTTGTCGTAGTCAAATACCAAACCTTGAATCAGTATCTTGTGCGGTCCATCTCTTCGGGCATAACCAAATTGTCTTAAGGATAAGCAGGGGTTGTAGGTAATACCTCCCCTAATGCCAAGTAAAGGGACATTAGGAAATTCTCCACAATGGTCGACAATAGTAACATTCTCTATGGATTGGGAGTAGCAATGAATGTGTGAATGTTTGAGAGTCATCAACCTTTGTGACCACCTTGAACCTTTCTCATTCTTTAATACAAATTGGGGAAGATGCGAAATAAACCATCTTGCCAAGATAGGAGTGCAACACATAAAGGACACCTCTTTTCTTCATTGTACGAGTGTGAAAAAAGTGTAAGATGTCTCCTAGCAAAGTAGGCACCGGGTTGCATGATATGAAGATTTTGACGGTGTTCACGTTTATGAGTTGGTCAGGATTTGGAAACAAAACCATCCCATATATGAGGAGAGACACAATTTCCTCAAAAGCATGTAGATCCAAGGAATTCCAACAGTTTTGGGCTTTCTCGAACAAGAACTTTGCTAGGAATCCCTTGACACTACTCCTTGTTTCCCAATGAGTTGTGACATCAGATGAGTGCAAGTGCAGAGCTTGAGCAATCTCTTCTGGCTTTGGGTGTCTTTCCGTACCGTTGAAAGGTAGTTAGTTGAGAATGGGAATCCTCAAGAGTCGGGAGAATTCTTCCAAAGTAGGCACAAGTTGATAGTCGGGAAATGTGAAGCAATGGTGTAAAGGATCAAAGAACTAAAAGAGCACCTTCATCATGTCCTCATCTGTATTTGAGGTGACCAAGTTGAGTAGGCGACCATGTCTCTCGGTGAATGGAGAATTTTCAGGAATCCTTGAAGCTATCTCCTTAAGTTGTGGAGGGATCCTTATAATGTTGACTTGAATAGTTTTCCTGCGAAGAGAATCCTCATCCTACAAAACAGAACAAAGATAAATCCCAAGATCCTTGAAATGGTTAGTGAATGTGTATGATGTTATGATGTTCATGATGTTATGTACAAGTATGTATATACAAACAAAATAAATAATTCCTTAGGTTTAGGCTTGCATGGAGTCTCATAGGTAAGTACCCTCTTGAACTTTAGTTGGCTCAAACCTGTCCTAGTAATAGTAATCGGGTTTTAAGGAGCTCAATATCACTGGTTTGTTTCCTTGGTCATTTTTTGAGCACAAGCCTCTTTAATGGCGACCGAAATATCCCAAGAAACCAAACCTCAATGAGTGTAGTATCGAGTATCTACCAACTTCGGACTGAACCAAAGCCGATCATCTCACTACATCCTAAAGGCCAAGTTGGTCAAGTAAAGGTTCTAAAAGTTCATTAGTGCTTCATGACATCACTCACGGCCTCGTATTCTCTTTGATTAACTCAAAGGCTACCGGTACCCACAAATATATCCCACTAACATAGCTATTGCTTAGACCATGTCGGTATACTCCACGCAGTTTCCACAACGTATTGCTACTTACCTATAATGTATCCCAAATCCGAGTAGAGGATTCAAACCCAAACAAAGAACCATAATGTAAAGCAAACAAGTCAAACAATGTAAGAAAGTAAATGTGATCTAACCCTAAGGTGACCCCACTTTTAGAATTCTCCCCAGCAGAGTCGCCAGTTCTGTAATACGGTGGGAGAACTGACTTGAGGGTTTCGCGTTTAATCGCAAATGTTGCGGTTAGCAAGAGTCGCCACCAACTTTTCTTTTATCCAAAAGGAAAGGTGAAAAAGCACAGGAAAGACCTTTGAGATTATTTCTTGAGTTCGGGGGGTAGATTATGAAAAAGGAAGGTATTAGCACCCTTTTCATCCATGGTTCTCCATGGGCTCTTAGTTACTTGCTAGATCACTTGCTTTTTTGTTTGAAATTGTGCTTTGTGTGGTTTTTGAAAGTATTTTGTAAAGAGGCCATTGTTTAGGCAATCTTTGTAATGATTCTTGTTTGTAAGAATGTATACAAAGATGTTTTATCTTTTGAAAATGTTTTCAATCTTGTAAGATGTTTAAAAGTGTAGGTGTTTGTTTTGAAAATAGCAAGGATGTTTGTTTTGAAATGGAGCAAGTAATTACGAGCATTCTAACTACTCAAATGTCTTTCTTGTTCATTTTCTTTTCCTTTGACATTGTTGTCTTACCATTGATTTGGTAAGCAACCATATCTTTGGAGGTTAACGGGACGGGCGTGGGTCATTGTATAACCATGATTAGCAATGTTGCAAAGTATCTTAGCATTCTGTTTTAGGGACTAAGATCATTTGAAAGGCAACTTAGATAGCGTCATCGAGGGACTATGATCTTATATTTGCTTGTTTTTGCTAAGATACCTTATGTGATCGGTGGATCTGGAACTGACTGTTTAACGCTGGTTCGCGAAATGTCGCGGAAGCAAGAGTCGCCACCGTCTTTTATTTTCTCCAAATGGAAAGGACAAAAGCACAGAAAAATTCCTTAAAGAGATTGCTCTCGGTTCGGGAGGTAGATTATAGAAAGGGAAGGTGTTAGCACCCTTTCTATCCATGGTTATCCATGGGCTCTTAGATACTTGCTCACTTGTGTTTTCAAAAATGGTTTGTTTGCTTTTCAACTGTGGGTTTAAAAAGTTTCTTTGAAAAATTTTAGTTCGACTCGTACGTCAGAGTGTTTGAAAAATTTACTTTGAAAGCTTTTGAAACGTGTCGGTGTGAAAAGATGTTTTGATTTGTTTGAAATTAGAGCAAGTATCCTTGAGAACCTACCTACCCTAAGGAATTCGTCTGTGTAAGAGTCCTTAAAAGTAGTGCCATCCCACCATTGAGAGGTAGGTAGCACCACCGTTGGAGGTGTTCGGGTCAATTCGAGGTTCGGGACATGGTGATCACCAGAGCAATAGGAAGACACCTTAGAAGCTACCCTCATGCCAGGTTCCCGGATCATGAGGACTTACTAAGACGTCCTCTACTCGACGATCACCTTTCGAAAGGCAACAGTGAGGCGTACCCTAGGGGTGGTGTGTGCGATTCGTGTGTCGTTTTCATTAATATTTGTCTTGTCATGTTTTTTTTTGTGTTCTACGCTTGATTTTAATTAAGACATTTATTCTTGCATGCTTTTTAACAGTTATAAAGTTTGCGGGAAAATAAATCTAAGGCTATTACAAATGGCGCGGGTCCACATCGCCAAAATTAAACCGGTCCCGATTTGACTGAAAAATAAATAAAGCGAATAAAAGTGCGAAAAGTTAAATTGTTACAAGGCTTTGGGACATATACATAATTATAATAAGCGACATAAAATAAATGCGCGAAATAAAATAATTAAAAAAAACGGGCGTTGGACCCTTTTGCAAAAAATTAAAGTTAATAAGAATTAATTAATTAGAATTAAATGTTTTTGGTATTTTATGTTTTTTAAGATTTAAAAGAAAAAGAATTTATTGAAATTAAAAAATAAAATGCTAAACCCTAGTTCTAATGTTTTTTATGTTTATTGTCAAAATGTCATATTAACCTAAATTAAACCCTAATTTTTATTTATGTACATTTAATTATAAAAATAAATAAATAAATAAATAATATTGTGATAAGAAAAAAAAGGAAAATTAAAAAGGTATAAAAATTATCAATTAATCTAATTCTATATTTTTTGGATTTTTATTAAAAGGAATTAAAGTTAAAAAACCTAATTAAACTAAATAATTTACATATTAGTTTATAAGAAAAAAAAAATAATTAAAATAAATAAATATTATATTTTGCCTTTTCTGATTTTATGATGTTTTTTTATATTTTTGTAAAAATAATTAATTAATTGAAACAATAAAAAATAAATAACATAACAATTAAAAAAAATAAAATATGAAAAGAAAAGCAAACCAGGGGGGTAGCCCCAAATTGGAGGTGTAATTTGGAAATCAGGCCCAATAAGCAGTGGCCCTTTTGACTTTTGCCAATTCGTGTGCTAGCGTGCTGACTTGGGCACAGCGTGTTCGTTGATCTGAGCCCTTTGATGGACCTGCCAGGACGCGTGGCTGCTTGGATTATGAGGTGTACCATGGAACAACACCACCCCACCTGCGTAGGATTATTAATTGAAAAAATATAAAGGGAAAGGATGAAGACCTGGGATCGAACCCAGGTCATTCCCATTGCAAACCTCCACGTGCACCACTGAACCAAACGCTTTTAATTTAACATATAATAACATATAAATATAATAAATAAAACATAACGTTAGTGGGTTAAAAACGCGCGAATTTCAAAAGAACCAATGACCATTGGACACGAGGTCATCTTCTTCAATTTTCCTGAAACCACAAAACAAAGGCCACGGTTTTTTATGCGTGGGTTTAGGCAGCCTTAGAAGAAATAGCGAATAGCGCTATGGTGATCATAAATTAGGCGCGAGGGTCAAGCTTTCTTCGTCTTGATGAGCTGATTGCAATGGTGGTACTGGGATGGCCTAATTTTGCTTGTATTAAGAATCCCTAATTTTGAAACCTGCAAACCCTAAATCTTATTCATGGCATCATCGCGTATAGTCAACAAAAATACAATCAAACACCATGGTTAGCTTGGAAACTTCATGCTGAACAAGAATTCATAAACAAAAATGCAAAAAGATGTATGAATTGTGATATGCGATTTCAAAAGTTTTGCTTTACAGTTTGAGTTCTTGATACCGATTCAAGGCGTTTTGGTGGTTGTTAGGGATTGGCACACGTTCAGAGATTGTCAAGGAAGCTATTGAACCAAGTTTGGAGCTTTGAATCTACCTCTAGAATGCTTTTCAGTTTTGAACTTTTAGGGAAAATTTTCAAGTTTGTGTATAGCTTCTGAGCGCAGCTGAGAGTGTCATGCCATTAGGTTTTGATTCCTGAATATGTAGCCAAGCTTTTAGGTCAACAAAACTTGATAAAATCCAAGGCATTCATTGTTTTCAATATTTGATTTTCTAAGATTTTTTCAAATCTTTTCCATGTGCAATTTTGTTCAATCAGCTCAAATCAAACCAAATCCTTCCATAATTGGCTAAGCACGAGATCTTGAGTCTAGAATGTGCATAAAAAGATTTTTTTAGGTCAAGTTTATATTTTCTACATATTTAAATGATTTAAATGAATTAATATTAATATAAATTCAAATAAATAATTAAAAATTGAGAAAATACTTCCCTTTGGGCCAAATGGTCGTGCATAGGCTTGGAATGATGGATCATGGAAGAAAAATGGGCCCATTTGCATTTTTAGGTCATTTGAACCATTGTTGACTTTTCAAAATTCCCAAAAACTTCCCAACTTCCACAAGGCATAACTTGCTCAATGTTTAAGCTTTTCACATGTTCTTGGACATTTTGGAAAGGTCTTTGAGTCCTATAACCAATGCCTTTGGTCCCATGTCATTTGGATTTACCAATCTCAAGTTATGGCCTTTGACTTAAAGTCCCTTTTTGTTGACTTTTGAAAATGACCTATAATGTTAAAATTGATAACTTTTTGTGAGAGCATTTCTTGGACTTGGAATATGAAGATGAGTTGTAGGAAATGTCTTTCTCTTCAAAATGAGCTTTGGATGGAATTTTTCTGATAATCCATGTGAAAGTTATGCCCTGGTCAATTTCAGTTGACTTTTTCAGCTGTCCAAATATAGTAACTTTTGCATCTTTGATGATTTCTGAGCCAAATTTTGAGAATCATGATCAAGCATTGATCAAATGATGTTTGTGGCTTCAAAATGATATATTGACCAAAAATTTGAACTTTTGACTGTCAAATGACCATTTTGCCCCTACAGTTGACTGTAGTGCAATTTAGGGTTTTGACTGTGCAATTTTGAGCTGAATGCCTTGAAACTTGATATGAGGATGTTTGACCTCATTTGTAGGCATATGAGACTTGATTGGGCCTTTGAAAACTTCATTCTCTTGATCAATACACAAACCCTAGTTTTGACTGTATAGGAGACAGTTGCACTGCACAACCCTTGGGGAATTTTGTGACTGGATTTGGCAATTTCTTGAAGAATATGGGAGGGCAAATTTTGGGGTACAACAGTTGCCCCTGTTCAATCTTCTTAGACCTGAGGATGCAGATTGGCTGACGTGCCTTTCGTAATCCGATGGTAAAAGATGATTGGACACTAGAGTGCCTAGAAATTTGCGCTCACATAGTAGCAGTGATGATGGGGGAATGGGCTTATAGATGCCATTTGGAGATTGCTGGATAGGATGATGGGCTTATAGATGCCATCTGGATGTTGATCGCGTAGGAGATTCCTTAGCGAGAACCTGCATACCTGCAAAAGAGAAAATGAGTACCTGACACGTTGCAGGAGCTGATTTTAGATGCTCGGTATAGATGCGTCCTGACTGGTTACAGGAGCTGAGTCTGGAGCTTCAAACGCTGATGAATGAACCAGGGATGGTTACTGCCTTAGCATGGATGGTAAGAGAACCTTGGGCGATTTTAACTTCAACAACGCTCGTTGAGAAAAACCTTGGGTGTCTTCTACTGGGATAAGAATCAGGGAGATCTTAGGGTCGATCTGACTGAACCAGAGGAGGCCTTTGACTGGATAAGCATCAGGAAAATCTTAGGGTCGATTTAACTGAACCGGACAAGGTCTTGGAATATCTTCAACTGGATAAGCATCAGGGAGATCTTAGGGTCGATCTGACTGAACCAGAGAAGGCCTTTGACTGGATAAGCATCAGGAAAATCTTAGGGTCGACTTAACTGAACCGGACAAGGTCTTGAAATATCTTCAACTGGATAAGAATCGGGGAGATCTTAGGGTCGATCTGACTGAACCAGAGAAGGCCTTTGACTGGATAAGCATCAGGAAAATCTTAGGGTCGATTTAACTGAACCGGTCTAGGTCTTGGAATATCTTCAACTGGATAAGCATCAGGGAGATCTTAGGGTCGATCTGACTGAACCAGAGAAGGCCTTTGACTGGATAAGCATCAGGAAAATCTTAGGGTCGATTTAACTGAACCGGTCTAGGTCTTGGAATATCTTCAACTGGATAAGCATCAGGGAGATCTTAGGGTCGATCTGACTGAACCAGAGAAGGCCTTTGACTGGATAAGCATCAGGAAAATCTTAGGGTCGATTTAACTGAACCGGTCTAGGTCTTGAAACATCTTCAACTGGATAAGCATCAGGGAGATCTTAGGGTCGATCTGACTGAACCAGAGAAGGCCTTTGACTGGATAAGCATCAGGAAAATCTTAGGGTCGATTTAACTGAACCGGTCTAGGTCTTGAAACATCTTCAACTGGATAAGCATCAGGGAGATCTTAGGGTCGATTTAACTGAACCAGAGAAGGCCTTTGACTGGATAAGCATCAGGAAAATCTTAGGGTCGATTTAACTGAACCGGACAAGGTCTTGGAATATCTTCCACTGGATAAGCATCAGGGAGATCTTAGGGTCGATCTGACTGAACCAGAGAAGGCCTTTGACTGGATAAGCATCAGGAAAATCTTAGGGTCAATTTAACTGAACCGGTCTAGGTCTTGAAATGTGATTGAGACTTTAAACTGCATCCTTCCTGAAAGGTAAAAGTCAGTCATATGCAATGCATGATATGGATCAAGCAATGATGTTCTCAACATAAAGGAGACTTGTATGATGCAGTGCGTTATGCATGCTATGATGATGTATGTGAAGTTTTATGTATGTTTTTGTCTAGGAAAGTGAATCCTTGACGGGTGCCGGGAAGTTGTATCCTGGGCTGACGTTGAAGAATAGATTTTGCTTCCGCTGGGGATGATAACTGCAAGAATACCGGTAGGAGAAGATAACTCCGTTTGAGGAATAAACTTGGCAAATGAAGAGTCTGCGGGGAGAAAAGATACTCTAGTGACCATGCTGGGAAGCGGTACTCTGTGGGGATAGAGATGCTTTGCTTGAATTATTGAGAATGACTTGCTGAGGATACCGTTGTTGTATGAAGTGTTGACGGATTTCGCTGGGGTAAGAAGACTTTGTCGACGACGCTCTTTCCATGGCTTTTGGCTGAGGATAACCCAGTTATATCCTGTTAAGGAAATAACTCTTTAAACAAAGCCGGACGACGCGTTCGTGATCTGTGAGGATAAGCTTCCAGAATTTACTGGGGGTAAGCTTACTGCTTGGGGAGATATGAATTCCAACTTTCCTGGGGAAACTGGGTTGGACTGGACTCTTTGGGGAAGTTTTGGACTGCGGGGAAGTGATTCCTTTGAATGTTGATATACCGCCGGGGAACAATCTTTAGACCAAGACTGCCGGGGATGCTTGTTTAAGAATATATGTATTGCTGCTGGGGACTGTTTGAGATCGGCTGGAGGATACTCAATTTCCTTGATATTTGATGATTTGCTTGGAGAAGAATGTATTGTTTTACTCTCTGGGGAACTTAATAGGTACTGGTCGTGTTCTTTAGCTGAACCTACCTTGGTACCTTGGAGGATAGAACAATTAGACTGCTCAGACAATTTTTTTATTGCCCCTGTTTCTAGTGTCACCTGCAATTAATTCCTTTGTTTCGTATGCAAATATTTATGAGTTAGCAAATTATTGTCAATGCATATATCACAAATTGAACCTTGGACGTTCTTCGCAAAACAAAACAGAAAAAAGAAAAACACTTGGCACGTTTAACTGAAAAATATATTTGTATTGATTTTTGAATGGCCTGAATAGGCATTTTGTGTACAAGAGGCTGACGTCCTAGTAAGAGGTACGCCGCCAATCAAAGGACTTTATACAAGTTTTGTACAAAAGAAAATAAAACAGCTGTGTGAAAGATGAATGATCCACTGGGTTTCAACTCTGCTATTGCCTTTATAACTCCGAGCGTCTCATCACTTGATGACCTTGGTTGAGGGTGAAGCTGACTGATCGATGCCGTTTGAGCTTGATGCAGATACCGGATTCTGGATGCAAAGTGATCAATTAGACATAGTTTTACGCTTTTATCCCTAATTTTTGCCTGGACCGCCCCTTCAGGTTTTCGGTCCACCGGGATACCCATTTTTGCCCAAGCCGCCTTTTCAGGTTTTCGACTTGCCGGGTGTACAGATTTTTTTTATTTTCATCCCTTCATTTTGCCCGAACCCTTTTGGTTCGACGGGAAGCCCTAATTTTTGCCTAGGCATGTCAGCCTAGCGGGTCTTTTTCATGCGTAGTATTTTTTAACTATGTCTGCATTGGCGGGGTGAGGAAGGTCGTCACCATCCATGTTGGTTAATATCATTGCTCCTCCTGAGAACACATGTTTAACCACAAATGGCCCTTCATACGTAGGGGTCCATTTGCCCCTTGGATCACTCTGAGGAAGGATGATTCTCTTGATCACCAGATCCCCGACTTGATATTCCTGTGGTCTGACCTTTTTGTTAAATGCCCTGATCATTCGTTTCTGATACGTCTGACCATGGCAGATAGCAGCAAGCCTCTTTTCGTCAATGAGGTTGAGTTGATCAAGTCGTGTCTGGATCCAATCATCTTCGTTCAGATTTGCATCCTTCATTATCCGGAGAGAGGGAATTTGTACTTCAATCGGCAAGACTGCCTCCATGCCATAAACCAGAGACAAAGGAGTTGCCCCGGTTGACGTCCTAGCTGAGGTACGGTACCCATGTAGAGCGAACGATAACATCTCGTGCCAATCTTTGTAAGTTACTGTCATTTTTTGCACGATCTTCTTGATGTTTTTGTTAGCTGCTTCTACAGCCCCATTCATCTTCGGTCTGTAAGGAGAAGAATTGTGGTGCTGTATCTTGAACTGTTCGCAAAGCTCGGCAATCATCTTGTTGTTCAGATTGGTACCGTTGTCTGTAATAATCCGCTCAGGGACGCCGTATCGACAGATCAGGTTGTGCCGAATGAACCGTGCCACAACAGTCTTGGTTACTGTAGCATAGGATGCTGCCTCAACCCACTTCGTGAAATAGTCAATCGCCACTAGGATGAAGCGATGTCTATTGGATGCCGTAGGTTTGATCTCGCCGATCATGTCTATACCCCACATTGCAAACGGCCAAGGCGCAGTCAGAACATTCAGGGGAACCGGAGGAACATGCACTTTATCTGCATAGATCTGGCACTTGTGGCATGTCCTGGAGTGTTGGTAACAGTCAGCTTCCATTGTGGACCAGTAATATCCTGCCCGTAGGATTTTCTTAGCCATAGTGTGTCCACTGGAATGCGTACCAAAGGTCCCTTCATGTAGCTCTTCCATGATTCTTTCTGCTTCGGTCTTATCCACACAACGCAGTAAGGTTGAATCATGGTTTCTCTTGTACAAGATGCCGTTGCTTAGGAAGAACTTGGCTGCGAACCTTCTCAGGAACTTCTTATCATTGACAGAGGCACCTTCAGGGTATTCCTGAGCTTCCAGATATCTTTTCACTTCATGGTACCAAGGCTTCTCGGTCACCAATTCAGTTTCGAGATCACAACAGTATGCCGGTTCGTCCAGTTTCCAGATGATGATCCGGGGAGCCTCATTATCCCATTTGACCTTGAACATTGAAGACATTGTAGCCAACGCGTCCGCTAGCTGATTCTCTTCTCTTGGAAAATGCTCAAAGGTTATCTCCGTGAAGTGGGGAATCAGGGTCAACACACATTCTCTGTAAGGAATCAGGTTTGGATGTTTCGTATCCCACTCTCCTTTGATCTGATTGATTACAAGAGCGGAATCTCCGAAGACACTTAGAAATTTGATCCTTAGGTCGATCGCAGCTTGAAGACCCATGATGCACGCCTCATACTCCGCCATGTTGTTGGTACAGTGGAAACATAGCCGGGCAGTGAGTGGAGTATGAGTACCTTGAGGAGATATGATGATGGCGCCGATACCATGTCCCAAAGCATTGGAAGCTCCGTCAAAGTGCATAGACCATCGGGATCCTGGTTCAGGTCCTTCATCCGGTCCAGGTACTTCACAGTCAGTTACAATCATGATGCTTTCATCCGGAAACTCGAAGTTCATTGATTGGTAGTCATCTACAGCTTGATGTGCTAAGTGGTCTGCCAATACACTTCCCTTGATGGCTTTCTGGGTCGTGTACTGAATGTCGTATTCCGTCAAGATCATTTGCCATCTTGCAATTCTCCCGGACAGAGCAGGCTTTTCGAATATGTACTTTATCGGATCCATCTTTGAGATCAACAAAGTAGTGTGAGTCAGCATATACTGTCTCAGCCGGCGAGCAGCCCATACCAAAGCGCAGCAAGTTTTCTCAAGCAGTGAGTATCGGGTCTCACAGTCGGTAAACTTTTTGCTAAGGTAATAAATGGCGTGCTCTTTTCGGCCAGACTCGTCATGCTGCCCCAGCACACACCCCATTGAGTTGTCAAGCACTGTTAGATATAGGATCAGAGGTCTCCCTTCAACCGGTGGCATAAGGATAGGTGGTTCTTGGAGATACTCTTTGATTTTGTCAAAAGCAGCCTGACATTCATCGTTCCAACGTACTACCTGATCTTTCTTCAGTAGCTTGAAGATTGGCTCACAGGTAGCAGTCAGATGTGAGATGAAGCGAGCAATGTAATTCAGGCGTCCTAAAAAGCCTCTGACTTCCTTCTCTGTCTTAGGAACTGGCATCTCTTGAATAGCTTTGACCTTAGCGGGGTCCACTTGAATACCTTTATCGCTGACCACGAAGCCTAGCAATTTCCCAGATCTTACCCCGAAGGTGCACTTGTTTGGGTTCAATCTCAGCTTGTACAGTTTCAACCGGTCGAACAACTTCTGTAGATGATCTAGATGCTCTTCCTCAGTCTGGGACCTAGCGATCATGTCGTCCACATACACTTCTATCTCATGATGGATCATGTCGTGAAATAAGGCAACCATGGCACGTTGGTAGGTTGCCCCAGCATTCTTTAATCCGAACGGCATGACCTTGTAACAGAAGGTGCCCCACTGAGTAACGAATGTAGTCTTTTCCCTGTCTTCAGGTGCCATCTTTATCTGATTGTAGCCTGAAAAGCCATCCATGAAAGAGAATACCTTGTGCTGAGCCGTATTATCAACAAGGACATCAATGTGAGGTAAAGGGAAGTCGTCTTTGGGGCTGGCCCTGTTCAGATCCCTGTAATCGACACACATTCTGACCTTACCGTCCTTCTTAGGTACCGGCACCACATTAGCAACCCACTGAGGGTAAGAAGTTACTGCAAGGAACCCGGCATCAAACTGTTTCATGACTTCGGCTTTAATCTTCTCAGACATCTCTGGACGCATCCGACGGACCTTTTGCTTAACTGGAGGGCAGTCTTCCTTAGTCGGCAAGTGATGGACGACAATATCGGTATCCAGCCCGGGCATGTCTTCGTAGGACCAGGCGAAGATCTCCATATAGTCATGTAACATCTTGGTTAACCGTTGCTTCACGCTGAGCTCCAGGTTAGCACCAATCTTTACCTCTTTCCTGTCTGCCTCAGTACCCAGGTTTATAGTTTCCACTGGCTCTTCATGGGGTTGAATTGCCCGTTCTTCCTGAAGCAACAGTCTTGCAAGCTCGCCAGGCACTTCGCAATCATCTTCACCTTCGTCTTCGGCTAAGTTGATCGGATTTTCGAAGTCATAACTGGCATTAGCAGGGTTGTTATCAGTGAGATCCAGAGTGGATTGGAACCTGTATGAGTGAGTGTGTGTGTAAATACAGCTGTTTTGAAAATTATGTAAAGGAAAGGAAAGACAGAAAAGGAGCACAATATTTGCAATGCGAAAAATACGTCCAAGATTTTCATTCATGATATATGAAATGACAGTTTGTATGCCCTCACAAATAGAACCACGGTGCCTCGGGTAAGACACCGGGCCATAGAGTTTATCATTGTTTATTACAAAATAACAAAACATAGGAATTCATTACTCAGTAACAAGAGAAACGGACAAGTTGTCCTTTGCACTCCAATTGTTAGATCCACTGTCGGTTGCCGGGTAGATCCAGCTATCAAACTCAGCATCGTCCACTTCGTCTTCGTCCCCAATAGCATTTACTCCATGAGCAGGCAGGGGAGCTGTCACCACATTAGGCTTGTCAGATGCCTCGAACTGTACCTCCTTGGCGTCAATAAGGTCCTGCAGCTTGTTCTTTAACGCCCAACAGTCATCAGTAGAGTGCCCCGGGCTATCTGAATGGTAAGTACAACGAGCATTCGGGTTGTACTTGGGGGATGCAGTATTGGGGAACTTTGGCGCCTCCCTGACAGTCACCAAATTGGTGGATATCAACTGTGGCAGGATTTGCGACAAAGTCATGCTTAAGCGGGTAAATTCTCTCCGGGGTCTTTCCACCTTCTGAGTATTGTTTGGCCGGGGAGCGGCAGCAGGCTTAGCAATCATTACCGCATTGACAGATTGGCGGTGTTCATTTCTCTCTGATCTCCTGGAACCATATATGGCGCTAGACTCCTTCTTGAAGGGTTTCTTCTCAGCACTGGATGATGCACCCTTCGGAATTTTTCCGGATTTTAACCCAGCTTCAATCCTCTCTCCAGTCAAGATTAAATCAGTGAAACCAGCAGAAGAATTCCCAATGAGATGGTTGAAAAACGGCCCAGATAGGGTCCCCAAGAACATGTCTACCAATTCCCGATCAGTCAATGGTGGCTGCACCCTGCCAGCCAGGTCTCTCCACTTTTGAGCGTACTCCTTAAAACCTTCGCTCGCGCCTAACGCCATACCCTGGAGTTGGGTACGTGTGGGGGCAAGGTCGGCATTATATTGATACTGCTTGTAGAAAGCAGTAGCCAGCTCCTCCCAGTTACGAACTTTGGTCCCATCCAGCTGATAGAACCATTCGAGATGAGTCCCTGAAAGACTCTCCTGGAAGAAGTGGATCCATAGATTCTTGTCCGCAGAATACGGCTGAATTTTCCGAACATAGGACCTTAAGTGCAGCTTGGGACAAGACGCCCCGTCATATTTGGAGAAGGTTGGTGCTTTGAACTTATGCGGGATAATCACACCAGTCGACAAACCCAGATCTCCGAAATCCAGCCCAGGTGCCTGTTGCACCTCCATAGCCTTCAACCTGTCCTCCAGTTGCTTGTATCTGTCATCTGAAGGAGGGTACTGCTCCTCATCAAAATCCGTCTCGTTGTCGGAGACTACTGGAGTAGGAATCTTTACTTCTGCCTGAGAAGGACTCTTGCCAACAGAAGAACCAGCCTCTTCATGCTGCAGAGTATTGCCAAACCTTCGGCCCGAGTTGAACAGAACATTTCTTCTCTTCTTCTTCTTCTCCTTCTTCAGGAGCATAGCCTTTAGTTCTTCTTGGCCTTTAGCCAGACCCTTGATTAGTTCTTGAAACTGCGCATTCTGCGCCTGGAGAGCCTTGATTGATGTCTCGGTTGATTCAGATCCGGGATTCATGATGCTGAAATAAACAGCGAAGAACTGTAAGCAACCTGAAAAGGGGAAAAACCTGCTATGCACATGATGTATGAAATGCGTATGCAATGCATTCAAGGGTTCGAAAGTTCAAATTTGTTGTAGACAAAAAGGAACACACGTTATCATTAAAGAAATCATTGTTTAATACATCAAGGCCTCATGGGCAAAAGTACAAAAATCAAGTCAATCCCAAAATACACTGCGCATCCTTTTCGGAGCTATGTAGGTGTTGAGATTCCTCTCCTCATGCAACAGGCGAGTGAGCTCCAGGACCTTCTTTTCACTGGCATGCAGACTAGTCTCAAGAGAATTCCGCTCTTCTTTAAGCTGGATCCAGCTCTTCTGCATCTCTTCCCAGGATGTGGGCATATCAGGGTGCTGAATAGTGTAGGACACTTCCCCTTCCAAGACAGGCTCTTTGATTACTGGAAGCATGTGAGGATAAGGCATCACTAACTTCTGGGAGCGGGCGCGTACCCACTTGAGATAAGGCTCCAAAGGGATGGAGTTCCTATGCCCCAGTGTCTTGCTGTCTATCCTACTGGGCATCCTCCAGGCTCTGATAAATCTCTGGCGAAGTCCTTGAGTATCATTGTCGAAGTCAAAAACTATGTCAGGAATCAACATGTCATGAGGACCATCCCTCCGAGCATAACCAAACTGTCTCCAAGCCAGGCATGGGCTATAAGTAATACCTCCTCTGATTCCAAGTAAAGGAACATTAGGGTACTCCCCGCAACGATCAATGATAGTGACATCTCCTCTGGACCTAGGACACCAATGTATATCTGCATGCGTAAGAGTCATCAACCGTTGTGACCATCTCAAACCCCGCTCATTCTTCAGGACTGATTGGGGAAGGTGCGAAATAAACCACCTTCCCAGGAGAGGAGTGCAACACATAAGGACACCTCTTTTTCTCATGGTTCGAGTGTAACATGAGTGAAGGATGTCCCCCAGCAATGTAGGTATAGGATTCCTGGACATAAAGATCTGGACAGCACTGATATCAATGAGCTGATCTGGGTTAGGGAACAACACCAAACCATAGACAAGGAGGGCTACCACTTCTTCAAAAGCTTGCAAGTCAAGGGAGTTCCAACATTCAAGGGATTTTTCAAACAGAAACCTGGCTAAGAACCCTTTGATACCACTTCTAACTTCCCAATGTCCCTTGAGGTCGGATGACTGTAGGTGCAAGGCTTTAGCAATCTCTTCCAGCTTAGGTTCCTTTTCTGTACCGTTGAAGGGTAGCTGATCAAGGATAGGGATCTTCAGGAGCCGGGAGAACTCCTCCAATGTAGGTACCAACTGATAGTCCAAGAAGGTGAAACAATGATGCAGAGGGTCAAAGAATTGGAACAGGACCTTAATCATATCTTCCTCAATGTTGGTGTTAACCAAGCTGATGAGGCTTCCATGCCTTTCACTGAATGAAGAGTTCTCGGGAATCCTGGATATAAGCTCCTTAAGCTGAGGAGGTACCCTTACATGACTGATTTGAATTGTCTTTCTACGAACAGTTTCCATGTCCTACAAAACAAGAACAAAGATGAAAATTCGAACCCCTGAAATGGTTAGTCAATGCATATGATGCTGGATGATGTCATGATGCTATGATTAAACACACCACAGATATTTACAAAGACAAACATGTAAGGCACACAAGGCACACAAGACAAGCCCTTAAGGTTTAAGGCCAGCATGGGGTCTGGGTAGTACCCTCTTGAAGTTGGTGGGTTCAACCTGTCCTAATCAAAGTAACCGGGTTCTAAGGTTCCCAATATCACGGGATTGCTTTCATTGTTCATCGTTTTGATTTAGCCACTGAACTGGCGACCGAAATATTCCAGGAAAGCAACCCTCAATTGAGTGTAGTATCGAGTATCAACCAACCTCGGACTGCACCAAAGTCAGTTATCTCACTACCCTAAAGAGGCCAAGATAGTTCAATTAAGGTTCCTAAGGTCTGTTGATGCTTCATGACACCACGCGGAGGCCCCGTACTCTCCTTGACTGAACTCAAGGGTTACCGGTACACACCAAAGTGCCACATCAACGTAGCAGACTGTTTCAACCATGTCGGTATACCCCGCACAGTTCCCTCACAGTCTTGTTGCTACTTTCTAAGAAAGGTATCCCCCAGATCCGGGTTAGGATCTATAGAACTCCCAAGCAACCCACAATTTAAAGCACACAAGGAAAACAATTGAAACCACACAGTTATGACCTAGCCCTAAGGTACACCTCACTTTAAGATTATCCCCAGCAGAGTCGCCAGTTCTGTGATCGGTGGATCTGGAACTGACTGTTTAACGCTGGTTCGCGAAATGTCGCGGAAGCAAGAGTCGCCACCGTCTTTTATTTTCTCCAAATGGAAAGGACAAAAGCACAGAAAAATTCCTTAAAGAGATTGCTCTCGGTTCGGGAGGTAGATTATAGAAAGGGAAGGTGTTAGCACCCTTTCTATCCATGGTTATCCATGGGCTCTTAGATACTTGCTCACTTGTGTTTTCAAAAATGGTTTGTTTGCTTTTCAACTGTGGGTTTAAAAAGTTTCTTTGAAAAATTTTAGTTCGACTCGTACGTCAGAGTGTTTGAAAAATTTGCTTTGAAAGCTTTTGAAACGTGTCGGTGTGAAAAGATGTTTTGATTTGTTTGAAATTAGAGCAAGTATCCTTGAGAACCTACCTACCCTAAGGAATTCGTCTGTGTAAGAGTCCTTAAAAGTAGTGCCATCCCACCATTGAGAGGTAGGTAGCACCACCGTTGGAGGTGTTCGGGTCAATTCGAGGTTCGGAACATGGTGATCACCAGAGCAATAGGAAGACACCTTAGAAGCTACCCTCATGCCAGGTTCCCGGATCATGAGGACTTACTAAGACGTCCTCTACTCGACGATCACCTTTCGAAAGGCAACAGTGAGGCGTACCCTAGGGGTGGTGTGTGCGATTCGTGTGTCGTTTTCATTAATATTTGTCTTGTCATGTTTTTTTTGTGTTCTACGCTTGATTTTAATTAAGACATTCATTCTTGCATGCTTTTTAACAGTTATAAAGTTTGCGGGAAAATAAATCTAAGGCTATTACAAATGGCGCGGGTCCACATCGCCAAAATTAAACCGGTCCCGATTTGACTGAAAAATAAATAAAGCGAATAAAAGTGCGAAAAGTTAAATTGTTACAAGGCTTTGGGACATATACATAATTATAATAAGCGACATAAAATAAATGCGCGAAATAAAATAATTAAAAAAAACGGGCGTTGGACCCTTTTGCAAAAAATTAAAGTTAATAAGAATTAATTAATTAGAATTAAATGTTTTTGGTATTTTATGTTTTTTAAGATTTAAAAGAAAAAGAATTTATTGAAATTAAAAAATAAAATGCTAAACCCTAGTTCTAATGTTTTTTATGTTTATTGTCAAAATGTCATATTAACCTAAATTAAACCCTAATTTTTATTTATGTACATTTAATTATAAAAATAAATAAATAAATAAATAATATTGTGATAAGAAAAAAAAGGAAAATTAAAAAGGTATAAAAATTATCAATTAATCTAATTCTATATTTTTTGGATTTTTAATAAAAGGAATTAAAGTTAAAAAACCTAATTAAACTAAATAATTTACATATTAGTTTATAAGAAAAAAAAAATAATTAAAATAAATAAATATTATATTTTGCCTTTTCTGATTTTATGATGTTTTTTATATTTTTGTAAAAATAATTAATTAATTGAAACAATAAAAAATAAATAACATAACAATTAAAAAAAATAAAATATGAAAAGAAAAGCAAACCAGGGGGGGTAGCCCCAAATTGGAGGTGTAATTTGGAAATCAGGCCCAATAAGCAGTGGCCCTTTTGACTTTTGCCAATTCGTGTGCTAGCGTGCTGACTTGGGCACAGTGTGTTCGTTGATCTGAGCCCTTTGATGGACCTGCCAGGACGCGTGGCTGCTTGGATTATGAGGTGTACCATGGAACAACACCACCCCACCTGCGTAGGATTATTAATTGAAAAAATATAAAGGGAAAGGATGAAGACCTGGGATCGAACCCAGGTCATTCCCATTGCAAACCTCCACGTGCACCACTGAACCAAACGCTTTTAATTTAACATATAATAACATATAAATATAATAAATAAAACATAACGTTAGTGGGTTAAAAACGCGCGAATTTCAAAAGAACCAATGACCATTGGACACGAGGTCATCTTCTTCAATTTTCCTGAAACCACAAAACAAAGGCCACGGTTTTTTATGCGTGGGTTTAGGCAGCCTTAGAAGAAATAGCGAATAGCGCTATGGTGATCATAAATTAGGCGCGAGGGTCAAGCTTTCTTCGTCTTGATGAGCTGATTGCAATGGTGGTACTGGGATGGCCTAATTTTGCTTGTATTAAGAATCCCTAATTTTGAAACCTGCAAACCCTAAATCTTATTCATGGCATCATCGCGTATAGTCAACAAAAATACAATCAAACACCATGGTTAGCTTGGAAACTTCATACTGAACAAGAATTCATAAACAAAAATGCAAAAAGATGTATGAATTGTGATATGCGATTTCAAAAGTTTTGCTTTACAGTTTGAGTTCTTGATACCGATTCAAGGCGTTTTGGTGGTTGTTAGGGATTGGCACACGTTCAGAGATTGTCAAGGAAGCTATTGAACCAAGTTTGGAGCTTTGAATCTACCTCTAGAATGCTTTTCAGTTTTGAACTTTTAGGGAAAATTTTCAAGTTTGTGTATAGCTTCTGAGCGCAGCTGAGAGTGTCATGCCATTAGGTTTTGATTCCTGAATATGTAGCCAAGCTTTTAGGTCAACAAAACTTGATAAAATCCAAGGCATTCATTGTTTTCAATATTTGATTTTCTAAGATTTTTTTCAAATCTTTTCCATGTGCAATTTTGTTCAATCAGCTCAAATCAAACCAAATCCTTCCATAATTGGCTAAGCACGAGATCTTGAGTCTAGAATGTGCATAAAAAGATTTTTTTAGGTCAAGTTTATATTTTCTACATATTTAAATGATTTAAATGAATTAATATTAATATAAATTCAAATAAATAATTAAAAATTGAGAAAATACTTCCCTTTGGGCCAAATGGTCGTGCATAGGCTTGGAATGATGGATCATGGAAGAAAAATGGGCCCATTTGCATTTTTAGGTCATTTGAACCATTGTTGACTTTTCAAAATTCCCAAAAATTTCCCAACTTCCACAAGGCATAACTTGCTCAATTTTTAAGCTTTTCACATGTTCTTGGACATTTTGGAAAGTTCTTTGAGTCCTCTAACCAATGCCTTTGGTCCCATGTCATTTTGATTTACCAATCTCAAGTTATGGCCTTTGACTTAAAGTCCCTTTTTGTTGACTTTTGAAAATGACCTATAATGTTGAAATTGATAACTTTTTGTGAGAGCATTTCTTGGACTTGGAATATGAAGATGAGTTGTAGGAAATGTCTTTCTCTTCAAAATGAGCTTTGGATGGAATTTTTCTGATAATCCATGTGAAAGTTATGCCCTGGTCAATTTCAGTTGACTTTTTCAGCTGTCCAAATATAGTAACTTTTGCATCTTTGATGATTTCTGAGCCAAATTTTGAGAATCATGATCAAGCATTGATCAAATGATGTTTGTGGCTTCAAAATGATATATTGACCAAAAATTTGAACTTTTGACTGTCAAATGACCATTTTGCCCCTACAGTTGACTGTAGTGCAATTTAGGGTTTTGACTGTGCAATTTTGAGCTGAATGCCTTGAAACTTGATATGAGGATGTTTGACCTCATTTGTAGGCATATGAGACTTGATTGGGCCTTTGAAAACTTCATTCTCTTGATCAATACACAAACCCTAGTTTTGACTGTATAGGAGACAGTTGCACTGCACAACCCTTGGGGAATTTTGTGACTGGATTTGGCAATTTCTTGAAGAATATGGGAGGGCAAATTTTGGGGTACAACACCTTACATGCATAATATGACCATTTTGTATAAGGCAACCAAGTGGAATAACCCTAGGGGTGATTGTGTGCAAATGTATTGTTTCATGCTTGTTTTTGTCTTGAATTAGGGTTTTCTAAGTGTTAATTTTAGTCTTTCCATACAAACCCTAATTACTAGCATTTGTATATAAAAGCGATAAATTGCGGAACTTTAAATTTACTACGCTATTACAACATTTGTGGGGAGGGGGGTGTTCAAATTGAATGGGGATTGCAAGAATTTTAAAGCCTAATTAATCTATTACAACCATATTGAATTGATAACAATGTACAAGGAAATAAATAAACACAAAGTACAAAATGAGTAAATATAAAGAAAATGCAAAATGTAAAGAAAATGTATCTTTGTTTGATTTTCATGAAGAAAAAAAGGATTTTGTCTTAACCTAATTAAATAAAGAAAATAATTAATTAAAATTGAATTTTATTAAGAAAAGGTTTTTAAATAAAAACCTAGTTCTATTAATTAATCAAAAGAAAATAAGTTTAAGAAAAGTATTTTTTGGTATTTTTATCTTGAAAATATTTATAGCATTATAAAATACTTTTTGTCTTTTTTTATATAAAAAATAATGTATTTAAATTAGTATGAAAGAAAATAACGAATAACCTAATTTTATTTATATTTAAAAGATAATAAGTAAAAAATAAATAAAGTATAATTAATAAAAATATTTTTTGTGAGAAAAATTAAATAAACTAAGTCAAAATATAAATATGTCATTTTTTTTGTATTTTATGATTTTTTTCAGTATTTAGAAAATATATTTAAGAAAATAAAAATGAAATAAATAAAAAATAAACAAACTTGGGCCAGGGGTGCCATTAGTCAATAGGGAGGTCAGCTAGCAAAAACAAAAATAAGCCAGGCCCAAACGTTACAGGCGTGCGCTTCTACCACTGGAGTGGCTATATATCCGTTAATATAAGCAAAACAATAAATATGTAAGGTAAAACGTGCCCTGAAGACTTCATCTTCAACCTCCAGCCAGACCAAATGTAACTTGCTCATTTCTCATCAAAAATGAAAACTGTAAATATGAAACTTGTAACAAATTTTCACACGATTCCAGAAATGTAAAGTATTAAAACTATAGATCAAAGATAAGCATGAATTTTAATGGCCCTAATCTGAACCCTAAAAATTTCAAAAATTTTAGTTTCAAAATTCTCTAACCTCAGGAAAAATTAATGGAAACTAAGGACATGGTTAGCTACAGGGAAATGATATCTACATGTTTTGTTCATAAATAAACTATTGATGATGCCTGTATGAGGAGTTCCAAGTTGAGAAAACTTACCTCAAAATTGGAAATCATGTTTTGAGTTTGAGCTTGTTTCAAGTGATGGTGATGATCAGGTTAGCTTCCTTGAGGTCCTAGGAAGCTAATGCAATGGTTTGCTTGAGTTGAGAGTGGCTGAAATGACTTGGAGAAGTCAATGTGAAATGCTCTGTTTTTGGTTATGGAGGATATGGTAAATGCTGTTACAATAATGAAACAGGGACATGGATAGGTTACACTTGATGTAAGGAAGCTTTAGAAACTAAAAAGCCAAGAAACGCACGAGGGAAATGTGAGTTTGATGTTCAAGGTCAGAAACTGTGCAACAATGGAGTTTTTGGGCAATTTCCGATTTGAGAGAGTTTTGGTGTATTTCAGGGTGCTTAAGCTCGTCCTTTAGCTCACAAATAGTGACTCTATTTATAAGCAACAAGTTTGGAGTGCTCTAGTTGATCAGAATTCAAATTTACATGTTTAAGTTAAACATGTGATTTTTTTTACAAAACTAGTTTCCATGCCTTGTACTTGCTAAGATATAGTGGTTATGCTTTAAACAAGCTTACTTCTGACTTTGTGGATGGAGTGTGATCATAGGGAACAAGTTAGAGTCTCAAGAATGAACTTTATGCAAAAAGCTTGCTTTACAAGAATGGCAATGTTAACTTTGTGCCATTAATGGAAATACAACTTGGATAATAGCTCAAATGCTTGGATCAAAGCCCTAACAGCTATGTAAACATTTAATTATGGAGTGACAAACAAGTTTGAGGCCTTCAAAGCAAAGATTATGCAGCCTAGCACGGATTTGGTTCATGTGTTCATCAAAACTGACTTGTAATTCAAATGACAAAACGCTAACTTCATCTCTTCGATTATCCCTACTCAAGAATGCTCTCAAGGAGTTCTTGGACATTTTGGAAAGCTTGAAATGTGATCTACAATACATCTTTGAATTGATTTTAAATATTCCCCTTGGAACTATATGAAAAAGTTCCATGAAGTTAGGTCAAAATCCTGGCCAAATTAGGGCAAAATTTCACTAAGTGTTTAGTTTCATGACCACATGTTCATAAAATTATAACTTGACATCCAAGCATTTTTGGTAGGAGTTGTGTAAAGAAAAGTTGTAGATTTAATTGAGATCTACAACTTTCATGTTGGGAGTTTCTCTTTAATCATCTTGCATCATGGTGAAAATTTGGCTCAAAGTTATGAAAAAACATGAAATTTCCAACACTTAGAAAATTTTCTAAGTTTAGAAATTTTGACTTTTCAAAATGAAATCTTGAATTTTTTATTTCTTGATGAATAAGTTTCATATATTGACATGTTTTGATGAATTGTGATCTTTGGCATTTGAATTTGACCAAAAAGTCAAAGTTTGACTTTTCAGTATATAGTTGACTTTTAATGAGTTGACTGCAAAATTCATCTGTCAATCCAATGGACTTGCAATGTTTTGAACCATGTCATTAGGTCAAAATTATGCAATTGGACTCTTGAGATCATGCCTTAAACCAGTTGACCATTTGCTACGTCAAAAATCAGAAATTTCCCTTTCCTAGTCAAAACCCTAATTTTGACCATTTTGCCCTTTTGGGGATTTGATCAAATTTCTTGAGGAGTTGTGGTACAACCTTGATCAAATGATACATATGAGTTTAAAATTTTGATGTGGATCAAAAATTATGAAGTTTGACTGTAAATTGGCCATAGTTGACTTTTTTCCCCAATACAGCTGATTTTTAGTTCAACTGCTCAATTGGCTGAGCAAAAATGTGATCCAAGGCTTGAAACTTGACATGAGTGATATTGAAGGTCCATAATGATCCATGAAAGTCATATGAGGAATTGAAAGTTCAAATGTACTTGTGAAAACTCAAACCCTAATTTTGGTCATCAGTGCATAAGGAGGTGTCTTGAGCTGATCAAACCCTAGTGCAGTCTTGAGCCCAAGGAGATATTGTGAGCAAAATTCTTGATAAGTGAGAGGGAAAATTTTGGGGTACAACACATAACACTTCATAATATTGCACTCAATCCATATAATGGGATTGATTCCTTCACTAGACTATCATCATATCATCATTAGTGGACCAAAGTCTTAACAACATCACTGGATCGAAGTCTTAAAAACATCACTGGACCAAAGTCCTAATTATATGCCATGAATTCATGATGCACAACAACATAGTAACACATGACCACGGCTAGTCAAAACGCATCATCATTCATGAAATCATCATAATATCATCAAATACATCATAATAACATCATTCACACAATCATCATCACATAGAATGTATACATAAAGTTATCATACACGTCATCAAACGTCACTACAAGTAACATTCATCATTATAGTATTATCAATTCATCATATCAACACATGTCATTATAGTATCAACAATTCTTCATAGCAACATACGTCATTATAGTATCAATAATTCATCATAGAAACATATGTCATTATAGTATCAATGATTCATCATAGCAATATATGTCATTATAGTATCAATAATTCATCATAGCAACATACATCATCAGAAACTACCTCTTAATATTCTAAGCCTATATTATCCTAGGTACTAGACATATATATCTTTTTACTCATTTTATTCCACATACATGTAGTTCATCATGTTAGCTATCCAACACTTCGACAGGCGCCTAAAACGGAGTTCTAAAACTCAAGTTTGGCACTTTAAAGATCCCACTGTTGTCCATTGCTTGGGGCTCGCCCGACGACGTGGGAGCGACAATGCTCCAATTTTATTCTGACCTCCATCACCCGGCGATGCATCACACTCGCCTAGAAACCACCTCTTTCTTCTGTATCGCCCGACAACGGTGCGAGCGAAGCACTCTAATAACATCACTTTTCCACCCACTCCTTCGTTCCAGTGGCTCACCCAGTGACGACCAGGAAACGTCCTCATCGCCCGATGACTCTTCCCATCGCCCGATGACGCACACTATTATGCAATCCATTTTTGAGATTCTGTACCTGTTCAGCCACCATTCTCTTACAATTCCATACCAATACCACCTCAGTCAAACATGCACAAAATCCAGCATGTTTCCATCCCACAACAACAACATATCCTAATACTCATTACCTACACCAACTTCATAGTATTTAAACATCATGATACATCATAGAATTATCAGAATAGCATGTATTCTATTTGTACCCACACATCACTAAATCATCATCATGAATCACATCATTTACGTCACAATAACATCATTAATAAATCACCACAATAGAACATCATAATCATCATCATGTTTATTATCAAAATGACAAATCATAGTATAGAAACATGTAATAAATAAATCTAATAAACACATAGATACTTAAATCATGCATCAAAACACTCATATAATTCAATCATAATATAGTACACCACGTCAGGTTCCCAACGCTTCAAATGACGCGTCAAACAGACTCCCGAAACTCAAGATGCAATGTTTTAAACGCTATTGCTGCATCCCCTCTGGTGTCCGTCGCTTCTGCGTCGCTTGGCGCTATGTCGCCTATTTATCGCCTCTATGTTACCTGGCGCTATGCGCCAGACATCACTTCTCACCCTGTGATTTTCTACGGTTGGAGGCCTTCCGGACCTCCGAATTTGATTTCGTAAAAAAGTCCCAGTTTCAGAATTCAAAATCCTATGATTATTTAATATGTACAGCAGCCTATAACACTTATCTAGAGATCCTAAAATCATACATTCATCAAAGATTCTTCATTCATTCAACACATGATTTTCATCAACTTGAACACAAACTTATCACAATTGCAACAACTCATCATTAAACAAATATAGCACAAAATCTACAATTATCTAAACCTTAGATCAATTATAATAACAATGATCAACACCCCTTACCCTAGATTCCTAGCTTTGATCTCTTTCAAGCTCTACAGATGAATCCCTCTTCTCTTCTCTCTATGCCCTAGCTGTTTCTCACTTTTCTCCAAAAGTCACGATCGTACATAATGAAAAAGTTTCCCTTATTCCTTGTTTAACCTTAGGACCCCTAATATGTTATTCCATCCTTTCCCTCACTTAATCCACATAACTTTACTGTATAACCCTTCTTGTCTCTACACCATTATTCCTTTAATTTATTAATAATTATTATTATTATAAATATTATTATTAAATCTAATTAATCCCAAATAATTATTTAAATGCTAAACAGTTATAGATTAGTTAAGTAATCCACATATTTCTCTTATTCCAACATTACCCCACAACACTGTATCACCGACACACCTCAACGCATCATATAAATCACCATAATATATATATTCGTCAATAATCACCAATATTCACACTAAATCAATTAAATAACTAATTAAATAATTAATCTAGATTTTTGAGGTGTTACAACTATCCCCCACTTAAATAATTTTCTTCCTCAAAAATTTACTTGATGTACACAACTCTTGATACGACTCTCGCATCCTTCTCTCCAACTCCCGCATCATATTTGACAACATTTCGAATACCACTAATTAACATTCAACATTGTTAACCACAATAGTCCAACAAGATGTAATGCTACTGAGTTATGAACACATAGGTTCATTTCACTCCCTGTCTCATCATCCTAGGATATCGTTCCCTCTTGAACATGAGCTACTCAAACTCGAACCCCCGATAATGAGGCAACAACATATTTTAAGAATGTAGAGTTCCAAGACATGAACATCGTCTCTATCATCTCATCACACATCAACATCGTCATGAGAACATCAATATAACCATAACACCGATAACATTGACACACAACATTAGTACAACAATGCTATAATTTATCAATTTAACAAGTAACACGATACATATATTGACATGGAAGTGACTTGAATAATATATTAACCTTTAGGCTTTAGATGTTTTGAATAAGGATGGGAAATTTTATATCTCAAAAGATGTTATCTTTAATGAACATATGTTTCCTTTTCCTAACTTGTTTTCTAACCCTACTGGGTCTACTGAATCTATGTTTTCAGGTAGTGTGTCATGTCCTACTAATGATCACTTTCATCCTATAGCTATTTCACCTGGTCCCATAGTAGGTGTTCCTTCTTTATTGCAGGATAATCATATAGCCTCGCAGTTTACCATAAAGTTTACATGCCAGTCTCCTATAACTAACATAGGTCTCACATGTGAAGTTAAGAATAATAATCATAATCACACTCTTGAGACTATGCCTCAGACTAGTGGTCTCAAATCTGCTTCTATCCAACCTGGCTCAAACCACATATCTACTGCTTCTGACACAAAAGTCTGGTACAAAACACAGTTTAGACCAGTCCACTACAAGATAAAGTCATATTGATCACAACTTGGTTTCTAACATAACCAATCCTACAGCTCACAATACTGAACCATCTGAGTCCTCATCTCTCAAAGGCATTAGCCATGCTACACCCAGTCAAAATAATATAGTGACCAATGAACTTTATCATTCTCCTCATGATACTCTTGAGTATCTTAAGGATAATTACCCATATCACTCCTCATAGAGAGTCTAACCCTACTCAAATTCTCCACCCTTCCATTTGTTCCAATGAACTAACTTTTCCATCTTTAGTTCCTATTTCTGACTCTTCTCAGTCCCTCACCATTGGCACCAGTATACCTTTTGCTCTTCTTTTTGAAAATAATCACCCCATGATGACTAGAGCCAAAAAGGGCAAGTCCAAACCTAAGGTATTTTTAGCTCATTTTGAGCCTGAACCTACTAGTGTAAAACAAGCCTTGTCCAAACCTGGGTGGCTTAAGGATATGAAAGATGAGTTCAATTCCCTTGAAGCCAACAATACTGGGACTCTTATTACACTGCCCCCTGACAGAAAGGCAGTTGGCTATAGGTGGGTGTTTAAAATCAAGGAAAATGCTGATGGGACAATTCAAAAGTACAAAAGCCATAATTGTGGCCAAGGAATTCTATCAAGAGAAAGGGTTTGATTATACTGAAACATTCTCTCATGTTGTAAAACCTATAACCATTAGGATGATTCTAACTCTTTCTCTCACACATAAATAGGACATCAAACAAATTGATGTCAATAATGCATTTCTGAATGAGACTCTTCATGATAAGGTCTACATGACACAACCAACTGGATTTGTGAATTCTGAAAAAACTCTAGTGTGTAAATTACATAAAGCCATATTTTATATCCCAAAAATTTCCCTCCCGGTTTCTTCAAAGCATTCTTCTAAGATTCTCAAATACTCAAGGAATCTCAAGAGTTGACTGGTCAAAACCTCCTCCTAAGCAAGGGTCTTCAGCTAGGGTTTGGTTTTTCTCAAGGATGTTTGGGTTTCAAAGGTATCAAATGACTTTCATGGTTCATCATAGGTCCTCAACAATGCTCATGTCAAGTTTCAAGCCTTGCATCACAAATTTTCCCAATCAATTGCTCAGATGACTGAAAATCAATTGCATTAGGTAAAAAGTCAATTATGGTCAAACATATAGTCGAACTTCAAGATTTTTTGTCAACATCAATGGCTTGAAGCATGATCTTAAGGACTCAAATACAACATTTTTACCTAACTATATGGCTCAAGACGTTTCCAAAGATGCAAGTGATTGATAGTTGAAAATTTGAATCAACTGATGAAAAGCCAACAGTCACTTAAAAGTCAAACTTTGACTTTTTGGTCAATATTGGAATTCAAAAGTAAAGAATCATCAAGATATTAAAAACTATCAAACTTGATCATCAAGAAATCAAAAATTCAACAAAAGTCAAATTTGGAAAATTTTCTAACACTTAGAAAAATTCTAAGTGTTTTTGTTCTTAACAAAAGTCCTAACTTCATAGCCATTTTTCACTAAGATCCAAGTTGATTCAAAGAAAACTTTCAACATGAAAGTTGTAGGGATTGATGAATTATAAAACTTTGTCAATGTGGGATGAACCACAAAAAGTTCTTCGATTAAGAGATATAGGCCCATGAAGTTCTAATTATTTTTATCCTACACTTAGAAAAAATTTCAACAAGTTTTGGTCAGTTTTTCATCCCAACTTCTTGACTAATTTCCACTAAGTTCCCATTTTATTTAGCCAAAATGGTCAACATGAAAGTTTAAGAGCATGTTTCAAGCTTTCCAAAATGTCAAAGAAAACAAAGAGATCATGCTTGAGCTATAAGTTTCGAAGACATGAAGTTAGGCATCCATTCTTGAAATATAAGTCATTCTTGTGAAAACCTAATGACCAAATATCATATCCATGCCTTGTAATCTCATTTTTTCAGGCCTCTAACCTCTAAATCAATCCATAATCAGAAGATTGCACAAGCTTTTGAGCTATGATCCAAGTGATTAAAGCTTTGTCCAATCCATTTTACCATTAGGGGAAAAAGATAACACTTCCATTCCCATAAAGCATGCCTTATGCAATTGTCAACCCTCCTTGAGCCCATAGATTGTTTCCTCCACACACACTCAACTTAAAAGATCAGATAAGTTTGCTTAAAGTATCCAACAACTCTATGAGACAAGGTACAATGCCTTGGAACCATGATTTTTGAAAGTTACTTCAAAACTAAGCAACCAAGCCATAACTTGTTATCTTGCAAACATGGTTACTTCAGCTCCTCAAACCCTTTGACTATAAATATAAGGGTCATTTGCAAGCTAACAGACGAGTTCACGAGCCCTCTAACCCTCTCAAACTCTCTCGAGTCAGAATTGTACACAAAACCTCCATTTTTGAGTTTTGAAGTCCAAACCTTCGAATCTCTCAAAACTTACAACTTTTATCTAAACCAATCATCCAAACACTTCGCATACATCATATATAACTCATATATACCCCTGTTTCCTAACTATAACATCATCTTCCTCATCCATCATTTTCACTTTCCATCATTGCAACTTGACTTGGTTAGAGTTATTTAGCAACTTTCAGCATAAAGTAAGGATTAGAGTAGCTTCAAGGAGGTCCAAGGAAGCTTAATCAATCATCACATTGCACCTGGAAGCCCCCATACGCATTTTGATTTTGCACTTCAAGAGGTAAGTTTTCCAACTGTGATATCTTGATATAAGCATCTTTAGTGCATACATTCAAAAGGTAAAATGTAGATATAATTCCCCTAAAGCTAAATATGTCCTTAGTTCTCATTTAAATTTCCTGTGTGTTGAGAATTTTAGACAATGGTGTTGTGGTCCGTTAGCGCGCCAGGAAGAAGATGAAGTCATATTTTAATTTTTAGGACTGAGTTTATAATATATTTATTGGTTGTTGTTTTATGACCGGATGTAATGGCCATCCAAGTGGCAGCGCACGCGTGTTAAAGTCATACATATTCCTGGTCACAGGTTTGAGCCAGGCGTGTGACATTTTTCTTTTTCACATATGTTTCTTGCAGATTCATTACAAACAAGCCTAGCGCGCCTATCATGAGCCTCACACCAACACCATCAGATCATCATGCAATCAGATAAAATGCACCATGTCGTACCCCAAAAATTTCCCTCCCATTTTCAGACAAGACATACTCCTAGAGGTCCTCAATTGCTCAAGGTTAACCAAGAATTGATCAGACAAATTCTCCTCCTAAGCATTGGCCTTCTAACTAGGGTTTCATTTTTCACCAAGATGTGTGAGCTCCAAAGGTCTCAAATGTCTTACATGGTCCTAATATGTCTTTAATATTATCCATGACAAATTTCATACCTTGCACTACAAGTTTGCTCAGTCAATTGCTCAAATTCTTGAAAATTAATTATACTAGGTCAAAAGTCAACTATGGTCTATATATAGCCAAACTTCAAGATTTTTGGTCAACATCAACATTTTGAAATGATATCCATCATTTGATGAAGCTTTGATCATGATCCCTCAAGAAATGCTCCTAATTCATCAAAAGTCAAGAATTGCTAATTAGGGTTTCTATAGGAAAAGTCAACCAAATTTTGACCAGGCATAACTTTCTCATACTTCATCCAGTTTTTCCCAACCAAAGCTCATTTTGAAGAGAATTCAATTCCCTACAACTTCTCTTCAGCCCTCAATTCCAAGAAATGTACCATTTGAAATATACAAGCTTATGCATTACATGTCATTTTCAGAAAGTCAACAAAAGGTACTTTTTGTCAAGACCATTTACATCAAGATAACTTCTTCAAATGCAAAATTTATCAAAAGAGGTATTAAAGTAGAAGTCTTGGGATTTCCAAAAGGTCCAGGATTATCATCATGAGATAAAAATTGAGCAAGTTATGGCTTTCCCAAGTTGGGAAAATTTGGGAATTTTCAAGAATTATGCATTGAGCAAACTTGAAGTTTTAGGTCAATGGCTTAATTTCTTGGACTTCAAACATATTCCTAAGCCTATAGAGGACCTCTAAAATTATTCTTGACATGCCTTGAATTTTCTAACTATTTTATTCATATTTATTTTAATTTATTTCAAATAAATATAAAATAAAATGTATAAAATAATTGGAAATGGGATTGGAGCTTTGGGTTTATGTTTTGGACAGCCTAGGCCCATAAAATTTCGAGCAAGAAATGTCCACATTCCTTCAAATTCAAAAAGGATAAGATTCCATGTCTTTGGTAAAGTTACAAAACATCATTCATGGCTTTAAAAACACATTTATGGTTGTTATTACCTTTGTTCTCTTGTCTCCTCCCTCCTCTCTATATAAAGGACACATTAGAAAGCTTCAAGACACATGATATACAGCCTGGAAAAGCTCTAAAAATTTTGCAAAAAATATCAAAGTTGTAAAATTCGCATTTTAGGTTCCAGCCTTCCTCCGTCCAAACAAAAGATCCAAATACATTCCTGGAGGCTCCCTAAAGCTTTTGTAATCATTACCAAGCCTTGACACATCACAAAACGCCTTAGTAAGCTCCATTTTTATATTTTCTAACTTGTTTCATGCATATTCGCTGCATTACATGGCCAGAAGTGTACCAAACACCATCAGATCTAGCCTTTAAATCATAAGGGGTCTAGATCTAAAGGCTTCAATTTGAGATCCATCGTGCGCCCTCAAGGCCTTATCTCACCTGATCCAGTATGGCCTGGGCTTAACATTCACTTGGGCCTAGCAAAATTCAATTTCAACACCCCCAATTTCTAATTACCCTGGCCCATTTCGCATTGTTTTTGTCACTTTGCTTTATATTTTTTATTTTAATTTGTTTTCTTCATTTATTTAATTAGTATAATGTAATAATAAAATCACAAAAAAAATGTAATTTTAGTTTTTTAATTAAATTAATTTTGTGAATTAATTAATAACTATTTTAACTATTTTTCTTTAATTAAAAATAAATTAGAACTTAGGACTTAGTTTATGTTTAATTATTTTCTTTAAATAATAAAAAAAACTATTAAAAAAATTAAACTATTTTTCTTGATTAATTTTATTTTCTAAATAGATTTTTAGGTTATTTACTTTCTTAAATAAAAAATAAGCAAAAATATTTTTTTACTAGGTTGTTAGATGTATTTTTAACTTCTGCGCGCATTATTTATTTTTGCAATTTCTATTCATTATTGTACTTGTATACTGGATGTAATAAACTAATTAGGATTTTTATCGCTTTCTTTTTTTTTCTTCCCCCAATTTTTATACATTGTAAACCCCCTCCTTGAAGCCATGTAATAGCGTAGGGTTTTATCTTCGCACTTTACATTTTTGTATATATTAACCGCTAGTAATTAGGCGTGTATGAAAAGACTGAAATCAAACGTTAGCAAACTTAACAAAAAGACAAAAAATAACTGAACATAACACACTTGCACATATACACCTCTAGGGTACCCCACTTTGGTTGCCTTCAGAAATAAAATAGTTATGAGGCAAGAATGTTTTAGCAAAGACCCATAAATCAATAGATCATAGTCCCTCAATGACCCTATAATTGCCTTCTCGATAAATGATCTAGTCCCTAAACAAAATTGCTAAAGCGTCTCCGCAAGTTGCCTTCGTGACTGTAACGTTCCTTTTGAATGTCCCTAAAACATCCAACGATGGGGCTACCTACTCACTAATAGTAGGATAGCACTGTGTAAAGGAAAGAGGAAAAGAATGACCCTTTTCGAGTACAAAGTAGATAGTTGTTAGAAGTTTACTCAAAACATTTTCGCACTTACATAAATTCTACTTTTCAAAACACTTTCCAAAACATTTGCTTTGTCAACATTCTTGAGGACTGATACAAGAGTTATCAGAAAGAAAATCGTTGCACTAAGGCATTTTTAAAACATTTTCAAACACACAAAGCACAAAGGTATTTTAAAAATGAGCAAACCTCTAAGAGCCTGTAGATAACTACGGATAGAAAGGGTGCTAACACCTTCCCTTTCCATAATCTACCCCCCTTACTCAAAAATAATCTCGAAAGGTCTTTTTATGTTCTTTTCACCCTTTCCTTTGTTGGATAAAATAAAATCCGGTGGCGACTCTTTCTTACCGCAACATTTGCAAACAAAAAACGCAAAACCAGTATATAACAGTCGGTTCTGCCACCGTATCACCAGAACTGGCGACTCTGCTGGGGAATACAAAAAGTGGGGTTACCTTAGAGTTAGTTCATTATTTAACTTCTTTGTGTGCTTTGATTGCTTTACTTTTGAGGGCTTTGTTTGGGTTACTATAGATCCTACACCCGGATCTGAGGCACCTTTTAGGTAAGTAGCAATAGATCGTGGAGACTGTGTGGGGTATACCGACACGGTTGAAGCAATATCTATGTTGATGTGATACTTTGGTTGGTACCGGTAGCCCTTGAGTAATCAAGGAGAATACGGGGCCGCTGCATGGTATCATAAAGCATCAACTGACCTTAGAACCTTTAATTTACCAACTTGTCCATTAGGAAGTAGTGAGATAGCCGTCTTTGGTGTAGTCTTAAGTCGGTTGATACTCGATACTACACTCATTGATATTTGACTCCTGAGTTTTGTTTGGTGGAAAGTCAATTGTCAATCGGAACGAAACTTGTGGGAAAGATCAGTGGTATTGAGATCCCTTAGAACTTGATTACTATTACTAGGACAGGTTGAGCCAACTAAATTTCAAGAGGGTACTTACCTACAAACCCCATGCAAGCCTAAACCTAAGGTTGCTTGTGTGATTTTTTTTCTTTCAACTTAAGCTACTTGCAGGGTTTTTATCTAACAACATGATCTCCTTGCAGGATTTGTTTACAGTTATTATCCAGTAACCTAGACTTCTTAGACTCACTTGTCTTCATCACTTTACACTTTTGCTTAACGCATATCATACACATCATAACATCATACCATAACATTTCCTTAACCATTTCAAGGATATCAAGGGTTTGTGATACAGGTTATGATAAATCAGACGTCTAGCAAGGGGCAAGGGGATTTATTTTCCTCTAGCCAATGTCGTCAAAAGATCAAAACTCAACAACTTGAGTCAGGGGCTACGACCCACTTGATATGGTGAGCTTGACTCTCGTAGAAGGACATACAATGATACGAAGTTCTTCAATCAAAGCTGAAAATTTCAACTTCTGACATTTTTTTGTTTACCCTGCGAGATCCTTGAAAATATTGCATGCATGCTATTTCATAATAGGTCTTCCAGTACATGTTTCTCATCTTTTTGCTGTTTATTTCAGCAAAAGAAATGGCCCTTGAACAAACAGTAAAAGACCTTCAAGCTTAAAACGCTCAGTTCCAACAAATGTGCATGGCTTTGGCCCAGGGGAAGGAAGAACTGAAAGCTCTCATCATCAAAGAGAAGAAGAAGAAGGAAAAGAAACTGGCTGGCATCTTGAATATGGGAAAAAGACTCAGAGGATCGGTTAAACGAGCTCTAGATCTCACAACTCCATCAAACGAAGAGGATAATCATGAAGAAGTCAACAACCCCGAGGCTGATGAAGAAGAAGCTGATTACTCTGAGGAACAATATCCTCCTGTTGACGATAAATATAAACAACTGGAGGATTATCTCAATGATATGGAGATTCAGCAGGTACTTGGCTTGGACTTTTAAGAGTTAGGGTTGGTTCATGGAGTGGTCATCCCACGAAAGTTCAAGGTTCCCACATTTGTTAAGTATGACGGTGTCTCCTGCCTTAAGTTGCACTTAGGGTCCTATGTCAGGAAGATCTAGACTCACACTGTTGACCGAAAGTTATGGGTCCATTTCTTCCAAGAAAGTTTAGCTGGCACGCAATTGGAGTGGTTATATCAACTAGAAAGAACAGACATTCATACCTGGGAAGACTTGGTTGTTGCTTTCTACAAGCAGTACCAATACAATGTTGACCTCGCTCCAACTTGTACACAACTTTAAAGCATGTCTATGGGTTCTAGAGAAGGCTTCAAGGAATATTCCCAGGAATGGAGGGATCTAGTTGGAATAGTACAACCTCCTCTGAATGATCGGGAAATGGTAGACATGTTCATGAGCACTCTGACAGGCCCGTTCTTTAATCTGCTGATTGGGAGTTCCTCATTCGGGTTCACAAAGATGGTTTTGACTGGAGAAAGGATCGAAAGTGGTATCAAGAGTGGGAAGAACCCGATGGATGCATCTTCTAATACTGAGAAGAATCCATTTTATAGTAAGAGGGGAGCCAATGTTGTGTATGGCTAGAAGGGTCGTAATAAGGAAGACTACTACCAATCTGTAGGGGCAGTGCTGGTCTCTAATTCGGCACGCGTGCAACAACCACAACAACAGGGTAATCAGTGAAGGCAAGACGAGCCTAAGAGATAGTTTACCAATATCAACATGCCACTGTCTCAAGCATTACAACATATGTTGAAGATGA
This sequence comes from Vicia faba, assembly GCA_948472305.1. Classification (NCBI taxonomy): domain Eukaryota; kingdom Viridiplantae; phylum Streptophyta; class Magnoliopsida; order Fabales; family Fabaceae; genus Vicia; species Vicia faba. The sequence continues at coordinate 267,474,161 of OX451740.1, forward strand.
ATTTGATTACGTTGATAGGACCTTATCTAAACCCTAAGACTTCTTCTCCTAACTACAATCCTGATGTAAGGTATGCCTATCATTCTGGCAGTCCTGGGCACGATACTAACGATTGTTGGGCACTGAAATATAAGATTCAAAATATGATTGATGCCAAGGAGATTGAGTTCTACCCTCTTGAGACTCCCAACATGATCACTGCTCCCATGCCAAATCATGGCCAGGATTGAGAGAATTTTTGTTCATTTGAATTCTCAAGTTGTATTTTCTTTGTTTGTTCAAACAATTATTGTCATGTCCAACTTTGTTATTTCATTAATGAATTTCACATGTTTATTTGAATTAATTTGTTTTCATTATGCTTAAACTGCTTTCTTACTTCCTTTTTGTGATATTCAACTCTTGATTAAAAGCTCTAAGCCTTTAGAGGGAGGATGACAAGAACGATACCATAATCTCTGTAATATGCTTTTGAACAGACTCCGATGACGATGTACAAGCGTTGTTTCAAATCCTAAACAGTGGAGTTATAAGGAAGATAATCCCTAGTCAACCCCTTTGAGCCTAAGAAGTAGGAGTTTTCTTTTCACCCAAATTAAAACCCTTAATCATAACCTGGGGCAGGGTACTTTTCTCAGTTAATTCAGATGTGCATTTAGTTGCAAGCTTTCCCTTCATACACGACAAATAGTGTAGAAGATGCTCTCCAAAAGATGGTGATGGTTCCACATAATCATTAAGAACAGACAGTCATTATCTCTCAAAATAAAAGCCCATTATGTCAAAACCTATGAAGGAGACTTAAGAAAAAAAACGGGGGCATCCCGCTGGCTGTAATCACAAAAGAAACAGTTCGGGAAAAAGACAGGGATAACAAAATCAAAAAATAAAGAGGTCCTAAAAATACTCAACAAAAAGAAAAGGTCATTGTTGTACCCCAAAATTTTCCCTCCCATATTTTCCCAATACATGTCAAGTGAGGTCCTCAAAATTTCTCAAGGAAGTTCAAGAGTTGACCAGACAAACTCTCTCCTAAGGCAGTATACCCAAATTAGGCTTTCCATTTTCATCAAGATGTGTGAACCACAAAGGACTCAAATGCTCACCATTGTCCTAATATGTTCTCAAGATCATCCATGTCAAGTTTCAAGCCTTACAGAGGAAGTTTGCTCAGTCAATTGCTCAAATACCTAGAAATCGACTGTATTAGGTCAAAAGTCAACTGTGGCCCACATAAAGTCAAACCTTAATATTTTTTAATTAACATACTCATTTTTAAGTATAATTCATCATTTGATCAAGGGTTTATCATGATTAATCAAGGATTGCTCACAATTCATCAAAACCCAAAAGTTGCTAAATTAGGGTTTTGCAGGAAAAAACCAACTCAACTTTGACCAAGCATAACTTTCTCATCCTTTATCAAAAATGACCCATCCAAAGCTCATTTTTAATAGGATGTAATTACCTACAATTCATATTCATCTCCCAAGTTCAAAATATGCACTCAAAAGAAGATATGAATTTGTACATTATAGGTCATTTTGAAAAGTCAACAAAAACACCTTTTGGGTCAAAGCTTCATACATGAACATGGAAGACTCAATTGAGATGAGACAAAAAGGGTTGCTTAGAGGACATACTAAGATTTCTAAAAAGTCCAAGAACACATCTCTAGGGTCAAAATTGAGAGAGTTATGCATTGGCCAAGTTGACCCTTTTTGCAAAATTGCCAAAGGTCAAATGTGTCCAAAATTGCATTTTTTGCTAAATGGGCCCAACTTTTTATGCTTGCACTGAGTTTGTAATGTGACCCGCGACCCATGAGCCTTTCCACTTGTCATTATTTTATTTTTGTTATTTATTTTGATTTTATTTCATTTAAATCAAATAAAATCAATATAAAATCAATATAAAATAATGAAAATATCAAAAACTAATTAAATCTTGAGATTTTGTGCATGATTAGGTCCATTACACAGCTGGAGACAAGATCAAATCGTGCAAAGCCCCATTTGGACACAAAAAGATTGGATTTGCTTGTTTTGGAAAGATTTGGTGCAAGGATTGAATCATGAATCATATTCATAATTGGAAGAGATTTGATACAAAATTGCAACCCTAATGCACTCTAGTATACATAAGGAACAAAGGCAGATCAAAAGGAGAAGGCTAGAGGCGTGCAAAGGCAGAGAACCAATTTCAAAAATTCAAGAAAAAGTTTCAAACTAATTTCCAAGTTTCAGGCCATCTCAAGCCATTCTAATCATACCAATCGTTTGCTGGACATCTTAGGATCATGTTTCAATCGCTAGCAAGCTTCCCCACGCCCTGAAACTCCCTGTAAGAGTCACACAGTTTGTTTCTTTTCTTGAATTCGATTACATTGATTCTGGCATATTTAGCATGATTAATTGACATATTTATAATCCTTGAGATGTTTGCAAGCTAAAGGTTGAATTCAATTGCATTTTTATTAATTGTGCATCAAACTGCCATGGCTAGGGTTCTTGCTTTGTTTTTATGGGTTTCTTGTACAGGGAAAATTAGCCAATGATAATGGTACCATGATGCTCGTGAGGTTGCAACGAGTTGATTGGTACCATTGGTTTTGATTTATCATGCGTGTACAAGGTTTTAGAAATACAGAGGCTATACCTACGCTTGATGTCCGTAGGTAAATGTCTTTTATCTAAAACGACAGAAGCAACAAAGAAGACAATGGTGTGGTAGTATGTGAGTGGCTTGCTTGAATCTGCGCGCGTTTTGGGAAGCGTGACATGTTATTTGTATTATATTTTATTTGTTTCATTATTATTACAATTAACAAACTAGCACAGATGGTGAGGTTGTTGGCATTTTATGCACACGTTTTGGGTTCGATCCCAGGCGTGTGCATTTTATTTTCTGAACATTTTCAGGGCAATCCAGTGTATCATAGGGCAAGGGATCTATCATGCACTATCCAGATCTGGCCGTCCCATCCGTCAACGCCCCAGATCCAAGGCTTCTTCAATGAAGGTCCACCATGAACCCCAGTCAAGCATGTACAGGGGATTGGACAAAGTCAACAAAGGCCTTAGTTTGTTGGGCTTAGATTTGCAAACAACACCCCTCTTTTGCTATTTACCACAGGCCCATCTTAATCTTTCTTTTCTATTTATTTCATTTATTTAGTTAATTAGTTTAATTATTTTCAACCAAAATCAAGTTCTTTTTTCACAAAAAAACATAAAATCAAGAGTTTCACAAAAAAATTAGAATTAGGTTTTATTTTATCAAATTTAATTTAATATTAGTTTAATTTAATCTAGGGTAATTCTAACCTTTTTTTATAATTAAAACCAATTAGAAAAATTAGGGTTAACTTTTGATTTAATTTTTTTTTCTTTCTCAAAATAAAAAATTAACAAAAAAATAGGTTAATTTAATTACTTTTCTTAATTAAAATTAATTAGTGATTAGGTTATTTTTATTCAATAGAACTTTATTTTCTCAAATAACACATAAACGACAAAAAAATTATTTTTCTTGTAAATTACAATTAGGTAGTTTGGGTCAAAACCCTAAATCTCTCGTTTTCGATTCATCGCGCGCGTTTATTATTTTTTGCAATATTGATGTAACTGTCTACAGTATGTAATAGTTTAATCTAGGATTTTCTTTATTTATCGTCTTTTACGGGTTATTTTGGCTATGTAATTAATCCCTACCACGAAGCCTTGTAATAGCGTAGGTTTTACTTTCTCGCATTTTAATTTTCGCAAATGTTAACTGTTTAGATGTATGTTAATAGGATTGTATGACAAGATTACATGATAATTTAAAACGGCTAGAAAACCCTAATGTGCAAAGATAATAACTAAAATCAAATCACTCGCACATGCGCACTCCTAGGGTATACTCTCACTTCGGTTGCCTTCGGTAAACGATCATTAAGTATAGGGTGTCTTAGTGGTTGCCCTCCTGTCTAACAAAGATCAAAAGTCTCGTTCGGAAACGTCGCCTCGGAAATGTTGCATCGGAAATGCTGCCTCGAATATGATGTTAAGACTCTAGGGTTATTACTAAGAAGTCCTAATATTGCTTTGGTGATCGTACGTCCCTTACGAATTGACCCTTACAATTCCAACGACGGTGCTACCTATTTCTCAATAGTAGAATAGTGTTGTCTAAAGGAAACAAGAACATAAACGATCTTTTTTCGAGTAGGTTGATGCTAATAGGTACTTGCTCAAATCAAGCTTTTTCACACCAAACACTTTTTCAAACAAAGTTTTCAAAAACAAACTTCGTAACACTCTTGAGGACAGAAACAAGGGTTAAAACGAAGTAAAACAAAACTTTTCAAAAGAAACACACACAAGCAATTTTTAAAAGATGAGCAAGTACCTAAGAGCCCATGGAAAACCATGGATAGAGAGGGTGCTAACACCTTCCCTTTCTATAATCTACCCCCCGTACTCAGAATATCTTAAAAAAGGATTTTTTTTCTGTGCTTTTCTCCTTTCCGGTTGGATGAAATAAAAGTCGGTGGCGACTCTTGCTTACCGCGACATTTTGCGAATATAAAACGCAAAACGCAAACCAGCATTTCAAAATAGTCGGTTCTGCCACCGTATCACAGAACTGGCGACTCTGCTGGGGAACTTCGAAGGGACTATCATCATATATTCGTAGGAAACAACGAGGGACAAGATCATTTTCTCGTAGGCAACTCGAGGGACGTTAAGGGACTATGATCTTTATGATGAATTTTAGATTGAGGGTCATTTGCTAAGATATCCCTACGTTCGAGGGACATGACCATTACGTCCCTTTCGAATTGACCCTTACAAATTCCAACGACGGTGCTACCTATTTCTCAATAGTAGGATAGCGTTGTCTAAAGTAAACAAGAATAGAAACGATATTTTTTCGAGTAGGTAGATGCTAGTAGGTACTTGCTCAAATCAAAACTCTTCACACTTACACATTTTCAAAACAATTTTTAAAACAACTTTGTCACACCTTTGAGGATTGATACAAGGGTTATCACGAAGTCAAACTTTTTCAAAACAAAGCACACACACAAGCAATTTTAAAAGATGAGCAAGTACCTAAGAGCCCATGGAAAACCATGGATAGAAAGGGTGCTAATACCTTCCCTTTCTATAATCTCCCCCCCGTACTCAGAATATCTCGAAAAATGATTTTTTCTGTGCTTTTTTTCCTTTCCGGTTGGATAAAATAAAAGTCGGTGGCGACTCTTGCTTACCGCGACATTTTGCAAATACAAAACGCAAAACGCAAACTAGCATTTCAAAACAGCCGGTTCTGTCACCGTATCACAGTCACAAAAATGACTTCCTTCTCAAACAAACGTTCAATTTCTGAACCATCACTGGAATATCGGGGCCAACATTCCAGAACTCAACTGGGATTCGAAATGCACAATTAACTGAGCATAGGACTGAAGAACATCACGAAGAACTGGTGGGTACAAATAAATTTTGAGCCTTTATCCTTTGTTTCTTAAATCGTGAACCAGGCCACGTTACAACCCTTAAAAGTCCTAGCTGAAGCATGGGTTAGTTCAAGAGCATACTATTACAAAGGTATCCTGACTCCTGTAAGGTTTGCTATAAATCATGAGTTGATATCATATTCTTGCAAATTTTGTTTTACTACAAAAAACGCATTTTCAAAAAATTTCAAGACAGGCATAAGTTTTGCATTCTTTAAATGACATTGTTTGCATATGGTTAATTGTTCAAATGGCATAGAAATTCACACAACGAATATTCAGTGAATGAAGACCCCCTCAATGGACATAATCACCTCAGCTGGAAAGACACTTCCAGTAACAGGCCATTCATAACAAGATGTCTAACTGATCTGGGGAAGTCGAGTCAAGATTCAAGGAATCTCTCAAAAGTGCCAAATAGACAGGGGCAGATCTCCATCTGAATCACTTGGGGCATTGGACAAGAATTCCATCAGCGAATCACGTACGACAAAACAAACATTTTTCTGGCAGTGACAATTCTTTACATCCTGGGAACAAGGACATATTCGGGAAATACTACGCATGAAAAAAGGACTCGCTAGGTTGACTGGCCTAGGCAAAAATAAGGGAATCCCGACGAACTAAAAGAGTTCGGGCAAAAATTAGGGATATATACAAAAAAAAATCTATACACCCGACAAGTCGAAAACCTGAAAAGGCGGCTTGGGCAAAAAAGGGTATCCTGACAGACTGAAAATCTGAAAGGACGATCCGAGAAAAAGTTAAGGATTAAAGCGTACGATTATGTCCCATCATCTCGTCATTGGTCTATCAGTATAAGACTTATCGCCCTGATCAGCATTTACCAAGGGCTCTAGAAGTTGAGATATGATCAAGTCTCCACAGACCCCCCTCAGAGCCAATTCCTTGAGATTATCTCCATAAAGTAATCTTCACAAAGTCATACATTCCCGCAATTTCCCCAAACAGTTTATCATATTCTAGATATAGTGTAGATACAATCAAGATACAGATTAATTCTGGAACTCATTCCAGACATCTTGCAGATACAGTTCAAATACACTCCAGTTGCGGATGCCATTCTGATACTCATTCAGATTCAGCTTTCAGATACATTTCAGATACGCTCCAAACACGGATGCCATTCTGATACTCATTCTGATTCAGCATTCAGATATAGTTCAGATACGCTCCAGTTGCAGATGCCATTCTGATACTCATTTAGTACATCTTTTCGTTCAGATACAATCACAACATAGATTCATTCTGACACTCCCTCACACAGTTGCTAGATGCAATCGGACGCGAGTTCATTCTAAGATACTTCTCATTCCATGAGGTACAGAAACAGGGGCATCCTTCTGTCACATCCTCAGCATACAGTCTAGTGATTTCGGTATCCTCTACAGAGCAAAGGCAACCAAAGGTTATGACCTCTTCTTCCCCAAGTAGGAGTCACCCTCTCCAGCAAAGTTCCCTCAGAGCTGAAATCCAAGTATTCCCCAACAGAGTTTTTATAAATCTTAAGCAGTTTATAAAGCCTTATCCCCAGTAGAGTTTATTTCTCTAGCTACGGAAGTTCATCCCCCGACGGAATTTATTTCTCCAAATTGGTGAAATCTCCCAACAAGAGCATCTTCTTCCCAAGAGTCATTCTCAAGCAGAAGTCAAAGATCCCCAGCAAATTATCTTCAATCAGAAAGAAGGAATCCTCGGCAAGATTATCTCCATTCATCATCCCCAGCGGAAATTGAAGAATCACTTTCTTCATCTCCAGCAGCACCTCAATAACATTTCATATTCATACATCATTTACCAATATCATAACATGTGCATACAAGATGTATACAGAACAATCTCATTTATTTTTTAGAACATCATTACGCAATGCATTTCATACATCATGACATTGTATACAACTAATTCTTTGCCTTTTTTCAGGAAAGATCAATCAGCAGATAATTATTATCAACAATTTTCAACAGGTCTAGGAGTAGCTCCTATAATAAAACAGAGTAATTATTTGTGCAACCAAATACAACTTTACACGGGCTCATCATGAAGCAATCTTACACAGGTTTCTTCTGACTTCCAAATACAGCTTTACACAGGCTCATCATGAAGCAATCTTACACGGGTTTCTTCTGACTTCCAAATACAGCTTTACACGGGCTCATCATGAAGCAATCTTACATGGGTTTCTTCTGACTTCCAAATACAACTTTACACGGGCTCAAGATGAAGCAATCTTACACGGGTTCCTTCTGATTTCCAAATACAGCTTTACACAGGCTCATCATGAAGCAATTTTACACGGGTTTCTTCTGACTTCCAAATACAACTTTATACGGGCTCTTCATAAAGCAATCTTACACGGGTTTCTTCTGACTTCCAAATACAGCTTTATACGGGCTCTTCATGTAGCAATCTTACACGGGTTCCTTCTCCCTCCTTCTGAAGTTTTACACAGACTCATCCTGAAGCAACCCTACCCAGGTTCCTTCTCACAATCTCCAGATGCAGTTTTACACGGACTCATCCCGAGGAAACCCTACCCAGGTTCCTTCTCTTGAATTTCCAGATGCCGTTTTACACGGACTCATCCTGAAGCAACCCTACCCAGGTTCCTTCCCACAATCTCCAGATGCAGTTTTACACGGACTCATCCTGAGGCAACCCTACCCAGGTCCGTTCTCTTGAATTTCCAGATGCACTTTTACACGAACTCATCCTGAGGCAACCCTACCCAGGTTCCTTCTCTTGAATTTCTAGATGCAGATTTACACGGACTCATCCTGAGGCAACCCTACCCAGGTTCCTTCTCTTGAATTTCCATATGCGATTTTACACGGAATCATCCTGAGGCAACCCTACCCAGGTTCCTTCTCTTGAATTTCCAGATGCAGTTTTACACAGACTTATCCTGAGGAAACCCTACCCAGGTTCCTTCTCTTGAATTTCCAGATGCAGTTTTACACAGAATCATCCTGAGGCAACCCTACCCAGGTTCCTTCTCTTGAATTTCCAGATGCAGTTTTACACGGACTCATCCTGAAGCAACCCTACCCAGGTTCCTTCTCACAATTTCTAGATGCAGTTTTACACAGACTCATCCTGAGGCAACCCTACCAAGGTTCCTTATCACAAATTCCAGATCCAGTTTTACACGTACTCATCCTGAGGCAACCCTACCCAAGTTCCTTCTTACAATTTCCAGATGCAGTTTTACCCTGACACATCTTGAAGCTGCCCTACCCAGGCTCCCTCTCATATATCTCCTAAAACATCCCTACCCAGGTTCCTTCTCATACACTTCTAGATGAAGTCTTACCCGGACTCATCCTGAAATAGCTCTACACAGGTTTCTTCTGATACATTTCTAGATAGCATTTAATTTCATTCTCCCCAGCAAATTACTACGAAGCCTGGATTTCAACCAGAAAACATCAAACTTTCATCTCTCAAATCCAGAGATAACCCCTCATAGAGCCATGGACAACTGAAGTTCCTAGACTCTATTCCCCACAGAGTTTTCCTAAAACAGGAAAACAACAGAAATCAACATCCCCCAGTGGACTCCTCCTTAGACAACAGGAACAGGAATCCCCACAAAGAGATCTCTTATGAAGTAAGCATCTACTCTGGATGGCATCTTTAAGCCCATCTCCGACGACTCTCTGTTATATTCTCTGGATGGCGTCTTTAAGCCCATCTCTAACGACTTTCAGTCATCTTCTCCAAATGGCATCTGTAAGCCCATTTCCGACGTCATCAACCATCAGTATTACTTCATGCGAGTGCAAATTTCTAGGCACTCTAGTATTCAATCATCTTCCACCTTCAGATCACGAAAGACAGACAAGCCAATCTAAATCCTCAGGTTTAAGAAGATTAAACAGGGGCAACTGTTGTACCCCAAAATTTTCCCTCCCATTTTCACACAAGACATACTCCTAGAGGTCCTCAATTGCTCAAGGTTGACCAATAATTGATCAGACAAATTCTCCTCCTAAGCATTGGCCTTCCAACTAGGGTTTCATTTTTCACCAAGATGTGTGAGCTCCAAAGGTCTCAAATGTCTTACATGGTCCTAATATCTCTTCAAGATTATCCATGACAAATTTCTTACCTTGCACTACAAGTTTGCTCAGTCAATTGCTCAAATGCTTGAAAATCAACTATACTAGGTCAAAAGTCAACTATGGTCTATATACAGTCAAACTTCAAGATTTTTGGTCAATATCAACATTTTAAAGTAATATCCATCATTTGATCAAGGGTTGACCATGATCCCTCAAGAAATGCTCCTAATTCATCAAAAGTCAAGAATTGCTAATTAGGGTTTCTATAGGAAAAGTCAACCAAACTTTGACCAGGCATAACTTTCTCATACTTTATCCATTTTTTCCCAACCAAAGCTAATTTTGAAGAGAATCCAATTCCATACAACTTCTCTTCAGCCCTCAAGTCCAAGAAATGTACCATTTGAAAGATACAAGCTTATACATTACAGGTCATTTTCAGAAAGTTAACAAAAGGTACTTTTTTTCAAGACCATTTACATCAAGATACAATCTTCAAATGCAAAATTTATAAAAAGAGGGATTGAAGTAGACTTCTTGGGCTTTACAAAAAGTCTAGGATAATCATCATGAGATAAAAACTAAGCAAGTTATGGCTAGCCCAAGTTGGGAAAATTTGGGAGTTTTCAAGAATTATGCATTGAGCAAACTTGAAGTTTTAGGTCAATGGCTTAATTTCTTGGACTTAAAACATCTTCCTAAGCCTATAGAGGACCTCTAAAATTATTATTGCCATGCCTTGTATTTGCTAACTATTTTATTCATATTTATTTTAATTTATTTCAAATAAATATAAAATGTATAAAATAATTGGAAATGGGCTTGGAGCTTTGGGTTTATGTTTTGGACAACCTAGGCCCATAAAATTTCGTGCAAGCAATGTCCATATTCCTTCAAATTCAAAAAAGACAAGATTCTATGTCTTTGGCAAAGTTACAGAACATCATTCATGGCTTTAAAAACACATGCTTATGGTTGTTATTACCTTTGTTCTCTTGTCTCATCCCTCCTCTCTATATAAAGCACACATTAGCAAGCTTCAAGACACATGATATACAGCCTGGAAAAGCTCTATAAATTTTGCAAAAAATATAAAAGTTATAAAATTCGCATTTTAGGTTCCAACCTTCCTTAGTCTAAACAAAAGATCCAAATACATTCCTGGAGGCTCTATGAAGCTTTTGCAATCATTACCAAGCCCTGAAACATCACAAAACGCCTCAGTAAGCTCTATTTTTATATTTTCTAACTTGTTTCATGCAGATTTGATGCATTACATGGCCATAAGTGTACCAAACACCATTAGATCTAGCCTTCAAATCATAAGGGGTCTAGATATAAAGGCTTCAATTTGAGATCCACCATGCGCCTTCAAGGCCTCATATCACCTGATCCAGCGTGGCCTGGGCTTAACATTCACTTGAGCCTAGCAAAATTCAATTTCAACACCTCCCAATTTCTAATTATCCTGGCCCATTTCGCATTGTTTTTGTCATTTTGCTTTATATTTTTTTATTTTAATTTGTTTTCTTCATTTATTTAATTAGTATAATGTAATAATAAAACCACAAAAAAATATAGTTTTAGTTTTTTAATTAAATTAATTTTGTGAATTAATTAATAACTATTTTAACTATTTTTCTTTAATTAAAAATAAATTAGAACTTAGGACTTAATTTATGTTTAATTATTTTCTTTAAATAATAAAAAAACTAAAAAAGAATTTAGACTATTTTTCTTGATTAATTTTATTTTCTAAATAGATTTTTAGGTTTTTTAGTTTCTTAAATAAAAAATAAGCAAAAAGATTTTCTTACTAGGTTATTAGACGTATTTTCAACTTTCGCGCGCATTATTTATTTTTGCAATTTCTATTCATTATTGTACCTGTATACTGGATGTAATAAACTAATTAGGATTTTTACCGCTTTCTTTATTTTATTTTCTTCCCCCAATTTTCGTACATTGTAAACCTCCTCCATGAAGCCATGTAATAGCGTAGGGTTTTAACTTCGCCCTTTACATTTCTGTATATATTAACTTCTAGTAATTAGGTGTGTATGAAAAGTCTGAAATCAAATGTTAGTAAACTTAACAAAAAGACAAAAGTAACTGAACATAACACACTTGCACATATACACCTCTAGGGTACCCCACTTTAGTTGCCTTCAGAAATAAAATAGTCATGAGGCAGGAATGTTTTAGCAAAGACCCATAAATCAAAAGATCATAGTCCCTCGATGACCCTACAGTTTCCTTCTCGGTAAATGATCTAGTCCCTAAACAAAATTGCTAAAGCGTCTCCATAAGTTGCATTCGTGACTGTAACGTCCCTTTCGAATGTCCCTAAAACATCCAACGATGGGGCTACCTACTCACTAATAGTAGGATAGCACTGTCTAAAGGAAAAGAGGAAAAGAACGACCTTTTTCGAGTACAAAGTAGATAGCTGTTAGAAGTTTGCTCAAAACATTTTCGCACTTACACAAATTCTACTTTTCAAAACACTTTCCAAAACATTTGCTTTACCAACATTCTTGAGGACTGATACAAGAGTTATCACAAAGAAAATCTCTGCACTAAGGCATTTTCAAAACATTTTCAAACACACAAAGCACAAAGGTATTTTAAAAATGAGCAAACCTCTAAGAGCCCGTAGATAACTACGGATGGAAAGGGTGCTAACACCATCCCTTTTCATAACCTACCCCCCTTACTCTGAAATAATCTCGAAAGGTCTTTTTCTGTTCTTTTCACCCTTTTCTTTGTTGGATAAAAGAAAAGTCGGTGGCGACTCTTGCTTACCACAACATTTGCAAATACAAACGCAAAACCAGTATTAAGCAGTCGGTTCTGCCAGCGTATCACACACCCAAACACACGCCTAGGGTACATCCCGAAGAACCATCCCCACAGGATCACAAACAGCCGATGGGCTCCTCTGTTTTGGGCCAAACAGTTTCCCTTTTCAGCACCCCCTCATTTGCTTTCACAAACGCAAGCCCACCTTATTACCTTTTTTTATTGTTTTCTGCTTCAACAAAAAATCTGTTATTAGGCCTAACTTTTCTTTTTTTATTTTCATATCCCCATTTTTATTTTACAGAATCAGTCCCATTTAAACTTCTTTTTATTTTAATTTATTTGTTTTCTTTTTAATAATTTTATTTAAAATCATAAAAATGATTAAAAAAAATTAGATTTAGGTTTTTAATTAATTAACTTAATTTTTTGACAAATAAAAATTAATTTAATTTAATCACTTTTATTTAATTTAATTAGAATTAGTTTTTATACTTCATATATTTTTCTAAATAAATACAAAAAATATTTTCTAAATACTTAAAATTCTTTAGATTTTAATTGATTAATTTAATTTTTGATAAATTAATTTAATCACCCCTTACTTTATTTTAAATAATTAATTTGTAAATAAAATTAGAATTAGGTCTAACTTTTTATTTCACATTTCAAATATTTTCAAAACAAAGAAACAAATAAATATTTTCTGAAATACTTAGAGTTTTTTTAGGGTTTTTACATCTTTCCTCTTTCTATCTCCGCGCATTTATTTATTTTTCGCATTAATACAATTATGTAACTGTCAAAAGTTTGTAATAGATAATTAGGGTTTGTTTTCTTTCCTCCCCCATTCATATACTTGTACCCTCATCCCCGGAGCGTTGTAATAGCGTAGGACATTTAATTTCGGTAATTTATTACTTTTCTTATTACTGTTAGTAATTAGGGTTTGTATGGCAAGATTATAATCAACTGTTAGATAAACTAATCTCAAAGGCAAATACTTAAAATCAAAAAACTTTGCATGCACACACCTCTAGGGTAACCTCACTTGTTGCCTCAGATTTAAACAACTATGTCCCTCGAACGTGAGATGCTTTAGAAAAGACCCTCAGTTAAAAGATCGTATTCCCTCGATGACCATTTGATGTTGCCTTTGTTAAACGATCTTAGTCCCTTACGACAGTTGATAAAGCGTCTTACAAGTTGCCTTCTATGACTATACGATGACCCACGCCTATCCCTCACATCCAATGATATAGCTTCCTACTAACTAATGGTAGGTTAGCACTATCTAAAGGAGGAGGAAAAGAACAAAAGACTTTTTGAGTAGGTAGATTGCTCATAATCGCTTGCTCACAAACTAAAACAATCTTCACACCTCATACTTTCAAAACAACCGCTTTCAAAACACTTTATAAACACTCTTGAGGACTGATACAAGGGTTATTATAAAGAAAACTACCTTACATTGGCATTTTCAAAACACTTCCCAAAACAACACTTTCTTTCACAAATATTTTTAAAAAATAAACATTTTGTATACATTCTCAATGATACGAGAATCATTACAAAATTGCCACACTTACGTGTTTTCAAAATATTTTCAAACATACACAAACACAAAAGCATTTCAAAAAGTGATCAAGCAATTAAGAGCCCGTGGATAACTACGGATGAAAATGGTGATAACACCTTCCCTTTTCATAACCTATCCCCTAAACTCAATAAAAATCTCAAAAGGTCTTTCGTGTTCTTTTCACCTTTTCCTTTGTTGGATAAAATAAAAGTCGGTGGTGAATCTTGTTATCCACAACATTTGCGATAAAATGAAAAACCCAAAAGTCACTTCTCCCACCGTATTACAGAACTGGGGAGTGTTACTAAAAGTGGAGTTACCTGAAGAGCTAGATCACCTTTATTTTCTTTACTTGTTTACCTTGTTTGTTTTATATTTCGGGATATGCTTGGGTTTATTTCTTGTATAAATCCTATACTCGAATCTGGGGGAATTTTAGGTAAGTAGCAATAGATCGTGAAAATTGTACGGCATAGACCGATATGGTTGAAACAATGCTACGTTAGTGTGACGCATTGGTTTGTGCTGGTATCCCTTAAGTCAGTCAAGCAGAATATTAGGCTGCCGCGTGGTGTCATAAGCACTAGCTGACCTTAGAACCTTAGCTGACACAACTTAGCCATTAGAAAGTAGTGAGATAGATGGCTTTGATGCAGACTGGAGTTGGTTGATACTTGATACTACACTCATTGAGATTGGACTCTCGGGATATTTCGGTCGCTATTTAAATGCTTGAGCTGAAACAATGCATGAGAGAAAGATCAGTGATATTGAGGCTCCTAGAACCCAGTTACTTCTTTTAGGACAGGTTGAACCAACTTCAAGAGGGTACTAGCCTACAAACTCCATGAAAGCTTAAACCTAAGGCCTTGTGTGTCTTATTTTTGTATGATTAATTGTGCGAACATGACATCATAACATCATACCATATCATTTTCACTAACCATTTCAAGGACCTAGGGATTTATCTTTGTTCTATTTTGTAGGTTATGGCTTTCGCTCGCAGAAACACTATTTGAATCAGTTTTGTGAGAATAACTTCTCAACTTAAGGAGTTAGTCTCAAGAGTTCCTGAAAGTTCTCCATTCATCAAAAGGCATGGTCGACTACTCAGTTTGGTTACCTTGGGTTTTTAAGAAGATATGATGAGTGTTATATTCCAGTTCTTTGACCCTGTACATCACTGTTTCACCTTTCCCGATTATCAGTTGGTTCCCACAATAGAGAAGTTTTGTCAAATACTGGGAGTACCTGTTCTCAATCAAATACCTTTCACTGGTTTAGAGGAAGATCCATAACATGAATAAATTACATCAGCCTTACATCTGGAGCGGTTAGACATTGTATCAAATTGGGAAACAAGGAGTGGAGTCAAGGGTTTTCTAGCTAAATTTCTGTTAGAGAAGACTCGACTGTTTTTGGATGCTATGAGTTTTTAAGCTTTCGAAGAAATCTTGGCTTTACTAATCTATGGGTTGGTGCTATTCCCTAATCCAGACGAACTCATAGATGTGAACACCATCAAAATATTTCTTTCTCGTAACCCTTGTGCCTACTTTGCTATCTAGGTGGTTTATTTTGCATCTTCCCTGATCGGTAATGAAGAATGAACAAGGTTTGAGGTTGTCTCAAAGGATGATGCCACTCTCTCATTCAAATATCTATTGGTGTTCCCAATCTCTGGAAGATGTTACTATCATTGACCGTTGCGGGGAATTCCCTAATGTTCCACTCCTTGGCATTAAGGAATGTATTACTTACAACCCTTCGTTGGCTCTACGACAATTTGGTTATGCTCAAAGAGATGGTCCCCTTGACATACTTATCCAAGGTATTGTGTTTGACTACAAGAATGATTTTCAAGGTTATCATCAAAGGTTTATACGAGCTTAGGGCATGGTAAACAAGATTGATAGCAAGACTTTAGTACATCAGAATTCTATTCCTTTGGAGCCATATCTCAAGTGGGTACTATCTTGTTCTCAAAACGTTATGATGCCATATCCCATTGTCTTACTAGTAACTATGAAGCTTGTTGCCGATGGGGATATTCGTTATACCATGCTCCATCTAGACATGCCCACTAACCTCAAAGAATTGCAGAAATCCTGGATTCAACTCAAGGAAGAACGGGATACCTTTGAATCTCATTTCTATGCAAGTGAAAAGAAAGTGTTGCAGCTCACAAAGAAACTTCACGAGGAGTAAAGCCTTAATGCATACATTGACACAAAGAGGAAGCATCCGTGGGAGACTTGAATCTTAGGTTTTAGAATTTCATATTGTTGTCTTCTTGAGACCCTTTTGCTTTTTCATTGTAAGCCTAGAAGGAAGTTGTAATTCTCAACTTGTTAATGAAATCTTTGTTTCTGTTTCCTTTTGGATAGCAAATTTAAATCTCCTAAGGTCCTTGAAAATATTGCATCTACATATCATGTATCATTTCATAAGCAGGTTTTCCAATACGGGTTTCCTCATCTATTTACTGTTTATTTCAGTATAAGATGGCTCTCTAACAAACTGTCAAGGATCTCCAAACTCAACATGCACAATTTCAAGAGACTCTTCTAAATCTTACCAAAGGGCAACAAGAGATAATGGCACTCCTCACCACGAAAAAGAAGACTAAGAAGCGGGATGTTATCCTCAACATGGGGAGAAAATTCAAAGGTCTTGCTCAACCAGTTCGAGTGATTGATGTTTCCTTTGAGGAAGACGACAACCAAGAGGAGGATGGCAGAAGTCTCATGGATGAAGATAGAAATAATCAGGTTTCTGAGGATGAAGACTACTTGGACGAACAGTACCTGCGTGCAGATGACAAATACAAGCAGTTAGAAGACCATCTCAAATTTGTGGAATCTAGAAAGTTCTTGGATTGGACTTTGGAGAGCTAGGTTCGATCCCAGGGGTGGTCATCCCTCACAAATTCAAGGTCACTCTATCTTTGCTAAATATGATGGGGTCTCTTGTACCAAAATTCATCTGAGGTCGTATGTTCAAAAGATCCAACCTCATACTGTTAACTGGAAATTATGGGTCCATTTCTTCCAAGAAAGTTTGTCTGGTATTCAACTTGAATGGTTCTACCAGCTGTAGGGAACCAACATTTACATATGGGAAGACTTGGCTGCTGCTTTCTACAAGTAGTATCAATATAATGCTGCCCTGGCGCCGACTCGTGTACAATTGCAAAACATGTCCATGGGCTCGAATGAAGGGTTCAAGGAGTATGCGCAAAAGTGGAGAGACTTAGCTGGAAGGGTGCAACCTCCTTTGACTGACCGGGAATTGGTGGATATGTTCATGGGCACTCTGACGGGTCCATTCTTTAATTTTCTGATTGGGAGTTCTTCATCAGGGTTTATTTAGTTGATTCTGACTGGAGAACAAGGTAAAAGTGGTATAAAGAGCGGGAAGATTTCGATGACTACATCTTCTAATGATGTAAAGAAGCCATTCATTGGTAAGAAAGAAACGAACGTTGTCTATGGCCAGAAGAGCCATAGTAAAAATGATCACCATCAGTCTGTGGGAGAAGTATTGATCTCTAATCCAACATCTTCTCAACAACAACAACAACAAGGCAACCAACATAGGTCCGACGTTACGAGAAGTCAATTCACAAGAATTAGTATACCACTGGCTCAAGCTTTGTAACATTTGATAAAGGCTGACCTCATAACACTTCGGGATCCTCCTCCTAATCCTAACACATCCTCTTCGAAATACAATCCAAATGAAAGATATGCCTATCATTCAAACAGTCCTAGTCACGACACCAACAATTGTCAGGCCCTAAAAAACAAAATTCAAGACATGATTGATAATAAGGAGATTGAGTTAGACCCTCCTAAGACTTCAAACGTGATTACTGCTCCTATGCCTAAACATGACAAAGGCATAAGTGTTGTTGAAGATATTATGTATGTTACCTCTGCAAGTGACATGGTTACTCCTCTCTCAATAATCAAAAAGAATTTTCTACAAGCCGATTTATTTCCGGGTTGTGTTAAAGAATGTTATTGTTGTGCAGTTCAACCCAATGGATGCGGGTTACTGAAGAAAGGTATTCAACGCCTGATGGATGAGCATGTAATTTTGATTGAAAAAGTTCTGCATATTGAGAATTTGTTCCGAGATTTGTCTGTCATATCTGGTACTCCTTTCAAGATCACCTCCAAGGGTCCTGTAAGGATTACTACCAATCCAAAAGTTGATCCCTTAATCATTATAAAACCTAGGCCCATACCGTATTCCTCAGAGAAGGCTATTCCATGGAATTATGGGTCTGGCGTCTATTACCATGACATTAAACAAGAGTTATCTGACGAAGATGATGAAGAGACTAATCCCAACATTGACAATATTGCGGGGACCAGTAAAATTACTAGAAGTGGAAGTATTTTCTCTCCGGAAATCTCTCCACCTGTTCAAGTCACAGTTACCAAGACAACTATCGAAGCTCGAGGTAAAGAGCCAATGATAGAGCATGCCCGGGAAGAGGCACCAAAAGAAACTACAATCAAGGATACCTCTGGACAAGAAATGGAAGAGGTTTTGAATATCATTTGTAGAAGCGATTAAAAAATTGTTGAACAGTTGGGGAAGACCCCATCCAAATTCTCCATGCTATCTTTACTACTGTGTTCTGAAGCCCATGCGCAAACTTTAATGAAATTTTTGAAGACTGCTCATGTACCACAAGATATTTCTACCGATCAATTTGGAAGTTATGTTACTAGCTTAACAACTGATAATGGATTAGGTTTCTTCGATGCTAACATGACTCCGGAGGGGAGAAATCATAATAGGGCCCTGTATGTCTCCATTGAATGCAGGGGCACTACGTTGACTCATGTGTTAGTTGATACTGGCTCTTCTCTGAATGTTCTGCCAAAGAGTGCTCTTGACAGACTGGATTATGAAGGGGTCATGCTGAAACCTAGTGACATTCTAGTTCAAGCCTTTGACAGATCTAAAAGAATGGTGCACGGAGAAATAGATCTTCCTATCAAAGTGGGCTCATAGATATTTGAATCTGCCTTTTATGTGATGGACATTCGGCCAGCTTATTCTTGTCTATTGAGACGCCCCTGGATCCATGGGGCAGGCATTGTTACCTCCACCTTACACCAGAAATTAAAATATCCTGTGAAAGGGAAGATTGTTACTGTATGCGGAGAAGGGGAATACATGGTCAGCTACCTGAATTTATTCCGGTATGTAGAGATGGATGGATAATTTATTAAGACCCCCTACCAAGCTTTTGAGGTGATTTCACCTACTGTTCTTGAAGATGTCTCCGCCATTTCGAAGACTACTAGGGTTCCAGATAAGATGGCTTCCTTGAAAGATGCCAAAGCAACTATAGAAGAAGGTGGTTGTACAGTTTGGGGTCAGCTTCCTGACATCCCCTACAAATCTGATAAGTTTGGTTTGGGCTTTACTGTAGAGGGTCAAAGGGTTGTTCGTTGCGCTCGAGCTGGAAGACCTCTATTCTGTATCACCAACAATGGAATCAACGCTATAGAGGATGCTGACAATGATGGTGATTCGACAACTGGATATTCCCTACCATTGGCAACAGATTCAATAATTGGAAAGCAGAAGACATTTTCCATATCTCCTTCATCCTGGAGTAATAGATATTTATATTTTTATTTCTTTAAGAAGTTTGGTTATGCAATTTCTTTTAAAACAATGACTTTAAACATTGTGCCTTTCCCGGGGCACACTGGTCCATTTGTTAAGGTTTGTCATTTCATATGTCATATTTTCATTTAATGAAAACATTAGACATTTTGCATTCAAATTTTTCACTCTCTGTCTTTCTTTTACTTTATTGCACTTTCAAATAGCTATGTGTTCTTACACACACCCTCACACTACATTGCAGATCCCCATCCACTATGGATCTCGTTGATAACGATTCTGCTATTTACGCTTATGACTTTGAAAATCCAATCTACCAAGCTGAAGACGAAGGTGAGGAAGATTGTGAAATACCTGGAGAACTTGCTAGACTCTTAATACAAGAAGAAAAGGCTATCCAACCACATGAAAAGTCGACCGAAGTGGTAAACTTGGGTTCTGAGACAGACAGAAAAGAGGTCAAGATAGGCTCCAACCTAGAGGGCAGTGTCAAGAACAGATTGATTCAGATGTTGCACAACTATGTTGAGGTATTTGCTTGGTCATACGAAGACATGCTAGGGCTCGATACTGATATTGTAGTTCACCATCTGCTAATGAAAGAGGGTTGTTCTCCGATTAAGTAGAAGGTTCGTTGCATGCGTCCCAATATGTCAAAGAAGATCAAGTTCGAGGTTATGAAAGAATTCAATGCAGGGTTCTTAGTAGTGAAGTCATATCCTCAATGGGATGCTAATGTTGTTCCAGTACCAAAGAAAGATGGAAACATACGTATGTGTGTAGATTACAGGGATCTGAATAGAGCGAGCCCCAAAGATAACTTCCCACTGCCATATATTGATGTTCTGGTCGACAACACAGCTCAACACAAGGTATTCTCTTTCATGGATGGTTTCTCAGGGTATAATCAGATAAAGATGGCGCCTGAGACATGAGAAAACTACCTTCGTCACACAGTGGGGAACTTTCTGTTACAAGGTCATGCATTTTGGGTTGAAGAACGTCGGGGTAACTTATCAGCGTGCCATGGTAGCTTTATTTCATGACATGATTCATCATAAAATAGAAGTCTACATCGACGATATGATAGAAAGATCACAGACTGAAGAAGAACATCTTGATCATCTTCATAAATTATTTGAAAGGCTGAAGAAGTACCAATTAAGGCTAAATCCGAACAAATGCACCTTTGGGGTGAGATTTGGAAAACTCCTAGGTTTCATCGTCAGTGGTAAAGGTATTGAAGTTGATCCTGCAAAAGTCAAATCTATTCAAGAAATTCCGGCTCCCCGTACTGAGAAGGAGGTCAGAGGTTTCTTAGGACGACTGAACTACATTGCCCGATTGATTTCTCATTTGACTGCTACCCGTGAGCCAATCTTCAAGCTGCTGAAGAAAGATCAAGTAGTAAAATGGAATGACGACTGTCAAATAGCCTTTTATAAAATCAAGGAGTACCTACAAGAACCTTTGATTCTGATGCCACCAATTTAAGGAAGACCTTTAATCATGTACCTAACTGTGCTAGAGAATTCAATGGGGTGTGTACTAGGGCAGCATGACGAGTCTGGTCGAAAAGAGAATGCAATATACTACCTTAGAAAAACATTTACTGACTGTGAAACAAGATATTCACTGCTCAAGAAAACTTGTCGCGCTTTGGCATGGGTTGCTCTCCGACTAAGACAGTATATGTTGACTCATACCACTTTATTGATTTCTAAAATAGATCCCATCAAGTATATATTTGAGAAGCCAGCTCTCTCCGGAAGAATAACCCGATAGAAAATGGTCCTAACAGAATACGACATTTAGTACACCACTCAAAAAGAAATCAATGGAAGTATGCTGGAAGATCATTTGGCATATCAAGCTGTAGACAACTATCAGGCTATGAATTTCGAATTCCCAGATGAGAATATCATGCTAGTTACAGATTATGAAGAACCTGGACCATATGAAGGACTTGAGATAGGATCCCGATGGACTATGGTTTTTGATGGAGCTTCTAACGCACTTGGCAACAAATTTGGTGTTGTAATTATCTCTCATAAGGGTTTCCATACGCCTTTCACAACCATATTTTGCTTCGACTACACCAATAATATGGCTGAGTATGAAGCGTGCATCTTAGGTATTAAAGCTGCTATTGACCTGAGAATGAAATTCCTGAACGTCTATGGGGATTTAGCCTTAGTAATCAGTCAAGTCAAGGGAGAATAGGATATGAAACATCCAAATATTGCCCCTTACCGAGAACATGTGCTAACCTTGATTCTGTACTTAGAAGAGATTACTTTTGAGCACATCCCAACAGAAGAGAATCGGTTGGCAGATGCATTAGCTACCTTACCATCCATGTTCAAGGTCAAATGGGACAAAAAGTCTCCCAGAATTACCATTAAAATATTCGATGAACCGGCACACTGTTATGAAATTGATATTGATGGAGTAGAAGAAAAACCCTGGTTTCATGTAGTGAAAAGGTACCTTGAAGCTCAAGAATACCCTGAAGGGGCATCGATCAATGACAAGAAATTCCTATGGAGGTTCTCAGCCAAGTTCTTCTTGAGCAATAGAATTTTGTACAAACATATTCATGATTCAACTCTGCTCTGTTGTGTGGACAAGAAGGAAGCAGAGAAAATTATGCAAGACATGCACGAAGGCATCTTCGGTACTCACTCCAGTGGGCATACTATGGCTAAGAAAATCTTGAGAGTGGGTTACCATTGGTCGACCATGGAAATTGATTGTCACCATCACTCAAGGACTTGTCACAAGTGCCATATCTATGATGATAAGGTTCATGTGCCCTCGGTTCCTCTGAATGTTTTGACTCCTCCATGGCCATTTGCAATGTGGGGTATTGATATGATCGAAGAAATCAAGCCTACTACTTCTAACGGACATCACTTCATTCTCGTCACCATTGACTACTTCACAAAATGGGTTGAAGCAGCCTCGTTCGCCTCTGTTACCAAGAATGTGGTGGCTCGATTCATTAAGCATAACCTCATCTGTCGGTATGGCATCCTTGAGAGAATCATCACGGACAATGGTACCAACCTCAACAAAACTATGATCACTGAACTCTGCACATTGTTCAAGATCAAACATGACAACTATTATCTGTATCGACCAAATATGAATGGTGCAATGGAAGCTGCCAACAAGAACATGAAGAAGATCGTGCAAAAGATGGTTGTGACTTACAAAGACTGGCACAAGATGTTACCATTTTCTCTTTATGGCTATCGCACTTCAGCGTGAACATCAACTGGGGTAACCCCATTTTCTCTGGTCTATGGTATGGAAGTTATCCCACCTGTTGAGGTCCAAATTCCTTCTCTGAGAATTATGAAAAATGCAGACTTAGACGAAGACGAGTGGATTCAAACTAGGTTGGATCAGTTGAATCTGATTGACGAAAAGAGGCTTGCAGTTGTCTGTCACGGTCAGATGTATCAGAAACATATGATCAAGGTATTTAACAAGAAAATCAAGCATTAGGTATATCAGGATGGTGACTTGGTGATAAAGCGCATCATTCTACTGTAAGGTGATCCCAGAGGAAAATGGACTCCTACCTACGAAGGACCATTTGTTGTCAAGAAAGTATTTTCGGGAAGTGCTATGATACTAACCACCATGGGTGGTGAAGATTTCCCGCACCCTATGAATGCGGACATAGTCAAAAGATACTACACATGAAAATGAACCGCTAGTTTGACTGGCCTAGGAAAAAATAAGGGCATCCCGGTGAACCAAAAGGGTTCGGGCAAAAATTAGGGATACATATAAAATATTGTACACCCTACAAGTCGAAAACCTGAAAAGGCGGCTTGGGTAAGAAAGGGTATCCCTGTGGACTGAAAACACGAAAGGGAGGTCCAGGCAAAAGTTAGGGATTAAAAGCGTTCGACTATGTCCCGTTGGATCACTTACAACAAGCTTTATTACCAAAGTTAAAAATTTAAATGGTACAGATCACTTCAGTCAACTTCTTCCAATGGCAAAGGATGATATGTTCGAAAACATAGGGGCAATAGCAGAGTTGGAACCCAACGAGATCATTTCCACATAGCTATATGTTTTGTTTTCACTTTGTACTCTTTTCATTTCACGAAAATTTCCTCTTACTAGGATTTATTTCTCTTTGTATAAAATCTCCTGGTTATGGGCAAACTATCAATACAAATACACCCTAAAACTTAAACTTTTTGTTTTGTTTGCAAAAACGTCCAATGAATAAAATTGAATGAACATATGCATATGAACACGATTAACTATTAACAAATATATGCATAAGAACAAGAATAAGCATTTACTCAAGATTCTAGGAATTGTGATGACGTTCAAGCTATCCAGAAATCCCCACAGAGCCACTTCTATGAGATTATCCCTTCAGAGTAATCTTTACCAATTCATCTTCAATGAAGATACATTCCCCGCAATTTCCCCGACAAATCTCTCTGGCGGATAAAGGAGTATGGTATTTTTCCTAGCAATATCACCAACCTACGGATTTCCAATCAGTATAGTTCATGGAAGTTCTCTTCCCCAGCTGAGTTTATTCCTCCAAAATTGTAAAAACCCCTGCAGATTTTTCTTTCCAACATAGCTCATTTCCTCAGCAGAGTATTTCTCTATCAACAGGGTTTATTTCACCAACAGGGTTTATTTCCCAAACAGATTACAGTCTCCCTAACTTGAATCTATTCCTCAGATTTCTATGAATCACCAGCAAAATTCCTCTCCTTAGTACAGTTTCCACTATCCCCAGAGAGTTGCTACGAAACCTAGAACCGGACTAGATATCAGTCAACTTTAAACTCCCCAGACAAGTCGAAATTTCATCCATCTCTTTTATCCCCGGTAAGGGTATATAAGAATTAAACTCCCCGGATGAGTCAGAAGATTATCCATCTCTTTTATTCCCAGTCAGGGTATATAAGAATTAAAATCTCCAGTAGAGTGGTAAACGACTAATGTTCCTGAACTATTCTACCCAAATAGAAGTCAACATTTCTAAGTGGAGTTTCCTCAAACAGCAAGCAGGAATCCCCAGCGGAAGCATTCTAGACAAGTGTTATACGGTGGCAGAACCAACTGTTTAATACTAGTTTGCGTTTGCATTTTTTGTTTGCAAAATGTCGCGGTAAGCAAGAGTCGCCACCGACTTTTATTTCATCCAATCATGGAAAAGGAAAAAGAACAAAAAACCTTTTTTCGAGATATTTCTGAGTACGTGGTTTTCCACGGGCTCTTAGGTACTTGCTTATCTTTCTAAATTGCTTGTGTGTATGCTTAAAAAATATTTTACTTCATGATAACCCTTGTATCAGTCCTCAAGGGTGTGATGAAGTTGTTTTGAAAACTGTTTTTGAAAAGTGTTTGTGTGAAAAGTTTTATTTTGAGAAAGTACCTACTAGTATCTACCTACTTGAAGAAAGATCGTTTTTGTTATATTTCCTGTAGACAGCGTTATCCCACTATTAAGGAGTAGGTAGCATCGTCGTTGGAGTTTGTAAGGGACGTTCCAAAGGGACAAGTACAATCACTAAAGAAATAGTTAGAAAACTTTAATAGTAACCCTAGAGTTTTAAGATCTTTTCGAGGCAACGTTTTCGAGGCAACATTTCCGAGGCAACATTTCCGAGGCAACATTCGAATGGCACACTTGATCTTGTAGACAGCAGGGCGACCACTAAAATCTTCTATGCTTAATGACCGTTTACCGAAGGCAACCGGAGTGAGGTAAACCCTAGGAGTGAACATGTGCGAGTGATTTGTTTCAGTTATTTAATCTTTGCACATTAGGTGATCTACCATTTAAATTTCCAGATACTCTTGCCATACAATCCTATTAGTATACATCTAGACAGTTAAATATTTGCAGGAATTTAAAGTGCGAAAAAAAAATAAACCTATCTATTACAAGGCTTTGACAGTTACATAATTGTCTCGACGGAAAATTAAAATGCGGAATTTAAAACCCTAATTAAAACTATTACAAACTCGAAACAGTTACAAAATAACAAAAAATGGTAAATAAAATACGCGCGACGAATTAAATGAGAAGAAATTGAAAACCCTAAAAATCTAATTGGAAAATAGTTAAGTTATTTTTTGAGAAAAGAATTAATTAAGTTATGTACAATTAAAACCCTAATTCTATTTAATTTTAATTATGAAAAAGAAATTAAATTTGCTTAACTTACTAATTATATTAAATAAATATTTTATATAAAAAAACTCTTTTTTTTATTTGTTGATTTTTTTTAGTTTTTTATAAAAATAATAATTTTTGTGTTAATTAATTAAAACAAAAATGAAAAAATTAATTCAAGAAATTAAAAAAAGGAAATAGAAAGAAAATGCAAACTGGGCCTATATGCTAGCAAATGGGGGGGGGGGGGTTGAACTTCTGAAACCCAGAGGGATGGCCCAGAGTCTGGCGCCTAGTCCAATGAGACCATCTTCTAGGGACTCATGGTGGACCTGCGTATGCTGGCGTTGGATATGGCTGGAGATGGATCAGAGGATGAGATCAGAGGGCGCGTGATGATCCTCAGAAGGTGAGGTGTGTTGGATCTGGCTGGAGATGGATCCAGAGGATGAGATTAGAGGGCGCGTGATAATCCTCAGAAGGTGAGGTGTGCTGGATCTGGCTGGAGATAGATCCAGAAGATGAGACCAGAGGGCGCGTGATGATCCTCAGAAGGTGAGGTATGCTGGATCTGGTTGTAGATGGATCCAGAAGATTAGACCAGAGGGCGTGTGATGATCCTCAGAAGGTGAGGTGTGCTGGATCTGGTGAAAATAATGGAGAAAATTCCAAAAGCTCACGCCTGGGATCGAACCTAGGACATGAGCTTCTGACTTCCTTCCTCTGACCAATTGCGCTGGATGTTAACTCATACATATAATCAAATAAACATATTATATATCAAACAAGCCATTAGATCCCAGTCAGCAAAACATAAACGCGTCAGCATTTCCAAAACATATCACATTATAAAAAAACGTCACGCCTGCAGTTAGAATGTCTTCGCCAGAGGGAGACGAGTAAACGACACCGTAGCTTCACTTCGATCGTCTTCTCCGGGAGGGTGAAAATCCCAAAACCTGCAAAAATATGGAATTTAAAGGGTGAAAAAGACCCTACTCCCCCTGAAATTTTCCCAGGAATCCAAATATGGGGTTAGTTTGTCCTGAAGGTCCTTAGATTAAAAGTTTCGCAAGCTTCAGTTTGTGATGCCCTAACAATGGCATCACGTGATTTAAGCCTTGATAGTCTAATGCAGAGCGTCCAACCTGTCCTAATGAAGGTCCTGAGTAATAATGAAAGCATTAAAACATTCAACAATGCGAAAAAAGAAAGATTAAATTTCCAGAATTTTACCAAACGGTGATGATCGTGGATGGTGGTTCTGGCGTGTGATTGCTTGATTAAAAGGGAGGTACGTGTTCCTGGGAACCTTGGGGTGTGAATGGGATGCTTAGTTTGGATTGAAAGAGGCTATAACTTTTTCTTTTTATTTTTATGATTTAGAATAATTTTTGCAATTTTTGTTTGAGCACTTAGGGTTGTCTCCTCCTCCTCCCGTGCTTCTGAGTGAGCATACCTATATAATGAATCAAAATTAGGTTAACAAAGTTGAAAGAAATCTTTGCTTTTAATGAGAAAATAAAGGCTTTTAATAACATTATTTCTTGCATATTTGGACCAAATCAAATCTTGCCCTCTCCACGGATTTTCTTGCCATGCCAGCACTACTTGCTCTTTATTTTGAATAGAAAAAGATTTGAAATCAAATCTTACATTATTCCTTTCATTCACCTTATTTAATTTTGCATTCTATTTAATAAAATATCAAAAATAAATAATATAAATAATAAAATAATGTAAGAAAGGACTCAAAGGTAGTGGGCCATGTTTGAAGTGAGATGTAAGCACAAAAAGTTGGGTCTATTTGCCAAAAAGTGCAATTTTGGGCATTGTTGACTTTTGACAATTCTCCAAAAATGGCCAAATATTACAATGCACATCTATCTCAATTTTGACCATAAGATGGTGTTCTTTTCCTTTTTATAAAGCTTAGGATGTCCCCTAAACAACCTCTTTGGTTTCATCTCAATTGAGTCTTCCATGTTCATGTATGAAGCTTTGATCCAAAAGGTGTTTTTGTTGACTTTTCAAAAGGACCTATAATGTCAAAATTCATATCTTTTTGTGATTACATATTTTGAACTTGTGAGATGAAGATGAGTTGTAGGGAATTGCATCCTCTTTAAAATGAGCTTTGGATGTAAATTTCTGATAAAGTATGAAGAAGTTATGCTTGGTCAAAGTTGGGTTGACTTTTCCTGCAAAATCCTAATTTAGCAACTTTTGGGTTTTGATGAATTTGGAGCATCCCTTGAGGAATCATGACCAACCCATGATAAAATTATGGATAATACTTCAAAATGATGATGTTGACCAAAAATTTTGAAGTTTGACTGTATGTGGGCCACAGTTGACTTTTGACCTAGTACAGTCGATTCTCAAGCATCTGAGCAGTTGGCTGGGCAAACTTCTTGTGCAAGGCATGAAACTTGACATGTAGGGTCTTGAGAACATATTAATACCATGGAGATCATATGGGGGCTTTTGTGGCTCACCCATCTTGATGAAAATAGAAACCCTAATTTTGAGGTGCACTGCCTTAGGAGAGAGTTTGTATCGTCAACTCTTGGACTTCCTTGAGCAACTTGGGAACTTCAATTGACATGTATTGAGTAAAATGGGAGGGCAAATTTTGGGGTACAACAGCTTCCCCTGTTCAATCTTCTTAAACCTGAGGATGTAGATTGGCTGCTCTGTCTTTCATGATCTGAAGGTGAAAGATGATTAAACACTAGAGTGCCCAGAAATTTGCACTCGCATGAAGTGGCACTTGATTTGTGATATCGGGAATGGGCTTACAGATGCCATTTGGAGGTCGAGGATTGAAGATTGTCGGAGATGGGCTTAAAGATGCCATCCTGGATGCAACAGAGAATTGTAGGAGATGGGATTAAAGATGCCATCTAGGGGATGTTGATTTCCTGTCTTGGGAGAATTAGAATTCTAGGAGCTTCAGTTGTCCGTTAATCTACTGGGGAATAACTCCGGCTTGAGGAAGCGGAAGTGTACTTCATATCTGGTCAGGGTACAAGTTGCACCGCGATTTACTGGGGAAATGTGAAACCAATCCTGTTTGATTGAGTCCTGGTCTTACAGTGTTGTAGACCGTTGTTTGGGGATAAGAGAGGGGGGAACCTGGATAATAAGGTTATGAGAAGGAACCTAGATAGTAGGGTTACTTCGATATGAAAGCCTGGATAGTATGGTTGTAAGAAGGAACCTGGATAGTAGGGCTACTTCGATATGAAAGCTTGGATAGTAGGACTGTGAGAAGGAACTTGGATAGTAGGTGTGATCGGTGGGAATGAGAACTGACTGTTTTGGAATGCTGGTTCGCGTTTGCGTTTGTTTTCGCAAAATGTCGCGGTAAGCAAGAGTCGCCACCGTCTTTTATTTTATCCAACAAGGAAAGGACAAAAGCACAGAAAAATTCCTTTTTGAGATATTTCTCGGGTTCGGGAGGTAGATTATAGAAAGGGAAGGTGTTAGCATCCTTTCTATCCGTTGTTATCCACGGGCTCTTAGGTACTTTCTCATTGTGTTTTCAAAAGTTTGCTTTTCTTTGTGTTTGTGGGTTTGAAAAAGAGTTTTTGTTTTGAAGAGAGTGTAAGTGCGAAAAGTTTTGTTTTGTTTTAAAGGGAGCAAGTACTTAAGAACCATCTACCTACTCAAAAAGGAATTAAACTGTACAAATGTCCTTTAGACAGTGCTATCCCACTATTGAGGAGTAGGTAGCACCGTCATTGGAGTTTTCGGGCCAATTCGATTAAGGGACGTATGGTCACTAAAGCAATGTTAGGACGCCTTAGCGGTAACCCTAATATCCTAGATCATTTTTCTGAGGCAACCGTTTCGAGGCAACTATGATCTTTGGACAAGAGGGCGACCTCTAAAACTTCCTATACTTAATGACAACGTTCGAGGCAACCAAGTGAGGTGTACCCTAAGAGTGGCATGTGCGAGTGTGTCAATTCGGTTAATTTTTATCTGTACATGTCATGGGTGAGCTATTGTTGATTTTAAGTTAAAGATTGATCTTGTCATGCATTGCCTATTTATCAAACATCTAACAGTTAATATTGTGCGGAAATTAAATTGCGGGAAATTAAATCTAAGCTATTACAAGGCGTCGGGTATTTACATCGCCAAAGACAAACCCTTTAATTTAAATTGCGGAAAAATAAAAGAAAGCGATAAATAAATAAAGTCCTAATTTAAAAACTATTACATTCCCGAAGCAATTACATTATTGGATCAAAATAATACGCGTGCGAGAAAATTAAATCGAAGCATTTTTAGGGTTTTGACCCTTTTTATTAAAGAAAGCATATTTTTGGTTATTTTTGAATTAAATGAAAAAATTAAATCTAAGTTAATTTAATTAATGAAAATATATTTTTTGGATTTTTATATTTAAGGAAATAAAAATAAAATGCTTAAAATTGTTAAAACCTAATATTCTAATTAATTTTAATTTATTGCAAAAAATGTTAAAATTATACCTAATTTAAAAGAACTAAATTGATTAAATTAGTTATTTACTCCCTCCGGTCTCATTTATAAGA
Source organism: Vicia faba (assembly GCA_948472305.1). Lineage (NCBI taxonomy): Eukaryota > Viridiplantae > Streptophyta > Magnoliopsida > Fabales > Fabaceae > Vicia > Vicia faba. Next base: position 267,504,528 of record OX451740.1, read on the forward strand.
AAAAATTAACTTTTTAGATACATTAAATAAGTAATGTATTTGGACAATATATTGTCCAAATACATTACTTATTCAATGTATCTAAAAAGTTAATTTTTTCTTATAAATGAGACCGGAGGGAGTACAAAATAAAATAATGAAATTAAATTTAATAAATAAAAATAATGTTTTTTTTTGTTTTCTGATTTTTATTAGGTAAATATTAATTATTTTGGTTAGTAATTAATTAAGAATAATAATTAATAAAAACAATTAAATAAAAATATAAAGGAGAAAAAGGAATAAACCCAGGGGGTGTTGGGCCCAAATTGAGTGTGGAATCAGCAATTATTGAGGCCCATTAATGTTCATCCTGCTTGACTTTACCAGTTTGCTATGCGTGCATTGACTTGAGACCATGGTAGTCCTTCATTCATGGCCACCAGATTTGGCCTGAAGGCCATCTGGCACGTTGATCCTTGAGGCATATGGTGGTCTTTATGCTTGAAGATTCACTGGAATAGCTGCAAGAAAATAATAATAAGCGTTTTGGGGGACCTTGGATTCGAACCCATGTCCCAAGGGGTTTTCCCATAGCGTGCTTGCCAACCCAACTGAACTGCCTAATTGTTATTAGAATAGAAAACAAATATTATATATCAAACAATCAACTATGCCTGGAAGAAAAAATGTGCTGATTTGAATCAGCCAATAGGAAGAAGACACGCCTTCGTCTTCTTCGTTGAAAAGCCAGAGTTTTTACCTGCGGATTTTATCCGCAACAGAATCCATGGCTACCATCTAAAATCACTTGTAGGCTTTGGAAACGAGTTTTAAGAACACCATCGTACTCGTCTCCTTCCCCTGATCATCCCTGTAACCATTATTTGACCCAATTTTTCCTGTAATTCAAACGCCTAAAACCAACACAAGAAAACCCTAGGTTCGGGCACATGATTATAGGCCATGAAAACGAAATTAAATAATGCAGACATGTTAGAAATTTGACATTAAGCATGATTATACAAAAGATCTGGCCAAAGGATGCAAGAGAATGGTTTCACGATGTCATGTTCAGAGCCATGTTCATGATGACTTACAGTGCGATTGGTGGCGTCTCAAGGGCTGGTTTTGATTGCTACAGCTTCAGGAGATTGCCAGCAAGAGAGCTATGTGAAGATTTTGCCTTGAAAACGCCTCCAAACAAGAATTCGATCTCTCACTTTTTCACACTTTTTCAGTTTTGGTTTGGCCGTTTCTTGCAGTTTCAGGTCGTGTCCTTGATCTCTATGGCTTGTGTGTACATAAGGGAATCAGTTTAGGTTAAAATTTGGGCATTAATCCATGAGTATTGAAGAATCAAGATTTGATTTGATCACCATTAATAAGTTTCCATATTTGCATCAAATTTGAGATTTTGTGCATGTTTTGACTTGGCACGAGTTTGACTAAGTGTATCATGGTATTTGCAAGCTGTAATGATCACAAGAATCTCATTTCATTAATTTTTGGATTTTATTTGAATTAATATTGATTTATAATGAATTAAATCAATAAAAATTAAATAAAATAGAAAAATAAATGATTGGTCATGAAATTAAATATGGGACACGTGTTTGGCATGACAAGACCAAATCAAGTGGAAAAAAGTGGGCCCTTTTGTCAAAAATTGGAGTTTGGAGGATAGTTGACTTTTGGCAATTTTGGAAAAATGCCCAACTTCACCAATGCATAACTTCTTCAATTTTGAACTTTTGGAAGTTTTCTTGGACTTTTTAGAAACCTTGAGATGTCCTCTAATCAACCATTTTGGTCTCATCTCATTTTTATATTCCAAGCTCAAGTTATAAGCTTTGGAAAAAAGGTGTTTTTGTTGACTTTCAAAAATGACCTATAATGTCCAAATTTGTAACTTTTTGTGAGAGCATTTCTTGATCTTGGGGTGTGAAGATGGATTGTAGGAAATTGCATACTCTTCAAAATGAGCTTTGTATGGGTCATTTCTCATAAAGTATGAGAAAGTTATGCTTGTTCAAAGTTGAGTTGACTTTTCCTACAAAACCCTAATTTAGCAACTTTTGAATCTTGATGAATCTTGAGCAATCCTTGATGAATCATGATCAACCCTTGATCAAATGATGAATTATCCATCAAAATGAGAATGTTGACAAAAAAATCTTGAAGTTTGACTGTATTTGGGACACAGTTGACTTTTGCCCTAGCACAGTCGATTTTTGGGCCTCTTGAGCAATTGACTGACCAAACTTCCTCTGCAAGGCTTGAAATTTGACATGGATGAACTTGAGAACATATTAGGACATCTGGGAGCATTTGAGATCATTTGGATGTAAGGACCTTGATGCAACACAAAACCCTAATTTTGACTTGACTTCCTTAGGAGGTGATTTGACTGTCCAACTCTTGAGCCATCTTGAACAACTTGGAGATGATTCTTGACATGTCTTGAGAAATATGGGAGGGCAAATTTTTGGGTACAACAGTTGCCCCTGTTCAATCTTCTTAAACCTGAGGATATAGATTGGCGTTCGGGCCTTTCGTGATCCGAAGGTGGAAGATGATTGAACACTAGAGTGCCCAGAAATTTGCACTCGCATGAAGTAATATCTGTCTTGTGATGTCGGGAATGGGCTTACAGATGCCATTTGGGGATTGATGATGGGAGATGGGCTTAACGATGCCATCCGAAGGGGTGTCGATCGCGTAAGAGATTCCTTAGCGAGAGCTTGTATACCTGTTGTTGAGGGAGATTCCGATGGGGAATGTTGTTCTTTGTCTTAGGAGAAATAGAACTTTAGGAGCTTCGGTCGTACGTTATTCTACTGAGGAATCATCTCTATTGAAGAGGTGAGAGTGAACTATTATCTGGTCGCAACCCAGGCTTCATAGTGATAAGGCCGGCTGCTATCTGGTCGTAATCCAGGTTTTACAGTGACTTACTGGGGAGATGAGATTAAACTTGTTATCTGGTCGTAATCCAGGCTTTGCAATACCTCACTTCTTATCTGGTCGAAATCCAGGCTTCAGAACAAATCAAGTGGTTATCCGGTCGCCTCCGAGCTTCAACTTGAATTTAGGGCACACTAATATCCGGTCGGCTCTGGGCTTCTTAGTAATTGTCCATGTAAACTTCTATTTGGTCGGAATCCAAGCTTCACAGTGCCTTGTACCGCTATATGGTCATAATCTAGGCTTCACGATGGGTTATACCATTATCTGGTCGAATCCAGGTTTCATGGTGTCACGTACTGCTATCTGGTCGAATCCAATCTTCACAATACCTCACTTCTTATCTGGTCGAAATCCAGGCTTCAGAACACATCAAGTGGTTATCCGGTCACATTCGGGCTTCCTTATGACTGTTGGGTTTACTAGTATCCGGTTGAATCCGGGCTTCACAATAACTGGCTGGGTAAACTGCTATTTGGTCGTAACCCAAGCTTCACAGTGTCCTTTAATACTATCTGGTCGTAATCCAGGTTTCACGATGTATTATACCACTATCCGGTCGAAATCCAGGCTTCTTAGTACTCTTGGTTGCTATCTGGTCGTAATCTAGTCTTCACAACATCTTCTACCATTATCTGGTCGTAATCCAGGCTTCATGGTCTTGTATTGCTTTCTGGTCGTAATCCAGGCTTCACAATAACTTGCTGAGCTGTTATCCGGTCGTGATCCGGGCTTCACGGTTTGTGCTTATGATATACCACTATCTGGTCAAATCCAGGCTTCATGGTGCTTATTGAGCTTCTATTCGGTCGTAATCCGGGCTTCACAGCTCACTGGGGAATAAACTATTATCTGGTCGTTCTCCGGGCTTCATAGCCTGCTTTTGAGAGATGTCGCTATCTGGTCGTACTCCAGGCTTCGCGGTAGTCTGATATTGTTATTCGGTCGTAATCCGGGCTTCACAATATGTTGTAGAAATCAAGATACTATCCCGTCGTACCCGGGCTTCATAACTTGAATTTTGATTGTATCTTTCCTGAAAGGTAAAGGTTAGCTGTATGTAATGCATGATATGTATCAGGCAATGATGTTCTCAAAATGAGATTGTATGGTATGATGCTTATATGCATGTAGCATGACATATGGACATGTAATGGTTTACCTGGGGAAAATAAATCCCGGAGCTGCTGGAGGATAAAGTTGAATGCTTCGCTTCCGCCAGGGATGGTGAACGAAGATGATTGTGAGGATAAACCTGCAGGAGAAAAGAACTCCGTTGGGGAATAAACTAATGAAGAGATTACTCTGAGGGGAATTACTCTATGGGGAAGAGATGTTCTGTTGAGGATTTTAATGATAAACTCCGTTGGGGATTCCGTTGATAAGCTCTGTTGGGGATTTCAATGATGAACTCCACTGGGGATGGATTAACGTTGCTGGTGACACTGGATCTGTTGAGGATTGAACTCCTGCTTGGGGAAAGGGAATAACTTTGCTGGGGGATGATCTTTCAGTTGCAACTTGCTGAGGATAACCCAGTTAGACTCTTGTGTGGATAACCCTCTGAATTTGGCTGGGGAGATTTATTTGCACTCTGCAGGGGATAAGCTTCCAGCATCTACCGGGGAAGATGATTCAACTCTGTTGGGAAAACTTTTTTAGACTGCGTTGGGGAAATGGCTCCACTGGGGGTATCTTGTACTTCGCCGGGGAACATTCTTATACTCTGTTGAGGAATATTAAGACTGTCGGGGATGCTCTTATGCTTGCTGGAGAATATTCTTATACTCCGTTGGGGAATATTAAGATCTTCTTGGGATACCAAACCTTTTTAGGGCTGATGGTAGACTAACTCTGCTTGGGGAGAGTATTGCTGATTCATTCATAGTTGCAAATCTCAGTTGAGAGCTACTATTATTACTGTCTTACCCTGCGGGGAATGAAGGTATCTTAGCCCTATTCTTTAGCCGGATGTACCTTGGTACCTGGTGGACGAAAACAACTACACAACTTGGACATTTCTTATGCCCCTGTTTCTGATATTACCAGTAATTTATCTTTTGTTTCGCATGTAAATATTTATGATCAGCAATTAATGTCAAATGCATATATCAAAAATGAACATTGGACGTTCTTTGCAAAACAAAACAGATAAAGGAAAAACAGCTTGAAATTTCTGAAAATGAATTTGTATTGAATTTGAAGTTTGGCCTGAAAATAGGCGTTTTTGTACAAGAGGCTGACGTCCTAGTAAGAGAACTCCTCCAAACAAATAGAATTTATACAATTTGTGAAAAGGAAACAAAACAGCTATGTGAATAATCCCACTGGGTTCCAACTCTGATATTTCCTTTATATCTTCAAGCCTCTCATCACTTTGCTGCTTAGTTGAAGATGAATCTGATTGATTAGTGTCGTCCGAGCTTGATAGTCGATATCGAAGTCTGGATGCGAGGTGATCCAATGAGACATAGTGTTACTCTTTTAATCCCTAACTTTTGCCTGGACCGCCCTTTCAGGTTTTCAGTCCACCGGGATACCCATTTTTGCCCAAGCCGCCTTTTCAGGTTTTCGACTTGCCGGGTGTACAAATTTTTTTATTTTCATCCCTTATTTTTGCCCGAACCCTTTTGGTTCGCCGGGAAGCCCTTATTTTTGCCTTGGCCAGTCAACCTAGTGGGTCTTTGATTTATGCGTAGTATCTTTTCACTATGTCTGCATTGACGGGGTGAGGAAGGTCGTCACCATCCATGGTGGTTAGAATCATAGCTCCTCCTGAGAAGATGTTCTTAACCATAAATGGCCCTTCGTAAGTAGGGGTCCATTTGCCCCTGGGATCACCTTGAGGTAAGATAATGCGCTTGATTACCAGGTCCCCAACTTGATACTCTTGTCGTCTAACTTTCTTGTTAAATGCCTTGATCATCCATTTTTGATACGTCTGACCATGACAAATAGCAGTAAGTCTCTTTTCGTCAATTAGGTTCAGTTGATCAAGCCGGGTCTGAATCCAGTCATCTTCACTCAAACCTGCATCCCTCATGATCCGGAGAGAGGTTATCTGAACTTCAATGGGAAAGACTGCCTCCATGCCATATACCAAGGAATAGGGTGTTTCCCCTGTTGACGTCTGAGCTGAGGTACGGTACCCATGAAGAGCAAATGGTAACATCTCGTGCCAGTCTTTGTATGTCATTGTCATCTTCTGCACAATCTTCTTAATGTTCTTATTTGCTGCTTCGACAACCCCATTCATCTTCGGTCGGTAGGGAGAAGAGTTATGATGTTGTATCTTGAATTGCTCGCAGAGCTCAGTGATCATCTTGTTATTAAGATTGGTACTGTTGTCCGTAATGATCCTCTCTGGTACACCGTATCGACAGATCAGATGGTGCCGAATGAACCGTGCCACGACGTTCTTGGTTACGGTAGCAAAGGAAGCTGCTTCAACCCACTTCGTAAAGTAATCAATTGCTATCAGGATGAAACGATGCCTGTTGGATGTCGTAGGTCTGATCTCGCCGATCATATCAATGCCCCACATTGCAAAAGGCCAAGGCACTGTCAAGACGTTCAGAGGAACTGGAGGTATGTGCACCTTATCAGCATAGACCTGGCACTTGTGACATGTCCGAGAATGCTGATAACAGTTGGCTTCCATTGTAGACCAGTAATATCCTGCCCGGAGGATTTTCTTTGCCATGGTATGTCCACTGGAATGAGTCCTGAAAGTACCTTCATGTAGATCTTCCATGATCCTTTCTACTTCATTCTTATCCACACAACGCAGTAAGGTTGAATCATGGTTACGCTTGTAAAGAATGTCATTGCTGATGAAGAACTTTGTCGCGAACCTCCTCCGAAACTTCTTGTCATTAACAGATGCACCCTCGGGGTACTCCTAAGCTTCAAGATACCTCTTCACTTCATGATACCAGGGCTTTTCTGTTACCTCTTCAGTCTCAAGATCACAGCAATGTGCAGGTTCGTCCAATCTTTCAATGATGATCCGGGGAGTTTCATTGTCCCAATTTACTTTAAACATAGAAGACATCGTAGCTAGCGCGTCCGCCAACTGATTCTCCTCTCTAGGGAAGTGTTCAAAGGTTATCTCCTCGAAATGGGGAAGCAATGTCAACACATACTCCTTATAAGGGATAAGATTCGGGTGTTTCGTATCCCACTCGCCTTTGATCTGACTGATCACGAGAGCGGAATCTCCGAAGACACTTAGAAACTTAATCCTTAGGTTAATTGCTGCTCGAAGACCCATAATGCATGCTTCATACTCCGCCATGTTGTTGGTGCAATTGAAACACAGTCGGGCGGTTAACGGAGTATGAGAGCCTTTAGGAGATATGATCACAGTGCCAATGCCATTACCCAAAGCGTTCGAAGTTCCATCAAAGTACATAGACCATCGGGATCCTTCCTCAGGTCCTTCATCTGGTCCAGGTGTCTCATAATCAGTTATCAACATGATATTCTCGTCCGGGAATTCAAAGTTCATAGACTGGTAATCATCCACTGCCTGGTGTGCCAAATGGTCTGCCAATACACTTCCCTTAATTTCCTTTTGGGTCGTGTACTGGATGTCATACTCAGTCAAGATCATCTGCCATCTTGCTATTCTTCCGGACAAGGCAGGCTTTTCGAAGATATACTTGATTGGATCCATCTTTGATATCAAATGAGTGGTGTGAGTCAACATATACTGTCTCAGCCGGCGAGCATCCCATGCCAAAGCGTAACAAGTTTTCTCGAGCAGTGAGTATCGGGTCTCACAGTCGGTAAACTTTTTGCTAAGGTAGTAAATTGCATGCTCTTTTCGGCCAGACTCGTCATGCTGACCCAGCACACACCCCATTGAGTTATCGAGCACAATCAAGTATAAGATCAGAGGTCTCCCTTCAACTAGTGGCATCAGGATGGGTGGCTCCTGGAGATACTCTTTGATTCTTTCGAAAGCAGCTTGGCATTCATCATTCCAACGTACCACTTGATCTTTCTTCAGTAGCTTGAAGATTGGCTCACAAGTAGCAGTTAGGTGTGAGATGAATCGGGAAATGTAGTTCAGTCGTCCTAGAAAGCCTCTGACTTCTTTCTCTGTCTTGGGAGTTGGCATCTCTTGTATGGCTTTCACTTTTGCCGGATCCACTTGAATACCTTTGTCGCTCACGATGAAACCCAGTAGTTTACCAGACCTCACCCCGAAGGTGCACTTGTTCGGGTTCAACCTCAACTTGTACAACTTCAACCTGTCAAACAGCTTCTGTAGATGGTCAAGGTGTTCTTCCTCAGTCTGGGACCTTGCAATCATATCGTCGACGTATACTTCAATCTCATGATGGATCATGTCATGAAACAAAGCAACCATGGCACGCTGATATGTTGCCCCAGCATTTTTCAACCCAAAAGGCATGACCTTGTAGAAAAAGGTACCCCACTGAGTAACAAAGATGGTCTTCTCCATGTCTTAGGGAGCCATTTTGATCTGATTATAACCGGAGAACCCATCCATAAAGGAGAATACCTTGTGCTGAGCGGTGTTGTCAACCAGAACGTCAATGTGAGGTAAAGGGAAATCATCCTTGGGGCTCGCCCTGTTCAGATCCCTGTAGTCAACACACATTCGAACCTTCCCATCCTTCTTCGGCACAGGGACCACATTGGCGACCCACTGAGGGTAAGAAGTCACTGCTAGAAAACCGACGTCAAATTGTTTCATAACTTCAGCCTTGATTTTCTCAGACATTTCTGGGCGCATTCGGCGAACCTTTTGTTTTACGGGAGGGCAGTCTTCCTTGGTAGGCAGGCGATGAACCATAATGTCGGTATCCAAACCAGGCATATCTTCATAAGACCAAGCAAAGATCTCAACGTAGTCACGCAGCATCTGAATCAACCGTTGTTTCACACTAGGCTCCAGATTGGCACCAACCTTGACTTCCTTCTTGTCTGTCTCAGCACCCAGATTCACTGTTTCCACTGGCTCTTCATGTGGCTGAATGGCCCTCTCTTCCTGGAGTAGCAGTCTTGCAAGTTCACTAGGCACTTCACAATCATCTTCACCTTCATCTTTGGCTAAGTTGATCGGATTTTCGAAGTCATAATTGGCAGTAGCAGAGTCGTTACCAGTGATATCCAGAGTAGATGTGGACCTGTATATGTGAGTGTGTGTAAATAGCTGTTTCGCAATATATAATAAAGAAAGACAAGGAGAGCAAGATTTGAAATGCAAGAACGTCCAATGCTTTTATTAATGATATATGAAAATGACACACAAAAGCCCTCACAAATGAAGCCACGGTGCCCCGGGTAAGACATCGGGCTATAAAGTTTCAAAACATTGTCTATTACAAATTCAAAACAAGAAGTTCATTATTGGGTAACAAAAGTAATAGGGATGAAGTCCTTTTCTGTCCAGTTGCTTGGTCCACCGTTGGTCATAGGATAGATCCAGCTGTCGAATTCAGACTCTTCCACATCATCCTCAATGGCATTCACTCCCGAGTTGCTGATGAACACAGAAGGTCTTCTGATCCTTGCACTTCGAACAACCCTTTGAGCTTCTGCAGTGAAACCCAAACCAAACTTGTTAGTCTTCTGTGTAAAATCAGGAAGTCGGCCCCAATTTGCACACTCACCATTCTCAATAACATCCCGGGCATCTTTTAAGGAAGCCATCTTCATAGGAGAATCCTCAACCACAGTCTCAGCTGATGCCAGTGTCTGGGGAACCTCTTCAAAGTGCTGAAATGGGGTTTCAATGAACTCCCCATCCATCTCTACGTATCTGAACGAGTTGAGGTGGTTGACCATGTACTCTTCCTCCCCTTGTACTGTCACAATCTTCCCTTTGACCGGATACTTCAACTTCTGGTGGAGCGTTGAGGTTACGGCCCCGGCTTTATGGATCCATGGACGACCCAGCAAACAAGAGTAGGATGGCCGAATGTCCATCACATAGAACATAGAATTGAAGACCTGAGAACCAACTTTAACTGGAATATCAACTTCACCGTGTACCATCCTTTTAGACCCATCAAAGGCCCTGACAACAATGTTACTTGGTTTTAGCTCCAACCCCTCACAATCCAATCGGTCTAGAGCTTTCTTGGGCAAGACGTTTAATGAGGAACCAATATCAACCAATACACGTGCAAGAGTAGTGCCCCTGCATTCAATGGAGACATGCAGGGCATCGTTATGATTTTTCCCCTTGGCAGTCAAATCAGCGTCGGAGAACCCCAAACCATTATCAGCAGTTAAATTGGCCACACAATTGGTAAACTGATCAGCTGATGTCTCTTGTGGCACGTGGGCAGTCTTCAGAAAGGTAATCAGAGCCTTGGCATGGGCCTCCGAGCACAACAATAGTGACAACATAGAAATCTTGGATGGGGTTTGCCCCAGTTGCTCAACTATGTTTTAATCACTCTTCTTAATAATCTTCAGAATCTCTTCCATCTCTTGTTTAGAAGCTTCAACAGCAATTGTCTTCGGTGCCTCCGTCTGGGCAGGCACATCAGTGGTGATCCTTTTGCCCCGAGCGTCAGATGACTCGGCGACAAGGGTAAGAATAGGAACTTGATTAGGAATGGCAGTGGGTACACTTGCAGGTGTAATGGCAACAGGTCTTCGGACAGCTGGTGGAACAATATCAGGCGAGAAAAGTCTACCGCTGCGGGTGACTTTAGCAGGTCCAGTAATGTTGTTGACGTCAGTATCAGCATCCAACTCTTACTTAATCCCATGAACATAAACATCAGCCCCATAGTGCCAAGGGACAGCTTTATCAGAGGTGTAGGGGATGGGCCCCGGAACAGTGATAATCATAGGTGCGATCTTCGGAATAGATGTAATTCTAACAGGCTTCCTCGAGGGAGCCTTGGAAGAATTGTCGAAAATGGTAATAATGGCAACTTCTTCAGAATGAACGGAAGGAACAGCAGTCTTTTCAAACAGGATCTCCTTACTATCCATCAGGTTTTGGATACCTGACTTCAAGAATGGGCAATCGGTAGGTAAAACAGAACACATATGGCAACCTTCGTCACAGCCCGGAAATAAACCGGCTAGCAACAGGTTCTTCTTGACAGCCAACAGAGGGGTAACAATGTCGTCCACAGAAACTACAAACAAGTCTTCCTCTACAGCATTTACTACATGTTTGGGCATGGGAGCAGTCACAACATTAGGCCTCTCGTGCGCCTCGAACTCAATCTCCTTCGCATCAATTAAGTCTTGTATCTTGTTCTTCAAAGCCCAACAATCATCTGTATTATGCCTCGGGCTATCAGAGTGATAAGCGCAGCGGGCGTTAGGGTTATACCTCGGTGATGTTGTATTTGAATTCTTTGGGGGTTCCCTTATAGTCACCAGATTAGTCTTCAGCAACTGTGGCAGAATCTGAGATAAGGTCATGTTGAGACGAGTGAATTTCCTCTTAGGTCTCTCGTCCTTTTGTTGATTATTGTACTGAGGAGAACCCGCAGGCTTTGAAATAACAACCGCATTGACAGCTTGGCGATGTTCAGGTCTACTCTGTCTTCTTGCACTGTAGACAACACTGGACTCTTTCTTAAATGGCTTCTTCTCGGTGCTCGATGAGGCACCCTTCTGTATCTTTCCAGCCTTAATACCAGCCTCAATCCTCTCACCAGTCAAAATAAGATATGTAAACCCAGCTGAAGAGCTTCCAATCAGAAGGTTAAAGAATGAACCAGTCAGGGTCCCCAGAAACATGTCAACAAGCTCACGATCAGCCAAAGGTGGTTGCACCCTTCCGGCAAGGTCTCTCCATTTTTTAGCATAATCTTTGAATCCTTCACCTGTTCCCATTTACATACCCTGGAGTTGGGTACGCGTAGGAGCTAGGTCGGAGTTGTACTGATACTGCCTATAGAATGCAGTAGCCAAATCTTCCCAGCTGCGGATACTGGCTCCGTCTAACTAATAGAACCACTCAAGCTAAGTCCCTGAGATACTGTCTTGAAAGAAATGGATCCATAGGTTCTTATCAGTAGTGTAAGGCTGGATCTTCCTTACATATGACCGGAGGTGCAGCTTCGGACAGGAAACTCCGTCATACTTGGCAAAGGCAAGTGCCTTGAACTTATGGGGAATCACCACCCCAGATGATAGACCTAGATCTCCGAAGTCCAGACCGGGCACCTTCTGAATTTCCATAGCGCTCAAACGGTCTTCCAATTGTTTGTACTTATCCTCAACAGGAGGATACTGTTCTTCATCGTAGTCTGTCTCGTTGTCGGAGACCACATGGCTAGGAGCCCTCCTTTCTTGTGGACTATCTTTCCCTCCAGATGAGGTGGTTAGATCAACTTCATCCCGTAACATGTTTCCAAACCTAGGACCAGTGTTGAACAGGATTGTCCTCTTCTTCTTCTTTTTCTCCTTCAGAATCAAGGTCTTCAGGTCCTGCTGACCCTTAGCTAGATTCATGAACAGCTCTTGAAATTGGGCATTCTGGGCCTGGAGGACCTTGATATCTTGCTCAGTTGAAGGTTCAGTAGACATGATGATTGCTGAAATAAACAGCGAAGAAGATAAGAGACCTGTAAAAGGGTACCTGTTTATGAAGTGCATGGGATGAAATGCGTATGATTTATGATTTCAAAGACATTTGGGATTCAAATTTGTAAACAAGAAAGGAAACACACTTTATTAGATTTAAACTTCAAAATTTAAATTGTTCAACAAATTTCCCTTAAGGCGTTACAAGAATGGAAATACTGAAAAGTAAACAAAAACTGTAAAGGAAATCATCAAAGGTCCATCAATGCTCCCATGGTCTCTTCTTCTCAGTGCGGACATAGTCGTTCAGGATCCGCTCGTTCTCCAATTGTCTGGTCAACCTCTGAATCTTCTGCTCTTGTTCATTGAACTTCTCTCGGTAAGAATCTCGTTCATCCCTCAGTTTCATCCAAGATCTCTTCAGTGCCACAATATCAGTGGGCATATAAGGGTGGAGAATGGTTGGAAGAACCCCGTCTTCATTAGAAACTTCAAGAGTGACAGGCCGGACAACTTCATATGGCATACCTAGCTTCTGGGCACGGATGCGGACCCATCTAAGATATGGCTCCATTGGCAGAGAAGTCTTTGGGCCCAACTCATGTGGATCTGATTGGTGAACTCAGTCCCAAGCCCTTATGTATCTACGACGTAGCTCGTCGCTATCTCCCTGAAAATCAAAGATGATACGAGGCATCAACATCTCATGAGGCCCTTCTCTTCTGTCTCTTCCAAACTGACAGAGAGCTAAGCATGGGTTGTAAGAAATTCCTCCATGGGTTCCTATCAATGGAACATTTGGATACTCTCCACAGCGATCAATGACAGTCACCTCATCCATACCTTTGAGAGTCCAGATAATGTCATTGTGAGAAAGATACATCACCCTATAAGCCCAACCCATTCCTTCTTTGTTCTTCAGCACTGACTTAGGGAGGTGTGAAATAAACCACCTCGACAATAAAGGAGCACAGCACATCAAGGTTCCCCGCTTTCGGGCAGTACGAGCATAGAGCTGATGAAGAATGTCACCCAAGAGAGTGGGTACAGGATTCTGAGAGATGAAGATCTTTATGGCATTTATATCAACAAAAGTGTCAGGATTCGGAAACAATACCAAGCCATAAATCAGAAGAGCCAGAATATCCTCGAACGCCTTAAAGTCTAAGCTATCCCAGAAGTAGTTAGCCTTGCCAACCAAGAACTTAGTCAGTAAACCCTTAGCTCCACTTCTAGTCTCCCAGTTAGCCATTACCTCCTCTTTGGTCAAGTGAAGGGTTGCATCAATCTCTTCAGGCCTAAGAGTCTTTTCCCAACCAGTAAACGGGGTCTGCTCCAGAACAGAGATACCGAGCAACTCAGAGAACTCTTCTAGGGTAGGAACCAGCTGATAGTCTTGAAAAGTGAAGCAATGGTACAGCGGATCATAAAACTGGACCAGGACACTCATCATTTGTTCGTCCAATTTGGAGGTGACCAAACTGAGAAGAGAACCATGCCTCCTGATGAAGGAAGTAGTGTCTGGCATCCTGACAACCAACTCTTTAAGCAAGGTAGGGACTTGGACAAAGTTGATCCGGATAGTATTCTTACGCATGGGCATCATGATGACCTGTAAAACAGAGCAAAGATGAAACCCTTTTGTCTTTGAAATAGGTTAGTCCTCATGCGAGATGTATGCAATGTTATGATGTCATGATGTCATGATAAAGGCACACCACAAGTATCCACAAAAAGCAAACATGATAAAGGCACACAAGTCACACAAAAGAGACCTTAGATTTCAGGCTGGCAAGGAGCTTAGGTACCACCCTCTTTCAGTTCAGTTAGTTTAAACCTGTCCTAAAAATAGTAACCGGGTTCTAGAGGATCTCAATATCACTGACTACCCTCAGTCGATCATAATTCCAGTTTAGCAACCTTTTCTTGCACCCGGAATCATCGCGAGAGTTTAGTCTCAATGAGTGTAGCATACTGCTACTGTTCTATGGCCAAGTTGGTCAATTTAAGGTTCTAAGGTCAGTTGGTGCTTAATGACCCCTTAGAAGACCCATATTCTCCTCGTTCCAACACAAGGGATATCGGTACAGACTAGAGTGTCACACCAACGTAGCTACTGCTTCATCCGTATCGGTCTATGCCGTACAGATCCCTCACAGTTTATTGCTACTTACCTAAAGGGTATCCCCAGATCCGGGTTAGGATCTATAGAACTCCGATACAAGCCCACAAAATTAAAGCATACAGAGCACACAATTGAAAACACAATGATCTAATCCTAAGGTACACCTCACTTATTAATGTCCCCAGCAGAATCGCCAGTTCTGTGATCGGTGGGAATGAGAATTGACTGTTTTGGAATGCTGGTTCGCGTTTGCGTTTGTTTTCGCAAAATGTCGCGGTAAGCAAGAGTCGTCGCCGTCTTTTATTTTATCCAACAAGGAAAGGACAAAAGCACAGAAAAATTCCTTTTTGAGATATTTCTCGGGTTCGGGAGGTAGATTATAGAAAGGGAAGGTGTTAGCATCCTTTCTATCCGTTGTTATCCACGGGCTCTTAGGTACTTTCTCATTGTGTTTTCAAAAGTTTGATTTTCTTTGTGTTTGTGGGTTTGAAAAAGAGTTTTTGTTTTGAAGAGAGTGTAAGTGCGAAAAGTTTTGTTTTGTTTTAAAGGGAGCAAGTACTTAAGAACCATCTACCTACTCAAAAAGGAATTAAACTGTACAAATGTCCTTTAGACAGTGCTATCCCACTATTGAGGAGTAGGTAGCACCGTCGTTGGAGTTTTCGGGTCAATTCGATTAAGGGACGTGTGGTCACTAAAGCAATGTTAGGACGTCTTAACGGTAACCCTAATATCCTAGATCATTTTTCTGAGGCAACCGTTTCGAGGCAACTATGATCTTTGGACAAGAGGGCGACCTCTAAAACTTCCTATACTTAATGACCACGTTCGAGGCAACCAAGTGAGGTGTACCCTAAGAGTGGCATGTGCGAGTGTGTCAATTCGGTTAATTTTTATCTATACATGTCATGGGTGAGCTATTATTGATTTTAAGTTAAAGATTGATCTTGTCATGCATTGCCTATTTATTAAACATCTAACAGTTAATATTGTGCGGAAATTAAATTCGGGAAATTAAATCTAAGCTATTACAAGGCGTCGGGTATTTACATCGCCAAAGACAAACCCTTTAATTTAAATTGCGGAAAAATAAAAGAAAGCGATAAATAAATAAAGTCCTAATTTAAAAACTATTACATTCCCGAAGCAATTACATTATTGGATAAAAATAATACGCGTGCGAGAAAATTAAATCAGAGCATTTTTAGGGTTTTGACCCTTTTTATTAAAGAAAGCATGTTTTTGGTTATTTTTGAATTAAATGAAAAAATTAAATCTAAGTTAATTTAATTAATGAAAATATATTTTTTGGATGTTTATATTTAAGGAAATAAAAATAAAATGCTTAAAATTGTTAAAACCTAATATTCTAATTAATTTTAATTTATTGCAAAAAATGTTAAAATTATACCTAATTTAAAAGAACTAAATTGATTAAATTATTTATTTACAAAATAAAATAATGAAATTAAATTTAATAAATAAAAATAATGTTTTTTTTTTGTTTTCTGATTTTTATTAGGAAAATATTAATTATTTTGGTTAGTAATTAATTAAGAATAATAATTAATAAAAACAATTAAATAAAAATATAAAGGAGAAAAAGGAATAAACCAAGGGGGTGTTGGTCCCAAATTGAGTGTGGAATCAGCAATTATTGAGGCCCATTAACGTTCAGCCTGCTTGACTTTTCCAGTTTGATATGCGTGCATTGACTTGAGACCATGGAAGTCCTTCATTCATGGCCACCAGATTTGGCCTGAAGGCCATCTGGCACGTTGATCCTTGAGGCATATGGTGGTCTCTATGCTTGAAGATTCACTGGAATAGCTGCAAGAAAATAATAATAAGCATTTTGGGGGACCTGGGATTCGAACCCAGGTCCCAAGGGGTTTTCCCATAACGTGCTTGCCAACCCAACTGAACTGCCTAATTGTTATTAGAATAGAAAACAAATATTATATATCAAACAATCAACTATGCCTGGAAAAAAAAAAAGCGCGCTGATTTGAATCAGCCAATAGGAAGAAGACACGCCTTTGTCTTCTTCGTTGAAAAGCCAAAGTTTTTACCTGCGGATTTTATCCGCAACAGAATCCATGACTACCATCTAAAATCACTTGTAGGCTTTGGAAACGAGTTTTAAGAACACCATCGTACTCGTCTCCTTCCCCTGATCATCCTTGTAACCATTATTTGACCCAATTTTTCTTGTAATTCAAACGCCTAAAAACAACACAAGAAAACCCTAGGTTCGGGCACATGATTATAGGCCATGAAAACGAAATTAAATAATGCAGACATGTTAGAAATTTGACATTAAGCATGATTGTACAAAAGATTTGGCAAAAGGATGCAAGAGAATGGTTTCATGATGTCGTGTTCAGAGCCATGTTCATGATGACTTATAGTGCGATTGGTGGCGTCTCAAGGGCTGGTTTTGATTGCTACAACTTCAGGAGATTGCCAGCAAGAGAGCTATGTGAAGATTTTGCCTTGAAAACGCCTCCAAACAAGAATTCGATCTCTCACTTTTTCACACTTTTTTCAGTTTTGGTTTGGCCGTTTCTTGCAGTTTCAGGTCGTGTCCTTGATCTCTATGGCTTGTGTGTACATAAGGGAATCAGTTTAGGTTAAAATTTGGGCCTTAATCCATGAGTATTGAAGAATCAAGATTTGATTTGATCACCATTAACAAGTTTCCATATTTGCATCAAATTTGAGATTTTTTGCATGTTTTGACTTGGCACGAGTTTGACTGAGTGTATCATGGTATTTGCAAGCTGTAATGATCACAAGAATCTCATTCCATTAATTTTTGGATTTTATTTGAATTAATATTGATTTTAAATTAATTAAATCAATAAAAATTAAATAAAATAGAAAAATAAATGATTGGTCATGAATTTAAAGATGGGACACGTGTGTGGCATGACAAGACCAAATCAAGTGGAACAAAGTGGGCCCTTTTGTCAAAAATTGGAGTTTGGAGGATAGTTGACTTTTGGCAATTTTGGAAAAATGCCCAACTTCACCAATGTATAACTTCTTTAATTTTGAACTTTTGGAAGTGTTCTTGGACTTTTTAGAAACCTTGAGATGTCCTCTAATGAACCCTTTTGGTCTCATATCATTTTTAAATTCCATGCTCAAGTTATAAGCTTTGGCAAAAAAGGTGTTTTTGTTGACTTTCAAAAATGACCTATAATGTCCAAATTTGTAAATTTTTGTGAGAGCATTTCTTGATCTTGGGGTGTGAAGATGGATTGTAGGAAATTGCATCCTATTTAAAATGAGCTTTGGATGGGTCATTTATCATAAAGTATGAGAAAGTTATGCTTGGTCAAAATTGAGTTGACTTTTCCTGCAAAACCCTAATTTAGCAACTTTTGAATCTTGATGAATCTTGAGCAATCCTTGATGAATCATGATCAACCCTTGATTAAATGATGAATTATCCTTCAAAATGAGAATGTTGACAAAAAATCTTGAAGTTTGACTGTATTTGGGACACAGTTGACTTTTGCCCTAGCACAATCGATTTTTGGGCCTCTTTAGCAATTGATTGACCAAACTTCCTCTGCAAGGCTTGAAATTTGACATGGATGAACTTGAGAACATATTAGGACATTGGGGAGAATTTGAGATCATTTGGATGTAAGGACCTTGATGCAACACAAAACCCTAATTTTGACTTGACTGCCTTAGGAGGTGATTTGACTGTCCAACTCTTGAGCCATCTTGAACAACTTGGAGATGATTCTTGACATGTCTTGAGAAATATGGGAGGGAAAATTTTGGGGTACAACAGTAGGGTTACTTCGATATGAAAGCCTGGATAGTAGAGCTGTGAGAAGGAACCTAGGTAAGGTTGTTTCGTGAAGAGTTTGGGTAAAAATGCATCTGAACCGAGAAGGAACCTGGGTAAGGTTGCTTTGTGAGGAGTTTGGGTAAAACTGCATCTGAACTGAGAAGGAACCTGGGTAAGGTTGCTTTGTGAGGAGTTTGGGTAAAACTACATCTGAACTAAGAAGGAACCTGAGTAAGGTTGCTTTGTGAGGAGTTTGGGTAAAATTGCATCTGAACTGAGAAGGAACCTGGTTAAGGTTGCTTTGTGACGAACCCGTGTAAAGATGCATTTGGTCACGCAGATAATTATTCTGTTTAGTTTCAGGAGCTAATCTTGAACTTGCT
Organism: Vicia faba; assembly: GCA_948472305.1. Classification (NCBI taxonomy): domain Eukaryota; kingdom Viridiplantae; phylum Streptophyta; class Magnoliopsida; order Fabales; family Fabaceae; genus Vicia; species Vicia faba. Next base: position 267,523,330 of record OX451740.1, read on the forward strand.
GGAAGTTTTTGATGATAACCATCTTTCCTGAAAAGGTACATTATTAATCGTATATGATGCATGAAATGCATTGTATGATGACGTTCTCAAAATAAATGAGATTATGTTGTATGCAATATGTATGCTCACGTCATGATATATGAACATGAAATGCTATTGTGACACGTCTGAGTTTTGGAAAATAAATCCCTGACTATTGCTGGAGAGTGTTGGAAATTACATTCCTGATCATAGTAGAAAAAGTGGTTCTTCTACTTCCGTTGGGGATAGTGACCGAAGATGATTAGCTTTCTGAAGGAACCTACTGGGGAAGGAATTCCTGCTTGGGGAGCTGGAGATCGGACTTTGGTTGTCTCAGCTCTGTGGGGAATATAGGTATCACTGGCTTGTATGTAATAGTGACTTCGCTTCCAACTGTCTCTGACCCTTGTACCATGCTAGAAAAAGTACATGAGGAGATTTTGTGGATGGATCTATGTCGTGATTATACTTGAACATGTATTTAATGAGTGTCAAGATGACATCCGTCTCGAGATCGTATATGAACTGTACTTGAAACATATGTTGAATGAGTGTTAGAATGACATCCGTCTCTGGATCGTATCTGAATTGTACTTGAAACATGTGTTGAATGAGTGTCAGAATGACACCCGTCTCTGGATCGTATATGAGTTGTACTTGAAACATGTGTTGAATGAGTATCAGAATGACATCCGTCTCGAGATCGTATCTGAAATGTACTTGAAACATGTGTTGAATGAGTGTCAGAATGACATCCGTCTCTTGATCGTATCTGAACTGTACTTGAAACATGTGTTGAATGAGTGTCAGAATAACATCTGTCTCTGGATCGTATATGAATTGTACTTGAAACATGTGTTGAATGAGTGTCAGAATGACATCCGTATCTGAATCGTATCTGAACGGTATCTGAAAGCTGAATCTGAATGAGTATCAGAATAACATCCGTATCTGGATTGTATCTGAACTATATCTGAAAGCTGAATCTGAATGAGTATCAGAATGGCATCTGTATCTGGAGCTTATCTGAATTGTATATGAAAGTTGAATCTGAATGAGTATCATAATGGCATCCGTATCTAGAGCGTATCTGAACTGTATCTGATGTATGAAAATCTTGAATAAGTAGAAGAATGGCATCTGCATCTCGATCGTATCTGAATCGTTTCTAGATGAAAGTCTGGAATAAGTGTTAGGATGACATCTGTCTCTGGATCGTACCTGAACCGTTTCTAGATGAAAGTATGGAATAAGTGTCAGGATGACACCCGTCTTTGGATAGTACCTGAACTGTTTCTAGATGTATGAAAGTCTTGAATAAGTAGCAGAATGACATCCGCATCTGGATCGTATCTGAACCGTTTCTAGATGAAAGTCTGGAATAAGTTTCAGGATGACATTCGTCTCTGGATCGTACCTGAACCGTTTCTAGATGAAAGTCTGGAATAAGTGCCAGGATGACATTCATCTCTAAGTCGTACCTGAATCGTTTCTAGATGAAATTCTGGAATAAGTGTCAAGATGACACCCGTCTTTGGATCGTACCTGAACCGTTTCTAGATGTATGAAAATCTTGAATAAGTAGCAGAATGACATCCGTATCTGGATCGTATCTGAACCGTTTCTCGATTCTGGTGCTCTTGATGAATGATGATCAAGGTATGAGTCTTCCATTGATAGACAGTTGACGGGACATAGTCGTACGTTTTAAATCCCTAACTTTTGCCTGGACCGCCCTTTCGGGTTTTTAGTCCACCGGGATACCTTTTTGCCCGAGCCTTCTTTTTAGGTTTTCGACTTGTCGGGGGTACAGATTTTTTATGTATATACCTAACTTTTGCCCGAACCCTTTTGGTTCGCCGGGATACCCTTATTTTTTCCTAGGTGTGTCAACCTAGCGGGTCTTTGTTATGTGTAGTATTTTCTGACTATGTCCATGCTTTCAGGATGTAGAGAGTTGTCACAATCTATAGTGTTGTGTTGTCAAAAATGTTTTCTTGATGGCACATGAGTCGTCGCTGGAATGCATGTGCAATGCCCCCAAGGGATTCAGATGGAGATATGCGCCTGGCTATTTGGCATCTTTGAGAGATTCCTTGAATCTTGACTTGACTGCCCCAGATGATGGACAATGATCATGCCGTGCCCCTTGGTTGGAAGTGTTTTTTCACTTGAGGTGATCCTTTTTATTGAGAAGGTTTTTGTTCACTAGATATTCGTCATGCGAATTTCTCTGCTGTTGAACAAATAGTCATATGCAAACAATGTTATTTTAAGAATGCAAAGCTTATGTCTGTCTTGAAATTTTTTGAAAATGCGTTTTTCAGTAAAACAAGCAAATTTTGTAAAATGTGATGTCAACTCAGGATTTGTAACGGACCTTACAGGAGTCAGAATACCTTTTGTAACAGTATGCTTTCGAACTAACCCATGCTTCAGCTAGGACTTTTAAGGGTTATAACGTGGCCTGGTTCACGATTCAAGAAACAAAGGATAAAGGCCCAAATTTTATTTGTTCCCAACCTGTTCTTCGTGATGTTCTTCAGTCCTGTGCTCAGTTAATTACGCATTTAGATCACAATTGAGTATGGAATATTTTCTCTAATACTTGGTGATGATTCAGAAATTGAACATTTGTTTTGAAAAGGCAGTCATTTTTGTAATCTTCTTTTTGTCGAGGATTTGTAGTAACCTCTTTTTTTTGTTTTCGTTATCCATTCTTTTGCCTGAACTGTTTCTTTTGTGATTACAGTCAGCGAGATGCCCCAATTTTTCTCTTAAGTCTCCTTCATATATTTTGACTTAATGGGTTTTTATTTCGAGAGATAATGACTACATGTCTTGACGATTATACGGAACCATCACCGTCTTTTGTTTTGGAAGGACGTCTTCGATGCCATTCATTGTATACGAAGTGGCAAATTGTGACTGAAGGCGCCTCTAAATTAACTGAGAAAACTACCCTGCCCCAGGTTATGATTAAGGGTTTTAATTTGTGTGAAAATTAAAACTCCTACTTCTTTGGCTCGAAGGGGTTAACTAGGGATTATATTCCTTATATCTCCGGTGTTTAGGATTTGAAAAAATGCATGTACATCGTCAGCCAGGTCTGTCCAAAAGCATAATGTGTGGAACATGGTATTTTTCGTCATCTTCCCTCTAAAGGCTCAGAGCTTTTGTTCGAGAGTTGAATATCACAAAAAGGAAAGAAATTTAAATATAGTGAATATGGATGAATTGATTCAAAACAGACATATGCAATGCATTGATAAAGTAACAAAGTTTGACATGTATAGATGTTCGAACAATCAAAAGAAAATTACAAATTGAAAATTCAAATGAACGAAAAGCCCTCTTGTTAGAACTTGTCACTTCAAATGGCGGGCCTTACAGGATTGCTAGAAACATTCCAGTTGACCATCTTGTGTGAATTCCAATGCTCCTTCATTAATTAGGTCTTGAATTCTGTATTTCAACCTCCAACAATCGTCAGTATCATGCCCCGGACTGTTGGAGTGATATGCACACCTTGCATCAGGATTGTAGTTAGGCGAAGAAGTCTTGGGATTCAGATGAGGTCCTATCAACGTAACCAGATTCATCCTCAACATGTGTTGTAAAGCTTGAGACAACATCATGTTGAGTTTGGTAAACTGCCTCTTGGGTGTATCTGGCTTACTCTGATTAACCCGTTGTTTTTGGCGAAGTTGTTGTTGGACCTGTGAGGTAGTAGAAATTTAGAAAGGTCCACTTTTCACCAAACCAACCTTTTGTCTTATTTGAGGTTGATCAATGACTTGGTCCCCAGCCTCGACTGTTTGCTTCATACTATTGTATCTGTCTTGATGAAGTTGGTTGATGATGGCTTTCAGCTCTTCTTGTCTTCGGGCTAGGCCTTGGATAAGAGCCATCTGCCCCAGCATCTGGGTTCTCATGGCACCTACCTCAGCTTGAAGTTGTTCCAACCGTTCGTCCTTATTGTCTTCAGGACTTTTCTTGACCAAGTTCCCAACGAGGAGTGTTTTTAACTCTTCCTTCCCCTTAGATAGGTTTAGGAATATTTCCCCGAACTGAGCTTCTTGAGTTTTAAGATCTCTGTTGTCTTGTTTGAGAGTCATTGCTGAAATAAACAGCGAGAACATGAGAGACCAGTACTGGAAGACCTGTTATGCAATCATATGTATGATATATGTATGCAATGTTTTCAAGGATCTCGCGGGGTAAACAAGAAACTGTTAGAATTTGATTGCAGCTTGATTGAAGAAACTTCGTGTCATTGAGAGTCCTTCTTCAAGAGTCAAGCTCACCATATCGAGTGGGTCATAGCCACTAACTTAAGTTATCGTGTTTTAATCTCTAGACGACATTAGCTAGAGGAAAATAAATCCCCTTGCCCCTTGCTAGACGTCTGATTTACCATAACTTGCATCACAAACCCTTGAGATCCTTGAAATGGTTAAGGAAATGTTAAGGCATGATGTTATGATGTAGATGCTATGTGTTTAAGCAAAAGTGCGAGGTGATGTAAACAAGTAAACCAGGAAAGAAATCCAAGTTATTGGATAAGGACTGTAAACAAAACCTGCAAGGAACTCATGTTGTCAGATAATAAAACTGTGCAAGTAGTTCAAGTTGAAAGCACACAAGTCACACAAACAACCTTAGGTTCAGGCTTGCATGGGTTTTAAGGTAGTACCCTCTTGAAGTTTAGTTGGTTCAACCTGTCTTAAAAATAGTAACCGGGTTCTAAAAGGGATCTCAATATCACTGTTCTTTCCCCTAGCTTCGTTCAATAGGCGATGGACTCGCAACCAAACAAAACTCAAGAGTCAAACCTCAATGAGTATAGCATCGAGTATCTGTCGACCTTGGGCATACACCAAAGTCGTCCATCTCGCTACGTCTTACTGGCCAAGTTGTGCAATTAAAGGTTCTAAGGGCAGTTGATGCTTCACGACACCACGCGGCGGTCCCGTACTCTCCCTGATTGACTCAAGGGTTACCGGTACCAACCAAAGTGCCACATCAACGTAGCTACTGCTTCAACCGTGCCGGTATACCTCAGCATAGTTCCCTCACAGTTTATTGCTACTTACCTAAAAGGTGTTCCTCAGATCCGGGTGTAGGATCTATAGTAACCCCAAACAATTTCCATAAATATAAAGCAAGCAAGACAACCAAAAGAAAGCAATTATATATGACCTAGATCCTAAGGTTTACCCCACTTTATATTTTCCCCAACAGAGTCGCTAGTTATGTGATACGGTGGCAGAACCGACTGTTTAATACTGGTTTGCGATTTGCATTTTGTGTTTGCAAAATGTCGCGGTAAGCAAGAGTCGCCACCGACTTTTATTTCATCCAATCATGGAAAAGGAAAAAGAACAGAAAAAACCTTTTTTCGAGATATTTCTGAGTATGGGGGGTAGATTATAGAAAGGGAAGGTGTTAGCGCCCTTTCTATCTGTGGTTTTCCACGGGCTCTTAGGTACTTGCTCATCTTTATAAATTGCTTGTGTGTGTGCTTTGAAAATATTTTACTTCGTGATAACCCTTGTATCAGTCCTCAAGGGTGTGACGAAGTTGTTTTGAAAACTGTTTTTGAAAAGTGTTTATGTGAAAAGTTTTATTTTGAGAACTGTTTTTGAAAGGTGTTTATGTGAAAAGTTTTATTTTGAGCAAGTAGCTACTAGCATCTACCTACTCGAAAAAATGTCGTTTTTGTTCTATTTCCTTTAGACAGCGCTATCTCACTATTAAGGAGTAGGTAGCACCGTTGTTGGAGTTTGTAAGGGACGTTTGAAAGGGACAAGTACAATCACTAAAGCAATAGTTAGAAAACTTTAGTAGTAACCCTAGAGTCTTAAGATCTTTTCAAGGCAACGTTTCCGAGGCAACATTTTCAAGGCAACATTCGAATGGGACACTTGATCTTGTAGACAGGAGGGCGACCACTAAAATCTTCTATGCTTAATGACCGTTTACCGAAGGCAACTAGAGTGAGGTAAACCCTAGGAGTGAACATGTGAGAGTGATTTATTTCAATTATTTAATCTTTGCATATTAGGTGATCTACCTTTTAAATTTCCAGATACTCTTGCCATACAATCCTATTAGAATACATCTAGACAGTTAAATATTTGCAGGAATTTAAAGTGAGAAAAAAAATAAACCTAGCTATTACAAGACTTTGACAGTTACATAATTGTCTCGACGGAAAATTAAAGTGTGGAATTTAAAACCCTAATTAAAACTATTACAAACTCGAAACAGTTGCAAAATAACAAAAAAGGGTAAATAAAATACGCGAGACGAATTAAATGCAAGCAGAAATTGAAAACCTTAAAAATATAATTGGAAAATATTTAAGTTATTTTTTGAGAAAAGAATTAATTAAGTTATGTACAATTAAAACCCTAATTCTATTTAATTTTAATTATGAAAAAGAAATTAAATTTGCTTAACTTACTAATTACATTAAATAAATATTTTATATAAAAAAAACTCTTTTTTTATTTGTTGATTTTTTTTTAGTTTTTTATAAAAATAATAATTTTTGTGTTAATTAATTAAAACAAAAATGAAAAAATTAATTGAAGAAATTAAAAAAAGGAAATAGAAAGAAAATGCAAACTGGGCATGTATGCTAGCAAATGGGGGGTGAACTTCTGAAACCCATAGGGATGGCCCAGAGTCTGGCGCCTGATCCAATGAGACCATCTTATAGGGACTCATGGTGGACCTGCGTATGCTGGCGTTGGATCTGGCTGGAGATGGATCAGAGGGCGCGTGATGATCCTCAGAAGGTGAGGTGTGTTGGATCTGGCTGGAGATGGATCAGAGGATGAGATCAGAGGGCGCGTGATGATCCTCATAAGGTGAGGTGTGCTGGATCTGGCTGGAGATGGATCCAGAGGATGATATTAAAGGGCGCGTGATGATCCTCAGAAGGTGAGGTGTGCTAGATCTGGCTGGAGATGGATCCAGAAGATGAGACCAGAGGGCGCGTGATGATCCTCAGAAGGTGAGGTATGTTGGATCTGGCTAGAGATGGATCCAGAAGATGAGACCAGAGGGCGCGTGATGATCCTCAAAAGGTGAGGTGTGCTGGATCTGGTGAAAATAATGGAGAAAATGCCAAAAGCTCACGCCTGGGATTGAACCCAGGACATGAGCTTCTTACTTCCTTCCTCTGACCAACTGCGCTGGATGTTAACTCATACATATAATCAAATAAAAATAATATATATAAAACAAGCCATTAGATCCCAGTCAGCAAAACTTAAACATGTCAGCATTTCCAGAACCAATCACATTATAAAAAAACGCCACGCCTGCAGTCATAATGTCTTCGCCAGAGGGAGACGAGTCAACGACGCCGGAGCTGCGCTCCGGTCATCTTCTCCGGGAGGGTGAAAATCCTAAAACCTGCAAAAATAAGGAATTTAAAGGGTGCAAAAGACCCTACTCCCGCTGAAATTTTCCCAGGAATCCAAATATGGGGTTAGGTTGGCCTGAAGGTCCTTAGATTAAAAGTTTCACAAGCTTCAGTTTATGATGCCCTAACAATGGCATCACGTGATTTAAGCCTTGATACTCTAATGCAGAGCGTGCAACCTGTCCTAATGAAGGTCCTGAGTAATAATCAAAGCATTAAAACATTCAACAATGCAAAAAAAGAAAGATTAAATTTCCAGAAGTTTACCAAACGGTGATGATCGTGGATGGTGGTTCTGGCGTGTGATTGCTTGATTAAAAGGGTGGTACGTGTTCCTGGGAACCTCTGGGTGTGAATGGGATGCTTAGGTTGGATTGAAAGAGGCTAGAACTTTTTCTTTTTGTTTTTACAATTTAGAATGATTTTTGCAATTTTTGTTTGAGCACTTAGGGTTGTCTCCTCCTCCTCCCGTGCTTCTAAGTGAGCATACCTATATAATGAATCAAAACTAGGTTAACAAAGTTGAAAGAAATCTTTACTTTCAATGAGAAAATAAAGGCTTTTAATAACATGATTTCTTGCATATTTAGACCAAATCAAATCTTTCCCTCTCCACGGATTTTCTTGCCATGCCAGCACTACTTGCTCTTTATTTTGATGAGAAAAAGATTTGAAATCAAATCTTACATTATTCCTTTCATTCACCTTATTTAATTTTGCATTCTATTTAATAAAATATAAAAAATAAATAATATAAATAATAAAATAATGTAAGAAAGGACTCAAATGTCGTGGGCCATGTTTGAAGTGAGATGTAAGCACAAAAAGTTGGGCCTATTTGCCAAAAAGTGCAATTTTGGGCATTGTTGACTTTTGACAATTCTCCAAAAATGGCCAACTTTTACAATGCACATTTATCTCAATTTTGACCCTAATAGGGTGTTCTTGGCCTTTTTAGAAAGATTAGGATGTCCCCTAAACAACCTCTTTGGTTTCATCTCAATTGAGTCTTTCATGTTCATGTATGAAGCTTTGACCCAAAAGGTGTTTTTGTTGACTTTTCAAAAGGACCTATAATGTCAAAATTCATATCATTTTGTGAGTACATATTTTGAACTTGTGAGATGAAGATGAGTTGTAGGGAATTGCATCCTCTTCAAAATGAGCTTTGGATGGAAAATGTCTGATAAAGTATAAAGAAGTTATGCTTGGTCAAAGTTGGGTTGACTTTTCCTACAAAACCCTAATTTAGCAACTTTTAGGTTTTGATGAATTTGGAGCATCCCTTGAGGAATCATGACCAACCCTTGATCAAATGATGGATAACACTTAAAAATTATGATGTTGACCTAAAATCTTGAAGTTTGACTGTATGTGGGCGACATTTGACTTTTGACCTAGTATAGTTGATTCTCAAGCATCTGAGCAGTTGGTTGGGCAAACTTCTTGTGCAAGGCATGAAACTTGACATGTAGGGTCTTGAGAACATATTAATACCATGTAGAGAATATGGGGGCTTTTGTGGCTCACCCATCTTGATGAAAATAGAAACCCTAATTTTGAGGTGCACTGCCTTAGGAGAGAGTTTGTCTGGTCAACTCTTGGACTTCCTTGAGCAACTTGGGAACTTCAATTGACATGTATTGATTAAAACGGGAGGGAAAATTTTGGGGTACAACAACAAGGTTGAAGATTACACATGTTCTTCATTCCCATCACCAGTCAGGGATTCATTTTCCCCAGCAGGATATCATACAGAGTTGTTGATACACTTCCATTAACATTTCACATTCATACATCATTTACCAACATCATAGCATATGCATACGAAACGCATATAACACAGTCTCATTTATTTCGAGAACTTCATTATGCAATTCATTTCATACATCATGGAATTGCATACAACTAACCCTTTATCCTTTCAGGTAAAGTTCAAAAATAGACGAATATTATCAACAATTCTCAAATGGGTCTAATATTAATTCCTGAAACAAGACGGGGCAACTATCTATGTGACCAGGTTAGAGATTAATTCCCGAAACAAGACGGGGAAACTATCTCTATGGCCAACAAAAAATAGGTTCCAGATTAACTCCCAAGACAAGATGGGGAAAATATCTTTCTTTCTTTATGGTCAGATGAAGATTAACTCCTGAAATAGGACGGGGAAACTATATTTATTTCTTTATGGTCAGATGAAGATCAATTCCCGAAACAGAACAGGGCGACTATCTTTATCACCAAGTGGTATGAACTCCCAAAATAGGACGTGTTTACCAACAAAAAAAGATTATAGATCAATTCCCGAAACAGGATGGGGCGACTATCTACATGACAAACACTTCTTTAAAAGACCTCTTCTAGCTCAGATTAAATCTACCATATATTTATTCTGATACTTCTTCCAGTAGACTTTTCTGGCTCAGATTAAATCGACCATAAATTTATTCTAATACTTCTCCTAGTTAAAGACGGACACAAACATCTTCTGGCTCAAATTAAATCGACCAAAGATTTGTTCTGATACTTCTTCCAGTATACCTTTTCTGGCTCAAATTAAATCAACCATAGATTTATTTTGATACTTCTTCCAGTTAAAGACAAAAAGGCCTCTTCTGGCTCAGTTTAAATTGAGCATAGATTTATTCTGATACTTCTTCCAATGGAAGTCGAGCTATCCACAGTTACTTTGGATGGCATCTATAAGACCATCTCCGACAACTCTCCATCACCTCTCCAAATGGAATCATTAAGCTCATTCTCGATATAATCAACCAACAACATTACTTCTTGGACCAACGAGTGCAAATTTCTGGGCACTTATGTGTTCAATCATCTTCCACCTTCAAGTAACGAATGGCGGACAAGCCAATCTAACTCTTCAGGTTTAAGAAGATTGAACAGGGGCAGCTGTTGTACCCTAAAATATGCCCTCCCATTTTCTTCAAAGCATTCTTCTAAGATTCTCAAATACTCAAGGATTCTCAAGAGTTGACTGGTCAAAACCTCCTCCTAAGCAAGGGTCTTCAACTAGGGTTTGGTTTTTATCAAGGATGTTTGGGTTTCAAAGGTCTCAAATGACTTTCATGGTTCATCATAGGTCCCCATAAATGCTCAGGTCAAGTTTCAAGCCTTTCATCACAAATTTGCCCAGTCAATTGCTCAGATGATTGAAAATCAACTGCATTGAGTAAAAAGTCAAATATGGTCAAACATACAGTCAAACTTCAATATTTTTTGTCAACATCAATATTTTTAGATGATATTCATAATTTGATCAAGGGTTGAACATGATTCCCCAAGGAAAGCCCTCAAATCATCAGAGGTCAAAATTTGCCCAAATTAGGGTTTTGACTGAACATGATTGACCATCGACTTTTGGCGTGAATGACCTAATGACTTGAAACATGATCTTAAGGACTCAAATACAACATATTTACCTAATTATATGGCTCAAGACATTTCCAAAGATGCAAGTGATTAATAGTTGAAAATTTGAATCAACTGATGAAAAGTCAACAGTCACTCAAAAGTCAAACTTTGACTTTTTGGTCAACATTGGAATTTAAAAGTCAAGAATCATCAAGATATTCAAAACTATCAAACTTGATCATCAAGAAATAAAAAAGTCAACAAAAGTCAAATTTGGAAAATTTTCTAACACTTAGAAAAATTCTAAGTGTTTTTGTTCTTAACAAAAGTCCTAACTTCATAGCCATTTTTCACTAAAATCCAAGTCGATTCAAAGAAAACTTTCAACATGAAAGTTGTAGGGATTGATGAATTATACAACTTTTCAATATGGGATGAACCTCAAAATTTTATTAGATTAATAGATATAGGCCCATGAAGTTCTGATTATTTTTATCCAACACTTATAAAAAATTTCAACAAGTTTTGGTCAGTTTTTCATTCCAACTTCTTGACCAATTTCCACCAAGTTCCCATTTGGTTTAGCAAAAATGGTCAACATGAAAGTTTAAGATCATGTTTCAAGCTTTCCAAAATGTCTAAGAACACAAAGAGATCATACCTGAGCTAGAAGTTTCGAAGACATGAAGTTGGGCATTCATTCTTGAAATATAAGTCATTCTTATGGAAACCTAATGACCAAATCTCATAGCCATGCCTTGTAATATCATTTTTGCAGGCCTCTAACCTCTAAATAAATCCATAATCAGAAGATTGCACAAGATTTTTAACTATGATCCAAGTGATTAAAGCTTTGTCCAATCCATTTTTCCATTAGAAAAAGATAACACTTACATTCCCATAAAGCATGCTTTATGCAATTGTCAATCCTCCTTGAGCCCATACATTGTTTCCTCTGCACACACTCAACTTAAAAGATCAGATAAGCTTGCTTAAAGTATCCAACAACTCTATGAGACAAGGTACAATGCCTTGGGACCATTATTTTTCAAAGTAACTTCAAAACTAAGCAACCAAGCTATAACTTGTTATCTTGCAAACCTGGTTACTTCAGCTTCTCAAACCTTTTTCCTATAAATATAAGGGTTATTTTCAAGCTAACAGACGAGTTCACGAGGCCTCTAACCCTCTTAAACTCTCCCAAGTTAGAATTGCACACAAAACCTCCATTTTTGATTTTTGAAGTCCAAATCTTCGAATCTCTCAAACCTTACAACTTTTGTCCAAACCAATCATCCAAACACTTCACATACATCATATATAACTCATTCATACCTCTGTTTCCTAACTATAACATCATTTTCATCATTCACCATTTTCACTTTCCATCATTGCAACTTGACTTGGTTGGAGTGATTCAGCAACTTTCATCACAAAGTAAGGATTGGAATAGCTTCAAGGAGGTCAAAGGAAGTTAAATCAATCATCACATTACACCTGGAAGCCCCCATACGCGTTCTGAGTTTGCACTTCAAGAGGTAAGTTTTCCAACTGTGATATCTTGATACAAGCATCTTTAGTGCATACATTCAAAAGATAAAATTTAGATATAATGCCCCTAAAGCTAACTATATCCTTAGTTCTCATTTAAATTGCCTGTGTGTTCAGAATTTTAGCTCTGACCAGCTAGGGTTCGTTTTTGGTACCAATAGAAATTCACTTTAATCTTTGAGTTTTAACTTGAGTTAATGGTATGGTTGAATTTGTGGTGAAATTTAGAACAACTTTTATGTTTGCATTTTTCAAAATGATTGAGAATTGAAGGAGTTAGAAATTTAAAAATGGTGTTGTTGTCCGTTAGCGCACGAGGAAGAAGATGAAGTCATATTCAAATGTTCAGGACTGAGTTTATAATATATTTATTGGTTGTTGTTTTATGACCGAATGTAATGGCCACCCAGGTGGCAGCACGCGCATGTTTAAGTCATACATATGCTTGGTCACAGATTCGAGCCAGGCGTGAGACATTTTTATTTTTCACATTTGTTTCTTTCATATTCAATACATCCCAAACGAAAGCCTAGCGCACCTATCTTGAGCATTACATCAACACCATCAGGTCATCATGCAATCAGATTCAATGTATCCAAACGCAAGCCTATGGTACATCCCAAAGAACCATCCCCACTAGCTCCTCTGTTTTGGGCCAAACAGTTTTACTTTTCAGCACCCCCCCCCCCCCATTTGCTTTTACAAACGCAGGCCCACTCTATTACCTTTTTTTTATTATTTTCTGCTTCAACAAAAAAAACTGTTATTGGGCCTAACTTTTCTTTTTTTTTATTTTCATACCCCCATTTTTCTTTTACAAAACTAGGCCCATTTAAACTTCTTTTTATTTTAATTTATTTGTTTTATTTTTAATAATTTTATTTAAAATCATAAAAATGATACAAAATTTAGATTTAGGTTTTCAATTAATTAACTTTTTTTTTACAAATAAAAACTAACTTAATTTAATCACTTTGATTTTTATTTAATTAGAATTAGTTTTTATACTTCATATATTTTTCTAAATAAATACAAAAAATATTTTCTAAATACTTAGAATTCTTTAGATTTTAATTAATTAATTTAATTTTTGATAAATTAATTTAATCACCCCTTATTTTATTTTAAATAATTAATTTGTAAATAAAATTAGAATTAGGTCTAACTTTTTATTTCACATTTCAAACATTTTCTAAACAAAGAAACAAATAAATATTTTCTGAAATACTTAGAGTTTTTACATCTTTCCCCTTTCTATCTCCACGCATTTATTTATTTTTCGCATTAATACAATTATGTAACTGTCAAAAGTTTGTAATAGATCATTAGGGTTTATTTGCTTTCCTCCCTCATTCATAAACTTGTACCCCCATCCCCGAAGCGTTGTAATAGCGTATGACATTTAATCTCCGCAATTTACTACCTTTCTTATGACTGTTAGTAATTAGGGTTTGTATGGCAAGATTAGAATCAACTGTTAGATAACTTAATCTCAAAGACAAATACTTGAAATTAAAACACTTCGCACACACGCACCCTAGGATAACCTCACTTGTTGTCTCGGATTTAAACAGTCATGTCCCTCGAACGTGAGATGCTTTAGCAAAGACCCTCAATTAAAAGATCGTAGTCCCTCGATGACCCTTTGATGTTGCCTTCGGTAAACGATCTTAGTCCCTTACAACAATTGCTAAAGCGTCTTACAAGTTGCCTTCTATGACTATACAATGACCCACGCCTGTCCCTCACATCCAATGATATAACTTCCTACTAACTAATTGTAGGTTAGCACTATCTAAAGGAGGAGGAAAAGAACAAAAGACTTTTTGAGTAGGTAGATTGCTCGTAATCACTTTCTCACAAACTAAAACAATCTTCACACCTCACACTTTCAAAACACTTTATAAACACTCTTGAGGACTGATACAAGGGTTATTATAAAGCAAACTGCCTTACATTGGCATTTTCAAAACACTTTCCAAAATAACACTGTCTTTCACAAATATTTTCAAAAAACAAACATTTTGTATACATTCTCAACGATACGAGAATCATTACAAAATTTCCGCACTTAGGCATTTTTAAAATATTTTCAAACATACACAAACACAAAAGAATTTCAAAAAGTGATCAAGAAATTAAGAGCTCGTAGATAACTACAGATGAAAAGGGTGCTAACACCTTCCCTTTTCATAACCTACCCCCCGAACTCAAGAAAAATCTCAAAAGGTCTTTCCTGTTCTTTTCACCCTTTCCTTTATTGGTTAAAAGAAATGTCGGTGGTGACTCTTGCTATCCGCAACATTTGCAATAAAACAAAAAACCCAAAAGTTAGTTCCCCCACCGTATTACATCATATATGGTCTTAAACATGTGCAAAGGGCCTAGTATGAGAAGCTCAATAAGGCTCTGGTCCAGTTTGGTTTTACAGCATCCAAATGTGATAACTCTCAATTTGTATACTCCAAACTTCTTCTTCTTCTTCTGCTTCTTCTTCTTCTTCTTCTTCTTCTTGTTATTGTTGTTCTTGTCGTTCTTATTGTTGTTCATGTTATTCTTGTTGTTCATGATGTTCTTGTTGTCGTTCTTATTGTTCTTACTGCTATTCTTGTTCTACTGCTACTTTTTATTTATTTTATTAAAATACATACAACAACAGTTAAATTAACTAACCGTTGTGATATCACGCGAACTTTCTAGTATACTACAACGGTTCCAGGAACGGGATTGTAAGTAACTCATTTACAACAACACTCTATATAACAACGCCTGTACCCGCGTTATTATATATCTTTTCCAACTGTTGTTAAATGCCTTTTTCGTAGTAGTGTACCAACCTTCCAAGTCTTGATTCCAAGAACTATGACAAATGGTGCAAACAAATGAAAGTTTTATTTGGGTATCAAGAAATTCTCGAAGTCGTTAACGATGTTGTTACACCACTTGGGGCACCCATGGATACCAATCAGACTTTCAATATAGAGTTGAAAGTTATGGAACATAGGTGTCTTGCTACAGCGGCAAGTTGTGATGAGTGGTTACGGCATTACTGTCTTGGACATCTCAATTTTCGACACCTTGACGCTTTACAAAGGAATAGTATGGTGATCAGGCTGCCTAAGATCAATGTTCCAACTGAGGTATGTGATGAGTGTGTTCAAGGGAAGCAACACAAGAATAGTTTCAGCAAGGATGCAGCCATAGGACCAAACATCACCTTGAGGTGGTGTACTCGAATGTTTGCAGGCCAATACAAGTCGACTCGTATGGTGGAAATAGGTACTTTATCACATTTATTTACGATTTTAGTAGGAAGCTATGGATTTATCTAATCAAGAGGAAAGATAAGGTGTTTGATGCGTTCAAACGTTTTAAATCCATGATGGAGCGGCAAAGTAGTCACAAGTTGAAAAATCTCAAAACCGACGGTGGAGGTGAGTATACCTCGAGTGATTTTGGGAATTATTGTGATGAGGAGGGTATAGTGTGTGAGGTTGTACCACCTTATACGCCTCAACAAAAATGTATTACCTAGAGGAAAAATCATCCGGTAATGAGTATGGTATGTAGCATGCTAAAGAGTAAAAATTTACCGAATGAGTTGTGGGGTGAAGCCGTTTCTACAGTCGCCTATTTGTTGAATAGGTGCCCTACAAAGAAGCTCGATAAAGTAACTCTAGAAGAGGTATGGTCTGGTTATAAACCAAGCTTGAGTCATTTAAAAGTTTTCGGTTCGGTTGCATTTTAGCATATTCTGGGTCAGCTTCGAAAGAAATTGGATGAGAAAGGGGATATGATGTTACTTGTTGGTTATCATCCTACCGGAGGCTACAAATTGTTTGATGTCAGTAGCAAGAAGATAGTGAAAAGTCGAGATATGGTCGTGGCGAGTTACAACTGTTTGACAACAGAAAAAACTCTATGACAATATAGGAAATCAGCTTCCTAGATGAGGAAAACCGGTTTCCAACATGATTTTTACATCCTGAAGCCACTTGAACTGATTTTTTTGAAGCAGAAACAGGTTCCCCTGTTTCTGGAAACTGGTTTCCACCAGAAAATATAGAAAATCAGCATTATGCAGAAACAGTTCAGCAGCCTATCGAAGTTGAAAATGGTGAATCTAGTAGACAACCAACAAGACGCAAAGGTCTACCTCAGAGGCTTCGAGATTGTGAAGTATTCCATGATAATGAGATCAACAATGATGGTGATATTATTTACTTTGCACTTATGGCCGAATCTGAGCCTATAAGCACGGGAGAGGCATTAAGCGATCCAAAGTGGGTGCGTGCGATGAAAAAGGAGTTGTAATCGATTGAAAAAGCAGTACTTGGGAGCTGGTCGATCTACCGAAACGGAAAAATCCAATAGGAGTGAGATGGGTCTATAAAGTGAATGAAAATCCAAAAGGAGAAATTGTCTAGTATAAGGCCCGACTAGTTGCGAAGGGATTTTTGCAAAGAGAAGGTATAGACTATGATGAGGTGTTTTCTCCTGTGGCTAGATTAAAAAATATACTGATGGTTGTTGGTATTGCGAATAACAATAATTGGACTATGTATCAAATGGATGTAAAATCCGCATTTTTAATGGTCCACTTGAGGAGGAAGTCTATGTAGAGCAGCCCCCTGGTTTTGTGGTGACAAATCAAGAGGGAAGAGTCTACAAATTGAAGAAGGAACTTTATGGTTTGAAACAAACTTCTAGAGCTTGGAACACACGCATCAATGCTTTTCTAGTTGAGATTGGCTTCAAGAAGTGTGTATCCGAACATGGTGTTTATGTGAAGATTGATGCAAGAAAAGATGTGATCATACTTTGCTTATATGTGGATGATTTATTAATCACAGGCAATAATAAAGTGAATATTTCTAAGTTCAAGGGTGAGCTTATGGAAGAATTTGAGATGAGTGGCCTTGGCTTAATGAAATATTTTCTTGGCATAGAGATCCATAAGTCAAAAATAGGGCTGCTTATGCATCAAAGGAAGTATGCACTTGAGATCTTGAAAAGATGTGATATGGAGCATTGTAATGTTGTTATAACACCTACCGAAGCAGGGTTGCAGTTGTCCAAAAGTGATGATGAGCAAGATATGGATCCAACTCAATATAAGAGGTTGATTGGATCATTACATTACTTGTGCAATACGCGGCCATATTTGGCGTTTAGTGTTGGTATTGCAAGTATATTCGTGGAGAGACTGAATGTGTCTCACTTGACAGTAGTTAACAGGATCCTAAGATACATCAAAGAAACTCTTGGTTATGGAATTCTCTTTACTGCAGCTGATACATGCAGAAAATACAAGATACTCGGTTACACGAATTCCAATTGGTGCAGAGATAAGGACGATCGAAAGTCTACGGCTCGTTATGTCTTTATGTTTGGAGGAGCTCCAATCTCTTGGTTCTCTAAAAAGGAACCTGTGGTGCCAGTCTCTTCTTGTGAGACCGAGTATATCGCTGCATCGATGTGTGCGTGTCAGACTGTGTGGCTTGTGAATCTGCTGAATGAGCTAGGCAGTAAGGTTGTAGTAGCTGTCACACTCTTGGTTGACAATGTTTCATCCATTAATCTTCCAAGGAATCTTATATCACATGGGAGGAGCAAGCATATAGAGATGGGATTTTATTATTTGAAGGAACTGGTGTGTGCAGGCCAATTGAGGTTAGGATATTATCAAAGCGAAGAACAACTTGCAGATTTGTTAACGAAAGGTGTGACAAATGATGTGTTCAAGAAGCTTGTGAGGAGTTTTAGAATGAAAAATGTTGAGCATTTGTCTTAAGGTGGTGTATTGGATGTTTAAAATAAGTCAAATGTAATATAGAAGCTTATGTGGCCGTTTTGTATAAAACAACTTATTTGAAAAGCACTTCTAGAAAGCTGGAATTTGAAGGTTTCGAAGAAGAAAATAGTTTTCCAGTTTGAGGAAACCGGTTTCTGTCACGTGTTCCAGCCTCTGAAATTGTTTTCTCAGTTGAGGAACCCGGTTTCTAACACGATTTTTTGAGTTTTTAAGCTGTTTGTTGAGCCAACTTTCCATTGTGTTTTAGATGTATCCTATAAATACCTCATCTAATGTGTGATTTGTGTTAATGCCAAAATTTACTTTTCTCCTTAATTACTCTCTCTAGTAATGTCCAAATTTCTCTCCAGCTTCATCTTCTCTAATTAACCATTGATTCGCCAACTTATTTTAGTGTATGTTCCAACAAATCCAAGACTTTGTTTGATAATAAATTTGATCTTTTAAATTTTAGTTTTAGACAAATTTAAGAATCTTAAGAGAGGGATATATATATATATATATATATATATATATATATATATATATATATATATATATATATATATATATATATATATATATATATATATATATATATATATATATATATATATATATATATATATATATATATATATATATATATATATATATATATAATAAATTAGTTATGAGATCAGTTGATAAACTACAACCAATTCTAAAACCATTTCATGTGATTAACCCAGTTTATAAAAGCAAACTGGTTCTAAATAGGTTATAAATTGAATTGAAACTGCTTTAGCAGTTATTTGAATTTTTATTAAAGTGGTTTTTCACTATTGTGTTTCAGTGCAATCCAGTTCATAAACAATAAAATCCCTAGTTAATAAACAGTTCCATGTTTCATGTATTTAATGTATTTTAAAAGTTAATTGAGTGAAGGTCTATATTGGTCCATCACTAAAACTGCATAACTCAAATTAGTCTTTTAAAAAAAAAACCCAATTTAATCCTTTATAAAATTTAACTGAGTCATATTAATCCATGTGTTAATATTTTTCTCAAACCTGTTTTTTTTCCTACTTTTAACTCATAACTGGACCGCCAAGTTGGATTTTATTTTTTATTTTTTATTTTTAAAATACTAAATTGATTTTTAATTTTAATTTTATTTTTAAGAAATTCAGATTTGAAAATATCAAAACATTATAAAATTGGTTTTTAGAAGGAATCAAATCCAGAACCTTTAAGTCATATCCTAAGCCTTTACCATTAGGCCAATGTACATTAACAATAAATAATTTTCATGATTTATAGTAATATTAAATAATTTTGAATTTAATAAAAAAATATAAAATTTATTAGTTATATAGAATTAGAAAATATAAAGGATAGAGTTAGTTAGGTTGATAGTTGTAAATATAGGAAGGTTAGTTAGAATATCTAACTAATTTGAAGTCATGCATAAGATGTATATATAGCATGTGCATGCTTTGTATTCAACTAATGGATCAATAATAAAATCTCAAAGAGACCTTGAGTTATCTTTCTCTCTCTTAGTCTCTCTTCTTCTTCATGATTCATTCATATTCATCATGCATAATCATGTTCATCAATGGAGTGTGAGTTTTCAAACTCTAACAAAATTTATACCCATGAGTCTCAAATCCAAGTCCTTTCAAATTAAATGGTAGTCACTTTACTATAAATGTGAAAAGTAATCTAAGAGGGTGTGGATGAATTTAATTAATCGGTATTAGTGAATTTTTCTCGTTTATGAATGTTATCAATGTTGTTCTTACTTTTTCAAAATTGTTATGAATGTTAAAGCGCTGAAAATAAATGCAGAAAAATAAAGAACACCAAAATATATCTTGTTTTCCGTTTCCAATTAAGGGTATTTCAGTCCCCTCATATCCTGTGAGAGATTTCATTATGTCAGATACGCACTACTGCAAAAAAGGGGAAAAGACAATGCTTTTTTTGTCCTTTAACAGCGCTTTAAAGCACTGCCTAAAGCAGCGCTGCTAAAAGAAAAGACAGCGCTTTTTTTCAACGTAAAAGCGCTGCCTTATGTCCACTTTAGACAGCGCTTTTGAATATACAGCGCTTTTTTATATACCCCTTTAGCAGCGCTTGGGCTTTAGACAGCGCTTTGTATTTTTTTTCCAGGTAGGCTTTAGACAGCGCTTTCCTTTGAAAGCGTTGTCTATTCCCCCACTTTAGTCAGATCTTTCAGACTTTAGGCAGCGCTTTTTTTTTAAAAGTTTTTACAGCGCTTTTCTCCTAAAGCGCTGTCTATTGTTTATAATTTTTTTTTAATAAATTATCTATTTTAATCAGAATTTTTATCATATTTGGTAGCTTCATTCCAATATTTGGTAGCTTCATTCCAATATTTTGATCCAGGTTTTCAGAATTATCTTTTATGCTCCATATTTGGTAGCTTCATTCCAATAAAGACAACAACAACAACAACATTTATACATCTTTCTACAAGTTATGATACAAGTTAAAATTCTACAAGATATAGACAACAACATTTACAAAATTTATGATACAAGTTAAAATTCTACAAGTTAAAATGCTTAAAATATTCAAAATTGAATTTACATCTATATATCTTTCTATCTTCGAGAATTCTCATGAAACAACAACAACATGAATATCTTAGCTCTATCTTCTACACATGTACCTATAAACCTGGAAAAAAACCAAATGATCGAAATTCATAACATGATAATATTAATGTTGCACTTTATTCGAATTTAATTTATACTCAAAACTCGAAAGTTCTCATCAAAGGAAATAAGACAATATACCTTAGCTTATAAAATTCTCAACCTGATAATGAATTGACACCATTCCTCCATAAGTTCATCCAATTGATCTTTTGAGTAATGTGCACAATTAAATTCCTCAAAGTACTACATATATAATAATATAACATAGTATGTGATTTAGTTAAAATAATATGTCATTTTATGAGAAACACAAAATATGAAAATAGTATGTAATTCATAAGTTAGAAATCCATATCGTGGATGGAATCTCTAATCGATCCAAAGAATAGTTTCTTTCATAAACCTCAACATAAAATAGCCACAATCTATACCGTTACGCTGGCAAGGATACTACACATGGAAAGAAATACGAATATATATCAAGATATGCCCCTTAAATTGTTTTATCAAGTATCATCACTAAAGTAAGCAAAACTGAATATCTCTTTGTGAAAATATACCTCCACTCTGATCCATGTAACGTTGTTCGCTCTACTTTTTGGTACTTGAATATCTCGTTGGGAGCGAAAAGCAAGTAGAACGCTACAATAAAATATAAACGACTGTTTAGAACAATCTCACATAGAATCATAAACATAAACACAAACCCAGATATGTTGACCATAAACATAAACATAAACATAAACATAAACTTGAATATCTCTTTGGGAGAGAAACACTTACGTGTCAATCATCTGTTTCAAATTTGAATATGTTGACCAATCATCGTATAACGACTCCAGATAATATACAGTTTCTCTCATAGAATTAATCGCAACCAATAACCAGTGTCCACTGTAAGATTAAACAAAGATTAAACAATGGCCAAAAACAAAAAATTATAATAGAACAAGTTAGGATGAAAATCTAACCTGTTGTCAGTATTATATGGTAAAAAGAACAACTTCTCGGTATCTTTATTAGCCACGAATAAACCTAGTACATATGATATGACATCATCTGGTCTCGTTACAATGAACCCGGAATTGATAGTGTTGGGAGCTAAGAAGCCAAATCTTGCTTCTAATCCACGCGGGCGCACAATATTGTCATACATAAACCTTAAATTAAAATATGATTAACATTATACTATATTCATTGAAATGAGGGATTAAATTGTTTATTTAATTAAACGAAGTTGATCGGAGTATACCTGATGTATATACCGATAACACCGAGGCCTAATTCTAAATGCCTAAAAACTTTCTCCATATCCTCTCTACCAATTGCTTCAAAATATTCAAAATCAAAGATATCTGCACTCATAGATATAAGGCGGGTACCACCATCCGGAATATCTATAATTCCTAAATATGTCCGAAGGCACGACCTGAACTGAGCAGTAGTTTTTTTGTGTGCCACAGTCTTCTTAGCAACATTCTTTTTTTGTGTCGAAATGTTGCTAATTTCAGGCGCCTTACCCCTACTGAGTTGTGCAGTCTCTTTAGCATGAATCTAGTTATCATATAATTAGTTAGGGAAAGTATAAAATCACAAATTAGCCTTTCTCATAGAATAATGTCATATAATTGTGTTACCTCAAATGATGCAATTGACTCGGTATCCCGCCTAATCCCCTTATTTTTTGGAGTGGATTTAGTGGGAGTCTAACATTACCATGTAAACAAAATGTAAGTATAATTTCTATAAAAATTTAAATAGTAAACGATTTTAAGCATACCTCATTATCTACGCAAATGAGTCTTGATGGCCATGCAACAAACGATCATATTGTATCTGCCACCAATATTGCATCCGCCACATCGTCAGGTAGTGGTAACAACGCACCCCCTCTAAAACGACGTCGATCGATACTTACAAAAATCCCTCTGAGAGCGGTCTATGGTGAAGCATTTCTCCCGATATATTATACACTTTTCCCTTGTCAACCATCCGATAAGTCGGTGTAGACAAATAGGGTTGACACTGGGAAATTCCATATAATTTAATAAATATGGTTATATAATTAATAAACATGGTTATATAGTTAATAAACAAGGTTTAATAATTTATAAAGATGGTATATAATTACCTCGGGAATATTTTGTCCAAAGTTACCATTGATACTAGCTTTGTCACTAGTATCTTTAAAGCTTGTACTTGATCGATTTCCTTTTCATTTCTCAACTCATAGACTTCTTGTTGTAACTTTTCCAACTTCTCCTGCAGTTCTTTATTTCTTGGAGATTTTGTCTTTGTTTTTTTTTCAAGGATGTTGGAGTGATCCCAAATCCCTTACCCCTCACTCGACCAGAATACTCACGAATATCTAATGCTCGTGAGAGTATTCTCCTGCAATTAGTATCTTCGACCATTGTGGTGAATCTGCCGGATGTCGATACTTTCCATCAATAATTCTTTCATCTGCATGCCAAGTAAGGTGTCTTGCATCGGTTTCACTATGAAACATTCGCCTAAATCTCGGAATTATAGGAAAATACCATAAGACTTTGCTGGAGACAATTTTTTCTTATATCGAGACAAACCGCATTTAGGGCACTCATTTAACGAAGCATATTCGTTTCGAAACAAAACGCAATCGTTTGGAAAAGCATGTATCTTATCATAGCTCATGCTAATAGAGCACAACATTTTTTTGGCCTCATAGTTTCGATTAGGAAGAACATTATCCTCCGGAAGCATATCTCTCATAAGGGCTAATAACTCTGTGAAACTTTTATATGACCATCCATTGCCCGCCTTTAAGTTGTACAACTTTAATACCGCTGACAGTCTTATGAATTTAGTGCATCCTTTATACAACGGTTTCTCTTCATCGCTTACCAATCTCTCAAACATTTTGGGACAATCCTGAAGATCTTCTTCAAGTGCATCTGTAATCTCTTTGACTCGATCAAAATCGTAAATATCTGTGTCCTTGTCGTCTGAAGCATAGGTCGTACTACTTTTCTCCCCCGGTTCAATGTTGTCATTACTTTTTTCACCGTGAAATATCCAACACGTATAACTTCTATCAATTCCATGCATTAGTAAATGCGATTTCAATCCATCTGCGTTAACCCGACCGACATAACAACAACCCAAGCAAGGACACTTCATTCGACTGAGGTCTTTGGCGTGTTCAACAGCAAACTTAACGAATTCCAATACCCCATTCTCGTACTCTTGTGATAATCGATCGGCAAACATCCATTTTTTTCTACTTATTCAAGTAAACAAAAACACTATAAACGGATTATTCTCTTTTTGTTTGAATTAAACAAATTATTTCTAGAAATTTATTTCTAGAGTTAATAACATGGACTAAAAATAAATATATCTATATAAAAATAATTGTGTTTTTTAATTGATCGATACAAATAGAATTTGAACTTGACTTATCAAAGAAAGAAAAGGGGCTATTGGTGTCGACGGCGGATGATGCAGCTTTGATGTTCTTCGAATCGGTGATGGTCTTCACCTAACTACACCAATACAAAAGGATCATATATATCATCTTTTATATCAACTTTTATATCATCTTTTATATCATACATATCATATATATCATCTTTTATATCATCTTTATATCATCTTTCACCATCATATATATCATCTTTTTTATTCCAAAACATAGAACCAAGAATCTAAAAAATGCTAAAAATGTTAAATGCTAAAAATGTTACTGTTATATATCAAGCCCTACCAAATGCTAAAAATGCTAAATGCTGTTATATATCAAGCCCTACCAAATGCTGTTATATATCCAAAAAAATGCTAAAAATGCTAAATGCTAAAAATGCTAAAGAACACATTTTCAATGGAGTTAAACACATTTTCAATAAAGAACATACCTTGAGAACCGGCCGGGGAGGGTGGAGGAAAACAGAGCGGAACGGAGCGAGACGGTGGAGGACGGCGAACGGTGGAGGACGATTTGAGACGGAGAAGGAAATGGGTTTCGCGAGGGAAAAGGGTTTCTGTTTTCGTGATACTGTGAATACAAAGGTTCTATTATTTTAATTCTGACTTATAAGGGTTTAGACAGCGCTTTCTAAAAGCGCTGGCTAATATGGACCTTAGACATCGCTTTTGAAAAGCGCTGACTAAGAGTGACCTTTAGCAGCGCTTTTCTATTATTTTTTTTAAATTTTTTATGACTTTAGACTGCGCTTTCTTAAAGCGCTGTCTAAAGTGGCCATTTACCAGTGCTTATGATAAAGCGCTTTCTAAAGCAATCCTTTAGCAGCGCTTTTTAAAAGCGCTGTCTAAGGTCATATATTTAGCAGCGCTTTTACTAATTATTTTATACGTTTCCCGTGTTTTTTTATTCATTTATAGCAGCGCTTTTGTACAAAAGCGCTGTCTAATGTGCGCTGTTAAAACTCACTTTTGGCGTAGTGACGTTATAGTCGATCCACTTGTTTCTCTTAACTATCTAACATATCTCAGCACTTTAAAATTCATAATAGTTCCGAAAAGATAATATAAAATTGCTAACATTCATAATCGAGAAAAATTCACTAATACTGATTAATCTAATTCATTCACTCTCCCTCTTAGATTACTTTTTATATTTTTTTATATTTATAGTAAAGTGATTAGCATTTATCTCATAGGTACAAATTTTATATTTTTTATTTTAAAGTTAGAATTGTTTAACATTACTATAAATCATGCTCATTATTTGTCACTAATGTACATTGACATAGTGATAAAAACATAAAATATAACATAAAGAACTTTGGTTTGATTCCTTCTCAGAACCAATTTATTTTTATATTTAAAAAATAAAAAATGAAAAGTAAAAAATAGCTAATCCAATTTAAAAAAATATTAATAGAAAGATTAAAATAGATTGTCACTCAACTCAATTTTATCATCTCTTCTCTCAATTTTATCTCTCATCTCAATTTTAAATATTATTTTTATCATCTTCTCTCAATTTTATTTCTCTCTGCCCTCTCCATTGTCAATTTTCAATAAACATAGATCTTGTAGTTACATATGACTCTAAATATGACTGCAAAGAATCCAGTCAAGTCTTTCAATAAATCTATAATTAATAGTATTACTTTATAAAAAATTAGATTTTATTTATATTTTTATAATTTTAAAATCAAATAAAGTACAAATACATAATTAACATTTCTCAAACCATACTAGAGATTTTACCATCACATAATTAGAACATCATTTATTAATTAAATTTTATTATACATTTCTCCTCACCGTTTTAATGAGAAAAAGGGCAAAGGAAAAATAGAAAACTAGACCTAAAACAATATACAACACACCAATTTAAAAACTCATTAACATGCCAATTGATCCCTAAAAGAAGATATTTCCTCAAAGATAGGAAGTCTTCTTGATCTAACAGGGCTCCACACATTAAGCAATCCATCAATTCCCTTCACAAGATCATCATCAAGACCTAAATCATCCATAAATTTTGGTTGTTGCAAGTTTGCATTCAGCTCTATAAGTAATTCCTCAGCTCTATTTTGAGACTTGATTTCATCTGAACCTTGAAGCTTTCCTTGCAAAACTTGTTCAAGAACTAAATAGGCTTCTTCATAACGAGATTGTCTCATTAAGCATAAGGCCAAGTTTAGAGCCTTGTTGGCATCAGCATCTATCATTTGGGCTTTCTTGAAAACTACCTCAGCCATCATGTAGTTTGTCTTTTGCATGTACGCCCACCCCAAGTTTCCCTATATCATCAATAATTGATTAATTTAAGTAGCAATAATCTAAGCAAAAAGAAATGATTGGAAAGTTAGATTAAAAAAAGTGAAAGATTTAAGTACCAATAATCTTGCAGTTTCTTGCTTGATTGAAACTTGGAACTTCTTGCCATGGGAGCGAGCAGTCTTTGTAGTCCTTCCATTAAAGGCCTCCCCTTGATAGATAAGTCTTAGCTTTCTTTTCAATAACTCAATTTGCTCCTCTACTCTTCCACATTTCTGTTTAATTCCCACAAAAACAATATTAGTTTCATTTGTCATGAGTTATTTAATTAATCAAATTAATTCTTACTAAAAATCGACACTTGAGATTAAACATATGTTTGAGCAACTCAGACATGTGTTAGGTTGAAAACTGATCAGACTCTAAAATATTATTAATTAAAATTATTATTTGTGTCATACCATCATTGTTTTATTTTATATCTGGGTGATATGATAAATCAAGGTATTAACTAAAATTATACTTAAATTATACTCACAGTTGTTCAATGTCTATGTTATGGTAAGTCACACTTCACATGTAAGACCGTCAATTTTTTGTTATGGGTCAGTGCTCACTATGACATATTTCTAAACTTATTATTTGTGTCAGATCATAAGTGTCTTATGAGTCTGTGCTCTGATAAATCACTATTACATATAGTATTAATTAAATTTATTGGTTGTGACAGACCACATCAGTGTCTTATTAGTGTTCTGTTCTGAGTCTATGCTCTGATAAATCACTATAACACATGTTAACAAAATTTATTACTTGTATCAGACTGTTATCAGTATCTTTTCTGAATCTGTATTCTGATAAATCATGTATAACACATGTTAACTAAATTATTAATTGTGTAAGACTATCTCTTACTCTACCTAAACTATTGTAGGTAAGAAAATACCTTGTAAAGATCCATAAGAACATTATCGAGCGATTCTTGAGAATGTTTGGAGCAAAGACTTCTAAAAGATTTGATAGCTTCAATAGCTTCTTCAGTTCTATCTAATTGCTTCATCACAACAGCCATATCCTTTAGAGCACTATCCACTTTGTCTCCAACATTAATCGCCTTCCAAAAGTACACTATAGCTGCTTCTGGATCTTTATCCACCAACTGAATTCATACCCATTCATATCATTATTCAATATTAAACCATAAATCTACATAAAAAAACACTTCAAACTTTGATCCTGTAATAAGCCAAAAAATATAAAAAAAACAAAGGAATCTTGATGAAGAAAAAGATTCCTTGAATCCGTAGATTCTTTGAATCTTAAAAAAAATTACTCTACCACAGTAAAATATAGTAAAAGTAAATTTGAAACGCTGAAAGTCAATAATTAAAAATAAAATAAAATATACAAATAATCACTAAAATACAACATAGAATGATGAAGAAATGGTGCAAATTTTCAGAGACAATGATGCAGATAATTTCAATTATGCAGGAACATTAAAAACCAAAGGTGAATTTTGGAAAGGGTATATAGATACCATACCTGAGCATGTTTGGCTTTGACATAAGGAGTATCACCAAAAGGAACCTTATGGATAACATGATAAAGATCATCTTTTTTTGCTTTAGAACTTTTCTTCAAGACACTATTTCCTTCCATTTTCTCTCACAAAAAAATAAGTATTCTATGATTTGAAGGCACGTGACGAAGATAGGAGAGATTCAGGGAAGAACATAAGGGGTCTACTTTCATAAAGAAAAACTTAGGATATAGAATGATAATATATACAAGGAACAACTATGAATGTGGAAGGAATTGAGGCTAGATTCTATATGACATCAGGTTTCCAATGTTAATTGGCATTTTTTTTTGTTTTTTCCCCCTATTGTTTGAGTTCTTTTATGAGTGTTAATAATAATAATAATAATAATAATAATAATAATAATAATAATAATAATAATAATAATAATAATAAAATAATAATAATAATAATAATTAATAATAATAATAATAATAATAATAATAATAATAATAATAATAATAGTAATAATAACAATAATAATAATAGTAATAATAATAATAATAATAATAATAATAATAATAATAATAATAATAATAATAATAGTAATACTATTAATAATAATAGTAATAATAATAATAATAATGAATCCTCGTTTGCGTTCCTAGCTCTGGCGATTTCCGGTGGAGGCTAGGTTCCCGGTGGAATTTGCTAGTGAAGATGGCTCGTGGGCGTGGAAGGACGGAGAAGAAGGCAGCTACGCTTGTGTTTCGTTTTGTTAGTAGAGATGGTGAAGGGAGCAACAATAACGATGGAAAGGGGAAAGGAGATAAACAAGATGATGGTGTTAGGAAAGAATAGGGAGAGGAATTTGAAGCAGAAGAAGCGAAGACAGAGAATAAGACTCCTTTTGTGGTTAGAAAGTTGTGGGTTGATGTGATTAGTAGCAATCGTATCCCTGCAAATGGGCTTGTTCTTGGCTTTACAGCTCCGAAGGTGGTGGAAGGAAAGCCAATTGTTGTCATAGAGAGTGCAGACGTGGAGAAGGAGATGCTATACTGGAAGAACTCTGCAATAATGTACGCGTTGGGCAAAGATCTGAGAATGAATACAATTAAACAGTTTATGCTGAGATGCTGGAATTTTGTCACGTTGTCGGACTTATACTACCATGATGAAGGCTATTTCATTTTGCGCTTCAAGTCATAACAGGATAAGAAGGCGGTCATGATGTGAGGCCCGTATACCATCCTTAATTCTCCAATGATTCTGAAGAATTGGCATCATGATTTTGATTTCGAAAAAGACATGGTAAGAACGATACCAATCTGGATTACTTTGCCAAATCTCCCTATCTTCCTTTGGGGAGCGGAAGCTTTGGCGAAAATTGAAAGTGCTTTAGGTAAGCCGCTTTTAACAGATGAATGCACAGCCAACAAGTTAAGAATTTTGTATGCGAGGATCCTGGTAGAGATTGGCATCAAGAGGCCTCAGCTGGAGAGTATTATAATCCAAGATGAGGAAGGAGAGTGTGTGGAACAACAAGTTGTGTATGAATGGAAGCCTAGTTTCTGTGAAAAGTGTCAGCAGGTGAGGCATAACTGTGAGAAGGGGAGGCAAAGGGAGAAGAAGAAATGGAAGCCAGTGCAGGCCAAATCTGTTCAAATCTTTCCAGAGGTAAGCTCGCCTAGTAATTTCACTATTATCTCCACTCCTAATAATCCGATTGAGCCTTCAGCTAGAAACTGGACCCAAGTAGTTCATAACAGGAGAATGCGTGGAAAAGCAATGTTGCAGGATATGAAGGTTCCTTGTAACAATGGCTTTGATTCCCTTTGGATTGGGAAAGATCCAGGGGTGGGCATGAAGGGTGTGCCATGATTGTGTCCTGTAATATTAGAGGGTTGAACATAACATGCAAGTGTAGAGAGATTGCAACCCGTCTCAACCATCTACACCCTGATTTTGGAATTCTTATTGAAACCAGAGTTAAGAAGCATAAAGCTGATTGTATTAGAAATAAATTGGGCCATTCTTGGTCTTTCATTGATAATTATGCGCATCATGCTAATGGTAGGCTTTGGATCTTATGGGATAGGAATAAAGTTCAGCTTCAAGAGGTGGCAAGCACTCACCAGTTGAGTCATATGGGTTTTTACTCCACTAGAGGTGATTTGAAGATGTGGTGTACAACAGTTTATGCTCATAACTTTTTAGAGAAGAGGAAATATCTGTGGAGAGACATTGAGGACATTGCTCAATCTGTCAAGGATCCTTGGATCATAATGGGAGATTTCAATAATGTTCTTCATGTGCAAGACAGAATTGGTGGTACTACTATCCAGGAGAAGGAGTATAGAGACATAGCCAATATGATGGACAAAGTGGGCCTGTTTGAGAAGGATAGTGTGGGAGATCATTTTACCTGGTTTAACAACCATTGTAGTGATCCTATTTACTCGAGGATTGATAGAGTGTTAGGAAATACTCTTTGGCACCAGGATAATGTAGATAGCACTCTAACTGTTATGACTCCTGGGATTTCTGACCATGCCTTGTTATGCTGGCAAGACACATCTTGTAGAAGAGTGGGTTGTAGTAGCTTTAAATTCCCTAATGTCTTGACAAAGGATGAGGCCTTTATGGCTGCAGTTGCTGCTGATTGGGGAAAGGATATGACTGGGAGACCTATTGTTGTATCCTAAAAATTTTCCTCTCATTTATCAAATATTTTCTCACAAAGATCTCTCTTGGTTCAAGACTGCACTAGGGTTGATCAACTCAAGACACCTCCTTAAGCACTGATGACTGAAATTAGGGTTTGAGATTGCACAAGGATAATTGAAATTTAAATGCTTCATATGACTTTCATGGATCATTATGGACCCCCAAGATCACTCATGTCAAGTTTCAAGCCTTGAATCACATTTTTGCTCAGTCAATTGAGCAATTGACCTAAAAATCAACTGTATTTGGGAAAAAGTCAACGGTGGCCAATTTACAGTCAAACATCATAATTTTTTATCCACATCAACATTATAAGCTCATATGTATCATTTGATCAATTTTGGACCACAATTCCTCAATAACTTTGATCAAATCATCAAAAGGGCAAAATGGTCAAAATTAGGGTTTTGACTGAGAAAGGGCAATTTCTGATTTTTGACCTAGCAAATGGTCAATTGGTTTGAAGTATGATCTCAAGAGTTCAATTGAACCATTTTTACCTAATGGCATGATCCAAAACATTGCTCAAGATCAATTGAATCGATAGTGAATTTTCAGTCAACTGATCAAAAGTCAACTGTACACTGAAAAGTCAAACTTTGACTTTTTTGGTCAAAATCAAGTGTCAAAGATCACAATTCATCCAAACATGTCAAAATATGAAACTTATTCATCAAGAAATCAAAAAATCAAGATTTCATTTTGAAAAGTCAAAGTTTTCAAACTTAGAAATTTTTCTAAGTGTTGAAAACTTCATGTTTTTTCACAACTTTGAGCAAATTTTTCACCATGATGCAAGATGATTCAAAAGAAACTTTCAACATTAAAGTTATAGATATCCATGAGATCTACAACTTTTCTTTACACAACTTCTTCTAAAAATTCTTGGATCTCAAGTTATTAATTCATGAAGTCATGGTCTTGAAATTAAACACTTAGTGAAATTTTGCCCTAGTTTTGGTCAGGATTTTGACCTAACTTCTAACCCAAGTTTCACCTAGTTCCAAGGGGAATTTTCAAAAGTGATTCAAATAGGAGTTGTAGAGAACATTACAATATTTCCAAAAATGTCTAATAACTCCTTGAGATCATTTGTGAGCAAGGAGAATCAAAGGTCAGAAGTTGGGGTTTCAAGTTGTTTTACAAGGCAAATTTTGTGATGAACAAAATTCAAATCTCAAACCTATGCTGCACAATCTTGCTTTGCAGGCCTCTAAACCTCAAGATATCTCCATAATCAGAAGATCACACTTGCTTTTGAGCTATTATCCACTTGATTCAAGCTTTATCCAAGTTAATTTTCCATTAATGGCACAAAGGCACCGTTGCCATTTACATAAAGCAAGCTTTATGCAAAGTCAACTTGCATTGAGCTTTGCACTTGTTCCTTCTGCACAAACTTCCTCTACCAAGTCAGATAAACATGTTTAAAGTTGGTAACCACTCTATATAACCTTTTACTATGCATTGAAACCATGTTTGACAACCTTACTTCAAAAACAAGTCAAGAAGCCAAAACATATGATCTGGTGCTTCTGACCACCTCAAGTATCCAAACCTTTTCCATACACAAACACAAGTCACTTGCAAAAAAAAGAGGATGAGCTTAAGCACCCTGAAACACTCATAAACTCCCTCTAGCCAGAAATTGCACAAAAAACTCCATTAATACACAATTCTGACCTTAAACTTGTATCTCTCATTTCCCTCGTGTGTTTTCCCTCAAATTCATTTCTAAAGCTTCCTTACATCAAATACAAACCATCCCTGGCCCTGTTTCATAACTGTAACTCCATCTTCATCAACCTCCATAACCAAAAACAGAGCTCTGCAAGTTGACTTCTCCAGACCATTTCAGTCACCCATTGCTCAAGCTAATCATTGCATTAGCTTCCTGGGAACTTGAGGAAGCTAACCTAATCATTGCAACATCTTAAATCAAGCCCATTTGCATTTCACGATTTCCAGTTTTGAGGTATCTTTCTTGAACTTCTATCTCATTACTTAGGCATTGTTAGGCTTGCATTTATGAAGATAGAATATAGACATCATTACCCTGAAACTATACATGTCCATAGATTTCATTTATTTTGATTGAGCTAGGAGAATTTTGAGTTTGAACTTTCTAAAATATTTAGGTAAGAATTTGGTACTTTTAGAAATTCTCATTCATCTTTGATTTATAACTTATGATATTTATATGGTTGGATTCATGTGGAAAAATGGAGCAACTTTCATGTTTGCATCTTTCATTTTTGTTGAGAAACGAGAAGTTACAGATCCTTTGGCTGGAGGTTGAAGATGAAATACAATCAGGGCAAGTTTTATGTTATGTATTTATTATTTCATGCAAGTTAACGGATGTATCACCACCCCATTGGTTAAAGCGCACGTCTGTCACTATGAGGTCCTGGGTTCAAGCCCCAGCATGACCTTTTTTCAATTTTTTCCACTTTTTTTGACTTTTTTTTGTGTTTTTGCAGCGCCTGGGCTTCCAAAAATTAGACCTTTTTTTTTTTTGCTTTTACTAACCCCTGTTATTACTTCCACACACCTGGCCCAAACCTTTTTTAATTTATTTTCTTTTTTTTGTTTTCTTATTATTATTATTATTATTATTATTATTATTATTATTATTATTATTATTAATATTATTATTATTAATAAAAATCCAAAAAAATATTTATTCTATTATTTTTACACTCATTTATTTATTTTATTTGTTTTAATAAAATTAAAAGAACAAAAACATTTTCTTAATAAATTAATTTCTTTCTTAATAATTAATATTTAGGCTTAGGTTAATTATTATATTATTTTGTTTTCTTGTAAATTAAAATTAATTTAGAACTTAGGTTTATTTTAATTAATTAATTTTTTGCTAATTCTAATTAAAAACCTTTTCATAGAAAAACCCTAAAAATTCTTTTTTAATTTAATTTCTTTTCTCAATTAGTTTAAGTTAATTGTATTTTAATTTTAACTAATAATTTATTTTAATTAGGTTAAAAAAATCTTTTTCATAAAAAAACAAACAAAAATCATATTTCTTTATATTTTACATTCTTGCATTCTTATCTTTATTTTTGTACATTATTCAAAATTCAATATGATTGTAATATTTATTTAGATTTAAATTCTTGCAATATTCCCCATTTGTAATTTGTATACTCCCTCCCCTAAATGATGTAATAGCGTAGTAATTTTAAATTCCGCAATTTATTGCTTTATACACAAATGCTAGTAATTAGGGTTTTGTATAGAAAGACTAAAACCAACAAATAGAAAACCCTAATCAAAGACAAGTCAAGCATGTAAATCAATACACTTTCACACATACACCCCCTAGGGTAAATCCACTTGGTTTCCTTACAAAAAATGGCCATATTATGCATGTGAGGTATCTTAGCAAAAAACAAGATCATAGTCCCTCGATGATGTTATTCATGTTGCCTTTCAAAATGATCATAGTCCATAAAGAAAAATGCTAAGATATCTTACAACATTGCTAATCATGGTTACACGATGACCCACGACCGTCCCTTTTATATCCAAAGATAGGGTTACTTACCAAATCAACGGTAAGATAACAATGTCAACGGAAAGAGGAAATGAACATGAAAGACTTTTGAGTAAGTAGAATGTTTCTAGTTACTTGCTCAATTTCAAAATAAAAACATCCTTGCTATTTTCAAAACAAACACCTACACTTTCAAAACATCTTTCAAACTTGAAAACATTTTCAAAAGATCAACACCTTTGTATACATTCTTACGAATAAAAATCATTACAAAAGTTTGCCTAGACAAAGGCCTCTTTACAAAATACTTTCAAAAACCACACAAAGCACAATTTCAAACAAAAGTAAGTGATCTAGCAAGTAACTAAGAGCCCATGGAAAACCATGGATGAAAAGGGTGATAATACCTTCCCTTTTCATAATCTATCCCCCGAACTCAAGAAATAATCTCAAAGGTCTTTCCTGTACTTTTTCACCTTTCCTTTTGGATAAAAGAAAATTCGATGGAGACTCTTGCTAACTGCAACATTTGCGATCAAACGCAAAACACCCAAGTCAGTTCTCCTACCGTATCACAGAATTGGCGACTCTGCTGGGGAAAATTCTAAAAGTGGGGTTACCTTAGGGTTAGATCACATTTACTTTCTTTATTTGTTTGACTTGTATGCTTTACATTATGGTTCTTTGTTTGGGTTTGAATCTTCTACCCGGATTTGGGATACCTTATAGGTAAGTAGAAATACGTTGTGGAAACTCTGCGGGGTATACCGACATGGTCTAAGTAATAGCTACGTTAGTGCGACATATTTGTGGGTACCGGTAGCCCTTGAGTAGTCAAGGAGAATACGGGGCCACTGAGTGATGTCATGAAGCACTAATGAACTTTTAGAACCTTTACTTGACCAACTTGGCCATTAGGACGTAGTGAGATGACCGACTTTGGTGTAGTCCGAAGTTGGTAGATACTCGATACTACACTCATTGAGGTTTGGTTTTTTGGGATATTCTGGTCGCCATTAAAGAGGCTTGTGTTGAAACAATGCCCAAAGAAACAAACTTGTGATATTGAGCTCCTTAGAACCCGATTACTATTACTAGGACAGGTTTGAGCCAACTAAACTTCAAGAGGGTACTTACCTATGAGAATCCATGCAAGCCTAAACATAAGGACTTAATTGCTTTGTTTGTATATATTTACTTGTACATAACATCATAAACATCATAACATCATACTCATATTCACTAACCATTTCAAGGATCTTGGGATTTATCTTTGTTCTGTTTTGTAAGACATGGATTCTATTCGCAAGAAAAACCATTCAAGTCAATCTTGTAAGGATCCCTCCTCAACTTAAAGATCTAGCATCAAGGATTCTTGAAAATTCTCTATTTACCGAAAGACATGGTCGCCTACTAAACTTGGTCACCTTCAACACTGATGAAGACATGATGAAGACATGATGAAGGTGCTCTTTCAGTTCTATGATCCTTTACACCATTGCTTTACATTTCCTGATTATCAACTTGTGCCAACTTTGGATGAATTCTCCTAACTCTTGAGGATTCCCATTCTCAATCAACTACCTTTCAATGGTACAGAAAGAGATCCAAAGACAGAAGAGATTGCTCAAACTCTACACTTGCAATCATCTGATATCACAACTAATTGGGAAACAATGAGTGGTGTCAAGGGTTTCCTAGAAAAGTTTTTGTTTGAGAAAGCCCAAAACCGTTGGAACTCTTTGGATTTGCAAGCTTTTGAGGAAATTGTGGCTCTCCTCATCTATGGGATGGTTTTGTTTCCAAATTCTGACCAACTCATAGATGTGAGCACTATCAAAATCTTCATGTCTCGTAACCCGGTGCCTACTTTGCTAGGGGACATCCTACATTCCTTTCATACTCGTTGTGATATGGTGGCAGAACCGACTATTTTTACTGGTTTGTGTTTTGCATTTTTTCTTTGCAAAATGTCGTGGTAAGCAAGAGTCGCCACCGACTTTTATTTTATCAAATCAGGAAAAGGAAAAAGAACAGAAAAAACCTTTTTCGAGATGTTTGAGTATGTGGGGTAGATTATAGAAAGGGAAGGTGTTAGCATCCTTTCCATCCATAGTTATCTACGGGCTCTTAGGTACTTGCTCATTTTTCAAATTTCTTGTGTGTGTTTCTCTTGAAAATGTTTTACTTCGTGATAACCCTTGTATCAATCCTCAAGGATGTGACGAAGTTGTTTTGAAAAGTGTAAGTGTGAAAAGTTTTTATTTGAGCAAGTACCTACTAGCATCTACCCACTCGAAAAAAGATTGTTTCTATTCTTGTTTCCTTTAGACAGCGATATCCTACTATTGAGAAATAGGTAGCACCATCGTTGGAATTTGTAAGGGTCAATACGAAAGGGACGTACGGTCACTAAAGCAATATTAGGACAACTTAGTAGTAACCCTAGAGTCTTAAGATCTTTTCGAGGCAACATTCGAATGGGACATTTGATCTCTTTAGACGGGAGGGCAACCACTAAGACACCCTATGCTTAATGATTGTTTACCGAAGGCAACCGAAGTGAGAGTATACCCTAAGAGTGAATATGTGCGAGTGATTTATTTTCAGTTTATTATCTTTGCAGATTAGGGTTTTCTAACCATTTTAATTTTGTCATGCATTCTTGCCATACAATCCTAAACATACATCTAACAGTTAAGAGTTTTGCGGAAAGTAAAAATGTGAGAAAATAAACCTAGCTATTACAAGGCTTTGGGGATGGGGATTAATTGCATAACTAAAAATCGGGGATTTAAACAGTAAATAAAAACCCTAAGTTAACTATTACAAACCCTGAATTGTTACAAAAATAATAAAAAAATTAAATGTGCGTGGTAAGTTAAATGTGAGGCAATTGGGGTTTTGACCCTTTGACTAATCCTACTTGCGATTGATTAAAGAAAAAAAAAGTTTTTTTGTCATGTTTTGTTATTTTAGAAAATAAGGAATAATTTAATTAAAAAAAGAACCTAATTACTAATTAATTTTAATCAAGGAAAATAATTAAGTTAACCTATTTTTTGTGTTTTTGTTTGAAAAAAAAAGATTAAATCAAGAATTTAAACCTAGTTTTCTAATTGATTTTAATTGTAAAAATAAGTTAAAGTTACCCTAAATTAAATTAAGCTAATTAATTGAAAATTAAATTTGATAATAATAATAATAAAAACTCTAAATTTATGAATTCTTGATTTTGGGATTTTTATAAAAAATTGATTTTAAAATATAAATTAGTAAATTGCAAGGAATAAAGAAAAAATAATAAAATAAAATAAAGAAATTTAGAATGGGTCTGTGTTGAATAGCAATGCTGGGGGGTGTGGAACTGAAAATCTTTGGCCCATTAAGCTCCAGGCCTGGTCAGCGCTGGATCTGGTGCATCGTTGACTTTGAGGAATACCATGGACCTTCATTGCTGGCATGTTGGATCTGACTAGCTGGGCATCCAGTGGCCAGGCGTTGAGGGTGTATGGAAGGCATTTTGTTGGGACCTGGGATCGAACCCAGGTCCTTGTACTCCCTACCAATGATGTGTTGCCAACTGAGCTGCATTTGTTAGTTGTAATTACAATAATAATAAAACATAATATAAGAAAAACAAAAGAGCTGATTCCAAAGCGCGCGAGATTCAAACAGACGAATGGCTGGCTGACACGCATCACCTTCTTCGATGCAACCTTCATTTTAGAAAAAAAGACTTTTACCTACAGACGTCCACTGTAGGTATAACCCTGCACATTTCAAAAATGCAGTACACGCAAGATAAATGAAAGGTAATGGTACCAATCAACTCGTCTCATCCTCACGAGCGTCATAGTACCTGATTCAAGGCCTAATTTTTCCTATACAAAAAGACCCTAAAAATAACATAGAAACCCTAGCAATGGCAACATCGTGTACAGGCATCAAAAACGCAATTAAATGACATGGTTAGCTTACAAACATGATGACAAACACGAATATAACAATCAAAAGTGTTGATGATGCAAGAATCATGATAATCGAATTGGAAAATTATGTCAAACTGCTAGGATGTTTCAGGCCTTGCAAACGATTGGGACAGCTTCTTGGGACGTCCATCAATGGATTGGGATAGCTAGGATGTCTTGAGATGGCATGTGGAGTGAAAACCAATTCACACTTTTCTTTGAATTTTGTGACTTTGCTCTGCCTATTTTCACGACTCCAACCCCTGTATTTTGATCTGGAATTGTTCACTATATAACCTAGAGTGAATTAGGTTAACAAACTTGGACTAAATCTTTTCATTTATTCAAGATTTGATTTGATTTGCAAGCTATATGATATGTTGCTATTTTGAGCCAAATCATGTCTTTCTTGTACCAATTGGGCTTAATTCGATTTGATCTTGTTAACTCAGCATATCTTGATTGCCAATCTGTCAAAAAAATAAATCAAATCATATCTTTGTTAATTTTCATCATTTATTTGATTTAATTCACTTTTTAATCAATGAAAAATAAAAATAAATTGAAAAATGAAGCACATAATGGGTGAGTGAACATTTGAGTCGTGGACCACATTATAATTGAGGTGCAGGCAAAAAAGGTTGGGCCCATTTAGCAAAAAATGCAAATTTGAGCACATTTGACTTTTGGCAATTTTCAAAAATGGTCAACTTGGCCAATGCATAACTCTCTCAATTTTGACCCTAGAGAGGTGTTATTAGACTTTTTAGAAAGCTTAGGATGTCCTCTAAACAACCCTTTTGGTCTCATCTCAAATAGCCTTTTTTCAGTTTGAGTTTTCTCTTTGCCAAACATAGCTTTAAAACCCAAATCATTCCAATAATCTCTCTATTTGGGGAACCTTTGTAACACCCCGTTTTCAATTAATTGATTTATTTAAATTTGGGAATTTATTTTATTAGAATTAATAAAATAAAAAGAATTATTTATTTTGGAATATTTGAAGAAAATAAAAGAAATAAGAAATATTGAGATTTTAAGTCATTGGGCTTAGATGTTGTTAGTAAAGAGTGGGGGTGCAGAGAAATAAAGTTATGTTTGGGACTTAGGCCATTTTCTCATTTTTGGTTTTCACGTAAGAACAGAAGTTGGAATTTGGGAAAATAGAGCTCTGAAGGTACGAGGAACGGAGAACGAAGAACACCGCCCAAGAACTCAAAGCTGCTAATTGATAAGGTAAGGGGGGTTTATACTCGATTTATATTTGTTTATGGGTTTATGTACGGTTGATTCGGGTAATTGTAGGAAAATCCCAATTGTTAGATGTTTCTAGGGATCGATAACCGTAGGACTGAACCTTGTTAGAAAAGGGTTAGGTTCCCAATTTTTATGAATCGATTAAGAGTTTTAGGTCCCAAATGAGGAATTGGGAGTATATATCATGATCGTGAATTTACCTTGGAAGTTGTAGGGATAACCTCAGTGTCAGTAGAATTCCTCAAAAGGACGGTTAATCCCCGATTAAGGTTATTATAATATTTGTTGGTATTTTGGATATTATGGTGATTGTTGTGAATTGTACAAACTCGATGCGTTAGGTACTGAAATGCGCGTTTTGGCGGACGTTTTCCCGCGTTTGGACTGCTGTTTCTGAGCTGCTGCAGGTTCAGGAAAATCCTGTTACGCGCTCAGCAACACGGGCCGTGTTGCACAACACGGGTGCCCGTGTTGCTCTTCTGTGTTGGAAGAGGGTGTGCTTCTGGTTGCACGACACGGGCCGTGTTGCACAACACGGGTGCCCGTGTCAGATCCCCTGTACTGATAAAAATAAAATGTGCGTTTTTCTGGACGTGCTGCACAACACGGGCCGTGTTGCACAACACGGGTGCCCGTGTTGCTCTGCTGTGATGATTTCCTGAATTTTTGGTTTCAGTGTTTTGATGTTGGATTTTATTGCTATGCTTTTAGATATGTTATCGAGCATGAATTACGATATAATTGATGTGATGGGTTGATGTTTGAATAATATGCTGAGTGATTACATGCTATTCGTAACTTGATATGATTGATGTTTAAATAGTATGCTGAGTGGTTACATGCTATTCATATCATGTTATGTTTGATATTGTTGATGTGCATGATATGTTGATCGATGTTCATAGTATGCTGAGTGTTACATACTTACATATCATGTTGCATTTGTTAATTCCCATTGTGTGGAATTAACATGGTGGCCAATATACGTGTCCGCGATTTAATGGAACGTTGAGGTGGTAGCCGTGTCCGCGATATAATGGAACGGTGAGTTATCCGTGACCCGAGATTTAATGGGGCGGTGAAGTGGTACCACATGCATGGGTGTGTTGCATTACTCGAATATAACATGAATGGATGATTTTTTCCAATGTTGTATTTGATTGTTTGTATGCACGTATGATTGATAAATGGTTGATGATGTTTGATGAATATTTGCAAATATGAAAGGCAATATGTCATGGATATATGAATTGTAAAGGTTTTGTAAACTATGAAATATGCTAATTATTGGGTGATGCTTATGATTTCGTGAATTGATTGTTATGAATGTATAACCAAATGTATATTTGAGAAGCTCACCCTTACTGTTGAATATTTCAGATTAAGGAGCTTCGTTCAGGTGCTTGGCGAAGGCTTATCGTGTCTAGTTTAGTTTCGTTTTAGTATGTCCGGGTCATGCTCTGATAGTTGTAACTCCGGGAACGTTTGGTTGTCGAGCTGCTTTAGTCAGACTCGTTTATTTTCTTTAATTGTTATAATATGACGTTGACTTTTCCAGGTGTTAATCCCTGATGATTTTGGAAAATATTATAACATTTGATTTTATTAAATAAATTATTCCGCTGTGTAGACATGTACGAGTTACCGCTAAAATTATGCATGACAGGAATTTATTTTATTAAAAGAGAATTGTAGCATTCCTCGATTATTACATGTACTCTGAGTTTATAATTTTTAATATTTGCGAAAATTATATGCGGGGTTTTAGAGGGTGTTACAATAGTGGTATCAGAGCATAGTCGGTCGTTGCGACCAGAGTCTTGAGTCAGTCATTCCTTTTCGTATGCGACTAGTGCAAGGTAACACTGTCGATACTGTATTCTGATGTGGAGCATGTTTTAATTCTCAGGAATATGGCTGGAAGAGGTAATGGACGAAATGATGCTGCACTAGCTGAGGCTTTGGGGATGTTAGCCGGTGTACTTGCTGGAAACCCAACTGGAGGCGTGATTGGTGCTGATAGGCAATTGGGAAATTTCCAAAGGAACAATCCTCCGTTGTTCAAAGGTACACATGACCCTGAAGGTGCTCAGAAGTGGCTGAAGGAAATCGAAAGGATTTTCCGTGTGATTGATTGTGCTGAAGATCTGAAAGTCAGATATGGTACGCATATGTTGGCAGAAGAGGCCGACGACTGGTGGGTTGCCACAAGGACTGAAATGGTTCAGGATGGAGAGGCACTGACTTGGGATAACTTCAGAAGGGCTTTTCTGAGGAGGTACTTTCCTGAAGATGTTCGGGGAAGAAAGGAAATTGAATTTTTGGAGCTTAAGCAGGGCAATCTGACTGTTAGTGAGTATGCTACTAAGTTCACTGAGCTGGCAAAGTATTATGCACACTACAACAATGATGAGGCTGGAGAATTCTCTAAGTGTATCAAATTTGAGAATGGTCTCCGAGATGAGATTAAGCAGGGAATCAGGTACCAGCGTATTCGTAGATTTTCTGATCTGGTGGATTGTAGCAGGATCTTGGAAGAAGATATTACC
The DNA here is from genome assembly GCA_948472305.1 of Vicia faba. NCBI lineage: Eukaryota > Viridiplantae > Streptophyta > Magnoliopsida > Fabales > Fabaceae > Vicia > Vicia faba. Next base: position 267,565,454 of record OX451740.1, read on the forward strand.
AAGAATCGGTCGTCTCACTCTCGTGGGGCTGTTGATAAAAGGGGGAAGCAACATATGGACCGTGGCAAGCCATATGGTAGAGATAACCCGAGATCAGGTGGATGGAAAAGGCCTAGTGGGGGAGATTCTAAGGCTCCTATCAGATGTTACAGGTGTGGTGAGTCTGGTCATCATATTCGAGATTGCAAGAGTGATGAGAAGAAGTGCTATAAATGTGGAAAGGCTGGTCATTTGTCTATTGATTGCAAAGGGAAGTCTGTTACTTGTTACAATTGTGGCGAAGAAGGTCACATTCGCCCGCAGTGTCCCAAGCCTAGGAAGGATCAGTCAGGTGGAAAAGTGTTCGCTTTGTCTGGATCTGAGACTACTCCAGAGGATCGATTGATTAAAGGTACGTGTTTTATTCATGGCACACCTTTAGTTGCAATTATTGATACTGGTGCAACTCATTCTTTCATTTCTTTGGATTGTGCTGAGAGGTTGAAACTGGACATATCTGGTATGCAAGGTAGCATGGTTGTTGATACTCCTGCATCGGGTTCGGTGACAACTTCACTCGTATGTAGGAATTGTCCTATTGAGATTTTTGGTAGAGGTTTCGGTATGGATTTAGTGTGCCTACCGCTTGAACAAATTGATATTATCCTTGGGATGAACTGGTTGGAATTTAACCGGGTTCATCTGAACTGCTTTGCTAAGACGGTGATTTTCCCAGAAGCAGTTGGTGTCGAGAAATTGACTATGACTGCTAGGCAGGTGCAAGAAGCGATGGAAGATGGTGCTAATGTGTTTATGTTACTTGCTTCGTTAGATGCAACAGGAAAGGTCAGGAGTAGCGATTTTCCAGTGGTGTGTGATTTCCCAGAAGTCTTTCCGGATGATGTTGGTGAGCTACCTCCTGAGAGAGAAGTGGAATTCTCTATAGATTTGATTCCTGGTACGAGACCGGTGTCAATGGCGCCATATCGTATGTCTGCGTCTGAATTGGCTGAATTGAAGAGTCAGTTGGAAGATTTACTGGAGAAGAAGTTTATTCGTCCAAGTGTTTCACCTTGGGGTGCTCCGGTATTGTTGGTTAAGAAGAAAGAAGGTTCTATGAGACTGTGTGTTGATTACAGGCAATTGAACAAGGTAACCATTAAGAATCGGTACCCGTTACCGAGGATTGATGATTTAATGGATCAGTTAATTGGAGCCAGTGTATTCAGTAAGATTGATTTGAGATCTGGATATCATCAGATTCGTGTGAAAGCGGGAGATATTCAAAAGACTGCTTTTCGAACGAGGTATGGGCATTATGAATATTCTGTTATGCCGTTCGGAGTTACTAATGCACCTGGTGTTTTCATGGAATATATGAACAGGATTTTTCATCCGTATCTGGATAAGTTTGTTGTGGTTTTTATTGATGACATTCTGATTTATTCCAAGAATGACAAAGAGCATGCGGAACATCTCAGAATTGTGTTAGAGTTGTTGAAAGATAGGAAGTTGTATGCAAAGTTGTCCAAATGTGAGTTCTGGCTGAATGAAGTTAGTTTTCTTGGACATGTGATTTCTAAGAATGGTATTGCAGTGGATCCTACAAAAGTAGAAGCGGTATCTCAGTGGGAAGCGCCGAAGACTGTTTCGGAAATCAGAAGTTTTCTTGGTCTTGCAGGTTATTACAGAAAGTTTATTGAAGGATTCTCAAAGTTAGCATTGCCGTTGACGAAGTTGACTCGTAAAGGACAAGTGTTTATTTGGGATTCTGATTGTGAGAAAGGTTTCCAAGAATTGAAGCGGAGATTGACAAGTGCTCCTATTCTGATTTTGCCGAATCCGGTGGAATCTTTTGTGGTCTATTGTGATGCATCTCTGTTGGGTTTAGGTGGTGTTTTAATGCAGAATCAACAGGTAGTTGCATATGCTTCGAGACAGTTGAAGGTTCATGAAAGGAACTATCCTACTCATGACTTAGAGTTGGCAGCAGTTGTGTTTGTCTTGAAATTGTGGAGACATTATCTGTATGGTTCGAGATTTGAAGTGTATAGTGATCATAAGAGTTTGAAGTATCTTTTCGATCAGAAAGAGCTCAATATGAGGCAAAGAAGGTGGTTGGAATTTCTCAAAGATTATGATTTTGGTTTGAATTACCATCCTGGTAAGGCAAATGTGGTGGCGGATGCTTTGAGCAGGAAATCCTTGCATATGTCTATGATGATGGTTCGTGAATTGGATTTAATTGAACAATTCCGAGATTTGAGTTTAGTTTGTGAAAGTACTCCGAAGTGTGTTCGTTTGGGTATGTTGAAACTTACTAGTGGTATTCTAGAAGAGATCAGGATCGGGCAGAAATCTGATGTTAATTTAGTTGATAAATTGACATTGATCGACCAAGGTCAAGGTGGTGAGTTTAGAATTGATGAAAATGATGTTATGAGATTTGGCGATAGAGTTTGTGTTCCTGATGTCGCAGAAATCAAGAAAAGTATATTAGAGGAAGGACATCGCAGTGGGATGAGCATTCATCCGGGTGCCACGAAAATGTATCATGATTTGAAGAAATTGTTTTGGTGGCCGGGAATGAAAAAGGAAATAGCTGAATTTGTGTATGCATGTTTAATCTGTCAGAAATCGAAGATTGAGCATCAGAAGCCGTCTGGATTTATGCAACCAATGTTTATTCCAGAATGGAAGTGGGATAGTATTTCTATGGATTTTGTATCTGGGTTGCCGAGGACTCCTATGAATTGTGAAGCAATATGGGTCGTTGTGGATAGGTTGACTAAGTCTGCTCATTTTATACCGGTGCGAATGGATTACTCAATGGAGAGATTGGCACAGTTATATATTGAGAAAATAGTGAGTTTGCATGGAGTTCCTTCTAGTATTGTGTCGGATAGAGATCCGAGGTTCACTTCGAGATTTTGGGAAGGATTGCAGAAGGCTTTGGGTACTAAATTGAGGTTGAGTTCAGCTTACCATCCTCAGACTGATGGACAGACGGAGAGGACGATTCAATCGTTGGAAGATTTATTGCGTGCTTGTGTTTTAGAGAAGGGTGGAGCTTGGGATAGCTATTTGCCATTGATTGAATTTACTTATAACAATAGTTACCATTCGAGTATTGGTATGGCTCCGTTTGAGGCATTGTATGGTAGACGGTGTAGAACACCTTTGTGTTGGTATGAATCTGGAGAGAGTTCGGTAGTTGGGCCAGAGATTGTTCAGCAGACTACTGAAAAGATCAAATTGATTCAAGAGAAGATGAGAGCTTCTCAGAGTCGTCAGAAAAGTTATCATGATAAGAGGAGAAAGAATTTAGAATTCAGTGCTGGAGATCATGTGTTTATGAGAGTTACTCCGATGACGGGTATCGGTCGGGCGTTGAAGTCTAAGAAGTTGACTCCGCGTTTTATTGGTCCGTTTCAGATTACGGAAAGAGTTGGAGAAGTTGCTTATCGCATTGCTTTACCTCCGAGACTTGCGAATTTGCACGATGTTTTTCATGTTTCTCAGTTGAGGAGATACATTCCAGACCCATCTCATGTAATCCAAATAGATGATGTGCAGGTAAGAGATAACCTGACAGTAGAAGCATTGCCTATGAGGATAGAAGATCGGGAAGTGAAACAGTTAAGAGGTAAAGAGATAGCATTGGTGAAGGTTGCTTGGGGAGGTCCAGCAGATGGAAATATCACTTGGGAGCTGGAGAGCCAGATGAAAGAGGCTTATCCGGAGCTGTTCGTCTAAGGTATGTTTTCGAGGACGAAAACTCTTTTAGTGGGGGAGAGTTGTAACACCCCGTTTTCAATTAATTGATTTATTTAAATTTGGGAATTTATTTTATTAGAATTAATAAAATAAAAAGAATTATTTATTTTGGAATATTTGAAGAAAATAAAAGAAATAAGAAATATTGAGATTTTAAGTCATTGGGCTTAGATGTTGTTAGTAAAGAGTGGGGGTGCAGAGAAATAAAGTTATGTTTGGGACTTAGGCCATTTTCTCATTTTTGGTTTTCACGTAAGAACAGAAGTTGGAATTTGGGAAAATAGAGCTCTGAAGGTACGAGGAACGGAGAACGAAGAACACCGCCCAAGAACTCAAAGCTGCTAATTGATAAGGTAAGGGGGGTTTATACTCGATTTATATTTGTTTATGGGTTTATGTACGGTTGATTCGGGTAATTGTAGGAAAATCCCAATTGTTAGATGTTTCTAGGGATCGATAACCGTAGGACTGAACCTTGTTAGAAAAGGGTTAGGTTCCCAAGTTTTATGAATCGATTAAGAGTTTTAGGTCCCAAATGAGGAATTGGGAGTATATATCATGATCGTGAATTTACCTTGGAAGTTGTAGGGATAACCTCAGTGTCAGTAGAATTCCTCAAAAGGACGGTTAATCCCCGATTAAGGTTATTATAATATTTGTTGGTATTTTGGATATTGTGGTGATTGTTGTGAATTGTACAAACTCGATGCGTTAGGTACTGAAATGCGCGTTTTGGCGGACGTTTTCCCGCGTTTGGACTGTTGTTTCTGACCTGTTGCAGGTTCAGGAAAATCCTGTTACGCGCTCAGCAACACGGGCCGTGTTGCACAACACGGGTGCCCGTGTTGCTCTTCTGTGTTGGAAGAGGGTGTGCTTCTGGTTGCACGACACGGGCCGTGTTGCACAACACGGGTGCCCGTGTCAGATCCCCTGTACTGATAAAAATAAAATGTGCGTTTTTCTGGACGTGCTGCACAACACGGGCCGTGTTGCACAACACGGGTGCCCGTGTTGCTCTGCTGTGATGATTTCCTGAATTTTTGGTTTCAGTGTTTTGATGTTGGATTTTATTGCTATGCTTTTAGATATGTTATCGAGCATGAATTACGATATAATTGATGTGATGGGTTGATGTTTGAATAGTATGCTGAGTGATTACATGCTATTCGTAACTTGATATGATTGATGTTTAAATAGTATGCTGAGTGGTTACATGCTATTCATATCATGTTATGTTTGATATTGTTGATGTGCATGATATGTTGATCGATGTTCATAGTATGCTGAGTGTTACATACTTACATATCATGTTGCATTTGTTAATTCCCATTGTGTGGAATTAACATGGTGGCCAATATACGTGTCCGCGATTTAATGGAACGTTGAGGTGGTAGCCGTGTCCGCGATATAATGGAACGGTGAGTTATCCGTGACCCGAGATTTAATGGGGCGGTGAAGTGGTACCACATGCATGGGTGTGTTGCATTACTCGAATATAACATGAATGGATGATTTTTTCCAATGTTGTATTTGATTGTTTGTATGCACGTATGATTGATAAATGGTTGATGATGTTTGATGAATATTTGCAAATATGAAAGGAAATATGTCATGGATATATGAATTGTAAAGGTTTTGTAAACTATGAAATATGCTAATTATTGGGTGATGCTTATGATTTCGTGAATTGATTGTTATGAATGTATAACCAAATGTATATTTGAGAAGCTCACCCTTACTGTTGAATATTTCAGATTAAGGAGCTTCGTTCAGGTGCTTGGCGAAGGCTTATCGTGTCTAGTTTAGTTTCGTTTTAGTATGTCCGGGTCATGCTCTGATAGTTGTAACTCCGGGAACGTTTGGTTGTCGAGCTGCTTTAGTCAGACTCGTTTATTTTCTTTAATTGTTATAATATGACGTTGACTTTTCCAGGTGTTAATCCCTGATGATTTTGGAAAATATTATAACATTTGATTTTATTAAATAAATTATTCCGCTGTGTAGACATGTACGAGTTACCGCTAAAATTATGCATGACAGGAATTTATTTTATTAAAAGAGAATTGTAGCATTCCTCGATTATTACATGTACTCTGAGTTTATAATTTTTAATATTTGCGAAAATTATATGCGGGGTTTTAGAGGGTGTTACAACCTTCCTTAACAGAATTGAACTATCCTTTTAGACTTGATCTTTGATTTCAAGTTTTAGGATTAATAGAGTCACCTCACCTTGCAAGTAATAGATGGTGGACAATCCTTCATTCTCTTAAGAAATAAGATCAAAAATAAATCACCTCTTATTTCTTAATGGTTGATAACACATTTTATTCTAGATACACAGATCTTTGAATAAAACCATCCAGCACACCATGAAATAATTCTTCAAAACAAAAATATTCATTAGAAGTCCATCTTCCAGTCAAACCAGATATAGAAAACCCATACAATTTCTCTTGAGATAAGTAGGGAATTCTTCTCTACAAAGATCCAAGGTCATCACACTCATGAGAATGCTTTGACATTGATGGATCTATACTCAAGTTCCAGCCTTTTTCTTTTAGCATCACATACATGTTAAAGTTGGTACAAATGTTCTTGACATTTGGTTCAGACATCATATTCAAACTCTTCAACATCTGATTGGATTGCCTTCCAAGTAACACAACAATAATAAGAAACACTTCATTAGAGACCAAGGTACAATTTCCTCCATGTTGGAAAAAATGCTCTTGTTGTTCTTCAATATATTGTCATTTTTCATGTCAAACTTCTTGATTAGAAACCTGAGAAAAATTCTTCTTGCTCATCTTCACATCTGAATTCTTTTCTTCCAAACACACTTTAATGTGCCTTTATGAGTGGACTTTAGAAATTCCCAAGTATCTTTGGCTACATTATAGGTGATACAGAGAACTTACCAATTCCATACAACATGAAGTTGATAATTTTATAGTGACAAAAAGCCAACTCAACCTCTTCCCTTTTATCTCTTCAGAATCAAGAATTTTTTATCCTGATAATTCTTCAAGCTCTGGTGTCTATTGATAACCAAAATGTTGTCACTCAAGTCTTCCATAAAGAACAATAGTACCAGAAAAATACTCCCGGAAGCTCACCCAATGGACCAGGGTGCCTTCTCTGATACCAATTGAAATTTCTTTGATACATGCAACACATGGTAATACTAATTTTCCAACATCAGAACAATGCCAAGACATATGTTATAACATCTTATTTGACATCCCGAACAGATTCATCAAGTTATAACAAATACTGAAACTTAAACTACAACATGATAAATAACACATTGAGTTGTTAACCCAGTTTGGTGCAAACTCACCTACATCTGGGGGCTACCAAGCTAGGAAGGAAGTACACTATCAGCAGTATTAGTTCAAAGCTAAACAATCCCAGTTTATAACTTCTCTCCTAATCCCTATCCAATGCAACTTTTACCTAGGCACCTCCTATATATGAGAAATCACCATCTCACTTCCTAAATCATCTCAGTGATATCTAATAGTCATAATCCTAGTGATTGTATTGAGTATAACTAAAAAAGAAGATCTTACTTCTATTACAATACATAGCCAAGACTCTTGACTAAGAATAATACTCGGATTTGCTTAAAAGCTTCATCCAAGAACTATACTCAACTGGTTTCCTTAAGGCTTCTGAGTGAGAACATAGTGTCGACCACAAGTATTAAAAGATACAAGGGTGACTTACACCACACAATACACAAGAGACTCTCAAAATCTAAGACTATTTTTCTTCCCCTAATTTTATCATTGTTGAAAGAAATAATTACATTAGGTTATGTCTTCTCTTTAAATACACCTCTGCAGTCCATTGGCATCCAATTATGCATTCAGAAGTTTCTTGATCCATAAGTTGAGTGACACACCAATTGTGCAACAAATATATCCTTAAATCTTCGAACAAAATATTACAAAGTTTTGTAAATTGTCTCAATCTTCCAATTTAGTAACCAATGTACAGTTGGAGATTCAAACCTTGTTCCAGATTAAATTTACTTGACCTGAGAAAATATATGAGATATATTCCAAAGGAATCTCTCAGAATCAAATCAAATCAAATCAGTCAAGAGGTATAAAATAGAAAAATTTGTTGTACCAGGCCAAGATGTTATGACATATTCCTTTGGCGTCTGGTTGAAAACTCATAACACCAAAGATGTTATGACAGTTGATAAAGATTTTGCAACATCTTACTCAAAACCTGTATAGAACCATATTTTAGAAAAACTATGTCAACCTCAAAACTATGGAACTAACACTTCCAATATGTTTTGACAAATATTACCTGAGTTCATACAATCATAAAATGCACAATAAGGGTGAGAAAATAAATCTCCCATATAGATCTTGACTTGTATACAACCTATGTCAAATTCTCTACGAAATCTTTATTCGATTCTCACTTCTTGAATCTTCCCGGTTCACCAATCTGCTTCAAGTCTTTATATGTGGTAATCTCCTTGGCCCCTTCAATCTCTTAAGCGATGAATTTTTTGAAGATTGAGAAGAACTACTACCTTGTTTGTAGGCTACCACACAACACTACCAAGGTCAGTCTGGAGAGAAAAACCTCCTCATTTTCATTGGTATTAGTCACCACCAATCACAACTACCACAATCTTGCAAGCTTACTGAAAATCTTTACACATCCTTTAGTGAAATGTTCATTCTGAGACAAGTTTTCCTCAATAATTACACATCTTCTCAATCAAGATATGAATTTAAAATGTGAGGTTGAAGGTGAAAGAATTTCCGCTACAAGAGATTTGAGTTTTGAAAAATGGAAGTTGTTGCTATGTAGTTTGTTTTGAATAATATGAGATGACAAGGATTTATATATGTTGGAGATTAAGCACAAAAATAGGTGAAAATGGTTGTTTGATCCGAGTAAAAAATATTTGTTGATTTGAGTCAAGTGTACAAGTAGAATGGAACAAGATCAACATAAAAAAGTGACCAATTTCATGTGATTCATTTCAAGTTATAACTGTGATTCGAGTCATGAAAGGTCGTGATTGGATTCATGTATAAAGTGTGATTCAAATCAATTTGGACATAGTCAAACAGGAAAAAGTGAGAAACTGTGTGGTTCGAGTCAATGTGTAAGTGGTGATTCGAATCAAACTGGGCAGAGGCTAACAGTAACTTGTGTGATTTGAATCATGTGCAACTTGTGATTCGAGTCACAGTGTTACATGATTCGAATCAAGTGAAATTGTGATTCGAGTCACAAATGCAAAGTTCTTCTTGTTTTCCATTTATTTGATTTGATCTGAGTCATGATATGTGAGTGGTTCGAGTAACACACAATAAAACTCATTTTTTTTAAGTTTTTCAAAATAGTTTGAAATTCCACTTCTCACATAACTTGAACTAACATCAAACATGGTTATTATTCCATTAACTCAATCAATTGACTTAAAACACAATGAACTTACTCAAATGCAAACACTTGAATACCTATTCTAAAATAAATGGACTCAAAACTTAATCCAAAGATGTACAATTGAAGAGGAAAGTCAATAAACAATAATAAAATAAATGATAGTTTAGAAGACAAGCAACAAAACCGTATTGGAGTTCTCCCCCTTAATGTATTAGAGACATGCATATTTCAAATTCTAATAGTTTTGGTCATTTTCTCATATTTTTGTACTTCAAATTAATGATTTCTCTATTTTAAAATTATGTATCATTTGTGAAACATGACAAATTATCATATATATATATATATATATATATATATATATATATATATATATATATATATATATATATATATATATATATATATATATATATATATATATATATATATATATATATATATATATATATATATATATATATATATATATATATATATATATATATATATATATATATATATATATATATATATATATATATATATATATATTTGTGATATTTTAAAGATAAAATATATATGTTACACGATATTAAAATATACACGTTAGTTTTCAATATAAAAAAGTGAGAAAAAAAGACTCAATAAAACTTTGTGGAGTTTTAAAGATAGAAAGTATAAATTACATGACATTTTAAAATAAAAACATCATCAATTTTAAGTTTGCAAAATGTGAGAGAGAGAGAGAAAAAAGTTATATAAATTTGAAATAGAGAGATTATTTTCATAAATAAAATAAAATAGATAGATTAAAATCATAATTTAAATTTAAACTTTTTATATTTTGATCTCGGTCTAACAATATCTATATAATTAATTGTTTATGTAAATGTGATAAATTAACCGTTGTTATTATTATTAATTTTGTATACATATTATTTTATTATTAAATATTAATATAAGATTGTTGACTAAATAAGCATAAATAAATAAAAAACTGTTTTATTTATAAATTTAAAAGGTTGATATATTTAATTAAAAATATAATTAGAATTTTTTCAAAATGAAATATAACAAAAATAAAAAAGTCGATGTACTAAGTCTTAATTTTCAATCATATACATCAACTTTTCAAATACTATTCTAGAAAAATAAATAACATGATTAATACTATGTTAATAAAAACTAATTTATATAGTTAAAAGTTTAAAGAAATGTTATAAAAAGAGAAAACCTTATCAAAATGTTCCTATTTTTATTAACATATGTAGTATTTTTCTTGTCTTACAATGAGTCAGACAATTAAATAAATTGACTTCAAATCAAACTTTCAATTACAGTATTAATGAATAGCTTTTCTAATTATACATTTAATCCTATAAATTTCCACTTTACATTAATAGAGAATACATATTTAAATCCTTTATGGTTATTAATCAGAAATTTTCGCTTGATTATTTTCTTACTCAATTTTATCTCTCACCACACTCTCTATTGACAATTTTCACTAATTACAGATTATGTAGTTACATATGACTGCAAGCAATACATTATCTTTTGCAATCATAATTTAAATCCTTTGCAATCAGTTAATACAAAGTTCCATATTTTATGTATTTAATGTATTTTAAAAGTTATTTTAATCATCTTCTCTCAATTTATTTGTCAGTACACTTTATTGTCAATTTTCATTAAGGGTGCGTTTGTTTGCGGTGAATTAAAGATTAGAGAAGTGTAAAAGAGAGGAATGTGAGAAATGGAGTATTTTTGCTGCTTGGATTATCGGAGAAATAGAAGCGAGAGATAAAACACGGTGGGCCCATGTACTATAGCTTTTTGTGCATATATGAGATAAAATGGAACTGTAAACGTTTTTTTTTATAAGCAAGGGATAGATTAAGAGAGTATTAGGGATACTCTAACTCGCTTACAAAAGAACACGAGCACAGCTCAGAAGAACCAACACCTAACAATTGAAACTTAACGCAAATAATACAAAAGTTCTTTGCAGAATTCATAAAAGTTACACTTGGTAGTGGAAATATTCCCGATCCAGTCCCATTTCCAAACCTTTAACTTATTATCTCAACATAAATCAGAGACATAAGGATTGATACCATTGAAAATAACATTGTTTCGGAGACACCAAACGCTCCAAACCACTGCCAACCAAATGTAACTTACCCTGCCTCTCTTCATCCCTAATTTGCAACACTCAGAAACCCAAGTATACAAAACACACCAAACCTGCCTTTCAAAGTCACACACTATACTGCACCATCCAAATAATTCTTGCCAAAGTAATTTGATACAAGGGCAACCGAAGAAGAAGTGAAACAATGACTCAACTTCTCTTGAACAGAAAATGCAAAGAGAGTCAAAAAGAGAAAGGGCCATGCCTCTACTTAAATGATTGTCCTTCGATGATAGCCTATTCTGCAGACATCTCCACCTAAAAGCTTTGATCCTAAACGGAACCTGTGAATTCCATATGGAATCAATAACCGAGTCGGTGCCCACATCCAACCCAGGGACTGAATTCAAATTAAAAAGAGTGTTGTATCCACTTTTCGTTGAGTATCCCGACTCCACGTCCAGTTTCCACAAAACAATGTCATCTGCATCACTGTCTGGGCGAACTGCGTAGAGACGCATACACAGCTGTTGAGCTTTCAGAGCAGCAAAGGGACTTAAATCAATAGGTAGCTTAAAATCGCCCCACACCCATCCTTCATTCGTCCAAACCCCCATGGCCATAATATAAGCTTCCTTCAAACTATTGCATGCATATAACTTAGGGAACTCCTCTATAAGGCTTATGTCATTAATCCAAATCGCGCTCCAGAAGGGAATATCCTCACCAGAACCCAACTGAAACACGCAATTCTGTGAGAAGACTTAAGAAAATTTGGATTCCAATTGTAATAAGTCCACCCACCACTCAGATTTGTGTTTTTTCACAACACTGTTACAACCCGACAGAATTTGATGCTTCAAGTTGCTGTATCTGTCTTCCAAAACATCCTTCCAAAGCGGTTTATTCGCCAGTAAAATCTTCCAATTTCATTTAAACAATAACGCCGCGTTAAACTCTTTGAAACTCTTAAATCTTAACCCACCATTCTCAAAGGGTAAACAGAGGAACTCCCAACAGACCCAGTGAATCTTCCTAGTCTCGGAAAAACTGCCCCATGGGAACTTATTCTGAATCAGCTCAATCAACTTGTAAATCTTCTCCATAGCTTTAAAGAAAGACAGTTGGAAATGGCAAGACTAGATAGCACCGATTTAATCAACGTGATCCTACCAGCCAAACTCATGAACTTGCCTTTCTAAACCGCAAGACGATTCTTAATTTTTAGAAGCATCGGATTCCACCAAGCTACTCTTCTAGGATTAGATCATATGGGAATACCAAGAAAATTTAAAGCCTTTTCTTCTAACCAGATACCAATTCAAACCCACGAAACACTGCCTTAAGTGCCCACACTTGCTTTCAATTGCCATTCCTAACTAACAAAGTGTCATCAACAAATTACAACACATCCACCTTACAATTGCCCTCAACAGAGAAACTAGAGAAATCCCCAACTTGGGTTGCCTTTCTATCTAGACCAGCAAGACCTTCTGCAACCAGAATAAATAAAAATGGACACCCGCTAACAAGCACCGATATCCAATTTGTGAAAACCGTCGTTTCCATCCACTTAATCCAGACATCTCCGAACCTCGTCCTCCTCAACATGTACCTTAGAAAGTTCCAATTCACCTTGTCGGATACCTTCTCAAAGCGTACCTTAAAAAGTAAACAACTCTTCTTAGCCTTAGTCGTATAATCCACTACTTCATTGACGACCAAAACTTCATCCAAAAGGAATCTCCAAGGAACGAAAACACTTTGACTACTAGCAATTAAATGATTCAAGACCCTTTTTAATCTAGCCACCAAAAACTTAGAAATAATTTTGTATAAACAACCCACCAAACATATCAACCTATAATCATCAAGATCTCTCGAATTAGCCTTCTTAAACATCAACATTAAAAAAGAAGAAATAATCACCTTTGACAGCTATCCATTAATAGTTATTTAATTTTTTTGACACATACCCTTTATCTCATGGGTGGTGCATCAATGCAAACCATTAATTTCAATTTAATGTATAATTGTTATTCATTTTTAATGTATTGATAATTAATAGTAAAAATTAAATTATAAATTCAATTAAATTATAAAATAAATGTGAATTTAGTGTATTAATAATTTACATATATCTATATATTATTGAAATGTATAATTAAAATGTAATAATAGTAATTAACAAATAAATTTGAATTAAGAATACTTTTGTCTTTTTAAAAAATTGTCAAATTCTTTCTTTCATATGTCTTCTCTTTCTCTCTTATACTAAATAATACTACAAACTATTCTATTTCTCATATTTTTCTCTCTTCTTATACCCTTTCTCACATCTCTCTTTCTTTTCAATTTCATTTCACTACCAAAAACATACCTTAAATGCAGATCCCGTAGCCACAAGGAATTCCTAATTTAAAACCTCTATAGTCAATAATCACATAGTTTTCTATGTTAAATGTATTTTAAATATTATTTTTATCATCTTCTCTCAATTTTATTTCTCTCAGAACTTTCTATTGTCAATTTTCAATAAATATAGATTCTGTAGTTACATATGACTCCAAATATGACTACAAAGAATCCAGCCAAGTCTCTCAATACATCAATAATTAATAATATTATTTAATAAAGAATTTTTTTTAATAATATTTTTAAAACCAAATAAAGTACAAATAACTTAATTAACATTTCTCAAACCATACTAGAGATTTTACCATCACATAATTAGAACATCATTTATTAATTAAACTACCAAGATACAAAGTAAAACTTATTATACATTTCTCCTCACCGTTTTAATGAGAAAAAGGGCAAAGGAAAAATAGAAAACTAGACCTAAAACAATATACAAGACACCAATCTAAAAACTTATTAACATGCCAATTGATCCCTAAAAGAAGATATTTCCTCAAAGATAGGAAGTCTTCTTGATCTAACAGGGCTCCATACATTAAGCAATCCATCAATTCCCTTCACAAGATCATCATCAAGACCTAAATCATCCATAAATTTTGGTTGTTGCAAGTTTGCATTCAGCTCTATAAGTAATTCCTCAGCTCTATTTTGAGACTTGATTTCATCAGAACCTTGAAGCTTTCCTTGCAAAACTTGTTCAAGAACTAAATAGGCTTCTTCATAACGAGATTGTCTCATTAAGCATAAGGCCAAGTTTAGAGCCTTGTTGGCATCAGCATCTATCATTTGAGCTTTCTTGAAAACTACCTCAGCCATCATGTAGTTTGTCTTTTGCATGTACGCCCACCCCAAGTTTCCCTATATCATCAATACATGTTTTAAGTTCAAGTAATCTAAGCAAAAGGAAAAGATTGCTAAGTTAGATTGAAAAAGTGAAAGATTTAAGTACCAATAATCTTGCAGTTTCTTGCTTGATTGAAACTTGGAACTTCTTGCCATGAGAGCGAGCAGTCTTTGTAGTCCTTCCATTAAAGGCCTCCCCTTGATAGATAAGTCTTAGTTTTCTTTTCAATAACTCAATTTGCTCCTCTACTCTTCCACATTTCTGTTTATTTCCCACAAAAACAATATTAGTTTCATTCGTCATGAGTTATTTAATTAATCAAACTAATCCATACTAAAAATCAATTATTATTTGTGCTGTGTTTGTGCTCTGTTACATAACACTTCTACAAATGTCAGACCTTCAGTGTTTTGTTATGAGTATGCTATGATAAATCAATGATATATTAATTGAAGTTATTACTTGTGTTAGACTACCCATGTTTTAAGTCTTTGTTCTGAAAAATCAATATCACACATTAACTAAATTTATTAGTTGTGTCAGACCATCAGAGTTTTATCAGTATTTTGTTTTAAGTCTGTGCTCTGATAAATCACTGTGACACATTAACTAAATTTATTAGTTGTGTCAGACCATCAGAGTCTTATCAGTATTTTGTTTTAAGTCTGTGCTCTGATAAATCACTGTGACACATTAACTAAGTTTATTTGTTGGGTCAGACCATCAGAGTCTTATCAGTATTTTGTTTTAAGTCTGTGCTCTAATAAATCACTGTGACACATTAACTAAATTTATTAGTTGTGTCAGACCATCAGAGTCTTATCAGTATTTTGTTTTAAGTCTGTGCTCTGATAAATCACTGTGACACATTAACTAAGTTTATTTGTTGGGTCAGACCATCAAAGTCTTATCAGTATTTTGTTTTAAGTCTGTGCTATGATAAATCACTGTGACACATTAACTAAGTTTATTTGTTGGGTCAGACCATCAGAGTCTTATCAGTATTTTGTTTTAAGTCTGTGCTATGATAAATCACTGTGACACATTAACTAAGTTTATTTGTTGTGTCAGACCATCAGGGTCTTATCAGTATCCTATTATATTTGTTCTGACTCTGGGACACATGTTAACTAGTATATGTTCTGAGTATAATAATAACATATTAACTAAAGTTATTATTTCTGTCAGACCATCAATGTCTTATCAGTGTTCTGTGTCTATGCTATCATAAATCATTACTCCTATAACAAATGTTACATAAATTATTAACTGTGTCAAACAATGACAATCTGTTTTACTCTACCTAAAATATTGTAGACATAAAACATTATGTGAAAATACCTTGTAAAGATCCAAAAGAACATTGTCAAGTGATTCTTGAGAATGTTTGGAGCAAAGACCTCTGAAAGATTTGATGGCCTCAATAGCTTCTTCAGTTCTGTCTAATTGCTTCATCACAACAGCCATATCCTTTAGAGCACTATCCACTTTATCTCCGACATTAATCGCCTTCCAAAAGTATACTATAGCTACTTCTGGATCTTTATCCACCAACTGAATTCATACACATTCATATCATTATTCAATATTAAACCATAAAAACCTACATGAAAAAACATTTCAAACTTTGTTCCTGTAATAAGCAAGCCAGAGAATATAAGAAAAATAAAGGAATCTTGATGAAGATAAAGATTCCTTCAATATGTAGATTCTTTGAATTTTAAAAAATACTCCTTCAGTCCGGTAATAATTCACCTTTTTCAATTACTCTTCTAACTATACTAAACAATAGTGTTTTAGTAAATAACACTAACTTTATCATTAAAATCAACACATCTAATATTTTTTTAAGAGCTGTAGAATTCAAATGAGACACTAATTATGATAAGAAGAAAGTATTAGTCCGTCACAGTCACAGTAGTAAAATATGGTAAAAGTAAATCTAAAAAGTTGAAAATGTCTTTTAAACTTAAAGTTAATAATTAATAATAAAAGTAAAATATACAAAGGAAAATGGTGCAATTTTCAGAGACAAAGATGCAGATAGTTTCAATTATGCAAAGGACAAATTGAGAAAGGGTGCAGATACTATACCTGAGCATGTTTGGCTTTAACATAAGGAGTATCACCGAAAGGAACCTTATGGATAACATGATAAAGATCATCTTTCTTTGCTTTTGAGCTTTTCTTCAAGACACTATTTCCTTCCATTTTCTCTCACACTAAAGATAGATACTCTTTGCTTTGAAGGCACATGCACCTTATGATGAAGATGGGAGAGATTCAGTACATAAAGAAAAACTTAGGACATATGAAGATAATATACAACGAACTTGGGATTCTAACCACTATGAATGTGGATGGAATCGTGGCTATATTCTATATATGACATCATGTTTCCAATGCTAATTGGTTTTTGACACGTGGCATTTTTTTTGTTTTTTATTTTCTCTTTTTTTTCCTATTGTGTGAGTTATATTTTTTATTACTAGTGTTGTGTTAATAGGAGTAATAATTATAATCATTATATAAAAAATTAACAGCAATTAGAGGCGATAACGAATCGAGACATAGAGTTGAGTGGTATACACTCTCTAGGTTTGAAAGAAATTGAATATTAAGCTATGACGTGTATGATAAAAAAAAAAATTCAAATTCTCTAATTTTAAAAACAAATACTTAAACTATGGATAGTTTCTATTTGTTTTTTTTTTATAATTATTAAAATAAATCGTAAATTTAATTAAAATTTTTAGATTTCTCAAGTTAATAATAATCAACTTAATTTTATGGACGGGATATCTACCATAAAAGACATATATTTACTACAATATGAGATGAAATAGGATAAGATGAATTAAAAAGACTTGTATTTCAGAGTGAAAATTCGCTAGGTCCAATGTGAGTCAAAAATCTAATTTAGGAGGTACAAATTTTAAAATTTTAATTAATAATTATAATAATATATATTAAAAAAAATATGTTATTTATAAAATTACACATACTTTACAATTATACTCTACGCGTTTATGATGTAAAAGTATTAAATAATAAACTCATTTTTAATTTTATTGAACACGTCTTTTTTTATATTTAAGTTAATACAACAAATATTAATTAATGTTAACCTAATTTAACTAAAAGAAAATCAATTTTTAATAATTTAAATTCATCATTAATTAAGTGACAATGTGTATTTAAGTGATTTTTTAATTTTTAAATAATTTTTAATATTTATTTTATTTAATATTTAAGTTTATAAGAATTATAAAATACGAGTTTTTCAAATTTCAAATACATTTAATTTTATTAAGTGAATTCTAGAAGAAGAAAAAGTTAAACAAAACATTTTTCATTCGTATTTTGTACTATTTATTGGTAAATAAAATTTCAACAATCTTAAATAGAACAAATTCTAAAAGTAATTAAAAAATAAAACAAACTCTAATATCATGAACAATTAAATATTATTAATCAAATTAAATAATTATGAATAGTATACCATTTAAATTAAATTTTTTGAAAGAATAAATAAATATCATAATTTTTTGAAAGAGTTTAGAACTAGAGAAAATATGAAATCTAAAAATAAGAGCAAATAATTTATTTAAATTTTAAGTTAATGGTGTAAAGTTCATTTTTGAGGGGTTCAAAAACATATTATAAAAAAATTTAAACTATTTTTTAAAAAGTCAAGGGATTCAATTGAACCCCCTCAATATACTCTCTCTGCCACTGGTTGAGTCGAGTTAGGTTTTGTCAAGTCTGAGTCTAACCTACTAAAAATATCAAGGTTTAAATCTGACATGTGGCTTATCATAGACTTATTTTTTTGTCTGAGGTTGACCTTTTTGAAGACCTGATTAGCTTGTTAGCTTACTTAAAAATGTACTTTATTTGAACATATGCAAATAAGCAATTTGATTAATATTTTTATAGACTAAGAAACTAAAAGTTCAAATGTACTAAAGTTTGTTTGCATTAACTTATCCGAGCTTACCTATTAGCATAAGTATTGTGAGACTATTTGTTTAGGAAAACTTATGAAAATAACTTATGAAAAAGTTTGTTTTCAACATATTTTAATAAGTTATTCAAGATAACCGACTTTTATTTTTTTATATTTTAATTCAAAATACAAAATACAATATAATTATAATAATGAAATTATTCATATGTATTTATATAGGTCCGTCTGATAGGATTAAAAGGATTTTTTGTGGCCTGAGACCTGACATTTTTAACTAAATAGGCTTATAAAAAAGCCTTGGCCTATTCTATTTAAAAAAAAGCCTGATATGGCCTGGACCTGTGTAGGCTAGGCCGTAAGCCTGTGTTAGTTGACCTGATCTATTCCCACCCCTACTTAAACTTAATTCTTATTGATTTGGAGAATCTTTATGATAGAGTGCTAAAAGGGATTTTGTGGAAGCCCTAGAGAAGAAAGATGTTAAGATTGTTGATATTTGAGCTATATCCAACATATGTATGAGGGGATATCGACTAATGTGCGGAAAGAAGATGGAGAGACATACGATATTCCCTTAACATTAGAATTGCATCAAGGATCAATCCTTAACTATTACCTTTTTTCTTAATTTTGAATGTACTCACGAATAAGAATGTTCGTGGTAAAAAGTCATTGTAAAAAGTCATATGAACCGATCAATTTAAATTCATCTAGAATCTGACTAAACTGAACCAAACTTAATGATTTGGTATACCAACTGAAAATTTCAAACCATTTGTTAAAGAATCAAACCGTTATACTTTTTTTAATCTTTTAATAAAAGATTTTAAATTTTTTTTACCATTTTTCATATTCAAATCTAGTTTAGTTTATTTGTCAATTGGTTCGGTTCTAGAACTGTTTATGTCACACATATTCTATTCATTAACAAAAAATAATGGTTCGATTATTTTAACTTCACTTTATTTCGACAGTGTTTTAGAACGGTCCTACTCACAAGTGCATTCAAGAGATAACATTGAGATGTGTATGTTTTGCATATGATATAGTCATACTTAGAGAGTCGAAGAATAATTTAAATGAGAGGTTGAAGATTTTAAGACGAGTCTTAGAAACTTATGGCTTTTACCTAAGTAGAAGTAAGAAGTATGTGGAATATAAGTTTAGAAAAAGAAGAAGTGTTTCTAACCCAAAGGTGAAAGTTGAGGATCATATCATATCAGAAGTTACGTAATTTAAATATATTTGACTCTTATTACAAAACGATATAGAAATAAAATGAGTGTTAGTATATCAAGTATGAGTATGAGTCTCACATCAAATGGAAAGTAAATGTTGAACACTTTATAAGTATTCAACTCATTTAAGGTCTTGGGTTATTATGTAGTGTCCAATTCATTTAAAGTGAGTGTTGAAAGTCCAATGTGATACCCCCTCGTCCATGATCTAACAAAATGATTGTTGGATCATGAGGGGGTTCGAGGATAATCACATCGAACATATGAGAAACCACACAAGTGAGTGAGAGAGAGAGAGAGAGAGAGAGAGAAAGAGAGAGATAGAGAGAGAGAGAGAGAGAGAGAGAGAGAGAGAGAGAGAGATCACATATTAACCCAAAACCTTAAAGCATTGGGTCTATGGGTCTTCTCACTTTAAAATGTTCAACATTTACTTTTGACTCTGATGTGGAACTCATACTCACACTTGATATACCAACAATATCTCTCTTAAGTGTGAGTCCATCCATTCTTATGGGTATTCTCCCCCTCAAATGTAAGATTGTTCATCCATATCTACTTGCACCATCATTGGATGGCTCAACAGAACACGCCCCCTGAACCCCTTTCCAGGAAGACTTTCGATACAAGGATCCCTAGTTGAACTACAAAAAAAACTGCAAGTTGTTAGGTGAAAAGTACTTCGCAAATACAAATATCACCATGCAACAAAACTATTGCGGGGTAGACTAAACACCCCGCAAAAATGTTAGTCACAACAAGTTGCAAGGAGAAAAGCACACCGCAAGTTAGCCAGGTGAAATTCACTTTGCAATGTTGCCAGGTGAAATTCACCTTGCAATCTCTTTCCCAAAGTCCAGAGCAGAAAACACGTGTGTCAGAGCAAAGCATGATGGTTTCAGAGCAGAGCAGACAGAAAGTTGTGAGGTGAATTTCACCTGACAAATTTTGAATAGACTATACGTTGAATGAAATCACCCCGTAAATATTTTAAAATTGTCAAATGAAATGTACCATACAAACCGCAAATAATATAATAAAAAATGATATATTTATATTATTCTAAATATTAATTTTAATATTTATAATAATATAAATATAATAAATAATATAAATTCAGAAATTAATTTAAAATGTTAAATTCATAATAATTAAAAATATTTAAATTCATAATTAATTTTAAAATTTTATAACTAATTAAATTCATAATTAATTCAAAATATTTAAATTCATTGATCCAAATAGTCATCGTCATTCTCATTGCCTTCATCATTCTCATTCTCGTCTACCGCTCCTTGGTCACCAACTGCTTCAACTCCACCACCACCATATTATTGTTGACACATTTGTTGCACTTTTTGTTGCATATCTTGTTGTGTACGCCTTATTTTCTCTTGTGAAATTCTAAATGCTTATTCCAACTCAATTTGTTTTTTTTCTCACTTCTTCCATTTCAGCATTTTTTGCAGCTTCACGTGTCGCTGCTTCACATGCTGCTTCACTTTGAGCGAATTGTCTAATTGTTTCATCCATTTGAAGGGTTAATATTGGAGGACATGATGACCCTTCCCCGTCTGCAATTCTCCTAAATAAATAATATTTATCCCCTTTTATGTAGTTAGAGGATAAAGGTCCAGTAGCATACATTTTCCCATTCTTATTCTTTCCTTTACATGCTTCCATCCAAAGATATTGATCAACAGCTAGATCAAGAGGATGTTGCACCCATGGACCACCTAAAATAGGATGTTGAGATAAAAATATTTCCTTCAGTCTTTGGTACTCCTCCTACACATATGTAAAAAACTAAATTAACTAATAGAGTTTAGGCAATTTATTTACATAAAAGAATTAAATATAACATTTAAATATTAATATCATTTTACTTGAGTATTTTGAGCACGATCATCGCTATACTCTTCATCTCTCCCCTGATAAGTCTTCTCATGAAGTTCTTGCATTAATGGGGTTCTTCCTCTAACATTAGTCTAATTAATACATAGAACTTCAATTAAAAATATATCACAATTAAGAATACAATTTAAAAAAAGTAGTGAGATAAAAAATATAATTACCATCCGTTCAGCATGTTCGGCAATATTAATGCTCCCAACTCTATGATTAGCGGCTCCCCTTTCAGATGCTCTACATTGCTTTTATTTTTCAGATTTTTTTTCTTAAACTCATATGATTTCTAATAAGCAAGTATTTCTTTAAATACATTTTCTCCCATCCATTGAGGCCTGGTCCCTCTTTCTTCCCAGCCAAGCCTAGCACGCCTAAGCATATCAGGAAGTAGGGTTATTGCTCTCTTCTTAAAATCACGCTCAATCATCTCGTCATCTAGTGTGTCTCATACGAACTTCTCCTACAATATTGAAAAATTATTAGATAATTAGAACAAGATAGTTAGTAATTAAAAAAGTTAATTGCTTACAGAAAATATTATGCCTAAAATTTGTCAAACCAAGTTTTATATAATTCATAGTCCTTCTTCATAAGTTCTCCAAAAGTCTTCCAAGATTGTTGATATAACTCTCGAATAACCTCTTTTATGCTTATTGCAGCAGGCATATATGGCAAAAAAACTAAACAACAATAATTTGAATAAGTATTAATTAAATTTGTAAAAATGGCAACATATACATATGCTTAGAATTTAAGAAAGAAACTTACGAGTTTCCAACATGCCTAATAAACCATCTTCCCTCAAACTTCTTATGTTGAACTTTCAACAAAGCCACATCCCTGTCCTCAATGTCCTCCTCCTCCTCATGGTCGGACAATATATGGTCATCCTGCTCTTGATGGGCTGATGAGGGTACATGTGAGGTGTGTGAGCCCCTAGAGTGATGGTATATTGAGGATCCATGTGGGGAATGTGATGTGTGTGAGCCCCTAGGGTGACGGGATAATGAGGATCCACGTGGGGGATGTGGGATATTGGATCCCTCAGACTGATGGGATGATGAGGGTCCATGTTGGGGATATGGCATGCTAGATCCCCCAGACCACATATATGGTTGAGGTATGTCAGAGGGATATGAGATGCTAGATCCCCCAAACTGCATGTATGGTGGGGGTATGTCAAAGGGTATAAATCTTGATGGATATGTAAGTTGGAATGGGGTGGGTATAAATCCTGGTGGATAATACATGGAAGATGGAGGCATAGTTTGTTGAGCCACCTGACTAGACTGAGGCGTAGTGTACTGAGCCCCCTGACTAGACTGAGGCAAAGGACAATACGTGGAAGATGGAGTCACCTCAACTATAAGTATCCTCATGCATTGGCCTTTCTTATCCTTACCTTTATCCTCGGGACGGGGTGGCATTTTACCTAATTAAAAGGAAAAAAATATGTTTATAAAAAAATTAAAAAACAATATGCTGGCAACAAAATAGACATATCATTTAAATACACAACATGTATTATTTTGGTTGAACATATTAAAGGAATGAAAACAAACTCTTCATTAAAATAATAGATGCATTATCATTCAAATAAACAATATTTTAAACAAAGAGATTTATTCAGAATCCTCATAATCTTCATTATTTTCATTTGATTCAATATCTTCGGATTCCGACTCATCATCATCTCCATCCATATTATTTGATAACAATAATATAGAAGCATCAACTTACTGACCCTCAACCTCGTTATCACATAAACTTGTAAGTTACTCAACTTTAATCACATCGTATTTTGTGACATTTCATCGACTTGATAAACAAGGTCTTCCATAAGTTCATCAGTTTCAATATGGCCTATTGGTTTTAACTTGATTGCAACACACCAACCTAACTTACCTTGCTGAATTGAAGGATAAGGGACGTAATAAACTTTCCAGACAAGATGTGCCATGATGAAATGATCATAATGTTTGTAGCTTCGGTCCATTTTAATCTCTACAGTGTTATATTTTTTATTTATTTGTGTGCCTCTAGTAGATGGATCATACCAATCACAAAAAAAAGACAACTTTGTTTACTGAGTCCAAATAATTGTATACCAAATCATAAATGTGTGTAATGACACCATATAAGTCATCTTCACCACCATCTGTAACTCCTTTTACAAACACACCACTATTTAAGGTTTTCTTTCCATCTGTCCATTCAACAGTGTAAAGTTTATATCCATTAAAAAAGTATGTGTGTAATTTGTTTAAACGTTTAACAGGGCCTTCAAACAAGTTTCTCAAATGGAGTATTTATGGAGACGATTCAACATTACACGCCACTTGTTGCTTGAACCGTGATGGAAAATAAGCATGTATGTCACTAGTTGTTGCTTGTTCATCGATGAGTTTATAATAGTAGTTATTAAATGACCTATATCGAAACACATTAAAAGTAAGTTATAAGATAAGAAGTTTATATCCAATGTGTTCAAAATAAATATTCACTTGGTATACTTACTCAATGTATGGTTTAACTTCAACGCAATTAATCAAGACATGAACATGAGCAGATTGAAATTCCTTTTCAGTTAGCCAATGCACATTCGTCTTTCTAGAACTCCGGCCAAGAAAACCGAAGACTGATAAGATGAATTGACTTCTTTAGATAACATTAACTTCATTCCTTATTATTCTTGGAGTTAACATCATGTGATTGAAATAATGAGAGAGAAAATATGATGTTTCTCGGTGCAAATAATGTGCACATATTGAACTTTCAACTTTAGCCTTATTTTTCACTGATCTCTTTGAATCACCCATGAATATTTCAATAGGATACATCCACCTGTATTTAGAAGGTCTTCCAAGAAAAGCTTCATATGCAAGATGCACAGGAAGATGTTCCATTGAATCGAAAAAACCAGGTGGAAAAATTTGTTCCAACTTGCATAGAATGAGAGGAATGTTTTGTACCAACTTAATGAGGCCATACACTCTTAAAATTGACGCACAAATATCTCTAAAAAATTGAATAATTTTAGTTATTGGATTAAGCACTTGTGTTGGCAACGAGCTGAAGGAAATTGGAAGTAATTATTCCATGAAAACATGGCAATCATGACTTTTTGTAACAACCCAATTTTATTTATTAATTATTTTATTAGTATTTATTTTGTTAATTATTATTTGATTGATAATTATTTAATGATTTGGTTTTGTGTGATCATGTGAATAATTGATTTAATTGAAGTATATGTGTTATTTGAGTAATTACGCTAATAAGTGTGAGAATAGTATTATTAAGTATTGGGCCTTTATGTCACATTGATGAGTGGGTGAGATAAGGCCAATAGAGAAAAGCAAGGGTTAGTAAGAGTTCTAAAACAAAATAGAATTAGAAGGGAATTAACAAGAGAAGAGAAGAGAAGAGGAGAGAGGGGAATAAAGAAGAAGAATCCTAGAAGTATCTACATCTAAGGTAAGGATGGATATTCTTTGACTTATGGGTATATTTAATGGTATGTGATGGGTAGTAAAATGAAATTCGAGATTTGTTCTTTAAATAATAGTTTTATTTGTATATGTTCTTGCTTTTCTGTGTTTCTTCTTCTTCTTCCCTTTCTTTTTGCTTTGCTGAAATCGAACGAGTATCTGAACCTCTGTATTGAGAGTTATTTGTGTGTTCTTGAGTTATTGTGCACGGAATTGAGCGCGTGAGGCTGAGCAGATGTAGGAGATTGAAGAAGGTTATGAGGAGTTGAGATAAAGGTGAAGGAGGAATGGTGCATGGGATGAAGGTTGAAGTAGAGGGTTGAGGGAAGAGAATGAAGGTTTTCTGAGTTGCAGAGGGAAAGAGTGAAGGATATGATGAATTCAGAGAGAGAATTGGAGAGAATCTGGAAAACTGGTGCGTGTGATACTGATGAAAAGAAAATGAAAATGGTGGTGAGGGTCTGAATGATGTATGAAGATTATGCCGAGTGGAGAATACATAATGTTAGTGGGTTATCATGATGAATGAAGAAGGTGCAGTTATATAGATTGATTAGGGAAGCCTTGAGCCACTGGATCTCAGAATTCGGTTATGAGATGGAGGGTTAGATTGGAGTTTGGAAAATTCACTTAGAGCTAATTTGAATTCTGTTTGAGAATTAGTTAGGGAATTTCTGTTAGAAGTTTGCTGGTTCTGTTATGGGGGTGGTTAGAAGTTAGAAACTGTTAAAGAATAATTAGGGGTTTAGGCTGTTCATTTAGGTAGAAACTGTTAGGGGGTTTGTTATGGAATTTGTTAGTTTGGTAAATTGCTAGAATTCAGTTAGAATTCTGTTTGGCGGTTATGTCAGAAGTTGGTTGGGTTTAGAAAAGGAAATTAGGGATAGGTTAAATGGAGTTAGAAAAGATGTTAGGGAATTCAGCTGACAGTTTGTAGGGCTGTTTGGAATTGGTTGGGTGATGTTAGGGAATTGGTTAAGAGTTTGTTTATAAATTTGTAAACTTTCTGTTTGGACTGTTATTTCCTTTTACAGGTAGTTATCAGAGATTCAATACTCAACATTGTTACAATGGGATTGATCTCATGTAACTAGCAGCTTATACATACTTCCATCACATGTTAAATCCCCTCGCACATTCTTCTTCTTCACAGAAAACCGGGCTGAAATAATCAAGAATATGAATTATAGATGAGAAAGCCATCGAGATTCAGACCAAGCAGCCTCTTCCCCTTTCTCCAAATCTTATTGATCATCGCGGTTACCAAATTCTTTTAGAATCTTTGATTCTGATGAGTTTGTCGTATTTCCTTTGTAAATATTTTTTTATGGATATAGTTTGATTGAATTTGGTTATGATGCATATCCACATGCTGATTGTAAATGGAATGCAGGTTAAATGATGGTATGGCAAGCAGATGGGCAAGATTAATGCAACAAGTCTAAGCATGGCGTATGTTGATATAATGGCCATTAAGAGCATGGAGTTTGGACTGATTTTTAACAAAGAGGCATGAAGTACATTTGGAGAACAAAGATAGAGCTTAAATTTAGAATTTAGGAATTTTGCTTGAATGCATTTTATATGAATAGATTACGGTAACAATGGTGTACTTGGACTGCTTTTGTAATGAAAATATGTTTGTTTTATTTTTAACGGTGGATCGAAATGGTTCTGGACTATTATTATTTATTTTTTATGGAATTATAATAGGAACTTGGAACGCACTATAATGAACTCGGATGAGCAATTCTAAACCACTCCTCCATTAACAAAACCATTCAATTGGCATCTGCTTGCTCCATGAGCTACAAGTGTAATAATGAGCCTGCAAAATCATCCTCTGAGTCATGATCCAATGTTTGCAATTCAACTCCTGAACCTTTTCCCTGGTAACCGATGACCTCACAAAGCAACATGTCTTGAAGAAACCTTAATTTCAATTCTCATGCCCTATCTGACTTGCAATACAAGCACTCAAACAATTAAGAACAATAATGCCCTTGATCACAACGAGTTCACAACACCCTTCTTTTATCATGTTTTTTCTATCCATCAAACACCTAGTAAAATGTTGGCAAACCTGTATATAATAGGATATAAACCCTAGATTCATAGCTCTAAATAGGGAAATCCTGCAACATGCTGTTGATACGAAAATAATAGCTTTGTAGCTTAAGAAATCTCAATAACCATAAATCACAACCTTATTGCCTCTATTTAATGCTCGAAGAAGAAATCAACCTTTATTGGATATGAATGCCTTATCCATTGTAAAACCCTAATTCTCCAAGATCCCTGATCTCATGCCACATTTTATTGATTAATGAATGAATGATGTGTTAGATGACCTAATGGAGTTATGTACATGAGAAAAGTGCAATAATGCATAATCCAGATAAAAGTAAAGGGTAGGACAAATTTGGGGTATTACACCGCTGAAGATACCTCCAGGAAAGAGTTGGAAGAGGTATTAAAAATCATCTGAAAAAGTGACTATAAGATTGTTGAATAGCTAGGGCAGTCTCCCTCTAAGATATCCATGTTATCCCTATTGTTATGCTCAGAAGCCCATTCTCAGGCTTTGGAGAAGTTCTTAAAATCTGCGTATGTACCATAAGGAATCTCTGCTGATCAATTTGAAAATTATGTTGCTAGGCTGACCACTGATGATGGGCTAGGCTTTTCTGATATTGACTTGACTCCCGAAGGAAGGAACCATAACAAGGCCATGTATGTCTATATTGAATGCAGGGGCACTACCTTAGCTCATGTGATGGTTGATACAGGTTCCTCATTAAATGTTTTACCGAAGGGTGCTTTAGACAGACTTGAAGGGGTTGTGCTGAAACCCAGTGACATTGTGGTTAAAGCCTTTGATGGTTCGAAGAGGATGGTGCATAAAGAGGTAAATCTCCCGATCAAAGTAGGTTTGCAGGTCTTCGAATCTGCCTTCTATGTGATGGACATTCGTCCGGCCTATTATTTTATGCTTGGACGTCCCTGGATTAATGCGGCAGGCGCTATCACTTCTACTATACATCAAAAGCTGAAATATCCCGTGAAAGGAAAGGTCGTCATGGTTTGTGGTGAAGAAGAGTACATGGTGAGTCACTTGAACTCATTCAAGTATGTTGAGATGGACAGCGAATCCATCGAAACTCCCTGCCAGACTTTTAAAGTTATTCCTCGGACTGTTACTGAAGACATTTATGCTATTCCTAAGATTACCAAGGCTCCTACCAGAATGGCTTCTCTGAAAGACGCCGGAGATGTGGTAGAAGAAGGTGGTTGTACTACTTGGGGTTAGCTTCCTGACATTCTGTACAACTCTGACAAATTTGGTTTGGGTTTCACTGCAGAGGCTCCGAGGACTGTTCGTCGAGCTCGTGCTGGAAGACTACCATTCCGCGTCAGCAACAATGGAGTCAAAGCGATAGAATATATAGATAATGACTACGACCTAGACAACTGGATTTTTCCCACCACCGACAATGGACTCAGCAATTAGAAGACTAAAGACATTATACCGATCTCCTTTAATCAGGAGTAAATGCTATTTTTTGTTTCTTTTTGCTTTCAAGTTTTGGCTATGTAATTTTTAAAAACAATAACTTAAAACCTTGTGCTTTACCCAGGGCACAACGGTCCATTTGTTAGGGTTGTCATTTCATTCGCAGATTTTCATTCAATAAAACATTGGATGTTTGCATTCAAATTTTGAGCTCTATGTCTTTATTTTACTTTATTACTTTCAAAATAGCTATGTGTTCTTACACACACCCACACAACAAATTGCAGATCCATATCCACTCTGGATCCCATTGATAACAATTCTGCTATTGCCAATTATGACTTTGAAAATTCGATCTACCAAGTCGAGGATGAAGGTGAGGAAGATTGTGAAGTACCTAGAGAGCTTGCTAGGCTGTTAATGCAAGAAGAGAAACCCATACAACCGCATGAAGAGCCAGTTGAGCTTGTGAACTTGGGTACTAAAGAGGACAAGAAAGAGGTCAAGATAGGTGCCAACCTAGAAGAAATTGTCAATAACAGACTAATCCAGATGTTGTGTGACTATGTTGAGATATTTGCTTGGTCGTACAAAGACATGCATGGGCTTGATACTAATATTGTGGTTCACCGTCTACCGATGAAAGAAGGTTGTTCTTCATTAAAGTAGAAAGTCATCGTATGCCTCTCGAGATGTCAGAAAAGATCAAAGCTGAAGTTATAAAGCAATTCAACACAGGTTTCTTAGCTGTTACATCTTATCCTCAGTGGGTTGCAAATGTGGTTCTAGTACCTAAGAAGGATGGCAAGGTGCGTATATGTGTAGACTACAGGGATCTAAATAGGGCAAGCCCCAGAGATAACTTCCCACTTCCACATATTTATGTTTTGGTTGACAACATCGCTCAACACAAATTATTTTCCTTCATGGACGATTTCTCCGGTTATAATCAAATCAAGATGGCACCTGAAGACATGGAGAAGACCACTTTTGTCACACATTGGGGCAATTTCTACTACAAGGTTATGCCTTTTGGGTTAAATATGCCAGTGCAACATATCAATGTGTTATGGTAGCTTTGTTCTATGACATGATACATCACGAGATAGAGGTTTATATTGACGACATGATAGCCAGATCTCAGACTGAAGAGGGACATCTTGACCACCTATGTGAGCTGTTTGAGAGATTGAAGAAGTACAAGCTGAGGCTGAATCCAAACAAGTGCACCTTTGGGGTGAGATATGGAAAACTCTTGGGTTTCGTCGTTAGTGGTAAAGGTATTAAGGTTGATCCCGCCAAGGTCAAAGCCATTAAAGAAATGCCACCTCCCTGTACTAAGAAGGAAGTCAGAGGTTTCCTAGGAAGATTAAACTATATTGCTAGATTTATTTCCCATTTGACCGCTGCTTCTGAGGCGATCTTCAAGTTGCTGAAGAAAGAAGTAGTGAAATGGAACGACGATTGTCATATAGCTTTTGACAAGTTCAAGGAGTACCTCCATGAACCTCTGATTTTGATGTTTCCAGTTGAAGGAAGACCTCTTATCATGTACTTAACAGTGTTGGAGAATTCAATGGGGTGCGTATTGGGGCAACATGACGAGTCTGGTTGAAAAGAGCATGCAATATAATACCTTAGCAAAAAATTTACCGACTATGAAACAAGATACTCACTGCTCGAGAAAACTTGATGCGCTTTGGCATGGGATGCTCGCCGACTAAGACAATATATGTATACTCATACTACTTTGTTGATCTCTAAGATGGATCCTATAAAATACATATTCGAGAAGCCCACTCTATCCGGAAGAATAGCAAGATGGCAAATGGTCTTTACAGAATATGATATTTAGTACACCACTCAGAAAGAAATCAAAGGAAGTGTACTGGAAGATCATTTGGCTCATCAGGCTGTAGACGACTACCAGACTATGAATTTCGAGTTCTCGGATGAGAATATTATGCTAGTTACTGACTATGAAAAACCTGGACCGTCTGAAGGTCCTGAGCCAGGATCCCGATGGACTATGGTTTTTGATGGAGCTTCCAATGCGCTTGGCAACATAATCAGTGTTGTGGTTGTATCTCCCAAGGGTTTCCATACGCCCTTCACCGCTAGAATATGCTTTGACTGTACCAACAACATGGCCGAATACAAAGTGTGCATCATGGATATCAAAGCCGCTATCGATATGAGAATCAAGTTCTTAAATGTATACAAGGAATCAGCCTTAGTAAGCAGTCAAATCAAGAGAGAATGGGATACAAAGCATCCAAATCTCATTCCTTATCGAGAGCATGTATTAACATTAATTCCATATTTCAAAGAAATCACTTTTGAGCAAATCCCACGAGAAGAGAATCACTTGGAAGACACTTTAGCTACCATGTCATCTATGTTTAAAGTAATATGGGATAATGAAGCTCCTCGAATTACCATTGAAAGACTAGATGAACTGACACATTGCTACGAGGTCGATATTGATGGAGTAAAGGAAAAACATTGGTTTCATGAAGTAAAAAGATACCTTGAAGCTCAAGAGTACCCAGAGAGAGCATCTATTAATGACAAGAAATTTATACAGAGGTTCTCTTCCAATTTCTTCCTGAGCAACAAAATTTTAATAAGCGCAACCACGATTCGAATCTGCTTTATTGTATAGACAAGAAGGAGGTCGAGAAGATTATGGAAGATATGCATGAAAGGGTCTTTGGTACTCATTCCAGTGGGAATACAATGGCTAAGAAGATTATAAGAGCGGGTTATTATTAGTCAACCATGGAAGCTGCTTGCTATCATCATTCCAGAACTTGTCACAAGTGCCAGATTTATGCTGACAAAGTACACGTGTCTCCGGTCCCTCTAAAATATTGACTGCTCCTTGGCTATTTGTAATATGGGGCATTGATATGATTGGAGAGATTAAGCCTGTTGCGTCTAACGGGCATCATTTCATCCTGGTCGCTATTGATTATTTCATAAAGTGGGTTGAAGCAGCCTCGTTTGCCTCTGTTACAAAAAATGTTATGGCCCGATTCATTAAGAATAACCTCATCTGTCGGTATGGCATCCCCGAAAGGATTATGACGGACAATGGTACTAACCTTAACAATACTATGATCATGGAACTTTGCATGCAGTTCAAGATTAAGCACCATAATTCTTCTTCGTATCGACCAAAGATGAATTACACACTGGAAGCCGCCAACAAAAACATCAAGAAGATCTTGCAGAAGATGGAAGTGACCTATAAATACTGGCACAAGATGTTATCATTTTCTCTTCATAGTTATCGCACTTCAGTATGTACATCAACTGGGGCAACCCCATTCTCTCTCGTCTCTAGTATGGAGGTAGTCTTACCTGTCGAAGTCCAGATTCCTTCTCTAAAGATTATGAAAGACGCAAGTTTAGATAAAGACGAGTGAATTCAAACTAGGTTGGACCAGTTAAATTTGATTGATGAGAAAAGGCTTGCGGCTGTTAGCCATGTTCAGATGTACCAGAAGCACATGATTAAAGCCTTTAACAAGAAAGTCAAACATCATGTATATTAGGCTGGTGATCTGGTGATAAAGCGCATCATTTTATCACAAGGTGATCCTAGGGGAAAATGGACTCCCACATATAAACGAAGATTTATGATCAATATATTTTCTGGTAGTGCTATGATACTTACCTCTATGGATGATGAAGATTTTCCATACCCTGTGAACACGAACATAGTCAAAAAATACTACATGAAAAAGAGACTCGCTAGGTTGATTAGCCTAGGAAAAAATAAGGGCATCCTGGCGAACCAAAAGGGTTCGGGAAAAAATTAGGGATATATATATATATATATATATATATATATATATATATATATATATATATATATATATATATATATATATATATATATATATATATATATATATATATATATATATATATATATATATATATATATATATATATATATATATATATATATATATATATATATATATATATATATATATATATATATATATATATATAAATTGTACACCCGGGAAGTTGAAAACCTGAAAAGACGGCTTGCGCAAAAAAGGGTATCCCGGTGGACTGAAAACCCGAAAGGACGGTCCAAGAAAAACTTAGGGATTGAAGCGTACAACTATGTCCAGTTTGATCACCTGTTTACTAACAGCCAGCATAACTACCAACGTCAAGTTCAAATGGTACAGATCAATCCATTCAACTTCTTCCGACAACAAGGGATGCGATGCTCGAATAACTAGATGCAATAGCAGAGTTGATACTCGATGGGATTGTTTCCACATAGTTGTTATTCTTTGTACTTTCTTCATTTTTATGATTATTTCCTCTTACTAGGATCTTCGTCTCCTTGTATAAAAATGCCTGTTTAGAGGCAAACTATCAATACAAATATAATTCAAAATTCAAATTTACTTTCTCTGTTTTGTTTGCAAAAATGTCCAATGACTAAAGTGAGTGAACATATGCATATGAATATGATTACTATTAACAAATATGTGAATAAAAATAGGGTTAGCATTTACTAAAGACTCTAGGAGTTGGGATAATGTTTAAGTCACTCATAAATCCCCACAGAGCAATCTCCATGAAACTATCTTCGCAGAGCTACCTTTACAAGTTCATCCTTGACAGAGATATATTCCCTCGCGAGTCTAATACGCATTCAGATAGAAGTTGAGGCATATTTCAGCACTTCACATAATCATCCCCCCAGTAGGTCCCCTAGCGTATAAGGAAGTCTGATCATTTCCCCAGCATACGATGGAAACTTCCTTCATACAGCCTATGAAATTCCAATTCCCACCAGAAATTATTCCCTCAGTACAGTTTATAGGAATTCAATTCCCTAGCGGAGTTTATCTCGCCAACACTGTAAAGTCCCTGTAAGAATTCTCTTCTCCAACAGAGTTTATTTCCCCAACAAGGTTTATTTTCCCAATAGGGGTTATTTCCAAAATCGAGGTTATTTCTCTGATTCTTGCAGTTCCCCGACATAATTCTCTTCCTAGGTCAGATGTCATTCAACTTTGTCCTCCCCATAAAAGTTGACATCCACACATCAGAGAAGTATCCATCTCTTCGATCCCCAAGCAGAAGTCGAACGTCCCTAGAGTAATATTCTCAAACATAAATCAAGAATCCCTAGCAAAGATGTTTTAGGCAAGATTGAATATACATATTCTTCATCCCCAACAACAGTCAGCGATTTATTTTCCCTGGCCAAAGATGTTATACGAAGCTACCGTTGCCGTCAGCGACATCTCACATCCATACATCATTTACAAAATATCATAGCATATGCATACGTAACGCATATAACACTCGCATTCACTTTAAGAACATAATTACACAATGCATACATCATGACATTTCATAAATCTAATTTTGTTTTTTCAGGTAAAATTCACAAACAGACGAATATCATCAACAATTTTCAAACGGGTCATAGATTAATTCCCTAAACAGAGTGGGGCAACTATCAATACGACCAGGTGGTATGAATTCCTGAAACAGGATGGATTTACCAACAAAAAGCAGGTCAAAGATTAATTCCCGAAATAGGACAGAGAAACTATCTATATGACCGGGCAAAGATTAATTCCTGAAACAGGGCGGGGCAACTATCTATACAACCAGACGATATGAATTCCTGAGACATGACATGTTTATCAACCAAAAAAGAGGGTCATAGATTAATTCCCGAAATAAGGCAGGCCAACTATCTATACACCAGGTGGTATGTATTCCCGAAACAGGACGAGTTTACCAACAAAAAGCGGGTTAAAGATTAATTCCTGAAACAGGACGGGGCAACTATGTTATGACCAAGTGGTGTGAATTCCTAGAACAGGACAAGTTTACCAACAAAAGCAGATCGTAGATTAATTCCCGAGGAAGGACGAGGCATTGCCCTCAGAGACTAAATTTGATAAGCATTCCCCTCAGAGACTAAATATGATAAGCATTTTCTTTAGATACTAAATCTGATAAGTATTTTCCTCAGAGGTTTATTCTCAAAAGCATTTTTCAGATACAGTCAAGCATAGACTCATTATGATACCCCTATCAACAGTTACTCTGGATGGCATCTATAAGCCCATCTCTGACAACACTCTGTCAACTCTCTGAATGGAATCTTTAAGCCTATTCAAGTAATACTATCAACTAACAGCATCACTTCATGCACCGATGAGTGCAAATTTCAGGGCACTTAAGTGTTCAATCCTCTTCCACCTTCAAATCACGAATGACATATGTGCAAATCTAACTCTTCAAGTTTAAGAAGATTGAACAGGGGCAATTGTTTTACCCAAAAATTTGCCCTCCCATTTTCTTCAAGACACCTTCTCATGCTGCTAGGGCAATTGCTCAAGGTTGCTCAAGAATTGATCAGACAAATTCTTCTCCTAAGCAGTTGACCTACAATTAGGGTTTAGGGCTTCTCAAAGAAAATTGAGCTTCTAATTCCTCAATTTGATTCCATGATTCCTCATATACTTCAATGTACCCTCATGTCAAGTTTCAAGCCTTGCATCACAAGTTTGCTCAATCAATTGCTCAAATGATTGAAAATTAACTACATTGGACAAAAAGTCAACTATGGTCAACATACAATCAAAATTCAAGATTTTTGGTCAACATCAATAGTTTTAAGTAATATTCATCATTTAATCAATGGTTGATCATGATTCATCAAGAAAACTCAAGATTCATCAAAAGTCAAAAGCTACTAAATTAGGGTTTCCTTTAGGAGAAGTCAACTGAACTTTAACCAAGCACAAATTTCACATGTTTCATCAGATTTTACTCAACCAAAGCTCATTTTGAAGAAAATTAAATTCTCCACAACTTTGTCTCTCTAAGCTCAAGTCAAAAAATGCTTCATTTGAGAGATATGGGCCAAATTATTATAAGTCATTTCAAAAGTCAACAAAAAGACACTTTTTGTCAAGGCAACTTACATCAAGATAAATTCTTCAAATGAAAAAATAATAAAAATAGAGATTTTAGAGGACATCTTAATATTTCCAAAAAGTCCAATATTTACTTCAAATGATAAAAAAATGAGAGAGTTATTACTGGTGCAAGTTGGGAAATTTCGAGAAAATGTATGAAACCAAAAGTGACCAAACTTGAATTTTTTGTGCTAGTGGGCTTGAGTTTCAAGATCCATGCATGGTATAGGCCTCAATATGAACCTATGAACTTAATCATACACCCCTTATGTTTTTATCCTATTTATTTTTTATTTATTTAAAATCAAAATTAAATTAGATAAAGTCAAGCCTTTCATACAAGGTCCAAGCTCAATCCCTTTTTGACCTAATTCAGCTCTATATATTCTCATTATTTCAGACATAACAAGCCACGAAAAACCCTTGCAAGAAACACCTTTCCAAAACTCTAAAATTCTCAAAACTATGGCAAGTTACAAACCCTATTTGCAGCCACTTTCAAGCAAAACCTATCGTCCCATTCAACTCCAGAAGCACTATAGGGTAAGTAGGGATCGGTTGTGATGATCCAAGAGGCCTCAAACGCATGAACACGCATCATCGGTTTTCTATTCTCGCATGAATTTGTATTTTTGCTTTCTTTGTGTTTTAATGCATACTAACATCACTAATGCGTTTCTGAGCTTTAATAGTGCTTGATAGACTCATCGTGTGAGCCCCATAACGATCGAACCATGAACTTCCATGCTTGGTCCATTTCATGTTATTTTCGTTGTATCTCACAATCTAGCATGATTTAGCAAAAACTAGTGGCACCATTGAGTTTGCAAGGCCTGAATTAGGGGGGTAGGATCCTTTGGGACCTCAAACGTTTGCTATCTTGCAGGAACACAAATCGCAATCGTCGGAGAAGACGATCAGAGCTAGGGCTCCGACCCTTCTTCGATCCAGTTATTTGAGTTTATCATATATTTAATTATTGTCACTGAATAGAAAGATGAAACAACCACTCCAATGGCAAGGAAGCGCGCGATGAGGCATTTGTGTACAAGGGTGTGGGTTCGATCTCTGCCTTTTGTCATTTTTCATATTTTCTATTTTCAGGTTTTCCGTGTGCATTCTCATAATGACCATACCATGCACCCTGCCACTTCTCACCATCAGATGTTCATAGATCATACCCAACACCCAGGAATATGCAAGCCCATGACATGTTCCTTTCAGCCACCATACTGGATCCAGCACTGGAGCCTTGGTTGGGCCTGGATCTCTTTTCTATTCAGCACCCCCTTTTTTTGCTAATTCGGTCCCAATTCTTTCCTTTTTCTCCTTTATTTATACTTTTTATTTAATTAAAATGCAAACATAGTTAGGTTTATTTATTAATTAAAATTAATTAGGGTTTAGTTTTCAATTAACCTTTTAATAATTTAATTAATTAATTAATTTTTTTAATTAAAATTAATTAGATTTAATAGGTTTTAGTTAATTATCATAAACTATTATCTTCATGAAAAATCACCAAAAAAACATTTTTCTTTTCTATTTTCCTATTTCTGTTTTTCTAGATCAATTGTATAGGTCGCACATTCCCTATGTAATAATTTAGATTTACATTTTCCATTTTTTCCTATTACGTAATTACTCCGAGTATGTAATAATTTTAAGTTTTTTTCCCGCATTTCATTCTTATGTAATTGCCCCGAAGCCATGTAATAATTTTAGGTTTACGTTTCTGCACCTTATTCTTTCTGCTACTATACTTCTATGCTTTTGCTTAGTAATTAGGATTGTATGGCAAGACTAAAAACAAGCGTAGAAAACCCTAACTCTCAATATAAATAATTGAACATAACAGACTCGTACACTTGCACCTCTAGGGTAGTCTCCCTTGTTGCTTTTGCAATAAAACGGTCATGTCCCTTGAAAGTGGGGGCGCTTTAGCAAAGTCTCTCAAATAAAAGATCATAGTCCCTCGATGACCCTTTCGATGTTGCCTTTTGATAAATGATCTAGTCCCTTACAAAATTGCTAAAGCATCCTTATGAGTTGCCTTCATTGATCGTACGACAACCCTCGATGTCCCTTCACAACCAACGATAGGTCTTCCTACTAACTAATGGTACGGATATCACTATCTAAAGGAGAAGGAAAAGTACAAGAACAATCTTGAGTGGGTAAGAACTGTTAATCGCTCGCTCACAACATTTTCTAAAAATATTTTCACACATCACTTTTAAAAATATTTTCTAAAATTTGTACGCGTTCTTGAGGAATGATACAAGAACCATTACAAAGTTGGTCGTACTTTAGGCTTTTCAAAATATTTTCAAACAAATCACATACATAAAGAAAATTTTCAAAAGTGAGCTAGCGATTAAGAGACTGTAGATAACTACGAATGAAAAGGGTGCTAACACCTTCCCTTTTCATAACCTACCCCCTAACTCAAAATATTTAAAGGTCTTTCCTGTTCTTTTCACTCTTTCCTTATTGGATAAAAGAAAAGTCGGTGGAGACTCTTGCTATCCGCAACATTTGTGATAAAATGCAAAACAAGTCAGTTCTGCCACCGTATTACACTAGGTAGGGAGTCATGCTATGGTCTATGTAACACGGGGAATGTTTGGATTCATGTTATTTTATCATATTCATGTTTACTGGAGAGATATTGTTATAGTCTGTAGATATTTATGTTGGATTGAGATTGTATGTGGTGATATCCGCTAGTACCTAATATTTTATGATATGATTGTCAGTATGAGATTTCAATCATTAGTACTGTTTTGAAAAAGAATTAATCCGCTGAGAGATGCATATGTGTTACTGTATGAAACACGATTCTAAATGCGTGTTATGATCATGATTAGTGTATTTTCTTGAGTTTTATGAAGTATATGTGACACCCTTTTTGATATGCGTGATATTTACTCTAATTATGCCATTTATTTTATGCGGGGTTTAAAGGGTGTTACACTTTTCATTTCATGCAACTTCCCAGTGTTAGTGTTAGTACGACCTGCCAAGTTAGAAGCATAACCATCGGGCATTCTCAATTCAGTTAACCATCAGTAAACACGCTTGGCTTCTTGGGGAGTTAGACTAAAAGTGGCTTTGGGTTTTAATAATTTCCCATTCAGAAGAGTCTTCACTCTAAATATTTTTGATTATACAATAGTTCCATGTCCTTTCTAGCATTCTCATTATCTTTTTTCTTGCGTTGGACATCCATCATTGTGTTCAATACATTATCGAAAAAATTCTTCTCTATGTGTATAACATCAATATTATGTCGAAATAAATCATCTTTCCAATATGGGAGGTCACAAAAAATACTTCTTTTAGTCCAATTGTGTTTATGCCCATATCCTGGAATTCAGATTGCTTTTCAATTGTCTGTGAATTTTGGTAGATCATGAACCATGTTCCATACTTCAACTGATGATAAACGGGTGGGGGGGGATCTGTTACTTTGACACCTTTTCTAAAATCATTCTTGTTTTTTCTAAGTCCATGGTTTTCTGATAGGAATCTACGGTGACAATCAAACCATAAACTTATCTCCTTTTCCAATATAAATGTCTTTGTGTCATTCATGTAATGAGGAAATCCTATTTTACCATGTGTACCCTAACCAGACAACCTGACATATGTATGAAAGTCGTTAATAGTCCACATCAAAGCGGCTCACATATTAGTTTTGTTTACGAGATATGTCATAAGTACATTCTCCAATCCACAACATCTTTAAATCATCAATTAAAGGTTGTAAATACACATCAATTCCTGATTTTAGACTCTACGACCATGGAATGAGGCAAGTCAAAAACATGTAACGCTTTGTCATGCACATCTCGAGGGGGGGGGGGGGGGGGGTTGTACGGGGGTAACAACAACCGACCAACAATATTGTCAAGTTCTCAACGATTGGGTATATGGAGTAAAACCATTAGAGCACAATCCGAGTCTGACATTTCTAGGTTCTACAGCAAAATCAGGATGTATCTGATCAAAGTGCTTCCATGCCTCACCATCAGATGGATGTCACATAGTGCACATACTTGTTTTATATGTATGATGTCATGTCATTTGACTTGCACTGTACATTGAAGCAAACATTCTCTACAACTTTGGTATTATCGACAAATAAAACATTGATTTCACCGCTATGCATTTTTTGTTATGATCAATGGCTTTAGTGCGAACTACATTCCTTAAATCACGTGAACCCTGTTGTAAATTATTAGTCTCTGACATATTCATAAGAATTTCTTCCCCATTTGATGTCCAAATTGAATAATTATCCTTAAATCCATTTCTCTTCAAATGAGTTTCTACTTCTTCTGAATTACTTATTATACGTCTACATCCACATTTAAGACACTGCCATCTTTCTCTTCCTTCTCTCCGACAATATTCTTGATCAAATGCCCATGTAATAAACACTTTAACTCCTTCAAAATATGGTTTAAGTCCGCGTCTTTAAGCATACATACGATCGTACATTTAACTACGATAATACTTATAATATTACATACTGCACGTTTACAATATTGTGCCCATTATAATCACAAAAATGTTATAATCAATTGACCAATTCAAATTTTTTTGATCAATTATATCAAATAACTAATATATATATATATATATATATATATATATATATATATATATATATATATATATATATATATATATATATATATATATATATATATATATATATATATATATATATATATATATATATATATATATATATATATATATATATATATATATATATATATATATATATATATATATATATATATATAATTCTATATAAAACATAGTAAATAATAACATATATAATTCTATATTAAAAATAGAGTTTAATTACTATGCATTGTCGGTATAAAACTTTTTACATTAGCAGTGCACCACAACCACTCAATTATATTATTTAAAAAAAAATTAAAATAAAAACTAAATATTTTCAATAAACTAACGGTTGTGATTAACTGATGATGATGATGTAAAACTTCTTTACATCATCGATGTATTCTAATTAAATTCTTAAAAATATAGTAAATAATATAATTATGTTACTATAATTACATTTCATTTTAAAATTATAGTATAACATACTATTTATAAAATAATTATACTATTATAAAATTATGTTACAATGCTATTTTAAAAATATATTATAACTATCATATGATAATAATATATTAAAAAATAGTAACAAAATTTTAATACAATATTTATGTTAATACAATATATATTTATGTATTAATTATGTTTAGTATAATATCATTAACTATGTTACTAGGGGTGTTCGCGGTTCGGTTTGGATCGATTTCAAGATAAAAAATCATCCGATCCAAAGATAAATTTATTTGCGGTTCGGTTCGGTTTTGGATGATATATTAAAAAAATCCAATCCGATCCGATCTAATTTTATGCGGTTTAATTTGGGTCGTTTTTGAATATCCAAATTACACATTATATTTTTATTAATATTATAAAACTACTAATAAATCATAGATTTGATATAATATATAACATATAGTATATTAAAAGTTAATATTACAAAATGAGAGTGGTTGATTATGATTGAAATAATAAAAATAAATAAATTATACCAAGCTAATAACTATTATTAAAAAAATTATTATCATCTAATAATAATTTCACATAGCATATCATGCTAATAAAAAGTAAATAAGTATAAAAATATATGTATGCAGTTTGGTTTGGATCGGTTTTGAAAAATTAATCCAAAATCCGATTCGAACGGATCGATTTTCACAAAATAACATCCAAACACATCCAATAAATTTCGGTTTTTTGCGGATTTCGATTTTTTGGATCGATTTTCGGTTTTTTATTTGGATTGGTTTGGATTTGAACACCCCTATATGTTACTACAATATGCTACTATAAAATATAAATTTATAAAATCTGTTTTGAATAATAAAGTATAATTTTGTTTTTTTAGTAATAATAATAATAATAATATTCTGTTTCTTATAATAAAAAAAATATTATGTTTTATAAAATAAAAAAAAAATCTGTTTAATAAAATAAAAAAGTATTCTATTTTTATAAATATTAATAATATTTTGTTTTTAAAAATAATAATAATAATAATCTGTTTTTTTAAATAATAATATTTTATTTTTTATTTTAATATCCTTTTTAAAAAATATATTATTCTGTTGTTATAAATATAATATTAATAATAATATTCTGTTTTTAAAAAATAATATTTTTCTATTTTTAAAAAAGTAATATTATTCTATTTTTAGAAATATAATATTCAATTTTAAAAATATACTATATATTTATTTCTGTTTTAATAATATTAAAATTTTAAAAATATTTTATTTAATTATAAAAAGTATATTATAAATTTGTTTTACAAAAATATTAAACTAAAATCTATTATATTATTTGTTTATTTATGAAAAAACTAAAAAAAAAATTGTGTACCCTATTCTAAAAAGTTCACATACAGGATATTAATAGTTTCTAACAATTTTACATATTCTAGAAACATATATTCTAACATTTCAACATATTTATACACAAAATCATACAAATTTTATCAAAAAAATTCTAAAATATTATACACAAATCTAACCATCACTACTTATATTATATAAACTTCAATAAAAATGAATAATTTAAACTAACTCATACAATCCAGTATAAAATAACAAACAATTTAATTCATATGTGTACCTTAATAATAGATTTGATGAAAGAAAAAAAGAAGAAACTTTGAAACCAACAAATAATTTGAGTATTGAGAGTGTTGATTTGTGTTAAAAATGAGAGACTTGAGATATTTTGAGGGTTTGTATGTGTGGAACTGCGACTGGGAGAAAGAGAGAATGAAATGTGAAAATGGATGAATCTGGAATGTGAAGAAAGAAGTTGAAGCAGTGATATTTATAACAAAATTGGGAGGTGAAAAATATCTCGCAACTTTTAGAGTCGTTGAGACTTGCAAAGTGAATTTAACCTCGCATCGTCTGTGTCAGTCAAACGATCACCAGCGACTATGTACTATCAGTAAATGCCAGACCTAATTTTCTAATTTCACCCCAATTATTTTAAAAACATTTTCGAAGTGTTTGTTGTTAGAATTAATTTAGATTTAGTTAGATATTAGTTTATATTTAGGAATATCTTTTAGATTATTTATATCTTTGTTAGAAGATATATATCTTAGATCTTCTTATATCTTTATAGAAGATATATTTTAGATTTAATTTGTGTGTATAAATAGCTTAGTGGAGTAGATTATTGTAATTCGTTGTAAATCCTTATTTTTGAAGCTATCAATAAATATTCCTTTTGCCTTTTATCTTCCTTGTGCTCCAACAATTGGTATCTAGAGCTCCTGGTTAGAAAATCTAGAATTTAGGAAACATTGATTTTTCATTGAGTTTATGCGTAAATTGCACAAGGTAGAAGATGAACCGAAACAACGATATTCATTCCAAGCTTCCAGTATTTGATGGCAAAAACTGGAATCGTTGGAAGATCCAGATGCGCGTGTTATTTGGTTCTCAAGATGTGTTAGATCTTGTCACCAATGGTTATAATCTGTTAGAAGCAGACATAACAAAGGCCCAGAAGATAGCACATAAGGCGCTGAGGAAGAAAGATCAGAAAGCGTTGTTCTACATCCATCAATGTGTGGATGTGAATGTTTTTGAGAAGATTGCTGATTCTGAAATAGCAAAGGCTGCGTGGGACACACTGGTCAGATGTTACGGTGGTGACGCATCAGTGAAGAAGGTGAAGCTTCAGTCTCTCAGAAAGCAATATGAGAATCTCAACATGAAGGACAACGAGAAGGTTTTTAAATACATCTCTAGAGTGATTCTGATTACTAATGAGATGAAAGCTTGTGGAGAAACTCTGTCTGAACAAGTAATTATTGAGAAGATCTTGAGATCTTTAACTTCTCAGTTTGATTACATTGTTGTAGCAATTGAACATTCCAAAAATCTGAGCACCATGAGAGTTGAAGAGATGCAAAGTAGTCTAGAGGCGCATGAGTTGCGTATGACTGTAAGAACTTCTGAGAGGGAAGTAGAGCAGCAGGCTCTGAAGGTAACTTCTGGTAAGAAGCATCAGAAGCAGACTTGGTCAGAATCCAGGAAGAAAACTAATGGTGGTCAGAAGTCAGAAGCTTCAAATTCTGATAGGTAGAAGAATGTCCAGAAGGGAAAGGAGAAGTCTGACAAGAAGAATGTTCAATGTTACTGTTGCAAGAACTTTGGTTACTATGCCAGAGATTGCTGGTCCAACAAAGAAAGGAAGTTAGTAGAAGCAAATATAGCAAGAGGAGACTCTGATGATGAATCTGTGCTATTGTTGGCTTCTGAACCTGATGATCTGAATTCATCAGAATGGTGGTATATGGACACAGGGTGTTCAAACCATCTTACTGGAAACAAGAAGTGGTTGGTTGACTTTGACTCTGGGAAGAGTACAAAGATCAGATGTGCTGATGACAAATACCTCAATGCAGAAGGTATGGGAAATGTCAGAATCATTCTAAACAATGGGAAAGCAGCTGTGATCCAGAATGTTTGGTATGTACCTGGCATGAAAAGCAATCTGATGAGTGTGGGACAACTGGTTGAGAAAGGTTTTTCAGTTACCATGAAGGATAATCTTCTGAATCTATACGACTGTAATCAGAAGCTGATTATGGAGTCAGAACAGGGAAGGAACAGAATATTCAAGGTGAATGTTAGAACTGCAGACTCTGAATGTCTTAGTGCAACAAGTGTTGTCAAGGAGAGTGAGCTGTGGAAAAAAGATTTGGTCATCTGAATTTCAGAAGTTTAGGGCATCTGAAATCAAAGAATCTGGTACATGGAATTCCTACAATCAAGAAGCCT
Organism: Vicia faba; assembly: GCA_948472305.1. NCBI lineage: Eukaryota > Viridiplantae > Streptophyta > Magnoliopsida > Fabales > Fabaceae > Vicia > Vicia faba. Next base: position 267,610,037 of record OX451740.1, read on the forward strand.
GAAAATTCATGCAAGGTGTGCATGGAAGGGAAGTAACCAAGATTAACCTTTGCATCAGAAGTAGCTCCAAGAGCAAAACATGCTTTGGGAGTAGTACATTCTGATGTGTGCGGTCCGTTTCCAGTAGCATCGACTGGAGGGAATAAATATTGTGTGTCATTCGTTGATGATTTCACCAGAATGACATGGGTATCTCTCATAAAGTTCAAACACGAGGTGTTTGCTGAATTCAAAAGGTTCAGAATTAAGGCTGAGAATCAGAGTGGCCAGACTCTGAAAATTCTTAGAACTGATGGTGATGGTGAGTATAACTCCACAGAATTCAGAAGTTTCTGTGAGGAGAATGGAATTGAGCATGAGGTTACTTCTCCATATACTCCTCCACATAATGGTCTTGCTGAAAGAAGAAATCGTACTTTTCTAGATATGGTGAGAAGCATGCTGAAAGAGAAGAAGCTTCCTCATACTTTGTGGGGAGAAGCTGTTGCAACTGCATGTTATGTGCTCAACACATATCCAACAAAGAATTTAAAGGAAATAGTTCCTATTCAGAAGTGGACTGGAGATAAGCAAAGTGTTAGTCATCTGAAGGTATTTGGTTCTGTATGTTACAAACATGTCCCAGAAGCCAGAAGACAGAAGCTGGATGATATAAGTAAAGTGATGTTGCTGGTGGGGTATCACAGTACAGGTTCGTACAAACTTTATAGCCCAAAAACTAACAAAGTTAAGTTCAGCAGAGACGTCATTGTAGAGGAATCATAAGTTTGGAATTGGGAAAAGTCTCGTCCTGACTCTGATGACAGAACTTCTGAAGAAAGATCAGAAATACATGTTTCTGAAGCTAGTAAAGACTCTGACTATGAAGAAGATACAGAAGGAGAAGATGATTCTGACTCTGACTCTGATGGTGATCCAGACTCTGAAGACAGTCAAGGTTTTGGAGAAAGTTCAATTTCTGAAGCAAGTGCTTCTGAAGGGGAAAGTTCTGGTGTCCAAAGTTCTGAAGGTCCAGTTCAGAGGCAACAAAGATTCAGAAGCATCCCAAGAAGATTTGCAGAGTTTGATATGTTGCTAGACACTGAAGTAAACTCTGAAGGAGAAGTTATTCAGTGTGCAATGTTAGTAGACTCTGAACCCGTGAGTACGAAAGAGGCTCTTAAGCACCAAGTTTGGCTACAGGCCATGAAAGAAGGACTTGATGCTATAGAGAGAAACAAGACTTGGAAGCTGACAGAACTTCCAAAAGGAAAGAAAGCCATCAGCGTCAAATGGGTTTTTAAGAAGAAGCTAAAGCCAGATGGATTAATTGGCAAACACAAAGAGAGATTAGTAGCAAGAGGCTTCCTACAGAAGCCTGGGCTGGATTACTTTGAAATGTTTGCACCTGTAGCGAGATATGAAACAATTTGACTAGTGATTGCAATAACTGCTAACATGAATTGGCCTATGATGCATTTAGATGTAAAATCTGAATTTCTGAATGGTCCATTACAAGAATAGGTGTATGTTTCACAACCTCCTGGATTTGAGAAAAAGAATCAAGAAGGGATGGTGTTCAAATTACACAAAGCATTGTATGGATTGAAGCAAGCGCCCAGAGCTTGGAACTTGAAGATTGATTCGTTTTTCAAGGAATAAGGGTTTCAGAAGTGTGAGATGGAGTATGATATTTATGTTTAGCACACTTCAGAAGGTAATATGATTCTGGTCTGTTTGTATGTTGATGACATATTACTCAAAGGAAGTTCTGAACAAGAGATAGTTGAGTTCAAGAAAGCTCTGATGAATGCATTTGAGATGACAAATCTTGGAAAGATGAGTTTCTTTCTAGGGATGGAATTTATGTACTCTGAGAAAGGAATCATTTTACATCAGATGAAGTATGAACTATAGCTTCTGAAGAAATTTGAGCTAGAAAATTGCAAGGTTGCTATCACACCTGCTGATACGAATCAGAAGCTGGATTCTGATTCTAATGGAGAGGATGTGGATGCTACAACCTTCAAACAAATGGTTGGTTCTCTAAGGTATTTGTGTAATACCAGACCTGATATTTGCTATGCCGTTGGAATGGTTAGCAGATTTATGAGAAAACCAAAGTGGTCCCATTACCAAGATGCAGTCAGGATTCTGAGGTATGTGAAGGGAACTCTGAAATATAGAGTGTTATTTCTGTTTGGAAGAAATATCAAATCAGAACTTCTGAGTTATTCTGATTCTGATTGGTGCGGAGATAGAGTTGACAGAAGAAGTACTTCTGGGTACTTATTCAAATTTCTGGGAGGTCCTATTTCTTGGTGTTCCAAGAAGCAACCTGTTGTTGCTCTGTCAACCTGTGAAGCTGAATATATTACAGGTGCTCTGACTGCATGTCAAGCTGTATGGATTCTGAACTTGCTGAAAGATCTGAAGATTGAGGTGAATAAACCTCTGAAGTTGATGATTGATAACATGTCTGCAGTCAATCTTGCCAAGAATCCAGTGTTGCATGGGAGAAGCAAGTATATTGAGACCAAGTATCATTTTCTGAGGAATCAGTATCATAATGGAATAATAGAGGTTGTGCACTGTAGCACTCAGAAGCAGCTGGCAGATGTTCTGACAAAGGCTATCAAAACTGATCAATTTCTTGGTTTAAGGGATGGAATTAGTGTTGTCAGTTTTGGGTAAATATAAATTAAGGGATGGTATTAGAATTAATTTAGATTTAATTAGATATTAGTTTATATTTAGGAATATCTTTTAGATTGTTTATATATTTGTTAGAAGATATATATCTTAGATCTTCTTATATCTTTGTAGAAGATATATTTTAGATTTAATCTGTGTGTATAAATAGCCTAGTGGAGTAGATTATTGTAATTCATTGTAAATCCTTATTTTTGAAGCTATCAGTAAATATTCCTTTTGCCTTTTATCTTCCTTGTGCTCCAACATTTGTCACCTTGCAACGCTAAGAGATGTTGGGACTTGCGAAGTGATATTCACCTTGCAACCTCTGTGTTAGTAAAAGCCCCAAACGGTCACCTGTCACCCCGACTCCTCGGTAAATGCACTATTTAATTTCCCCCCAATTTTTTAAACATAGTTATAAAAAACTGTGTTGCAAGGTGAAATACACCCCGCAAATACATTAATTTGCGAGGTTATTATTACCTGGCAAAGTCACCCCGCTAATATGTTGTTTTCTTGTAGTGATTGTTGGGTCATGAGAGAGTATGTGGATCTCTATCACACCAGACATAAGATCAACCATGCAAGTAAGAGAGACTTCACATATTAATCCAAAACCTTAAGGCACTAGGTCTATGGATCTTCCCGCTTGTAAAGTGTTCGTTGGGAAATAATCAAATAATTGGGATAATTTTCAAACAGAATAATTTCCCAAATCTATGCAAATTAAATAGATAACCAACAAAACCAATTCTAGAGCATAATGATAATAATAGAAAAATAAAATAGCAAGAACACCAAAATTTTAACATGGAAAACTGTCCTCAAAGTGAGAGAATAAAAACCACGGGACCTAGTGCAGTAAAACCTTCCACTATATCAATAATGAGAATATAAAAGTCTTCCTAGTAACACTAGGGAATAACAATTTCCACCGATAGATAATAAAGGTGGGAAAACTCACTCTAAACAACGCCTCCACAAATTATGGTTATACCAAAACAAACTCTCAAGTAAAGTAAAACTACTCAACAAAAATGTCAATAAAATTAGCTAAGTGATAGGAACAACATACTGAATTTGTAACTCAAACTAATAAGGTTCGCTAGACACCATTTTATTTCTTGTGCCTTTTCCTCTTCTCTGAAAACCCTTGCGCTCTTCTCTGAAATCTTGTAAGTTACTTATTTGTTGTGTTACTTTAGGGATTAAAAAATCCCTTTAAATAGACACCGAATGGATTTATCCCAAATAAAACAAATCTAATAAAATATTTTTTTCTTTTTTTCTTTTCCACTTTTTTTCTTTTTCTAAATAAATGGTGGGTCCCTCTTTAGAAGTGATCCCACCCTAAAAATCTCCCCCTCACGACTCAAGTGGAAAGGAACTGCGCCATCATGCTCACCTTATTTCTGCAGTTGATCATCTATATTGCAGACAAAGTCTTTGTCATCATATCTAAATCATTCTCATCAGTATGGATCATTTCAAGTGAAAAAAACTTCGTCTCCAATGCATCTTATATCCAATGATATTGTGCCTCAATGTTCTTTGATCTAGAATGAAACGTTGGGTTCTTACCAAGATGAATTGCACTCTGACTGTCACATAACAATACAAACTTCTCTTGCTCAACACCCAATTCTTGTAAGAATTTCTTCATCCATAGAAGTTCTTTAGCCACTCCAGTTGTTGCAATATACTCAGCCTCAATAGTAGATAAAGAAACACACTTTTGTAATCTTGATTTCCAAGACGTTGCCCCATGCAAAAGTCATCATGTATCCAGAAGTAGATTTTCTATAATCAATAACATTGGACATATCTGCATCTAATTAGCCATCTAACACATAATCACCATTCCCAAAGCATAAGCACATTGTGTAAGTACCTATAAAATATTCTAGAATCTACTTCATTGCTTTCCAATGATCTTTACCATGATTAGAGAGAAACCGACTAACAACACCAACATCATGAACAATATCTGGTCTTGTGCATACCATAACAAACATCAAACTACCAACTCCAGATGCATAAGTAACATTTTTCATATTTTATTTACCTTCTTAACTTGTAGGACATTTTTTAAAATTCAATTTGAAATGACTAGCAAGTGGAGTACTCACATGTTTTGAATTTCTCATGTTAAACCTCTCTAACACCTTCTCAATGTAATTGCGTTAAGACAACCACAATTTACCTTTCTTCTTGCCACGAGAAATTCTCATGTCAAAGATTTATTATGTAGGACCCAAGTCCTTCATTGCAAAGGAATTTCTTAACTCTTTCTTCAAGGTTTGAATTTTCTTAGTTTCGTGACCAATAATCAACATGTCATCAATCTATAACAAGAGAATAATATAATCACCATCATAAAATTTCTTCACAAACACACAATGATCAACAATAGTTTTACCGTAACTATTTCTTTCCATGAAATAATCAAACTTTTCGTACCATTGTCGCGGAGCTTTCTTGAGGCCATACAAACTTTTCTTCAATCTACAAATAATCTCTTCTTTACCTTTGAATTCGAATCCTTCAAGTTTCTCCCTATCTCTCTCTCTCTCTCTCTCTCTATATATATATATATATATATATATATATATATATATATATATATATATATATATATATATATATATATATATATATATATATATATATATATATATATATATATATATATCTTCCACCAAATCACCATGAGAGAAAACAGTCTTCACATCAAGCTATTCAACCTCTAGATTTAAGCTAGCTGCTAATCCCAACACAACTCAAATATATGTTATCTTCACCACAGGTGAGAAAATATCTTCAAAGTCAATACCTTTTCTCTGATTAAAAATTTTCATAATCAATCTTTATTTGTATCTTGGTTGAGATTTATTCTCTTTAGACATTATCTTATATACTTATTTAATCTTGAGTGCTCTTCTACCCTTAGGCAATTCACTAACTCAAATGTCTGATTCTCATGGAAGGAATTCATATCTTCTTGCATGACCTTTAACCATTTTTCTTTATCAACACTTGAAATGGCCTCTTGGTAATATTATGGCTCTCCATTATCAATGATCATTACATAATCATGTGGAGGATATCTTTAAGAAACTTAACGCTCTCTAGTAGATATTATCAACTCAGGTTCAATCAGTGGCTTAGGTGGAGCCTCTTTAACTTGCTCAACACGATAAGGTTCTTGGTCATTTGTTACATTATCATCATCTACCTGTATATCTCCCCCAATCAACAAAATTTCCACTAGGAGGTTTAGGCACAATATTAGTGTAATTTATACCATCAGATTTTGGCTTCTCTGCTTTATCAAAATCTTCAATAGTTTGGTATTTAAGAAATATCGCATCACGACTTCTGATAATTTTCTTGTTAATTGGATCCCACAATCTATACAAAAACTCTTCATGACCATAACCTATAAACACATATTATTTAGATCCTTTATCAATCTTGGATCTCTCATCTCTTGGAATATGAACATAAGCCTTGCATCCAAACACTCTCAAGTAACCATAAGAAACATCTTTCCCTGTCCATACTCTGTTTGGAACATCACCATCAAGTGGAACAAAAGGAGAAAGATCGTTCAAATCCACTGAAGTTGTCAATGCTTCACCATAAAAAAACATTTGATAACTTTACATGAGAGAGCATACACCTAATTTGATCATTAATCGTACGATCCAATCTCTCTGCAACTCCATTATGTTGAGGCATGTTTAGATTAGTCTACTCAAGCTCGATTATCTCCTATTTACAATACTCTTTAAACGGGCTTATATATTCACCACTATTATCACTTCTGACACGTTTCAACTTCATTCCTTTTTCTCTTTCAACACTTGCATGGAAGTGCTTAAAAACACTGACTACCAAGTCTTAGACTTCAAAACAAAAGCCCACACTTTTCTAGAGTGGTCCTTAATAAAAGTAATAAAATATGATGCACCACCTAAATATTTACCGTCCATATTGCAAACATCAATATGAACTAAATCTAGAATATTTGGCCTTCTCCCATGAGGATAATTACTATTAAAGGAGACTCTATGTTGCTTACAAAAAGACAATGAGTGCATGTTTTTATAGGAGTACCTTTCCCCCGAACTAAATTTTTATTTGCAAGAATATTGAGACCTTTTTCACTCAAGTGACCAAGGCGTGTATGCCATAACTCACTAAATTCATCTTCAAATGAATTTACGTCCCTCCTTTCATATCTTTACAGGCACCATGTAAAGTGTTATGGACTTTTCTCCTTTTCTACCATTAATGACCCTTTGGTGATCTTACATATGTCACCACTACAAAAGTAAGTGTGATAACCTTCAATATCCAAGGATTTAACTGAAATCAAGTTGAAACGAATATTAGGAACATGTCTCTTATTCTTCAATTTAAGCTTGCATCCAACACCAGTTTCAACTCAAATATCTCCCGCACCAACAATTTCATAAACTCCCTCATTTCCCATTTTTAGCGTTCCAAAATCACCAACAGTATAAGATGAGAAGAAAACATGTTTAGGAGTAATATGGTATGAGACACCTGAATCAATAATCCAAGTTGAATCTGGACATGCAAGGTTTATGAAATTATTATCATAAATAATGTAGACAACATTGTCACATGCAAATGCTGTCGTGTCTTTATCATTTTTCTTCTCCTTACCTTCATCATTTTTCCCTTGAATATTCTCTTTTTAGAAATCTGAAATTCATTTTTATGTGTCTCACATTGGTACACTTGTAGCATATAATTTCTTTTCTAGTTATTGACTTACTTCTTGACTATCCGCGACTCTCAGATTTGTCACGCTTATGAAAGTTTCTATTTTGCTTCTCCCCCTTGACTCGGTAACTAAAGCTTAAGATTGATTAGGAGTAACAATCAAACCATGTTCCTTTCTTCTAACTTCTTCATTAAGCATGTTGTTGTACCCCAAAATTTGCCCTCGTATTTTTCCACAAGAAATCACAACTTCAGGCTTTTCCTGATTTTTCAGATTGGCTCAAGAATCGGTCAAACAGACTTTTCTCGTCAGTCAGACAAAATTAGGGTTTTCATTGATTTTTACGGCTCTGGAACAATTCAAACAGTTTGTTTAGGGTTCGGTTGATTTTGGCTCAACTTTGATCAGGCGAACGCTTTCTTTGGCATTTGATCAGGAATTAGGGTTTTTGTGCGCGCATTCTCAGAAAGATTTAAATTCTACAGTGCTTTTCAAGTTATGCTGGAAGGTGGATTGAAACATTTGGATTGAGTTCGCATTGTATGGTTAAATCAGTAAAAGGAAAATACGTCTGGGCAGTTGCTGTGTTTGACTGTGCTTTGCTTTGGATTTATGAAACGCCAGGTTTATTAGTTGATCGATGCTGAAACATTGTTTATTTAATTATTTATTATTCTAAGATTAAATAGTTGGAATTTATTTTCAATTATTTTAATTTAAAGAATTATAGATAATAAAGTAAACAAGTGAAAAGAAGAAAAGAATTAATTGGATAAAAAAGAGTTTTTATTTATCTTTAATTTATTTGTACAATTGTTTTGTTTACAAATTGTTTACAATAATAATTTTACAATAATTAAATTTAAAATAAGACTATCCTAATTTTTTCTAAATCTTCAATTCTTCATTCTTCATCTGTTGCTAAATCCTCTCCATTCAATTTTTATCTGCAAAAGAAAAGAAGAAAAGTCAGAAACAGTTAAATAAATAGAAGCATACAATTAATTTGGGCTCATCATTAAAGGCAACTGACTGGGATCAGTTAGCCCTTTCTGCAAATCACGGGATTTCTCCCGGTTCACAAAAAGGGATGAATATTTGCTTGCTAAACTTGGAATGCACAGAATTAAAAAATGCACAAATTCAAAGTTTGTCAACATACTGCATAATCAGAAAGGCAAACTGAACTAAGCCTAACCACAAAGTCCAAACTGAATCACAAATTCCAAACTGTCCACAAACTGTCAAAGATATCAAACAAGTACAAGGCTACTCAAAGCTGTCAAAAGAAGATATGGAAATATAACAAGAAGCATAAAAGCTGGAAGAAGTACAAGATATGCAGAGAAAGATTAGTATGCAAGCAAGCATAGTCAGTTTTCATCATTTCCCAAACAGCTGCCCTTTCAGAAAAGTACACATAACATATTTTAATGTTTTGAATTGTACTGAAGAGAGAGAGAAGAGAAAAGAGGTGCAGGTTTTGCAGGCTTAGGCTTTAGGCATGAGAAACAAAATATAAAACAACCTGTTCATAACACAGTAAGGGGGGGAAAATCACAAACCAAAAGAAGATTACTCAAAACTGCCTCCACCCTGCTAAAGCAAGACAGAAACACCAAAGCCAAGACCACTGTCCAAGTTCAAAAACCAGAACCTGTCCAAGCCATATCAAAAAGAGCATAAGCCTAAAACACCATCAACCTGCCAAACCCTCCAGCATCTCAACAACCAGTAAGGCCATAACTAAAGCCTGAAGTATAAACCAGTGGAGCCTGTAAAGACCTCACAAGCCTAAAACCTGTGAAACCTTGTCAATCCTAAAACCAGTCTCCAGGCCCAAAACCTGTACCTGTTTCAAACCTTAATCCTTGTCAAAACAGTTAACAACATAAACAAAAGCCAGATATCAGTCAAGAAGCCCCATAAACCTTACCATTCAAAAACCTGTCCAGCTCTAAAGCCTAAGCCACAGAAACCATAACCAGAAAACCATCCAAGTCCATAACCAACTCAACCTGCACTGTCAAACCATTTTAAAAAAAGCCTAAACTTATACCAAGCAAGCTAGGCAACCAAGTTCAAGCCAACAACTCAAAGCCCTCAGAGTTTTCTCATCATTGGGCTACTAAACACAAGGCAACCAGAAGAGAAGAGGAAAAGAATCAAATATATTCAAAGGCATTTCCAGCATATCATCATCAAAAATCATCGAGGCAACATGAATCCTCAGTTGGAATCATCATAGGATAGCAAACACATCAAGCTAAAGGATGTTCAGAAGCAACAAAAAGGGGCTCAGAGAATTCTCAATCTCAGCATACAACCAGCATTCCAAAAGGCAACTCAAAGGCAAGAAGTAAACAGAAGCAAACAGAAGCAAAGCATCAAGGCAACGAAGAAGAAAGAAATGATATCAAATAAAGGCTTTCAGACAGCATCATTAAACCTAAAGAGGTGAAAATACAAAAATACCAGGACTCCAAGCCACCGCGTCACATTTTCCTCCGCCCTTGGCCGCCCTAGGTGCCTCCGGTCCTCCTCACCTCCTCTCCCAAAAGGTATAATCCCTCATTTCTTTCCTTTTTCACATCTTGTACAAACATTGAGCAACATAAAAGAATCAGAAGTAAATAAAAACATGCAAAGGCGTCAAACATACAAAATGAAAATCAATACCTTGTAGACCGTTGCCTACGTGACCTTGGAGAAGAAGGAGCTGACTAAAGCATCTGGCGGCCATTGGCGGAAGTACTATTCAGATAAGTTTGCTTGAGAAGATGAACGAAGACGAAGATGAACAAACGGCGCGCTTCTGTTTCACAAACCCTAAGCTAGCCTCAACTGAACACAGTAACAATTAACCCTAAAAACCTTTGTCTCAAATAATTGGGCCTCTCCCCATTCTCACAACCCTAAAGCCCAACGTTTCCAACCACACCACCTTTTTTGCTTCTGTCTTGATCAGGTTTGGGCCAAGACAAGCTTTCTGTTAGGCCCATTTCTATTTTACTAAAAATATTATCCTTGTCATCACTCTAATATTTTTCTTAATATTAATTTTAACTTTTACACTAATAATACTTTTTTTATTTTATATATAGAAACTAATCCAAATTTTCTTTAAAATTAAAACAATTTTCCTTTTCTTTCAATTAATGTTTTGTACGTAAATAATAATAATAATATATACTAACATAAAATACATGAGAATTAGAATCACTTAAAACACTTTTTTTTCATTTTTATAAAACTTATTTTGATTTATACATAAGTTCTCTTTAAGTTAATACATTTTCTTTTCTTAAAAATAATTTGTACATAATTACATAATTTTTCTTTAAAATTAATACTTCTCTTTTCTTAAGATTAAAACTTTCATTTGTATATATTAAACAAAATATGAAAATACAAATTTAAATCAAATATGTACATAATACAAAAACAAATACATACTTAATCTTCACATTAAATTCACATTTTCTTAACTTGTAAATAAACAATACATGTACACTTACACTTACACAATACATTTTACATTTGATACATCATACAATTACTATTCTTATACATTGCTATACGTTACATTTACACTTTTATCGCAATTCGATTTGGTTGTAAATTATTGGACACTACATTCCTAAAGTCTCATCCCCATTTGTAAATTTGTACCCCCACTCCCGGATACTATTTGTAATAGCGTAGACTTTAAAATTCTTGTAATTTACCGCTTTCCAATTATACCATGATTAGACTTAGGGTTTGCATGTACATAAAATCAAACGCTAGACAACCTAATACAAAGACAAATACATGAAATCAATACACAATCACACTTGCACCCCCTAGGGTAATCCCACATGTTGCCTTCCAAAATGGGCCGTGCTTGCTCGTCGAGTTTCTTTGGCAAAACAAATTCAAATGATCATAAGTCCCTCGATGACGCTTTCGAAAGTTGCCTAAATGGAATGATCATAGTCCCTTCAAAGCAAATTGCCAAAGACACTTGGCACCATTGCATTCATGGTCCATACGATGACCCGCGCCCGTCCCGTTAAACATCCTAAACGCAAGATTGTCCATCAAATTTAATGGTGGAACAAAATTGTTAAAAAGGGTTGAAAACATAGAGAAAACCTTTGAGTACAATAGGGGTAGACAAAACTTTTAGTTACTTGAGATCAACTTGCAAAAACACTTGCCTCCTTTTCAAGCCACACTCCACAAACACTTTCAAAACAAACTCTCAAAAACATTTGAAACATCTTTTCGAAAAGATACACACCTTTGTAAAACATTCGAGTAAAGAACTGTTACAAGGGTTGCCTAAGACAAGGCATCTTCTTCAAAAACATTTTCAAACACACACACATACACCACAATTTCAAGCAATCGAAAATCAAGGCAAGTGATCTAAAAACCAAGTAACTAAGAGCCCATGGATAACCATGGATGAAAAGGGTGCTAATACCTTCCCTTTTCACAATCTACCCCCCGAATCCACGAAATATCTCAAAAGGTTTTTGCTGTGCTTTTTAAACCTTTCCTTTAGGATAAAATAAAAAGTCGGTGGTGACTCTTGCTCAACCGAACAAGTGCGAATACAAACGCAAACCTCAAGTCAGTTCTCCCACCGTATCACAGAACTGGCGACTCTGCTGGGGATACATTTAAAAGTGGGGTCACCTTAGGGTTTAGATCACCTTTACTTTCTTGCTTTAATTGACTTGATTGATTTATCTTTTGGGTCCTTGTTTGGGTTTGTTGTAAATCCTACACCCGGATTTGGGGCACCTTTTTAGGTAAATAGCAAAAAAACTGCGAGGGAACTGTGCGGGGTATACCGACACGGTTGAAGCAGTAAGCTATGTTAGTGTGACATATTTGTGAGTACCGGTAACCCTTGAGTTCAATCAAGGAGAGTACGGGGCCGCTGAGTGATGTCGTGAAGCACTAGCGAACTCTTAGAACCTTAATTGACCATCTTAGCCTTTTTAGGGGTAGTGAGATGACCGACTTTGGTGCAGTCCAAAGTTGGTAGATACTCGATGGTACACTCATTTGAGGGTTGTTTTCTTGGAATATTTTGGTCGCCAGTAAGTGGCTAAACCAAAATGATGAACACAGAAAACAATCCAATGATATTGAGCTCCTTAGAACCCGGTTTCTATTTTAGGACAGGATGAGCCAACTAACTTCAAGAGGGTACTTACCTGCAACCCCATGCAAGCCTAAACCTAAGGACTTGTTTGCTTTGTGTGAATATGATTACCTGTATATACACTTACTTGCTTGTGCATACATGTACATAACATCATAACATCATACCATAGCATTTTCAATAACCATTTCAAGGATCTCGAAGGTTCTTTTGATGCAGGGTTACGTTGAACCAGACGTCTACCAAAGGGCAAGAGGCTTCTCCTCTAAACAAATGCAATCAAAGATCAAGTGCAACAACTTGAATCAGTGGCTATGACCCACTTGACATGGTGAGCTTGATTCTAGTGGAAAGACATCCACCGATACAAAGTTCTCCAATCAAAGATCAAGTGCAACAACTTGAATCAGTGGCTATGACCCACTTGACATGGTGATCTTGATTCTCGTGGAAAGACATCCACCGGTGCAAAGTTCTCTAATCCAAGAGCAAAGTTCAACCTCTAACATTTTCTTGTGTTTACCCCAAAAGATCCTTGAAAGCATGCATCCACATATCATGCATTGCATTTTGACAGTTTTTCTTTTTTCAGGTTTCCTTACTCTCCTGCTGTTTATTTCAGTAAGAGATGGCTCTAGAAAGGACCGTCAAGGATATCCAGGACCAGACTGCTCAGCTGCAGGAAGTGTTCTTGAACTTGTCTCTGGGGCAAGAAGAAATGAAAGCTCTCATCACAAAGGGCTTGGAGAATTCAAACAATGCCAGGAGTGATCAGCTTGCGGAGCTGCAGTTTGATTTGACGACCTTGAGGATCCAAGTGATGGGACAGTTAGTGGGCCAGATGGCTCTCATCCAAGACCTATCTCAAAGACAAGAGGAACTCAGAGTTCTCGTCCGCCAACTGCTTCAAAACAACCAATTGGGGCAAACATCTGAGGTTGAAGAGCAAGTCACCGCTCAGCCTCCATCCACTCAAGAAGACAAGGGGAAGGCTCCTTCGCTTGCTTCAGGGTCACAAGCCCACCAACAACCGCGCCAGCGTCAACCGGTTAATCAGCGTAAGCAAGAAACGTCGGGAAGACAGTTCACGGAGACTGAAATACCATCATTCTTCATACTGAAGCGCCTGTTGGAGGTCAACCTGCTTACTTTAAGGGATCCTCCTTAGAAGCTCAATACCTCCTCTCCTAACTATCGTCCCGACGCATTTTGTGTTTACCACTCCTACAACCCGGGACACGACACCAACGACTGTTGGGCCTTGAAGAACAAGATTCAAGATCTGATCGACATTGGAGTGCTGGAATTCATGCCAGACGGTGAGATGAAAATCTTCCGTTAAGGAATTCTCCACCTGGAGTGACAAAGCTCAAGCTGAAAGACTTTTGCTTCATTTCGAATTTTCAAAGTTGTAATTTCTTTTGTTGTCAAACAATTATCTGTTGATGTTAAACTCTGTTTTCATTAATGCATTGCATATGTTTGTCTTGAATTCATCCATTCGTTTCACTACTCTTATGCTTTTCTTTATGATATTTGACTCTTGATAAAAAGCTGCAAGCCTTTAGAGGGAGGATGACGAAACAATACCATAATCTCATACAGTATGCTTTTGGACAGACCCTGCTGATGATGTACAGGCATTTCTTTCAAATCCCAAACACTGGAGTTATAAGGAAGTTAATCCCTAGTCAACCCCTTCGAGCCAAAGAAGTAGGAGTTTTCTGTTCTAAACGATCAAAACCTTTGATATAAACCTGGGGCAGGGTATTATCTCAGTTAATTCAAAAGAAAATGCGCATTGAAGTCGCAAACTCTCAGTTTGTAACACAACGAACGACGTCAAAAAAGAAAGCATTCCTTTGGAATCAAAAGACAAGGGTGGTTTCCTATCACATAGACAGTCAATCTCTCAAAAGAGAAAAAGCCCACTGTGCCAAAACCTGTAAAGGAAGCTCAAGAAAGCTGGGGCATCCCGCTGACTGTAATCTCGAAAATGGGCACAGTCAGGCAAAAGTTAGGGATAACAAATCAAAATCAAAATAGTGAGGTCATTACAAATCCTCAACAACATGAAAAATGTTGAAAAAGAAAAAGGAGATGATGACTGTCTCCCCAAATTCAACTGGTGAACCATCGCCCAAAAGTCGTTCCAAACTCAAAACAGAGTGCGACGCACAATTAACTGAGCTTAGGTTTGAAGAACATCACGAAGAGCGGGTGGGTACAAATATACTTTGAGCCTTTATCCTTTGTTTCTTAAATCGTGAACCAAGCCACGTTACAACCCCTCAAAAGTCCTAATTGAAGCATGGGTTAGTTCGAAAGCATACTGTTACAAAAGGTATCCTGACTCCTGTAAGGCTTTGCTCTAAATCTTGTGTTGACTTGTCTTATAAAAAGTTTTCTGCTAAAAAATGCATTTTTCAAAACTTCGAGACAAACATAAACTTTGCATTGCTTGAATATCACTGTCTGCATTTGGCTTTTTGTTTGACAGCGAAGAAATTCATACAGCGAATGTTCGGAGGAACGAAAACTCTCTCAGTGAGCAAAATCACTTCAAAAGGACGACACTTCCATTACAAATCTCCTATCAACAAGGGGCATGACATGGCACCATCCAGTTAACCTGGGGCAGTCTAGTCAAGGTTTCAACAGATCTTTCAAAGTTCAGTTAACCTGGGGCAGTCCAGTCAAGATTTCAAGAAATCTCTCAATCCGCAGAGTAATCTAATTCAAGACTCCTTCATCATCACTTGGGGCATTCGAATGTCAAAAGTGTTCAATCATTCCTTCGCCACCTGCTGGGAATTACAACCACCAACAGATCAACTATCACAATTCCAGATTCGATTCCTGTATCTAGCCAGGGAATATCTGTGAGTGATTGATTGTAGATTCGATACCTGTATCTAGCCAGGGCATGTCTGCATGAGGAGTTTAGAGATTCGATACCTGTATCCAGCCAGGGCACGTCTGTAAGCAACCTTTTGAAGTTCCAGATTCAACACCTGTAACAAGCCAGGAAAATATCTGTGGACGATTGATTGTGGATTAACACCTGTAACTAGCCAGGAAATCATCTACATGAAGAGATTGAAGATCAACACCTGTAACAAGCCAGGGAACCATCTTTCTTTCTCAGGTCAGAGATCAACACCTGTAATAAGCCAGGACAATATCTCCTTGACCAACTTTTCTTAAGTTCCAGATCAACACCTGTAACAAGCCAGGAAAATATCTGTGAACGACCGATTATGGATTAACACCTGTAACAAGCCGGGAAATTATCTACAAACACCACTTGGGGCATTCGAATGTCAAAAGTGTTCAGCAATTCCTTCATCACCAGTTGGAAGATGCGGTCCAGATGTGCTCCAAACACGGTTGCCAT
This sequence comes from Vicia faba, assembly GCA_948472305.1. NCBI lineage: Eukaryota > Viridiplantae > Streptophyta > Magnoliopsida > Fabales > Fabaceae > Vicia > Vicia faba. The sequence continues at coordinate 267,626,027 of OX451740.1, forward strand.
TCTGTCACCTTTCTTAAATTCCAGATCAACACCTGTAACAAGCCAGGAAAACATCTGTGGACGACTGATTGTGGATCAACACCTGTAACAAGCCAGGAAATTATCTACATCACCACTTGGGGCATTCGAATGTCAAAAGTGTTCAAAAACCCGATGCAGTTTTACACGGACTCATCGTCAGGAAACCCTACACCGGTTCCCTTTCAACCCCCGATGCAGTTTTACACAGACTCATCATCAGGAAATCCTACACAGATCTCCTCAAAGAAGGAAGACCTCAGTAGTTTGGCATACAACCCAAGCTTCTGATTTCCCCAACAGTGGTCCCAAGACTTCTCATTTTCAACAATCAGAAGATTCTTTCCCTCCCCGACAGCAGTCCAGATTCTTTTATCTTCAGACATCCAGGATTCATTTATCCTCAACAAGATAGCTCATCAGCTTACATGCGCATTCATCACATTCATGTCATAAACATTGATGTCACATACATTGCATCATGCATCATAACATTGCATACAACTAACCCTTTACCTTTTCAGGTAAGATCAATCGACAGACAAAGATCATCTTCCGAGATTCATCCAGAAATAGTTCAGATGTGACCCGGACACGGCGACATTCTGATACTTATTCCAGATTCACTCAGATGCAGTTTTACACGGATGCATCATCAGGAAACCCTACACCGGTTCCTCTTCCACTTCAAGACTTCTGAAAACAGTTTACTGATTCTTCCCAACAACGGATGTTAATCTATCGCTTGTTCAGATCCAACTTTTGAAAACAGTTTACTGACGTTTCCCAACAACGAATGCTGCTCTATTGCTTATTCAACTTCAAGACTTCTGAAAACAGTTTACGGATTCTTCCCAACAACGGATGTTAATCTATCGCTTGTTCAGATGCAACTTTTGAAAATAGTTTACGGACGCTTCCCAACAACGGATGCTGCTCTATTGCTTATTCAACCTCAAGACTTCTGAAAATTGTTTACGAATTCTTCCCAACAACGGATGTTAATCTATCGCTTGTTCAGATGCAACTTTTGAAAACAGTTTACGGACGCTTCCCAATAATGGATGCTGCTCTATTGCTTATTCAACTTCAAGACTTCTGAAAACAGTTTACAGATTCTTCCCAACAACGGATGTTAATCTATCGCTTGTTCATATCCAACTTTTGAAAATAGTTTACGGACGCTTCCCAACAACGGATGCTGCTCTATTGCTTATTCAGACCCCCAGTTCAGAGATGTTCCAAAACATGGATGCCCTTCTGATACTCGTCCACTCACCATTGACATACAGTTCAACATTTCTAAATGGCATCTTTAAGCCCATTTCCAGATGACATCTACAAGCCCATCCTCCTATCGCATCCCTAGATGTTATCTACAAGCCCATCCTCCTATCGCATCCCCAGATGGCATCTACAAGCCCATCCTCCTATCGCATCCCTAGATGGCATCTACAAGCCCATCCTCCTATCGCATCCCTAGATGGCATCGTTAAGCCCGTCACCAAATGGCATCTGTAAGCCCATTCACCTCTACCATCACATCGCCGAGTGCAAATTTTCTGGGCACTTTAGTGTCCAATCTTCTTTTACCTTCGAGTCGCGAAAGGCAAACTTGCCAATCTAACTCTTCAGGTTCAAGAAGATTGAACAGGGGAAACTGTTGTACCCCAAAATTTGCCCTCGTATTTTTCCACAAGAAATCACAACTTCAGGCTTTTCCTGATTTTTCAGATTGGCTCAAGAATCGGTCAAACAGACTTTTCTCGTCAGTCAGACAAAATTAGGGTTTTCATTGATTTTTACGGCTCTGGAACAATTCAAACAGTTTGTTTAGGGTTCGGTTGATTTTGGCTCAACTTTGATCAGGCGAACGCTTTCTTTGGCATTTGATCAGGAATTAGGGTTTTTGTGCGCGCATTCTCAGAAAGATTTAAATTCTACAGTGCTTTTCAAGTTATGCTGGAAGGTGGATTGAAACATTTGGATTGAGTTCGCATTGTATGGTTAAATCAGTAAAAGGAAAATACGTCTGGGCAGTTGCTGTGTTTGACTGTGCTTTGCTTTGGATTTATGAAACGCCAGGTTTATTAGTTGATCGATGCTGAAACATTGTTTATTTAATTATTTATTATTCTAAGATTAAATAGTTGGAATTTATTTTCAATTATTTTAATTTAAAGAATTATAGATAATAAAGTAAACAAGTGAAAAGAAGAAAAGAATTAATTGGATAAAAAAGAGTTTTTATTTATCTTTAATTTATTTGTACAATTGTTTTGTTTACAAATTGTTTACAATAATAATTTTACAATAATTAAATTTAAAATAAGACTATCCTAATTTTTTCTAAATCTTCAATTCTTCATTCTTCATCTGTTGCTAAATCCTCTCCATTCAATTTTTATCTGCAAAAGAAAAGAAGAAAAGTCAGAAACAGTTAAATAAATAGAAGCAGACAATTAATTTGGGCTCATCACTAAAGGCAACTGACTGGGATCAGTTAGCCCTTTCTGCAAATCACGGGATTTCTCCCGGTTCACAAAAAGGGATGAATATTTGCTTGCTAAACTTGGAATGCACAGAATTAAAAAAATGCACAAATTCAAAGTTTGTCAACATACTGCATAATCAGAAAGGCAAACTGAACTAAGCCTAACCACCAAGTCCAAACTGAATCACAAATTCCAAACTGTCCACAAATTGTCAAAGATATCAAACAAGTACAAGGATACTCAAAGCTGTCAAAAGAAGATATGGAAAGATAACAAGAAGCATAAAAGCTGGAAGAAGTACAAGATATGCAGAGAAAGATTAGTATGCAAGCAAGCATAGTTAGTTTTCATCATTTCCCAAACAGCTGCCCTTTCAGAAAAGTACACATAACATATTTTAATGTTTTGAATTGTACTGAAGAGAGGGAGAAAAGAAAAGAGGTGCAGGTTTTGCAGGCTTAGGCTTTAGGCATGAGAAACAAAATATAAAATAACCTGTTCATAACACAGTAAGGGGGGGAAAATCACAAACCAAAAGAAGATTACTCAAAACTGCCTCCACCCTGCTAAAGCAAGACAGAAACACCAAAGCCAAGACCACTGTCCAAGTTCAAAAACCAGAACCTGTCCAAGCCATATCAAAAAGAGCATAAGCCTAAAACACCATCAACCTGCCAAACCCTCCAGCATCTCAACAACCAGTAAGGCCATAACTAAAGCCTAAAGCATAAACCAGTGGAGCCTGTAAAGACCTCACAAGCCTAAAACCTGTGAAACCTTGTCAAGCCTAAAACCAGTCTCCAGGCCCAAAACCTGTACCTGTTTCAAACCTTAATCCCTGTCAAAATAGTTAACAACATAAACAAAAGCTAGATATCAGTCAAGAAGCCCCACAAACCTTACCATTCAAAAACCTGTCCAGCTCTAAAGCCTAAGCCACAGAAACCATAACCAGAAAACCATCCAAGTCCATAACCAACTCAACCTGCACTGTCAAACCATTTCAAAAAAAGCCTAAACTTATACCAAGCAAGCTAGGCAACCAAGTTCAAGCCAACAACTCAAAGCCCTCAGAGTTTTCTCATCATTGGGCTACTAAACACAAGGCAACCAGAAGAGAAGAGGAAAAGAATCAAATATATTCAAAGGCATTTCCAGCATATCATCATCAAAAATCATCGAGGCAACATGAATCCTCAGTTGGAATCATCATAGGATATCAAACACATCAAGCTAAAGCATGTTCAGAAGCAACAAAAAGGGGCTCAGAGAATTCTCAATCTCAGCATACAACCAGCATTCCAAAAGGCAACTCAAAGGCAAGAAGTAAACAGAAGCAAACAGAAGCAAAGCATCAAGGAAACGAAGAAGAAAGAAATGATATCAAATAAAGGCTTTCAGACAGCATCATTAAACCTAAAGAGGTGAAAATACAAAAATACCAGGACTCCAAGCCACCGCGTCACATTTTCCTCCGCCCTTGGCCGCCCTAGGTGCCTCCGGTCCTCCTCACCTCCTCTCCCAAAAGGTATAATCCCTCATTTCTTTCCTTTTTCACATCTTGTACAAACATTGAGCAACATAAAAGAATCAGAAGTAAATAAAAACATGCAAAGGCGTCAAACATACAAAATGAAAATCAATACCTTGTAGACCGTTGCCTACGTGACCTTGGAGAAGAAGGAGCTGACTAAAGCATCTGGCGGCCATTGGCGGAAGTACTATTCAGATAAGTTTGCTTGAGAAGATGAACGAAGACGAAGATGAACAAACGGCGCGCTTCTGTTTCACAAACCCTAAGCTAGCCTCAACTGAACACAGTAACAATTAACCCTAAAAACCTTTGTCTCAAATAATTGGGCCTCGCCCCATTCTCACAACCCTAAAGCCCAACGTTTCCAACCACACCTCCTTTTTTGCTTCTGTCTTGATCAGGTTTGGGCCAAGACAAGCTTTCTATTAGGCCCATTTCTATTTTACTAAAAATATTATCCTTGTCATCACTCTAATATTTTTCTTAATATTAATTTTAACTTTTACACTAATAATACTTTTTTTATTTTATATATAGAAACTAATCCAAATTTTCTTTAAAATTAAAACAATTTTCCTTTTCTTTCAATTAATGTTTTGTACGTAAATAATAATAATAATATATACTAACATAAAATACATGAGAATTAGAATCACTTAAAACACTTTTTTTTTCATTTTTATAAAAATTATTTTGATTTATACATAAGTTCTCTTTAAGTTAATACATTTTCTTTTCTTAAAAATAATTTGTACATAATTACATAATTTTTCTTTAAAATTAATACTTCTCTTTTCTTAAGATTAAAACTTTCATTTGTATATATGAAACAAAATATGAAAATACAAATTTAAATCAAATATGTACATAATACAAAAACAAATACATACTTAATCTTCACATTAAATTCACATTTTCTTAACTTGTAAATAAACAATACATGTACACTTACACAATACATTTTACATTTGATACATCATACAATTACTATTCTTATACATTGCTATACGTTACATTTACACTTTTATCGCAATTCGATTTGGTTGTAAATTATTGGACACTACATTCCTAAAGTCTCATCCCCATTTGTAAATTTGTACCCCCACTCCCGGATACTATTTGTAATAGCGTAGACTTTAAAATTCTTGTAATTTACCGCTTTCCAATTATGCCATAATTAGACTTAGGGTTTGCATGTACATAAAATCAAACGCTAGACAACCTAATACAAAGACAAATACATGAAATCAATACACAATCACACTTGCACCCCCTAGGGTAATCCCACATGTTGCCTTCCAAAATGGGCCGTGCTTGCACGTCGAGTTTCTTTGGCAAAACAAATTCAAATGATCATAAGTCCCTCGATGACGCTTTCGAAAGTTGCCTAAATGGAATGATCATAGTCCCTTCAAAGCAAATTGCCAAAGACACTTGGCACCATTGCATTCATGGTCCATACGATGACCCGCGCCCGTCCCGTTAAACATCCTAAACGCAAGATTGTCCATCAAATTCAATGGTGGAACAAAATTGTTAAAAAGGGTTGAAAACATAGAGAAAACCTTTGAGTACAATAGGGGTAGACAAAACTTTTAGTTACTTGAGATCAACTTGCAAAAACACTTGCCTCCTTTTCAAGCCACACTCCACAAACACTTTCAAAACAAACTCTCAAAAACATTTGAAACATCTTTTCGAAAAGATACACACCTTTGTAAAACATTCGAGTAAAGAATTGTTACAAGGGTTGCCTAAGACAAGGCATCTTCTTCAAAAACATTTTCAAACACACACACATACACCACAATTTCAAGCAATCGAAAATCAAGGCAAGTGATCTAAAAACCAAGTAACTAAGAGCCCATGGCTAACCATGGATGAAAAGGGTGCTAATACCTTCCCTTTTCATAATCTACCCCCCGAACCCACGAAATATCTCAAAAGGTTTTTGCTGTGCTTTTTAAACCTTTCCTTTAGGATAAAATAAAAAGTCGGTGGCGACTCTTGCTCAACCGAACAAGTGCGAATACAAACGCAAACCTCAAGTCAGTTCTCCCGCCGTATCACACATGCTATCTTTAATCGTTGACATTATATATTTTTCACTTGGAGTTGAAATTGTAAGTGTCACAACAAGAACTTCCCAGTTATCAGGCAAGGAACTAAGCAATAATAACGCTTGCAACTTACCACCTAACTTAATACTAGTAGCTACCAACTAATTCACAGTATTCTAAAAGACACTCGTATGCTCTGCCATTGAGTCACCATCCTTGTATTCCATATTAACCAACTTCCTGATCAAACATGCTTTATTTTGCATGTTCTGGCGTTCATACACCTCTTTTAATTTATTCCACATTTTCTACGCATCAGTTTCAGGTTCAACATGGGGATATACACTCAAGTCCACCCATTGTTTAATTATAGAATTTGTCTTACGATTCATCTTCTTCCATTCCGAAGTAGACTTATAACTTAGTTTACCCTTTTCCCCTCAATAGGATCATACAAATCTATGTTGTAAAACATAACTTTCATGAGAGTTTTCCAGAGTGTGTAATTAGTAGAGTTTAGCTTAATCATATTAGACTCTTGATTTTTTCCATTTAAAATGCACAAAACAAGCCAACTAGAGATCTGAAACCACTTTGTTGTGAAATAATCAAATAATCAAAATATTTTTCAAACCGAAATTTTTCCAAACATGTGCAATTTAAATAGACAACCAACATAACCAATTCCAGAGCGCAACAATAATAACAAAAAATAAAATAGAAAGAACACCAAATTTTTAACGTGGAAAACTTCCTTCAAAGTGAGAGAATAAAACAAGGGGACCTAGTCTAGTAAAACCTTTCATTATATCAATAATGGAATACAAAAGTTTTCCTAGTAACACTAGAAAATAACAATCTTCACCGATAAACAATAAAGGTGGGAAAACTCACTCTAAACATCACCTCCAAAAATTATAGATACACCAAACAACTCTAAGAGAAGGTAAAACTACTCAAATATCAATAAAATTAGCTAAGTGATAACATTATGATTATTTAGCTCAAACTGATAAGGTTTTCTACACACCCTCCTATCACTTGTGTCTTTTTCTCTTCTCTAAAACGCTTGTGCACTTCTCTGATACCTTGTAAGCTGCTTATTTGTTATATTGTTTTAGGAATTAAAAAATCCCTTTAAATATATACCAAGTGGATTTGGTCCAAATAAAATAAATCTAATAAATCTTTTTTTTTCTTTTATTCTTTTTCTCTTTTTTTTTTCTTTTTCTAAATAAACGGTGGGTCTCACTTTATGAGTCAGCCCAACCTACAAGGAAATATAAATCCGAATTCAAGCTAAGTGATTGAAATGGAGGAGAGTCTTAGGAGTTTTATGTGACATAAAAGTATTGATCTTACCGGTTGATCAGAACCTGAAAGTGGGCCAAAGAGATGACGTCTGCTAGGCTGAAATTGACGGATAGGGGTGTACCTTCAAGGCGCTCTGACGATCAAGTAAGAAAGGGTGCAAATAGATACAAGAGTGAGATTAGGGTTTTTAGAGTGAATATTGGATATCTGGCCCTCATAAGTGTGAGGTTTTATATAGTGCCCCAGCGCTTGGCCATTGGTTCATACTTTTGGGCCTGAATATCAGGTTCCCCAAAAATAGGTTACTGTCAGGAACTAGCCGTTGTATCGACCAGAGGTTCTTATAACTAGCCATTATAATGAGCATAGAAATGTCTCACAAGTAGATGTGATTTTTGTTTGTTCCTGGGTGGCTATCCTTGTGCGACTGAGCGGGATTAGGAATAGCCTGTTTGAGCAGGCAGGAGTAATCGGGGAGACCCTGGTGGCTAAAACTCCTCAGTTAATGAGCATAAGGGATAAAACATCCTTTATCCTTTATGTCGTTTTGGTCCAAGTTCATTGGGCCGTTCTACATGCAATAGTGGATTGGGACATGCTTAGCCATTGGGCTAGACCAAAACAGGAGTCCCCCAAGTCATTGCTCCTAGGGGTAGAAGTGATGACTTAGAGTCAGCCCGTGTGTCGGGGAAGTGGCAATGCTTCATGATGCGTCTGAGGACAAGTGTGTCGAGGTGCTCGAGCATGGTCTCGTGATCGAAGTACGGGGAGCCGAATGGTTGATTGGACTTTGAGAGATAGTGTGCCATGCTTGCATCGAGCCACGTGCTGCCATTAATGTGTAATAATGGAAGGTCTAGGTGAAGAATGGAAAAACACAAGAAATTGGGGGTTTGAATTGAGGTTTTTAAAACATAAAGAAAATAACACGTTGGTTATCCTGGTTCATTTGAACTCAAACTACTCCAGTCCACCCGCCAAGGTGATTTTGCCTCTCTCAACGAGGTCTTAATCCACCAATCAAACTTGATTACAAAGCAACTATGACAACCGTCAAAGTCTTCTTGAGTTTAAACCACAATCCAGTTTTCTCAAGGAATTCACTAAATAATATTGAATAAAAGTGTACAAAAATGTTTTCTAATAAAACAGTATCACAAGTGATGTTTTACACAATTTAGATTTTGAACTTTTGAAGATGATGAAGATTCCTACGTTGCTGCGCGTGAAAATCGTGAATGATTTCTCCTTCAAACTTTGTTTAAATAGGAGAAGCATGTAGGAGCTTTTGGAATGTTGTTCAATGATAATTAAAGATCATTACAAAAATAGAGATCCTTGTTCCCTTTCAGCTGTTACAATTTGTGATACGGTGGGAGAACTGACTTGTGTTTTGCGTTCGTATTCGCACTTGTGCGGTTTAGCAAGAGTCGCCACCGACTTTTTATTTTATCCTAAAGGAAAGGTTAAAAAGCACAGCAAAAACCTTTTGAGATATTTCATGGGTTCGGGGGGTAGATTATGAAAAGGGAAGGTATTAGCACCCTTTTCATCCATGGTTATCCATGGGCTCTTAGTTACTTGGTTTTTTTAGATCACTTGCCTTGTTTTTCGATTGCTTTGAAAATGGTGTGTGTGTGGGTGCTTTTTGAAAATGTTTTGGAAAAAGATGCCTTGTCTTAGGCAACTAATGTATTTGACTCGTGTTTGAGTGTTTTACAAAAGTGTGAATCTTTTCGAAAAGGTGTTTTCAAATGTTTTTAAGAGTTTGTTTGAAAGTGTGGTGGATTGTGGTTTTTGAAAATAAGGCAAGTGTTTTTGCAAGTTTGATCTCAAGTAATTAAGAGTTTTCGTCTACCCTATTGTACTCAAAGGTTTTTTGTCATGTTTTAACCTCTTTTAACAATTTTGTTCTACCATTGAAATTGATAGACAATCTTGCGTTTAGGAAGTTTATTCGAGACGGGCGCGGGTCATCGTATGGACCATGAATGCAATGGTGCCAAGTGTCTTTGGCAATTTGCTTTGAAGGGACTATGATCATTCCGTTTAGGCAACTTTCGAAAGCGTCATCGAGGGACTTATGATCATTTGATTTTGTTTTGCCAAAGACATTCGACGTGCAAGCATGGCCCATTGGGAAGGCAACATGTGGGATTACCCTAGGGGGTGCAAGTGTGATTGTGTATTGATTACATGTATTTGTTTTGTATTAGGTTATCTAGCGTTTTGTTTTTATGTACATACAAACCCTAGGTCTAACCATGGTATAATTGGAAAACTGTAAATTGCGGAATGTAAATCTACGCTATTACAAAATAGTGTCCGGGAGTGGGGATATAAATGTACGAGGGGATGGAACTTATAGTACCCAATAATTTACAACCAAATCGAATGTCACGATCGAATGAATATCAAATATAAATGTAAGATAAACATGTGTATAGGGTAATGTGAATGTATTTGTGTAAGTGTACAAGTGTATATGTATGTGAATTGTAAGTGTAAGTATATACAAATGCGAAATGTGAAATTGAGCCGTATTAGGGTTTTGACCTAGATAAATGTTTTTTAGATGAATCTTGATTTTTGTATGTTTAATTATGTACAAAAAGAGTTCAAGTTTTAAATTAAGAATGTTTCTTTATTTGCAAAAAAGTATTTTAACTAAATGTTTGGAAATTAAATATTAGAGAAAAATGTATTGAATTGTTATGTATATAAAAGAAAAGAATGTTAATAAAAAGTTCCAATTTTAATTATGTATGAAAAATGTATAATATGTACAAATGGAAAAGTTTTAATTAGAAAGTATCTTCAATTTAATTATGTATAAAAAGTATTTGGTTATTTTATATGCAAATGTGTATTAATTAAAAGAAAATATTTTCAAATTTAACTTATATGATATGTACAAAAATTAATTTTATATAATATGTATGTACAAATATCTTATCTAAAAAAATGTCTTAACCTTATGATAATAAAAAAGAGCATTTTAATTAAGTTAGTATTTCTTAAGGAATAAAAACATTGCTTTAACAAAAATGGTTAGTGTTATATATGAAAGAGGAAATAAGTATTGTTTAGGTTAGTGATTAATGGGCTTAGCATAACTGAGAACGGGTCAGGCCCACGTCAAGCAAAAATGAAATTAGGGTTAGGCAAATGCTTGGATTCTGAACGAAATGAGGGTTTGTGAGGTGACGACGGCGCCATGTTCACTGAGTTCTGCTTATCTTCGTCTTCTACGCGAGCTTCCACGCCTCTTTGCCCGAGCCACCGCGCTACCCGCCTCTCCTCCTCTCACACGGACTAGACAGTCCTCAAATGACGGTTAGTGCATCGTTTCGATTTGGTTTAGGCGTTTTGTTTTAGACTCTTGCATGTCCTGATTTATGTGCTTTGTTCTTTATATTTGTTGTGTTTGTTTTAACAAGATGATGAGAAGAAAGATGAGGAAGGAAATGTACTACCTTTGAGGTGGAGGAGAGGGCGAGGAAGCGCTTGAGGAGGCTTAGTGGCGAAGGGAGACGCTTGCTACGCTTTTGACGCTTTCCTGGTACTTTCGTTCTTGGCTATATTTCTAGGGTTTGATGATGTATGCTGGACTTGCCTGAAAACCCTAATTCACTTCTTTATCTTCTTCTGCCACTGTGATGCCTTTGCGTTCTGTATATTATTGGAACTGTTGCTTGAGTATCTTTCTCTTCTTCGCTCGTCCCTTTGAATGGTTGAATGCTGTGAACAGTTATTGCCTTGAAACGGTGGATGCTATGTATTTTTGAGACTTAATGCCCAATGATGCTTGTACTGAGGGCTTAGGGATTTTTGTGTGCTTTGATTATGCTTGAGATTGGGTTGCCTTGACAGTTTTGGTACTGGTATGACAGGATATTGGCATTGTTTTTGAATTGAACTGTGTGTTTTATGGTTTTGAACTTCTGTTGAGGGGTTATGTGTTTGAATAGGCTTGAGATTGGGTTGCCTTGAATTTCTGTTGAGGGGATAGTTTGACAGTATGGTGTTTTTGTGATTGAGCAGGGTGTTGAGGTTTTGGGACAGTAGTGGTTTGAGTTTTGGTTTTTTTGAGGCTTTTTGAGTTGTGTTTGATGCAAGGTTGTGTGCATCAGGTTATGGTTTGCAGTATGTTTTTGTTTGAGAATTGGTTTGGATATGAGAGGATGTTGGTTTTTGAGATTACTCAGTTCTTGCAGGTTTATGTGTTTTTAGCGTGTTTGTGTTTGAGAATGGTTTGATATTTTTTGGTTATCCTCTCTCTTCACTTCTGAACTGGCTTATGTATATTTTCTGCCCTCTCTACTGTCTAATGCCTGCTATTCTGAACTGTTTCATTGGCTTTTGTGTATTTTCTTTTCTATCTTAAAACTCCCTCTCCCTTTTGCCTGCTGTGCTGAACTGTTTCATATATTTCCTTTTCTATCTTAAACCTCCCTCTCCCTTTTGCCTGCTGTGCTGAACTGTTTCATATATTTCCTTTTCTATCTTAAACCTCCCTCTCCCTTTTGCCTGCTGTGCTGAACTGTTTCATATATTTCCTTTTCTATCTTAAACCTCCCTCTCCCTTTTGCCTGCTGTGCTGAACTGTTATGCTGAGTTTTTTTGATTTGTATAATCTTTTTGTCTTCTCCTCTCCTACTGTCTAATGCCTAACCTGCATCTGCTGCCTTTATCTCTCTTCTTTTTCTCCTAAAGTACAGCTTTTAGATTTAATATGATTATATTTCTGTACTTGCTCTGAAGGGGTTTGACTAGGGAAATGATGTTTAGATCTCTTGCATAGCACATTTTGCATCTTTTCCTCCAGCTTTTGCACTTTGCTCTGACTTTGCATTTTGACCAAACCTTTTCATGACAGTTTGGGTACCTGTGATAGCAAATGCACTTTTGCACTTTTGAAATCTTTCTTTGAGTGAACTTTGGGCATTTTGACAGTAGCCTTTGCTTTTGGATAGAAAGTTTGGATTTGAACTTTTCAGTTTGGATTTGAACTTGGAAATTGAGATTCTTATGTAGCTTGAATTTTATAACTTATGCATTTTTGACATTTGCATTCATGAAATAAAAATAATCTTCCCTCTCTGTGAACCGGGAGAAATCCCGTGATTTGCAGAGAGGGTCGACTGATCCCAATCAGTGGCCCCTAATGATGAGCACCTTTTATCTGTCCTTTCCAATTTAATGCTTTCTGACTTTTCTTGTTTCTTTTTGCAGATGAAAAATAGAATACCGGAGCGGAGTGAAGAATGAAGAATATTTAGAAAATAGGATAATTTTTCATTCTATGTAATATTTAAATTTAAATGTAAATTATTGTCTGTAATAAACAACAATTTGTACAAATAATTCAAATATCAATAAAAGTTTAAATTATCCAATTAATTCTAATTTCCTTATTGCTTATTTATTTATTTAAAATTCTTAGAATTAAAACAATTGAAAAATAAATTCAATCATTTAATTTTAGAATAATAAATAACTAAAATAAAACAACATTGATCCAATAAACCTGTCTTATCCAAAATCCAAAGCAAAGCAGCAATTAACCCAGATAGACTGATCAAACACATGAACACTGTGAATCCAATACTGCATCTTGTATCTGACTGGCCCAATCAAAACGTACTGAATTCAAACCACTGTCTCTTTTACTGATTAAACCAAGATAACGCGAATTTTAATCCGAATCTTGAAATAAACCGCAAAGTGCTGTGGAATTCAAATTCTTCTGAGAATATGCCCATAAAGCCTCAATTCCCGATTAAATGCCAAATCACGCTTGCTTGATCAAAATTGAACCAAAAATCAACCAAACCCTAAGCCCACTGTATGAAACAATTCAAAGCTCTGAAAATCAGTGAAAATCCTAATTCTGCTTGACTGTCAAGAAAAGTCCTTTTGTCCGATTCTTGAGCCAGTTTGAAAAGTCAGGAAATGTTTGAAGCTGAGATTTCTTGTGGAAAAGCGCGAGGGCAAATTTTGGGGTACAACAGTTGCCCCTGTTCAATCTTCTTTGACCTGAAGAGTTAGATTGGCAAGTTTGCCTTTCGCGACTTGAAGGTATAAGGAGATTGGACACTAATGTGCCCAGAAAATTTGCGCTCGTCGATGCGACGGTGGAGGTGAATGGGCTTAAAGACGCCATTTGGTGATGGGCTTAAAGATGCCACCTGGTGCGAAAGAATTTGGTCGAGGGATGGACTTAGAGATGCCATCTGGAAGTGTCGATCGCATAAGAGATTCCTTAGCGAGAACTTGTGTATTTGAGAAAGACGGATGTTTTCCGGGCTTGTTACAGGTGTTTGATCTTCAATCTCCTCATGCAGATATGCCCTGGCTAGATACAGGTGTCGAATCTACAATCGGTTGCTCACAGATGTGCCCTGGCTGGATACAGGAGTCAAATCCGAAAATAGTTGTTAATAGATGTGCCCTGGCTGGATACAGGAATCGAATTTTCAAATTCTTCAGACGTGCCCTGGCTAGATACAGGAATCGAGTCTGGAAATGTAGTCAACAGATATGCCCTGGCTGGATACAGGAGTCGAATCCGGAGAATTCTTCAGACGTGCCCTGGCTAGATACAGGAATCGAGTCTGGAAATGTAGTCAACAGATATGCCCTGGCTGGATACAGGAGTCGAATCCGGAGAATTCTTCAGACGTACCCTGGCTAGATACAGGAATCGAGTCTGGAAATGTAGTCAACAGATATGCCCTGGCTGGATACAGGAATCGAATCCGGAGAATTCTTCAGACATGCCCTGGCTAGATACAGGAATCGAGTCTGGAAATGTAGTCAACAGATATGCCCTGGCTGGATACAGGAGTCGAATCCGGAGAATTCTTCAGACGTACCCTGGCTAGATACAGGAATCGAGTCTGGAAATGTAGTCAACAGATATGCCCTGGCTGGATACAGGAATCGAATCTGGAGATGTTGTAGTTGATAGATGTGCCCTGGCTGGATGCAGGAATCGAATCTTTGAACTCTTCAGACGTGCCCTGGCTAGGTACAGGAATCGAGTCTGGAAATGATCACTCTCAGATGTGCCCTGGCTAGATACAGGTATCGAATCTGGAATTGTGACAGTTGAAGGCAGTAGTTTTTGAGATTGTCTTTTTCCTGAAAAGTCAAAGACGTAAGTTGTATGCAATGTCATGATGTATGATATGCATGATGTCATGATGTTCAACATTTGATGTTGTATGCGTTTCATCATGTATGTAAGCAAGATGTATGAAAATGTGAAATGTTTATGAGTGTAATTTCATCTTAGGAAAATAAATCCTTGACGAACGGCCGGGAAACTGCTCTGCGAAAGAGATACTTGGCCGAAGTTTTGATGAGAGGCCTGCTGAGGACTTTAATGATGGATTCCGCTGAGGATGATGGTGATAAACTCCGCTGGGGAACTCCGAAGATAAATTCTGCTTGGGAATACCAAAGATAGACTCCGCTGGGGATTGAAGGGACTTTGTCGAGAGCGATCCTCCGTGGCTTTTAGCTGAGGATAACCCAGTTATAAGTCCTTGTGAGGAAATAACTCTAAATAAAACTCGGGCGAGACGTCCGTGCCTTGCAGGGGATGAGCTTCCAGAATCTACTGGGGATGAGCTTTAAGACCTGCCCGGGAATGTTGGGCTTCTTCAGGATCGTCGGGGGATCAACCTCTCTTGGGGAAAGTATTGCTGAACCTTGTTTTACTCTGCGGGGAGTTAAGATGATTTGGCCATATTTTCAGTTGAACCTACCTTGGTGCCTTGGCGGACAAAACAATTAGACTATATTAGACAACTCCATATTGCCCCTGTCTTTGATGTCACCTGTAATTAATCTCTTGTTTTATATGCAAATATTTATGAATTAGCAATTTAATGTCAAATGCATATATCAAAAATGAACATTGGACGTTCTTCGCAGGACAAAACAGAAAAAAGGGAAAACAATGGTAATTTGTATGGACAAGTGAATTTGTATTGATTTAAACTTTGCCTGTGAATAGGCGTTCTTTGTACAAGAGACTGACATCCTAGTAAGAGGATATCGCCAAATAGTATAGAGTTTACACTTTGAAAAAGGAAACAAAACAGCTATGTGAATAATCCCACTGGGTTCCAACTCTGCTATTGCCTTTATGTCTTCGAACGTCTCATCGCTTTGCTGCTTAGTTGAAGATGAAGCCGATTGGTCAATGCCGAAATCTGGAGCCAGATAGTTGATGCCGAATTCCGGATGCGAAGTGATCCAATGAGACATAGTGTTACGCTTTTATCCCTAACTTTTGCCTGGACCGCCCTTTCGGGTTTTCAGTCCACCGGGATACCCATTTTTGCCCAAGCCGCCCTTTCAGGTTTTCGACTTGCCGGGTGTACAGATTTTTTTTATTTCATCCCTTATTTTTGCCCGAACCCTTTTGGTTCGCCGGGAAGCCCTTGTTTTTGCCTAGGCATGTCAACCTAGCGGGTCTTTTATTTATGCGTAGTATTTTTTCACTATATCTGCATTGGCGGGGTGAGGAAGGTCGTCACCGTCCATGGTGGTTAGGATCATGGCTCCTCCTGAGAACACACGTTTAACCACAAATGGCCCTTCGTATGTAGGGGTCCATTTGCCCCGGGGATCACTTTGAGGAAGGATGATGCGTTTGATTACCAGGTCCCCAACTTGATACTCTTGTGGTCTGACTTTCTTGTTAAACGCCTTGATCATCCGTTTTTGATACGTTTGACCATGACAGATAGCAGTGAGCCTCTTTTCGTCAATCAGATTTAGTTGATCAAGTCGAGTCTGGATCCAGTCATCTTCATTCAAGTCTGCATCCTTCATTATCCGGAGAGAGGGTATCTGGATTTCAATTGGCAAGACTGCCTCCATGCCATAGACCAAAGAGAAGGGAGTTGCCCCGGTTGACATCCTTGCTGAGGTGCGGTACCCATGAAGAGCGAACGGTAACATCTCGTGCCAATCTTTATAGGTCACTGTCATCTTCTGCACAATTTTCTTGATATTCTTATTGGCTGCCTCTACAGCCCCATTCATCTTCGACCGGTAGGGAGAAGAATTGTGGTGCTGTATCTTGAATTGTTCACAGAGTTCAGTGATCATTTTGTTATTGAGATTGGTGCCATTGTCCGTAATGATTCTTTCTGGGACGCCGTACCGACAGATCAGATTATGTCGGATGAAACGTGCCACGACGCTCTTGGTTACTGTGGCATAGGAAGCTGCCTCAACCCATTTTGTGAAATAATCGATCGCCACTAAGATGAAGCGATGCCCATTGGATGCCGTTGGTCGGATCTCACCGATCATATCGATGCCCCACATTGCGAAAGGCCAGGGTGCCGTTAGGACATTCAAAGGAACCGGAGGGATATGCACCTTGTCAGCATAGATCTGGCATTTATGACAAGTTCGGGAGTGTTGGTAACAATCGGCTTCCATGGTGGACCAGAAATATCCTGCCCGAAGGATTTTCTTAGCCATGGTGTGTCCACTAGAATGGGTTCCAAATGTACCTTCATGCAGCTCCATCATAATTTTCTCTGCTTCAGCCTTATCCACACAACGTAGCAGAGTTGAATCATGATTCCGTTTATAGAGAATGCCGTTGCTGAGGAAGAATTTTGCAGCAAATCTCCTCATGAATTTCTTATCGTTGACAGATGCACCTTCAGGGTATTCCTGAGTTTCCAAATACCTCTTCACCTCATGATACCAGGGTTTTTCAACAACCTCCCCAGTCTCGAGCTCACAACAGTAGGCCGGTTCATCCAACTTCCAGATAATGATTCGGGGAGCTTCATTGTCCCATTTAACTTTGAACATTGAAGACATCGTAGCTAGGGCGTCCGCTAGCTGATTCTCCTCTCTAGGGAAATGCTCAAAAGTTATCTCT
This sequence comes from Vicia faba, assembly GCA_948472305.1. Taxonomy (NCBI): domain Eukaryota; kingdom Viridiplantae; phylum Streptophyta; class Magnoliopsida; order Fabales; family Fabaceae; genus Vicia; species Vicia faba. The sequence continues at coordinate 267,643,370 of OX451740.1, forward strand.
TCAAAGTGAGGGAGCAAGGTCGACACATACTCCTTGTAAGGAATAAGATTCGGGTGTTTCGTATCCCACTCGCCCTTGATCTGATTAATCACGAGGGCGGAATCTCCGAAGACACTTAGAAACTTGATCCTTAAATCGATTGCAGCTTGTAGACCCATGATACATGCCTCATATTCTGCCATGTTGTTGGTGCAGCTGAAACATAATCGGGCGGTGAAGGGAGTATGAGTTCCTTTGGGAGATATGATTACAGCGCCGACGCCGTTACCCAAGGCATTGGAGGCTCCATCAAAATGCATAGACCATCGGGATCCTTCCTCAGGTCCTTCATCCGGTCCAGGTACTTCACAGTCAGTTACCACCATGATGTCTTCATCCGGAAAGTCAAAGTTCAATGATTGGTAATCGTCCACAGGTTGGTGTGCCAAATGATCAGCCAATACACTTCCCTTAATTGCTTTCTGAGTTGTATACTGGATATCATATTCTGTTAAGATCATTTGCCATCTCGCTATTCTCCCAGACAGAGCAGGCTTTTCAAATATGTACTTGATGGGATCCATCTTTGAAATCAATAAGGTAGTGTGAATCAGCATATACTGTCTCAGCCGGCGAGCAGCCCATACAAGAGCGCAGCAAGTTTTCTCAAGCAGTGAGTAACGAGACTCACAGTCGGTAAACTTTTTGCTCAAGTAATAAATAGCGTGCTCTTTTCGGCCAGACTCGTCATGCTGCCCCAACACACACCCCATTGAATTATCAAGCACTGTCAAGTATAGTATCAGAGGTCTTCCTTCCACCGGCGGCATAAGAATGGGTGGTTCTTGGAGATAATCCTTTATTCTTTCAAAGGCGGCCTGACATTCATCATTCCAGCGTACCACTTGATCTTTCTTCAGTAATTTGAAGATTGGCTCACAAGTAGCAGTTAGATGTGAGATGAATCGAGCAATGTAATTCAGTCGTCCTAGGAAACCTCTGACTTCTTTTTCTGTTTTTGGAGTCGGCATCTCTTGTATGGCTTTTACTTTGGCAGGATCCACCTGAATACCTTTATCACTTACAATGAAACCTAACAACTTTCCGGATCTTACCCCAAAGGTGCATTTGTTGGGATTCAACCTCAGCTTGTACAACTTGAGTCGGTCAAATAACTTCCTCAGATGGTCAAGGTGCTCCTCCTCAGTTTGAGACCTTGCAATCATGTCATCAACGTATACTTCAATCTCATGATGGATCATATCATGAAATAAAGCAACCATGGCACGCTGATAGGTTGCCCCAGCATTTTTCAATCCGAATGGCATGACCTTATAACAGAAGGTGCCCCACTGAGTCACGAAGGTTGTCTTCTCCATATCTTCTGGAGCCATCTTGATCTGATTATACCCTGAAAAACCATCCATGAAGGAGAACACCTTGTGTTGAGCTGTATTGTCAACAAGGACATCGATGTGAGGTAGAGGGAAATCATCCTTGGGGCTGGCCCTGTTCAGATCCCTGTAATCGACACACATTCTGACCTTTCCATCTTTCTTTGGCACTGGCACTACATTGGCAACCCACTGAGGGTAAGAAGTCACTGCAAGGAACCCGGCATCAAACTGCTTCATAACCTCGGCCTTGATCTTTTCAGACATCTCTGGACGCATCCGTCGAACTTTCTGTTTTACCGGAAGGCAATCTTCCTTGGTTGGCAGATGGTGAACTACAATGTCGGCATCCAAACCAGGCATATCTTCATAGGACCAAGCAAAAATTTCCACGTAGTCTTGTAGCATCTGGATCAATCGTTGCTTCACGCTGAGCTCTAGATTGGCACCAATCTTGACCTCTTTTCTATCCGCCTCAGTACCCAGGTTAATTGTCTCCACAGGCTCTTCATGTGGTTGAATAGCCCTCTCTTCCTGAAGTAGCAGCCTCGCAAGTTCACCAGGCACTTCGCAATCATCTTCACCTTCGTCTTCGGCCAAGTTGATCGGATTTTCGAAGTCATAACTGGCGGTAGCGGAGTTGTTACCAGTGAGATCCAGAGTGGATTGAAACCTGTATAAGTGAGTGTGTGTAAATATAGCTGTTTTGCAATATGTATAACACAGAAAGAAAAAGAGCACAAGATTTGAAATGCAACAAACGTCCAATGTTTTGATTGATGATATATGAAAATGTCATACAAAAAGCCCTCACAAATGGAGCTACGATGTCTCGGGCAGGACACCGAGCCAACAAAGTTTTAACATATTGTTTGTTACAAATTTGGAAATCAAAAGAAATCAATTACTGCGTGACAAATGTGATAGGGATAAAATCCTTTGCTGTCCAGTTGCTTGGTCCGTTGCTGGCAGTCGGGTATATCCAACTGTCGAACTCTGCTTCCTCCACATCTTCTTCAATAGCGTTCACCCTCGAGCTGGAAATAAACACCGGAGCCTTTCCGATCTTCTCTTTGCGCACTGTCTTCTGAGCCTCTGCAGTAAAGCCTAGCCCAAACTTGTCGTTCTTCTGAGTGAAGTCAGGAAGCTGACCCCAGTATGCACAATTGCCTTTCTGAACCACAGCCCGGGCATCCCTTAGGGAAGCCATTTTCAAGGAATCATTCTCTTCGGCCATTGTCTCTGCAGCTGCTGAAATTGGATGTACCTCCTCGAAATGTTGGAAGGGGGTTTCAATGAACTCTCCGTCCATCTCGATGTACCTGAAGGAATTCAAATGGCTCACCATATACTCCTCTTCTCCTTGCACAGTGACAATCTTCCCCCTGACAGGATACTTCAGTTTCTGGTGCAAGGTGGAGGTCACTGCCCCAGCTTTATGGATCCAAGGTCGACCCAACAGACAGGAATATGACGGACGTATATCCATCACGTAAAAGGTAGAGTCAAACACTTGAGAGCCCACACGGATAGGGATGTTAACCTCTCCATGAACCATCCTCTTTGAACCGTCAAAGGCCCTGACGATGATATTGCTGGGTTTCAACTCCAGGCCCTCATAATCCAGACGATCTAAAGCCTTTTTCGGAAGAACATTCAAAGAAGAACCAGTGTCCACCAACACGTGTGCCAGAGTAGTGCCCCTGCATTCAATAGAGACATGCAGGGCATCATTGTGGTCTCTCCCTTTTGCGGTTAGGTCAGCATCTGAAAAGCCTAAGCCGTTGTCCGCCGTCAGATTTGCTATGCAGTCAGTGAACTGAACTGCAGACGTCTCCTGCGGCACGTGGGCCGTCTTGAGAAATGAGATTAAGGCCTTAGCATGAGCCTCGGAGCATAGCAATAGGGAGAGTAGGGAGATCTTGGAGGGTGTATGCCCCAACTGCTCGACAACATTAAAATCACTTTTCTTTATTATTTTCAGAATCTCCTCCATTTCTTGTCGGGAGGCCTCAGCATTTACGGGTATTGGTGCCTCCATCCGGGCAGGCTCTTCTTCAATCCCTTTGCCCCGAGCATTTGATGACTCGGCAGCAGGGGACACAATTTGATCAGCAACAGGACTTGGTAAACTTGCAGGTTTTATGAGGAGGGGTTTTCGAATAGCGGGCGGCGCAATGTCAGGCGAGAAGAGCCTGCCACTGCGGGTGACTTTAGCTGGACCGGTGATATCGCAGATACTGGCACTAGCATCAAATTCTTGCTTGATTCCATTTACATATACGTCTGCCCCATAATGCCAGGGGACAGCCTTATCAGACACGTAGGAGAGGGGCCCTGGAACAGTAATGATCACAGACGCAATTGTCGTGATTTGAATAGGCTTCTTCGGGGGAGCCTTGATTGGATTTTTGAAGATGGTAATCACAGAAACTTCTTTCATCGGAACCCATTGAACATCAGTCTTTTTGAATAGAATTTCCTTGCTATCCATTAGGCCTTGGATGCCTAACCTCAGCAAGGGACAATCAGATGGGGAAATAGCACAGAATGGGCAACCTTCACCGCAACCCGGAAATAAACCGGCCCGCAGTAGGTTCTTCTTAACGGTCTTCAGAGGGGTAACAACTTCATCTACCGAAACAGCATACACTTCTTCCTCAATGGCACTTACCCTATGCTGGGGCATAGGAGCCGTTACAACATTCGGTCTTTCCGGCGCTTCAAACTGAATTTCTTTTGCGTCGATCAGATCTTGCACTTTGTTTCTCAAGGCCCAGCAATCATCAGTAGTGTGCCCGGGACTATCAGAATGATAAGCACACCGGGCATTTGGGTTATATTTAGGAGACGCAGTGTTGACGACTTTAGGAGCTTCTTTGAGGGTCACTAGGTTGGTGGATAACAGTTGGGGTAAAATTTGAGATAAGGTCATACTCAGTCGAGTATACTGCCTCTTGGGCCTTTCACTTCTTGGTTGACTGTACTGCTGAGGAGTAGCAGCAGGTTTAGAGATGACCAAAGCATTGACGGCTTGGCGACCTTCGGGCTTGATCTGTCTTCTAGGACCATAGACGGCACTTGCTTCTTTCTTAAACGGCCTCTTCTCAGCACTTGTAGAGGCAGCTTTCTGTATCTTGCCTGACCTGATGCCAGCTTCAATTCTTTCTCCCGTTAATATCAAATCTGTGAACCCAGCGGAGGAGTTACCAACCAAATGATTGAAAAACGGACCAGACAACGTTCCCAGAAACATATCAACCAGCTCTCGATCAGTTAATGGGGGCTGCACCCTGCCAGCCAAATCTCTCCATTTTTGAGCGTACTCTTTGAACCCTTCACCCGTTCCTAGAGACATACCCTGAAGCTGGGTACGCGTAGGAGCGAGATCAGAATTGTATTGGTATTGTCTGTAGAACGCGCTTGCCAAATCTTCCCAGTGTCGGATGCCAGTTCCATCCAATTGGTAGAACCATTCCAGTTGTGACCCCGAGAGGCTATCTTGGAAGAAGTGAATCCAGAGGTTCTTATCTGCCGTGTAAGGTTGGATTTTCCTTACGTACGACCTCAGATGCAGCTTTGGGCAGGAGACTCCATCATACTTGGCGAAGGCAGGCGCCTTAAACTTGTGTGGAATTACTACCCCAGCAGATAACCCCAAATCTCCGAAATCCAGCCCCGGAACATTCTGAATTTCCATGGCGCTCAAGCGGTCCTCCAATTGTTTGTACCTGTCAGCAGCAGGTGGGTATTGTTCGTCGTTGTAGTCCGTCTCGTTGTCGGAGACTGCGGGACTAGGAGCTCCTCCCCCTTGGGGACTATTTTTCTCAGCAGAAGAAGTAGTTGGATCGGCCTCATTATGGAGTGTATTCCCAAATCTGCGTCCGGTGTTGAACAGCGCAGTCCTCTTTTTCTTCTTCTTCTTCAGGAGTAGAGTCTTCAACTCTTGCTGACCCTGGGCTAGGCTTAGGACCATCTCTTGGAATTGCGCATTCTGGGCTTGAAGAGCCTTGATTGCTTGCTCACTGGAGGAGTCTGGATTCATGATGACTGTTCAAAATAAACAGCGAATAAGCAACCTGTGAAATATGGTACCTGCTATGCATATGGTGCAATGGAATGCGTATGTTTTATGTTTTCAAAGACAAACAAGATTCAACTTCGTAGACAAAAAGGGAAACACACTTCATTAGATTAAAACTTTCAATTGTTCAACAATTTGCCCTTAGGCATTACAGGAATGAAAAATACTGGAAAGGAAATGAAAGCTATAAAAGGAAAAATCCAAAGCCCATCAGTGCTCCCATGGCCTCCTCTTTTCAGTCTGGATGTAGTTGTTCAGGGCCCGCTCCTCCTCCAATTGCTTAGTCAGCCTTTGGTTCTTCCGCTCCTGTTCGTTGAACTTTTCCCGATAGAAATCCCGTTCTTCTTTTAACTGCGCCCAAGATCTCTTCAGAGTGTCAAAATCAGCAGGCATCTGAGGAGGGAGGACAGTTGGAGAAACCCCATCTTCGTCAGGAGACTCAAGAATGATGGGTCTGACAGCTTCATACGGCATGCCTAATTTCTGAGCACGGGCGCGGACCCACCTGCAAAAGGGGTCCAATGGTAGGGAAGTCTTAGGTCCTAACTCATGCGGGTCGGCTTTGTGGATTTTGTCCCAAGCTTTAATGAATCCCTGGCGTAGTTTGTCACTGTCTGCCTGAAATTCAAAATGGAAGTGAGGAACCAGCATTTCATGAGGCCCATCTCCTCTGGCTCTTCCAAACTGACGGAGAGCTAAACACGGATTGTAAGAGATTCCTTCTTGGATACCAATCAACGGGACATTAGGGTATTCTCCGCAACGGTCGATAACGGCTACCTCATCCAAACCTCTGAGAGTCCAAGTGATATCCTTATCTGTGAGAGACATTAACCTCCGAGCCCAACCTTTTCCTTCTTCATTCTTCAGCACGAACTTAGGAAGGTGCGAAATAAACCACCTTACTAGCAAAGGAGCACAACACCACGGAGTTCCCCGTTTTCGAGCAGTACGAGCATAGAGTTGTTGTAAAATGTCACCCAAGAGAGTGGGTACCGGATTCCGAGACATGAAGATTCTTATGACATGGATACTGATAAAGGTGTCAGGGTTGGGAAACAATACCAGACCATAGATCAAAAGAGCCAGAATATCCTCATATGCCTTGAAGTCCAAATCATTCCAGAAATCATTAGCCTTGCCAACCAGAAATTTGACCAAAAAGCCCTTGATCCCATTTCTAGTCTCCCAATTGGACAACACCTCTTCCTTGGTCAAGGGGAGAATTGCAGCAATCTCTTCAGGCCTGGGAGTCTTTTCCAAACCAGTGAAAGGAGTTTGTTCCAAGACAGGGATCCCAAGCAAATAAGAAAATTCTTCCAGGGTAGGAACCAGCTGGAAGTCTTGGAAGGTGAAACAGTGATATAGAGGGTCATAAAACTGGGTCAGTACACTTATCAGTTGTTGGTCCCACTTTGCAGTGACCAAGCCAAGGAGAGAGCCATGTCTGTTGATGAAAGAAGAGGTGTTTGGAATTCTTCCAACCAAATCCTTGAGTAATGTTGGTGGTTGAACAAAGTTGAGCCGGACAGTGTTCCTACGCACGGGCATCATGATGTCCTGCAAAACAGAGCAAAGATGAAACCTTTTTTTGTCTTTGAAATGGGTCAGTCCTTTATACAGGATGCATGCAATGGTATGATGGCATGATGCTATGATGAAGCACACCACAAGTATTCATATAGGCAAACAAGGCACACAAGTCACACGAGACACCCTTAGGTTTCAGGCCAGCATGAGTTTCAGGTATCACCCTCTTTTGGTTTTGTTGGTTAAAACCTGTCCTATCAAAAGTAACCGGGTTCTAGAGGATCTCAAATCATTGGCTACCCTCAATCGGTCATAACTCCAGCATCGCAATCTTTTCTCGCGGCCAGAACCATCTCGAGAGTTTAGCCTCAATAAGTGTAGCATACTGCTACTGTCCTAATAGCCAAGTTGGTCAATTTAGGGTTCTAAGGTTGGTTGGTGTTTAATGACCCCTTAGAAGACCTATATTCTCCCCGTTACAACACAAGGGATATAGGTACAGACTAAGATGCCACACCAACGTAGCCACTGCTTCACCCATGTCGGTCTACGCCGGACAGGTCCCTCACAGATTATGCTACCTAAAAGGGTATCTCCCAGATCCGGGTTAGGATCTATAAAACTCCGATACGAAACCCACAAATGTAAAGCAAACAAAGCAATCAATTGAAAGTAAAGGTGATCTAAACCCTAAGGTAACCCCACTTTTTAAAAAAAAGCTCTATCCCCAGCAGAGTCGCCAGTTCTGTGATACGGTGGGAGAACTGACTTGTGTTTTGCGTTCGTATTCGCACTTGTGCGGTTTAGCAAGAGTCGCCACCGACTTTTTATTTTATCCTAAAGGAAAGGTTAAAAAGCACAGCAAAAACCTTTTGAGATATTTCATGGGTTCGGGGGGTAGATTATGAAAAGGGAAGGTATTAGCACCCTTTTCATCCATGGTTATCCATGGGCTCTTAGTTACTTGGTTTTTTTAGATCACTTGCCTTGTTTTTCGATTGCTTTGAAAATGGTGTGTGTGTGGGTGCTTTTTGAAAATGTTTTGGAAAAAGATGCCTTGTCTTAGGCAACTAATGTATTTGACTCGTGTTTGAGTGTTTTACAAAAGTGTGAATCTTTTCGAAAAGGTGTTTTCAAATGTTTTTAAGAGTTTGTTTGAAAGTGTGGTGGATTGTGGTTTTTGAAAATAAGGCAAGTGTTTTTGCAAGTTTGATCTCAAGTAATTAAGAGTTTTCGTCTACCCTATTGTACTCAAAGGTTTTTTGTCATGTTTTAACCTCTTTTAACAATTTTGTTCTACCATTGAAATTGATAGACAATCTTGCGTTTAGGAAGTTTATTCGGGACGGGCGCGGGTCATCGTATGGACCATGAATGCAATGGTGCCAAGTGTCTTTGGCAATTTGCTTTGAAGGGACTATGATCATTCCGTTTAGGCAACTTTCGAAAGCGTCATCGAGGGACTTATGATCATTTGATTTTGTTTTGCCAAAGACATTCGACGTGCAAGCATGGCCCATTGGGAAGGCAACATGTGGGATTACCCTAGGGGGTGCAAGTGTGATTGTGTATTGATTACATGTATTTGTTTTGTATTAGGTTATCTAGCGTTTTGTTTTTATGTACATACAAACCCTAGGTCTAACCATGGTATAATTGGAAAACTGTAAATTGCGGAATGTAAATCTACGCTATTACAAAATAGTGTCCGGGAGTGGGGATATAAATGTACGAGGGGATGGAACTTATAGTACCCAATAATTTACAACCAAATCGAATGTCACGATCGAATGAATATCAAATATAAATGTAAGATAAACATGTGTATAGGGTAATGTGAATGTATTTGTGTAAGTGTACAAGTGTATATGTATGTGAATTGTAAGTGTAAGTATATACAAATGCGAAATGTGAAATTGAGCCGTATTAGGGTTTTGACCTAGATAAATGTTTTTTAGATGAATCTTGATTTTTGTATGTTTAATTATGTACAAAAAGAGTTCAAGTTTTAAATTAAGAATGTTTCTTTATTTGCAAAAAAGTATTTTAACTAAATGTTTGGAAATTAAATATTAGAGAAAAATGTATTGAATTGTTATGTATATAAAAGAAAAGAATGTTAATAAAAAGTTCCAATTTTAATTATGTATGAAAAATGTATAATATGTACAAATGGAAAAGTTTTAATTAGAAAGTATCTTCAATTTAATTATGTATAAAAAGTATTTGGTTATTTTATATGCAAATGTGTATTAATTAAAAGAAAATATTTTCAAATTTAACTTATATGATATGTACAAAAATTAATTTTATATAATATGTATGTACAAATATCTTATCTAAAAAAATGTCTTAACCTTATGATAATAAAAAAGAGCATTTTAATTAAGTTAGTATTTCTTAAGGAATAAAAACATTGCTTTAACAAAAATGGTTAGTGTTATATATGAAAGAGGAAATAAGTATTGTTTAGGTTAGTGATTAATGGGCTTAGCATAACTGAGAACGGGTCAGGCCCACGTCAAGCAAAAATGAAATTAGGGTTAGGCAAATGCTTGGATTCTGAACGAAATGAGGGTTTGTGAGGTGACGACGGCGCCATGTTCACTGAGTTCTGCTTATCTTCGTCTTCTACGCGAGCTTCCACGCCTCTTTGCCCGAGCCACCGCGCTACCGCCTCTCCTCCTCTCACACGGACTAGACAGTCCTCAAATGACGGTTAGTGCATCGTTTCGATTTGGTTTAGGCGTTTTGTTTTAGACTCTTGCATGTCCTGATTTATGTGCTTTGTTCTTTATATTTGTTGTGTTTGTTTTAACAAGATGATGAGAAGAAAGATGAGGAAGGAAATGTACTACCTTTGAGGTGGAGGAGAGGGCGAGGAAGCGCTTGAGGAGGCTTAGTGGCGAAGGGAGACGCTTGCTACGCTTTTGACGCTTTCCTGGTACTTTCGTTCTTGGCTATATTTCTAGGGTTTGATGATGTATGCTGGACTTGCCTGAAAACCCTAATTCACTTCTTTATCTTCTTCTGCCACTGTGATGCCTTTGCGTTCTGTATATTATTGGAACTGTTGCTTGAGTATCTTTCTCTTCTTCGCTCGTCCCTTTGAATGGTTGAATGCTGTGAACAGTTATTGCCTTGAAACGGTGGATGCTATGTATTTTTGAGACTTAATGCCCAATGATGCTTGTACTGAGGGCTTAGGGATTTTTGTGTGCTTTGATTATGCTTGAGATTGGGTTGCCTTGACAGTTTTGGTACTGGTATGACAGGATATTGGCATTGTTTTTGAATTGAACTGTGTGTTTTATGGTTTTGAACTTCTGTTGAGGGGTTATGTGTTTGAATAGGCTTGAGATTGGGTTGCCTTGAATTTCTGTTGAGGGGATAGTTTGACAGTATGGTGTTTTTGTGATTGAGCAGGGTGTTGAGGTTTTGGGACAGTAGTGGTTTGAGTTTTGGTTTTTTTGAGGCTTTTTGAGTTGTGTTTGATGCAAGGTTGTGTGCATCAGGTTATGGTTTGCAGTATGTTTTTGTTTGAGAATTGGTTTGGATATGAGAGGATGTTGGTTTTTGAGATTACTCAGTTCTTGCAGGTTTATGTGTTTTTAGCGTGTTTGTGTTTGAGAATGGTTTGATATTTTTTGGTTATCCTCTCTCTTCACTTCTGAACTGGCTTATGTATATTTTCTGCCCTCTCTACTGTCTAATGCCTGCTATTCTGAACTGTTTCATTGGCTTTTGTGTATTTTCTTTTCTATCTTAAAACTCCCTCTCCCTTTTGCCTGCTGTGCTGAACTGTTTCATATATTTCCTTTTCTATCTTAAACCTCCCTCTCCCTTTTGCCTGCTGTGCTGAACTGTTTCATATATTTCCTTTTCTATCTTAAACCTCCCTCTCCCTTTTGCCTGCTGTGCTGAACTGTTTCATATATTTCCTTTTCTATCTTAAACCTCCCTCTCCCTTTTGCCTGCTGTGCTGAACTGTTATGCTGAGTTTTTTTGATTTGTATAATCTTTTTGTCTTCTCCTCTCCTACTGTCTAATGCCTAACCTGCATCTGCTGCCTTTATCTCTCTTCTTTTTCTCCTAAAGTACAGCTTTTAGATTTAATATGATTATATTTCTGTACTTGCTCTGAAGGGGTTTGACTAGGGAAATGATGTTTAGATCTCTTGCATAGCACATTTTGCATCTTTTCCTCCAGCTTTTGCACTTTGCTCTGACTTTGCATTTTGACCAAACCTTTTCATGACAGTTTGGGTACCTGTGATAGCAAATGCACTTTTGCACTTTTGAAATCTTTCTTTGAGTGAACTTTGGGCATTTTGACAGTAGCCTTTGCTTTTGGATAGAAAGTTTGGATTTGAACTTTTCAGTTTGGATTTGAACTTGGAAATTGAGATTCTTATGTAGCTTGAATTTTATAACTTATGCATTTTTGACATTTGCATTCATGAAATAAAAATAATCTTCCCTCTCTGTGAACCGGGAGAAATCCCGTGATTTGCAGAGAGGGTCGACTGATCCCAATCAGTGGCCCCTAATGATGAGCACCTTTTATCTGTCCTTTCCAATTTAATGCTTTCTGACTTTTCTTGTTTCTTTTTGCAGATGAAAAATAGAATACCGGAGCGGAGTGAAGAATGAAGAATATTTAGAAAATAGGATAATTTTTCATTCTATGTAATATTTAAATTTAAATGTAAATTATTGTCTGTAATAAACAACAATTTGTACAAATAATTCAAATATCAATAAAAGTTTAAATTATCCAATTAATTCTAATTTCCTTATTGCTTATTTATTTATTTAAAATTCTTAGAATTAAAACAATTGAAAAATAAATTCAATCATTTAATTTTAGAATAATAAATAACTAAAATAAAACAACATTGATCCAATAAACCTGTCTTATCCAAAATCCAAAGCAAAGCAGCAATTAACCCAGATAGACTGATCAAACACATGAACACTGTGAATCCAATACTGCATCTTGTATCTGACTGGCCCAATCAAAACGTACTGAATTCAAACCACTGTCTCTTTTACTGATTAAACCAAGATAACGCGAATTTTAATCCGAATCTTGAAATAAACCGCAAAGTGCTGTGGAATTCAAATTCTTCTGAGAATATGCCCATAAAGCCTCAATTCCCGATTAAATGCCAAATCACGCTTGCTTGATCAAAATTGAACCAAAAATCAACCAAACCCTAAGCCCACTGTATGAAACAATTCAAAGCTCTGAAAATCAGTGAAAATCCTAATTCTGCTTGACTGTCAAGAAAAGTCCTTTTGTCCGATTCTTGAGCCAGTTTGAAAAGTCAGGAAATGTTTGAAGCTGAGATTTCTTGTGGAAAAGCGCGAGGGCAAATTTTGGGGTACAACACAATTGAATAATAATAATTAATTTGTAACGCTTTAGAACATGCTTGCTTCAGAAGATGAAAGTTACCGTTGCTTCTTTCCAGAACTTTATAGATCAGAAACATAGAGTCTTGTTTGCAGCGTTAAAACTTCTTTAAGAGATGTTTAGAATCAGAGTTGAAATAACTATTTAATTCATCTTCTGAGCTTCTTCCGTCAGAACTTCTCTGCAAAATAAAATATAAATTTAGGAAGCATAATTGTTCTTTGAGTGTTTGTTATCATCAAAACTCTTACAAGGGTTATAGAATCAAACTATGTTCTAACAATCTCCCCCTTTTTGATGATGACAAAAACTTGGATAATTCAATACACATAAAGAACGTAAAGCATTTTAGGTCTCCCCCTGAGTAGAATACTCAAATAGAGAAGAATTACTTCCATGAAGATTATTTTGATCAGAGCATTTGATGCATCCACTTCTGTCTTCAACAAAGTTTGTTCCTGTTTTGCTTTCAGAAAAAAACAGAAGAAGTTATGATATTCAAAATGTTTGAGAATGCGTCTCGATACTGTTATATTAGAAATATCTTATGTTCTCTCCATTTTTTGTCAAGAATAAAAAAGAAATAAAAACACTATAAGCATGGAAAGAGGATTTGTATTCAAAAGGTTGCAAGAAACACATTTAGAAGAAAAATAAAATGAACATGGTACAAAAAACAAATATCAAAACTAAGATTGAGGTGGAGGAAGTCGTGTGAACAGGGATTCCAACAATTTCTTAATCTAATTGTTTGACTTTCTTGTTTTCCTAGCATCCCTTTGATTTCCTTGCATGTATCATCCTGCTTGTCTAGTCTCTCCTTGAACACTACATTCTCTTTCTTCAACTCCTCCAGAGTTTGCAGAACCAAAGATAAAGAGGGTATATCAACATAAGGTACCACCTTTTCAAAGCAAGCTTTGGTTGATTCAGACCCAGTAGTTTCTTCAACTTCCTTGCCTTTGTCTTGAACCCTAACCAGAGGCAGAGGATCAGAGGATGGTTCATCATATTCTAAAGGCTAGTGATCTTCCCAGGGGGCATTGTCCAGCAGAAGGAGAGGTTTCTTTTCCCAGTGACGCAGAACTTGATCCTTGAAGACTTTCAGATGATCATAGAAGTTCTGTTAAGCAATTTCATAACTCAAATCCTTAAGTTTCTAGGACTTAGAGAGTTAACCCATTCAAGTATTTCTGTTTCAAAAATCAGCAAATTTTTACCAACATCTGCTTTGGTGATTTTTGGTTTTGGTTTTGGTACGACAATTTTTGAGAGCATGAGATAAGATTGTCCAGAGCTTCTAAGTTTATAACTGTGCGAAGGTGATCTTCTGGAGGGTTGTTTGGAAAGGGAGAATCAGAGATGATAATGGGTGAATGTGGTGAGTTTGGTGGAGTGGAATGATAAGGAGATGTAATATCGGGGATGTCGTGGATTGTGATTGGTTGTGAGACCATGAGAGGGCAGGTGATTCCAAGAATGGATGTAGTGGTATCAGAGTCAAAATTTGGATTTTCTGAGTGGGGAGCATGAAAGTTTGGATTTTCTGAGTGGGGAGTTTGGAACAACAGATCAAATTGATCAATATCATAAATAACTTGAGCAAGTTCAGGCTGATTTTGGTCAAGATGGGTATAAGTTGGTTTGTCTAGAATGTTTTCTAGAGTAAGTGAGGGGTCAAATTCAATGTCAAAGTCATCAAAGGTTTGTGGTGAAGGTTTTTCTATGGGTTTTGAAGAGGAGGGGGTTTCAGATGTTGATAAAAGAACTGATTCCATAACAGAAATAAAAGATGAATTACCTTTCTTCTTAGCATCCTTGGGAACCTTCTGAGAAGATCCTTCTCCAACATCTTTCCTTTTCCGTGATTTTTGAGGACAATCTCCAGAGTCTGTTGTTGCAGATCATGAATGTTCACTTCTGAATTTGTCCTGTCCATTTGGCAAGCCTCCAAATATCTGACAATAATTTTTGGAGAAGCATCTATTTGAGAGAAGAGAGGAAAATCCTTCAGAGGTATTCTTATAATTGTGACGACTTCCTTGGTTGTTATTGTTGGATCCTTCTTGATGGTGTCAATGATCTTCATATTCTTCAGATTCTTAGCTTTCAGAGGTTAACCAGTACATGCTTCCAGAGTGCTAACTTGTTGAGCCTCAGTCAGATATTCTACCAGTTTGTTTTCTGTCAGAATATATGATATGAGCCTGCCCAGAGGTATCCATTCCCTCTTTGTTCTTTCTTCTTCTCTAGCCTCTTTGACACTGGTCTTCAGATGATTAAACAGAAGATGAGGAAGATTGACCTTTGCCTTGGTTGCTATAAAGTACATAAGATACTGTTGATCAATGTTGATATAGTATGGAGAACTTGTGGGTTTTCTGTGGTTGATGCAGCCCAAAATAATTTTTGAGAAAATTATGAAGTAGTCTTTCAGATCTTTGATTTTGTTTGAAGGTTGGCCAGAAGAAAAAATCTTTATGGAAATCTTTGTTAGGCCAGAGCATTTGTCTGCCATTTTTCTATAACAAATACCTCTGCCGTCATGACCTATCAAACGCCCAATGAGATCTTCAGAGATTACTATTTTCTTTCCCATCACAAAAGAAGTAACTTGATGATTAGAAGCAATAGTGTGAATCCAAAATTCTTTAACTAATCTTGGAAAAACTGGACCCAGTAGACGATCAAAATACTTTGTCCACCCTTGAAATTCAACATCCGAAGTTAGATCGTAACCATTTTCCTTCATACTGGCGAAGTCCATAATGAGTTCACACAAAACTTCCAGCGAATCAATGGGAGTGTAGCGGTATAAATGTTTAAGACTAATCCATTGGATTGACTAAACTTATACAAATCAAAATAAAAATCGCCACCGCGCTTTATTGTTTCCAAAGCAATGGGAAAAGAGCGAATAACCCAAAAAGAGAGGGAAAGATTCTAGGTAAGGGGGTTGGTTATGCAAAGGGAAGGTATTAGCACCCTAAACATGTACGGTACTCCACAAGAACCTCGTTGTAAAAATCTGTATATTTTGGCTATAAAATGTTGTATAAAAAATAGATGGTGGAGGTGAGAAAAGAAGTATTTTTTATGATTTTTGCACCCGCCGCGGTTGCGTACCTTTATTGCCTTCGTACCACCTTTCGTGCAATAGGGGATCAGGGTACACGTAGTTCACCTTTTAAAAAAAATTTAAAACACAAGTGTGTTGGTTAATTTTATGAGATAAGACATCATCGTCATTGTCCGTGTGGAAAAACATACTTACTACCCACAATTATGAGAAAGGAGAATTTGCATCATCTCAAAGTGGAGGATATGGCTTGGATTTTAAAATCAACAATGCCTCACTCAACACCCAAGTGGAAAATATCTCACTTCACTACATATTGTAGAAGCATAGTTGTTTGCATCACTACAAGGATTGACAAGAGTCCAATCTTTTGAGAAAAGTTTTTAAAGTAAAAAGCCAAAGTGGAAAAATGGTTTGAAATGAGAATGGTTGACTTTTAGTCTTCTCGCAAAAAATGTTAAGGTATTATTAAATTGATTGAAGTTTATTTATGAAAGGGTTTTGAAAATGCATGGACCTAAGTCCAAGTTTCTTATGAAAGTGATTCAAGTTTAAAAATAAGAAGATTTTTCAAAAGGAGGAAGAAGAATTTTAAAATTAAAGAAGATGGGAGGAAAAGAAGAGACTATCCTAAAGCAT
This sequence comes from Vicia faba, assembly GCA_948472305.1. Lineage (NCBI taxonomy): Eukaryota > Viridiplantae > Streptophyta > Magnoliopsida > Fabales > Fabaceae > Vicia > Vicia faba. The sequence continues at coordinate 267,659,494 of OX451740.1, forward strand.
AAGGTAAAAGCTAGGGATAAGAACCATCTAACCAACAAGAAGCCAATACTTGACATTATGAGTCAAGATAGAATTCCCATTCTTTGGATTGAAACCAAGAAAGCAAAGATACTAGACCTCTTGAGAGAACCAAACTTCAAGTGTATTAAGTCTTCACAAAAATTGGTCAGAGTAACGGCTGTATACGGGTGAATTCCAGATTAAAAATAAAGTATGTAATCACAATAACTTGCTGTAACTCGGTGGGAGAACTAACTTGGTTATTTTGCATTTGGTCGCAATTGTGCGGATAACAAGAGTCACCACTGACTTTTATTTTATCCAATAAGGAAAGGCTGAAAGGAACAGGAAAGACCTTTAGAGATGTTTTCTGAGTTCGAGGGGTAGATTATGAAAAGGGAAGGTATTAACACCCTTTTCATCTGTGGTTTTCCACGAGCTCTTAGTTGCTTGCTAGATCACTTGCTTTTGTTTGAATGTGCTTGTGGTGTGGGTTTTGAAAGTATTTTGAAAATGTATTTGTAATGGTTCTCGTTTCTATAAGAACGCGTACAAAGTGTTGTTTCGAAAATAGTTCAAAGGTGTGTTTGTGGAATGTGTTTTTGAAAGTGATTTTGAAAAGGTGTCTTCTTTATAATGGTTCTCATTTCTATAAGAACGCGTACAAAGTGTTTTTTCTTTTGAAAATGTTTCAATATGAGAGTATTGGTGTATAAATTGTTTTTGTTGTGAGCAAGCGAGCAACTAGGAGCAAATCTACCTACTCAAAAGGTCTTAGATGTTCTTTTCCTCCTCCTTTAGATGTTGATATCTTACCATTGTTTTGATAAGTAGCCCCATCGTTGGATGTGAAGGGACGGGCATGGGACGTTTGTATGGTCATAGAAAGTAACCTATGGGATGTCTTAGCAATGTAATTTAGGGACTAGATCATTTATCGAAGATAACATTGAGGGTCATCGAGGGACTACGATCTTTTATCAAGGATCTTTGCTAAAACAACCATATTCGAGGGACATGACTATTTTCCAAAAGTCAACAAAGTGGGAATATCCTAAGGGTGCTAGTGTGCAAGTGTGTTTGATTTACATGCTTTTTAGTCTTGATTAGGGTTATCTATTTGTTGATTTTATTTCTTGCCATACACACCCTAATTACTAGCATTTATATTCGAAAGCGATAAATTGCGGAAATGTAAAGTCCTACGCTATTACATCATTTAGGGATGGGGGTACATAATTACAAATGAGGATTTTCAAGAATTTAAATCCTAATCATCTATTACAACCATATTGAATTATACAATATAAGAAAAAGAAAAAGAAAAGGAAATGACTTGTTTTGAAAATGGTTTTTTGACTTAACAAATTAAAAGGAAAATAATAATTTAATAAAAGAAAATATTTTTTGATGTCTTTTTATATTAATAAAATAATAGAGAAAAAGGAAAACAATGAGAAATAAGATCAGCACGTTGCTGAAAGCAAAACAAAGGGGATCAGAAGTTCTGATGCCAGGCTGCTGTGATTCAGAATGAAACGTCAGGAGAAATCAGAAGTTCTGGATTGATGCTTCCTGAGGTCCTAAAAGAAACATTAGAGGAAAAAAACAGAAGTTCTGGATTGCTGCACACTGAAGTTATGAGTGTCAGGACAATGATAAAATCTTAGAAATTCTGTATATGTTAAAACAGTAAGAAAAACTCAGAAGTTATGTGTGCTGAAACAGTTAGAAAAATCCTAGAAGTTCTGTGTATGTTAAAAATAGTGAGGAGAACTCAGAAGTTCTGTGTTGTGCTAAAACAATGGGAAATAAAACCCAAAAATTTTATGTTACATTTCAACTCTTTCCTCATATTAATCAACACATCAACAATTTATTCATTTCTTAGCAGCAAATCAGAAGGATAAAAGCACAACAATTCATAGAAGTTCTAATCCTAATTCTGAGCCTAACTTTATTCAAGAAGTTCTGATCCACAAATTTTTGTCTTACTTATGCAATGATATGAACAACATCAACATTATGGTATTTACATACTTAATGATGTTCTGAATGAAAAGATCCAAAGTCAGAAAGACTTACCTTGAATCTGGAGCGTGTGCTTGGAACTTAAGCTGCTGCCTTCAGATGTTCTGGAGTCAGTGAGAGCAACAGAACAGTGGTTATGTCCTTTGATTCAAAGGTAAGAACAAAGGTTTTGTTTAGGATTTATAAAGGTTTTTACTATTTCCCTTTCTCTCTTTGATAATTCTCTCTCTCCAAAAGCCATCCCCTTGCAAGTGTAATGGAGCAACTATTTATAGGTGAATTTGTTGTGGTTTTGGGGGGGGGGGGGGGGGGGGGAACAAACGGGATTTAAAATTTTTTGGCATACTGTTCCATTGCTTTTTGATCACAACTTTTTGTATTTGGTGCAAATATGGGATTTGGGAAAAATCAGGCGTGGACTGGATTAGATGCTGGTTATAGGACTGTGCTGTAGCAGTGCAGCAGGTTTTTTAACCGAGATTTTGGGATCTGGTGATATTCTGATTGCAGAAGACCAGAAACGTAGCCTCCGTATGCTGAAGAGCCAATGTTCTGACTGAAGGGTCATATTCTGAATCGTCTTTGCAAATTCTGATTGCGCTTGCATGGGGGCTGGCCTAAAAGTTCTGAAGTACCATATTCTCTTAACACTTAGAAAAATTTCTAAATATTTAGAAATTTGGATTTTTCAGAGTAATTTCTGACTTTTGACTTCTGATGAACTAATTTCATATCTTGATGAAATATAATTGTTGAAACATGATTTTTGACCCAAAAGTCAAAGTTTGACTTTTTAGCGTGCTTTTGACCATTTTGCCCTTGCGAATGAATTTCTTGGAAAATTGTAATTTGAGACTTGAAATTTGCCAGAAGCAGACCTGAGGGTCTAGGATAATTATTTGAGAAAAAAGAGGGCAAATTTTAGGGTGCAACACTTGCACACAAAACAAAACAAACAAGCCAATGTCTTGAGGTAAACCTTAAGAACTCCAAACAAAATATCAATTAAGGTCACAAGGTCTCCAACATAAGTCAAGGTTTCTAATACTAAGTCCAAGAAGTCCATCACTCCATAATGCCAAGGATAGTAACCAAATATTCCAAGTATCATTAAAGTTTTTTATGGTTCATGTTGATTATTAGGTGTCTTAAAAAAAGAAAAGCTCAAGTGAGCAAAATAAAAATGACAAGAAAGTAAATGCTCAAGTGAACAAAGATGAAAAATAGCATAAAATGTAAATGCTAAAGTAAATGGTGCATAACATAAAAGAGCATAAAATAAAAACACAAAATAAAGTCAATTACTAGTAATTAGTGGTTAGTTGGATGACCATCTTGAAACTTGCATTTGGAACTCATTAGAGGATTGGTAGAACCAAAGCCTCCACACAACAAGTTGCATTTGCTTTTTGTCAAGTATATCATCCATTTTGGAATCCTCAAAAGTACCGTTTAATGATCAACAATGTTTAAGTGATCCACGTTGACTAAAAGTGATGTAGATCCATTAGAGGATTGGTAGAACCAAAGCCTCCACATAATGAATCTCAAGGTTATTGGATCAAAGAGATCAAATTAACATACTTGGGCTTGCAAACATATGTTTGGGCCACGAATGATCATTTATTCAAATCGGGACAAAATTTAGCGTTATGTTAAGCAATCGTAAGTGGACTTATGTAGAAGTCACACCTATTTTGAGGCCAGTCAATAGCAATTTATGTACTTCATGTTTTGAGACATGATATAGAAATCATGCTCCAATAACACTTAGCGCAATAAGAAAGGGATGAGATGAAGAAGGGTGGGAAAGAATATAAACCACATTTGAATTAAAATTTAATCAAACTATTATTAAAATTATTCATCCATTTTTATGGAGTTAGACTCAACACCATGGATCCAATAATGTTAACAAAGTTCATGATCAAAAATTCAACCCAAGATCAGCCAGAAAATAACCACAAAATAATATTACATTTAATATATACATTAAAAGGGTTTTAAAATGTTTTAAAATAGAAATAACAGAGAAAAATATCAACTATGTTCAAATTAATTCATAAAAAAGAAATAAGGTCATAGAAAAATCAGAAATGGACTCAAATATTTTTATAAAATTTTTGGTAATTTTTTAAAGTCAGAAACTATTTTTTTAAAACTAAAAAAAATGAGTAAAATAAACCAAAAATGATTAAAAATAATAAAGTCAGAAATAAAAAATAAATGAGGTCACTAATATTTGTCACAATATCATTGGATCATTCCATATTTTTTTTAGAATTTAAAAAAGCATAAAAGTATTTTTAAACATTTTAAACAATTCAAATAAAGTGAAAATTTATAGAAAATATCAAAACAAAGAATAAAATTGTAAAAAAAAATCAGAAAGAGAAAAATCAAAAATATTTTTCATAATTTTTTCAGATTTTTTGGATTTAAAATGAATTTACTATGATTTTTTGAAGTTTAAAACAATTTAAATATAAATATTAGTGTGATACGGTGGGAGAACTGACTTGAGGTTTTGCGTTTTGTGTTCGCAAATGTTTCGGTTTAGCAAGAGTCGCCATCGACTTTTTATTTTATCCAAAGGAAAGGTCAAAAAGCACAGGAAAGACCTTTGAGATGTTTTCTTGGGTTCGGGGGATAGATTATGAAAAGGGAAGGTGCAAGCATCCTTTTCATCCATGGTTATCCATGGGCTCTTAGTTACTTGTTTAGATCACTTGCTTTTGCTTTTCAATTGTTTGAAATGGTGCTTTGTGTGTGTGGTTTTGAAAATGCTTTGAAAAAAGAGGCCATCGTTATGGAAACCTTTGTAATGATTCTTGTTTGAATATATACAAAGGTGTTTGTCTTTTGAAAAGATTTCAATATTTGAAAGTTTGCGTTTGGGAAATGTTTTGAAATTGTGTTGTGATGTGTGTTTGAAAATAGCAAGGATGTTTTGCAAGATTTGATCAAATAACTAAGAGTAGTCTACCCTATTTTACTCAAAGATCTTTCCTATATGTTTTTAAACCTTTTGACAGTGTTGTTTTACCATTGCATTTGGTAAATAACCTTGTATTAGGATGTTAAACGGGACAAGCGCGGGTCATCATATAGACCATGATAGCAATTGTGTTAAGTATCTTTAGCAAATTTCCCAAGGTACTAGATCATTTTGTGTAGGCAACCAAGATAGCATCATCGAGGGACTATGATCTTTTGTTTTGTTTTTGTTTTGCCAAAGATACTCAACATGCGTAACATGACCAATTTTTAAGGCAACAAGTGGATGAAACCCTAGGGGTGCAAGTGTGAGAAGTGTATTGATTTCAAGTTGTTTATTCTTTGATTAGATCATCTAGCGATTGATTTTGAATCTTGCCATACACACCTAATTACTATACAGTATATTGAAAGCAATAAATTGCGGGAATTAAAAGTCTAAATTATTACAAAAGTATCCGGGAATGGGGGTACAGATTATTACGAATGGGGATGAATCTCACAAGAATGATAATGTCCAAATGTTAAGTATTACAACCAAATCGAATTGTCTCAATTCAATATAAAGCCATAACAAATTAAGAAATCAATAATATTATGAGATGCATGTATTTATTTGAAAATAAAATCTATTCTAACAAAGAAAGATTAAATATTATTATTACTTTTCATTTTGTATTTTATTAATTAAAAAAAGAGATTTAAAGAAAACAAATTAATTAAATCAATTTAAATGTTTTTTTCTTGGTATTTTATTAAATGAAACAAAATCAATTAATAAAAGAAGACAATAAAATTAATTTAAGAAAATAAATATTATTAGTGTTATTATTAACAAAATAAAACAAATTAATTTAAAATGAAATAATAAAAAAAAAGTTAGCATTTGTTAATTAAAAAAGAAGAAGAATGGGCTTAGGTGCTTGGTGTGGATGCTAGGCCCAAGTAAGAGGGTAAAACAAAATGAGGTCAGAAATATAGAGGGGGTGTGAGCCAGCATTTTCGTATGGGCTTATGCTGTTTGTGGCCAGAAAGGCCCAGTTCACAAATTATTAACATTTTTGTTAGGGTTCAGAATGATTAGGGTTAGTGTGTGTATCTCAGCGGCGCCACTTGCTTTGTTCTTCCTCTTCTTCACCTTTCTCAGTCAAACGGTTTTGACCTTCCCTAAGCCCTAGCCGCCGGAGCAATCATCACTCTCTCATCTCCTCACAAAGATCCTTGTCTCTGTTTAAGACGGTATAGTTCGTCTCTTTGATTTAGCATTTTACAGTTTCATTGTGTTTGCTTGCTTTGTTCTAGTTTGATTAACCTATGGTTTTTTTATGTGCCTAAAACACAGTAAGGGTTTGAGAAGAACTTACCTTGGGGATTTTCGGGAAAAATGGAGAGGAAAGGTGAGATGGAGCTGGTGGTGCTTCCTTGGTGGCTTAGAGGCGGAGGGGAGGATAATAGCCAAGCGCGCCTCTGGTATTTCTCCTTTGTTCTTTAAAACTTGAATGTTGATGATGATTCTAATTCTGAAACTTTGATTGTTGTTGATTGTTCTTGTTAATGATGATTTCTTTCTGAAACCTTGTTGTTATTGTTTCTGAAACTCTTTTCCTCTCTTCCTGAATGTGAATGTTGCTATTCTAAAACTTGTTTGATGTTTTTCGATGATGATTTGATAATATGAGACTTGTTGCCTTTTCCTCTCTTTTTGAATCTGAAACTCTGTTATTGTTGTTGGATAATGGTTTTTGATGATGCTTGTTGCAAGTTTCTGAAACTTTGTTGTTGCTTTGCTGAACTTGAACTTGAATGATGGTTCTGAAACTTGTATGATGATTGGTATGCTTGCAAGTTTCTTTGTGATTTGGGAATTGCAGATTTGGTAGGCTTTTGTGGCTTGTTTGCAGTTTTGCTAGCTTTGCAGTTTGTAGAGTTTTTGTGATGGCTTGAAACTGTTTGGTAGGCTTGGGGTATTTTGTTTGATTGTAGCAGGTTTTTGATGTTGTACAGTTTGGCCAGGCAGTTTGGCTAGGCAGTTTACAGTTTTGCTGTTTGGTAATGCAGTTTGGCCTGGCAGTTTACAGTTTTGCTGTGGTTTTGTAGTTTGGCCTGGCAGTTTACAGTTTTGCTGTGGTTTGGCAAGCTTGCAGTTTTGCTAGGCTTGTGGTGTTCTGTTTGATTGTGCAGGTTGGTTGGCTTGCAGGTTTTGATACTTTGTGAAGTTTTAAGCTTTGCTGTTGGCTTGATAGCAGGTTTTGGAAGTTTTTGTTTTGAAGTTTGGAACTGCAGGTTTGGTTATGGTTCATAGGGTTTGTGTGAAACTGTTTGCACAGGTTTTTTGTGTTTGCTGCAGTTTGAGTTGTTATGCTCTTTGGCAGGCTTGGAGATTTTGTGAGTTTTCAGGCTTGGATAAAATGTTTCTCCCCCCTTTCTCTTCTGACTTTGTGCTGTTATATATCCTTTTGCCTTTTGCCACATGTGACAGTCTTTTTAGCCAAACTGTAAACTCTCACCAAAGGTGATATCTTTTTCTCTCTTTCTCTCTCTATGAAAAAGCATTTTTTACTTTTTTTATTTTCTGAAAAGTTTGCCTATGTCTGCTGGAAAATGATGATAGGCTATGACAAGCCTCTTACTTGTCATTGGGTTTACCTCCTGCTGTTTACTTTTGGCCTTCCGTACTTTCTGCATTGCATACTTTTTGCCTTCAGTTTGCTTCCAGTTTGCTTTGTATGCAATATTTAGTAATGCAGCTTGACAGTTTTGTAACTCAGATTGGTTTTGCTTGCTATGCAGTACAGTTGGCACCTTGTTGCATTTAGTTCTTGCATTGTTTGGTTGGCTGGCTTTGTAATGTTGTGCAGCTTGCCTTTGTATGCTTGCTTTGTACAACATGTCTTGCATTTGAAACTTGCTGCATCCAGTTTTGCATCTAATTTGGTCTTGTAATGCATTTTTGGCGCCTTGCTATATTTTTGAATAATTTGCTTTTGTATTCTTGCATTTATAATTTTATTTTTCTCTTTGTGAACCAAGAAGAGCAATCTTCTTGTGATTTACAAAGAGGAAAATAAAAACGTGATGAACAATAGCACTTCTGATTCCAGACGACAAACTTTAATGATGAACATTTTCTTTTCTTTTTTTTTGTTTGAAATTTTTTTTCATATTCAACTGACTGTACTAATTCCTTTTCCTTTGTGTCTTTTTCATGTGAGTGCAACTTGGGTGATGACAAAGCAGCAGAAGAATTTGAGCATGGGAGCAATGGAGCAATGGCTTAGACTTAGATTTTAGATTTAGATAGATTTTTCATTAATTGTAATAATTTATTTTTCCAAGTACTATAACTTGTAAAACTTAAAGTATATAAATAACAAATTATTTTTGTAACAACATTTGAAATAAATGAAGAAAGCTTTTATGAGATCATCTGATATCCAATAAAATCTTCTACTGTCCAATATCTTGCAATTCTTTCTCTGCATCTTCACTTAACCCTTTAAGATTCTCAGATCAAAATAATTGAAATTGCATTCCAATATTTTTAATACAGATAACTTAAAATCCAAGTAATCCCAAAGCTTTGCAATCTCGTAACTTTGCAACAGCATTCCAATCAAAATACGCATTGTATTCCAATAAACCAGCAAGCATTTCATTCCATTAACAAGCAAACATTTCATTCCATTAACAAGCAGATGTCTTAACAGACGCACATCATCTGGTTAACCTGGATCAGATAAAACCTGAATATTCCAAATGACAGTCTCAGCTCCTATCTCTTATCCCAGATAATCAGGCCTTAAGAACAACCAATAAACTTGAAAAAGTGTGAAAACATGTGGCAGCTAATTGAATTTCTAAGAATTATGTTTCTTCTGAGAAATGCGAGAGAAAACCCTAATTCTTGATTTACTGCCAAAGAAAAGTCTGTCTGATCGATTCTTGAGCCAATCTTAAAAATCTGAGAAAACCCTAGGGTTGTGATTTCTTGTGAAAAAGGGAGGGCAAATTTTGGGGTACAACAGCTGCCCCTATTCAATCTTCTTGAACCTGAAGAGTTAGATCGGCGAGTTTGCCGTTCGCGACTCGAAGGTAAAAGATTATTGGACACTAGAGTGCCCATAAATTTGCACTCGTCAAAGCATAGTTGAGGGAATGGGCTTAAACATGCCATTTGGAGATGTGACAGAACCTTGTCGGAGATGGGCTTAAAGATGCCATCCAAGAATGTTTGTTGAACTGTATGTTGTAGGTGAAAGAATGAGTATCAGAAAGGTATCCATGTTTGGAACGTCTCTGAGCTGGGGGTCTGAATAAGCAATAGATTAGCATCCGTGTTTGGAGCATCCATAAACTATTTTCATGAGTTGAATCTGAACAAGCGATAGATTGACATCCATGTTTGGAAGCACCCGTAAACTGTTTTCATGAGCTGAATCTGAACAAGCGATAGATTGACATCCATGTTTGGAAGCACCTGTAAACTGTTTTCATGATCCTGAAGTTTGAACAAGCAATACATTAACCTCCATGTTTGGAGCATCCGTAAACTGTTTTCAATGAGCTGAATCTGAACAAGCGATAGATTAACATCCATGTTTGGAAGCACCCGTAAACTGTTTTCATGATCCTGAAGTTTGAACAAGCAATAGATTAACATCCATGTTTGGAGCATCCGTAAACTGTTTTCAATGAGCTGAATCTGAACAAGCGATAGATTAACATCCATGTTGGGAAGCACCCGTAAACTGTTTTCATGATCCTGAAGTTTGAACAAGCAATAGATTAACCTCCATGTTTGGAGCATCCGTAAACTGTTTTCAATGAGCTGAATCTGAACAAGCGATAGATTGACATCCATGTTTGGAAGCACCCGTAAACTGTTTTCATGATCCTGAAGTTTGAACAAGCAATAGATTAACCTCCATGTTTGGAGCATCCATAAACTGTTTTCAATGAGCTGAATCTGAACAAGCGATAGATTAACATCCATGTTTGGAAGCACCCGTAAACTGTTTTCATGATCCTGAAGTTTGAACAAGCAATAGATTAACATCCATGTTTAGAGGCACCCGTAAACTATTTTCAATGATCCTTTAATTCAAAGCTTGCTAATCTTATCCTGAAAAGGGCAAAATATTAGCTGAAACACAAAGTTATGTTGCATGAAATGTATGATGCAATATATGTGTTTTATCAATGTTTATGATATATGAATGCAATGTATGCGCATGTAAGCTGATAAGCTATCTTGCTGAGGAAAATAAATCCTGGACTGCTTGGAGATAATGAAATCTTTGACTGCTGTTAGGGAAAATAAATCCTAGACCACTGTTGAAGAGTATGTGTGTCTTCAAGTTTTTTGACAACCTCTGTGGGGAGAAGATATACTACTGGAAAAATCAGGATTTTGGGTTGTATGCCAATCTACTGGGGATTCCTATTTTGTTGTTTGAGGAGAACTCCGCTGGGGAATATTTGAAAACTCTGTGGGGAATTGAGAATTAGAATCTTCATTCTGCTAGGGGAATTTGTGCTGAGGAAGAACGAGAATCTTCGATCTACAGGGGATTAAAAAACTCTGACAAATTTATGCTGAGAGTAAAGAAGGTTCCGGCAACTTCATTGGAGAATCAAGGATGAGAATCTTCATTCTGTTGGGGGAGTTAAAAACTCTGTGGGGAACAATTGTACTTTTGGGGAGTAGCTATCCTATTAGAGAGTAAGCTCAGGACTCTGGGAAAAGCTTATTCCTGTTTGGAAGAAGTTCAGGAGTTTAGGTTGTATACCACTTTGAGAATGAGAATCTTCATTTTGTCGGGAATATCAGGAATTCAGGTTGTATGCCACTTTGAGAGTGAGAATCTTCATTCTGTCGGGAATATCAGGAATTCAGGTTGTATGCCACTTTGAGAATGAGAATCTTCATTCTGTTGGGTTAGGAGGTTGGGTGTATGCCAATCTTCTGGGGTTTTAAGGATGAGAATCTTCATTATGTTAAGGGTATCAGGAGCTTGGGAGTATGCCAATCTTCTGAGGTTTCAAGAATGAGAATCTTCATTCTGTTAAGGGTATCAGGAGCTTGGGAGTATGCCAATCTTCTGAGGTTTCAAGAATGAGAATCTTCATTCTGTTAAGGGTATCAGGAGCTTGGGAGTATACCAATCTTCTGAGGTTTCAAGAATGAGAATCTTCATTCTGTTAAGGGTATCAGGAGCTTGGGAGTATACCAATCTTCTGAGGTTTTAAGGATGAGAATATTCATTCTGTTAAGGGTATCAGGAGCTTGGGAGTATGCCAATCTTCTGAGGTTTTAAGGATGAGGATCTTCATTCTGTTAAGGGTATCAGAAGCTTGGGAGTATACCAATCTTCTGAGGTTTTAAGGATGAGAATCTTCATTCTGTTAAGGGTATCAGGAGCTTGGGAGTATACCAATCTTCTGAGGTTTTAAGGATGAGAATCTTCATTCTGTTAAGGGTATCAGGAGGTTGGGAGTATACCAATCTTCTGAGGTTTTAAGTATGAGAATCTTCATTCTGTTACAGGTATCAGGAGCTTGGGAGTATGCCAATCTTCTGAGGTTTTAAGGATAAGAATCTTCATTCTTGAGAGAAACATAATTTTATGAGCTTCAGTTGTCCGTTATTCTGCTGGTGAATCATCTCCATTGAATTTTGGGAACCTCGATCGTCCGTTATTCTGTTAAGAAATCATCTCTGTTGAATTTTGGGAACCTCGATCGTCTGTTATTTTGTTGAGAAATCATCTCTGTTGAATTTTAGGAACCTCGATCGTCCATTATCCTGTTGAGAAATCATCTCTGTTGAATTTGAAAGTTGGATGCACTACTATCTGGTCATGGTCCAGGCTTCACAGTGTTGTATTGCTATCCGGTCAACGTCCAGGTTTCACAATACCTTTCTTCCTATCTGGTCAACGTCCAGTCTTCAGAAGAAAATCAAATGGTTATCCGGTTGCCTCCGGTTTTCCCTTTAATTTTGGGGCCTACTAATATCCGGTTGAATTCGGGCTTCAAAGTAATTGGCCGAGTAAACTGTTATTTGGTCAACATCCAAGTTTCACAGTATACTTTACTGTTATCTGGTCAACGTCCAGGTTTCACAGTCCTGTATCGTTATCTGGTCCACGTACAGGCTTCACGATACGAATTTTGGTGAGAAATTGATTGCACCTTTCCTGAAAGGTACAAGTTAGTGGCGTGACATATATCAAACAATGACGTTCTCAAAATAAATGAGATTGCGTTGTATGAAGTCCTGATGTACGAATGTGTAATGTTTTTCAAGATAACCTTTTGCTGGGGAAAATAAATCCCGAACTGGTGATGGAGAAAAGAGTTGGATTCTTCGCCTCTAATAGTGAAAAATCTGGAAGTGAATCAGAATGAATCATTGAGAGATTTATCTGAAACAGCAAAATCCAGAATATCTTCCACTGGAATGAGAATCAGGGAGATGTTAGTGTCGATTTGACTGAACCAGAGAAGCTCTTGGATTAACTTTGACTCAACCAGATGATGAAGGAATCTTTGATGACTGCTACTCCAAAAGGTGATGAAGGAATCTTTGACGATCACTCTGCATATGTTAAGAATGTTGTTGAAATGTAATTTTGTTTTGGAGAATAACTCCTTGACAAGAGTTGGGGAAATAAACCCATGACCGCTGGTCTGCTAGAGAGGTGATGAACTTCTCGAGGATTCTTGAATTTCTTTTCAGAAGGATTTTAGAGAGATTTGTCATTGCCCCTAGTATCAAATGTTTGTGGCACTGCCAGGAAATTTGGATTGTATGCTACTCTTTGATGAGATTGACGTTTAATTCCCCAAGTGATGGAGATGAAGACTTTCCCCAGGTTACTCTGCAATTGAGAGATTTCTTGAAATCTTGACTGGACTGCCCCAGGTTAACTGGACTTTGAGAGATTTCTTGAAATCTTGACTGGACTGGCCCAGGTTTATTGGACAATGCCATGCCAAGTCTCCTTTGTTGATAGGAGATTTTTGCAACTGAAGTGTCATCCCACTTGAAGTGATTTTGTTCACTAAGAGAGCTTTTGTTCATCAGAACTTTCACTGTGTGAATTTCTTCGCTGTCAAACAAATAGCCATATGCAAACAATGATATTCAAATAATGCAAAGTTTATGCTTGTCTTGAAATTTTAATAAATGCGTTTTTTAGCAGAAACTTTTTTAAGACAAATTCAACACAAGATTTAGAGCAAAACCTTACAGGAGTCAGGATACCTTTTGTAACAGTATGCTTTCGAACTAACCCATGCTTCAATTAGGACTTTTGAAGGGTTGTAATGTGGCTTGGTTCATGGTTTAAGAAACAAAGGATAAAGGCTCAAAGTATATTTGTACCCACCCGCTCTTTGTGATGTTCTTCAATCCTATACTCAGTTAATTATGCATTTGAACTCCAAATGAGTCTGGAACGACATTTTTGGTGATGGTTCACACAAGTTGAATTTGTTGGAAGGCAGTCATTTTTTTGCAACATTTTTCATGTTGTTGGGGATTTGTAGTGACCTCTTTTTCTCCTTCTTTTTTTTGTTATCCCTAATTTTTGCCTGACTGTTCCTGTTTTTGACATTCACAGTCAGCGGGATGCCCCATCTTTCGTAAGTCTCTTTTGTAGGTTTTGACTCAGCGGGCTTTTCTCTTTTTTTTTTGAGAGATAATGACTGCCTATGAGATAAGGATCCACCACTGTCTTTTGGTTCCAAAGGAATGTTTTTTGATGTCGTTCATCGTATCACAGGATGAGAGTTTGTGACTTTAACGCACATTTGAATTAACTGAGAGACTACCCTGCCCCAGGTTTGATTAAAGGTTTCAATTTGTGTTAAAAACATAAAACTTCTACTTCTTTGGCTCAAAGGGGTTGACTAGGGATTATCTTCCTTATAACTCCAGTGTTTAGGGTTTGAAATAAATGCCTGTACATCGTCAGCGAGGTCTGTCTAAAAGCATACTGTATGAGATTATGGCATTGTTTTCGTCATCCTCCCTCTAAAGGCTCGTAACTTTTAGCAAGAGTTAAATGTCATTAAGAAAGTAGAAAGCATAGTTCAAGAATAGTGAAAACGAATGGATGAATTCAAGACAAATATATGCAATGCATTAATGAAACAGAGTTTGACATCAACAGATAATTGTTTGAATAATAAAAGAAATTACAACTTGAAAATTCAAATGAAACAAAAGCCTCTTTGTCTAAACTTATCACTTTAGGTGGAGGACCCTCAGCAGAAGATTTTCATCTGACCATCTTGCGTGAACTCTAGCGTTGTTTCTTTAACCAGATCTTGAATTTTGTTTCTCAATGCCTAACAACTATCGGTGTCATGCCCAGGACTGTTGGAATGATACACACATCTCGCATTTGGATTGTACCCTAGGGAGGATGTTTTGGGACGCCGAGGAGGGTCTCTTAATACAATTAGCTTGACTTCCAACAAGCATTGTAGCACTTGGGATAATGGCATGTTAATCTCAGTGGAGTGCTTTTCAGATGTATTTTGCTCACGCCGACTATCCTGTTGATGCTGGTGAGGTTGTTGTTGGGCTTGTGACCCTGAAGCAAATTGGGGAGACTTCCCCTTGACTTCTTGTCTCAAGGGAGGCTGAATGATGATTTTATCTTCAACCCTAGTTATTTGCCCCACTTGGTTACATCCATCCCGATGCAGCTTGATGATGAGGACCTTTAGCTCTTCTTGTCCCTAAGCCAGGTTTTGAATGAGAGCCATCTGGCCCACCAGTTGTCCCATCATCTGAATTCTCATTATTGCCATCTCAATCTGTAGCCCTTCCAACTGATCATTCCTGATGCCGCCTAGATTCCCTGGGACCATTCCCCTTATGAGGAGGGATTTCACTTCTTCCTGCCCCTTGGACAGGTTCAAGAACATTTCTTGAAGCTGAGCGTTTTGAACCTGGATATCTTTGACAGTCTTCTCTAGAGCCATCTCTACTGAAATAAACAGTAGGAAGATAAGGAGACCTGAAAGGGGAAACCTGTCATGATACGATGCATGATATGTGGATGCATGTTTTCAAGGATCTCGCAGGGTAAACACAATAAAATGTTAGAGGTTGAACTTTGATCAACATCTTTGATTGGAGAAATTTGTATCAGTGGATGTCTTTCCACGAGAATCAAGCTCACCATGTTAAGTGGGTCATAGCCCTCGATTCAAGTTGTTGTACTTGATCTTTAACGACGTTTGTTTAGAGAAAAATGAATCCTCTTGCCCTTTGGGAGACGTTTGGTTCAACGTGATCCTGCATCAAAGACCCTCGAGATCATTGAAATGGTTATTGAAAATGATATGGTATGATGTTATGATGTTATGTACAAGTATGCAAAAGTAAACAAGTGTATACAAACAATCATATTCACACAAAGCAGACAAGTCCTTAGGTTTAGGCTTGCATGAGGTTTATAGATAAGTACCCTCTTGAAGTTAGTTGGCTCAACCTATCCTATAAATAGTAACCGGGTTCTAAGGAGCTCAATATCACTGGATTATTTTTTGTGTTCATTGTTTCAGTTTGGCCACTTAACTGGCGACCGAAATATTCCAAGAAAACAACCCTCAATGAGTGTAGTATCGAGTATCTACCAACTTTGGACTGCACCAAAGCCGGTCATCTCACTACCCCTAAAAAGGCCAAGATGGTCAAGTAAGGTTCTAAGAGTTCATTAGTGCTTCATGACATCACTCAGTGGCCCCGTATTCTCTTTGATTGACTCAAAGGCTACCGATACCCACAAATATGTCGCACTAACGTAGCCACTGCTTCAACCATGTCGGTATACCCTGCACAGTTCCCTCGCAGTTTATTGTTACTTACCTAAAAGGTGCCCCCCAAATCCGGGTGTAGGATTTAAAACAAACCCAAACAAGGAACCCAAAAGTAAAGCATACAAATCAAGCAAGATAAGCATGTAAAGGTGATCTAAAACCCTAAGGTAACCCCACTTTTAGATTATTCCCCAGCAGAGTCGCCAGTTCTGTGATACGGTGGGGGAACTGACTTGAGGTTTTGGGTTTTGTGTTTGCAAATGTTTCGGTTTAGCAAGAGTCACCACCGACTTTTTATTTTATCCAAAGGAAAGGTCAAAAAGCACAGGAAAGACCTTTGAGATGTTTTCTTGGGTTCGGGGGGTAGATTATGAAAAGGGAAGGTGCAAGCACCCTTTTCATCCATGGTTATCCATGGGCTCTTAGTTACTTGTTTAGATCACTTGCTTTTGCTTTTCAATTGTTTGAAATGGTGCTTTGTGTGCGTGGTTTTGAAAATTCTTTAAAAAAAGAGGCCATCATTGTGGCAACCTTTGTAATGATTCTTGTTTGAATATATACAAAGGTGTTTGTCTTTTGAAAAGATTTCAATGTTTGAAAGTTTGCTTTTGGAAAATGTTTTGAAATTGTGTTGTGATGTGTGTTTGAAAATAGCAAGGATGTTTTGCAAGTTTTGATCAAACAACTAAGAGTCGTGTACCCTATTTTACTCAAAGATCTTTCTTATATGTTTTTAACCCCTTTGACAGTGTTGTTTTACCATTGCATTTGGTAAACAACCTTGTATTAGGATGTTAAACGAGACAGGCGCGGGTCATCGTATAGACCATGATAGCAATTGTGTTAAGTATCTTTAGAAAATTTCCCAAGGGACTAGATCATTTTGTGTAGGCAACCAAGATAGCGTCATCGAGGGACTATGATCTTTTGTTTTGTTTTTGTTTTGCCAAAGATACTCAACATGCGTAACATGGCCAATTTTTAAGGCAACAAGTGGATGAAACCCTAGGGGTGCAAGTGTGAGAAGTGTATTGATTTCAAGTTGTTTATTTTTGGATTAGGTCATCTAGCGATTGATTTTGAATCTTGCCATACACGCCTAATTACTATACAATATATTGAAAGCAATAAATTGCGGGAATTAAATGTCTAAATTATTACAAAAGTATCCGGGAATGGGGGTACAAATTATTACAAATGGGGATGAATCTCACAAGAATGATAATGTCCAAATGTTAAGTATTACAACCAAATCGAATTGTCGCAATTCAATATAAAGCCATAACAAATTAAGAAATCAATAATATTATGAGATGCATGTATTTATTTGAAAATAAAATCTATTCTAACAAAGAAAGATTAAATATTATTATTACTTTTCTTTTTGTATTTTATTAATTAAAAAAAGAGGTTTAAAGAAAACAAAATTAATTAAATCAATTTAAATGTTTTTTTCTTGGTATTTTATTAAATGAAACAAAATCAATTAATAAAAGAAGACAATAAAATTAATTTAAGAAAATAAATATTATTAGTGTTATTATTAACAAAATAAAACAAATTAATTTAAAATGAAATAATAATAAAAAGTTAGCATTTGTTAATTAAAAAAGAAGAAGAATGGGCTTAGGTGCTTGGTGTGGATGCTAGGACCAAGTAAGAGGGTAAAACAAAATGAGTTCAGAAATAGAGAAGGGGTGTGAGCCAGCATTTTCGTATGGGCTTATGTTGTTTGTGGCCAGAAAGGCCCAGTTCACAAATTATTAACATTTTTGTTAGGGTTCAGAATGATTAGGGTTAGTGTGTGTATCTCAGCGGCGCCGCTTGCTTCGTTCTTCCTCTTCTTCACCTTTCTCAGTCAAACGGTTTTGACCTTCCCTAAGCCTAGCCGTCGGAGCAACCGTCACTCTCTCATCTCCTCACAAAGATCCCTGTCTCTGTTTAAGACGGTATAGTTCGTCTCTTTGATTTAGCATTTTACAATTTCGTTGTGTTTGCTTGCTTTGTTCTAGTTTGATTAACCTATGGTTTTTTTATGTGCCTAAAACACAGTAAGGGTTTGAGAAGAATGTACCTTAGGGATTTTCGGGAAAAATGGAGAGGAAAGGTGAGATGGAGCTGGTGGTGCTTCCTTGGTGGCTTAGAGGCGGAGGGGAGGATGATGGCCAAGAGCGCTTCTGGTATTTCTCCTTTGTTCTTTAAAACTTGAATGTTGATGATGATTCTAATTCTGAAACTTTGATTGTTGTTGATTGTTCTTGTTAATGATGATTTCTTTCTGAAACCTTGTTGTTATTGTTTCTGAAACTCTTTTCCTCTCTTCCTGAATGTGAATGTTGCTATTCTGAAACTTGTTTGATGTTTGTCGATGATGATTTGATAATCTGAGACTTGTTGCCTTTTTCCTCTCTTTTTGAATCTGAAACTCTGTTATTGTTGTTGGATAATGGTTTTTGATGATGCTTGTTGCAAGTTTCTGAAACTTTGTTGTTGATTTGCTGAACTTGAACTTGAATGATGGTTCTGAAACTTGTATGATGATTGGTATGCTTGCAAGTTTCTTTGTGATTTGGGAATTGCAGATTTGGTAGGCTTTTGTGGCTTGTTTGCAGTTTTGCTAGCTTTGCAGTTTGTAGAGTTTTTGTGATGGCTTGAAACTGTTTGGCAGGCTTGGGGTATTTTGTTTGGTTGTTGCAGGTTTTTGATGTTGTACAGTTTGGCCAGGCAGTTTGGCTAGGCAGTTTACAGTTTTGCTGTTTGGTAATGCAGTTTGGCCTGGCAGTTTACAGTTTTGCTGTGGTTTTGTAGTTTGGCCTGGCAGTTTACAGTTTTGCTGTGGTTTGGCAAGCTTGCAGTTTTGCTAGGCTTGTGGTGTTCTGTTTGATTGTGTAGGTTGGTTGGCTTGCAGGTTTTGATACTTGGTGAAGTTTTAAGCTTGGATGTTGGCTTGATAGCAGGTTTTGGAAGTTTTTGTTTTGCAGTTTGGAACTGCAGGTTTGGTTATGGTTCACAGGGTTTGTGTGAAACTGTTTGCACAAGTTTTTTGTGTTTGCTGCAGTTTGAGTTGTTATGCTCTTTGGCAGGCTTGGAGATTTTGTGAGTCTTTAGGCTTGGATAAAATGTTTTTCCCCCCTTTCTCTTCTGACTTTGTGCTGTTATATATCCTTTTGCCTTTTGCCACTTGTGACAACCTTTTTAGCCAAACTGGGAACTCTCACCAAAGGTGATATCTTTTTCTCTCTTTCTCTCTCTATGGAAAAGCATTTTTTGCTTTTCTTATTTTCTGAAAAGTTTGCCTATGTCTGCTGGAAAATGATGATAGGCTATGACAAGCCTTTTACTTGTCATTGGGTTTACCTCCTGCTGTTTACTTTTGGCCTGCTGTACTTTCTGCATTGCATACTTTTTGCCTTCAGTTTGCTTCCAGATTTGCTTTGTATGCAATATTTAGTAATGCAGCTTGACAGTTTTGTAACTCAGTTTGGTTTTGCTTGCTATGCAGTACAGTTGGCACCTTATTGCATTTAGTTCTTGCATTGTTTGGTTGGCTGACTTTGTAATGTTGTGCAGCTTGCCTTTGTATGCTTGCTTTGTACAACATGTCTTGCATTTGAAACTTGTTGCATCCAGTTTTGCATCTAATTTGGCCTTGTAATGCAGTTTTGGCGCCTTGCTATATTTTTTAATAATTTACTTTTGTATGCTTGCATTTATACTTTTATTTTTCTCTTTGTGAACCAAGAAGAGCAATCTTCTTGTGATTTGCAAAGAGGAAAATAAAAACCTGATGAACAATATCACTTCTGATTCCAGATGGCAAACTCTAATGATGAACATTTTCTTTTCTTTTTTTTGTTTGAAAATTCTTTTCATATTCAACTGACTGTACTAATTCCTTTTCCTTTGTGTCTTTTTCATGTGAGTGCAACTTGGGTGGTGACAAAGCAGGAGAAGACTTTGAGCATGGGAGCAATGGAGCAATGGCTTAGACTTAGATTTTAGATTTAGATAGATTTTTCATTAATTGTAATAATTTATTTTTCCAAGTACTATAAGTTGTAAAACTTAAAGTATATGAATAACAAATTATTTGTGTAACAACATTTGAAATAAATGAAGAAAGCTTTTATGAGATCATCTGATATCTAATAAAATCTTCTACTGTCCAATATCTTGCAATTCTTTCTCTGCATCTTCACTTAACCGTTTAAGATTCTCAGATCAAAGTAATTGAAATTACATTCCAATATTTTTAATACAAATAACTTAAAATCCAAGTAATCCCAAAACTTTGCAATCTCGTAACTTTGCAACAACATTCCAATCAAAATACGCATTGTATTCCAATAAACCAGCAAGCATTTCATTCCATTAACAAGCAAACGTTTCATTCCATTAACAAGCAGATGTCTTAACAGACACACATCATCTGGTTAACCTGGATCAGATAAAACCTGAATATTCCAAATGACAGTCTCAACTCCTATCTCTTACCCCAGATAATCAAGCCTTGAGAACAACCAATAAACTTGAAAAAGTGTGAAAACATGTGGCAGCTAATTGAATTTCTAAGAATTATGTTTCTTCTGAGAAATGCGAGAGAAAACCCTAATTCTTGATTTACTGCCAAAGAAAAGTCTGTCTGATCGATTCTTGAGCCAATCTTAAAAATCTGAGAAAACCCTAGGATTATGATTTCTTGTGGAAAGGGGAGGGCAAATTTTGGGGTACAACAATTAGAAAATAAAATAAAGTCAAAAAAATATGGACCAATGGATGAGAGTCAAAACACGTTAGTAATCAAATCCAATGGATCTGGCGCGCTGTGCATATCATGGTCATTATTGAATAAAGCACTGAATCACATATAAAATCAGATTTTCAAAAAATATAAATGGCACGCCATCATTGGTTGGAAGATGATACATTTGTCATCTTCAACCTCCAGCCAACGTGAAACACATGTCCCTCAAACTGTAAAATCAGAAGCTCAGACCTATGTTTTTCACTTCGTCTCATCAAGACGAAGACAACCATACCATCGCAAAAAATTTATATAAACTGTAACTCAAGCAATTTGGAAGAGAAGTTTTAAAAAGGGATTTGAAATTTCATGGTCAAAATGTGTTTCCAGTTAAAAGCAAGTGTTGAGACTAGAACCATAGCAATGAGAGCTTCACAATGATATCAAAATTTGGAAGAATTGATAGAGAAATCTACCTATTGAAGTTCAGTTGCAGAGCTCTGTAAATGGGCTTGGTCAGATTAATTTAGAAGGTTTCGAGGCTCAATTCTTCTTCTGTTAGCTTCGGGGAAGATCAAGGAAGGTGAATTGATAGAAAAATAGATTGAAAAAGGCTTGAACAATGATTCCGAAGTTGCAGAAAAGCGATTTATGGAGCAAGTTTGGAAGGGTGATTTTGGTTGTTCAAGCTTGAGAAAACGAATGGGATAGCTCATGTATTTATAGGAGAAGCAAATGGGATCAAAAGGAAGGATGAACGATGCAATTTGGAGGGAATTCGTGTGGGTCTGCATCATGAAGAAAGTGTGACTTCTCTTTTGTCAAAACTCATCCAAAACACGTGTTTTGATGCACTAAACCACTTGGGAAAGTTGGCTAATCATGTTTATACCTAAAACGCGTGCTAATTTGAGGGTTAGAAGTTGTAATATAAAATTCAAATTCTGACTTGTGATGAAACTTCAACTCTAAGTTACCACTTGTGAAACAATGGCATTCTCAACTCAAGGGGTCTTAAGGCATGGTTCTTGATGCTTTAGAAAGATGAGATTACAAGCTTTGCAATGGGAAAAGAATGGAATCAAATGGATGTTTGAGTTGAAAGTTGCAATGAGTCAAAGTTGGGAAAAAGAGGTTGACTTTCCATACTTAGAAATATTTCAAGTTTTTCTTCAAAAGTGATCTATAATGTTTTTCATCCAAACATGCCCTTCCTCTTAGAATTTTATCTTGACCAAAAAAGATGGCATGAAATAGACCTCTTTAATGACATTTTGAAACTTGAACCATTCAAAATATCCAAAAATTGAGAGAGTTATGAATTGTTGAAGTTGGCAAAAAATCATGAAATGACCTATAATCTTTTGTATCCTTAGGGCATCTTCCATCCATTTTCTCACTTTTCAAATAAAAGAAAGGTTGAAGTTAACATCTTCAAGAACATTATGGAAAAAGAATAGGCTCAAGGTGATAAAAATTGATCAAGTTATGATCATTTAAAGTCACATGAAGAGATTTGAGGGTTTATCTAGAGGACTTGTAATCTTTCTTCATCACCAAGTTTCTTCCACATGAAAACTCCTTGAAACTTTTGAAGTGATTTGTTAATAACCCTTTGAAGAGAAGGATGTTTTTGGAATCACTCAAAAGTACCAAAAGATGAGCAAAATATACTTCTTTAAAGTTCAAAACCCTAGCTCCTAGATCAAGAAAATGCTTTGAGGAACTTTGACAATTTTAAACAACCTTCTTGTACCAACACTTTTACTTTGTAGATAGAAGTTGTTGAGGGTGATAATGATAACTAATAGCAACCAAAGCCACTTCCATATCTTGAGAATTGAGAGAGATATGCACTTGTCACCAATGGAAACAAGTCCTTGTCCAACCATGACAACTTCTTCAATCAACCCCTTGTACTTTTGAATAAATCTTGATAACTTGGAAATGTGGTGAGCCAAAATAAACCTTGTCATACCATTTCTTCCAAAACAACTTCAACGGAGAGGTTTGGATTTCTCAAGCTTTATTGACTAGGGCATGGAAATAAACTCATGAACCCATGGATCAACTTGCTAATCCACATTGCCTTTACCTACATTATTAACAAGTAATACAAACCAACATTGCATTTTGTTAATTAAGAGGAAAGTCAAAACAAAACATGAATGATCGCAAAAGAAAAACAAGTCAAGGTTCTTGGTGATTCCTCAAAGAGAAAAGCTAAAGATAGGGAGGAGAACCAAAAGCCCTAATATGATCTTGTTGTGATTGAACCAATATGGTATGATGAAGGGATCTTAGGGGAAAAAATTGGGGTATAACTATTGCCCTTATTTATGTTTCTTCTATCCGGATATACGAAGGTTAAAAGTCTTCATTTTGACGTGATCGAAGATACTTAAATATAAAATAAACCCTATTTTTGGCCCTAAGATGCCATGCAATGCTTATGAGTATGAATGCATATGAACAACTTCAAAGGGACGCAAAACACCACTGGGGATATAGCAAAGGGAATAAGGATCAAAAGAGAAGACCGACCAGGAAAATAAATCACTGGTGAATCAAAAAGACCCGACTCTACTGGTGGCAAAATCTCAAAGAATACACCAACTTTTACTGAAGGCGAAACTACCAACGTTCACTGAAGGTAGAAAGAGAAAAGAATAAAAACACCGACATCCACTGACGGTGAGCTACCAACGTTTACTGAAGGTAGAGAGACAAGCATTGATGTTCACATATGATGAACTACCAAGTTTCACTGAAGGTAAAGAGAAAAGAATGAAGGGGTGAAAAACACAAGAAGGGGGGGGGGGGGGGGGGTTGAATTGTAAAACTGAAATCTAAAGCAATTGACAAGATATTTTTATCCTGGTTCGTTTGATCTCAAACTACTCCAGTCCACCCGTCAAGGTGATTTCGCCTCTCTCCAATGAGGTCTTAATTCACTATATTCAACTGAATATTACAGACTGCTTTAACAACTGCTAAAGCCTTCTTGATTCAAACCACAACCCGGTTTGTCAAGGCAACACTTTCTTACAAAGAGATATTACAATGTGTTTGGATGTTTTCTACAAAACTTTATCACAACTGTGATGTGTACACAAAATGAAGCTTAGAAACTAGATTGCTAAACAGAAATGGAATATCAGAGTTTGTTGTTTAGCAGGACTGGTAGAACGAAGATTATGGTTCAGCTTTGTGCGTGTAGAGATTTGGAGAGCATTGGCCATTATAATCTTCAAAGCCTTGTTTATATAGCACTTGAGAAGATGAACGTTGAATGCAATATTCTTGATTCAATGCTAATAACAAGCTTTCCTTTTTGAGCAGATCTTGTCTAGAATGAGGCCGTTGGAATTTATTAGCATTCAATGCACAGTACCGTTGCTTCTTCAATGCACGTTCTGGCTTGGCTCATTCTGATTCTGCTTCGCTGCTGATGAACTATTGTGTTTCTGTATCAGAGTGTTTGAGCGCAGTTCTGTTCATCAAGCTTCAGCATGTTCGTGAGTTGATTATCTGATCTTGACGTTCTGATGTAGCAACTTCTGATGCTGGTGTATGAAATCAAATTCTGATGCTGAAAAGACGTGATCTTGCTTATACCAATCAGAGTATCTGCAAGTCAGAACATAATAATTTTAGGCAGCAGATAGTTCAAACATGAAACCTATGAATACTATATCTTTTCACTTTGTTATCATCAAAACTTAAATATAGGGTAGTAGATTCAAACATTGTTCTAACAATCTCCCCCTTTTTGATGATGACAAAAACTAGATATTTTAAATGAAAAATAACGTGAAAAGGTATCTGGAAAATGTATCAGAATAAGAAGTAAAAGAATAAGGAGTAAGGAAATACTCCCCCTGAGTTTATTACTTCCCTTTGATTATGCGTGTTCTTCAGGATCAGATCTTTTTCTTTCTTTGAACATCAGATTATCAGAGTCTTTGACTTATCAGAGAGCAGAGCTTCAGAGCTTTTCCTGTCAGAGCTTTGCTTTGGATCAGAGTGTTAGGTCGATCAGAACTTCATATTGATCAGAGCAACATTGATCAGAGCTTCTACATTTTGATCATCTTCTAGTCTTCAGAGTGTCCAGGAGCTTCCTTGTGCCTGTAGACTTTAAACAAAACAGAAAAACATTTCAAGTAATAGAGTTAGAATGTTTGAGAATTTCTGTCTAGTTAGCCGTTATTGATTTTAAATATCATTCTTGTTCTCCCCCTTTTTGTCAGCAATCAAAAAGTGTTGGTGATGTGCTAAAACAATTTGATCAGAAAAACTAATCATATTAAGACAGTTCAGAATCATAGCAAGAAAATATTACAAAACATAGTCAAAACAGGACATCAGAAAATCAAGAAAACATGAAAAAGGTCATGCATGAAAAAGATTTAAGGTTGAGGAGGCATGCGTGAGAACAGGCTCTCCAGCATCGCTTGAATCTTTTCAGAAGTTTCATTCTGCTTCTGAACCATGTTGACAACAGTGTCAATCTTGCTGTCCTGCACATCCATTCTTGCTTTCATCTTCTGATCATTGTCGTCCATTCGCTGCTGTAGACGCAAGTCATTCAGCCTTAATTCTTCCAGAGTCTGCCTGTCCAAGGCAGCTTGAGAAGCATCAGAAGGAGGAGGCTTCTCAGAACTTTCAGCAACATCTTCTGCTTGATTTTCTTCAGCCTGAATGGTCTTGTCTTCTTCTGATGGTTGCACCGTTGCAGCTTGCTGTTTCTCAGACCAAGATTCACTGTCCAGAGGGAGCACAACTTCCTGAGGCAGATGACTTTCAACTTCCTTCAGCAGCTTGCTGAAGTTCTGTTGAGCCTGCTCATAGTTGACGTCCTGCAACTTGAGGGCTTCAGCACGTACCCAAGATCTGAACTGTGACCAGAGCTGATCAGAAGCAGCTGGGTCAATCATCCCAGGACAGACTTGCTTCAAAGAAGCAATCCATTGCATCACACCTGTTTCAAAATTCAAAATACCAGAGCCAACATCTGGTTGCTTTGGTTTGGGGATGGAAATTTTGTGTCTTAGATCAGCAAGACGTTCAAGACTTGTTAGATCAATGAAAGTCCTGCTGGGGTTTTCAGCGGTTTTCTGAGATGCTGTTTGTTTTGGAGGAGGGGTATCAGAGTCAGATATTTCGATTGGAGTGGATGGTGGTTTGGGAGTATTTGGAGGTGTTGATTCTTCTGAGGATGGTAACTGGGGCATGACAATAGTGGTTCCACATGGCAACTGGATTGCCAGCCGTGAAGGTTGAGGTGAGTGAGGGTCAGATTTATGAGGAGAAGGGGTTTCAGAATGGTGAAACGCTGTTTGTGGTGAAGGTGGATTTATTTCTGGTTGGGGAGAGGGAGGTGGAATCTCTGATTGCTCAGGGATCAGAGGTTCTTTTGAGAGTGGTTGTTGTTGTTGTTGTTCTGGTTCTGGTTGTTGAGGAGGAATATTTGGTGGTTCAGAGATTGGTTTAGCAGAGGCATGTTCACGCTCAATATCAGCTAGCACTTGGTCAAGTGCTGTTGTTGTTGAAATTATTGGTTGTTTGGGGATTTTGGTTCTGGGTCTTCTGAGTAGTAAGGCCTCAGAAGGGTCTTCTGGTATGGTTTCATCAATGGTAGGGATTGGGATTGATATTCTATGGGAGGTTTGAGGAGCAGCAGATGCTGGAATAGTAAAAGATTTTGAAATAGGGGCAGCAGATGAAATACCTCTTTTCTTTGGAGTCTGATGAGATGATCCTTCTGATGGCGCTTTCCTCTTCTTTGTCTTCTTCAAAGTCACTTCTGGTTCTGGTTGACTCAGATCTTTGATCTTCAGCTTTGAACCTGTATCTTCTGCCTTGTACGCATCTGGGTACCTGAGAAACATCTCTGGTTTGGATTCCATTTCAGAAAATACCGGAAAATCACTCAGAGGCACTCTTCTGCTGGAGATATCAGCAGTTGAAGTAGCTCTGGGTTCCTTCTGAATATTTTCTATCAGCTTCATCTTTTTCAGATTCTTAGCGTTCAGCGGTTTCCCAATTGTTGGTTCAATAGTGCTCAGCTCCTGAGCTTCGATCAGATGTTCAATCAGCCTATTCTCTGTCAGAATATCTGATATAAGCCTTCCAAAAGGTATCCAGTCCCTCTTGGTCCTTTCTTCTTCCCTTGTTTCTTTCACACTGGTCTTGAGATGGTTGAACAAGAAGTGAGCCAGATTGATCTTAATCTTCTGATCAATAAAGTAGATCAGAAACTGCTGATCCACATTTATATAATCAGGAGAACTTGTTGGTTTCCTGTGGTTGAAGCATCCCAGAATAATCTTAGCCCATACTCTGCAGTGATCCTTCAGATCCTTAATCTTGCTGCTGGGCATTCCAAGAGTGAAAATCCTGTTGGCTACCACACCTACATCAGCGCATCTTTCAGCCATGTCCACACAACGGACTCCACCACCACTTTGACCGATTAGCCTAGCAATGAGATCTTCAGAAATCACAATCTTCTTCCCCATGACAGAGGAGATAACTAGATGTTTTGAAACCTTAGCGTGAATCCAAAATTCCTTGACCAGCGCTGGGAATGTTGGTCCAACCAACCTATCGAAGTACTTCTCCCACTTTTGAGCCCTAATTTCTTCAGTTAGGTCAAAACCATTTTCCTTTAAGCTTTCGAAGTCAATGATTAACTCAGAAAGCACTTCAAGGTTCTTTACCGGAGTGAGAAGAGTTCTGAGGGGCACCTGATATTGTTCAGAGGTTGCTTTCTTCTGATTGCCTGCAGAAATGCTGGAGGATGCCATTGTTCACACTAAAAAAGGCTTTGAGAATGAATTGAGAAAAAGAGTTTGCAAAGGATGAACTCAGAAATATGCAGAAAAAGCTTGAGTGTTAATAAGAAAGCGTAAAGAATAAGAATGAGAGATTAATGTGCTTAAATAGAGTTTTCAAAATTATTTTGAAAAGATAAACGTTTTTAAGAGAGAGAAAAATAATGATTGCCATTTAAAAAGCGTGATTACTTTTCATTAAATGCTTGCTGATTTTGGGGGATTTGAGAAAGATACTTAAAAACGGTTACCAGACATGTGTCTCAATGCACCCAATCAGCGCTTTGCCTTCTCAGAAGCGTGCACGCGTTCTGCTTCAGAGATATGCTGATGATTGGATGACACTTGTTTGATGTAGTGATCAGCACGTCTGTCTTTGAGATTACACTCTCAGATCTTTTAGACTTGCATCTGATACAATCTGCATGTTCTATTTTTCTGAAAGAAGATTGATCAGAAGTTCACAGTAATATAATTACATTCTGAAGATGAATATATGGAATTAAAACATTTTCATTCTGGGCATACTTTCATGCTGAGATGTTTCAGAATGAAATTAAACCTATCTTCTGAAAGGGGTTTAGTAAAGATATCAGCCCATTGATGGTCTGTATCTATAAATTTTAAGTTCAAAATACCTTTCTGAATATAGTCCCTAATGAAATGATGCTTTATTTCTATATGCTTAGCTCTAGAATGTAAAATAGGATTCTTACTTAAGCAAATAGCAGAAGTATTATCACAAAGTATAGGAATGTTACTCTCAAAAATCTGGAAGTCTTCAAGCTGACTTTTCATCCAGAGCATTTGTGTGCTACATCCTGCTGCTGCTATGTACTCAGCTTCTGCTGTTGACAGAGCAATTGTTGATTGCCTTTTGCTGGACCAAGAGATCAGATTTTCTCCCAGAAACTGGCAGCTTCCAGAAGTACTTTTACGTTCCACTCTGTCTCCAGCAAAATCAGCATCACAGTAGCCTACTAAGCTGTAATCACTAGATTTTCTATAAAACAAACCCAGATTAGTAGTACCTTTCAGATACTTGAAAATTCGCTTAACAGCTGTTAAGTGAGATTCTCTAGGATCTGATTGGAATCTAGCACAGATACAAACGCTGAATAATATGTCAGGTCTTGAAGCAGTTAGATAAAGGAGAGAACCAATCATACCTCTGTAGACTTTCTGTTCTACACTTTTGCTTACCTCTTCTCTTTCCAGAATGCACGTGGGATGCATTGGAATCTTTGATGGCTTACATTCTGAGAGGTCAAATTTCTTCAGAAGATCTCTGATGTATTTGCTCTGATGAATGTAAGTTCCTTCTGGAGTTTGATTGATCTGAATTCCTAAAAAGAATTTCAGTTCCCCCATGAGGCTCATCTCAAATTCTGCCTGCATACACTTAGCAAATTTTCTTCCAAGAGAAGGATTAGTAGAACCAAAAATTATATCATCAACATAAATTTGACAGACTAAAATGTCACTCTTAACTGTTTTACAGAATAGAGTAGTGTCCACTTTCCCTCTGGTGAATTCATTTTCAAGCAGAAAGTTACTTAGCCTTTCATACCAAGCTCTGGGAGCTTGTTTCAGACCATACAATGACTTCTTTAGTTTGAAAACATGTTCTGGATGTTTTGTATTTTCAAAACCTGGGGGTTGGTGAACATAAACTTCTTCTTCTATATAACCATTTAAGAATGCACTTTTGACATCCATCTGATACAGAGTGATGCCTCTATTAACAGCAAATGAAATTAAAAGTCTGATAGATTCTAACCTGGCGACTGGGGCAAAGGTTTCTGTATAGTCTATCCCCTCTTGCTGACTATAACCTTGTGCAACCAGTCGTGCCTTGTTTCTGATGACTTCACCTTGTTCATTTAGCTTGTTTCTGAACACCCATCTTGTTCCAATGACGTTGAATCCTTTTGGTCTGGGAACGAGATCCCATACGTCGTTTCTGGTGAATTGATTCAGCTCTTCTTGCATTGCCAGAATCCAGTCATTATCCAGAAGTGCTTCATCAATAGAAGAAGGTTCAATCAGAGACACAAGTCCCATAAGAGTTTCTTCAGAGTTTCTGAAGCTTGCTCTTATTCTGATTGGATCTTCCTTTCTTCCTAGGATAGTCTCTTCTGGGTGATCCAAACTGCTTCTGGGTAATCTCTTCTGAGGTTGATCAGCAACTGTTGTAGGATTTCTAGCAGTGCTCCTTTCAGACGTTGAAGGAATGTCTGTGTTGAGAGCTTCTGATGATTTGTCTTCAGAACCTGCAAATTCAATTTCTATACCTGCAAAAATTTCATTCTGCTTTGACTTTTCAGAGTCAAGCTTGTCATCAAAACGAACACTGATTGATTCTTCCACAATCTGTGTTTCTGTATTGTATACTCTGTAC
This sequence comes from Vicia faba, assembly GCA_948472305.1. Taxonomy (NCBI): domain Eukaryota; kingdom Viridiplantae; phylum Streptophyta; class Magnoliopsida; order Fabales; family Fabaceae; genus Vicia; species Vicia faba. Next base: position 267,689,345 of record OX451740.1, read on the forward strand.
CCTCTTGAGCGTTCAGAGTATCCTAACATAATACACTTCTGTGCCTTAGAGTCAAACTTGTTCAAATAATTCTTTGTATTTAATATAAAGCAAGTACACCCAAATGGATGAAAATATGAAATGTTGGGCTTTCTGTTCTTCCACAATTCATATGGAGTCTTTTCCAGAATAGGTCTTATTGAGATTCTATTCTGAATGTAACACGCTGTGTTTATTGCCTCTGCCCAGAAAGTCTTAGCAACGTTTGTCTCATTGATCATGGTTCTGGCCATTTCTTGCAATGTTCTGTTCTTTCGTTCTACAACTCCATTTTGTTGGGGAGTTCTAGGACAAGAGAAATCATGCAGAATGCCTTTGTTATTAAAGAATGACTCAAAATCTTTATTTTCAAATTCTCCACCATGATCACTTCTGACTTTAACGATTCTAAGATCTTTTTCATTCTGAACTTGGTTACAGAAGGTAACAAACACAGAGTGTGACTCGTCCTTGTGTCTTAAGAACTTTACCCATGTCCATCTGCTATAGTCATCTACGATTACTAACCCATACTTCTTACCACTGACTGAAGCAGTTTTAACTGGTCCAAATAAGTCAATGTGCAGAAGTTCTAATGGCTTAGAGGTGGAAACAACATTTTTGGATTTAAAAGAAGGTTTTGCAAATTTGCCTTTCTGACATGCTTCACACAGAGCATCTGAATTGAACTTCAAATTTGGAAGTCCTCTGACCAGATTGAGTTTGTTAATCTGAGATATTCTTCTCATACTAACATGCCCCAATCTTCTGTGCCAGACCCACTGCTCGTTGTTAACAGACAGAAGACATTTTACATTCTGACTCTTTAGTTCAGAAAGTTTGATTTTGTAAATGTTGTTTTTCCTCTTACCATTAAACAGGATAGTCCCATCTTTCTGACTAACAGCTTTACATGATTTTTGATTAAAGATTATATCATAACCGTTATCACTTAATTGACTTATGGATAACAGATTATGCATCAATCCATCTACTAGCAGAACATTATTAATAGAGGGAAGATTTCCATTACCTACAGTTCCAGAGCCAATTATCTTTCCCCTCTGATTGCCTCCAAAGCCAACGTGGCCTCTAGGCTTAAGTTCCAGGCTTTGGAACATATGCCTTCTTCCCGTCATGTGTCGTGAGCAGCCAGAGTCCAGGTACCATGACTGGTGTTTCTGACTTGCTGCTAAAGATATCTGCAACATGTATTATTTTATCCTTAGGTACCCAGATTTTCTTGGGTCCTGACTTGTTAGTTTTACTAAAACTCTGGTTGAATTTTGGTTTCACAGAGTGCTTACTGCTAGTATATTTGATATCATGTGTGTGACCATACACAAAGTGTGAATTTAGAGGAGTGTGTTTAATGGTCAAGTCCATGACATTCTTTGGTGTAGGAACCTTACCTTGGTATCCTATACCTTTCCTGCCGTTTCTGCTAACTCCATAGATCATTGAAGCCATTCTGCTTCTATCTATGCTTTTAGCTAGGAACTTCTGGAAACTGTGATCATACTCCTTGATGATCTCATCAGCGTTGCTGGGAGTTTCAGAAATTGGTTCCTTATGAGAGTTTTGTAAAGAGTTTTCTAATTTTGAAATTTTATCTCTCAGCTCAGAATTTTCCAATTTGAGACTCTCAGACTTATTAGAGTCAGATTCAAGATTCCTTTTCAGGTCTCTGAATTTAGCTCTAATCTGCTGATAACGTTCCAGAATCTCATTGAGGCTTTCAGCAAGTTCAGCCTTTGTAAAGTTAACAGCGAAGTTAGGAAATACCTCTTCTGTGTCTGATTCTGAGTCTGATTCAGAAGCTTCACTATCTTCTGAGATGTTAGCCATGAGCGCTATGTTTGCCCTTTCATCATCTGATTCTGAGTCAGCTTCAGACGAGTCAGAGTCATCCCATGTGGCCATGAGACTTTTCTTCTTCTCTCTTCCAAACTTCTTTTTGGGCTTTTCCCTCTGAAGCTTTGGGCAGTCACTCTTGTAGTGTCCTTGCTCATTGCACTCGTAGCAGATGATGTCTTTGGTGTTTGGCTTCTTGCTACTGGAGGAGCCTTCAGATCTTCTGTATCCAGAGGAAGAATCTGTCCTTCTGTATCTGGAAGAGGACTCGTTCTGATCAGATCTTCTGGGATTCCTGAACTTCCTTTGTCTTTGCTTCCACAGTTGATTTACTCTTCTGGAAAGAAGGGAAAGTTCGTCTTCTTCTGATGAGGATCCATCAGATGTTTCTTCAACTGCCTGCAAAACTTTAGACTCAGATTTTCTGTTAGATTTTAAAGCTAAAGGCTTACCTTGTTTCTGAGGCTCGTCAGCTTCTAGCTCTATCTCATGACTTCTGAGGGAGCTTATAAGTTCCTCCAGAGTGATCTTGTTGAGATCTTTAGCTAGCTTCAGAGCAGTAACCATAGGCCTCCACTGCTTGGGTAAACTTCTGATTATCTTCTTGACATGGTCAGCAGTAGAGTATCCTTTGTCCAGAACTTTGAGACCAGCTACCAGAATCTGGAATCTAGAGAACATAGTTTCAATGGATTCAGATTCTTCCATTTTGAACGCCTCATACTTCTGAATGAGCGCCAGAGCTTTTGTTTCTTTGACTTGAACGTTGCCCTCATGCGTCATTCTGAGAGAATCAAAGATGTTCTTTGCTGTGTCTCTGTTGGAGATCTTTTCATACTCAATATAGGAGATGGCACTGAGGAGGATGGTTCTGGCCTTATGGTGATTCTTGAAATCACGCTTTTGTTGATCAGTCATTGATTTTCTATCAATCTTCTGACCACTTGCATTCACAGGGTGCGTGTATCCATCTGTCACCATATCCCACAGATCAGCATCATGTGCTAGAAATAAGCTTTCAATTCTGTCTTTCCAGTAATCAAAGTTTTCTCCATCAAATACTGGAGGTTTGCCACTGAATCTGTCTCTGTCCTCGTTATTGTCATTGCTGAAGTGAGAATTGTTTCCTGCCATTGTGTTTTTCTGACGCTGGATCTTGTACTGACACGGTTAAGTGTTTTAGCTCAGAACCAGGCGCTCTGATGCCAATTGAAGGGGTGAAAAACACAAGAAGGGGGGGGGGGGTTGAATTGTAAAACTGAAATCTAAAGCAATTGACAAGATATTTTTATCCTGGTTCGTTTGATCTCAAACTACTCCAGTCCACCCGTCAAGGTGATTTCGCCTCTCTCCAACGAGGTCTTAATTCACTATATTCAACTGAATATTACAGACTGCTTTAACAACTGCTAAAGCCTTCTTGATTCAAACCACAACCCGGTTTGTCAAGGCAACACTTTCTTACAAAGAGATATTACAATGTGTTTGGATGTTTTCTACAAAACTTTATCACAACTGTGATGTGTACACAAAATGAAGCTTAGAAACTAGATTGCTAAACAGAAATGGAATATCAGAGTTTGTTGTTTAGCAGGACTGGTAGAACGAAGATTATGGTTCAGCTTTGTGCGTGTAGAGATTTGGAGAGCATTGGCCATTATAATCTTCAAAGCCTTGTTTATATAGCACTTGAGAAGATGAACGTTGAATGCAATATTCTTGATTCAATGCTAATAACAAGCTTTCCTTTTTGAGCAGATCTTGTCTAGAATGAGGCCGTTGGAATTTATTAGCGTTCAATGCACAGTACCGTTGCTTCTTCAATGCACGTTCTGGCTTGGCTCATTCTGATTCTGCTTCGCTGCTGATGAACTATTGTGTTTCTGTATCAGAGTGTTTGAGCGCAGTTCTGTTCATCAAGCTTCAGCATGTTCGTGAGTTGATTATCTAATCTTGACGTTCTGATGTAGCAACTTCTGATGCTGGTGTATGAAATCAAATTCTGATGCTGAAAAGACGTGATCTTGCTTATACCAATCAGAGTATCTGCAAGTCAGAACATAATAATTTTAGGCAGCAGATAGTTCAAACATGAAACCTATGAATACTATATCTTTTCACTTTGTTATCATCAAAACTTAAATATAGGGTAGTAGATTCAAACATTGTTCTAACAAAGAAATATCATAGCACCGACGTTCACTGGAGGTGAACTACCAACATTCACTGAAGGTAGCAAAAAGATAACAATCACCAACATTCACTGGAGGTAGAGAGAAAAGAAATATCATAGCACCGACATTCACTAATAGTGAACTACCAACGTTCACTGAAGGTAGCAAAAAGATAACAATCACCAACGTCCACTGATGGTGAACTACTAACTTTCACTGAAGGTAGAGAGAAAATAAATATCATAGCACCGAGGTTCACTGACGGTAAACTACCAACATTCACTGAAGGTAGCAAAAAGATATAAATCACCAACGTTCACTGAGGGTGAACTACCAACTTTCACTGAAGGTAGAGAGAAGAGAAATATCATATCACCGATGTTCACTGACGGTGAACTACCAACGTTCACTGAAGGTAGCAAAAAGATAATAATCACCAACGTTCACTGATGGTGAAATACCAACTTTCACTGAAGGTAGAGAGAAAATAAATATCATAGCACTGGCGTTCACTGACAGCGAACTACCAACGTTCACTGAAGGTAGAAAAAAGATAACAATCACCAACGTTCACTGATGGTGAACTAACAACTTTCATTGAAGGTAGAGAGAAAAGAAATATCATAACACCGACATTCACTGACGGTGAACTACCAACATTCACTGAAGGTAGCAAAAAGATAACAATCACCAATGCTCACTGATGGTGAACTACCAACTTTCACTGAAGGCAGAGAGAAGAGAAATATCATAACACCGACGTTCACTGACGGTGAACTGCCTACGTTCACTGAAGGTAGCAAAAATATAGATATTTACAATAAGAAGTTTCCCCAAAATCATGACGTTTCGCCTAGAACGGGTCTCAACTTCTTCTTTAACCAAGGCATTCCGCCTGGAAAGGATAATATATAAGCTGTCTCAAACAAAGAGACTACCACTTGCTATTATAGGAAGGATTGTGAAAATGACTTTATGGGGAAAGCAATATGGCTTCCTAGGGAATGAATCATGACTTCCTGGGGAATGAATCATGACTTCTTGGGGAATGCCAACATATTCTTGCTGAGGAGATAAAGTCTTCTCGTGCCAAAATAAATGCACATTCTCAAACCAATGCTCGTAGTTTGCAGAAATCCAAAGTAATAATATTGTTGGGAAACAAAGATTTAAACCAGAAATAAACTGGAGTGAAACAGTCAACCAAAATAAATCCTTTGAGAAATAAACTCAAGAGAGAAATCTAAATCATCCAGAAAAAGCTGTACAGGAAGGCTAAAGCAAAAATATTCCACGAGGGATAACTCAGTGGGGAAATTGAAAAGAATATACATTTTCTACTTAAGGCTGGCACTCTATTGGAGAGAGGACAATACAACTCTGCAAAACAGGGTAATATGTCAACAAAATATTAACGAATGTTAATGAGTAATGATTTACTAAATTTAACTATGCATGATGTATGTATGAATGTATGCGTGTTATCATGTATATGCTGACAAAACAGACATATAACACTGGGAGTAACCAGGTAAAACCAACTCGGGCATAATCAACACTCTGCTAAATCACATCCAAGATGAACATTCCATAAGAAAATAAGCACCAAACGAGGAAACAAAATCCTATTTCGCGGATTAAATTCACTGGGAAGGAACATAATCCGGAAGTAAACAAATCATAGTGACAAAACAATACTGATACAGGGATATAACACCCTTCTCCAGGCTTCACTGGGGAATAGCACTCAGACTTCAATGGAGAAACAAATGTTTTCACGGTCCGAACTTCTACTGGAGATTGTAATACTGATTTCAAATAAGGCAGATGGAAACCATATCAGCAAAACATCAATTGAGGATTTCGAGCTGACTTCATTGGGGGAACATCATACAGACTTCACAAGGGGAGATAGTGCCTCATCATCGAGATAACAACGGGAGACCCCGTGTTAACTTCAATGGGGAGGAGAACACCACATCGAAGAGGGGAACCCAAGATACATTCTTCAATATTGAGAGCAAGTATTGCACCAACTTCTCTAGGGAGAAAGTATGAAACCTCATGGGGATAACAACTTGGGGAGTTAAGAAGTCAAACATAACAGTAAGAAATCAAAATCATGGGGATTTTAAATCAAACCCAACACCTGGCGAGTGAAAACCCAAAAAATTGACAAATGCATCAACACTTCTTAAATAAAACATTGCCCTTGCCTGATTATCGGGCAAACAAACAAAATGCAAGTACTGCTGAAAGGGAGACGCTTCGTAAATGAGTCAAATCTCAGCATGCACAGGGAGAAAATACTTCTATAAAATAAGTGAAGCATTCACCGGGGAATCTTGGATTGAGTCTTCATATCATGCAAACTTATTCCAGCAAAAAAGATGCCTTGGGATAGCCTTCCTGGGGAATCAAGAAGTCAATATTATAGAAAAAGGTCAAACTCATGGGGATTTTAAATCAAACCCAGCACTTGGCGGGTGAAAACCCAAAGGGTTGACAACTGTCTCAACACGTCTTAGAAAAATATACTGCCCTGGTCTAGTTGCTTGGGAAATAAATACCAACAATAATGCCAATATTGCAGAAAGAGCGACATTTTGCAAATAGTTCAATCTCAGCACACCAAGGGAACAAGACCTTTCGTCATATGAGGGAAGACTTCACTAGGGAATCTGGGATAGAGACTTCAGACCATGCAAACCCAAAAATAAAAAAAATGAACCAACACCTGATTGGGGACAATGGGATCACAAACCCAATACCACACCTTACGCCAATTGGTATCGTCTTCAATATACAAAAATCATGCGCATACCAGTGAAAACGACCTGAGAAAACTTTCCTGTGGGAAATAAAACTTCCCAAAATTCCTGGAGTTCTTCCATTCCAGGGATCACCACTTTTGTTTTCCTCTTGAATCACAAAATCTAAAGTAAAAGTAAGTTGTAAATTCTTTTTTAAAAATAATTTTCTTATTTAATATTTTTGCTTTGAAAATTATTATCAATAATAAATGGAGTCTTTGTAAGCTGAATAAAAATAAGAAATACAATGAATTGGGTAAAAGCTCAAATTTTATTGATAGAATGGTAGTCTGCAAATGGCGAGACTCCACGGATGATTACAAAGTTCAGAAAATGGAAATACATAATGAAAAAGATACATTGAGATACAATGACCACTATTCCCTCTAACAACTTTGAAATTCTAAGCAGCAACTTACGTTGAAGTATGGTGAGGATCCAAGAAGGTTGTTGCTTCAATGATCAAGTCTTGTCTGATGCAGTTACTTGCCAAAAAAATCCCTAACTTTTGCCTAAGCTGCCCTTGCGGGTTTTCAACTTAGCGGGAAATTTTATTCTGTTTACGTCTCTAATTTTTGCCTAGACCGCCCTTTCGGGTTTTCGGCCTACCGATACGCTCCTTTTTGCCTAAGCCGCCCTTTCAGGTTTTCAACTTAGAAAGTTGTTCTTTTATTTCTTTAGACGAAGTATTTTTTGACTGCATCAACATTCATGGGACGTGGGAACTCCTCGCCATCCATAGTTTCAAGAATTAATGCACCACCAGAGAAGGATGTCTTAACAATATATGGGCCTTCATAATTAGGAGTCCACTTGCCCTTAGAATCAGCGTTAAAAGACATGATCTTCCTGAGCACGAGGCTGCCTTATCTGAATTCACGAGGTTTGACCTTCTTATCAAAAGCTTTCTTCATTATCTTATGATATAACTTCCCATGACACAAAGCATACATTATCTTCTCTTCGATCAAATTCAATTGGTCAAACCTATTATGGACCCATTCAACCTCTGACAACTTGGTTTCCATTATCATATGCAAAGAGGGAATCTCAACCTTAATTGAGAGCACCGCTTCCATTCCATACACAAGAGAGAACGGGGTTGCTCCTATTGAAGTGCAGACAGATGTCTGATATCCATGTAAAGTAAAAGGGAGCATTTCATGCCAATCTTTATAAGTAACAACCATCTTCTGGATGATCTTCTTGATATTCTTATTAGCAGTTTCAACAACCCCATTCATCTTCAGCCTGTACCGAGATGAATTGTGATGGACAATCTTGAATTCTTCATAAAGTTCTGTCATTATCTTGTTGTTCAAATTCAAGCCATTATCAATGATAATTCTGCTCGGCACACCATACCGACATATGAGATTATTATTAATGAAGCGCACTACCACCTGCTTAGTAACATTAACATATGAAACAACTCCCACCCATTTGGTGAAGTAATCAATTACTACCAAGATAAAACAATGTCCATTGAAGGTTTGGGTTCTATCATTCCAATCATGTCAATACCCTACATAGAGAAAGGCCACGGGGAAGAAATAACATTTAGAAGTGTCAGAGGCACATGAATCTTGTCCGCTTAAATCTGGAATTTATGGAAATTCTTTGCAAATCTGTAACAATCAAATTCCATTGTCAGCCAATAGTAACCCGCCCTTAGCATCTTTTTAGCCATCGAATATCCATTGGCATGAGTGCCAAATGTACCTTCATGAATCTCATGCATCAACATGTCTTCTTCGTGTCTATCCACACATCTGAGCAAGACCATGTCATAATTTCTCTTGTACAACACATTTTCACTGAGGAAGAAGCTTCCAGCCAATCTTCTCAATGTCTTCTGTTGTAAACACATGAGTGGGCCTATCCAGTCGCCAAACTATAATTCAAGGTATGTCATTCCAAGTATTCACTTGATACATAGAAGCCAGAGTTGCCAGGGCATCCGCCATTTGATTTTTGTCTCTGGGGATGTGATGGAATTCAACTTTATTAAAGAAGGGTAACAATCTTCTAGAATAATCTTTGTAAGGGATCAAGCCGGGGTGACGAGTATCCCACTCTCCTTTAATCTGATTTATTACCAAAGGTGAATCGCCATACACATCTAGAATTTTAATTCTGAGATCAATAGCTTCCTCGAGACCTATGATGCAAGCCTCATATTATGCCATATTATTAGTACAATCAAATGTCATTCTTGTAGTAAAAGGAATGTGTGATCCATGTGGAGTGGCAATCATAACACCAATTCCTTTACCATAAGCATTCACAGCTCCATCAAATATTATGCTCCAACGAGATTCAGGATCAGGACCTTCCTCAGGCAATGGTTCATCACAATCTTTCACTTTCAGAAACATCACATCCTCATCGGGGAAATCATACATCACAGACTGATAATCATCAACTGGTTGGTGAGCAAGATAATCTGCCAACATGCTGCTTTTAATAGCTTTTTGAGTGCAGTATTCAATGTCATATTCAGATAACAGCATCTGCCAGCGGGCAATTCTCCCAGTAAGAGCAAACTTTTCAAAAATGTACTTGATTGGATCCATTTTGTAGATCAGCCGAGTAGTGTGATTCAACATATACTGCCGCAAACGTTTTGCCGCCTAGGCCAGAGCACAACATGTCTTTTCCAACATGGAATACCGCGATTCACAATCAGTAAACTTTTTACTGAGATAACAAATTGCATACTCTTTCTTCCCTATTTCATCTTATTGTCCCAGAATACAGCCCATGGAATTATCTAACACTGTCAGATACATAATCAATGGTCTTCCTTCAACAGGAGGGAGCAAGATAGGAGGTTCAAGCAGATATTCTTTAATACTTTCAAATGCCCTTTGGCAGTCATCTGTCCACACACAACCTTGATCTTTCTTTAACAACTTAAAGATTGGTTCACACGTTGCAGTCATGTGGGAAATGAATCTGGAAATATAATTCAAATGCCCGAGGGACCCTCTGACTTGCTTTTCAGTTCTCGGTGTTGGAATTTCTTGAATTGCTTTGACTTTATCAGGGTCAACTTCAATCCCTCTCTGGCTAACAATGAAACCCAACAATTTCCCTGACCAAACACGGAAGGTACATTTATTTGGATTCAAGCAAAGAAGATACTTCCTCAAATGCTGAAAAAACTTCAACAAATCTTCTGCATTCCCTTCTTCAATCTGGGATTTAGCAATCATATCATCAACATATACCTCAATTTCCTTGTGCATCAGATCATGGAATAGGGTTATCATAGCCCTCTGGTACGTTGCACCAACGTTCTTCAACCCGAAGGGTATCACTCAGTAACAGAATGTTCCCCAGGGTGTGATAAATGTTGTTTTTTCCATATCTTCAGGAGCCATCCTTATTTGATTATACCCAGAAAATCCATCCATGAACGAGAAAACTTTGGATTTTGCTATGATATCCACTAACATATCAATGTGTGGCAATGGAAAATCATCTTTTGGACTAGCTTTATTTAGATCTCTGTAATCTATGCACATGCAAACTTTTTCGTCTTTCTTCGATACTGGGAAAATATTGGCAATCCACTAACGGTACACTGATGTCACAAGAAAACCGGCATTAATCTGCTTTAGAACTTCTTCTTTGATCTTCACTGCCATATCTGAGTGAGTTCTTCGTAACTTCTATTTGATTGGCGGGCACTCTGGCTTCAGCGGTAAATAGTGCTCTACAATATCTGTATCTAGACCAGGCATATCTTGGTAAGACCAAGCAAAAATATCCACATACTCTTTCAACATCTCAATTAACCTGATCTTCACATCCGGATGCAGTAATGCTCCAATCTTGACTTCCTTCGGATCTTCTTCTGAATCCAAATTGATTACTTCCAATGGCTCTTTATATGGCTGAATGGCATTCTCCTCGCGCTCAAGCAACTGTGAGACCTCTTCTGGAATCTCATCATAGTTTTCTTCTTCGGCCCCATAAATAGGACATTCAAAGTTGGGAGAGGGTGCAGGGCCATTGTATTCAACGGGTTTTTTTAATTAATCTGCACATATGATTTATGATTGCTTTTAGAAACTAACACATATAACAAGTGATCATTCAGATTGAATTTCAGTTATTATTTATTTTGAAAGGTTTTTCTGATTACCATTTTCCAAGAAAAAAACAAAAAGTAAAAACACAATTTGGGAAGCAAAGACAAATTTTATTATTGATTTTAATAATCAAAGCAAACAGATAAGCCCATACAATATCAATACATTCACCTTGGGTAGAGTGAAAGCTTTTCAAAAAGATTAGCAAAAAACAAATTACTTTGAAACATGTATGCAAGAGGGAACATCAATGGTGATCCAGTTCTGAACCCTAACTCTATGCGTCACATAATTTGGCATTTCTAGCTCTGCTTCATCTTCCATAATGGCATTAATCCCAGAAACATTTGGATGAAGATAACCCCTGCTACGAAATATGTCTTGATACTTGACTGCAGCAAACTTCGACTTCATGCTCTTACCTTTATCATTCTTCACAGAGAACCCCAAGCCAGCTCTATTCTTGTTCACAGGTGGATCAATAACCTGTCCCCATACTTCGCTATGGCCATTACGCACAACCTGCTGAGCATCCTTAAACGAAGCCATAAAATTATCATTTCCTCTTATATTATCAATGGATAAAGCTTGGAACTGGGTTCCAACAGTAGCTTCATCCGCCTCCACAATACTGAAAGAGGACAAATGAGATATCAATAATGTTTGCTCTCTATTTATAATGACCACTTTTCCTTCACGCACAAATTTCAACTTATGGTGTAAAGTCGAAGTGACAACCCCTGCCTCATGTATCCATATCGTCCCAACAAATAGCTGTAAGGGGTATAATATCCACGACCTGAAAAGTAATCTGAAACAAATGTGGGCCTATATGAATAGGCAAGTCCACTTCACCAATAACAAATTTCCTTGATCCATCAAACACTTTCACAATAATGCCACTTGGGCGCATGTGTGTTCCTTGATATTTCAACTTCATAAGCGTTCTCCTCGGTATAACGTTCAATGCAGATCCATTATCAATTAGCACATTGAATAATAAATCATTCTTGCAGTTCATAGAGATGTAGAGGGCCAGATTGTGATTCCTTCCTTCATCGGGCAGTTCATCGTCGCAGAAACTCAGGTTATTACATGATGTAATGTTCCCTACCGCACTGCTGAATTGGTCTACAGGCATATCACTTTCCATGAAAGCTTGGTCCAATACTCTCATCAAAGATTCTCTGTGAGAAGATGAGTTCATCAATAAAGCCAAGATAGATATTTTTGAAGGAGTCTGTAGTAGCTGATATACAATTCTGTAGTCGCTCATCTTGATTATCTTCAAAATATCATCTACCTCCTTTTCTAGCGTAGCTCCACTAGATTCACCCACAACCTTCTTGGGTTCAACATTTTCAACAATTTTGTTTCCAGTACTAACATCTCCACGAACAACTGGTGCAAATACAAGACCATTGCGGGTCACTCTGCTAGTCTCAACAATATTTCCAACATTAGGCATTGGCTGGATGGGAACTTCCACACCATCTCTAAAATTGTAACATTATATTTGTAGGGTACATCCTTGTCTGACTTGTAAGGGACAAGACCCGATAAGCTAATCACCAATGGAGTAATAGATGGCTTGCTATGATATTCAACTTCAAAAGGGGTGGGTGAACCAAAATAAGGCACAATAAAATTTACTCCCTCTTCAACACATTCAGTCATTATAGAGTCATTTCTGGAAAACATATCTTCATATGAGGAGAATAACTCATCCGCAGAGGCATACTCATCATCTGACTCTACTTCAGCCAAACAAACCTCAATCTCATTAACCTCATAGTAATCATCCCTTTGGCCTGTAACCTTGATAGTTCCATTATCCAATAACAACTGAACACCTTTCCTTATAATTGAACATCCTCGGGAGTCCCGACAGCAAATTCGGCAAGATCCATATTGATGTTCTACCTGACCAGCCATGTGGCAGAAATTAGCATGCAATTGTACAAGATCCTCATTCATATATTCCACATCAAAGTTTATGAACTCTTCAGGACATCCAGAAACCATGTTTACTTCCTCTTCATACTATGCCCTAGGCCTGATTATGTGGATGAGGCCCTCATCCATCATCTCCTGCAAATCAACCTATCTTGTCATAACCCTGTATATCCGTACTGCAAATAGCACAACCGGCATGGTCTTACATATAGTAGCTAAATTCATAGAGGTCTGCATGAATTTTTTCCAAATCTCCTCTAACCAATTTAATATCAAAAATCTGGAAGTCGCCTGGACAACCAGAAACCATGTTCACAACATTTGCTCCTCCATGCTTTAGCAAAGGATTATCTTTCACATTAGGGCCAACATATTTGAAGGATAAGATACCAGACTTCACCAATTTTTGTACTTCAGTTTTCAAAGGATAGTAGTTCTCAACATTGTGCCCTGGTGCTCCCTGGTGAAAAGCACATGTTTGGTCTGCCTTGTAATACCAAGGCAATGGTGATGGTATAGCGGGATGTGGTCTGGTCTGAACTAACTTCTTTTGAATTAACGTCAGGAGTAATTCTGTATATCTCATAGGGATGGGGTCATAACTCTCCCTTCTCTGATTATACCCTTTATTCCCTTGATGGGATGGTCTCTGATAAGCAACAATGGTTGGAGCTACACCAACAACTAGAGTAACTGAGGCGACTTGTTGATGTCGTTGATAATTTATTCTAGGAGGATTAACCTTCCTTTCTTGCATAACAACATTTGTATCTCCTTCCTTCTTTTTGGCAAACCCATAGGATGACTTCTTCGTACTTCCAGAACTTTTACTTTTTGTTAAACGGCCCTCTCTTACAGCCTCTTCCAAACGGATACCCATGCCCACCATTTTAGTGAAGTCACTTGGCACACTCGCTACCATCCTCTCATAGTAGAAAGCACCCAAAGTCTTTAGGAAAATCTTAGTCATCTCCTTTTCTTCCATGGGAGAAATCACTTGGACGGACACCTCACGCCATCTCTGTGAATATTCTTTGAATGATTCCCTGTCTTTCTAGACCATGGGCCTGAGTTGATCACGGTCAGGCACCATGTCCACGTTGAATTTGTATTGTCTGATAAATGATTCTCCCAAGTCATTGAAAGTATGGATATTGACACTGTCCAAACTCATATACCACTTCAATACAACACCGGTTAAACTATCCTGAAAAAAGTGAACTAGCAGACGTTGATCATCAGTCTGGGTAGACATTCTTCTTGCATACATCACAAGATGATCACGAGGACAAGTATTTACCTTCTTACTTACCTCTTTCTTTTCTAGAATGCATGTAGGATGCATGGGAGTTTTGGTTGGCTTACATTATGATAGGTCAAATTTCTTCAGATGTTTTTTGACATACTTGCTTTGATGTATGTATGTTCCTTCTAGAGTTTGATTGATCTGGATGCCTAGAAAGAACTTGAGTTCTCCCATCAAACTCATTTCAAACTTTGCCTGCATAGACTTAGAAAATTGTCTTCCCAGAGAGGCTTTAGTAGATCCAAAAATAATATCATCTACATAAATTTGACAAACTAGAATGTCATTTTAAATGGATTACAGAATAAAGTTGTGTCCACCTTCCCTCTGGTAAAATCATTTTCTAACAGAAAGCTACTTAGTCTTTCATACCAAGCTCCGGGAGCTTGTTTCAGACCATATAGTGATTTCTTTAGTTTAAAGACATATTCAGGATGTTTTTAATTTTCAAAAACAAGGGGTTGGTACACATAAACTTCTTCATCAACGTAACCATTTAAGAATACACTTTTGATATCCATCTGATAGAGAGTGATGCCATTATTTACAGCAAAATAAATTAAAGTTCTGATAGATTCTAACCTGGCGACTGGAGAAAAGGTTTCTATATAGTCTATCCCCTCTTGCTGACTATAACCTTGTGCCACCAGTCGTGCTTTGTTTCTGACAACTTCTCCTTGTTCATTCAGTTTATTTCTGAATACCCATTTGGTTCCAATGATGTTTAACCTTTTAGTATAGGAACCAAATCCAACACATAATTTCAGGTGAATTGGTTTAATTCTTCCTGCATTGCAAGTATCCAATTATTGTCCAGAAGAGCTTCGTCAATGGAAGTTGGCTCAATTAGAGACACTAATCCCATGAGAGATTCTTCAGAGTTTATGAATGTGGATCTTGTTCTGATTGGGTCTTCTTTCCTTCCCATAATTTTGTCTTCTGGATGAGCTAAGCTGCTTCTGGATTACCTTTTCTGGAGAGACTCTTCAGATGTTGCTGTAATGTTTGTGACATCTTCTTCTAGAGTTGACTGTGATTCTTTGTGAGTGTAATATGGTGGGAGAACTGACTTGGGTATTTTGCATTTTATTGCAATTGTTACGGATAGCAAGAGTCGCCACCGACTTTTCTTATATCCAATAAGCAAAGGGTGAAAAGAACATGAAAGACCTTTTGAGAATGTTTTCTTGAGTTCGGGGGGTAGATTATGAAAAGGGAAGGTGTTAACACCCTTTTCATCCATATTTATCTATGGGATCTTAGTTGCTTGCTAGATCACTTTGAAAAATGCTTTATTTGAAAAGTTGTTTCATGATAGGTTTTGAAAGTGTTTTTGAAACGCGCCTTCGTTGAGGCAAACTTTGTAATGATTCTCGTCTCTATAAGAATGCAAACAAAGTGTTGGACTTTTTGAAAATAGTTCAAAGAGATGTTTGTTTTTGAAGATGTTTTTGAAAGTGTAAGTGTGGAAAAATGGTTTTAGTTTGCGAGCAAGCAACTACGAGCGTCCTACCTACTCAAAAGGTCTAATGTTCTTTTCGTCCTCCTCTAGATGTTGTTATCTTACCATTTATTTGGTAAGAAGCCCCATCGTTGGATGTGAAGGGACGAATGTGAGTCAGTTGTATAGTCATAGAAGGCAACCTATGAGACGTTTTAGCAATTTCGTTATGGACTAGATCGTTTACCAAAGGCAACATCGAGGGACTACGATCTCTTTACCGAGTGTATTTTCTAAAACGCCCATATTCGAGGGACATGAATATTTTCCGAGGCAACAAATGAGATTACCCTAGAGGTGCATGTGTGTGTGTTGTACCCCAAAATTTGCCCTCCCATATTCTTCAAGATTTGCAAAGAGCATGCTTCAAAATCTCCCAAGGGTTGCACAGTTCAAGGGCCTCCTAACAGTCAAAAATTAGGGTTTTGGTTCTGGCAAAGAAATTGAAGTTTCCAAGGGTCCAAACAAGTCCCATATGCCTACAAACATTGTCAAGCATCCTCATGTCAAGTTTCAAGACTTACAGCACAAAATTGCACAGTCAGAAACCCTAATAGCTCAACAGTCAACTGCAGGGGCAAAATGGTCATTTGACAGTCAAAAGTCCAAATTTTTGGTCAACATCTTATTTTGAAGCCACAAACATCATTTGATCAATTCTTGATCATGATTTTCAAGGCATGTCTCAAAAAGTCTCAAGATGCAAAAGTTTCCATATTTGGACAATTGAAAAAGTCAACTGTAACTTGACCAGGGCATAACTTCCACATGGTTTATCATAAAAATTCCATCCAAAGCTCATTTTGAAGATAATCACATTTACTACAACTCCTCTTCACACTTCAAGTCCAGTAAATGCTCTCACAAAAAGTTATCAATTTCAACATTATAGGTCATTTTCAAAAGTCAACAAAAAGGCACTTTAAGTCAAAGACCATAACTTGAGATTGGTAAATCAAAATGACATGGGACCAAAGACATTGGTTAGAGGACTTCAAGACCTTTCCAAAATGTCCACGAACATGATCAAAGCTTAAAAATTGAGCAAGATATGCCTTGTGGAAGTTGGGAAATTTTTGGGAATTTTGAAAAGTCAACTTTACTTCAAATGCCTCAAAATTGCTAATGGGCCACATTTTCTTCCAAGAATCCTTATCCAAAGGCTATGCACGACCATTTGTCCCAAAGGGGAATTATTTCATCATTTTTTATTATTTATTTGAATTTTTAATCACTATTAATTCATTTAATGAAATAAAATATGACAAAAATAGAAAACCATGTTTTTAAATCCTTTTTTGCAGCATATTCTCTCCATAAAACCTCAAGATTTCGTGCACCCCCAATTTGGAAAGATTTGGCCATGATTGGTATCAAAAGCACATGGAAAAGATTTGAAAAGATGCCATTAAAAATCAAATATTTGATTCATGATTACAAGGGTTTTTGGACTGGATTTGCAACCCTAATTCGTCCCATACATAAGTCAGAATGCAAACCTAATGCCTAGAACGAGAAAGCTGCGCCTAAGAACCAAAACCAACTTTGCATTTTTCATCAAATTTTTCAAAACTGAAAACGATATTGCAGGGAGTTTCAAGGCGAAAGAACTATCCCAAAAGCTTTCCAAGGTTGCCAGGAATCGTTTCCAATCAGAATCACACTTCCATACTCAAAGAATTAGTAGATAGGAACTTGACTTTCTTCTAAAAATTGCATATTCGTGTTTGAATTTATACATACTTTTCATGCATTTTAATGTTTGAACTATACTAATGTGATGATTCTAAAGCTAATGATGTGATTCAATTTGAGAATGGTGGTCTGAATAGGAAGTTGCCATGGAAGCTCTTTAGGGTTTCAGAGGTAAAAAATTAGGGCTTTGCGCTTGGGAAAAATTGGCCAACAAGACCTGGACCACTGAACTCACGATCTTCATACGAATTCATTACACATATCGCGCTCAATTTATGAGCGACGATGGCCTATTCGCTATTTTTACGTTTACCATTTAGTGGGGGTTTAAAACCCCCGCTATCTCTTTTTATTTTGCAGGCAACATAAAGAAGATGGAGGACGTGTCCATTGCTCACAGGCGAGTTTGAATTTCGCGCGAAAAACACCACTCATCATTGTTTTATATTATATTCATTATTTTCCATATTATACACAAAACGCGCTAATGGCTCAGTTGGCAGGCATATGGTTTGGTAAGCAATGGGACCTGGGTTCGATTCCCAGGTCCCCTCCCTTTCTCAATATTATTTTTCCTTCTATGTTTCCATGTAGCGTTCCCTCCAGAGTCCTACCATGCACCCAGCGCTGAAGCTTGCCACGCGTCTCAGGAGATTCATCTAATGGTCAGATCCCTTAGCCCACCGTGCATCCTCAGTCAACCCTGTGCATACAAGTCAGAGAAGTCAACGTGGCCAAGCTTCAAATGGGCCCAATTCCTGCTGATTTTACCTCCAGATTGGGGTCAACACCCCCCATTGGTTTGCATTTCATTTTCTTTCTCTTTATTTTTCTATTTGTTTGTTTTATTTATTTTATTTAATTCATCAAAATTAATTTTCATAAAGTATAAAAAAAAAAATCAGAAAGTCACAAAATAAAAATATATTTTATTTAATGTTATTTTGTAAATAAATTTTATTAATTGATTTAGTTTTAATTCTAGGTTTAATTTTAAATGTTTTTTTTTATAAACTAAAAAATGTAGAATTAGGGTTCTAAATACTTTTATTCTTTTTCTTTTCTTTTATCATTATTAAATAGTAATTATTTTTATAAATAAATTGCCATGTAAATAATTAATTTAAACTAGGTCTAATTTAAACATTTTCTTAATAAATTAAAAACAATTTAGAATTAGGGTTAATTAACTTTTCTTTTTAATTCCAATTTAATTTTCTTATTAAACTCCATAAATACAAAAACTCCAAAAAAAACAAATTCTTTTTTTTTATTTAACTTAATTAATCTATTAATTGCAATGTAATTTCCTTTAAAGGGTCCAACGCCCTCGTTTTCGATTATAATCCCGTTTCGCGCGCTTATTTTATTTCTTTTCTTATAAATTCCATGTAATTATCCCAAAGCCATGTAATAGATTAATTAGACATTTATTTTTTCGCACTTTATTTTATTTCAAATCGGGTCTTGGATTAATTTGGCGATGTAGACCCGCGCCTTTGTAATAGCGTAGGACTTTTAATTCCGCATCTTTTTAACTGTTAATAATTTGCATGAAAGAATGAATGCCAAAATAAAAGCAACATGTAGATCACCAATCCATGAACAAGATAAACATAAATGAAAATGACACACAAATCACACACCACCCCTAGGGTACGTCTCACTGTTGCCTTGCCCCTCGAAAGGTGGTCGTCGAGTAGAGGATGTTTTAGTAAGTCCTCATGTCCATGAACATGGCATGAGGGTAGCTTCTAAGGTGTCTTCCTATTGCTCTGGTGATCACCATGTCCCGAACCCTCGAATTGACCCGAATACCTCCAATGGTGGTGCTCCCTACCTCTCAATGGTGGGATGGCACTACTTTAAGGACATTTACACAGACGAATTCCTTAGGGTAGGTAGACAACTCGTAGATACTTGCTCATTTTTCAAAACAAATCAAAAATACTTTTCACACCGACACCTTTCAAAAAGCTTTCAAAAGCAATTTTTCAAACACTCTTGAGGACTGATACAAGAGTCGAACTGAAATTTTCAAAGAAACTTTTTCAAACCCACTCACACTTTGAAAAGCAAACCTTTTGAAAACACAAATGAGCAAGTATCTAAGAGCCCATGGATAACCATGGATAGAAAGGGTGCTAACACCTTCCCTTTCTATAAATCTACCTCCCGAACCGAGAGCAATCTCTATAAGGAATTTTTCTGTGCTTTTGTCCTTTCCATTTGGAGAAAATAAAAGACGGTGGCGACTCTTGCTTCCGCGACATTTCGCGAACCAGCGTTAAACAGTCAGTTCCAGATCCACCGATCACAGAACTGGCGACTCTGCTGGGGAACTTTATAAAGTGAGGTGTACCTTAGGATAGTTCATAACTGTGTTTTCAATTGTATTGACTTGTTTGCTTTAAATTGTGGGTTGCATGGGAGTTACATAGATCCTAACCCGGATCTGGGGATACCCTGTTTAGGTAGCATAAGCTGTGAGGGACCTGTCCGGCGTAGACCGACACGGGTGAAGCAGTGGCTACGTTGGTGTGGCACCTTGGTCTGTACCGATATCCCTTGTGTTACAACGAGGAGAATATGGGTCTTCTGAGGAGTCATTAAGCACCAACAGACCTTAGAACCTTAAATGACACAACTTGGCCATTAGAACAGTAGCAGTATGCTACGCCCATTGAGGCTAAACTCTCGTGATGGTTCTGGCCGCAAGAAAAGATTGCGATGTTGGAGTTATGACCGATTGAGGGTAGTCAATGATATTGGGATCCTCTAAGAACCCGATTACTTTTGATAGGACAGGTATGAACCAACAAACTGAAAGAGGGTAATACCTAGACCTCATGCTGGCCTAAACTTTAAGGGCTTGTCTTGTGTGACTTGTGTGCCTTATCATGTTTGCCTTTGTAAATATTTGTGGTGTGCTCTATCATAACATCATAACATCATGAGCATTGCATGCATCCTGCATAAGGACTGACCATTTCAAAGACAAGAGGGTTTCACCTTTGCTCTGTTTTGTAGGACATCATGATGCCTATGCGAAGGAATACTATTCGGTTCAACTTTGTTCACCCACCTGAGTTACTTGAAGAGTTGGTTAGTAGAATTCCAAACACCACTTCTTTCATCCAGAGGCATGGTTCTCTTCTCAGTTTAGCCACTGCAAAACGTGATCAACAGTTGATGAGTGTCCTGACCCAATTCTATGACCCTCTGTACCAGTGCTTCACCTTTCAAGACTTCCAGCTGGTCCCTACCCTGGAAGAGTTCTCTGATCTGCTTGACATCCCTATCTTGGATCAGACTCCCTTTACTGGTTGGGAAAAGACCCTCAGGCTTGAGGAGGTTGCTGCAGCTCTTCCCTTGACCCATCAAGAAGTAATGGACAACTGGGTGACTAGAAGCGGAGTTAAGGGTTTCTTGGACAAGTTCCTGGTTGGTAAAGCTAATAGTTTCTGGAATGACTTGGACTTTAGGGCATATGAAGACATCTTGGCTCTCTTAATCTATGGGCTAGTCTTGTTTCCTAATCCTGACAACTTCATCAATGTCACTGCCATAAGGATCTTTATGTCTCAGAATCCTGTGCCCACTCTCTTGGGTGACATCCTGCAACAACTTCATGCTCGTACTGCCCGAAGACGAGGAACTTTGTGGTGTTGTATCCCTTTGTTGGTGAGGTGGTTTATTTCGCACCTCCCTAAGTTCGTGCTGAATAACCAAGAAGGAAGAGGTTGGGCTCGTAGGTTAATGTCTCTCACTGATAAGGACATCATTTGGACTCTCAGAGGTTTGGATGAGATAGCTGTTATCGATCATTGCGGAGAATACCCTAATGTTCCGTTGATTGGTACTCAAGGAGGAATCTCATTAATCCATGTCTAGCTCTCCGCCAGTTTGGAAGAGCCAGAAGAGCAGGGCCTCATGAGATGTTGGTGCCTCACATCAGTTTTGAGTTTTAGGTGGATAGTAACGAGCTGCATCATAGGTTCATCAAGGCTTGGGACAGAGTTCATAAAGCTGACCCACAAGAGCTGGGGCCAAAGACTTCTCTACCTATGGAAGCCTACTACAAATGGGTTCGCATCCGTGCTCAGAAGTTAGGTATGCCATACGAAGCTGTCAGACCCATCATTCTTAAGTATCCTGACAAAGATGGTGTTCCTCCAACTGTCCTCCCACCTCAGATACCTACTGATTATGAGACATTAAAGAGGTCTTGGTCGCAACTGCGAGAAGAACGAGATTCGTATCGGGAAAAGTTCAATGAGCAGGAATTAAAGATCCAGAAGCTGACAAAGAAGTTGGAGAATGAGCGAGCTCTGAATGACTACATCCGTACTGAGAAGAGGAGACCATGGGATCAATAAGGAGCTCTGGATGTTCTTTTACAGTTTTATTTCCCTTTTCAGTATTTCCCTTTTATGTAACGCCTAAGGGCAATCTGTTGAACGATTTAAGTTTCAAAGTTGAATCTAATGAAGTGTGTTCCTTTTTGTTTACAAAGTTGATTCCCGATTGTCTTTGAAAACATAACTCATACGCATTCCATTCATCATGTGCATAGCAGGTTTTCTTCTTTTCAGGTTGCTTACTGTTCTTCGCTGTTTATTTCAGCATCATGAATCCTGACTCATCATCAACCGAGATGTCTATCAAGGCTCTTCAGGCGCAGAACGCGCAATTTCAGGAGCTGATCATGGGTTTGGCTCAAGGCTAAGAAGAGCTGAAGGCTTTACTCCTGAAGAAGGGGAAGAAGAAGAAGAAGAGAACTGTTCTTTTCAACTCGGGCCGAAGGTTTGGCAACACTATGCAGAATGAAGAGGCTGATTCTTCTGTAGGCAAGAGCAGTCCCCAAGGGGGAAAAGGTCCTAGTCTGGTAGTCTCTGACAACGAGACTGACTTTAATGAGGAACAGTATCCTCCTGCTGAAGACCGGTACAAGCAGTTGGAGGACAGACTGAATGCAATGGAGATCCAACAAGTGCCTGGGCTGGATTTCGGAGACTTGGGCTTATCTACTGGTGTGATTATCCCTCACAAGTTTAAGGCACCATCTTTCACCAAATATGACGGGGCGTCTTGTCCCAAGCTACACCTCAGATCTTATGTGCGGAAGATTCAACCCTACTCAGTGGACAAGAACTTGTGGATCCATTTCTTCTAGGAGAGTCTTTTAGGGACTCATCTCGAATGGTTCTATCAGCTGGATGGGACCAAAGTTCGTAACTGGGAGGAGTTGGCTACTGCTTTTTATAAGCAGTATCAATATAATGCCGACCTTGCTCCTACACGTACCCAACTCCAGGGTATGTCGCTAGGGTAAAGCGAAGGTTTTAAAGAGTATGCACAGAAGTGGAGGGATCTGGCTGGCAGGGTGCAGCCTCCGTTAATTGACCGGGAGTTGGTAGACATGTTCTTGGGGACCCTATCTGGGCCTTTTTTCAATCATCTTATCGGGAATTCGTCGGCAGGGTTCACTGATCTTATTCTGACTGGGGAGAGAATAGAGGCTGGAATGAAGTCTGGTAAAATTCAGAAGGGTGCATCTGCAAGTTCTGAGAAGAAGCCCTTTAAGAAGGAGGCCAGTGCTGTATATGGGCCTAGGAGGCAAGATAAACCTGAGCGCCGCCAATCTGTCAATGCGGTGATGATTGCCAAGCCTGCTGCCGCTCCTCGGCAAACCAATCCACAAAGGGCTGAAAGACCCAGAAGAGAGTTTACCCGTCTAAGCATGACCCTATCACAAATCTTGCCGCAGTTACTATCCACCAATTTGGTGACTGTTAGAGAGGCCCTGAAGGTTGTGAATACGGCTTCTCCCAAGTACAATCCAAATGCCCGCTGTGCTTATCACTCCGATAGCCCGGGGCACTCCACTGATGACTGTTGGGCCTTAAGGAATAAGGTGCAAGACCTTATTGACGCAAAAGAGATACAATTTGAAGCGCCTGAGAGGCCAAATGTGGTGACTGCTCCTATGCCCCAGCATGGAGTGAATTCCGTTGATGAGGATGTGTATGCCGTTTCTGTGAATGATGTAGCTACTCCCTTGATGACTGTTAAGAGGAACCTACTGCTGGCCGGTTTATTTCCGGGTTGTAGTGAAGGTTGCCTTTTCTGTGCTGTTTCCCTTTCTGGTTGTCCTTTGCTGAAGTTGGGCATCTAAAGCTTGATGGACAACAAAGATATTCTGTTCAAGAAGATGGCTGTTCAGTTTGTTCCGGTGGAAGAGGTTTCTGTTGTTACAATTTTTAATAATCCGATCAAGGCCCTCCCGAGGAAGCCGGTTAAAATCATGACTGTCGCACCCATTGTGATTACTGTTCCGGGGCCTCTCCCCTATGAATCTGATAAGGCTGTCCCATGGCACTATGGGGCAGACGTGTATGTACATGGAATCAAGCAAGAGTTCAACACTGGCACCAGCATCAGCAATATCACTGGTCCGGCCAAAGTTACCCGCAGTGGCAGGCTCTTCTCGCCTGACATTGCGCCACCTGATATTCGAAGACCCCTCACTATAACACCTACAAGTGTACCTGTTCCCGTTTCTGATCAAGTTGTTTCCCCTGCTGCCGAGTCATCTAATGCTCGGGGCAAAGGGATTGAAGATGAGCATGCCTGGATGGAGGCACCAAGATCTGTGAATGCTGAGGCCTCCCAACAAGAGATGGAGGAAACTCTGAAAATAATCAAGAAAAGTGACTTTAATGTTGTCGAGCAGCTGGGGCATACACCCTCTAAAATCTCTATGCTCTCCCTACTACTGTGCTCAGAGGCCCATGCTAAGGCCCTGATTTCATTTCTCAAGACGGCCCATGTGCCACAGGAGACATCTGCAGTCCAGTTTACTGATTGCGTAGCCAATTTGACAGCCGACAATGGTTTGGGTTTCTCGGATGCTGACCTTACTACTAAGGGAAAGGACCACAATGACGCCCTGCATGTCTCTATTGAATGCAGGGGCACTACTCTTGCGCACGTGTTGGTGGACACTGGTTCTTCCCTGAATGTGCTACCCAAGAAGGCCTTAGACCGTTTGGATTGTGAGGGTCTGGAGCTAAAACCTAGCAACATCATCGTCAGAGCCTTTGACGGTTCCAAGAGGATGGTTCATGGAGAGGTGGACATTCCTATTCGTGTGGGTTCTCAAGTATTCGACTCTACTTTCTATGTGATGGATATCCGTCCATCGTATTCTTGTCTACTGGGTCGACCTTGGATCCACAAAGCTGGGGCAGTGACCTCTACCCTACACCATAAGCTCAAGTACCCCGTCAGAGGGAAGATTGTCACTGTGCAGGGAGAGGAGGAGTATATGGTGAGCCATTTGAATTCCTTCAGGTATATTGAGATGGACGGGGAGTTTATTGAAACCCCCTTTCAGCATTTTGAAGAGGTACCTCCAACATTGGCAGCGGCAGAAACGGTGGTTGAAGAGGATGTTCCTTTGAAGATGGCTTCCCTGAAGGATGCCCGGGCTGTAATCAAGAAAGGTGAATGTGCTAACTGGGGCAGGCTCCCTGATTTTACACCTAAAACTGACAAGTTTGGACTGGGTTTTACTGCAGAGGCCCAGAAGGCTGTGCGCAAAGCTAGAACCAGAAGACCTCCTGTGCTCATCACCAATCCAGGAGTGAATGCTGTTGGGGATGAAGATGAAGTGGAAGAGTCAGAGTTTGATAGCTGGATTTACCCGACGACTGACGGTGGATTGACCAATTGGACTGCTAAAGATCATACTCCTGTTACTTTTGTTACGCAGTAATAAAATCCTTTGTTTTTGTTATTTGTAATAAACAATGAATTAAAACTCTATGGCCCGGTGTCTTACCCGGGGCACCGTGGCTTCATTTGTGAGGGTATATTAATTGTCATTTCATATATCATGAATAAAGACCTTGGATGTTTTCTCGCATTTCAAATCTTATGCTCCTTTTCTTTCTTTCCTTCCTTTATATATTGCAAAACAGCTGTATTTACACACACTCACCCATACAGGTTTCAATCCACTCTGGATCTCACTGATAATGACTCTGCTACTGCCAGTTATGACTTCGAAAATCCGATCAACTTAGCCGAAGAAGAAGGTGAAGATGATTGCGAAGTGCCTGGCGAGCTTGCAAGACTGTTACTCCAGGAGGAGAGGGCCATTCAACCACACGAAGAGCCGGTGGAAACAATAAATCTGGGTACTGAGGCGGACAGGAAGGAAGTTAAGATTGGTGCCAACCTAGAGCTCAGCGTGAAGTAACGGTTGACTCAGATGTTACATGATTATGTGGAGATCTTCGCCTGGTCCTACGAAGACATGCCAGGGTTGGATACCGACATTGTGGTCCATCACTTGCCTACCAAGGAAGACTGCCCTCCGGTTAAGCAAAAGGTCCGCCGTATGCGTCCAGAGATGTCTGAGAAGATCAAAGTCGAGGTCATGAAACAGTTTGATGCTGGTTTTCTTGTAGTGACTTCTTACCCTCAGTGGGTTGCTAATGTGGTTCCAGTACCGAAGAAGGATGGAAAGGTCAGAATGTGTGTCGACTACAGGGATCTGAACAGGGCCAGCCCCAAGGATGACTTCCCTCTACCCCACATTGATGTCCTGGTTGATAATACTGCTCAGCACAAGGTGTTCTCTTTCATGGATGGCTTTTCAGGTTATAATCAGATCAAGATGGCCCCTGAAGATATGGAAAAGACTACCTTTGTTACTCAGTGGGGCACCTTCTGCTACAAGGTCATGCCATTCGGGTTGAAGAATGCTGGGGCAACCTACCAACGTGCCATGGTTGCTTTATTTCATGACATGATCCATCATGAGATAGAAGTGTATGTTGACGACATGATTGCAAGGTCCCAAACTGAGGAAGAACACCTTGATCATCTGCAGAAATTGTTTGACCGTCTGAAGTTGTACAAGCTGAGGTTGAACCCGAACAAGTGCACCTTCGGGGTAAAGTCTGGGAAGTTGCTAGGCTTCGTCGTAAGTGATAAGGGTATTCAAGTGGACCCTGCCAAGGTTAAAGCTATTCAAGAGATGCCAGTTCCTAAGACAGAGAAAGAGGTCAGAGGCTTTTTAGGACGCCTAAATTACATTGCTCGATTCATCTCACACCTAACTGCCACCTGTGAACCAATCTTCAAGCTGCTGAAGAAAGATCAGGTAGTACGTTGGAACGATGAATGTCAGGTCGCTTTTGACAGAATCAAAGAGTATCTCCAAGAACCACCCATCCTTATGCCACTGATTGAGGGGAGACCTCTGATACTATACCTGACAGTACTTGACAACTCAATGGGGTGTGTGCTGGGGCAGCATGACGAGTCTGGCCGAAAAGAGCATGCCATTTATTACCTTAGCAAAAAGTTTACCGACTGTGAGACCCGATACTCACTGCTCGAGAAAACTTGCTGCGCTTTGGTATGGGCTGCTCGCCGGCTGAGACAGTATATGCTGACTCACACTACCTTGTTGATCTCAAAGATGGATCCTATAAAGTACATATTTGAAAAGCCTGCTCTGTCTGGGAGAATAGCGAGATGGCAAATGATCTTGATGGAATACGACATCCAGTACACAACCCAGAAAGCCATCAAAGGAAGTGTATTGGCAGACCACTTGGCACACCAGGCAGTAGATGACTATCAGTCAATGAACTTTGAGTTTCCGGATGAGAGCATCATGATAGTGACTGATTGTCAAGTACCTGGACCGGATGAAGGACCTGAGGAAGGATCCCGATGGTCTATGCACTTTGACGGAGCCTCCAATGCTTTGGGTAACGGTATCGGCGCTGTGATCATATCCCCTCAAGGCACTCATACTCTACTCACTGCCCGGCTATGTTTCAACTGCACCAACAACATGGCGGAGTATGAGGCATGCATCATGGGTCTCCAAGCTGCGATCGACCTAAGGATCAAGTTTCTAAGTGTCTTCGGAGATTCCGCTCTCGTGATCAATCAGATCAAAGGAGAGTGGGATACGAAACATCCGAATCTTATTCCTTACAGAGAATGTGTGTTGACATTGATCCCCCACTTCACGGAGATAACCTTTGAACACTTTCCGAGAGAGGAGAATCAGTTAGCGGACGCGTTAGCTACGATGTCTTCTATGTTCAAGGTCAAATGGGACAATGAGGCTCCCCAGGTCACTATCTGGAAACTGGACGAACCGGCATACTGTTGTGATCTTGAAACTGAGTTGGTGACTGAGAAGCCTTGGTACCATGAGGTGAAGAGATACTTGGAAGCTCAGGAATACCCTGAAGGTGCATCGGTCAATGATAAGAAGTTTCTAAGAAGGTTCGCAGCGAAGTTCTTCCTTAGCAACGACATCCTATACAAGCAAAACCATGATTCGATCTTACTGCGTTGTGTGGACAAGACAGAAGCAGAAAGGATCATGGAAGAGCTACATGAAGGGACCTTCGGAACACATTCCAGTGGACACACTATGGCAAAGAAAATCCTTCGGGCAGGGTATTTCTGGTCCACAATGGAAGCTGACTGTTACCAACATTCTCGGACGTGCCACAAATGCCAGATTTATGCAGACAAGGTGCATGTTCCTCCAGTTCCTCTGAATGTTCTGACTGCGCCTTGACCTTTTGCAATATGGGGCATAGATATAATCGGTGAGATTAAACCTACGGCATCCAACAAGCATCGCTTCATCCTGCTAGCGATTGATTACTTCACGAAGTGGGTTGAAGCAGCTTCCTACGGCACAGTAACCAAGAACGTTGTGGCACGGTTCATTCGGCATAACCTGATCTGTCGATACGGCGTCCCTGAAAGGATCATTACAGACAACGGTACCAATCTCAATAACAAGATGATCACTGAGCTCTGCGAGCAGTTTAAGATACAACACCACAACTCTTCTCCTTACAGACCGAAGATGAATGGGGCTGTAGAAGCAGCAAATAAAAATATCAAGAAAATTGTGCAGAAAATGACAGTGACTTATAAAGATTGGCACGAGATGTTACCGTTTGCTCTACATGGGTACCGTACCTCAGCCAGGACGTCAACCGGGGCAACTCCCTTTTCCTTGGTCTACGGTATGGAGGCAGTCTTACCGATCGAAGTGCAGATACCCTCTCTCCGGATAATGAAGGATGCAGATCTGAGTGAAGATGATTGGATCCAGACACGACTTGATCAGCTAAACCTTATTGATGAAAAGAGACTTGCTGCTATCTGTCACGGTCAGACGTATCAAAAGCGGATGATCAGGGCATTTAACAAAAAGGTCAGACCACAAGAATATCAAGTTGGGGATCTGGTAATCAAGCGTATCATCCTTCCTAAGAGTGATCCAAGGGGCAAATGGACCCCTACCTACGAAGGGCCATTTGTGGTTAAACATGTGTTCTCAGGAGGAGCCATGATCCTAACTACCATGGATGGTGACGACCTTCCTCACCCCGCCAATGCAGACATAGTAAAAAGATACTACACATGAAAAAAATACCTGCTAGGTTGACATACCTAGGCAAAAATTAGGGCTTCCCGGCGAACCAAAAGGGTTCGGGCAAAATGAAGGGATGAAATGAAAAAAATCTGTACACCCGGCAAGTCGAAAACCTGAAAAGGCGGCTTGGGCAAAAACGGGTATCCCGGTGGACTGAAAACCCGAAAGGGCGGTCCAGGCAAAAGTTAGAGATAAAGCGTAATACTATGTCTCATTGGATCACCTTGCATCCAGAATCCGATATCAGCATCAAGTTCAAACGGCATCGATCGATCAGCTTCATCTTCAACTAGGTCGTCAAGTGATGAGACGCTCGAAGATATAAGGGCGATAGCAGAGTTGAAACCCAATGGGATCATGCTTTTCACACAGCTGTTTTATTTTCCTTCGTACAAATTTGTATAAACTCTTTTGTTCGGCGGCGTTCTCTTACTAGGACGTCGGCCTCTTGTACATAAACGCCTATTTACAAGAAAATTCAAAATCAATACAAAAAATCACTTTTCAGTTAAAATTGCCAATTGTTTTTCCTTTTCTGTTTTGTTTTGCGAAGAACGTCCAAGGTTCAATTTGTGATATATGCATTGACACTAATTGCTAACTCATAAATATCTGCATACGAAACAAAGGATCAATTACAGGTAACAGTAGAAACAGGGGCAATAAAGAAGTTGTCTAAGCAATCTAATTGTTCTGTCCTCCAAGGTATCAAGGTAGATTCAGCTGAAGAACATAACCAGATTCCCCAGAGAGTGAGTCAGCAAGTCAGAGCACTCTCCCCAAGCAAAGCTATTATCAACCTTAAGGAAGTTGGGTATCCTCCAGCAAATCTCAACAATCCCCAGCAATATACATGCATTCTTAACAAGCATCCCCGACAGTCTTAGTCTAAAGATTGTTCCCTGGCGGTATATCAGACAGTCAATGGAGTCACTTCCCCGATACAGTTCAAAAACTTCCCCAGGAGAGTCCAATCCAGTTTCCCCAGGAAAGTTGGGATCCATCTCCCCAAGCAGTAAGCTTACCCCCAGTAGATTCTGGAAGCTTATCCCCGTAGAGCATGAACGCGTATCCCGGCTTTATTCAAAGGTTATTCCCTTACCAGGATATAACTGGGTTATCCTCAGCCAAAAGCCACGGAAAGATCGTTCTCGGCGAAGTCTTCTTATCCCCAGCGAAGTCTATTAACACTTCCAACATAACATCGGTATCCCCGGCGAAGTTACCATCAACATTTCAGCAAAGTACCTCTCTCCCCATAGAGTATTGCTCCCCAACAAGATCGCTAGAGTACTTTTCTCCCCGTAGAGTAATCCATTTGCCAAGTTTATTCCCCAACGAAGTTATCTTCTCCTACCGGTATTCTTGCAACTATCATCCCCAGCGGAAGCAAAAATCTATTCTTCAACATCAGCCCAGGATGTGACTTCCCGGCACCCGTCAAGGATTTATTTTCCTAAGACGAAAAGATACATTCATAAACATCACATTTTCATACATTACAGCATGCATATACGCATCATATCTTACAAATCTCATTTATGTTGAGAACATCATCGCTTGATTCCTATCATGCCTTGCATATGACTGACCTTTACCTTTCAGGAAAGATCCAGTTGAGTTCTCAGCTACATTTCAAGACCTTGTCCGGTTCAGTTAAATCGACCCTAAGATTTTCCTGATTCTTATCCAGTCAAAGGCCTTCTCTGGTTCAGTCAGATCGACCCTAAGATCTCCCTGATTCTTATCTAGTTGAAGATTCCAAGACCTTGCCTGGTTCAGTTAAATCGACCCTAAGATTTTCCTGATTCTTATCCAGTCAAAGGCCTTCTCTGGTTCAGTCAGATCGACCCTAAGATCTCCCTGATTCTTATCCAGTTGAAGATTCCAAGACCTTGTCCGGTTCAGTTAAATCGACCCTAAGATTTTCCTATTTCTTATCCAGTCAAAGGCCTTCTCTGGTTCAGTCAGATCGACCCTAAGATCTCCCTGATTCTTATCCAGTTGAAGATATTCCAAGACCTTGTCCGGTTCAGTTAAATCGACCCTAAGATTTTCATGATTCTTATCCAATCAAAGGCCTTCTCCGGTTCAGTCAGATCGACCCTAAGATCTCCCTGATTCTTATCCCAGCAGAAGACACCCAAGATTCTCTCAGCGTTCCTGTTGAGGTAGTAATCGCCCCAAGATTCTCTCAGCGTTCCTGTTGAGGTAGTAATCGTCCAAGGTTCTCTCAGCGTTCCTGCTGAGGTAGTAATCGTCCAAGGTTCTCTCACCGTCCCGTTGAGGTAGTAACCATCCCTGGTTCATTAATCACCTTTTGAAGCTCCAGATTCAATTCCTCTAACCAGTCAGGGCACAGTTACATAAGATCTTGAAGACCAACCCCTGTAACAGGTCAGGTAATCATTTTCTTTTTCAGGTACGCAAGTTCTCGCTAAGGAAACTCTTACGCGATCGACATCCAGATGGCATCTATAAGCCCATCCACCTATCCATCACCTCTCAGATGGCATCTATAAGCCCATCATCCTATCCATCAATCTCCAAATGGCATCTATAAGCCCATTCCCACCATCACACTACCATGTGAGCGCAAATTTCTGGGCACTCTAGTGTTCAATCATCTTCCACCTTCGGATCACGAAAGGCACGTCAGCCAATCTACATCCTCAGGTCTAAGAAGATTGAACAGGGGCAACTGTTGTACCCCAAAATTTGCCCTCCATATTCTTCAATATTTGCAAAGAGCATGCTTCAAAATCTCCCAAGGGTTGCACAGTTCAAGGGCCTCCTAACAGTAAAAAATTAGGGTTTTGGTTCTGGAAAAGAAATTAAAGTTTACAAAGGTCCAAACAAGTCCCATATGCCTACAAACATTGTCAAGCATCCTCATGTCAAGTTTCAAGACTTACAGCACAAAATTGCACAGTCAGAAACCCTAATTGCTCAACAGTCAACTGCAGGGGCAAAATGGTCATTTGACAGTCAAAAGTCCAAATTTTTGGTCAACATCTTATTTTGAAGCCACAAACATCATTTGATAAATTCTTGATCATGATTTTCAAGGCATGGCTAAAAAAGTCTCAAGATGCAAAAGTTTCCATATTTGGACAACTGAAAAAGTCAACTGTAACTTGACCAGGGCATAACTTCCACATGGTTTATCATAAAAATTCCATCCAAAGCTCATTTTGAAGAGAATCACATTTCCTACAACTCCTCTTCACACTTCAAGTCCAAGAAATTCTCTCACAAAAAGTTATCAATTTCAACATTATAGGTCATTTTCAAAAGTCAACAAAAAGGCACTTTAAGTCAAAGACCATAACTTGAGATTGGTAAATCAAAATGACATGGGACAAAATACATTGGTTAGAGGACTTCAAGACCTTTCCTAAATGTCCACGAACATGATCAAAGCTTAAAAATTGAGCAAGATATGCCTTGTGGAAGTTGGGAAATTTTTGGGAATTTTGAAAAGTCAACTTTACTTCAAATGCTTCAAAATTGCTAATGGGCCACATTTTCTTCCAAGAATACTTATCCAAAGGCTATGCACGACCATTTGGCCCAAAGGGGAATTATTTCATCATTTTTTATTATTTATTTGAATTTTTAATCACTATTAATTCATTTAATGAAATAAAATATGACAAAAATAGAAAACCATGTTTTTTAATCCTTTTTTGCAGCATATTCTCTCCATAAAACCTCAAGATTTCGTGCACCCCCAATTTGGAAAGATTTGGCCATGATTGGTATCAAAAGCACATGGAAAAGATTTGAAAAGATGCCATTAAAAATCAAATATTTGATTCATGATTACAAGGGTTTTTGGACTGGATTTGCAACCCTAATTCGTCCCATACATAAGTCAGAATGCAAACCTAATGCCTAGAACGAGAAAGCTGCGCCTAAGAACCAAAACCAACTTTGCATTTTTCATCAAATTTTTCAAAACTGAAAACGATATTGCAGGGAGTTTCAAGGCGAAAGAACTATCCCAAAAGCTTTCCAAGGTTGCCAGGAATCGTTTCCAATCAGAATCACACTTCCATACTCAAAGAATTGGTAGATAGGAACTTGACTTTCTTCTAAAAATTGCATATTCGTGTTTGAATTTATACATACTTTTCATGCATTTTAATGTTTGAACTATACTAATGTGATGATTCTAAAGCTAATGATGTGATTCAATTGGAGAATGGTGGTCTGAATAGGAAGTTGCCATGGAAGCTCTTTAGGGTTTCAGAGGTCAAAATTAGGGTTTGCGCTTGGGAAAAAATTGGCCAACAAGACCTGGACCACTGAACTCACGACCTTCATACGAATTCATTACACATATCGCACTCAATTTATGAGCGACGGTGGCCTATTCGCTATTTTTATGTTTACCATTTAGTGGGGGTTTAAAACCCCCGCTATCTCTTTTTATTTTGCAGGCAGCATGAAGAAGATGGAGGACGTGTCCATTGCTCACAGGCGCGTTTGAATTTCGCGCGAAAACACCACTCATCATTGTTTTATATTATATTCATTATTTTCCATATTATACACAAAACGCGCTAATGGCTCAGTTGGCAGGCATATGGTTTGGTAAGCAATGGGACCTGGGTTCGATTCCCAGGTCCCCTCCCTTTCTCAATATTATTTTTCCTTCTAGGTTTCCATGTAGCGTTCCCTCCAGAGTCCTACCATGCACCCAACGCTGAAGCTTGCCACGCGTATCAGGAGATTCATCTAATGGTCAGATCCCTTAGCCCACCGTGCATCCTCAGTCAACCCTGTGCATACAAGTCAGAGAAGTCAACGTGGCCAAGCTTCAAATGGGCCCAATTCCTGCTGATTATACCTCCAGATTGGGGTCAACACCCCCCATTGGTTTGCATTTCATTTTCTTTCTCTTTATTTTTCTATTTGTTTGTTTTATTTATTTTATTTAATTCATCAAAATTAATTTTCATAAAGTATAAAAAAAAATCAAAAAGTCACAAATTAAAATATATTTTATTTAATGTTATTTTGTAAATAAATTTTATTAATTGATTTAGTTTTAATTCTAGGTTTAATTTTAAATGTTTTTTTTATAAACTAAAAAATGTAGAATTAGGGTTCTAAATACTTTTATTCTTTTTCTTTTCTTTTTTTATTATTAAATAGTAATTATTTTTATAAATAAATTGCCATGTAAATAATTAATTTAAACTAGGTCTAATTTAAACATTTTCTTAATAAATTAAAAACAATTTAGAATTAGGGTTAATTAACTTTTCTTTTTAATTCCAATTTAATTTTCTTATTAAACTCCATAAATACAAAAACTCCAAAAAAAACAAATTCTTTTTTTTTATTTAACTTAATTAATCTATTAATTGCAATGTAATTTCCTTTAAAGGGTCCAACGCCCTCGTTTTCGATTATAATCCCGTTTCGCGCGCTTATTTTATTTCTTTTCTTATAAATTCCATGTAATTATCCCAAAGCCATGTAATAGATTAATTAGACATTTATTTTTTCGCACTTTATTTTATTTCAAATCGGGTCTTGGATTAATTTGGCGATGTAGACCCGCGCCTTTGTAATAGCGTAGGACTTTTAATTCCGCATCTTTTTAACTGTTAATAATTTGCATGAAAGAATGAATGCCAAAATAAAAGCAACGCGTAGATCACCAATCCATGAACAAGATAAACATAAATGAAAATGACACACAAGTCACACACCACCCCTAGGGTACGTCTCACTGTTGCCTTGCCCCTCGAAAGGTGGTCGTCGAGTAGAGGATGTTTTAGTAAGTCCTCATGTCCATGAACATGGCATGAGGGTAGCTTCTAAGGTGTATTCCTATTGCTCTGGTGATCACCATGTCCCGAACCCTCGAATTGACCCGAATACCTCCAATGGTGGTGCTCCCTACCTCTCAATGGTGGGATGGCACTACTTTAAGGACATTTACACAGACGAATTCCTTAGGGTAGGTAGACAACTCGTAGATACTTGCTCATTTTTCAAAACAAATCAAAAATACTTTTCACACCGACACCTTTCAAAAAGCTTTCAAAAGCAATTTTTCAAACACTCTTGAGGACTGATACAAGAGTCGAACTGAAATTTTCAAAGAAACTTTTTCAAACCCACTCACACTTTGAAAAGCAAACCTTTTGAAAACACAAATGAGCAAGTATCTAAGAGCCCATGGATAACCATGGATAGAAAGGGTGCTAACACCTTCCCTTTCTATAAATCTACCTCCCGAACCGAGAGCAATCTCTATAAGGAATTTTTCTGTGCTTTTGTCCTTTCCATTTGGAGAAAATAAAAGACGGTGGCGACTCTTGCTTCCGCGACATTTCGCGAACCAGCGTTAAACAGTCAGTTCCAGATCCACCGATCACAGTGTGAATAATGTGTTTAATTTCATGCATTCTTCTCTTGAATTTAGGGTTGTCTACTTGTTGATTTTATCTTGCCATACACAACCTAATTACTAGCATTTTATTTAAAGCGGTAAATTCCAGAAAAATAAATGTCTTACGCCATTACATATTTTGGGGATGGGGTATACACATTTATAAATGAGGGTTGAAAAGAAATAAAAGTTCTAATTATTACAACCATATTGGATAGCAAGAAAATGTAAATATATAGAAAATATAAAGACAAAAATAGTGTAAAAGAGTGAAAGAAAAGACATCCTGGATCGAAGGATGTGCCTTTTGATTCCCACACTTTTTCTTTATTTCAATTGGGTCTGCAACCTGTGTGTATGGAAGCTTGCATCCTTAGATTCACACACCCTTTCCTTTCGTTTGGGCCTGCAAATCAGTGTGTATTGAAGCACACCCTTCAATTCACACACCTTCTTTTGTTTTCTTTCGTCTGGGACATGATAGCAGTATGGGTCGAAGCTATGCTAATATGGCCTGTACAGGTTAGTCTATAACATATATTTGGATAATAAAAACAAACAAATGAAAGGGTATAAATGAAAAAAATAAGCAAAAGGTTATTTACATGCTTGAAACGAAAGGGTTAAAGTCAGGAAGACTTACCTTGAATCTGAAGTTGGTGCTTTTAGACCTTGAGTGATTGCCCTGGATGCTCTTAGATTCTAAGGGAGAGAAACAAGTGTTGTGTTTCTTTGATTCTGGATTCGAAGGCCAATAAAGGTAGAGTTGTGTTTCTTTGGTTCTGGATTCAAAGGAAAAGAAACAAGTGTTATGTTTATTTAGTTCTGGATTTGAAAGAAGAGAAACAAAGGCGTGGTCTTTGGATTCTGGGTTTGAGAGTGTGTTAAGTGTTTGATGATTTTTCACACAATAAAAGTCTCTCCAGCCACTCCAAAAGCCCCCCTAGATGTGTTGTGGAACATCTTATTTATAGATAAGTTTGGCTGAGATTTGAGAGGGAAAACAAATGAGATTTGAACAAATTGGGTATGCTTACTTCATAGCCTTCGAGGTACAGTTTTTGTATGCTAATTTGGTGCAAATATGGGAGCATCATAGCAGGACTGCTTTGCAGTAGTTTTGGAGTGTTATGGCCAGTACAACAGGCTTGGGCTTGGCAACAAATTGGACTTTGGTCAGCAAAATTATTGAATAAGACTCATCAAAATACAAAACAAAACTTGTTTCCAACAATTGTGTCCTTCGAATGGACCACATGTGTATTCTTCGAATGGACCACATGCACCACTTGTGTGTTCTTCGAATTCACCACTTGCAATTCTTCGAATGGGCCACCAATGTCTGTCCTTCGAATGGGCCACCAATATATGTCCTTCGAATGGGGCACCCATGTATGTCATAATGTAGAAACTATGTGTGCTGAAGGTTTTTAAAGGTGGAATCGAAGCAAGCTGTTTCAAAGGGAGTCACTGCCCAGTGAATCGAAGCACGCATGAAAGAAGCCAATGCTTTGTGGGTGCTAGCATGAAGGGAAGCCATTTCCTTATGCATTAAAGGAAAGCATAGAGGAAGCCATTTCCTTGTGGGTCAAAAGCAAGCACAGAGGAGGCACTTATCTTATGGATCAAAGCAGACACGAAGGAAGTACTTGCTTTATGAATCGAAAGCAGACATGAAGGATGTACTTGCCTTGTGAATCTAAAGCATGCATGAATGAAGTATTTTCCTAGTGAATCGAAAGCAAGCATGAAGGAAGTATTTTCCTAGTGAATCGAAAGCAAGCATGAAGAATGTTTTTCCTAGTGAGTCGAAAGCAAGCCTGCAGGAGGCCACTGCTTTGATGAAGCTTGTGGATCAAAGCTTGCTCGAAGGGGACCAAATGCCCAATCGAAGCTTGTGGACTAAAGCTTGATCGAAGAGGACCAAATACCCAATCGAACGTGTGGACCAAATCTTGATCGAAGGGGACCAAATACCCAATCAAAGCTTATGAATCTAAGCAAACTTTATCTTCTTTGATTTGATGCTTGAAAATACAATACGATCCATGGAAACTATGCGGGGCATTAAAAATCCAATTATATTTGTGTAATCTTGAACTTTAATAAATCCTTGTGAGAAAATGTCTTGAAAAAAGAGAGGGAAAATTTTGGGGTACAATAGCTGCCCCTGTTCAATCTTCTTAAACCTGAGGAGTTAGATTGGCGAGTCCGTCATTCGTGACTTGAAGGTGGAAGATGATTGAACACTAGAGTGCTTAGAAATTTTCACTCGACCATGTGTTAGTTGATTGTGTAGGGAATGAGCTTAAATATGCCATTTGGAGAGATGATGGGCTTATAGATGCCATCCAAAGGTGATTATACCAAGCCTAAGCTTGACTGTAACTGAGACAAGCACCATAATAAATCTTTGGTCGATTTAATTCTGAAAGACATGTTGGAATGAACCTGTGTAGGGCTTCTTTGTGATGAGTCCGAGTGAAACTTCATCTGAAGATGTATGAGAAGGAACCTGGGTAGGGCTGCTTCATGATGAATCTGGGTAAAGCTTCATCTGGAAATTATGAGAAGGAACCTGGGTAGGGTTGCTTTAGGATGCGTCAGTGTGAAACTGCATCTAGAAATTATGAGAAGGAACCTGGGTAGGGCTTCTTCATGATGAGTCTGTGTGAAACTTCATCTTGAAATGTGAGAGAAGGAGCCTGGGTAGGGCTGCTTCAGGATGAGTCAGTGTGAAATTGCATCTGGAAATGTGAGAGAAGGAGCCTGGGTAGGGCTGCTTCAAGATGAGTCCGTGTGAAACTACATATGGAAATTATGAGAAGTAACCTGGGTAGGGTTGCTTCAGGATGAGTCCGTGTGAAACTGCATATGAAAATGTGAGAGAATTAACCTGGGTAGGGTTGCTTCGTCTGGTCGTGCAGATAGTTGCCCTGGCTTGTTTCAGGAATTAATCTATGATCTTAGAGAAAGAAAGATAGTTTCCCCGACTTGTTTCGGGAGTTAATCTTCAATCGGTTCATGTAGATAGTTGTCCTGTCTTGCTTCAGGTATTAATCTACAATCATTCGCTCACAGATAGTTGTCCTGTCTTGTTTCAGGTATTAATCTGGAACTTGTTTTTGTTGGTCGTAGAGATAGTTGCCCTGTCTTGTTTCAGGAATTAATATCTGACCTTAGAGAAAGAAAGATAGTTTCCCCAACTTGTTTCGAGAGTTAATCTTCAATCGGTTCATGTAGATAGTTGTCTTGTCTTGCTTCAGGTATTAATCTACAATCATTCACTCACAGATAGTTGTCCTGTCTTGTTTCAGGTATTAATCTAGAACTTGTTTTTGTTGGTCGTAGAGATATTTACCCTGGCCTGTTTCAGGAATTAATCTCTGACCTATTGAGAAATGGTTATGGTATTTTCCAAAGAGGAGTTTTGTTGATTGACTTTTCCCTGCAAGGAAAAGGGGTTAGTTGCATGCAGATGTATGCATGGCTTGATGATGTTCTCAAAATAAATGAAGTTATGTTGTATGCATTTATCATGTATGTATTATGATGTGAAATATTTGTTGAAATTTATCTTTGCTCCTTGACAAGTGATGGGGAGCTTTGGGAAGTTAAATCCCAGAATGCTGTTGGGGATGAAGAATATGCACATATTCAAACTTTGTTTAGAATGTTTCCAATGGGGATTCCCGTTTTGTTGTTTGAGGAGAAATCCGCAGAGGGACGTTGATTTTGGCTTGAG
Source organism: Vicia faba (assembly GCA_948472305.1). Lineage (NCBI taxonomy): Eukaryota > Viridiplantae > Streptophyta > Magnoliopsida > Fabales > Fabaceae > Vicia > Vicia faba. The sequence continues at coordinate 267,728,413 of OX451740.1, forward strand.
AAATCTTTGTGGAGAGTGTTGATCTCTGCTTGGAGAAAATAGTTCAGGATTTTAGTTATCCATTGCTCTAGTGGGGAGTTATCTCTTGAGTGGAGAGAATGGAAGTTAACAACTTGTTAGGGATAAAGAAGTTAACTGTTATTTGGTTGGATTCCATGCTTTAAAGAAACTCACTAGGGATAATGGCAAACTCTACTGGGAAAGAGGATCTTTTGAACCATTATCTGGTCGGGTCCAGGCTTTATAGTAACTTTCAGAGGTGACACTGACTTTGTTGATGACTTCACTGGGAATTAGGGGTTGTGGTCCCTTAATTTGTGACAGTCTGAGAGGCAAACTCAAGCTGGGGAATCTGTAGTTCGTTGGGGAAATAAACCATGTTGAAGAGAATATTTGACAAACTGATGGGGAGGTGTTTTCTTTCGGCAGAACTCCTTGAGGATTCATCTTGAGACTAAATCAGCTGGGGAGAGGTTTTCCGGAGACCTAAACTCTGGATGGGGATTTCATGGATCCAATTTTATGGGGACATCCATGAGTTTGTCCTTGAGGGGTTTGTACCCTTATCTGTGAGGGTTATTCTGTGGGGATAACCTTATAGAGGTGGCTTTGGCGACTTCACTGGGATCACCTTATGAAAAGGGACTTTGTGGGGATTTGTCACTGCCCCTAGTAGTAAGTGTTGTCATACTGCCATAAAATGTTTGCTTGGTCGTATGTGACCTTTTACTGGAATTCAAGCTCAATGCCCCAAGTGATTCAAATGCAGACCTGCCCCTGGTATTCAACACTTCTTGAGGGATTTCTTGGAATCTCGACTTGACCTCCATAGATGAGTTGGACATAACATGTCATGCCCTCTTGATTATAGGAAACTTTGTCATTGGAAGTTTTTTTCCAATTTGAAGTGAATCTTTTTTTTATAGGATTTTTGTTCACTGGATATTCATCGTGTGAATTTCTCTGTTGTCCAAGAAATAGCTATATGCAAACAGTGGTAAACAATGCAAAGTTTATGTTTGTCTTGAAGTTTTGAAAATGCAGTTTTAACAAGTAAAAGAGTTTTATGAGAATATGAATTCAACTCAGGATTTATAGTAAGCCTTACAAGAGTCAGGATACCTTTTGTAACAGTATGCTTTTGGACTAACCCATGCTTCAATTAGGACTTTTGAAGGGTTGTAGCGTGGCCTGGTTCACGATTTAAGAAACAAAGGATAAGGCTCAAAATGTATTTGTACCCAACCCGTTCTTCATGATATTCTCCAGTCCTAAACTCAGTCAATTGCGCATTTTGAATTCCAATTGAATCTGGAATGTCATTTTGGTGATGGTTCAGAAACTTGAAGTTTATTTGTGAAGGCAGTCATTTTTGCAACATTTTTCATTTTGTCGCGGATTTGTAGTGACCTCTTTTTTTGATTTATTATTCCTGATTTTTTCCTGACTGTTCTTGTTTTGAGATTACAGCCAGCGGGATGCCCCATTTTTTCTTAAGTCTCCTTCGTAGGTTTTGGCTTAGTGGGCTTCTCCCTTTGAAAGATAATGACTGCCTATTTGATACGGAACCATATCCATTTTTTGATTCAAAAGGACGTTCTTGATGTCATTCTTCATTTATGAAGTGAAAGCTTGCGACTGAATGCACATTTGAATTAACTGAGAAGCTGACCTGCCCCAGGTTTGATTAAAGGTTTCAATTTGTGTAAAAAAGAAAACTCCTACTTCTTAGGCTCAAAGGGGTTGACTAGGGATTATCTTTCTTATAACTCCAATGTTTAGGGATTGAAAGAAATGCTTGTACATCTTCAGCAAGGTTTGTTCCAAATCATACTGTATGAGATTATGGCATTGTTTTAGTCATCCTCCATCTAAAGGCTTACAACTTTTAACGAGAGTTGAATATCACAAAAGGGAGTAAAAGCACAGTTTGAATATAGTGAAAACAAATGGATTAATTCAAGACAAACATATGCAATGCATTAATGAAACAAAGTTTAACATTAATAGATAAGTGTTCGAACAAACAAAAAAGATTACAATTGAAAATTCAAAATGAAATGGACGCTCTCAATGATTTTGCATATGACCAGTGGTCACGTTGGGGGTCTCAGGAGGACCGAATTCAATCTCCTTGGCGTCAATCATGTTTTGAATCTTGTATTTCAGCACCCAACAATCATTAGTATCATGCCCAGGAGTGCCAGAATGGTATGCATATATTGCATCAAGATTGTAGTTAGGAGAAGAAGTTTTAGGGTTTGGATGAGGTCATATCAATGTAATTAGATTCATCCTCAACATGTGTTGCAATGCTTGTGACAGTGGCATGTTGATGTTGGTAAACCGTCTCTTGGGCTCGTCTTGCCTTCGTTGATTTCCCTATTGTTGTCGCGTCGATGTAGGACTAGAGATCGGGACTGCCCCCACAGACTAGTCATGGTTATTCTTGTTACGACCTTTTTGGCCGTACACAACATTAGACTCTTTCTTCCTATTGTATGGCTTATTCTTAATATCAACGGATGTAACCCCTTGGATCTTTCCGCTTCTGATTACATTTTCAACTCGTTCCCCAATTAGAATCAGCTCAGTGAACCCAACTGAGGAGTTTCTGATTAGGTTATTGAAGAAAGGTCCTGTCAAAGTTCCCATAAAGATATCAATCAACTCCCTGTCAGTTAAGGGTGGATTCACCCTGCTAGCCATGTCTCTCCATTTTTGGGCATATTCCTTGAAGCCCTCGTTGGATCCCATGGTCATATTCTGCAACTGCACACGAGTTGGTGACATACCAACATTGTATTGGTACTGCTTGTAGAAAGCAATAGCTAGATCCTCCCAGGTGTAGATGCGAGATACTTCCAATTGATAGAACCATTCAAGTTGAGTCCCAGCTAGACTCTCTTAGAAGAAATGGACCCATAGCTTCTGATCGGTAGTGTATGGTTGAATCTTACGCACATAAGACCTTAGATGAAGTTTCAGGCAATAGACCCCATCATACTTGGCAAAAGCAGGAATCTTAAATTTCGGTGGGATGACCACTCCAAAAACCAAACCCAATTCTTCAAAATCCAGGCCAGGTACTCTCTGAATTTCCATGGCATTGAGACGATCCTCTAGTTGTTTATATTTGTCATTAGCAAGGGGATATTGTTCTTCAGCGTAGTCAGCCTCTTCTTTGTTAGACCCCAGACCGTGGTTTCCTTCTTTTGTCTGATTGTCTCTCTAAGTTGACGGAGTTGCAAATTTTAGAGCTCGCTTTGTTGGTCCTCTGAACCTCCTTTCCAAGTTCAGGAGACCGACTGATTTTTTTTGTCTTTTTCTTCTTGTCTTTGATCATGAGAGTCTTCATGTAATCTTGTCTTTTATCCAGAGCCATGAACATTTATTGGAATTGAGCATTTTGTGCTTGAAGATCCTTCACTGTTTGTTCCATATCCATCTTAATGAAATAAACAGTAGAAAGATAAAGAAACTTGTGTGGGGAAAACCTATCATGATATGATGCACGGTATGTGGATGCTTGTTTTCAAGGATCTCGCAGGGTAAACATAAGAAGATGTTAGAAGTTGAACTTTGATCACATCGTTGATTGGAGAACTTCGTATCGTTGGATGTCCTTCCACGAGAATCAAGCTCACCATGTCAAGTGCGTCATAGCCCTTGACTCAAGTTATCATGCTTTAGTCTTTGAGGGCGTTTAGAGGAGAATAAATCCTCTTGCCCCTTGATGGGCGTCTGGTTCAGCATGACCCTGCATCACATGCCCTTGACATCCTTGAAATGGTTATTGAAAATGCTATGGTATGATGTCATGATGTTATGTACAAGTGAACAACGTAAAAAATTCTTTATATACAAATAATCATATACACACAAAGCAGACAAGTCCTTAGGTTTAGGCTCACGTGGAGTTTTTAGGTAAGTACCCTCTTGAAGTTTAGTTGGCTCAACCTGTCTTAGAAAGTAACCGGGTTCTAGGGGATCTCAATATCACTTATCTTTCTTCATCGGGAATTGTTTCAACACAAGCCTCTTTATTAGCGACCGATCCCGAAAGTCCGATCTCAATGAGCATAGCATTGAGTATCAACCAATCTTTGGTTGGAACCAAAGTCGGCTATCTCACTACTTCCTAATGGCCAAGTTGTTCAATTAAGGGTTCTAAGGTCAGTTAGTGCTTCATGACACCACACAGCGGCCCCGTATTCTCCTTGACTGACTCAAGGGATACCAGTACCAACAAATGTGTCACACTAACGTAGCCATCGCTTCAACCATGCCGGTGTATGCCACACATCCCCCACGATTTATTTCTACTTACCTAAAAGGTTCCCCATATCCAGGTAAAGGATCAAAACAAACCCAAATAAGGAACCATAATGTAAAGCAAGCAAGTCAAACAAGGAAATCAAGTAAATGTGATCTAGCTCTAAGGTAACCCCACTTTTAAGTTTGATCTCTAGCAGAGTCGCCAATTCTGTAATATGGTGGGAGAACTGACTTGGGTGTTTTGCATTTTATCGCAATTGTTGTGGATAGCAAGAGTCGCCATAGACTTTTCTTTTATCCAATAAGGAAAGGGTGAAAAGAACAGGAAATACCTTTTGAGAATGTTTTCTTGAGTTCGATGGGTAGATTATGAAAAGGGAAGGTGTTAGCACCCTTTTCATCCATATTTATCTATGGGCTCTTAGTTGCTTGCTAGATCACTTTGAAAAATGGTTTGTTTGAAAAGTTATTTTGTGATAGGTTTTGAAAGTATTTTTGAAAAGAACCTTCATTGATGCAAACTTTGTAATGATTCCCGTCTCTATAAGAATGCATACAAAGTGTTGTACTTTTTGAAAATAGTTCAAAGAGATATTTGTTTTTGAAGATGTTTTTGAAATTGTAAGTGTGGAAAAATGGTTTTAGTTTGCAAGCAAGCAACTACGAGCGTCCTACCTACTCAAAAGGTCTAATGTTCTTTTCGTCCTCCTCTAGATGTTGCTATCTTACCATTTATTTGGTAAGAAGCCCCATCGTTGGATGTGAAGGGACGAACGTGAGTCGATTGTATAGTCATAGAAGGCAACCTATGAGACGTTTTAGCAATTTCGTTATGGACTAGATTGTTTACCGCAGGAAGCATCGAGGGACATCGAGGGACTATGATCTTTTTACCGAGGGTATTTGCTAAAACACCCATATTCGAGGGACACGACTATTTTCCGAGGCAACAAGTGAGATTATCCTAGAGGTGAATGTGTGTGAATAGTGTGATTGATTGTATACATTCTTGTCTTGAATTTAGGGTTGTCTACTTGTTGATTTTATCTTTCCATACACATCCTAATTACTAGCATTTTATATAAAAGCGGTAAATTGCGGAAAAATAAATGTCCTACGCTATTACATATTTTGGGGATGCGGTATACACATTTACAAATGAGGGTTGAAAAGCAATAAAAGTCCTAATTATTACAACCATATTGAATAGCAAGAAAATGTAAATATATAGAAAATATAAAGACAAAAATAGTGTAAAAGAGTGAAAGAAAAGACATCCTGGATCAAAGGATGTGCCTTTCGATTCCCACACTTTTTCTTTCTTTCGATTGGGTCTGCAATCTGTGTGTATTGAAGCTTTCATCCTTCGATTCACACACCCTTTACTTTTGTTTGGGCCTGCAAATCAGTGTGTATCGAAGCACACCCTTCGATTCACACACCTTCTTTTGTTTTCTTTCGTTTGGGACATGATAGCAGTATGGGTCAAAGCCATGCTAATATGGCCTGTACAGGTTAGTCTCTAACATATATTTGGACAAGAAAAGCAAACAAACGAGAGGGTAGAAATGAAAAAATAAGCAAAAGGTTGTTTACATGCTTGAAACGAAAGGGTTAAAGTCAGGAAGACTAACCTTGAATCTAAAGTTGGTGCTTCTGGACCTTGAGTGATTTCCCTGGATGCTCTTGGATTCTAAGGGAGAGAAACAAGTGTTGTGTTTCTTTGATTCTGGATTTGAAGGCCAAGAAAGGTAGAGTTGTGTTTCTTTGGTTTTGGATTCGAAGGAAAAGAAACAAGTGTTATGTTTCTTTAGTTCTGGATTCGAAAGAACAGAAACAAAGGTGTGGTCTTTTAATTCTGGTTTTGAGAGTGTGTTAAGTGTTTGATGATTTTTAACACAACAAAAGTCTCTCCAGCCACTCCAAAATCCCCCTAGATGTGTTGTGGAACATCCTATTTATAGAAGAGTTTGGTTGAGGTTTGAGAGGGAAAACAAGTGAGATTTGAACAAATTGGGTTTGTTGTCTTCATAGCCTTCGAGGTGTAGTTTTTGTATGCCAATTTGGTGCAAATATGGGAGTAGCATAGCAGGACTACTTTGCAGCAGTTTTAGAGTGTTGTGGCCAGTACATCAGGCTTGGGCTTGGCAGCATATTGGACTTTGGTCAGCAAGAATATTGAATATGACTCATCAAAAGACAAAACAAAACTTATTTCCAACAATTGTGTCCTTCGAATGGACCACATGTGTATTCTTCGAATGGACCACATGCACCACTTGTGTGTTCTTCGAATGCACCACTTGTAATTCTTCGAATGGGCCACGAATGTTTGTCCTTCGAATGGGCCACCAGTGTATGTCCTTAGAATGGGGCACCCATGTATGTCATAGTGTAGAAACTATGTATGTTGAAGGTTTTTAAAGGTGGAATTGAAGAAAGCTGTTCCAAAGGGAGTCACTGACCTATGAATCGAAGCACGCGTGAAAGAAGCCACTGCTTTGTGGGTTCTAGCATGAAGGGATGAAATCATCTTGTCCATTGAAGGCAAGCACAGAGGAAGCCATTTCCTTGTGGGTCGAAATCAAGCACAAAGGAGGCACTTGTCTTGTGGATCAAAGCAGACATGAAGGAAGTACTTGCTTTATAAACCGAAAGCAGGCATGGAGGATTTACTTGCCTTGTGAATCGAAAGCAGGCATGAAGGAAGTATTTTCCTAGTGAATTGAAAGCAATCATGAAGGAAGTGTTTTCCTAGTGAATCGAAAGCAAGCATGGAGGAAGTTTTTTCCTAGTGAATCAAAAGCAAGCCTGCAGGAGGCCACTACTTTGATGAAGCTTGTGGACCAAAGCTTGCTCAAAGGGTACCAAATGCCTAATGGAAGCTTGTGGACCAAAGCTTGATCGAAGGGGACCAAATACCCAATTGAAGCTTGTGGACCAAAGGTTGATCGAAGGGGACCAAATACCCAATCGAAGCTTGTGGACCAACGCTTATTCGAAGGGGACTAAATACCCAATCGAAGCTTATGAATCAAAGAAAACTTTCTCTTCTTTGATTTGATGCTTGAAAATCCAATATGATCCATGCCAACTATGCGGGGCATTAAGAATCCAATTATATTTGTGTAATCTTGAACTTTAATAAATCCTTGTGAGAAAATGTCTTGAAAAAAGAGAGGGAAAATTTTGGGGTACAATAGTGAGAAACTTCTGATGCAATGTCTTCAGTACTTGTAAATTGGACTTCTATATCTACAAAAGATTTATCTTGCTTTGACTTTTGAGATCCAAGCTTATCATCAAATCTGACACTGATGGACTCTTCTACAATTCTTGTTTCTATGTTATATACACTATATCCTCTTGAGCGTTCAGAGTATCCTAACATGAGGCACTTTTGTGCTTTAGAGTCAAACTTGTTCAGATGTTCTTTAGTGTTCAGAATAAAATAGGTACATCCAAATGGATGAAAATAAGAAATGTTGGGCTTTCTATTCTTCCACAATTCATATGGAATCTTATCCAGAATAGGTCTTATGGAGATTCTATTCTGAATGTAACACGTTGTGTTAATTGCTTCTGCCCAGAAGTTCTTAGCAATGTTAGTCTCGTTGATCATGGTTCTGGCCATTTCTTATAAAGTTCTGTTCTTTCGTTCTACAACTTTGTTTTGTTGAGGAGTTCTAGGAGAAGATAAATCATGAGAGATTCCATTCTCATTAAAAAATAGTTCAATTTTTTTGTTTTCAAATTCTCCACCATGATCACTTCTGACTTTAACAATTCTAAGATCTTTTTCGTTTTGGACTTGGTTACAAAAGGCAAAGAACACAGAGTGTGACTCGTCCTTGTGTCTTAAGAACTTTACCCATATTCATCTGCTATAGTCATCTACGATCACTAATCCATACTTCTTGCCACTAATGGATGCAGTTTTCACTGGTCCAAATAAATCTATATACAGAAGTTCTAATGGTCTAGAGGTAGAAACAACATTTTTGGTTTTGAAATAAGGTTTTGCAAACTTGATTTTTTGACATGCTTCACACAGAGCATCTGAGCTGAACTTCAGGTTAGGAAGTCCTCTGACCAGATTGAGTTTGTTAATCTGAGATATTCTTCTCATACTAACATGCCCCAATCTTCTATGCCAGACCCATTGCTCATCGTTAACAGATAATATGCATTTTACATTCTGAATTTTCCGTTCAGAAAGTTTTATTTTGTAAATGTTGTTCTTTCTCTTTCCATTAAAGAGGACGGATCCATCTTTCTGACTAACTGCTTTATAGGACTTTTGATTGAAGATTATATCATAACCGTTATCACTTAATTGACTTATGGATAACAAGTTATGCATTAATCCATCTACTAACAGAACATTAGTTATAGAGGGAAGAGTATCGTTAAAAATAGCTCCATAGCCAATGATCTTCCCCTTCTGGTTGCCTCCGAAACCTACGTAGCTTCTAGATTTAAGCTCCAGGCTTTGGAACATATGCTTTCTTCCCGTCATGTGTCGAGAGCATCCAGAGTCCAGGTACCAAGATTGGTGTTTCAATCTTGCTGTTAAAGATATCTGCAACATAAATAATTTTTATCCTTAGGTACCCATATCTTTTTGGGTCCTTGTTTGTTAAGTTACCAAAATTTTGTTTGAATTTTGGTTTAGCAGAAAAAGCATTACTAGTATACTTTATTTCATGTGTGTGCCCATAGGTGAAGTGAGAATTTAGAGGCGTGCGTTTAATTACCATATCTTTAACTTTCTTAGGTTGAGATACTTTAACTTTGTATCCTATTCCCTTTCTTCCATTTCTTCTAACTCAATAGATCATTAAAGCCATCTTGCTTCTATCTATGTTCTTAGCAAGAAATTTCTGAAAACTATGATCATATTCCTTTATGATCATATCAGAGTTACTAGGAACTTCTGAGACAATTTCATTCTGAGCATTTTGTAATTTATTTTCAAGTTTTGAAATTGTTTCTTTCAGCTCAGAGTTTTATGATCTCATTTTCTTAGTTTCTTCAGAGTTAGAAACTAGATCCCTTTTCAGGTTCTTGTTTATGACTCGAAGTTTCTGATATCTTTCTAGAATTTCTGACAGACTCTCTTCTAATTGAGATCTAGAAAAGTTAGAAAATACATCTTCTACCTCTGAGTCTGATTCTGATCCAGATGATTCAGTATCACCTGACACGTTGGCGATAAGGGCTATGTTGGCTCTTTCATCTTCTGATTCTGTTTCTGCTTCAGAAGAATCTGAGTCATCCCATGTTGCCCTGAGACTTTTCTTCTTTTCCTTAAAGAACTTATTTTTAGGTTTCTCCTTTTGAAGCTTTGGACAGTTGCTTTTGTAATGCCCTTCTTCATTGCATTTGTAGCATACAATGTCTTTGTTACTTGACTTTCTGTATCTAGAAGATGGTTCAGACTTTCTGTATCTAGAAGATGGTTCAGACTGGTTCCCTGTTCTTCTAAAAGTTCTAAAATTTCTTTGCATGTGCTTCCATAGCTGATTGACTCTTCTAGAGAGAAGAGACAATTCATCTTCCTCTGATGAGGATCCACCAGAGTTTTCTTCTTTTGCCTGCAAAACTCTTGGTTCATATTTTTTGTTAGATTTAAGAGCTAAAGACTTACCTTGCTTCTGGGGATCATCTTCTTCTAACTCTATCTCATGACTTCTCAAGGAGCTGACAAGTTCTTCGAGAGATATTTTGTTCAGATCTTTGGCCAGTTTGAGAGCAGTGACCATGGGTATTGTGATACGGTGGGAGAATTGACTAGGGTTTTGTGTTTGTTTTCGCAAATGTTTCGGTTGAGCAAGAGTCGCCACCGACTTTTTATTTTATCCTAAGGAAAGGTTTAAAAAGCACAACAAAAACCTTTGAGATTTTTCTTGGGTTCGGGGAGTAGATTATAGAAAGGGAAGGTATTAGCACCCTTTCTATCCATGGTTATCCATGGGCTCTTAGGTACTTGCTTAGATCAACTTTCCTTAGTTTTCAATTGTTTGAAATGGTGCTTGATGTGTGGTTTTGAAAATGTTTTGAAAAGATGCCTTGTATAGGCTACCCTTGTAACAATTCTTTACTCGAATGTTTTACAAAAGGTGTTTTGTCTTTTTTAAAAAGATGTTTCAAGGTTTTTGAAAGTTGGTTTTGAAAGTGGGTTTTGAAAATAGGCAAGTGTTTTCTTTGCAAATTGACAAGTACTTAAGAGTTTATCTACCCTAAAGTTTTCTCAAAGATTTTTGTTATGTTTTAAGCCTTTTGACAATTTTGTTCCACCATTGCATTTGGTGGACAATCTTGTCTTAGGAGTTTGAAGGGATGGGCGCGGGTCATCGTTTAGACCATAATTGCAATAGTGTTAAATGTCTTTGGGCAATTTTTCTTTAAAAAGGGACTTGATCATTCATTTAGGCAACATTTTGAGGGACTATGATCATTTGATTGTTTGTTTTACCCAAAGAAATTCAACATGCAATATGGCCCAATTTATTTGAAGGCAACAAAGTGGAATACCCTAGGGGTGCAAGTGTGAAATGTGTTGTCCATTTTCATGCTTATTTATCTTGAAGTTAGGTCCAACTATTTTGTTCGTTTTATTTGCATTCAAACCCTAATTCTAGCATGGTATGTTTAGAAAGCGTTAAAGTGCGAAATTTAAATTCCTACACTATTACAACACAATAATATGGGGAGGGGGGTACAATGTTTCAAATGGGGTATATTTAGACAAGAATTTAAACCTAACTATTACATCATTTTCTTTGAATATTTACAAGACAAATAATTGTATAATTAAATGGAAATTGAAATAAATATGCAAAAAATGTAAAAAAAAAGAATTTTTATGTGTATGAAAAAAGAATATTATTTATGTGAAATGAAAAGAAAAATAAAAAGGTATTATTTTTGGAGTATTTTCAAATTTAGGGCAAAACCCTAATTTTAATCAAAAGGGGATTAATTATTTTATATATATAATATTTACTTATTTACATACAAAAATAAAATAAAATGTAGTATATTTAAAAAAAATGTATTTTTTAGTATTAAATATTAAAAATAAAATATGTACATTTTTTGGTATTTATATCCTAAGTGTATTAATATATACCTATTTATTTATATTATTTACAAAATATGTATTATATATATTAATTAATAGTATTTAATATTAAAATAAAAAAAGTATTTTTTTCTATAAAATATTTTCAGGAAGTAACAATAAGATAAAAATGTGTAAAAACATATTTGTGCTATTTTAGTATTTCAAACAAAGAGTATATATTTATTTATTTATGTACAAACTAAAAGAAAAATCAAATAAATACCTAATAAATTAAAAAATGATGAGAAAAAATATTTTTATATTTTTAATATGCTGAGAAAAAATAAATGAGTTAATTAAAAAAAGAAAAAGTCAAAAAAACATTAAAAATGAAGCAAATGGGCTCAGGGGTGTAAAACCAAAATAGTGGTGTGAATAAGAAAAAAGCTCAGGCCCAGCCCAAGAAGACATTGTCTTCAACCTTCAGACAAACCAGTTCAAAAACGCGCGCCCTTCTTCTCAAACTTCTAACTCCTGATTCCTGGCTTATTAATGAAAACTCATAACATAAAAAATGTTCAGCATCAAGAGACGAATCCAACCATATGCAGAACTTGATCTATCTCTCTAAGATGAGGGAGAATTTCTTCTCCCCCAAATCCTAACCTAGATTTTCTGCCATTTTCAAACCTCAAATTCTCACAGCTCAAGCAAAAGAAATGAAAAGTAAAAACATGTACGTGTTCAGTGGCATGAGTAGAACATTGTTTATTCACAAACTTAGAGCTAATGATGCTTAAATAGAGAGATAGAAGTTCACCAAAATACCTGTTCAGCTGAAGTTCTATCTGGCAATGAGAAAGCTTTCAGTGCAAGGTGATGATTGGAGAAGCTTCCTTGAGGTCCAGGGATGCTATTCCAATGTCTACTTTGTCTTGAAAGCTTTTGAATCGCGCTAGAGCACTTCACCTGCAAAACAAGAAACTAAAAATGGTGGAACTGGTTAGAGGGATTACAGGTCGTGTTTCAAGTCATGGTTAGCTTGCATAGGTGCTAGGGAATGTATGTGAACTGGTTTGGGCAAGAGAGCTTGAGGGAAATGGAAGATGGAACTCAAACTGCAGGCCTGGCCCTGTTTTTGCAGTTTGAAGATGATTCTGAGATTGGGAGTGTATGAGAGGTGTTAGGGTCGTGCAATAGCTTGGTTGAGATGTCTTGAGTGTGTTTCACAAGTTCACTTAAGTGTTTTCAAGCTGATATGAGAGTTGTGTTTTGTTATGATGTGTTTATTACACTTTAAGCAAGCAATGGTTACTTTGTGCCTCTAGCCTGTACAGGCCCTCATACTATGCTGCATAATCCCTCCTTGATCAGTGTGATTAACTCATAAACTTGTGCCAATTAGATATGGACTGTACTTCTTGGATTTGTAATTGGACATAAAGCTACCTTTTGCAAAAATAGAAAGAATGCTTTATCTATTTTGGGATTAATCCTTTATGCAATGTTAGAACACAAAGAACATGGCCTTGGCACAAAGAATATGCATTAAATTTATGAGTGTTGGATGGTTTAAGGACCTGTAATCAAGATATGCAAGCTGAGATTGAAATGCATAGTGTTATGAACATGTACATGGCCAAGAACAAAAGTGACTTTTTCCCATTTTTCAAAATTCGATTCTCCCTAACCATGAGGTTGTTTGAGAAGTTCTTGGACATTTTGGAAAGCTTGGAATGTGTACTACAATCCATATTTGAAATGCAAATTGAAATTCCAAGTGGAAGTGTATGGAAAATGGCCTTGAAGTTGGGTAGAAAACCTTGTCAAAATAGGTTAAAATTTCACTAAGTTAAGAATGGTTTAGTGCCCTTATTCAAAAATTTGTAACTTGAGATACAAGCCTCAAATGGGAAAACTTTGTTAAACAAAGTTGTAGATTATGCAACAAGCTACAACTTTCATGTTTTGACTTTTGTTTGAATCCAAATGGATCTTGGTGAAAAAGTGGGGCAAAGTTGGGAAAAAATTAGGGTTTTTCATAACTTTGAAAAATTCTAAGTTATGAAAAATTCTAATTTCTAACCCTAATTTGCATTTTGTGATTTCTTGGTGAACAAGTTTCATGATTTGGCATGTTTTGATGAAAAATGAATCTTGACTCTTGATTTTGACCAAAAAGTCAAAGTTTGACTTTTCAGTATACAGTCAAAATTGATCAATTGACTGGGAAATTCAACTGTCAATCTTGTGTACTTGGGATCTTTTGAGTTTGTTGAGCATGTCAAGATAATTCCATGGGGTCCTTGAGTCCATATATGAGCTTGGCTTGCCATTGGCTAGGTCAAACAGTCAAAAATTGCCTTTGTGCAGTCAAAACCCTAAAAATGACCATTTTGTCCTTTTGGTGATCTGATCAAATTTCTTATGGAATTGTGATCCAAACTTGATCAAATAGTCCATATGAGTTCATAATGTTGATGTGGGTCAATTTTCATGAGGTTTGACTGTCAATTGGCCACAATTGACTTTTTCCCCAATACAGCTGATTTCTAGGTCAACTGTCCAATTGACTGAGCATAACTTGGAATCAAAGCTTGAAACTTGGTATGGGTAAACTTGGGAGTCCAATATGAAGCATGAAAGTCATCTTAGGCACTTTAGGTCAAAACATCTTGGTGCAAACACAAACCCTAATTTGGGTCAACAATGCAAGGAGAAGTCTTGAGCAGATGAAACCCTAACTGGATCTTGGGGCTTCAAAGGTTTTGTGATGAGAAATCATTGAGAAATGGGAGGGCAAATTTTGGGGTACAACAGTTGCCCCTGTTCAATCTTCTTGAATCCGAAGAGTTAGATTGGCAAGTTTGCCTTTCGTGACTCGAGGGTAAAAGGAGATTGGACACTAGAGTGCCCGGAAATTTGCACTCGTCAAAGCAATGAATGCGGGAATGGGCTTAGAGATGCCATTTGGAGATGGGCTTAGAGATGCCATCTTGAGAGGGTAACAGAAATCCTGTCGGGGATGGGCTTAGAGATGCCATCTGGTAAGGGAATATCAGGAAGTTGTCCAAGATTTGGACCATCTCTGAACTGGGGGTCTGAACAAGCAATAGATTGACATCCGTTGTTGGGAGGAATTCGTAAACTGTTTTCAGAAGTTTGAGAAGAGTCTGAACAAGCGATAGGTTAACATTCGTTACTTGGAGAACCCGTGAACTGTTTTCAAAAATCTTGAAGTTGAATAAGCAATAGAGCAGCATTCGTTGTTGGGAAGCGTCCGTAAACTGTTTTCAAAAGGTTGCATCTGAACAAGTGATAGATTAACATCCGTTGTTGGGAAGAATCCATAGACTGTTTTCAGAAGTTTGGAGAAGAAACTGAACAAGCGATAGGTTAACATCCGTTACTTGGAGAACCCGTAAACTGTTTTCAGAAATCTTGAAGTTGAATAAGCAATAGAGCAGCATCCGTTGTTGGGAAGCGTCCGTAAACTGTTTTCAAAAGGTTGCATCTGAACAAGTGATAGATTGACATCCATTGTTGGGAAGAATCCATAGACTGTTTTCAGAAGTTTGGAGAAGAAACTGAACAAGCGATAGGTTAACATCCGTTACTTGGAGAACCCGTAAACTGTTTTCAGAAATCTTGAATTTGAACAGGAACCGGTATGGGGTTGCTTGATGATGAGTCAATGTAAAACTGCATCTGAAACTGTTAAGGATAGCTTTTTATTCTTATCTTGAAAAGGACAAAATGTTAGCTAGACACAAAATTATGTTGCATGAAATGTATGATGCAATATATGTTATATCAATGTTTATGATATGAATGTAATGAATGCGCATGTAAGCTGATGAGCTGTCTTGCTGGGGATAGATGAATCCTGGATAGCTGAAGATAAAAAACATCCTGACTGCTGCCGGGAAGAATAATTCCTTGGCTGTGACTGGGGAATAAGGAGCTTGGGTTGTATACCAAACCTCTGGGGAATTCCTGATGACTTCTACTGGGGAGTACCAATCTAGTAGACTCCTGCTGGGGATGCAAGACTGAGAATCTTCAGTCTGGAGGGAAGCATCTCTGGCGACCTTACCGGGGAACTCAAGATTTGCTCTCCTAAAACTCTGTGGGTAGAAGGTTCATTAGTCTGGCTTCGTTGGGGATATTGAAACTTAAGTTCTGAGGGAAATTGGATTCCTGAGGATCCTCTGGCTGGAGGATTGTAAAGATAAGTTACTGCTGGGGAACTTTGATGAACTCCGCTGGGGATAGGAAGAATTTTGGCGAGTGCGATCTTCCGTGGTTGTCAGCTGAGGATAACCCAGTTATAAGGCCTTGTGAGGAATAACTTTGAATAAAACTCGGGAGAGACGTCCGTTCTCTGCGGGGGATAAGCGTCCAGAATCTGCTGGGGATGAGCTTCAAGACTTGCTAGGGATATGGATTCCAAATCTCCCGTGGGTTTCCTTTTAAAAGGGTATCAGGTTATCCAACGGTACCTTCGATTTATCAGTAATCCTCTTTCCCGACTCATAAGAAAATGATTATGTTTCAAATGCATATGCCTATTTAACAAAACATTGGACGTTTCTCAAAATAAAATAAATAGTGCAAGAGAAAAGAAAAAGTAAATGACACAGAATTTCTGGGAAAAGTATTTGTATTGATTTTTTATGAGTATATTTGTACAAAGGAGACAATCATCCTAGTAAGAGGATTTTGTCGTAAGTATTTGAAAGGTTTATATAAAATAAGGATGGCTATGTGCAATAATTCCATGGGATTCCATTCCGCTATAGCTTTCACAACCCTGAATATCTGTCCATTCAATGCTTCGTTTGACGATGACTGGATTGATCAGAAGCCTGGAACCGGTTGATGAAGAGATTGTCTTTGAAGTGATCCGACGAGACATAGTCATACGCTTTAATTCCCTAACTTTTGCCTGAATCGCCCTTTCGGGTTTTCGATCCACCGGGAAACCCATTTTTGCCCAAGCCGCCCTTTCGGGTTTTCAACTTGCCGGGTGTACAGATTTTTTTTGTTTTTTTTTTATCCCTAATTTTTGCCTGAATCGCCCTTTCGGGTTTTCGATCCACCGGGATGCCCATTTTTGCCCAAGCCGCCCTTTCGGGTTTTCGACTTGTCGGGTTATTTTATGCGTAGTATCTTTTGACTATGTCTGCGTTCGCAGGGTGCGGCAAATCGTCGCCGTCCATGGTGGTCAGAATCATTGCACCACCAGAAAATATGCTCTTGATCACAAATGGTCCTTCATATGTAGGAGTCCATTTGCCCCTGGGATCACTTTGCGGCAAGATAATCCGCTTGATTACGAGGTCTCCGACTTGATACACTTGACGTATGACTTTCTTATTGAAGGCCTTGATCATTCGCTTTTGATACGTCTGACCATGGCATATAGCGGCAAGTCGCTTTTCGTCGATCAGATTGAGTTGATCAAGTCGGGTTTGCATCCAATCATCTTCATTCAAACCTGCATCCTTCATAATCCTTAGAGAAGGGATCTGAACTTCCATAGGCAAAACAACTTCCGTGCCATAAACCAAAGAAAATGGGGTTGCCCCGGTTGAAGTACGTACCGTCGTACGGTATCCATGCAGAGCAAACGATAACATCTCATGCCAGTCTTTGTAAGTGACTGTCATTTTCTGAATGATCTTCTTAATGTTTTTGTTCGCAGCTTCAACAACACCGTTCATCTTCGGCCGATAGGGAGATGAATTGTGATGATAAATCTTGAACTGTTCGCACAATGCAGTGATCATCGTGTTATTCAGATTTGTACCGTTGTCTGTGATGATCCTGTCTAGAACACCATACCGACATATGAGATTTTGCTTGATAAAGCGGGCAACCACATTTTTAGTGACAGAGGCGAAGGAAGCTGCTTCGACCCATTTAGTGAAATAGTCAATGGCAACTAGGATGAAGCGATGTCCGTTGGAAGCCGTGGGCTTGATCTCTCCAATCATATCAATCCCCCACATTGTAAAGGGCCATGGAGCCGTCAGGACGTTGAGAGGAACCGGAGGGATATGAACTTTGTCAGCATAGACTTGACACTTGTGGCAAGTACGGGAATGTTGATGGAAATCAGCCTCCATAGTAGACCAGTAATAGCCTGCGCTTAGGATCTTCTTAGCCATTGTATGCCCGCTCAAGTGAGTGCAAAATGTGCCGCTGTGTATATCAGTCATGATCAACTCTGCTTCAGCTTTATCTACGCATCGGAGTAATACACAATCATGGCTTCGTTTGTAAAGGATACCGTTGCTCAGGAAGAACTTAGCAGCAAATTTCCTTAAGAACTTCTTGTCATTCACGGAAGCTCCTTCAGGATAATCTCGGGTCTCGAGATACCTTTTGATTTCATGGAACCAAGGTTGTTCCATTACTTCTTCGGTATTAATCTCGTGGCAATGTGCCGGTTCATCCATTCGCTCGATGGTGATTTGGGGAGCCTCGTTATCCCAGTTGAGTTTAAACATGGAGGACATTGTGGCTAGAGCATCTGCTAGCTGGTTCTCTTCTCGCGGGAAATGCTCGAAGGTAATTTGCTCGAAATGCGACAACAATGTCAGGACATGTTCTTTGTATGGGACGAGATTAGGATGCTTGGTATCCCATTCTCCTTTGATTTGACTGATAACCAAAGCCGAGTCCCCAAATACGATCAAAGATTTGATCCCCAAGTCTATAGCAGCCTTGAGACCAAAGATGCAGGCTTCATACTCAGCCATGTTGTTTGTGCAGCTGAAGCAAAGTCGGGCCGTGAAAGGTGTGTGACAACCTTCCGGAGAAATGAGTACTGCGCCAATACCGTTTCCAAGTGCATTCGAAGCACCATCAAAGTACATGGTCCATCGGGATCCCTTTTCAGGTCCGTCATACGGTCCGTCACCTTCAACGTTGTCCAAATTCATGATGTCCTCGTCAGGGAAGTCAAATCTCATGGGTTGATAGTCTTCGATAGCCTGATGAGCCAGATGGTCAGCTAATACACTCCCTTTTATAGCTTTTTGGGTGGTGTACTGGATGTCATACTTAGTTAAGATCATTTGCCATCTAGCTATCCTTCCAGATAAAGCGGGCTTTTCGAAGATATACTTGATAGGATCCATTTTAGAAATCAACAAGGTAGTATGAGTCAGCATATACTGTCTTAGTCGGCGAGCAGCCCATACCAAAGCGCAGCAAGTTTTCTCGAGCAGTGAGTAGCGAGTCTCACAGTCGGTAAACTTTTTGCTAAGGTAATAAATAGCATGCTCTTTTCGACCAGACTCGTCATGCTGGCCCAACACACACCCCATAGAATTATCCAAGACGGTCAAATACATGATCAACGATCTTCCTTTGACGGGTGGCATCAGAATCGGAGGTTCTAGCAAATACTCCTTGATTCTATCAAAAGCAGCTTGGCAATCGTCGTTCCACTCGACTACCTGATCTTTCTTCAAGAGTTTGAAAATTGGCTCACAGGTAGAAGTCAGATGTGAGATGAATCTGGCAATA
Organism: Vicia faba; assembly: GCA_948472305.1. Taxonomy (NCBI): domain Eukaryota; kingdom Viridiplantae; phylum Streptophyta; class Magnoliopsida; order Fabales; family Fabaceae; genus Vicia; species Vicia faba. Next base: position 267,747,299 of record OX451740.1, read on the forward strand.
TAGTTTAAGCGCCCCAAGAACCCTCTAACCTCCTTTTCAGTACGGGGAGCAGGCATTTCTTGTATTGCTTTTACTTTTGCGGGATCGACTTCAATGCCTTTGTTGCTTACAATGAATCCCAGGAGTTTACTATACCTAACTCCAAAGATGCATTTACTTGGATTTAGCCTGAGCTTGTATTCTTTCAATCTGGCAAACAGCTTCTCCAGATGTTCAAGGTGCTCTTCCTCTGTTTGTGACCGAGCTATCATATCGTCTACGTAAACTTCAATCTCATGATGTATCATATCATGAAATAAAGCTACCATGGCGCGTTGATAAGTTGCCCATGCGTTCTTCAGTCTGAACGGCATCACTTTGTAACAGAAAGTGCCCCATTGTGTGACAAAAGTTGTTTTCTCCATATCCTCGGGGGCCATTTTGATTTGATTGTAGCCCGAGAATCCATCCATGAAGGAAAACACTTTATGCTGAGCTGTATTGTCGATCAAGATGTCAATATGAGGTAGTGGGAAATCATCTTTGGGACTGGCCCTATTCAAATCCCGGTAGTCCACACACATCCTGACTTTGCCATCTTTCTTAGGTACTGGCACAATGTTAGCGACCCATTGAGGATAGGACGTAACAGCCAGAAAGCCAGCATCGAATTGTTTCATTACTTCTGCTTTGATGTTTTCGGACATGTCAGGCCTCATTCGGCGAACTTTTTGCTTGATCGGTGGACAATCCTCTCTTGTGGGGAGACGGTGGACCACGATGTCTGTGTCTAAACCCGACATATCTTCATAAGACCAAGCGAAGATTTCAACATACTCATTCAACAACTGTATCAGGCTTTCCTTGACATTCGGTTTCAAATTGGCACCCACTTGTACCTCCTTCCGGTCTTCCTCGGTCCCGAAGTTGATAGTTTCTAATGATTCTTCACGCGGTAAGATGGCCCTTTCCTCTTGTTGCAGAAGTCTGGCTAGTTCCCCGGGTACTTCACAACCTTCGTCATCTTCATACTCGGCTAGATGGACCAGATCTTCAGAGTTGTTGGAAGATATAACAGAATAGTCTCCCATGGAATCCGGAGTGGATGGGTACCTGCATTGGTGAGTGTGGGTGTGTGTAAGGGATAGCCATCCTTAAACAAAAAATGCAAAAGGAAAAAAAAAGAACATAAGCAGCTTATCAAATGAAAAACGTCCAATGAATCATTAAACATGGCATATGGATATGAAAAATAATCAAAACCCTTACAAGTGGACCTACATGCCCCGGGCAAGGCAGGAGGTGAAAAGATAGTGTACGGATTGTTTGAAAGTAAATATTACAGACCAAATAAGAAATGTTTAACAGATAAATTACTGATGAATAAAAGTGATGGGGACAAAGTCCTTAGCCTCCCAATTGCTCAATCCTCCTTTGACAGTTGGATAAATCCACTCTTCAATGTTGCTTTCTTTGTCCTCATCTTCCAAGGCGTTGATTCCGTAGGGAGAAATTTTGACTGGCGCCCTTTCAATCTTTGCACGGCGCATAGCTTTCTGGCCGGCGGCTGTGAACCCTAACCCAAACTTGTCAGTCTTATGCGGAAAGTCGGGTAACTGCCCCCATGCTGAATTCTTCCCTTCTTTTATTGCGGCTCTTGCGTCCTCCAGAGATGCCATCCTGGCCATCTGCCTCGGTGCCTCAGCCGTCAACTTCGCTACTGCTATTTCAGGAAGGACTTCTTCGAAATGTTGAAACGGTGTCTCGATGAATTCTCCTTCAACCTCCACATACCGGAAAGAATTTAAGTGGCTAATCATGTACTCTTCTTCGCCATAGACAGTGATGATCTTTCCCTTGACAGGATACTTCAACATCTGATGTAAGGAGGAGGTGACTGCCCCAGCATGGTGTATCCAAGGTCTACCCAGCAAGCAAGAGTATGATGGACGGATGTCCATCACATAGAAAGTGGATTTAAACACCTCGGCGCCTATCTTGATGGGAATTTCAACCTCTCCATGGACCATTCTCTTCGAACCATCGAAAGCTCTGACAACAATATCACTCGGCTTCAATTCCAACCCTTCACAATCTAGTCGGTCCAAGGCCTTCTTAGGCAAAACATTCAGCGACGAACCGGTATCAACCAAAACATGTGCAAGAGTGGTTCCGCGACACTCGATTGAAATATGCAAAGCATCATTGTGGTTTCTACCTTTAGGGGTTAGGTCGGCATCAGAAAAACCTAATCCATTGTCCGCAGTCAGGCTAGCCACGCAATTTTGAAATTGATCCGCAGAGGTTCCCTGGGGCACATGAGCTGCCTTCAGGAATTTTATCAGGGCTTTAGCGTGCGCTTCTGAGCAAAGTAGTAGTGCCAGCATGGAGATCTTGGAGGGGGTTTGCCCCAACTGTTCCACCACATCGTAATCACTTCTCTTGATTATCCTCAAAATCTCGTCCATTTCCTTCTTGGAGGTTTCCGGGATTACTAAGGGTTGAGCCCTCGTCCTGACGGGTTCATCTTGGATTCCCTTACCTTTGTCAGCAGCGGTAGGAGAGACAGTACTAGGAACAACAATGTCTTCAATCAGAGGAGTTCTAGCAGAGAGTTTTATTGGTGCAGGGATGACTTCGTTAGCTGATGAGGGTCCAAAGACTTCTCTTGGAGGGGCAATCTCTGGAGAAAATATTCTCCCGCTCCTGGTGATTTTGCTGGTGCCCACAATGTTACTAATGTTGGCTTCTTCATCATCCGAACTTTCTTCAATTACCTCGATTTGCTTGATACCATGGTAGTAGATGTCACCGCCATAGTTCCAAGGTATCGACTTCTCAGAAACATAGGGAACAGGCCCTGGCATTGTTATCTTCAAAGGAACAGATTCCGTAGCTGGTGTAATCTTAACAGGCTTTTTGACGGCCTTGGAAATATTGGCGTGAATGGTTATGATTGAGACATCTTCGGTATGAACTGGAACAACAGAAACTTTTTCGAACAAAATTTGTCGACTATCCATAAGGCATTGGATGCATTTCTTCAGTAGCGGACAATCAAACGGCAGAGAGTAACAACAGTAGCAGTCTTCTTTACATCCGGGGAAGATTCCGGCCCTTAACAAATTCAACTTAATGGTTAGCAGTGGAGTGGTCAGATCACTGACATCAGCAACATACAAATCTTCTTCAATGGCATTGACATTTCGGCCGTGCTTCAGCATAGGTGCAGATATCACATTAGGCTTCTCCGGAGCGTCAAACTCTACCTCCTTAGCCTCTATCAGGTCTTGGATTTTATGCTTGAGTGCCCAACAATCATTGGTGTCGTGTCCAACACTGTCTGAATGATAGGCGCATTTAGCATTGGCATGATAATGCGGAGAGGACGTATTCACATTCTTTGGTGCCTCCTTGATCGTGGCAAGATTCAACTTCAATAGATGGGGAAGCACTTGCGCTAGAGTCATATTAATACGGGTGAACTTCCGTTGTGGCCGTTCTACTCGTTGCTGATTTGGTCTGGACTGGTTATAGCGAGGCTGCTCACTCGGAGTGTTTTGAATCATTACGGCCCCCACAGTTGGCCGACGCTCCATCTTCCCTGCTCTTCTCTGAGAATATACCATAGTTGTCTCCCTCTTAAAAGGCTTCTTCTCAACACTTGCAGCAACACCCTTCTGAATCTTTCCTGACTTGATGCCAACTTCTATTCTTTCGCCTGTTAAGATCAAATCGGTAAACCCCGCGGAAGAGTTACCAATTAGATGATTGAAAAATGGCCCAGATAGGGTCCCAAGAAACATATCAACGAGCTCACGATCGGTTAAAGGAGGCTGCACCCTGCCAGCCAAATCCCTCCATTTTTGTGCATATTCTTTGAATCCCTCACTTGTTCCTAGTGACATACCCTGAAGTTGGGTACGAGTAGGAGCAAGATCAGAATTATACTGGTATTGTTTGTAGAAAGCGGTGGCCAAATCTTCCCAATTTCTGACACTGGTTCCTTCTAGCTGATAAAACCACTCCAACTGAGCTCCCGACAGGCTGTCTTGAAAGAAATGAATCCAGAGGTTTTTATCAGCTGTATAGGGTTGAATCTTTCTCACGTAGGACCTGAGATGCATTTTGGGGCAGGACAGCCCATCATATCTCACAAACACTGGCACTTTGAATTTTGGGGGAATCACAATCCCGGCAACCAAGCCCAAGTCTTCAAAATCCAAACCCGGTACTCTTTGTAGTTCCATGGCAGCCAATCTGTCTTCTAAACCCTTGTATTTATCATCAGCTGGAGGATATTGCTGGTCAGAATAATCTTCATCCTCTTCAACCTCTTCTTCCTCCGCATCAGACTCGAAAGGCACCGCAACTCCATCTCTTTTACTAGTCCCTTCATCAGAAGTCGGAGGAAATTCAAGCACTCTCCGAGCTTCTCCGTCAAATCTTCTCCCCAAAGTAGCCACCCCAATCCTCTTTTTCTTCTTTTTTACTGGGTCCTTATTCCCCAACTGAGTCTTGATATCCTCCTGACCCTTAGCCAAGGTCATCAGGAGTTGCTGGAATTGTGCATTCTGAGCCTGTAGGTCTTTGACTGTTTGCTCAAGATCCATCCTACTGAAATAAACAGCAGGCAGATAAGGAAACCTGGAGTGAGACCTGCTTATGCACATGATGAATGGTATGCTTATGTATGCAATGCATTCAAGGATTTGGAACATTCAAAATTGTTTCAGACAAAGAAGAACGCACGTCATATTAATAAGAAGAAATTTGTTAGTACATAAATGCCCCACGGGCCAAATATTACAAAATAAACTTCTTAAGGCAGAAATACATTGCGCATCCTCTTTAGTGCGATGTAGGTGTTGAGGGCCTCTTGCTCATGGAGTCGGCGGGTAAGCTCTAGAACCTTCTTTTCACTGGCGTAGAAGCTAGCTTCAAAAGTATTTTGTTCCTCCTTGAGCTGAATCCAACTTTTCTGCATTTCCTCCCACGATGTAGGCATGTCTAGATGTAGGATGGTGTAGGGGACCTCTCCTTCATTGACGGGCTCTTTAATCACTGGGAGTACATGAGGATAAGGCATCATTAGACTTTGGGCTCGGGCTCGTACCCACTTGAGATAGGGCTCAAGAGGGATGGAGTTCTTGTGTCCCAGAGTCTTGCTATCAACCTTGTTGAGTTTTCCCCAAGCTCTGATGAATCTTTGGCGAAGTCCTTGCGCATCGTTGTCGAAGTCAAAAACTAGGCTAGGAATCAACATATCATGAGGGCCATCCCTCCGTGCATATCCAAATTGCCTCAAAGCTAGGCAAGGGTTGTAGGTGATACCTCCCCTAATTCCAAGTAAAGGAACATTAGGAAACTCTCCGTAACGATCGACGATGATGACATTTTCTCTGGACCGAGAACACCAATGCACATCAGAATGAGTAAGATTACAGCACATGAGAACACCTCTCTTCAAGACAGATTGTGGAAGGTGCGAAATAAACCACCTTGCAAGGATAGGAGTACAGCACATGAGAACACCTCTCTTTCTCATTGTTCGTGTGTAAAATGAGTGAAGGATGTCCCCAAGCAATGTTGGTATTGGATTTCTGGACAAGAAGATTCTGACGGCGTTGACATCTACCAATTGGTCAGGATTTGGGAACAAGACCAACCCATAGATAAGGAGTGCTACAATTTCTTCAAAGGCTTGTAGGTCCAATGAATTCCAACATTCTTGTGCCTTCTCAAACAAGAATTTTGCTAAGAATCCCTTGACGCCGCTTCTGGTTTCCCAATGCCCCTTGATGTCGGATGGTTGTAGATGTAATGCTCGAGCAACATCTTCCGGCTTTGGTTCCTTTTCCGTACCGTTGAAGGGTAGTTGATTAAGGATAGGAATTCTCAGGAGTTGAGAAAACTCCTCCAAAGTGGGTACCAACTGATAATCAGGGAAGGTGAAATAGTGGTGAAGAGGGTCAAAGAACTGGAATAGCACTTTCATCATGTCTTCTTCAATGTTGGTGTTGACTAGGCTGAGCAGTCTACCATGTCTTTCACTGAAGGATGAAATTTCTGGAATTCTTGAGGTGAGCTCCTTGAGTTGAGGAGAGATTCTCACAAGGTTGACTTGAATGGTATTTCTGCGAGGAACTTCCATGACCTACAAAACAAGAACAAAGATGAAGATCCAAACCCTTGAAATGGTTAGTGAATGCATATGATGTTTTATGATGTTTATGATGCATGCACAAAACATATGTACAAGCAAATCACACCAAACCCTAGTTCCAGGCTTGCATGGTGTTTCATAGGTAAGTACCCTCTTGAGTGTAGTTGGCTTAAAAACCTGTCCTATAAATAGTAACCGGGTTCTAAGGAGCTCAATATCACTGGATTGTTTTCAATGTTCATTGTTTTGGTTTATCCACTTAACTAGCGACCAAAATATTCCAAGAAAACAACCCTCAATGAGTGTAGTATCGAGTATCTACCAACTTCGGACTGCACCAAAGTCGGTCATCTCACTACCCCTAATAAAAGGCCAAGATGGTCAAGTAAGGTTCTAGGTCATTAGTGCTTAGTGACATCACTCAGCGGCCCCGTACTCTCCTTGATTGAACTCAAGGGTTACCGGTACTCACAAATATGTCGCACTAATATAGCTATTGCTTTGACCGTGTCGGTATACCCCGCACAGTTTCCAATACGTATTGCTATCTATGAATGTTTCCCAAAATCCGGGTGTAGGATTGCAAACCCAAACAATAGAGCCAAACTATAAAGCAAACAAATTAAACAATTAGTCATGCAAGAGGGTGATCTAAGCCCTAAGGTTACTCCACTTTTAAGTATTGTCCCCAGCAGAGTCGCCAGTTCTGTGATACGGTGGGAGAACTGACTAGGGTTTTGCGTTTGTTTTCGCAAATGTTTCGGTTGAGCAAGAGTCGCCACCGACTTTTTATTTTATCCTAAGGAAAGGTTTAAAAAGCACAGCAAAAACCTTTGAGATTTTTCTTGGGTTCGGGGAGTAGATTATAGAAAGGGAAGGTATTAGCACCCTTTCTATCCATGGTTATCCATGGGCTCTTAGGTACTTGCTTAGATCAACTTGCCTTAGTTTTCAATTGTTTGAAATGGTGCTTGATGTGTGGTTTTGAAAATGTTTTGAAAAGATGCCTTGTATAGGCTACCCTTGTAACAATTCTTTACTCGAATGTTTTACAAAAGGTGTTTTGTCTTTTTTAAAAAGATGTTTCAAGGTTTTTGAAAGTTGGTTTTGAAAGTGGGTTTTGAAAATAGGCAAGTGTTTTCTTTGCAAATTGACAAGTACTTAAGAGTTTATCTACCCTAAAGTTTTCTCAAAGATTTTTGTTATGTTTTAAGCCTTTTGACAATTTTGTTCCACCATTGCATTTGGTGGACAATCTTGTCTTAGGAGTTTGAAGGGATGGGCGCGGGTCATCGTTTAGACCATAATTGCAATAGTGTTAAATGTCTTTGGGCAATTTTTCTTTAAAAAGGGACTTGATCATTCATTTAGGCAACATTTTGAGGGACTATGATCATTTGATTGTTTGTTTTACCCAAAGAAATTCAACATGCAATATGGCCCAATTTATTTGAAGGCAACAAAGTGGAATACCCTAGGGGTGCAAGTGTGAAATGTGTTGTCCATTTTCATGCTTATTTATCTTGAAGTTAGGTCCAACTATTTTGTTCGTTTTATTTGCATTCAAACCCTAATTCTAGCATGGTATGTTTAGAAAGCGTTAAAGTGCGAAATTTAAATTCCTACACTATTACAACACAATAATATGGGGAGGGGGGTACAATGTTTCAAATGGGGTATATTTAGACAAGAATTTAAACCTAACTATTACATCATTTTCTTTGAATATTTACAAGACAAATAATTGTATAATTAAATGGAAATTGAAATAAATATGCAAAAAATGTAAAAAAAAAAGAATTTTTATGTGTATGAAAAAAGAATATTATTTATGTGAAATGAAAAGAAAAATAAAAAGGTATTATTTTTGGAGTATTTTCAAATTTAGGGCAAAACCCTAATTTTAATCAAAAGGGGATTAATTATTTAATATATATATAATATTTACTTATTTACATACAAAAATAAAATAAAATGTAGTATATTTAAAAAAAATGTATTTTTTAGTATTAAATATTAAAAATAAAATATGTACATTTTTTGGTATTTATATCCTAAGTGTATTAATATATACCTATTTATTTATATTATTTACAAAATATGTATTATATATATTAATTAATAGTATTTAATATTAAAATAAAAAAAGTATTTTTTTCTATAAAATATTTTCAGGAAGTAACAATAAGATAAAAATGTGTAAAAACATATTTGTGCTATTTTAGTATTTCAAACAAAGAGTATATATTTATTTATTTATGTACAAACTAAAAGAAAAATCAAATAAATACCTAATAAATTAAAAAATGATGAGAAAAAATATTTTTATATTTTTAATATGCTGAGAAAAAATAAATGAGTTAATTAAAAAAAGAAAAAGTCAAAAAAACATTAAAAATGAAGCAAATGGGCTCAGGGGTGTAAAACCAAAAAAGTGGTGTGAATAAGAAAAAAGCTCAGGCCCAGCCCAAGAAGACATTGTCTTCAACCTTCAGACAAACCAGTTCAAAAACGCGCGCCCTTCTTCTCAAACTTCTAACTCCTGATTCCTGGCTTATTAATGAAAACTCATAACATAAAAAATGTTCAGCATCAAGAGACGAATCCAACCATATGCAGAACTTGATCTATCTCTCTAAGATGAGGGAGAATTTCTTCTCCCCCAAATCCTAACCTAGATTTTCTGCCATTTTCAAACCTCAAATTCTCACAGCTCAAGCAAAAGAAATGAAAAGTAAAAACATGTACGTGTTCAGTGGCATGAGTAGAACATTGTTTATTCACAAACTTAGAGCTAATGATGCTTAAATAGAGAGATAGAAGTTCACCAAAATACCTGTTCAGCTGAAGTTCTATCTGGCAATGAGAAAGCTTTCAGTGCAAGGTGATGATTGGAGAAGCTTCCTTGAGGTCCAGGGATGCTATTCCAATGTCTACTTTGTCTTGAAAGCTTTTGAATCGCGCTAGAGCACTTCACCTGCAAAACAAGAAACTAAAAATGGTGGAACTGGTTAGAGGGATTACAGGTCGTGTTTCAAGTCATGGTTAGCTTGCATAGGTGCTAGGGAATGTATGTGAACTGGTTTGGGCAAGAGAGCTTGAGGGAAATGGAAGATGGCACTCAAACTGCAGGCCTGGCCCTGTTTTTGCAGTTTGAAGATGATTCTGAGATTGGGAGTGTATGAGAGGTGTTAGGGTCGTGCAATAGCTTGGTTGAGATGTCTTGAGTGTGTTTCACAAGTTCACTTAAGTGTTTTCAAGCTGATATGAGAGTTGTGTTTTGTTATGATGTGTTTCTTACACTTTAAGCAAGCAATGGTTACTTTGTGCCTCTAGCCTGTACAGGCCCTCATACTATGCTGCATAATCCCTCCTTGATCAGTGTGATTAACTCATAAACTTGTGCCAATTAGATATGGACTGTACTTCTTGGATTTGTAATTGGACATAAAGCTACCTTTTGCAAAAATAGAAAGAATGCTTTATCTATTTTGGGATTAATCCTTTATGCAATGTTAGAACACAAAGAACATGGCCTTGGCACAAAGAATATGCATTAAATTTATGAGTGTTGGATGGTTTAAGGACCTGTAATCAAGATATACAAGCTGAGATTGAAATGCATAGTGTTATGAACATGTACATGGCCAAGAACAAAAGTGACTTTTTCCCATTTTGCAAAATTCGATTCTCCCTAACCATGAGGTTGTTTGAGAAGTTCTTGGACATTTTGGAAAGCTTGGAATGTGTAATACAATCCATCTTTGAAATGAAAATTGAAATTCCAAGTGAAAGTGTATGGAAAATGGCCTTGAAGTTGGGTAGAAAACCTTGTCAAAATAGGTTAAAATTTCACTAAGTTAAGAATGGTTTAGTGCCCTTATTCAAAACTTTGTAACTTGAGATAAAAGCCTCAAATGGGAAAACTTTGTGAATCAAAGTTGTAGATTATGCAACAAGCTACAACTTTCATGTTTTGACTTTTGTTTGAATTCAAATGGATCTTAGTGAAAAAGTGGGGCAAAGTTGGGGAACAAGTTTCATGATTTGGCATGTTTTGATGAAAAATGAATCTTGACTCTTGATTTTGACCAAAAAGTCAAAGTTTGACTTTTCAGTATACAGTCAAAATTGATCAATTGACTGGGAAATTCAACTGTCAATCTTGTGTACTTGGGATCTTTTGAGTTTGTTGAGCATGTCAAGATAATTCCATGGGGTCCTTGAGTCCATATATGAGCTTGGTTTGCCATTGGCTAGGTCAAACAGTCAAAAATTGCCTTTGTGCAGTCAAAACCCTAAAAATGACCATTTTGCCCTTTTGGTGATCTGATCAAATTTCTTATGGAATTGTGATCCAAACTTGATCAAATAGTCCATATGAGTTCATAATGTTGATGTGGGTCAATTTTCATGAGGTTTGACTGTCAATTGGCCACAGTTGACTTTTTCCCCAATACAGCTGATTTCTAGGTCAACTGTCCAATTGACTGAGCAAAACTTGGAATCAAAGCTTGAAACTTGGTATGGGTAAACTTGGGAGTCCAATATGAAGCATGAAAGTTATCTTAGGCACTTTAGGTCAAAACATCTTGGTGCAAACACAAACCCTAATTTGGGTCAATAGTGCAAGGAGAAGTCTTGAGCAGATGAAACCCTAACTGGATCTTGGGGCTTCAAAGGTTTTGTGATGAGAAATCATTGAGAAATGGGAGGGCAAATTTTGGGGTACAACAGGTATCCATTTCATTGGTAAACTTCTGATGATCTTCTTTACATGATCAACAGTTAAGTACCCTTTATCCAGAAATTTTAGCCCAGCAACCAAAATTTGAAATCTTGAGAACATTATTTCAATGGTTTCATCTTCTTCCATTTTGAAGGGATCATACTTCTGAATAAGCATAAGACCTTTGGTTTCTTTGACTTGCGTGTTGCCTTCATGTGCCATTCTCAAGGAATCCAACACGTGTTTTGTTGACTCTCTGTTTGTGATCTTCTCATACTCTGTTTATGAGATAACACTCAAGAGAATAGTTCTGGCCTTGTGACGATTTCTGAAATCTCGCTTTTGATGATCTGACATTATTTTTCTATCAATCTTCTGACCGTTTTCATCAATAAGATATATGTACCTCCAGTCACCATATCCCAGAGATCAGCGTCATGAGCCAGAAAGAAACTTTCGATTCTATCTTTCCAGTAATTGAAGTTCTCACCATCAAAGATTGGAGGTTTATCGCTTATTATGTCTTTTCATCATGGTAGTCATTGCTGATGTTCTGACTTGGTCCTACCATAGTGTTTTTCTTAGCTTAGATCTTTTTCTGGCACGGTCAAGTGCTTGTACTCAGAACCAGGCGCTCTGATTCTAATTGAAGAATGGAAAAAACACAAGAAAGGGGGGCCAAATGGTTGATTGGACTTTGAGAGATGGTGTGCCATGCTTGCATCGAGCCGCGTGATGCCATTAATGTGTAATAATGGCAGGTCTAGGTGAAGAATGAAAAAACACAAGAAATGGGGGTTTGAATTGGGGTTTTTAAAACTTAAAGAAAAGAACACGTTGGTTATCCAGGTTCATTTGAACTCAAACTACTCCAGTCCACCCGCCAAGGTGATTTCTCCTCTTTCCACGAGGTCTTAATCCACTAATCAAACTTGATTACAAAGAAACTATGACAACCGTCAAAGTCTTCTTGAGTTCAAACCATAATTCGGTTTTCTCAAGGAATTCACTAAACAATATTGAATAAAAGTGTACAAAAATGTTTTCTAATAAAACAGTATCACAAGTGATCTTTTACACAATTTAGATTTTGAATGTTTGAAGATGATGAAGATTGCTACGTTTCTGCACGTGAAAATCGTGAACGATTTCTCCTTCAAACTTTGTTTAAATAGGTGAAGCATGTAGGAGCTTTTGGAATGTTATTCAAAGATAATTAAAGAGCTTTCCAAAAATAGAGATCCTTGTTCCCTTTCAGCCGTTACATTTGAATGTCAATAATTTATTTGTAACGCTTTAGAACATGCTTGCTTCAGAAGATGAAAGTTATCGTTGCTTCTTTCCAGAACTTTATGGATCAGAAACACTGAGTCCTATTTGCAGTGTTAGAACTTCTTTAAGAGATGGTTAGAATCAGAGTTGAAACAACTATTTAATTCATCTTCTGAGCTTCTTCCATCAGAACTTCTCTGCAAAATAAAATACAAATTTAGGAAGCATAATTGTTCTTTGAGTGTTTGTTATCATCAAAACTCTTAAAAGGGTTGTAAAATCAAACTATGTTCTAATGCTAGGGACTAGGGCGTAATGATGACGATCCATATGCTTCCCTAGGCACGTGCTCGCTCACGTGCTAGCAAAGCTTCCTATAAATGGGAGATAAGAAGTTTATTTGCACTTTTTGCTTGCTTCCTCCTGCTCGTTTCTTCTCATTTCTACAATGCACCGTCATCCGCCATCAAAGTTTCTACTCACCAGCCGTTAATCTTCCACGACCAAGTAAAATTCTTGATTTTTCGTTTTTTATGTGAACTTTGTTTTTGTTTTAGGATGGATTTTCTAATTTTTCCTTTAGAGATGTGGTGATACGGTGGCAGAACCGACTGTTATTACTGGTTTGCGTTTTTTGTTTGCAAAATGTCGCGGTAAGAAAGAGTCGTCACCGACTTTTATTTTATCCAATCAGGAAAAAGAAAAAGAACAGAAAGAACCTTTTTCGAGAATGTTTTTGAGTACGGGGGGTAGATTATAGAATGGGAAGGTGTTAGCACTCTTTCTATCCATGGTTTTCCATGGGCTCTTAGGTACTTGCTTATTTTGAAAATTGCTTGTGTGTGTTTTGAAAAGTTTTTGTTTAACTTTGTGATAACCCTTGTATCGGTCCTCAAGAGTGTGACGAAGTGTTTTGAAAACTTTAGTTTGAAAAGTTTTATTGAAAGTGTATGGTGTAAAAGATTTGTTGTTTTGAGCAAGTACCTAACAATTATCTACCTACTCGAAAAAAGGCGTTCTTTTCCTCCTATTAGTGAGTAGGTAACCCTAGTCTTTGGATATTTGAGGGACTATCAAAAGGGATGTAATGGTCATTGAAGGAAATATGTAAGGATACCTTAGCATTTCGAAGGCACTGTCATCATATATTCGTAGGCAACATTGAGGGATAAGAGCATTTCTTGTAGGCAACTCGAGGGACGTTAAGGGACTATGATCTTTATGATGACTTTTAGATTGAGGGTCTTTTGCTAAGATATCCCTACGTTTGAGGGACATGACCATTGTTTTCCGAGGCAACCAAGTGGGGAGTACCCTAGGGGTGCAATTGTGCAATAGTGTGTTTTTTCAGTTATATTTATCTTACAATTAGGGTTTTATATCGTTCATTTTTATTTTTCCATAAAATTCTATTAATATAAGCATTGTATAAAATATAGTAGCATGAGATAAAGACGGAAATGTAAACCTAAGCTATTACAGAGCTTTGGGGCGGTTACATAATAGTGAATAGTGCGGAAAAGAAATCCTAAAACTATTACATCCCGGAAGCAATTACATGATAATGATGGGAAAAAAAGCGGGAAAAATAAAGCTACGCTATTACAGTTGAATGCGCCCTATACACTTTATCTAGGAAAATAAAAATAAGATGAAAATAGAAAAGAAAATGTTTTGGTGATTTTTTATGAAAAAAATGATTTATGATAATTAATTAAATAAACCTAAAAAAAAAACCTAATTAATTTTAATAAATAAAAAAATGTTATTTTGAAAAAAGTTAATTAAAATATCTAAATCCTAATTAGTTTTAATTAAAAAAAGGTTAATTTTGAAAAAAATTTAATTAAATATAAAATTAATTAACCTAAAAATTAAATTAGGTTTTTTGTAAAAAAAAAGGTTTGTGAAAAAAGTTTTGTGGTTAAGTGAATTTAAGATTGAAAAAGACAAATTGGCTAGAAACCAAAAACAAACAATTAAATTAAAAACCTAAAATTAAATTAAAACCTAAAATTAAATTAAAACCTAAAATTAAATTAAAACCTAAAATTAAATTTAAAAAAAAACTAAAATTAAATTAAAAAACATAAAATTAATTATTCGAGTTTAGGAGGAAAAACCAAAGGTTTGTGAAAAATATTAGGTTTTATGAAAAAGGTTTTAAACAGAAAGAAGGAAAATAGGTAAAATAGATAAAAGGAATGGAAGAAAACCAAAACCAATAGGGGTGGATGTTGAACCCACACTCTTAATCTTTGCAAGATGTCTGCCTCGTTATGCATTGGTGGTTGTTCTGTTTTGGCCTCAATGTTTTGTAATAACCCTGCATGGGACCCTGTCTATATCTGTAGTGTTGAATCTCATGAACACATTAAATAAATTACTATATCATGAAATACAAATAAAGTAAATATATAAAATTTTGTAATGTTAAAACTAATATGGCATGTATGAATGCTTCTACACCCTTTTAATTATGGAGATCAAACCAGCCCTACCCTTACTGGAGAAGTAGTGAGATGTGGGTTTGTAACAATGATGGCTTGTTTGTAGTGAGATGGAGGTTTGTAACAAAGATTTTAAGGTTTTAGGGTTTTTGAAGGAATTTGATATTTTGACAGGATTGTGGCAAAGGTTTTTTTCTCGTCTTGTTTGTGTGAAAAGAATGAGATTATATAATGGAAATTAGAGAAAAAAATGGGCTTTGAATGTGCAATTGGGCCTCCAATAACCACAAGCAATAGTGCAATTTTTTATTCACTTGAGTCCGTCACGTTCCAGGCTAAATCGAAGGAGCTTAAGTGCAATTTTTGAAGTTGAAATGTGAAAACAAAATGTAGCCAACATCGGTAACTAACTCCTTTCCAAAAATGGGCTCAATCGGATAAACGGTGAATTAATTATGAATTTTTGAAGTTTCGTCTCAGACAAACTTATTTTGGGCTCCAGTGTCAACTCAGACATGTTCTTCAATAAAAAACTGGTATTGATCGGAGCATAACCCGGTCTCGACTTTGGAAGAAAAGTTGTAGATCTCCGAGTCAGTGAACTTTTGTAAAAATATGGGTCCGATCCGATAAAAATTGACCGAGTTATGAATTTTCAAAGTTTTGACCCAGATGAAATAATATTCAGCATTCACGATTTTCGGCGCGTCACGCGCACTCTGAGAAAAAAATGAAGGCCTTTTGGATACCATTCGAACTCCATACCTCCTGTGTAAACTTAGCCAACTCAATTTTTGAAATTTTGGTGCTGGAACCAGCTCGATACGATGAAAATCGACCAAGTTATGATTTTCTGAACATGACGCAAATAAACTTCTGTCACAAATTTTCTATACGGAAATACTTGATAAATCCGCATTTTTGAAGACCTTCTGATCGAAATTCGCTTCCATCCGTGAGAGATGAAAACGTAGATGACGTCAAGACAGAATTTTGGCCACCAGAATGGGTTCAAAACAAGCCACGATCTTCAAGTTATGAATTTTTTAGTGCGTAAAAACTGCACTTTCAATATACTTTTCTCCACATTTCTTCGAGAAAACTCACACATTCGGAGACCTTCTTTAAAGAATTGACTCTTGAGCCGAACCTGAATTTGAGAATATGTTATCAAAGATATCTTGGCGAAAGAAAACCTGAATATGACGCGCCGGGTTGGACTTGTGAATCTTTGAACCCCGAATCATTGCAAAACAATGAACCGATCTTCAAGACGGAAAATACCCTGAGAACATCCATTGGCGAAATAAACATCACATGTAATCTGAAGAAGTTTGCTAAATATACCTTGATTACATAACTATAAAACCAATTATATGCATGTATGTAATAATAAAATGTAAGCCAAAAAGGTCGAAATAAAGAGGGTAAATTTTGGGGTACAACAGCTGCCCCTGTTCAATCTTCTTAAACCTGAAGATGTAGATTGGCTAGTCCGCCTTTCGTGATCTGAAGGTGGAAGATGATTAAACACTAGAGTGCCCAAAAATTTAGACCCGTCTGAGATGGTTCTGGACTGTGTAGGTAATATCAGAATAGGCTTATAGATGCCTTTGGGAAAAGATGACGAAAGATCGTCGGAGATGGGCTTAAAGATGCCATCCGGAAGATATGACGGAAAATCGTCAGAGATGGGCTTAAAGATGCCATCTAGAGGATATGATGGAGAATCGTTGGAGATGGGCTTAAAGATGCCATCTAGAGGATGTTGATTTCACGAGATATTCCTTTGATGAGAATTCTTGTTCCTGTCGTTGAGGAGGAATCTGCTGAGGAATGTTGGTCTCTGTTTTGGGAGAAATGGAATTTTAGGAACTTAAGTTATCCGTTACTCTACTAGGGAATCATCTCTTAGTCGAGGAGATGAAAATGAACTGCTATCTGGTCGTGCTCCAGGATTTACAGTGATTTGCTGAGGATAATAAGACTGACTGCTATCTGGTCGTGCTCTAGGTTTTATAGTGACTTGTTAAGGATAATAAGACTGACTACTACCTGGTCGTGCTCCAGGTTTCACAGTGAATTATTGGGGAGATGAGATTAAACTTGCTATCTGGTCGTGCTCCAGGCTTTGCAATTTCAAAAACTGTTATCTAGTCGTGCTCCAGGTTTGAGAAGGAATTAAGTGGTTATCCGGTCGCATCTGGGTTTCAACTTGAATTTAAGGCATACTAATATCCGGTCATTTCCAGGCTTCATAGTAATTGGCCGAGTAGGCTGCTATCTAGTCAAATTCCTAGTTTCGCAGTACCTTATGCTTTTATCTGGTTGTGCTCCAGGATTCAGAAGGAATTAAGTGGTTATCCAGTCGCATCCGGGTTTCAACTTGAATTTAAGGCATACTAATATCCGGTCGTTTCCAGGCTTCATAGTAATTGGCCGAGTAAACTGCGATCTGGTCGAATTCCAAGCTTCGCAGTACCTTATGCTGTTATCTGGTCGTGCTCTAGACTTCACAGCGTCTTATACCGTTATCTGGTTGTGCTCTAGGCTTCAGTAATTTGGGGAAATTAAGATATTATCCGGTCGATTTCTGGGCTTCATAGCTTGAATTTGAGATATACCACTATCTAGTCGATTCCAGGCTTCGTAGTATTTTGGAGAAATTAAGATTATATCCGGTTGATTTCCGGGCTTCATAGCTTGAATTTGAGATATACCACTATCTGGTCGATTCCCGGCTTCATAGTATTTTGTACTGTTATCCGATCATGCTCCAGGAATCACAGTATAATGTATTGTTGGTTGACTATTATCCAGTCAGTTTCCAGGATTCATAGCTTTTTTAACTGGAATATAAATCTTAGTATCGATTTGACTGAACCAGGGAAAGGTCTCGAGTTGTCTTCAACTGGGAGAGAAACCTTAGTATCGATTTAACTGAACCCGAGAGAGGTCTCGGATTAACTTTGACTGGCATAGAAATCAGGGGAATATTAACTGTGATTCGGCTGACCCAGACCAAAGTCTTAGAACATCTTCAACTGGAATAGAAACCTCGATGTCGGTTTGAATGAACCAGAGAGAACTTGTGAGAACTTCAACTGGGAGAGAAATCTTATTATCGATTTGACTGATCCCGGGAGAGGTCTCGGATTAACTTTGACTGGCATAGAAATTAGAGGAATCTTAGCCGCGATTCGGCTGACCCAGACGAAAGTCTTAGAACATCTTCAACTAGAATAGAAACCTTAGTGTCAGTTTGACTGAACCAGAGAAAATCTTGAAAAGTGTTGTAGCATCTTCAACTAGAATAGAAACCTTGGTGTCGGTTTGACTGAACCAGAGAACTTGATTGCATCGTTCCCTGAAAGGTAAAGAGTTAGTCGTATGTAATGTCATGATGTATGAAATGTATTGAGTAATGATGCTCTCAAAATAAATGAGATTGTACTGTATAATATGTATGCGCATGCCATGATGTATGGATATGCAATGATATTGTGATATTCTCTAGCTGGGGAAAATAAATCTTGGACTGCTGCTAGAGAGTATAAGGAGTTGAGTTCTTCATTTCCGCTGGGGATAGTGACCGAAGATGATTAGCTGGAGATTTACATCCATTCTACTTGAGAATATTCTGTTGGGAGAGACTCTGCCTGAGAATAATCCTGCGGGGGAGTGACTCTATGGGGAAGAGGGATACTCTGTTGGAAGATCTGCTGATTTGGAGAAATAAACTCAGCTGGGGATGAACTTCCATTGTTGGAGAGAAGAGCTCTGTTGGAGATTAAGCCTCCACAGTCAGAGAAATAAACTCTGCTCGGGAGAAAACTTTATAAATTGTTTATGATTTTAAAGCTCGGCTTGTGAGAAGACTAAAAGTCAATCAATCCCATTCAAACCATTTTGCCATTTTGGCTTTTATCCTTAAAACTTTCTCGAAAGATTAGACACTTGTCAATCATTATAGTGATGCAAGCTACTATACTTCTATGAAATGTAGTGAAGTGAGATATTTTCCACTTGGGTGTTGAGGGAGGCTTTGTTGATCTTAAAATCCAAGATATATCCTCCACTTTGAGATGATGCAAATTCTCCTTTTTCATAATTGTGGGTAGTAAGTATGTTTTCCACTCGGATAAGACGATGATATCTCGTGTCTTAAAATTAACCAACACACATATGTTTAAAAAAAAATTAAAGGTGAACTACGAGTACCCTGATCCCCTATTGCACGGAAGGTGGTACGTAGGCACTAAAGGTTCACAACCGTGGCGGGTGCAAAAATTGTAAAAAATATATATTTCTTTTCTCATCCCCACCATCTATTTTTATACAACTTTTAAAAGAGGAACTACGTGTACCCTGATCCCCTATTGCACGAAAGGTGGTACGTAGGCACTAAAGGTTCGCAATTGTGGAGGGTGCAAAAATCATAAAAAATATATTTCTTTTCTCACCTCCACCATCTATTTTATATACAACATATTTTATAGCCAAAATATACAGATTTTACAAAGAGGTTCCTGCGGAGTACCATAGATGTTTAGGGTGCTAATACCTCCCCTTTGCATAACCAATCCCCGAACTTAGATTATCTCCCCCTCTTTTTGGGTTATTCGATCTTTTCCCATTCCTTTGGAAATAATAAAGTAAGGTGGAGATTTTTATTTGATCTATGCGAGTTAAGTTAATCCAATGGCCTAGTCTCAACATTTCTACCGCTAAAAAAAATGGCGACTTCATTGGGGAAATATTGACCAAATGATGGTCCATCCCTAAGTGGGTTAAGCCTATCTTTGTTTATCTGTGTATGTGCTATTATTTGTTGTATATTATGTATTGTATATATGTTTGTCTGGATTTTCCTGGTTTTTAGGGTGCTTGGTGATTTCTCATAAGTCCTCTACCTGGACTTGGGCAAACTTAAGATAGGACGGGCGGTATAGTCATGTTAACTTTGAGGGAGTAATCCCAAAAAAGGAGGCATGAGATCCCCCACTCAGTGGAGGCCCCTTTAACCGTAGTGTCGTTTACCGAGTAATCGGGAAGACGTGTTGCTTTCAACCTGGGAGCCGACTGAAACTGAGGACCGTAGAACCTTTAACCCATCTTAGCCTTTTAAGTATAGTGCGAAAACTATGACGGAGTAATCCGGAAATAGTTGTCACACAATACTACACTCAGACGAGTTTTTCTTAAGAATATTACTAATTACCGAGTCAATCGGGACATTAGTAATATCTAAAGGAAGGATGTAGACTCTGGGAATCTCTTAGAACCTTGTTTGGTAGGTGATAAACTATTAGACCATACCTTGTGGGTAGTACCTTTGACTTCATGCTCGTGATGTCAAACCTATGAATCCCCCATGTTGTGATCTTGTGTGTGATTGTTGCATCATGCATTCATGCACCCATGAGAATCCTTTAAAACATTTTGGTTCAAGGGACTTAAAGTTGACTTTTTGCGAATATCTCAGGTTCTTTTGACCATGGATTCTGGAAAAAGAAAGACTCGGAAGTACAGTTTCAAGAATCCAAAGATAGATGATTTGATAAGTCTAATTCCCTAGATTGATAGTTCTACAGATTTTCGGAAGAAGTATGGATCCATTGTGTCTCTCATGAAGCTCGGGATGAAGGAGGGCATTCCCTCGACCTTGTTCCAACTCTATGATCCGATGTATCGATGTTTCACTTTCCCTGATTATCAATTGACGCCTATATTGGAGGAGTATTCTTATCTACTGGGTTTACCTGTTACCGATCGTGTTCCTTTCACCAGTTTGGAGGGGGAGCCAAAGTATCAAGAGATTACTACTATGGTTCATTTGGGGAAGTATGAGATTGAGGCCCACATGACTACCAAAGGAGGAATTAGAGGATTACCCACTCAGTTTTTATTGGAGAAAGCTCGTTACTTTGCTAGGATGAAGAGTACAATTGCTTTTGAGGCCGTCTTTGCTCTGCTTGCTTATGGGTTGTTCTTATTTCCGAACGTCGACAACCTTATGGATATCAACACCATCAGGATCTTTTTGATAGGGAATCCATTCCCTACATTATTATGAGATGCTTATTACTCCATTCATCTTCGAGATTCTTATCATAGAGGGATGATCATTTGTTGCATGCATTTGCTGTATCAGTTGTTTATTTCTCACTTACCTCGCATCGATGCTTTCTCGGATATTAAGAAGGAACCTCGATGGGCTCCGAAGATTATGGCCCTCACTCATTCAGTTATTGTTTGGTATCATCAGGCTTACCATTATGTAAAGATTGTCGGCAGTTGTGGTAGTTTTCCCAATGTACCTCTTCTTGATACAAAGGGAGGTATTAACTACAATCCCGTTCTTACACGACAATAGCTTGGATATCCAATGAGAGATAAGCCAAATAGTATTCATCTGAGTGGTTTCTTTCCCAAAGAAGGAGAGGATCATAAGAAAGCTAAGGAGGAGATTGCAAAGGCTTGGCACCATATTCACATGAAGAATAGAAAGGACTTGGAACCTAGAGGAGCTGTTTCTTTGGAGCCTTATCTACGGTGGGTACAGGAAAGGGAAATTCAGTTGAAGATGTCGTATTCTCGTGAAGTACCTATGCCTGATATGTTTATGAATACCACTCCTCCCCTTTTAGATGATATGGAAGAGCTTCAGCTTGCCCTAGTCAGGATGCAACAGGAGAAGGAGGCTTGGAAGTATAAGTGTCAGACTTTAGAGATATCCTACCGAGCAGACTTGAAGGAGAAGGATGACTTGATCAAGATTCTTGAGAGTTGTGCTATAGAGATGATTGAGAAGCAATAGGATTTATTTTCCTCTCGAGCTCGATCAGGACTTAGTCATTCACTTCCCGACTTTAGTGATTGGAAAATGGTTGCCGATAGGTATGTAGAAGAGAACAAGGAGTTGAAGACTCAAATTGTAAGACTTACAGGAAAGCGTCAGTGTGTGGAGTGTTCTGTATCAACTTTGATTTTGTAGGATTTTAGATTCTATCTCTTCTTGTACTTGGAATTGTTGAAACTTGTACTAAAAAGTTGTAATCCATTTTTGAAGTTATTATAATGAGATTTTCAGTATTTCCAAATGTGTTGGTACTTTAATATTTGCAAATTGTCTATAATTCTTTGAGTCCCTTGAAGTATTAATAATAATAAAATAAATCATGTGCATTTCATATCATGCATCATCTTGCACATATTTCTTGCATTCCTATTCATACCCAGGTGTCTTACTGAATTTCTCTACTTCGTTCAGCAAGCTGTCTCACTGGTACAATACTCGAGCTAATTCCAGGAAGAAAATTGAGAATATTGAACAAGAGAATCGTGAGCTACGCAAAGAAGTTACTGCTATGAAGGCTGGTATGGCTAGTCTGACTGCTTTGATGGAATCATTGGTGGCTTCTCAGAATCATCCACCACTTGCTCAACCTCAACAAACAACAATTACTTCTGAAGGTCCATCAGTTCCCGTTCCTGTTACCCCAGTAACTGTTGCTCAGAACCGTATGCCTCAGGGTTATAAGTGGGGAATTCCTGAAAACTTCATGCCATAAGGTTTTAATCTTGACACTCAAGCTGCTCCAGTTATGCAAGCTGCTACCACTCTTGCACCTCTTATGGTGCATATTACTCATGTTGCTAGAAATGAGATCAACTATACTACACCTCCTTCGGTGAATGCTATACTGTTTGTTAATGATGAATTTTATCGTCCTGTTCTTGCACCGAGTGAAAGTGTGGGTTTCTATGACCAGTTGGATGATTTTCAAGACCAGGTCAATGAGATGCAGAAGGAAATGAAGGCCCTTCGAGGAAAAGAATTGTTTGAACAAAACGTTAGTGAACTCTGCCTAGTTCCCAATGTAAAGGTGTCAGCCAAGTTTAAAGTACCGGAATTTGAGAGGTACAAGGGAAACTCTTTCCCTCGTAACCACCTTGTGATGTATATTAGGAAAACGTCTACCCATACTGATGATCAGCGTTTGATCATTCATTTATTCCAAGATAGTTTAATTGGTGCTGCTCTGAAGTGGTATATGAGTCTGGACAGTAGTAGTATCCACACCCTCAATGATCTGGGAGAAGCCTTTATCAAACAGTATAAGTACAACATGTTTATGGCACCTGACTGTGACCAATTGAGGTCAATGGCTCAGAGAGACAAAGAGTCAATCAAAGAATATGCACATAGATGATGCGAGATAGCTGCCCAGGTGGTGCCACCTATGGGAGAACAAGAAATGACCAAGGTCTTCTTGAAAACCCTTGGATCATTTCATTACGAAAGAATGGTCGCCAGTGCGCCGAGTGATTTTACCGAAATGGTAAGCATGGATGTTCGTTTGAAAGAGGCTGTTAGAGAAGGGTGCTTGATAAAAGAAGAAGGGAAAATGAAGTCGTCGTATGATTTCTATCGAAAGAAAGTGAAACGAGTGCTGTTATTGGAGAAAGGAAGTTTAGACCAACTAGAAGGCATCAACGGTACTAGCAACATGTTGCTTATGTGACTCCAGTCGTCAATGTAGCTCCAACCATAATTTCCTATCAGAGACCATCTCCTTAGGGGAATCAAGGGAAAAGTCATAAGAGAGAAGCCTTTGACTCAATTCCGATGAGCTATACTTAGTTAATCCTGACTTTGATTCAGAAAAAGTTGGTTCAGATCAAGCCACCCCCTGCTATACCATCACCTTTACCTTGGTATTATAATGCAGACCAAACATGTGTTTTTCATCAGGGAGCACCAGAGCATAATATTGAGAACTGTTATCCTTTGAAATCTGAAGTACATAAAGATGGTGAGATCTAGCCTTTTATCCTTTAAAGATGTTTGCCCTAACGTGAAAGATAATCCTTTGCCAAAGCATGGAGGAGAAAATGCTGTAAACATGGTAACTGGTTGTCTAGGGGACTTTCAGATTTTTGATATTAACCTGGTTAGAGGAGATTTGGTAAAGATGCATGCTGACCTCTGCGAGTTCAGTTACTATACGCATGATCATGCTGGTTGTGGTATTTGTAGTACAGATATACATGGGTATGATAAGATAAAAGCTGATCCTCAAGAAATGATGGGCGAGGGCCTCATTCATATAATCAGGCCAAGGGAAAAGCATGAAGAAGATGTTAATATGGTCTTTGGATGTCCTAGAAAATTCTGTATTTTCGACAGGAATCATATGAATGATGATTTGGTGCAGTTGCTCGCTACCTTCTGTCACATGGATGGTCAAGAAGAACAACATTATGGCTCTTGCCGGATCTGCTGCAGAGATTCATGTGGTTGTTCCATAGTGAGAAGGGGTATAAAGTTGTTATTGGTAAATGGTACTATCAATATTTCAGGCAATAGAGATGAGTATTTTAGGATTAATGTGATTGAAGATTGCTCGGCTGAAACTATGTCAGATGATGAGTATGCTTCTGCAGATGAATTATTTTCCGCTGATAAAGATGTATTTTCCAGCAATGATTCTATGATGTCTAAGTATTCTGAAGAGGGGGTGATTGTTATTATGCCTTGTTTTGGTGTTCCCGCCCATATAGATATTGAATACTATAATAAGCCAGTTTTTGCTCCAGTGGTGATTTGCTTGCCGGGTCCAATTCCTTACGAATCAGACAAATTTGTGCCATACAAATATAATGCTACAATCTTGGAGGATGGTGTGGAAGTTCTCATCCAACCTTTGTCTGATGTCAAGAATATTTCTAAAGCCAGCAGAGTAACCTGCAGTGGCCGTGTTTTTGCACCTGTCATTCGAGGGAATGTTAATTCTGATAAAAAGGTTATTGAAAGTACTGAACCCAAGAAAACAGTGGGGGAATCTAGTGGTACTACTTTGGAAAAAAATGTGGATGATATATTGAAGATTATCAAGATGAGCGACTATAGGATTTTAGATCAATCGTTGCAGACTCCATAAAAGATATCTATTCTAGCCTTGCTAATGAACTCTTCTACCCACAGAGAATCTTTGATGAGAGTATTGGATCAAGATTTCATGGAAAGAGATATGCCTTTGGACCAATTCAGTAGTGTGGTAGGGAATATTGGATCCTGTAATAACCTGAGTTTCTGTGATGACGAATTTCCCAATGAAGGAAGGAATCATAATCTGGCTCTCCATATCACCACGAACTACAAGAACGATTCATTATCTAATGTGCTGATTGATAATGGGTCCGCTTTAAATGTCATACCAAGGAGCACGCTTATGAAGCTGAAGTACCAAGGAACTCCCATGTGCCCAAGTGGCATAATTAAGAAAGCTTTTGATGGATCAAGGAAGTCTGTCATTGCGGAAGTATATTTGTATATTCATATAGGCCCACACTTATTTCATATTACTTTCCAGGTTATGGATATTGTGCCCGCTTACAGCTGTTTACTAGGACGACCGTAGATACACGAGGCAGGAGCTGTCACTTCAACTTTGCACCAGAAGCTGAAGTTTGTGCGTGAAGGAAAGGTGGTTATCATAAATGGAGAGAAGACATTGTTAATATCTCATTTATCTTCTTTCAGTGTTATGGAAGCAGATGAAGCTGCTGTTGGAACTCAGTTCCAAGATTTATCCCTTGATAATATAAGGGAAAATGAGAATTCTATAGCTTCGTTTAAGGATGCTCAGTAGGTAGTGCGTAATGGCCCTAGTAAAGTATGGGGGCAGATTGTGGATCCACCTGTGAATAAGAATAGATCTGGTTTGGGATTCTCTATGAAGAATAGTAAAGGTGAGAACATGAAGCCAAAGTCTGCTTTAGGCAAATACCAGGATATCTTTCACAACGGGGGTTATCTTCATCCAACTGTTTTTGGGATTAATGCTATTGTGGAAGATGAAGCAGAGCAGGAGATGCCGAACTATGTGACACATGGAGTTAGAGTCTAAAACTAGATCACTATTTATGTTCCCTCTTACATTCATATCTCAAAGTAATTTGTTTTTTTGTTAATCTTTTCAAAAAATCTTTCACTCTGCCGAAGGTAAAAGTATTGATATTGTATGGGCTTATCTGTTGCTTTGATCTTTAAAATCAATAATAAAAGTTATCTTTGATTCCCAAATTGTGTCTTTATTTTCTACTTCCTGGAAAATGGTAATAAAAAAAATCCCTTTCAAAATAAATAATAATTGTAATCTGCATAATCACTTGCTATATGTGTCAGTTTCTAAAAGCAATCATAAATCATATGTGCAGATTAATTAAAAAAACCATTGAGTACAATGACCCTGCACCCTCTCCAAACTTTAAATATCCTGCTTATGTGGCCGAAGAAGAAGAATATGATGAAATCCCAGAAGATGTTTCAAGGTTGCTTGAGCGCGAGGAAAGTGCCATTCAGCCGTATAAAGAGCCGTTAGAGACGATCAATTTGGGTTCAGAAGAGGATCTGAAAGAAGTCAAGATTAGAGCATTATTTCATCCCGAAGTGAAGAGCAGGTTGATTGAATTGTTGAAAGAGTATGTGGACATCTTTGCTTGGTCATACTAGGACATGCCAGGATTAGAAACTGATATTGTAGAACACCATTTGCCGTTAAAGCCAGAATGGCCACCAATCAAGCAGAAATTGTGAAGAACTCACCCTAATATGGCCGTAAAAATTAAAGAAGAAGTTCTAAAGAAGATTAATGCCGGTTTTCTTGTGACATCAATGTACCCTCAGTGGATCGCCAATACTGTCCCAATACTAAAGAAAGACAGAAAAGTTTGCATTTGCGTGGATTATAGAGATTTAAATACAGCTAGTTAAAAAGATAATTTTCCATTACCACATATTGATATGTTGGTTGATAGTACAACAAAATTCAAAGTATTCTCGTTCATGGACAGATCTTCTGGATATAATCAAATTAGAATGGCCCATGAGGACATGGAAAAAGCAACGTTTATCACACCCTGGGGAACATTTTGTTACATAGTGATGCCCTTCAGGTTGAATAACGCTGGTGCAACATACCAGAGGGCTATGATAACCCTATTCCATGGTCTGATGCACAAGGAAATTGAGGTATATGTTGATGATATAATTTCCAAATCCCAGACTAAAGAAGGGCATTTAGAAGATTTGTTGAAATTGTTTCAACGTTTGAGGAAGTATCGTCTCCGCTTGAATCCAAATAAATGCAACATTGATGTTCAATCAGGAAAATTGTTAGGTTTCATTATCAGCCAAAAAGGGATTGAAGTTGATCCTGATAAACTCAGAGTAATTCAAGAAATGTCAGCGCCAAGAATTGAAAAGCAAGTTAGAGGCTTCCTTGGGCGTTTAAATTACATTTTTAGATTTATTTCCCATATGACTGCAACATGTGAGCCGATCTTTAAGTTGTTAAAAAAAGACCAGGGTTGTGTGTGGACTGATAATTTCCAAAAGTAATTTGAAAGTATTAAAGAGTGTCTGCTTGAACCTCCTATCTTGGTCCCTCCTGTTGAAGGAAGACCATTGATTATGTTTCTGACAATGTTAGATAATTCTATGGGCTGTATTTTGGGACAACAAGATGAAACAAGGAAGAAGGAATATGCCATTTATCATCTCAGCAAGAAGTTTACTGACTATGAGTCACATTATTCTATGCTGGAAAAGACATGTTGTGCTCTGGCCTGGGCGGAAAAACGGTTGCGACAATATATGTTGAATCATACTACTTGGTTGGTTTTCAAAATGGATCCAATTAAGTATATTTTTGAAAAGCCTGCTCTTACTGGGAGAATTACCCATTGGCAAATGCCGTTGTGTCAATATGATATTGAATACCGTACTCAGAAGGCTATAAAAAGCAGTGTATTGGCCGATTATCTTGCTCACCAACTGATGGATGATTATTAGTCTGTTAAATATGATTTCCCTGATGAGGATGTGATGTTTTTGAAAATAAAAGATTGTGATGAACCTTTGCATGGGGAAGGTACCGATCCTGAATCCCGGTGGGGTATGGTATTTGATGGAGCTATAAATGCTTATGGGAAAGGAATTGGTTTTGTGATTATCACTCCTCATAGATCACATATCCCATTTACTGTAAGATTGAAATTTGATTGCACCAATAACATGGCAGAGTATGAAGGTTGTATCATGGGTCTCAAGGAGGCTATTGATATCAGAATTAAAATTCTAGATGTGTATGGCAATTCAACTTTGGTAAGAATCAGATTAATGGAGAATGGGATACTCGTCACCCTGGCTTGATTCCTTACAAAGACTATGGTAGAAGATTATTACCCTTATTTAATAAAGTTGAATTCCATCATATTCCCAGATATGAAAATCAGATGGCGGATGTTTTGGCCACTCTGGCTTCTATGTATCAAGTGAACACTTAGAACAATGTGCCTCATATAACAATTTGACGTCTGGATAGGCTAGCTCATATGTTTGCAGCAGAGGGAACAACAGACGAAAAACCTTGGTATTATGATATCGAGCATTTTCTCCAGAACCAGGAATACCCATTTGGCGCGTCAAACAAAGATAGAAAGACATTGAGAAGGTTAGTAGGCAGCTTCTTCCTCAATGAAGATGTGCTATACAAAATAAATTATGACATGGTCTTGCTCATATGCGTGGATAGATATGAAGAAGACCTGTTGATGCGTGAGATCTATGAAGGTTCCTTTGGCACTCATGCTAATGGACATTCGATGGCAAAGAAGATGCTTAGGGCATGTTACTATTGGCTGACAATGGAATCCGACAGTTACAAATTTGCAAGAAGTGCCATAAATGCCAAATTTATGCTGAAATTCATGTGCCTCTGACGCTTCTTAATGTTATTTATTCCCCATGGCCTTTCTCTATGTGGGGTATTGACATGATTGGAATGATTGAACCTAAGGCGTCAAATGGACATCGTTTTATCCTGGTGGCAATAGACTACTTCACTAAATGGGTGGAAGCAGCTTCCTATGCTAATGTTACTAAGCAGGTGGTAGTACGTTTTATCAAGAACAATCTTATATGTTAGTATGGTGTGCTCGGAAGGATTATAACTGACAAAGGCTCGAATCTGAATAACAAGATGATGACAGAACTTTGTGAAGAATTCAATATTGTCCACCACAATTCATCTCCTTACAGGCCAAAGACGAATGGGGTTGTTGACGCTGCTAATAAAAACATCAAGAATATCATCCAGAAAATGGTCGTTACCTATAAAGATTGGCATGATATGCTCCCTTTTTCTTTGCATGGGTATCGTACATCCGTCCGCACTTCAATATGGGAAACCCCATTCTCTATTGTGTATGGTATGGAAGCAATGCTCCCCATTGAGGTTGAGATTCCCTCTTTATGTGTGATAATGGAAACCAAGTTGTCAGAGGCTGAATAGGTCCAGAACAGGTTTGACCAATTGAATTTGATTGAAGAAACGAGAATGACATCCTTGTGTCATGGTTAGTTGTACCAAAAGAGAATGAAGAAAGCTTTTTATAAGAAGGCCAAGCCTCGATAATTCAGAGAAGGTGACCTCGTGCTCAGGAAGATCATGTCTTTTAACACTGATTCTAGGGGAAAATGGACTCCCAATTTTGAAGGCCCATATGTTGTCAAGAAAGCCTTCTCTACCATTGCATTAATTCTTGAAACTATGGATGGCGAGGAGATTCCATGTCCTATGAATGCTGATGCAATCAAGAAATACTTCCCCTAAGGAAATAAAAGAACAACCCGTTAATTCGAAAACCCGAAAGGGCGACTTAGGCAAAAAAGAGCGTTACAGTAGGATGAAAACCCGAAAGGGAGATCTAGGAAAAAGTAAGAGACACAAACAAAATAGATTCTTCCCGCTAGGTTGAAAATCCGCAAGGGCAACCTAAGACAAAGTTAGGGATTTCTTGGCAAGTAACTGCGATAGACAAGACTTGATCATTTGAAGCAACAATCTTCTCAGATTATCACCATACTTCAACTGAAGTCGCTGCTCAGGAATTCAAAGTTATTAGGGAGAATAGTGGTCATTTTATTTCATTGTATCATTTCCAATATATTACCATTTTCCAAACTTTGTAATCATCTATGGAGTCTCGCCATTCGTAGACTACCATTCTATTAATAAAGTTTGAGCTTTTATCCAATTATTTGTAATTCTTATTTTATTCTGCTTACAAAGACTCCATTTATTATTGATAGTAATTTTCAAAACAAAAAGATTAAATAACAAAATTGTTTTTTGAAAAGAGTTTACAAATTACTTTTAATTTAGATTTTGTGACTCAAGAAAAACAAAAATGGTGATTCCAAGGATGGACGAACTCTTAAATTTTGGAAGTATGTATTCCCCAGGAAGGTTCTCCCAGTTTACTTTTGCTGGTATGCGTATGATCTTCTTGTGTTTCTCAGATAGTTGGAGATGATACCAGTTGATGAATGGTGCGGTGTTGGGTTTGTGATCCCATTTTCCGAAGTCAAGTCTTGGTTCATTTTGATTTCGGGTTTGCATGGTCTGAAGCCTTTATCCCATATTTCCCATTAAGGTCTTCGCTAATATGATGAAAGTCCCTTTGTATACTGAGGTGGAATCATTTTCAAAACGTCGCCCTTTGCAGCAATGACATTATTGTTGTTGTTTGGAAACTAGACAAGGGAAGTATTTGTTCTAAGAAGTGTTGAAACATTTGTCAATTTTTGGGTTTTCTCCCGCCAAGTGTTGAGTTTGATTTAAAATCCCATAATTTTGATTTCTTGCTGTATTGTTTAACTTCTTAGACCCCCAAGAAAAGCTGAGATAACGTCTCTTTTTGAAAGTTGCTATCCTCATGTGGTTTCATAACTTCTCCCTAGAAATTTGTGTATTCTTCACTCTCGGTTTTAAAGAATATATTTTGGGATCCTCTCGATGATGTGGTATTGTCCTCCCAAATAAAGTCAGCACGAGATCCCCAGTTGAAGTCTCAATGATGTGGTTTTCAGCTTCCCTAATGAAATCAACATTATAATCTCCAGTGGAAGTCTAGACATTGAGACATTGTTTTCCCCATTGAAATCTATGTGATATTCCCCGGTGAAGCTTGGAGGAGGACGTTATATCCCCGTATCTGTTGTGATTTACTGTTTTGACTTGATTATTTTTGGATTATGATTCTTTCCAGTGGAGTTAAGTCGTGAAATAGGAATTTGTTTCTTCAGTTGGTGCTTACTTTCTTATGAAATTTTCATCCTGGATGTGATTTAGCCGAGTGTTGACTTTATCCTAGCTGGCTTTGTCTGTGTATTCCCAGTGTTGTTTTTCTGTTTTGTCAGCATATACATGATGACATTCATATATTCATCCATGCATCATGCATGGATGAATTTAACATTCTTTGCTCATTTGCATTCATTATTGTTTTTGTTGGCATATTACCCTATTTTGCAGAGTTATATTACCCTCTCTCCAATAGAGTGTCGACTTTAAGCAGAAAGTGCATATCCTTTCAATTTCCCCACTGAGTTACCCCTCGTGGAAGAATTTTTCTATAGCCTTCCTTTTCAGCTCATTACCTGGATGGAATGTGGTCCCCTTTTGAGTTTATTTCTCATCAGGTGCTATCTTGGCTGACTGTTTCTTTCCGGATTATTTTTGGTTTGAATTTGTGATCCTCGACAACATTGTTATTCTGATTTTTATAGGATTTAGGCTCGAGTTTGAGAATGTGCATTTATTTTGCACGAGAAGACTTTACTTCCTCAGCAGGAATATATTTGCATTTCCCCAAGAAGTCATAATTCTTTTCCCAGCAGCATTATAACAACTCCTTCTCATAACACCAGTTGACATGTCTCTTTATTTGAGCAACTTGTACTTCCCCAGTAAGTCTGTTAGTTCCCATAGAAGATTCATGACTTGTTACTCCAATGAATGGTAGTCTCGTCATTATGGGAGATATTTTATTGTTGAGATTTATTACTTCAATGAATGGTAGTCTCGTCATTATGGGAGATATTTCATTGTTGAAATTTGTTACTCTAATGAATGGTAGTCTCGTCATTATGGGAGATAGTTCGTTGTTGAGATTTGTTACTCCAATGAATGGTAGTCTCGTCATTATGGGAGATAGTTCGTTTTTGAGATTTGTTACTCCAACGAATGGTAGTCTCGTCATTATGGGAGATAGTTCGTTGTTGAGATTTATACTCCAATGGATGGTAGTCTCGTCATTATGGGAGATAGTTCATTGTTGAGATTTGTTACTCCAATGAATGGTAGTCTCGTCATTATGGGAGATAGTTCATTGTTGATATTTTGTTACTCCGATGAATGGTAGTCTCGTTATTATGGGAGATAATTTGTTGTTGAGATTTGTTACTCCAATGAATGGTAGTCTCGTCATTATGGGAGATAGTTTATTGTTGAGATTTTGTTACAACGATGAATGATAGTCTCGTCATTATTGAGGATAGTTCGTCGTTGAGATTCACTTTGCTCTGAAGAAGTTTATTTGTTTCCAGTCATAAGTAGTGATGCTGGTCACCTGTGGCTTACCCTAATATCGATGTCTACCGGTATTATCCTACCACTTCTTTCCCCATTTTGGTCGACATTACCTTTTTTGCTATCTTCTTAATGAGTGGATATTTTGCGGTTATCTGTCGATCACTGTTATCCTTTATTTTCTCTCCTTAATGTTTGAGTTGATGTTACTTTTTACTCCCCCTTGGGCTTTACCCCAATAGAGTCGAGTTTTCTGTTTACCAGTGATTTATTTTCTGGTCTAATTTTCTTTTGATCTTTTATTTTCCGTGTCACCTTTGGATATGTTTATTTGCATGCACAATCCTAAGCATTGCATGTCCTATTAGGGCCAAAAATAGTTTTTTTTTTTATATTTAAGTATCTTCAATTGTGTCGACACAGAGATTTTACCCTTCATATCTCCGGATAGAAGACACTTAAATAAGGGAAGCTATTGTACCCCAATTTTCCCCTTAAGATTCCTCTATCATCTCATATTAACTCAATCATATCAAGATCAAAATTGGATTTGGTTCTTCCCTATATCTTTAGGTTTTCTCATGAGAAATCACCAAGCACCTTGATTTGTATATTGTGATCATATTTGTTTTGTATTGATTAACTTTTAAACTAACAAATGCAATGAATGTTAGCTCTAATTGATGACATTATAGGTAAGGGCACAACATATTTCATCAATTTGTTTTATATGTTCATGAGTTTATTTACATGCTTTCTTCAACAAAGTTTCATTGAGATTCAAGCTTCATCATTGAATATACTGTGAAGTAATATCATGACAAGGTCTAATATGATTTATCATGCCTCAATTTGTCAAAGAAAATCAAAAGATGCAAGCGTTGATTGAAGAAGTTTGACCTAATTGGACAAGTTCTTGATTTCTTGGTCACAAGTGCATAACGCTCTTAATTCCTAATATTTGGAGTTGGTTTTTGTTGCTATGGTTTCTTATTATCATCCACAATAACTTCTATTCACATGGCAAGAGTTATTGTGCAAGGAAGATTGTCAAGAGTGAAAGTGTTTTCCAAGTCATTTTAGTGCTCTAGAAGCTAGGGTTATGAACTTCAAGGGCTATATCTTGTTCATCTTTTGGTATTTTTGAGTGATTCCAAATACATGATTCTCTTTAAATAGTTAACAACCAATCACTTCATAAGTTTCAAGAAAATTTTATGTAGAAGATGCCTAATGATGAAGAAAGATTACAAGTTCTCTAGATAGGCCATCAAATTCTCTTATGTGACTTCAAAAGATCATAACTTGGTCGATTTTTATCTCCTTGAGCCTATTCATTTTCCATAATGATCTTAAGGTTGTGAACTTTAACTCTTGTTTTATGTGCAAAACTTAAGAATGGATGGAAGATGCCCTAAGAATGCAAAAAATTATAGGTCACTTCATGAATTTTCACCAATTTTGCAAAACCATAACTTTTTCAATACTTGGTGTTTTTGAGTGATTAAAGTTTCACAATTCTCTTTGGGAAGTCTAATTAAAGCTAGAAATAATGATAAAAGCTCAATTTTGGAGGAAGGCCTTGTTTGGAATCAAAACATTATACGTCACTTTTTGAGAAAAACTTAGAATTTTTCTAAGTACAAAAAGTTAGCATATTTGTCTCAACTTTGACTCATCACAACCCTGAGCTCAAGTATCCATTTGATCTGATTCTTTTTACATTGTAAAATTTGTGACCGTATCATTCGATTGCTTCAATAATCATGCCCTAAGACTTCTTGAGTTGTGAATGTCATTGATTTAAAGTTGGTACCTTCAAATTGACTTTTTCCGCCAAGTCAGAATTTTAAATGCACAATTTAGCTTCTAATCACCAATTCTTGTGAGTTTTTACTTCTAATCATGTTTAACAATCTTCCAGAAGTGATTAGCACCTTGAAACACAAGTATTGGTTGAGTTTTGAGCAAAATACAAGTCACACTTTTCATGCTTGCAACTTCACACAATTTCCCTCAAAACTGCATCATTCCACACGCTTGAGCATCCCATTTGCTTCCATATAAATAGATGGTTATATCTCACTCATTTACATAAACTTTTTATAGCCAATTGACTCCTGTTCAGATCCCACACGAACTCTAAATTTGAATTTCTAATTTCTTGCTTTCTCACTCCAAAACACCAAAAGCTCCATTCAGTTAGCTTCATTGAACTTCTCTGAAGCTAACCACACTCTTACCTTCAAGAATTGTGACCTATACTGATCTATATAAGTTCAGTTTCAGAGTCACCTTGTGCTACTTTGTTCAGGTAGATTCCTTTCTCAAATTGATCCAAATAAAAGAGTAGTCTACTCTCTGCATCTATCTGATTCTCATGCTTTTTACAATTTGTGATTTCATTGAGATTTGAGTGAGATATTCCAGAATTTCTTGCTCACTATTATTTCTGCATTTCCTCAATTTACGCCTTGCTCAGTTCATATAAATTTGGCGCGATGGTACCATTAGAATCGTCTTGAAGAGACGAATCTAATGGTACCGATATGATCTTCTAATTTTACAGTTTGAGGAACCCCAATCTAGGGCGTCCAGAGGTTAAAGATGACCTACATGTCATGCTTCAACCAATGAAGGCGTGACATGTAATATTTTGAATCCAATCCAGTTTGTTTGCTTTATCATACGCGCTCTTTGAGAGCCATTGGATCTGATTACTTTCATTAGTCAGACTCCATTTAACACGCCATAATTTTAGTTGTTTAAAATATTAAAAGGTAATTTGGTGTAATTTTTAAAGTTGACCATGATATGCACATCGTGCTTGATCCTTTGGATCTGATTACTAGCGTGTTTTGACTCTCATCCAATGGTCCACATTTTTTTGGTTTGTTATTTTATTTTCTGATTTTCTATTTTAATTGATTTAAACTTCAAAAAATCATAGAAAATTCATTTTTTACTCAAAAATATGAAAAAATTCACAAAAATATTTTCAAATATTCTCTTCTTGATTTTTATTTCTTCATGATTTTATTTTTAGATTTGATACTTTTTATAATTTCTCCTTTATTTTAACTTTTTTTAATCATTTAAAAATACTATTTGATGTTTTTAAATTCTAAAAAAATTTATAAAAATCATTTTACTCATTTCTGACTTTCTGAAATTTTTTTAGAATTTTATTTTGACTTCTACTATTTTTGATCTTTTCTTCACTTATTTGAGTGATTTTAATCAGTGTAAAAATACT
Organism: Vicia faba; assembly: GCA_948472305.1. Classification (NCBI taxonomy): domain Eukaryota; kingdom Viridiplantae; phylum Streptophyta; class Magnoliopsida; order Fabales; family Fabaceae; genus Vicia; species Vicia faba. The sequence goes on from OX451740.1 coordinate 267,782,595, forward strand.
TTTCTGGTTTAAAACGTTACCAAAAAACTTATAAAAACATTTGAGACCACTTCTGACTTTTCTATGGTCTCTTTTAATTTTTTTTTATACATTAAATATAGTTTGTTATTTACCTTTTATTTTCATTTTTAAAAAAGACATTTTAAAGGTCATTTATTTTATTTTATTTTATTTTATTCATTAAATGCAATTTTTTTTAATATATCTGGCTATGTGTTTGTTGATCATTGTGATACGGTGGCAAAACTGACTGTTTTTTGTTACTACTGGTTTTGCGTTTTTGTTCGTAAATGTACGATAAGCAAGAGTCGCCACCGACTTTTATTTCATCCAACAAAGGAAAAGGAAAAAGAACAGAAAAACCTTTTTCGAGATGTTTCTGAGTACGGGGGTAGATTATAGAAAGGGAAGATATTAGCACCCTTTTTATCCATGGTTTTCCACGGGCTCTTAGGTAGTTGCTCATTCTTAAATTGCTTTTGTGTGTTTGTGTATTTGAAAAAAAGTTTTTTGAAATTTGCCTTAGTGCGGCGTTTCACTTTATGGTAACCCTTGCATCAGTCCTCAAGGGTGTGATAAAGTGTTTTTGAAAACTTTAATTTGAAAAGTTCGTTTGGAAGTGTTAGTGTAAAAGGTTTGTGTGATCGGTGGAAATAGAACTGACTGTTTTTTAGCTGGTTTCACGAAATGTCGCGGTAAGCAAGAGTCGCCACCGTCTTTTATGTTCTACAATATGGAAAGGACAAAAGCACAGCAAAATTCCTTATTCGAGATGTTTCTCGGTTCGGGAGGTAGATTTATAGAAAGGGAAGGTGTTAGCACCCTTTCTATCCATGGTTATCCATGGGCTCTTAGGTACTTGCTCTTATGTTTTCAAAAGATTGTTTGCTTTTCAAGTGTGAGTGGGTTTGAAAAAGTTTTGTTTGAAAAATTCCTAAGTAACTCTTGTATCTGTCCTCAAGAGTGTATGAAAAATTTGTTTGAAAAACTTTTAGAAAGTGTGAGGTGCGAAAAGATGTTTTTGTTTTGTTTTGAAAAGAGCAAGTACTTAAGAGAAATCTACCTACTCTAAGGAATTAAGCTGTGTAAGAGTCCTTTAGATAGTGCTATCCCACCATTGAGAGGTAGGTAGCACCATCGTTGGAGGTGTTCGGGTCAATTCGATTATAGGGACATGTGTGGTCACCAAAGCAATGGTAGGACACCTTAGAAGTAACCCTAATGTCCTAGATCCTTTGTATCCGAGGAAACCGTTTCGAGGCAACTGGATCTTTTAGACAGAAGGGCGACCTCTAAGACACCCTATACTTGATGACCACGTTCGAAGGCAACGAGTGAGGCGTACCCTAAGGAGTGGCATGTGCTTTGTGTGTTGTTTTTCAGTTAAGGTTATCTTTGCAGGTTATTTGTGAGCTACGGATTGATTTTATTTACATACATTCTTTCATGCATTGTTAACAGTTAGGAGTGCGGAAAAATAAATTGCGGAAATGTAAATCTAACTATTACAAGACGCGGGTCTATACATCGCCAAAAAACAAAACCCGTTTGGAAATAAAGTGCGAGAAATAGTAAATAAAGCGGTAAAATTCCTATTTAACTATTACATATCTGGAGACAGTTACATAAACAAACAAAATAAATAAATGCGCGCGAGAATTAAATCGGGAACGTCCTAAGGGTTTTGACCCTTTTTGAATAAGAATTGAATTTTGTCCCCTTTTTTTGTAATTAATGAAATCAAAATTAATAACTAATTAATTAATTTAATTAAAAGAAAAATATTTTTGTGTTTTTATGTTTTTTTAATGAAAATGAAATAAAAGGAATTAAAATTAAAAGTCCTAATTCTAAATTAATTTTACTTATTAAAGAAAGTTAAAATTGTTCTAATTACACCACTAATTAATTAATATTAAAATTTATTTACAAAAATAAGTTAATAAATAATAAAATGTTTTTTTTTTGATTTTGTTAATGAAAAATATTAATTAAGTTAATAATACTAATAATTAAAAAAAAGGAATTATAAAAGAAAAGAAAAATAAAAAGATAAAAAAAGGAATAACAAAACCAAGGGGGGGTATGGGCCAGAATTGAAGGTTTGTTTAGCATTGTTGTGGCCCATTAAGCACAAAGTCACGCTGACTCCTGGAATCATGTGCATATGGTTGACTGAAAAGCATGGTGCTCATCATTTCATGGCCACTGGATTGTTGTTTGTAGACACTTGGCATGCTGAAGCGTCAGGGCACATGGTGTACCACCTTTAGAAGCCTGCACAGGAATACATTGAGAAAAAATGGAAACAAGGAAATTGGGGGACCTGGGAAAACTTACAACGCGGTATGATGGACCTTAGGACGTGGCAAGGGTTGCTTTGGCTTCAGAGTATGGCAAAGAAGAGAGTCACGTTCTCCTTTTGGCCTGAAAATGCTTGCAACACTCCTTTTGATCTCACACTTTTTTTGACACTTTTTGGATTTTGTTCTGGCCGTTTGTGCACACTCTAGGTTGTGAATGAGGCTTGTCACACTTGCATATATAGTAATGAATGAGAATAGGTCACATTATGAGCTAATGATCCCTTGCAATTAAGTTTTTGGATTCTTCATAACCACCATTAAAGAAACATTCCAAGTTTGTTCAAATTTTGAATTTTTATGCATAAAATGGCCCTAGAACGAAATTGGTAGGTTGTTCATGACACATAAAAGTCATTCAAATCAAAAGATGTTATTTAATTAATTTTTTTGATTTTATTTGAATTTTATGGATTTAAACTGAATTAAATCAAATAAAATTAAATAAAAATAGAAAAATTAATGTTTAATCTTTAAATTGATCATGGGACACGTGGGTGGCATGACAAGGCTGAATCAAGTGGAAAAAAGTGGGCCCTTTTGTCAAAATTGAAGTTTCAAGGATAGTTGACTTTTGCCATTTCACAAAAATTTCCCAACTTCTCCAATGCATATCTTGCTCAATTTTAATCATATGAACATGTTCTTGGATATTTTGGAAATGTCTTGAAGTCCTCTAACCAATGCCTTTGGTCCCATGTCATTTTGATTTACCAATCTCAAGTTATGGTCTTTGACTTAAAATGCCTTTTTGTTAATATTTGAAAATGACCTATAATGTTGAAATTGATAACTTTTTTTGAGAGCATTTCTTGGACTTGGAATGTGAATATGAGTTGTAGGAAATGTCCTCCCCTTCAAAATGAGCATTGGATGGGATTTTTCTGATGAACCATGAAAAAGTTATGCCTTGGTCAAGTTACAGTTGACTTTTCAACTGTCAAAAAATAGCAACTTTTGCATCTTGATGATATTTGAGCCATGCTTGTGAAATCATGATAAAGAATTGATCAAATGATGATTGGGGCTTTAAAATAAGATGTTGACCAAAAATTTTGACTTTTGACTGCCAAATGACCATTTTGCCCCTGCAGTTGATTGTGAACCAAATAGGGCTTTTGACTGTGCAACTTGACCTTGTGAGCATTGAAACTTGACATGTGGATGCTTGACAATGTATATAGGCATATGTGACTTGATTGAGCCCTTGAAAACCTCAACTTCCTTGCAAGAACCAAAACCCTAATTTGACTGGCTTAGGAGGGTGTTTGAACTGTGCAACCCTTGAGTAGACTTGAGATGATGCTTGCCAAAACTTTGAAGAATATGGGAGGGCAAATTTTGGGGTACAACAGTTGCCCCTGTTCAATCTTCTTAGACCTGAGGATGTAGATTGGCTAGCGCGCCTTTCGTGATCCGAAGGTGGAAGATGATTGAACACTAGAGTGCCCAGAAATTTGCACTCACATAGTAGAATATCAACAGTATGATGTCGGGAATGGGCTTACAGATGCCATTTGGAGAGATGGTGGATAGGAGGATGGGCTTATAAATGCCATCTGGAGATGTGACATAACCTTGTCGGGAATGGGCTTATAGATGCCATTTGGAAAGATGGTATGGGAGGATGGGCTTATAGATGCCATCTGGAGATGTGACAGAACCTTGTCGGGAATGGGCTTATAGATGCCATTTGGAGACTGTTGGTAGGTGGATGGGCTTATAGATGCCATCTGGAGGTGTTCTGTTGAATTGTAATTTTTGTAAGTTGAAAGAGGGAACCTGTGTAGGGTTGCCTGATGATGAGCTAGTGTAAAACTGCATCTTGGAAAGAAGGACACCTGTGTAGGGTTGACTGATGATGAGCTCGTGTAAAACTGCATCTTGGAAAGAAGGACACCTGTGTAGGGTTGACTGATGATGAGCTCGTGTAAAACTGCATCTTTGGAGGAAGGAAACTTGTGTAGGGTTGACTGATGATGAGCTCGTGTAAAACTGCATCTTTGGAGGAAGGAAACCTGTGTAGGGTTTACTGTTAATGAGTCCGTATAAGACTGCATCTGAAATGGAGAAGGAACCTGTGTAGGGTTACTTTGATGACGAGTCAGTGTAAAACCGCATCTAGGGCTGAGAAGGAAACCTGTGTAGGGTTTACTGATGACGAGTCCGTGTAAAACTACGTCTGGAGTTTGAGAAGGGAACCTGTGTGGGGTTACTTTGATGATGAGCCCGTGTAAAACTGCATCCTGGAAGAAGTAAAACCTGGGTAGGGTTTCTGATGACGAGTCCGTGTAAAACTACGTCTGGAAGAGAGAACCTGTGTAGGGTTTCTTTGATGATGAGCCCGTGTAAAACTGCATCCTGGAAGAAGTAAAACCTGGGTAGGGTTTCTGATGGCGAGTCCGTGTAAAACTACGTCTGGAAGAGAGAACCTGTGTAGGGTTTCTTTGATGATGAGCCCGTGTAAAACTGCATCCTGGAAGAAGTAAAACCTGGGTAGGGTTTCTAATGACGAGTCCATGTAAAACTACATCTTTGGGAAGAGAGAACCTGTGTAGGGTTTCTTTGACGACGAGCCCGTGTAAAACTACGTCTGGAGAGAGAGAACCTGTGTAGGGTTTCTTCGGGATAAGTTCGTGTAAAACTTCTGGATGAATCGGGGTAAGGTCATCTTGAGATAAGTCCGTGTAAGACTTCTAGAGGAACCGGTGTAAGGTTACTGCAGGATAAGTTCGTGTAAAACTTCTGGATGAACCGGGGTAAGGTCATCTTGAGATAAGTCCGTGTAAGACTTCTGGAGGAACCGGGGTAAGGTTACTGCAGGATAAGTTTGTGTAAAACTTCTGGATGAACCGGGGTAAGGTCATCTTGAGATAAGTCCGTGTAAGACTTTTGGAGGAACCTGGGTAAGGTTACTGCAGGATAAGTTCGTGTAAAACTTCTGGATGGACCGGGGTAAGGTCATCTTGAGATAAGTCCGTGTAAGACTTCTGGAGGAACCGGGGTAAGGTTACTGCATGATAAGTTCGTGTAAAACTTCTGGATGAACCGGGGTAAGGTTATCTTGAGATAAGTCCGTGTAAGACTTCTGGAGGAACCAGGGTAAGGTTACTGCAGGATAAGTTCGTGTAAAACTTCTGGATGAACCGGGGTAAGGTCATCTTGAGATAAGTCCGTGTAAGACTTCTGGAGGAACCGGGGTAAGGTTACTGCAGGATAAGTTCGTGTAAAACTTCTGGATGAACCGGGGTAAGGTTATCTTGAGATAAGTCCGTGTAAGACTTCTGGAGGAACCGGGGTAAGGTTACTTTGATGATAAGTCCGTGTAAGACTTCTTGATGAACCGGGGTAAGGTCATCTTGAGATAAGTCCGTGTAAGACTTCTGGAGGAACCGGGGTAAGGTTATTGCAGGGTAAGTCCGTGTAAAAATTCTTGATGAACCGGGGTAAGGTCATCTTGAGATAAGTCTGTGTAAGACTTCTGGAGGAACCGGGGTAAGGTTACTGCAGGGTAAGTTCGTGTAAAACTTCTTGATGAACCGGGGTAAGGTCATCTTGAGATAAGTCCGTGTAAGACTTCGTCTGAAAATTGAGAAGGAACCGATGTAGGGTTGCCTGATGATGAGTTCGTGTAAAACTACATCTGAGGTTGAGAAGGAACCGGTGTAGGGTTGCCTGTTGATGAGCCTGTGTAAGACTTCTTCTGAAATAAAAGGAACCGGTGTAGGGTTTCCTGAGGATGATCAAGTAGATAATTGTCCTGTTCGGTTTCGGATATTAACCCATGATCAGTCGTCCACAGAATTTTCCTGGCTTGTTATCAGTGTTGATCTGGAACTGTAAAGGTAGATGGTAATCATCTTTTGATTGACTTTTTCCTGAAAAGGCAAAGTATTAGCCGTATGCAATGTCATGATGCATGAACTGCATGATTTTAAGATGTTCTAAAAAATAAATGAGATTTGTGTTGTATGATGCGTATGCATGCTATAATGTATGAAGATGTGATGTTTATGAATGTATCTTCGTCTGGGAAAATAAATCCTTGACGAATTCCAGGAGCTTGTTTAAATCCTGGGCTGCTGTTGAAGAGTAGAGTTCTTCGTTTCCGCTGGGGATGATGATTGCAAGAATAACCCGGTAGGAGAAGATGACTCCGTTGGGGAATAAACTTGTTGGAGAGATTACTCCGCGGGGAGTTACTCTAGGGAGAAGAGATACTTCGCTGAGGTTTTGATGATAACTTCGCTGGGGATACCGTTGATGAGTTATGTTGGAAGATTCGATGAACGCCGCTGGGGGATAGGAAGAACTTTGCCGAGGACGATCTTTCCGTGGTAATTAGCTGAGGATAACCCAGTTATAAGCTCGGGTGGGGAATAACCCTCTGAAATAAAGCCGGGGAGAAGCGTTCGTACTCCGCAGGTGATAAGCTTCCAGAATCTACTGGGGATAAGCTCCCAGAATCTACTGGGGAGATGGTTCAACTCTCCTGGGGAAACTTTTGGACTGTACTGGGGAATGGCTCCACTGGGGTGTCTGGTATTCCGCCGGGGAATAATCTTATATTAAGACAGCCATGGATGCTTGCTTAGGAACATCTGCATACTGCTGGAGAATATTGAGATTTTCTGGGGATACCCAACTTCCTTAAGGCTGACAGTAGACTAACTCTGCTTGGGGAGAGCGTTGTTGACTTGCTGGAGATACTGTACCTTGTCAGGGCTGACGGGAGACCAACTCTGCTCGGGGGAGAGTATTGCTAAATCTTATCTTACTCTGCGAGGAGTGAAGGTATCTTGGTCACGTTCTTCAGCTGAACCTACCTTAGTACCTTGGTGGGCAAAGCAACTAGATCACTTAGACAACTTATAGTGCCCCTGTTTCTGTGGGAGAAGATACCTGTGGAGGCGCTTGATGACTGCCGGTTGACAAATCTTCTTCTGGTAGGCAAGTGACGAGATGACGGAACATAGTCGTGTGCTTTTGATCCCTAACTTTTGCCTGGACCGCCCTTTCGGGTTTTCAGTCTACCGGGATACCCATTTTTGCCCAAGCCGCCTTTTCAGGTTTTCGACTTGCCGGGTGTAGAGATTTTTTCATTTCATCCCTTATTTTTGCCTGAAACCTTTTTGTTCGCCGGGAAGCCCTTATTTTTGCCTAGGTGTGTCAACCTAGCGGGTCTTTGATTATGCGCAGTATTTTTTCAACTATGTCCACGCTCTTAGGATGCAGGGAGTTGTCACTGTCAGTAGTGCAGTGTTACCATGCCACCAGAAGATCCTCGTTTGATCGTCCAATGCCCCAAGTGATCCAGATGGAGATTTGCCCCATGTTGGTTGGCCTTTTGAGAGATTCTCCGAATCTTGACTTAACTGCCCCAGATGATGGACAATGATCATGCCATGCCCCTGGATTGGAAGTGCTTTTGTTCATTAGATATTCTTCGTGCGAACTTCTATGCTGTTCAAACAAATAGTCATATGCAAACAATGTTATTTTAAGAATGCAAAGCTTATGTCTGTCTTGAAGATTTTGAAAATGCATTTTTCAAGAAAACAAGCAAATTTTGTAAAATGTGATGTCAACTCAAGATTTTACAGCGAGCCCTAAGGAGTCAGGATACCTTTGTAACAGTATGCTTTCGAATTAACCCATGCTCCAGCTAGGACTTTTGAGGGTTATAACGTGGCCTGGTTCACGGTTTAAGAAACAAAGGATAAAGGCTCAAATTTATCTGTACCCACCCGCTCTTCGTGATGTTCTTCAAACCTAAACTCAGTTGATCGTGCGTTAAACCTTGTTTGAGTCTTTGCTTTGATATACCAGTGATGGTTCGGATACTGACAATTTATGTTGAATAGGCAATCATTTCCTTTTGTGTTGAGGGTTTGTAGGACCTCTTTCTTTTTTGATTTTGTTATCCCTATTTTTGCCTGAACTATTTCTTTCGTGATTACAGTCAGCGGGATGCCCCAGTTTTTGTAAGTCTCCTTCATAGGTTTTGACTTGTTGGGTTTTTATTTTGAGAAATGATGACTGCCTGTCTTTATGATCAATCGGAACCATCACTGTCTTTTGTTTTATAAGGACTTCTTTGGTTCCATTCGTTGTGCACTTGGATCAACTGAGAGAACTACCCTGCCCCAGGTTATGATTAAGGGTTTTAATTTTCGAAAAGAAAAACTCCTACTTCTTTGGCTCGAAGGGGTTGATGAGGGATTATCTTCCTTATAACTCCAGTGTTTAGGAATTGAAACAATGCCTGTACCTCATCAGCGGGGTCTGTTCAAAAGCATACTGTAGATTATGGTATCGTTTTCGTCATCCTCCCTCAAGAGGCTTAAAATTATCAATTGAGAGTTGACATCAAAAAATGAAAGCAGTTTGAATATAGCGAATGAGAATATATTGATTCAAAACAGACATATGCGATGCATTGATAAATTAAAAGAGTTTGACATGAACAAATGTTTGAACAATCAAAGAAAAATACAACTTGAACATTCGAATGAAAAAAAGCTTCTTAGTTTGCACTAGTCATCTCAGATGGCAGATTCTCAGCAGAAGATTTTCATTTTGCCACCCGGCATGAACTCCAGCACCCTTCCGTCGATCAAGTCCTGGATCTTATTCTTCAAGCTCCAACAGCCGTCGGTGTCATGTCCTGGACTGTCAGAATGGTAGGCACACCCCTCATCAGGATTGTACTTCAGGGAGGTTATGTTGAGCTTCTTAGGAGGATCCTTTAAAGCAATCAGCTTGACCTCCAACAAGCGTTTCAGTATTAGTGATGATGGTATACCAGTCTCTGAGAAATGTCTTCCGGACGTATTTTGCTTACGCCGATTACCCTGTTGACGCTGGTGAGGTTGATGCTGGGCTTGTGACCCTGAAGCAAACTTAGGAGCTTTTCCCTTGTCTTCTTGTCCCACAGGTGGTTGAATGATGGCTTGCTCTTCAACCTTAGATGTTTGCCCCAGTTGGTTATCCCGAAGCAGTTGGTTGACAAGAACCCTGAGCTTTCCTTGTCTTTGAGATAAGTCTTGGATAAGAGCCATTTGCCCCATCATCTGGGTTCTCATTGTATCTACCTCAACTTGTAGACGTTTCAGCCGTTCGTCCTTATCATCTTCGGGACTTTTCTTGGCCAAATTCCCTATGAGGAGTGTCTTCAGCTCTTCCTGCCCCTTGGATAGGCTTAGGAAGATCTCCCTGAACTGAGTCTCTTGAGCATGAAGACCCTGGTTATCTTTTTGGGAAGCCATTGCTGAAATAAACAGCGAAGAAGGTAAGTGACCTGTAAAAGTGTACCTGTAATGCAATGATATGTATGATATGTGTGATCGGTGGATCTGGAACTGACTGTTTAACGCTGGTTCGCGAAATGTCGCGGAAGCAAGAGTCACCACCGTCTTTTATTTTCTCCAAATGGAAAGGACAAAAGCACAGAAAAATTCCTTATAGAGATTGCTCTCGGTTCGGGAGGTAGATTATAGAAAGGGAAGGTGTTAGCACCCTTTCTATCCATGGTTATCCATGGGCTCTTAGATACTTGCTCATTGTGTTTTCAAAAAATGATTTGTTTGCTTTTCAATGTGGGTTTTTAAAAAAAGTTTCTTTGAAAATTTCAGTTCGACTCTTGTATCAGTCCTCAAGAGTGTTTGAAAAATTGCTCTCGAAAGCTTTTTGAAAGTGTCGGTGTGAAAAGTATTTTTGATTTGATTTGTTTTGAATTAGAGCAAGTATCCACGAGTCGTCTACCTACCCTAAGGAATTCGTCTGTGTAAATGTCCTTTAAAGTAGTGTCATCCCACTATTGAGAGGTAGGTAGCACCACTGTTGGAGGTGTTCGGGTCAATTCAGATGTTCGGGACATGGTGATCACCAGAGCAATAGGAAGACACCTTAGAAGCTACCCTCATGCCAGGTTCCTGGATCATGAGGACTTACTAAGACATCCTCTACTCGACGATCACCTTTCGAGGCAAGGCAACAGTGAGGCGTACCCTAGGGGTGGTGTGTGCGATTTGTGTGTCGTTTTCATTTATTTTTGTCTTTTGTCATGTCATTGGTGATCTAGCGTTTGTTTTTTTATTTTTGTCCATACAGTCTTTCATGCCATTATTAACAGTTAAAAGTATTGCGAGAAATGAAAATTCTAAGCTATTACAAAAGGCGCGGGTCAACATCGCTAAAGTTTCTCGAACCCGATTTGACAGAAAAATAAAGAAAGTAAAGAAAATAAAGAATTAAAAGTGCAAGAAATCAATTACATGGCTTCGGGAAAGATACATAAATATTTAAACGCAATAAAATAAATATGCGAATTAATAAGAATAAAAAACGAGGGCGTTGGACCCTTTTTTGCAAAATTAACTTAAATGGAATTAATTAATAAAGAAAAAGAAAAAGGAGATGTTTTTGGTATTTTTTAGTATTTTAGGATTTAAATGAAAAAAGAATTAATTGAAATTAAATGCTAACCCTAATTCTATTTGTTTTTAATTTATTAAGAAAAGAAAATTAAAACCTAATATTAACCCTAATTAATTTATATGCAAATTTAATTATAGAAATAAATATCTAACATTTAGTTATTATGGAATAAAAATAAAAAGGATAAAAAATTAATATGAACCCTAATTCTATGTTTTTTATTAAAAAGTTAAAAGTAAAACCTAATTTAAACTAATTAATTTATATGCAATTTAATTACAAAAATACTTAAAATAAAATATTTATCATTTTTTATCTTTCTCTAATTTTTTTATGTGTTTTTTATATTTTATGAAAACATTAAATTAATTAAACAAACAATAATAAAAGAAAATAAAAAATTATAAAAATAAAGAAAGTAAGGAAAATTTGCAAACCAAGGGGGTTCAGACCCCAAATAGGAGGTGAGGCCTTTAGCAATCTGGCCCATTTAAATTCCTGGCCTTGTAGACTTTTTTACTCACGTGCAGAAGCGTTGACCAGGGTGCATCATGTTCCTCAATTCTACGCCCTTGGATTGATGATGTTGAACGTATGGACGGCTTGATGGAGGAGCGTATGGTGTGTCCCTTAGGCTGAAACTACATGTGAACGTTAATTGAAAAAAAAACATATGGAAAGGGTGAAGACCTGGGGCTCGAACCCAGGTCATGTACGTTACCAGCCTACGCGTGTGCCACTGAGCCATTCCAAGCGCGTTTAACATATAATAATTGACAAACATTATAAAAGCAAAGTGGTCAGTGGCTCCAAAAACGCGCGAAGCTTTTAAATGGTCCAATCAACGTCTTCCACTTCATCATCTTCCTCATGTTTGTTTTTCCTGAAAATATAATAAAACATAGGCAACGGTTTTTACACCGTTGCAGAAAGCATCTTTACAGAAAATAGCGAACAGGCCATAAGGCCTCATAAATTAGGCGCGAGGGTTGCCTTGTGATCGTCTGAGCATGCTGGATTCAATGGTCCAAGTCTTGAAGACCAATTTTTCCTTATTTGAAAAACCCTAATCTAAGGTCCTGTAAACCCTAAAATTTGATAATGGTGAAATCGTATATAGCATGTAATAATCCAATCAAAGCATATGGTTAGCTTGCAAACACTTCACTGATCATGAATATATAAACAAAATGCCATGAATGTGCATAGAATGTAAAACACGATTATGAGAAAAAGTGAAAAAAAAATGGACTTCTGTATACCGTTTCAAGGCGTTAGGATTGATGTTTTTGATCTAAGCACGTTGTTCGATGTCCCAGGAATGCAATGGGATGAGTCTCGTGGCTTGAAACGACCTGCAAACCTGTTTTCAGTTTTGAGTTTTTAAACAAAATTTCAAGTTTATGAATGGAGTTTCTAGCGCAGCTTAGTGGTCTTCGAGCACAAGGGTTTGATCAGGCTTATGTATTGAGTGAATTAGGTCAAGAAAAACACTCCAAATCCTTTGCATTCATGGTTTTTGAGATTTGATTTTCAAGATCTTTTTCCAATCTTTTTTTCATGCTATTTTTGTACAAATCATGTCCAATCAATTCAATTCCTTCCAAATCTGATCATGCACGAATCATTGAGCCTATTACATGTACAAAAAGATTTGATAAGTTAGGTTAAGTATTTTTCATATATTTAATTGATTTAAATGAATTATTATTAATAAAAATTCAAATAAATAAATAAAAAATGAATAAAAACTTCCCTTTGGGCCAAGTGGTCGTGCACATGCTTGGGATGATGAATTGTGGAAGAAAAATGGGCCCATTAGCAATTTTAGGTCATTTGAAGCAATGTTGACTTTTCAAAATATCCAAAAACTTCCCAACTTCCACAAGGCATAACTTGCTCAATTTTTAAGCTTTGCTCATGTTCTTGGACATTTTGGAAAGGTCTTTGAGTCCTCTAACCAATGTTTTTGGTCCCATGTCATTTTGATTTACCAATCACAAGTTATGGCCTTTGACTTAAAGTCCTTTTTTGTTGACTTTTGAAAATGACCTATAATGTTGAAATTGATAACTTTTTGTGAGATCATTTCTTGGACTTGAAGTATGAAGATGAGTTGTAGGGAATTTCTTTCTCTTCAAAATGATATTTGGATGGAATTTTTCTGATAATCCATGTGGAAGTTATGTCCTGGTCAATTTACAGTTGACTTTTCCAGCTGTCCAAATAAGGAAACTTTTGCATCTTGATGATTTTTGAGCCAAACTTTGAGAATCAAGATCAAGCATTGATCAAATGATGTTTGTGGCTTCAAAATGGGATGTTGACCAAAAATTTGAACTTTTGACTGTCAAATGACCATTTTGCCCCTACAGTTGACTGTAGTGCAATTAGGGCTTTTGACTGTGCAATTTTGTGCTGAAAGTCTTGAAACTTGATATGAGGATGCTTGACCATATTTATAGGCATGTGAGACTTGATTGGACCTTTGGAAACTTCATTTTCTTGATCAGAACACAAACCCTAATTTTGACTGCTTAGGAGGCCCTTGACTGTGCAACCCTTGGGGAGATTTTGAAGCTTGACTTGGCAAATCTTGAAGAATATGGGAGGGCAAATTTTGGGGTACAACAGTTTCCCCTGTTCAATCTTCTTAGACCTGAGGATGCAGATTGGCTGACGTGCCTTTCGTAATCCGAGGGTAGAAGATGATTGAACACTAGAGTGCCCAAAAATTTGCGCTCACATAGTGGAAATGGGCTTATAGATGCCATTTGGAGATTGATGGGGGATGATGGGATTATAGATGCCATCTGGATGTTGATCGCGTAAGAGATTCCTTAGCGAGAACCTGCATACCTGCAAAAGAAAAATGAGTACCTGACATGTTGCAGGAGCTGGTTTTCAGATGCTTTGTATAAATGTGTCCTGACTGGTTACAGGAGTTGGATCTGGAGCTTCACGAGATGATGAATGAACCAGGGATGGTTACTACCTCTGCATGAACGGTGAGAGAACCTTGGGTGACTTTAACTTCAACAACGCTCGTTGAGATAATCTTGGTGGGAATTACCATCTTCGCAGGATCGGGAAGAGAACCAATAGGCAATTATAATCTCAAAAGCGGACGTTTGAGAAGAACCTGGAATGGAATTATCATCTCCGCACCGCTGGGGAGAGAACCATAGGAAATTATAATCTCAAAAGCGGACGTTTGATAAAAACATGGGCTGGAATTATCATCTCACGCACCGTCGGGGAGAGAACCATAGGAAATTATAATCTCAAAAGCGGACGTTTGAGAAAAACCTGGGCTGGAATTATCATCTCACGCACCGCTGGGGAGAGAACCATAGGAAATTATAATCTCAAAAGCGGACGTCTGAGAAAAACCTGGAATGGAATTATCATCTCACGCACCGTCGGGGAGAGAACCATAGGAAATTATAATCTCAAAAGCGGACGTCTGAGAAAAACCTGGGCTGGAATTATCATCTCACGCACCGTCGGGGAGAGAACCATAGGAAATTATAATCTCAAAAGCGGACGTCTGAGAAAAACCTGGGATGGAATTATCATCTCACGCACCGTCGGGGAGAGAACCATAGGAAATTATAATCTCAAAAGCGGACGTCTGATAAAAACCTGAGATGGAATTATCATCTCACGCACCGTCGGGGAGAGAACCATAGGAAATTATAATCTCAAAAGCGGACGTCTGAGAAAAACCTGATAACTTCTACTGAGTCTTCATCAGAAAAATCTGTTGGGAGTCGATTTAGCTGGACTAGAGAAGGCCTTGGACTGGATAAGAAATCTTTGGAGTTGATTAACTGAACCGGTCTAGGTCTTGAAATATAATTGAGAATTTAACTGCATCTTTCCTGAAAGGTAGAGGTCAGTCATATGCCATGCATGATATGGACCAAGCAATGATGTTCTCAACATAAATGAGATTTGTATGATATGATGCGTACATGCATGCTATAATGATGTATGTGATGTTTAGGAATGTATGCTTTCGTCTAGGAAAGTAAATCCTTGACGGGTGCCGGGAAGTCACTCCTGGGCTGATATTGAAGAATAAGCTTTTGCTTCTGCTGGGGATGATAGTTGCAAGAATACCGGTAGGAGAAGATGACTCCGTTGAGGAATAAACTTGGCGAATGGAAGATTCTGCGGGGAGAAAAAGTACTCTAGCGACCATGCTGGGGAGCGATACTCTGTGGGGAGAGAGATACTTTGTTGAAATGTTGATAATAACTTGCTGGGGATATCTTGTTGCGTTGGAAATGCTAATAGACTTCGCTGGGGGTAAGAGAACTTCGTCGGGGACGCTCTTTCCGTGGCTTTTGGCTGAGGATAACCCAGTTATATCCTGTTAAGGAAATAACTCTTTAAATAAAGCCGGGAGACGCGTTCGTGCTTTGCGAGGATAAGCTTCCAGAATTTACTGGGGATAAGCTTGCTGCTTGGGGGAGATGAATTGCCATTTTCCTGGGGAAATTAGATTGGACTCTCTTGGGGAAGTTTTGCACTGCGGGGGAAGTGATTCCTTTGAATGTTTGATATGCCACCGGGGAACAATCTTTAGACCAAGACTGCCGGGGATGCTTGTTATGAATATATGCTGCTGGGAACGTTGAGATCTGATGGAGGATACCCAACTTCGTTAAGGTTGATAGCTTTGCTTGGAGAAGAGTGCACTGACTTGCTTACTCTCTGGGGAATGGAGATGTACTGGTCATGTTCTTTAGCTGAACCTACCTTGGTACCTTGGAGGACAGAACAATTAGATTGCTCAGACAACTCTTTATTGCCCCTGTTTCTAATGTTACCTGTAATTAATCCTTTGTTTCGTATGCAAATATTCACGAGTTAGCAAATTATTGTCAATGCATATATCCCAAATTGAACCTTGGACGTTCTTCGCAAAACAAAACAGAAAAAGAAAAACAATTGGCACGTTTAACTGAAAAGTATATTTGTATTGATTTTGAAAGGCCTGAAAATAGGCGTTTTGTGTACAAGAGGCTGACGTCCTAGTAAGAGAACGCCGCCGAACAAAAGAGTTTATACAAATTTTGTACAAAAGAAAATAAAACAGCTGTGTGAAATGAATGATCCCACTGGGTTTCAACTCTGCTATTGCCTTTATATCTCCGAGCGTCTCATCACTTGATGACCTTGGTTGAAGGTGAAGTTGACTGATCGATGCCGTCTGAACTTGATGTAGATACCGGATTCTGGATGCAAAGTGATCCAATGAGACATAGTATTACGCTTTATCCCTAATTTTTGCCTGGACCGCCCTTTCGGGTTTTCAGTCCACCGGGATACCCATTTTTGCCCAAGCCGCCTTTTCAGGTTTTCGACTTGCCGGGTGTACAGATTTTTTTTTTTCATTTCATCCCTTCATTTTGCCCGAACCCTTTTGGTTCGACGGGAAGCCCTAATTTTTGCCTAGGCGTGTCAGCCTAGCGGGTCTTTTTTATGCGTAGTATCTTTTTACTATGTCTGCATTGGCGGGGTGTGGAAGGTCGTCACCGTCCATGTTGGTTAGAATCATTGCTCCTCCTGAGAACACATGCTTAACCACAAATGACCCTTCGTATGTAGGAGTCCATTTGCCCCTTGGATCACTATGAGGAAGGATGATTCGCTTGATTACCAGATCCCCAACTTGATATTCCTGTGGTCTGACCTTTTTGTTAAATGCCCTGATCATCCGTTTTTGGTACGTCTGACCGTGACAAATAGCAGCAAGTCTCTTTTCATCAATAAGGTTGAGCTGATCAAGTCGTGTCTGGATCCAATCATCTTCGTTCAGATTTGCATCCTTCATTATCCGGAGAGAGGGTATTTGCACTTCGATCGGTAAGACTGCCTCCATACCATAAACCAGAGAGAAAGGAGTTGCCCCGGTTGACGTCCTAGCTGAGGTACGGTACCCATGTAGAGCAAACGGTAACATCTCGTGCCAATCCTTATAAGTCACTGTCATCTTCTGCACGATTTTCTTGATGTTCTTATTTGCTGCTTCTACAGCCCCATTCATCTTTGGTCTGTAAGGAGAAGAATTGTGGTGCTGTATCTTAAACTGCTCGCAGAGCTCAGTGATCATCTTGTTATTGAGATTGGTACCATTGTCTGTAATAATTCTTTCTGGGACGCCGTACCGACAGATCAGATTATGCCGAATGAACCGTGCCACAACAGTCTTGGTTACCGTAGCATAGGACGCCGCTTCGACCCACTTCGTAAAATAATCAATCGCCACTAGAATGAAGCGATGCCCATTAGATGCCGTAGGTTTAATCTCGCCGATCATGTCTATGCCCCATATTGTAAACGGCCAAGGCGCAGTCAGAACATTCAGGGGAACTGGAGGAATATGCACCTTGTCTGCGTAAATCTGGCACTTATGGCATGTCCTGGAATGTTGGTAGCAGTCGGCTTCCATTATGGACCAGTAATACCCTGCCTGTAGGATTTTCTTAGCCATAGTGTGCCCACTGGAATGTGTACCAAAGGTTCCTTCATGTAGCTCTTCCATGATTCTTTCTGCTTCAGTTTTATCCACACAACGCAGTAAGGTTGAATCATGGTTTCGCTTATACAAGATGCCGTTGCTAAGGAAGAACTTGGCTGCGAACCTTCTCAGGAACTTCTTATCATTGATAGAGGCACCTTCAGGGTATTCCTGGGCTTCCAGATATCTCTTCACTTCATGGTACCAAGGCTTCTCAGTCACCAATTCAGTCTCGAGATCGCAACAGTATGCCGGTTCGTCCAGTTTCCAGATGATGATCCGGGGAGCCTCATTATCCCATTTAACTTTGAACATAGAAGCCATTGTAGCTAACGCGTCCGCCAGCTGATTCTCTTCTCTTGGAAAGTGTTCAAAGGTTATCTCTGTAAAGTGGGGGATCAGGGTCAACACACATTCTCTGTAAGGAATCAGGTTTAGATGTTTCGTATCCCACTCTCCTTTGATCTGATTGATCACAAGAGCGGAATCTCCGAAGACACTCAGAAACTTGATCCTTAGGTCGATCGCAGCTTGAAGACCCATGATGCACGCCTCATACTCTGCCATGTTGTTGGTACAGTTGAAACATAGCCGGGAAGTGAGTGGAGTATGAGTGCCTTGAGGTGATATGATTATGGCGCCAATGCCATTTCCCAAAGCGTTGGAGGCTCCGTCAAAGTGCATAGACCATCAGGATCCTGGTTCAGGTCCTTCATCCGGTCCAGGTATTTCACAATCAGTTACTATCATGATGCTTTCGTCTGGAAATTCGAAGTTCATTGACTGATAGTCATCTACGGCCTGATGTGCTAAGTGGTCTGCCAATACACTTCCCTTGATGGCTTTCTGGGTTGTATACTGAATGTCATATTCCGTTAAGATCATTTGCCATCTTGCAATTCTCCCAGACAGAGCAGGCTTTTCGAATATGTACTTTATAGGATCCATCTTTGAGATCAACAAAGTAGTGTGAGTCAGCATATACTGTCTCAGCCGGCGAGCAGCCCATACCAAAGCGCTGCAAGTTTTCTCAAGCAGTGAGTATCGGGTCTCACAGTCGGTAAACTTTTTGCTAAGGTAATAAATGGCATGCTCTTTTCGGCCAGACTCGTCATGCTGCCCCAGCACACACCCCATTGAGTTGTCAAGCACTGTTAGATATAGTATCAGAGGTCTCCCTTCAACCGGTGGCATAAGGACAGGGGGTTCTTGGAGATACTCTTTGATTCTGTCAAAGGCAGCCTGACATTCATCGTTCCAACGTACTACCTGATCTTTCTTCAGCAGCTTGAAGATTGGCTCACAGGTAGCAGTCAGATGGGAGATGAACCGAGCAATGTAATTCAGGCGTCCTAAAAAGCCTCTGACTTCCTTCTCTGTCTTAGGAACTGGCATCTCTTGAATAGCTTTGACCTTGGCAGGGTCCACTTGAATGCCCTTGTCACTTACCACGAAGCCTAGCAACTTTCCCGATCTTACCCCGAAGGTGCACTTGTTCGGGTTCAACCTTAGCTTGTACAGTTTCAACCGGTCAAACAACTTCTGCAGATGATCTAGGTGCTCTTCTTCAGTCTGGGACCTTGCGATCATGTCATCAACATACACTTCTATCTCATGATGGATCATGTCATGAAATAAAGCAACCATGGCACGTTGGTAGGTTGCCCCAGCGTTCTTCAACCCGAATGGCATGACCTTGTAACAGAAGGTGCCCCACTGAGTAACAAATGTAGTCTTTTCCATGTCTTCAGGCGCCATCTTGATCTGATTGTAACCTGAAAAGCCATCCATGAAAGAGAATACCTTGTGCTGAGCTGTATTATCAACAAGGACATCAATGTGAGTAAGGGGAAGTCGTCCTTGGGGCTGGCCCTGTTTAGATCCCTGTAGTTGACACACATTCTGACCTTACCGTCTTTCTTAGGTACCGGCACCACATTAGCAACCCACTGAGGGTAAGAAGTCACTGCAAGGAACCCAGCGTCAAACTGTTTCATAACCTCGGCTTTGATCTTCTCAGACATCTCTGGACGCATACGACGGACCTTTTGCTTAACCGGAGGGCAATCTTCCTTGGTTGGAAAGTGATGGACCACAATGTCGGTATCCAACCCGGGCATGTCTTCGTAGGACCAGGCAAAGATCTCCATATAATCATGCAGCATTTTAGTCAACCGTTGCCTCACGCTGAGCTCTAGGTTGGCGCCGATCTTTACCTCTTTCCTGTCTGCCTCAGTACCCAAGTTTATTGTTTCCACTGGCTCTTCATGGGGTTGAATTGCCCTCTCTTCCTGAAGTAACAGTCTTGCAAGCTCGCCAGGCACTTCGCAATCATCTTCACCTTCGTCTTCGGCTAAGTTGATCGGATTTTCAAAGTCATAACTGGTAGTAGCAGAGTTGTTATCAGTGAGATCCAGAGTGGATTGAAACCTGTATGAGTGAGTGTGTGTGTAAATACAGCTGTTTTGAAATATATGTAAAGGAAAGAAAGACAGAAAAGGAGCATAAGATTTGTAATGCGAGAAAACGTCCAAGATTTTCATTCATGATATATGAAATGACAATTTATATGCCCTCACAAATGAAACCACGGTGCCTCGGGTAAGACACCGGGCCATAGAGTTTATTTATTGTTTATTACAGATACCAAAAACATAGGAATTCATTACTTAGTAACAAGAGAAACAGATAGATTGTCCTTTGCACTCCAATTGTTAAGTCCACTGTCGGTTGCCGGGTAGATCCAGCTATCGAACTCAGCTTCATCCACTTCATCCTCGTCCCCAATAGCATTCACTCCATGAGCAGGCAGGGGAGCTGTCACTACATTAGGCTTCTCAGATGCCTCAAACTGTACTTCCTTGGCGTCAATAAGATCCTGCAGCTTGCTCCTTAAGGCCCAACAGTCGTCAGTGGAATGCCCCGGGCTATCAGAATGGTAAGCACAACGAGCATTCGGGTTGTACTTAGGAGATGCAGTATTTGGGAACTTCGGCGCCTCTCTGACAGTCACTAAGTTGGTTGAGAGTAACTGTGGCAAGATCTGCGACAAGGTCATGCTCAAACGGGTAAACTCTCTCCGGGGTCTTTCAGCCCTTTGAGGATTGGTTGGCCGAGGAACGGCAGCAGGCTTGGCAATCGTTACCGCACTGACAGATTGGCGGCGCTCAAATCTTTCTGATCTCCGGGAGCCATATACAGCACTAGCCTCCTTTTTGAAGGGTTTCTTCTCAGAACTAGACGATGCACCCTTCGGAATCTTACCAGACTTTAACCCAGCCTCAATTCTCTCTCCAGTCAGAATCAGATCAGTGAACCCTGCAGACGAATTCCCGATGAGATGGTTGAAGAATGGCCCAGATAGGGTCCCCAAGAACATATCTACCAACTCCCGATCAGTCAACGGAGGCTGCACCCTGCCAGCCAGGTCTCTCCACTTCTGAGCGTACTCCTTAAAACCTTCACTTGAGCCTAACGACATACCCTGGAGTTGGGTACGTGTAGGGGCAAGGTCGGCATTATATTGATACTGCTTATAGAAAGCAGTAGCCAACTCCTCCCAGTTACGAACCTTGGTCCCATCCAGCTGATAGAACCATTCGAGATGAGTCCCTGAAAGACTCTCCTGGAAGAAGTGGATCCACAAATTCTTATCCGCTGAGTACAGTTGGATTTTCCGAACATAGGACCTGAGATATAGCTTGGGACAAGACGCCCCGTCATATTTAGTAAAAGATGGTGCTTTGAACTTCCGAGGAATGGTCACACCAGTAGACAAACCCAGATCTCCGAAATCCAGCCCCGGTACCTGTTGTATCTCCATAGCATTCAGCCTATCCTCCAGCTGCTTGTAACGGTCTTCTGCCGGAGGATACTGCTCTTCATCAAAATCAGTCTCGTTGTCGGAGACTACCGGACTAGGAACCCTTGCCTCTTGAGGAGTACTCTTGCCAACAGAAGAACCAGCCTCTTCATGCTGCAGAGTATTGCCAAACCTTCGGCCCGAGTTAAACAGAACAGTTCTTCTCTTCTTCTTCTTCTCCTTCTTCAGGAGCATAGCCTTCAGCTCTTCTTGGCCTTGAGCCAAACCCTTGATTAATTCCTGAAACTGCACATTCTGCGCCTGAAGAGCTTTGATGGATGTCTCAGTTGATGATGAGTCAGGATTCATGATGCTGAAATAAACAGCGAAGAACTGTAAGCAACCTGAAAAGGGAAAAACCTGCTATGCACATGATGAATGATATGTGTTTATGCAATGCATTCAAGGGTTCGAAAGTTCAAATTTGTTGTAGACAAAAAGGAACACACGTTATCATTAAGGAAATAACTATTTAGTACATCAAAGCCTCATGGGCAAAATAATACAAAAGTAAATCAATCCCAAAATACACTGCGCATCCTCTTTGGAGCTATGTAAGTGTTGAGATTCCTCTCCTCATGCAACAGACGGGTGAGCTCCAAGACCTTCTTTTCACTGGCATGTAGACTGGTCTCAAGAGAATTATGTTCCTCCTTAAGCTGGATCCAGCTCTTCTGCATCTCTTCCCAGGACGTGGGCATATCAGGGTGCTGAATAGTGTAGGACACTTCTCCTTCCAAGACTGGTTCTTTGATTACTATGAGCATATGAGGATAAGGCATTACCAACTTCTGGGAGCGGGCGCGTACCCACTTGAGGTAAGGTTCCAATGGGATGGAGTTCCTGTGCCCTAGTGTCTTACTGTCTATCCTACTGGGCATCCTCCAAGCTCTGATAAATCTCTGGCGAAGTCCTTGAGTATCGTTGTCGAAGTCAAAAACTAGGTCAGGAATTAACATGTCATGAGGGCCATCCCTCCGAGCATAACCAAACTGTCTCCAAGCCAGGCATGGACTATAAGTAATACCTCCTCTGATTCCAAGTAAAGGAACATTAGGGTACTCCCCGCAACGATCAATGATAGTGACATCTTCTCTAGACCTAGGGCACCAATGTATATCCGCAAGTGTAAGAGTCATCAACCGTTGTGACCATCTCAAACCCCACTCATTCTTCAAGACTGATTGTGGAAGGTGCGAAATAAACCACCTTCCCAGGAGAGGAGTGCAACACATAAGGACACCTCTTTTTCTCATGGTTCGAGTGTAACATGAGTGAAGGATGTCCCCCAGCAACGTAGGTATAGGATTCCTGGACATAAAGATCTGGACAGCACTGATATCAATAAGCTGATCTGGATTAGGGAACAACACCAAACCATAAACAAGGAGGGCCACAACCTCTTCAAAAGCTTGCAAGTCAAGGGAGTTCCAACATTCATGGGCCTTTTCAAACAGAAACCTGGCTAAGAACCCTTTGATACCACTTCTAACTTCCCAATGTCCCTTGAGGTTAGATGACTGTAGGTGCAAGGCTTTAGCAATCTCTTCAAGCTTAGGTTCCTTTTCTGTACCGTTGAAGGGTAGCTGATCAAGGATAGGGATCTTCAGGAGCCGGGAGAACTCCTCCAATGTAGGTACCAACTGATAGTCCAAGAAGGTGAAACAGTGATGTAGAGGGTCAAAGAACTGGAACAGGACCTTTATCATATCTTCCTCAATGTTGGTATTGACCAAGCTGATGAGGCTTCCATGTCTTTCACTGAATGAAGAGTTCTCGGGAATCCTGGATATAAGTTCCTTAAGCTGAGGAGGGATCCTTACAAGACTGATTTGAATTGTCTTTCTACGAACAGTTTCCATGTCCTACAAAACAAGAACAAAGATGAAAATTCGAACCCCTGAAATGGTTAGTCAATGCATATGATGCTGGATGATGTCATCATGCTATGATTAAACACACCACATATATTTACAAAGACAAACATGTAAGGCACACAAGGCACACAAGACAAGCCCTTAGGGCTTAAGGCCAACATGGGGTCTGGGTAGTACCCTCTTGGAGTTGGTGGGTTCAACCTGTCCTATCAAAGTAACCGGGTTCTAAGGGTCCCAATATCACGGGATTGCTTTCATTGTTCATCGTTTCGATTTAGCCACTGAACTGGCGACCGAAATATCCCAGGAAAGCAACCCTCAATTGAGTGTAGTATCGAGTATCAACCAACCTCGGACTGCACCAAAGTCAGTTATCTCACTACCCTAAAGAGGCCAAGATGGTTCAATTAAGGTTCCTAAGGTCTGTTGATGCTTCACGACACCACGCGGAGGCCCCGTACTTTCTAAGAAGGTATCCCCCAGATCCGGGTTAGGATCTATAGAACTCCCAAGCAACCCACAATTTAAAGCACACAAGGAAAACAATTGAAAACACAGTTATGAACTAGCCCTAAGGTACACCTCACTTTAAGTTATAATCCCCAGCAGAGTCGCCAGTTCTGTGATCGGTGGATCTGGAACTGACTGTTTAACGCTGGTTCGCGAAATGTCGCGGAAGCAAGAGTCGCCACCGTCTTTTATTTTCTCCAAATGGAAAGGACAAAAGCACAGAAAAATTCCTTATAGAGATTTCTCTCGGTTCGGGAGGTAGATTATAGAAAGGGAAGGTGTTAGCACCCTTTCTATCCATGGTTATCCATGGGCTCTTAGATACTTGCTCATTGTGTTTTCAAAAAATGATTTGTTTGCTTTTCAATGTGGGTTTTTAAAAAAAGTTTCTTTGAAAATTTCAGTTCGACTCTTGTATCAGTCCTCAAGAGTGTTTGAAAAATTGCTCTCGAAAGCTTTTTGAAAGTGTCGGTGTGAAAAGTATTTTTGATTTGATTTGTTTTGAATTAGAGCAAGTATCCACGAGTCGTCTACCTACCCTAAGGAATTCGTCTGTGTAAATGTCCTTTAAAGTAGTGCCATCCCACCATTGAGAGGTAGGTAGCACCACTGTTGGAGGTGTTCGGGTCAATTCGGATGTTCGGGACATGGTGATCACCAGAGCAATAGGAAGACACCTTAGAAGCTACCCTCATGCCAGGTTCCCGGATCATGAGGACTTACTAAGACATCCTCTACTCGACGATCACCTTTCGAGGCAAGGCAACAGTGAGGCGTACCCTAGGGGTGGTGTGTGCGATTTGTGTGTCGTTTTCATTTATTTTTGTCTTTTGTCATGTCATTGGTGATCTAGCGTTTGTTTTTTTTATTTTTGTCCATACAGTCTTTCATGCCATTATTAACAGTTAAAAGTATTGCGAGAAATGAAAATTCTAAGCTATTACAAAAGGCGCGGGTCCACATCGCCAAAGTTTCTCGAACCCGATTTGACAGAAAAATAAAGAAAGTAAAGAAAATAAAGAATTAAAAGTGCAAGAAATCAATTACATGGCTTCGGGAAAGATACATAAATATTTAAACGCAATAAAATAAATATGCGAATTAATAAGAATAAAAAACGAGGGCGTTGGACCCTTTTTTGCAAAATTAACTTAAATGGAATTAATTAATAAAGAAAAAGAAAAGGAGATGTTTTTGGTATTTTTTAGTATTTTAGGATTTAAATGAAAAAAGAATTAATTGAAATTAAATGCTAACCCTAATTCTATTTGTTTTTAATTTATTAAGAAAAGAAAATTAAAACCTAATATTAACCCTAATTAATTTATATGCAAATTTAATTATAGAAATAAATATCTAACATTTAGTTATTATGGAATAAAAATAAAAAGGATAAAAAATTAATATGAACCCTAATTCTATGTTTTTTATTAAAAAGTTAAAAGTAAAACCTAATTTAAACTAATTAATTTATATGCAATTTAATTACAAAAATACTTAAAATAAAATATTTATCATTTTTTATCTTTCTCTAATTTTTTTATGTGTTTTTTATATTTTATGAAAACATTAAATTAATTAAACAAACAATAATAAAAGAAAATAAAAAATTATAAAAATAAAGAAAGTAAGGAAAATTTGCAAACCAAGGGGGTTCAGACCCCAAATAGGAGGTGAGGCCTTTAGCAATCTGGCCCATTTAAATTCCTGGCCTTGTAGACTTTTTTACTCACGTGCAGAAGCGTTGACCAGGGTGCATCATGTTCCTCAATTCTACGCCCTTGGATTGATGATGTTGAACGTATGGACGGCTTGATGGAGGAGCGTATGGTGTGTCCCTTAGGCTGAAACTACATGTGAACGTTAATTGAAAAAAAAACATATGGAAAGGGTGAAGACC
Organism: Vicia faba; assembly: GCA_948472305.1. Taxonomy (NCBI): domain Eukaryota; kingdom Viridiplantae; phylum Streptophyta; class Magnoliopsida; order Fabales; family Fabaceae; genus Vicia; species Vicia faba. Next base: position 267,808,078 of record OX451740.1, read on the forward strand.
TGGGGCTCGAACCCAGGTCATGTACGTTACCAGCCTACGTGTGTGCCACTGAGCCATTCCAAGCGCGTTTAACATATAATAATTGACAAACATTATAAAAGCAAAGTGGTCAGTGGCTCCAAAAACACGCGAAGCTTTTAAATGGTCCAATCAACGTCTTCCACTTCATCGTCTTCCTCATGTTTGTTTTTCCTGAAAATATAATAAAACATAGGCAACGGTTTTTACACCGTTGCAGAAAGCATCTTTACAGAAAATAGCGAACAGGCCATAAGGCCTCATAAATTAGGCGCGAGGGTTGCCTTGTGATCGTCTGAGCATGCTGGATTCAATGGTCCAAGTCTTGAAGGCCAATTTTTCCTTATTTGAAAAACCCTAATCTAAGGTCCTGTAAACCCTAAAATTTGATAATGGTGAAATCGTATATAGCATGTAATAATCCAATCAAAGCATATGGTTAGCTTGCAAACACTTCACTGATCATGAATATATAAACAAAATGCCATGAATGTGCATAGAATGTAAAACACGATTATGAGAAAAAGTGAAAAAAAAATGGACTTCTGTATACCATTTCAAGGCGTTAGGATTGATGTTTTTGATCCAAGCACGTTGTTTGATGTCCCAGGAATGCAATGGGATGAGTCTCGTGGCTTGAAACGACCTGCAAACCTGTTTTCAGTTTTGAGTTTTTAAACAAAATTTCAAGTTTATGAATGGAGTTTCTAGCGCAGCTTAGTGGTCTTCGAGCACAAGGGTTTGATCAGGCTTATGTATTGAGTGAATTAGGTCAAGAAAAACACTCCAAATCCTTTGCATTCATGGTTTTTGAGATTTGATTTTCAAGATCTTTTTCCAATCTTTTTTTCATGCTATTTTTGTACAAATCATGTCCAATCAATTCAATTCCTTCCAAATCTGATCATGCACGAATCATTGAGCCTATTACATGTACAAAAAGATTTGATAAGTTAGGTTAAGTATTTTTCATATATTTAATTGATTTAAATGAATTATTATTAATAAAAATTCAAATAAATAAATAAAAAATGAATAAAAACTTCCCTTTGGGCCAAGTGGTCGTGCACATGCTTGGGATGATGAATTGTGGAAGAAAAATGGGCCCATTAGCAATTTTAGGTCATTTGAAGCAATGTTGACTTTTCAAAATATCCAAAAATTTCCCAACTTCCACAAGGCATACCTTGCTCAATTTTTAAGATTTGCTCATGTTCTTGGACATTTTGGAAAGGTCTTTGAGTCCTCTAACCAATGTCTTTTGTCCCATGTCATTTTGATTTACCAATCTCAAGTTATGGCCTTTGACTTAAAGTCCTTTTTTGTTGACTTTTGAAAATGACCTATAATGTTGAAATTGATAACTTTTTGTGAGAGCATTTATTGGACTTGAAGTATGAAGATGAGTTGTAGGTAATGTCTTTCTCTTCAAAATGAGCTTTGGATGGAATTTTTCTGATAATCCATGTGGAAGTTATGCCCTGGTCAATTTACAATTGACTTTTCCAACTGTCCAAATAAGGAAACTTTTGCATCTTGATGATTTTTGAGCCAAACTTTGAGAATCAAGATCAAGCATTGATCAAATGATGTTTGTGGCTTCAAAATGGGATGTTGACCAAAAATTTGAACTTTTGACTGTCAAATGACCATTTTGCCCCTATAGTTGACTGTAGTGCAATTAGGGTTTTTGACTGTGCAATTTTGTGCTGAAAGTCTTGAAACTTGATATGAGGATGCTTGACCATATTTATAGGCATGTGAGACTTGATTGGACCTTTGGAAACTTCATTTTCTTGATCAGAACACAAACCCTAATTTTGACTACTTAGGAGGCCCTTGACTGTGCAACCCTTGGGGAGATTTTGAAGCTTGACTTGGCAAATCTTGAAGAATATGGGAGGGCAAATTTTGGGGTACAACAATATGCATGCAATGTTTTCAAGGATCTCGTGGGGTAAACAGAGAAACTTGTTAGAATTTGAATTGCGTGGCTTAATGGAAGGAACTTCGTGTTGTTGAGAGTCCTTCTTCAAGAGTCAAAGCTCACCATATCGAGTGGGTCATAGCCCCTGACAACCTTGGCTAGAAGAAAGTAAATCCCCTTTGCCCCTTGCTAGACATTTGATTCATCATGACCTGCATCACAGACCCTTGAGATCCTTGAAATGGATTAGTCCTTATGTAGGATGCATGCAATGGTATGATGGTATGATGTTATGCTATGCGTGGAGTAATGTAGGTAAACCCTGTTATGAGTCCAGATTAAGGACTGTAAACAAAACCTGCAAGAAACTCAAGTGTCAGATAACAAGTATGCAAGTAGTCAAGTTTGAAGGCACACAAGTCACACAAAGAGCCCTTAGAGTTTAGGCCAGCATGAAGTTTGGGATACTACCCTCTTGAAGTTGGTGGGCTCAAAACCTGTCCTATCAAAAGTAACCGGGTTCTAAGGAGCTCAATATCATAGGGTTGTTTTCTATGTTCATTATTTTGATTTAGCCACTGAACTGGCGATCAAAATATTCCAAGAAAACAACCCTCAATGAGTGTAGTATCGAGTATCAACCAACTTCGGACTGCACCAAAGTCAGTCATCTCACTACCCCTAAAGAGGCCAGGATGGTCAAGTAAGGTTCCTAAGGTCAGTTGATGCTTCACGACACCACGCGGCGGCCCCGTACTCTCCTTGACTTGACTCAAGGGTTACCGGTACTCACCAAAGTGCCACATCAACGTAGCAAACTGCTTCAACCGTGTCGGTATACCCCGCACAGTTCCCTCACAGTTTGTTGCTACTTTCTAAGAGGTATCCCCTAGATCCGGGTTAGGATCTATGAAACTCCCAAAACAGGCCCGCAATTTTAAAGCAAACAGATCAAGCAATTGAAAACATGATGATGAACTATTCCTAAGGTACACCTCACTTTATTAATTCCCCAGCAGAGTCGACAGTTCTGTGATCGGTGGAAATAGAACTGACTGTTTTTAAGCTGGTTTCGCGAAATGTTGCGGTAAGCAAGAGTCGCCACCGTATTTTATGTTCTCCAACATGGAAAGGACAAAAGCACAGCAAAATTCCTTATTCGAGAATGTTTCTCGGTTCGGGAGGTAGATTTATAGAAAGGGAAGGTGTTAGCACCCTTTCTATCCGTGATTATCCACGGGCTCTTAGGTACTTGCTCTTATGTTTTCAAAAGATTGTTTGCTTTTCAAGTGTGAGTGGGTTTGAAAAGGTTTCGTTTGAAAAATTCCTAAGTAACTCTTGTATCTGTCCTCAAGAGTGTATGAAAAATTTGTTTGAAAAACTTTTAGAAAGTGTGAGGTGCGAAAAGATGTTTTTGTTTTGTTTTGAAAAGAGCAAGTACTTAAGAGAAATCTACCCACTCTAAGGAATTAATATGTGTAAGAGTCCTTTAGATAGTGCTATCCCACCATTGAGAGGTAGGTAGCACCATCGTTGGAGGTGTTCGGGTCAATTCGATTATAGGGACATGTGTGATCACCAAAGCAATGGTAGGACACCTTAGAAGTAACCCTAATGTCCTAGATCCTTTGTATCCGAGGCAACCGTTTCGAGGCAACTGGATCTTTTGGACATAAGGGCGACCTCTAAGACACCCTATACTTGATGACCACGTTCGAAGGCAACGAGTGAGGCGTACCCTAAGGAGTGGCATGTGCTTTGTGTGTTGTTTTTCAGTTAAGGTTATCTTTGCAGGTTATTTGTGAGCTACAGATTAATTTTATTTACATACATTCTTTCATGCATTGTTAACAGTTAGGAGTGCGGAAAAATAAATTACGGAAATGTAAATCTAACTATTACAAGGCGCGGGTCTATACATCGCCAAAAAACAAAACCCGTTTGGAAATAAAGTGCGAGAAATAGTAAATAAAGCGGTAAAATTCCTATTTAACTATTACATATCTGGAGACAGTTACATAAACAAACAAAATAAATAAATGCGCGCGAGAATTAAATCGGGATCGTCCTAAGGGTTTTGACCCTTTTTGAATAAGAATTGAATTTTGTCCCCTTTTTTTGTAATTAATGAAATTAAAATTAATAACTAATTAATTAATTTAATTAAAAGAAAAATATTTTTGTGTTTTTATGTTTTTTTAATGAAAATGAAATAAAAGGAATTAAAATTAAAAGTCCTAATTCTAAATTAATTTTACTTATTAAAGAAAGTTAAAATTGTTCTAATTACACCACTAATTAATTAATATTAAAATTTATTTACAAAAATAAGTTAATAAATAATAAAATGTTTTTTTTTATTTTTTTAATGAAAAATATTAATTAAGTTAATAATACTAATAATTAAAAAAAAAGGAATTATAAAAGAAAAGAAAAATAAAAAGATAAAAAAAGGAATAACAAAACCAAGGGGGGGTATGGGCCAGAATTGAAGGTTTGTTTAGCATTGTTGTGGCCCATTAAGCACAAAGTCACGTTGACTCCTGGAATCATGTGCATATGGTTGACTGAAAAGCATGGTGCTCATCATTTCCTGGCCACTGGATTGTTGTTTGTAGACACTTGGCATGCTGAAGCGTCAGGGCACATGGTGTACCACCTTTAGAAGCCTGCACAGGAATACATTGAGAAAAAATGGAAACAAGGAAATTGGGGGACCTGGGAAAACTTACAGCACAGTATGATGGACCTTAGGACGTGGCAAGGGTTGCTTTAGCTTCAGAGTATGGCAAAGAAGAGAGTCACGTTCTCCTTTTGGCCTGAAAATGCTTGCAACACTCCTTTTGATCTCACACTTTTTTTTGACACTTTTTGGATTTTGCTCTGGCCGTTTGTGCACACTCTAGGTTGTGAATGAGGCTTGTCACACTTGCATATATAGTAATGAATGAGAATAGGTCACATAATGAGCTAATGATCCCTTGCAATTAAGTTTTTGGATTCTTCATAACCACCATTAAAGAAACATTCCAAGTTTGTTCAAATTTTGAATTTTTATGCATAAAATGGCCCTAGCACAAAATTGGTAGGTTGTTCATGACACATAAAAGTCATTCAAATCAAAAGATGTTATTTAATTAATTTTTTTGATTTTATTTGAATTTTATGGATTTAAAATGAATTAAATCAAATAAAATTAAATAAAAATAGAAAAATTAATGTTTAATCTTTAAATTGATCATGGGACACGTGGGTGGCATGACAAGGCTGAATCAAGTGGAAAAAAGTGGGCCCTTTTGTCAAAAATTGAAGTTTCAAGGATAGTTGACTTTTGCCATTTCACAAAAATTTCCCAACTTCTCCAATGCATATCTTGCTCAATTCTAATCATATGAACATGTTCTTGGACATTTTTGAAAGGTCTTGAAGTCCTCTAACCAATTCCTTTGGTCCCATGTCATTTTGATTTACCAATCTCAAGTTATAGTCTTTGACTTAAAATGCCTTTTTGTTGACTTTTAAAAATGACCTATAATGTTGAAATTGATAACTTTTTGTGAGAGCATTTCTTGGACTTGGAATGTGAATATGAGTTGTAGGAAATGTCCTCCCCTTCAAAATGAGCATTGGATGGGATTTTTATGATGAACCATGAAAAAGTTATGCCTTGGTCAAGTTACAGTTGACTTTTCTACTGTCAAAAAATAACAATTTTTGCATCTTGATGATATTTGAGCCATGCTTGTGAAATCATGATCAAGAATTGATCAAATGATGATTGGGGCTTCAAAATAAGATGTTGACCAAAATTTTTGACTTTTGACTGCCAAATGACCATTTTGCCCCTGCAGTTGATTGTGAACCAAATAGGGCTTTTGACTGTGCAACTTGACCTTGTGAGCTTTGAAACTTGACATGTGGATGCTTGACAATGTATATAGGCATATGTGACTTGATTGAGCCCTTGAAAACATCAAATTCCTTGCAAGAACCAAAACCCTAATTTGACTGGCTTAGGAGGGTGTTTGAACTGTGCAACCCTTGAGTAGACTTGAGATGATGCTTGCCAAAACTTTGAAGAATATGGGAGGGAAAATTTTGGGGTACAACAGTTTGTTTTGAGCAAGTACTTAAGAGTTTCTACCTACTCGAAAAGGACCGTTCATTTTTCTTATTTCCTTTAGACAATGTTATCCTACTATTAAGGAGTAGGTAGCTCCATCAATGGAGTTTAAGGGCCAATCGAAAGGGACAAGTACGATCACTAAAGCAATGATTAGGAAACCTTAGTAGTTACCCTAGGGCCTAAATATCTTTCCGAGGCAACATTTGAATGGGTCATTTTTTTATCTTTTGGGACTAGAGGGCAACCACTAAAACTCACTATACTTCATGACCGTTTACCGAAGGCAACCGAAGTGGGGAAAACCCTAGGAGTGAGCACGTGCAAGTGTTTATTTTCCAATTTACTTAATCTTTGCACATTTAGGGTTTTCTACTGTTTTAAATTATGATCTTTTGCATACAATCCTATTATCAATCATCTAACAGTTTATAATGGCGGAAAGTAAAATGCGAGAAATTTAAACTTAGCTATTACAAGGCCTTGGGGAGGGGGATTACATAATAAAAAACTTGAGGAAAAAACAGTAAATGCAAATAGTAATAAACCTAAGTTAAACTATTACAAACTCGGAGCAATTACATTAATTGGAGAAATAAAAAAATAAATTTGCACGAGAATAAATTAAACGAGGGATTAAAATTAAATTCAAAAAACATTTAATTAGCGAATAAAGAGAAAATACTTTTTGGGTTTTTTGGAGAAAAGTAATTAATTTTGCAAATTAACCTAATTTCTACTTAATTTTAATTATGAAAAAAAAACTTAAATCATCCTAATTAACCTAATTAACTAATGAAATTAAATATTAAAAAAAAATCTAATTCTAATGTTGTGTTTTTATGATTTAATTAAAAAGCAATGATTTTGTAAAAATAATTAAAATACCAATAAAAACAATAAGAAATTAAAAAAGGAATAAAACGGGCCTGGTGTGAAAGTAATTTTGGGAGGTGCATGGTTGAATTTTCCAGGCCCAGAATAGTTGGCCCATCTGCATGTGTTTGATCCAGTGGGAAGCTTGCCAAGAGAGTCCACCATGCGCCTGCATGCTTGAGGCATGGGATCTGGATACAGATTGATCTAATGATGAGATATTGAGGTGCATGGTGAGCGTGTTTGGAACGGTACCACTAGATCTGCAGTTAAACGTTAAGAAAAATATTATGTAGGAGGTAGGGATCGAACCCCTGGCCTCCTACATGCGCGCGCCCTGAAACCTTTCCTGCTTGCCACTAGGTCAATTGGCCTTTTATTAATAGAAACAAACAACAAATGATATAATTAAACATGGGTCAGTGTTATAGGAAAAACACGCGAGATTCAAATTGACCACTCAGGTGTTGACGCGCCTTCATCTTCCTCATTAGAACTGTCGTTTTAGGTAACGACCTTTACCTACGGTCTAACGTCTATAGTTGTAAACCTGCCAACTTCAAAAATGTAGCACACGCATAATAAATTCAAATGAAGACCATGGATCAACTGGGTTTAAGGCCCTGAACACCATGGTACCCATAATCAAACCTGATTTTGCCTATATCAAAAAAACCTAAAACGTGCTTTGAAACCCTAAGAATGGTGTTTCACAATTCCTGCGCGTAAACTCAAATTAAATCATCTAAACACATTGCAAACATGATTACAAGCATGAATATATACTTAGAACATGTTGATAATGACATAATCAATGAAAACGAATTTAGAAAAAAGTTGCAAACCGTGAAGGATGTAGCACATGATTCTTGATGATTTGAGGCTTGGGAACAAGTGGGATAGCTTCAGTGAAGGTCTAGGAGTGTTGTTGTGTCATTGGAATTGCTTGAAAAGGCCTAGGGAGAGGAATCCGATCTGCACTTTTTTGACAAAAAGTTGGACTTTGTTCTTACTCTTAGGGAGGCAGGTTGCGCATGAATTCTCCTTCTCTAGGATTGCAATGCATTATTATAAGTAGTGAATCAGATTAGGTCAATAGAATTAGAAAAAATCCAAAGATGTAATGGTCTTGAATTTTGATTCAAATCTTTCCAAAATTGGAGATTTCCTCTTGTTTTGGAGCTTGCACAATTTGTTTTGGCCATTGACAGCATATGAGATCTATAATTCAATGCAAAACAAATCTCATTCCACCAATTTGATTTATCTTTGATTTAACTTAATTTTATTTGAATTTTAAATAAATAAAATAAAAATAAATTAAATAAATAAGTGAATAAGTCATGGAGTGTCCCATAGGTTGTGGAGCATGCTAGGACATAGATTAAATCTTGAAAAGATGGGCCCATGTGGAAAAAATGCAATTTTGGGCATTGTTGACTTTGTGCAAATTTCCAAAAATGGCTAACTTTGACAATGCATATCTCTCTCAATTTTGACCCTAAGAGTGTGTTCTTGGACTTTTTAGAAAGCTTAGGATGTCCTGTAAACAACCCTTTTGGTTTCATCTCAATTGGACCTTCCATGTTCATGTAAGGAGCTTTGACCCAAAATGTGTTTTTGTTGACTTTTTTAAATAACCTATAATGTCTGAATTTATATCTTTTCATGAGTGCATTTTTTGAACTTGAGGGATGAATATGAATTGTAGGAAATTGGGTTCTCTTCAAACTGAGCCTTGGATGAGAAATTTCTGATAAAGTATGAGAAAGTTATGTCTGGTCAAAGTTTGGTTGACTTTTCCTATAGAAACCCTAATTTAGCAACTTTTGAGTTTTGATGAATTAGGAGCATTCCTTGAGGAATCATGATCAACCCTTGATCAAATGATGGATATTACTTCAAAATGTTGATGTTGACCAAAAATCTTGAAGTTTGATTGTATGTGGGCCACAGTTGACTTTTTCCCTAATACAATTGATTTTCAGGCATTTTAGCAATTGACTGAGCAAACTTCTTGTGCAAGGCATGAAACTTGGCATGGATGATATTGGGGACATATTAGGTAAATGGAGACCATTTGGGACCTTTGGAACTCAAACATCTTGATGAGGAGTGAAACCCTAGTTTGAGGCTCATTGTCTTAGGAGTAGGTTTTGTCTGGTCAATCCTTAGTCAACTTTGAGCAATTGAGGACCTCTAGGAGTATGTTTTGAGTAAAAAATGGGAGGGAAGATTTTGGGGTACAACAACTGCCCCTATTCAATCTTCTTAAACTTGAGGATGTAGATTGGCTGGTCTGCCTTTCGTGATCTGAAGGTGGAAGATGATTGAACACTAGAGTGCCCAGAAATTTGCACTCGCATGAAGTGATACTGATCGATAATATCGGGAATGGGCTTGCATACGCCATTTTGGAAGGCGACAGAGAGTCATCGAAGATGGGCTTAAAGATGCCATTCGGAGAATGTGACAATTGCATAAGAGATTCTTTTGCGAGAATTTTTGTACCTGCCGTTGAGGAGGACTTCGCCGGGGAATGTTGATTTATGTCCTGGGAAATAGAGCCTAGGAGCTTCGGTTGTCCATTACTCTACTGGGGAATTAACTCTTTATTGAGGAGACGGAAGTGAACTGCTTATCTGGTCAGGGTCCAGGCTGCACAGTGACTTACTGGGGAAATGTGAAATCGACCGTATTTGGTCAGGTCTAGGTCTTATAGTTTTGTAAGTTGTTGTCTAGAGATGAAAGAGAAGGAACATAGATAGTAGGGTTACTTCAAAATGGAAGCCTGATTAGTAGGGCTTCGAGAAGGAACCTGGATAGTAGGGTTACTTCGAAATGAAAGCCTGGATAGTAGGGCTGCAAGAAGGAACCTGGATAGTAGGGTTACTTCGAAATGAAAGCCGGGATAATAGGGTTGTGAGAAGGAACCTGGATAGTAGGGTTACTTCAAAATGAAAGCCTGGATAGTAGGGCTATGAGAAGGAACCTGGATAGTAGGGTTACTTCGAAATGAAAGCCTAGATAGTAGGGATGCGAGAAGGAACCTGGGTAGTAGGGTTACTTCGAAATGAAAGCCTAGATAGTAGGGCTATGAGAAGAAACATGGATAGTATGGTTACTTCGAAATGAAATCCTGGATAGTAGGGCTGCAAGAAGGAACCTGGATAGTAGGGTTACTTTGAAATGAAAGCATGGATAGTAGGGCTATGAGAAGGAACTTGGATAGTAGGGTTACTTCGAAATGAAATCCTGGATAGTAGGGCTGCAAAAAGGAACCTGGATAGTAGGGTTACTTTGAAATGAAAGCCTGGATAGTAGGGCTGTGAGAAGGAACCTGGATAGTAGGTTTACATAGAAATGAAGCCTGGGTAGTAGGGATATCTCATTTGATTACGTAGATTAGTTGTCCCGTTTGGTTTTGGGAACTGATTTTCCATTAGTTGTCTGCAGATATGAAAAGTATAGCTTCATGGATTTAATCTTGAACTGTTGGAATTGTTGATGATAACCATCTTTCCTGAAAAGGTACATGATTAATTATATGTGATGCATGAAATGCATTGTGTGATGATGTTCTCAAAATAAATGAGATTATGTAATGTAACATGTATGCGCTCGTCATGATGTATGGACATGAAATGCTATTGTGAAGTATCCGAGTCTGGGAAAATAAATCCCTGACTGTTGCTGGAGAGTATAGGAAATTGAATTCCTGACCATTGTAGAAAAAGTGGTTCTTCTACTTCCGCTTGGGATGGTAAATGGAGATGATTATGCCGTGGATTTTCTCCTTTATGTTTGTGAATATTCTGTCGGGGAGAGACTCTGCTTGAGAATAACTCTGCGGGAGAATAACTCTGTTTGAGAGAGGATATGCTTTGCTTGAAGATTTTGCCGATTCGGAGAAATAAACTCCGCTGAGGGATGAACTTCCGTAGCTGGAGAAATAAACTCTGTTGGGGATTAAGCTTCTGTATTCAGAGAAATAAACTCTGCTCGGGAGAACAACTTTATGAACCACTTGCAATTATGTAATTCGGCCAGGGAATATAGACGTCGACTCTCCGAAGGAACTTTGTTGGGAAAGTAACTCCTGTTTGGGGAAACCGATGTCGAAGCTTTGATTTCCTCTACTCTGTGGGGAGTTTACACGTACCGAGGTTGCATGTAGTGGTGACACTGTTTCAAAACTGTCTCTTCCCTTGTACCTGCTAAACAGAGTAACTGTCGGGATTCAAATGTTTTTTAGATTTTCCCCAGTTTCTTAAGTCATGAGAAACTGTCTTTCTGTTTCGTATGCAAATATTTGTTACTAGCAATCATATTGAAATGCATATGTAAAGAATAAATCATTTGACGTTTTTTCAAAACAAAACAGAAAAATAAAAACAAATGGTTTTGTAAAAATAACTTGTATTAATTTCTGAAGTTGGCCTATAACAGGCATTTTTGTACAAGGAAGTTGACGTTATAATAAGAGAATGCCGTCGTGAAAATGAAAGCTATACAATATTGTGTGCAAAGAGAAGAAAACAACTATGTGTAATAATCCCATTAAGTTTCAATTCTGCTATTGTCGCTATGTCTTCGAGCGTCTCATCACTTTGCTGCTTGTCCGAAGCTGACTGGATTGATCGGTACCGTTCGAGCTTGATAGTTGATACTGAGGTCTGCTCGCAAGGTGATCCAATGGAACATAGTGATATGCTTTAAATCCCTAACTTTTTCCTGGATCACCCTTTTGGGCTTTCAGTCCACCAGGATACCCTTTTTTGCCCAAGTCTCCTTTTCAGGTTTTCGACTTGCTGGGTGTACAAATTTTTTTCATTTTCATCCCTAATTTTTGCCTGAACCCTTTTGGTTCACCGGGAATCCCTTATTTTTTCCTAGGCCGGTCAACCTAGCAGGTTTTTAATCACGCATAGTATATTTTCACTATGTTCGCATTGACAGGGTGAGGGAGGTCGTCACCGTCCATGGTGGTCAGAATCATGGCTCCACCCGAGAAAATGTTTTTGATTACAAATGACCCTTCGTGTGTGGGAGTCCATTTTCCCCTGGGATCACCTTGCGGTAGTATGATGCGCTTGATCACTAGATCCCCAACTTGATATTCTTGGCGTCTGACTTTTTTGTTGAAAGCCTTGATCATCCGTTTTTGATACATTTAACCATGACAGACATCAGTAAGTCTCTTTTCATTGATCAAATTCAATTGATCAAGTCGAGTCTGGATCCAGTCGTCTTCGTTCAAACCCGCATCCTTCATAATCCTCAAATAAGGGATTTGTACCTCAATAGGCAGGACATCCTCCATGCCATATACCAGAGAGTAGGGTGTTTCCCCTGTCGATGTTTGCGCGGAGGTGTGGTACCCCTGAAGAGAAAATGGTAACATCTCATGCTAGTCTTTGTATGTCACCGTCATCTTCTATATGATATTTTTGATGTTCTTATTAGCAGCTTCAACAACACCATTCATCTTTGGCCGCTAGGGAGAAGAATTATGGTACTGGATCTTGAACTGTTTACAGAGTTCAGTGATCATCGTGTTATTGAGATTCGTACCATTATCAATGATGATTTTCTCTGGCACACCATACCGACAAATCAAGTTGTGCTTGATAAACGGCGCCACAACATTCTTGGTAACAGTAGTAAAGGAGGCAACTTCAACCCACTTCGTGAAGTAATCAATGGCCACCAGGATGAAGCGATGTCCATCGGAAGCGGTAGGTCTGATCTCTTCGATCATGTCAATGCCCCACATTGCAAAGGGCGAAGGAGCCATCAAGACATTCAAGGAACCAGAGGCACATGCACCTTATCAGCATAGATATGGCATTTGTGGCAAGTTCGGGAGTGCTGATAACAATCTGCTTCCATAGTGGACCAATAGTATCCTGCCCGTAAGATCTTCTTAGCCATGGTATGTCCACTTGAATGGGTTCCAAAGGTACCTATGTGTAGATCTGTCATAATCCTCTCTGCTTTGCTCTTGTCTACACACTGCAATAAGGTAGAGTCATGGTTGCGCTTGTAGAGAATTCCATTACCGAGGAAGAATTTTCCGGCGAACCTTCTCAAAAACTTTTTATCATTGACAGATGCCCCCTCGGGATACTCTTGAGCCTCAAGAAACCTTTTTACTTCATGAAACCAAGGTTTGTCTGCTACCTCTTCAATATCAATTCCGTAACAGTATGATGTCTCATCCAACCTTTCAATAGTGATTCGGGGAGCTTCATTGTCCCACCTGACCTTGAACATAGATGACATGGTAGCTAGCGCGTCTGCTAACTGATTCTCCTCTCGTGGGAAATGTTCGAAGGTTACCTCCTCAAAGTGTGGGAGCAATGTCAGCACGTGCTCTTTGTACGAGATGAGATTCGGATGCTTCATATCCCACTCTCTTTTGATCTGACTTATCACTAAGGCTGAATCCCCGAAAACATTTAAGAACTTGAACCTCAGGTCAATAGCAGCTTTGAGACCCATGATGCAGTCTTCATACTCCTCCATGTTGTTGGTACACTTGAAGCATAGCCGGGCAGTGAAAGGAGTATGGCAGCCCTCGGGGGATATGATTACAACACCAACACCATTACCGAGTGCGTTCGAGGCTCTGTCAAAAACCATGGTCCGATCCTTCTTCAGGTCCTTCATCCGGTCCAGGTTCTTCATAGTCAGTCACTAGCATAATATTATCGTACGAGAACTCAAAATTCATGGACTGGTAGTCATCCACGGCCTGATGAGCTAAATGATCAGCTAATACACTTCCCTTAATTGCTTTCTGGGTTGTATATTGGATATCGTATTCAGTTAAGATCATTTTCCATCTTGCTATTCTTCTGGAGAGAGAGGTATTCTCGAAGATATACTTGATTGGGTCCATCTTAGATATCAAGAAAGTAGTGTGGGTCAACATATACTATCTCAGTCGGCGAGCAGCCCATGCCAAAGCACAACATGTTTTCTCGAGCAGTGAGTATCTTGTCTCACAGTTGGTAAACTTTTTGCTAAGGTAGTATATTGCATTCTATTTTCGACCAGACTCGTCATGCTTCCCCAGCACACACCCCATTGAATTGTCTAATACTGTTAAGTACATTATCAAAGTTCTTCCTTCACTCGGAGGCATCAGAATTGGTGGTTCTTGAAGGTATTCCTTGATTCTTTCAAAGGCGGTATGACATTCGTCATTCCATTTTACTACTTGATCTTTCTTCAGGATTTTGAAGATCGGTTTACAAGTAGAAGTCAGATGTGAAATGAACCTGGAGATATAATTTAGGCATCCCAAGAAACCTCTAACTTCTTTCTCAGTATGGGGAGCCGACATCTCTTGTATGGCCTTCACCTTTGTAGGGTCTACCTGAATACCCTTGTCACTAACGATGAACCCGAGAAGTTTACCAGACCTTACCCCGAAGGTGCACTTATTATGATTTAACCTCAACTTGTATGTCTTCAACCTGTCAAACAACTTTTGTAGATGATCAAGGTGTTCTTCCTCAGTTTGAGACCTGGCTATCATGTCATCCACATAAACCTCTATCTCATGGTGAATCATATCGTGGAACAAAGCTACCATAGCTCGCTGATAAGTTGCCCCAGCATTCTTCAACCCAAAAGGCATCACCTTGTAACAGAAGGTGCCCACTCTGTGATGAAGGTTGTCTTCTCCATATCTTCAAGTGCCATCTTGATCTGGTTGTAGCCAGAGAAACCATCCACGAAGGAAAAGATTTTATGTTGTGCGGTGTTGTCAACCAGAACATCGATGTGGGGAAGCGGGAAGTCATCCTTGGGGCTTTCCCTGATCAGATCTCTATAGTCCATACACATTCGTACCTTACCGTCTTTCTTAGGTACCGGAACGACGTTAGCAACCCGCTGCAGATAGGAGGTGACAGCTAAGAACCCGACATTGAACTGTTTCATAACCTCTTCTTTGATCTTCTCTGACATCTCAGGGCGCATACGAAGGAACTTTTGCTTTACCGAAGGGAAATCTTCTTTAGTCGGCATATGATGAACCACTATATCTGTGTCTAGTCCTGACAAGTCTTCATATGACCAGGAGAAGATCTCAACATAATCGTGCAAAATCTGTATCAACCGCTGTTTGACCTTAATCTCCAGATTTATGCCGATCTTTACTTCTTTTCTGTCTACCTCTGTGCCCAAGTGTATCGTCTCAACAGGCTCTTCATGAGGCTGTATATCCCTCTCTTCTTGCTGTAACAGTCTAGCAAGTTCTCCAGGTACCTCACAATCGTCCTCACCTTCGTCCTTGGCTTGGTTGATCGGATTTTCGAAGTTATAACTAGTAATAGCAGAACTATTATAAATGGGATCTAGAGTGGATATGGATATGCAGTTTGATTATGTGAGTGTGTGTAAGAGCATAGTTGTATTGATAAAGTGAAAAGCAGAAAAGAAAAATAGAGAGCGCAAAATTTGCATGTAAGAAACATCCAATGTTTTATTGATGACATATGATAATGACATATAATAACCCTCACAAATAAACCATTGTGCCTCGGGTAAGACACAAGCCATAGAGTTTATATTGTTTATTACAAATTCGAAAAACAAGTAAGACAATTACTGCTGAACAAAATAAATTGGCACAAAATCTTTGTCCGTCCAATTACTAGGTCCACCGTTGGTAGTAGGGTAGATCCAACTTTCAATATCAGAATCCTCATCATCGTCTTCTATAGCATTGACCCCACAATTGCTTATGAGTAGGGGAGGTCCTCCAGGCCGAGCATGTCGAGCAACCCTTTGAGCTCCTGAAGTAAAGCCCAAACCAAATTTGTCAGTTTTATGAGGAAAATCAGGGAGCTGTCCCCAAATGGTACACCCACCTTCTTCAACTACTGCTTTGGCGTCCTTGATAGAAGACATCTTCAAAGGAGGTTTGGTGATCTTTGGCGCACTGGTGATAGTCTCGGTTGATTCCATAATCTGAGGAACCTCTTCAAAATTTTGACAAGGGGTCTCTATGAACTCGCCGTCCATCTCCACATACCTGAAAGAGTTCAGGTGGATTACCATGTACTCCTCTTCACCATGCACAGTGACAATCTTCCCCTTCATTGGATACTTCAACATCTGGTGCAGCATAGAGGTAACTGCTCCAGCTTCATGGATCCAAGGACGACCCAACAGACAAGAATAAGATGGTCTGATGTCTATCACGTAGAAGGTGGATTCAAAGGCCTGGGAACCCACTTTGACAGGGATGTCCACCTCCCCGTGCACCATTATCTTTGAACCGTCAAAAGCCCTCACTATAATGTTACTAGGCTTAAAGGTCAAGCCTTCACAATCTAGCCTATAAAGAGCCTTCTTGGGCAGAACATTCAGTGATGATCCAGTGTCCACTTGCACATAGGCCATGGTAGTGCCCCTGCATTCGATCGAGACATGCAGAGAATCATTATGCTTTCTCCCCTTTGGTGTCAAATCAACATCTGAAAAACCCAACCCATTATCTGCAGTCAAACTGGCTACACAATCTTTGAATTGGTTAGCAGAGGTTTCTTGCGGCACATGCACAGTCTTAAGAAATGTAATCAAAGCCTTTGCATGGGCCTCGGAACACAATAGCAGAGACAACATCGATATATTCGAAGGGGTTTGCCCTAGCTGTTCGACCATATTGAAGTCGCTCTTCTTGATTATTTTTAAAATCTCCTCCATTTCTTGTTTAGAGGATTCAAAAACAACTTTTCTGGGTTCCTCTGTCCGGGAAGGCTCACCTATAGCTTCTTTTCCCCGAGTCCCAGATGACTCATCGGCAGGGATAAAAACTGGAGTAAGGATAGGAGTAGTAGCAAAAGTACTATCAAGAACAACAAATAGAATAATAACAGGCTTAGCAATAATCTTCGGGGAGATCTCGGGAGAGAAAACCCTTCCACTTCGAGTAATTTTGCTGGTCCCGATAATGTTACTGATATCGGGATCAACCTCTTTAGTCTTCAAATCCTGCTTGATGCCATGGTAGTAAATGTCAGCACCATAATTCCAAGGAACAACTTTTTCCGAGGAGTACGGTACAGGGCCAAGAAAAGTGATTATCAATGGAGCAATTCTTGGAGCAGGTGTAATCCTAACAGGTCTTTTAGAGGAGACCTTGGAAGGATTGGCGGAAATGGTTATGATAGCAACATCTTCATGTAGGACAGTCGGAATCAGAGTCTTTTCGAACAAAATCTCTCTGTTATCCATCAGGCGTTGGACACCTGCTTTCAGCAAATAACAACCAGAAGGCAGAGATAAACACACGTGGCAACCTTCACCACAACCCGAAAATAAACCGGCTAGCAAAAAATTCTTATTGACAGTCATGAGAGGAGTGGAAATTTGATCAACAGAGGTAACAAATAGATCAGTATAAACAGAATTAACACCATGGTTGTGCTTGGGCATGGGAGTATTTATGACATTATGCATCTCAGGAGCATCAAATTCAATCTCCTTTGCTTTGATCAGATCCTGTATCTTATTCCTCAGAGCCCAACAATCGTTAGTATCGTGGCCTAGACTCTCAAAATGGTAAGCACACCGAGCGTTTAGATTGTAACGAGGAGATGTGGTGTTAGGATTCTTGGGAGCCTCCTTTATGGTTTCCAAGTTAGATTTTAGCATATGTGGTAAAATCTCAAATAACGTCATATTGATCCGGGTGAACTGCCTTTGAGGTCTTTCCACCCTTGGTTGATTGTTTCATTGTTGAGTAGTCGCAGGCCTAGGTATCATCATATCCCCTACCGTTGGACGACGTTCGGTTCTGCTCTGACCTCTTGGATTGTAAATAGCATTGACCTCTTTCTTACCCATGAATGTCTTCTTCACTGTACTCGAAGAGGTGTCTTTTTGGATCTTGCCACTTCGGATCCCAACTCCTACCCTTTCTCCAGTCAATATCAGCTCGATAAAACCGGCTGAGGAGCTACCAATCAAGTGATTAAAGAACGGACCAGATAGCGTACCAAGAAACATGTCCACCAACTCCCTATCAGGCAAAGGGGGTTGGACTCTCCCTGCCAAATCTCTCCACTTCTGCGCGTAGTCCTTAAAACCTTTGCTTGCACCTATGGACATACTCTGGAGTTGAGTACAGGTAGGAGCAAGGTCAGCATTATATTGATACTTCTTATAAAAAGAAGCATCCAGATCTTCCCAATTATGGACATTGATTCCCTCTAGCTGATAAAACCACTCAAGCTGAGTCCCTGATAGAGTGTCTTGAAAGAAATGGACCCACAAGTTCCTATCAGCAGTGTGAGGTTGAATCTTCCTCACATAAGAACGAAGATGAAGCTTGGGACAAGACACCCCATCGTATTTTTCAAATACCGGAGCCTTGAACTTCGGTGGGATGATAACCCTAGATACCAAACCCAGCTCTTCAAAATCTATCCCTGGTACTCTTTGGATCTCCATTGCGCTCAGACGATCCTCTAACTGCTTGTATCTATCCTCAGCGGGAGGATACTGTTCATCATTGTAATCAGATTTATCCTCAGAAACCCTTGGACTAGGGTCTTCCTCCCTTGTTTCACCCTCTTGGTTCTCCCTTTCTTTGGACGAGGAGGTCAAATCAATCGGTTGCTTCAATGGTCCCCTGAATCTTCTACCCAGATTCAAGACACCAACGGTCTTCTTCGCCTTCTTCTTTCTATCTTTCATAATAAGGGCCTTCAGATCTTCCTACCACTTAGCCAAAGTTACGAACATTTGCTGAAATTGGGCATTTTGTGCTTGGAGATCCTTCATAATTTGTTCAAAATTCATTATTGCTGAAATAGATAGCAAAGATGATGAGAAACCTGTTATGAAACCTGTTTATGCAATGTCATGGATGATATGCGTATGCAATGATTTCAAGGATTCTTAAAGGCTCAAATTTTCTTAACCAAAAGAAACACACGTTAATTGTATTAATATGTTTGAATTGTTACAAAGGGTGCCCTTTAGGCTTACAGTCAAACAAAATAAAACTTAAAGCAAAAAGAAGATTAGTTTTCCCATGAGTGCATCCTCTTTGGTGTGATGTAGGCGTTTATATTCCTCTCCTCATTAAGTAGCCTAGTGAGTTCCAGGACTTTCTTCTTGCTGGCATATAATTGAGCTTCAAATGTATCTTGCTCCTCCTTAAGTTGAACCCAGGAGTTTTGTAACTCCTCATGATCAGTTGGCATGTCAGGATGAAGAACAAGATAAGAAGTGTCTCCTTCAGCAACGGGTTCCATAATCATAGGTAGGATAGCAGGGTAAGGCATCATAAGACTTTAAGCACGGGCTCGTACCCATTTGAGATAAGGCTCAAGAGGGATTGAGTTCTTGTGCCCCAGTGTCTTGCTATCAACTCTATGTACCATGCCCTAAGCTCGCATGAACCTTTTACGGTAACCCTGGGCATCATTCTCGTAGTCGAAGACGATTCCTTGGATAAGTGTATCATGAGGACCATCCCTTATCGCATATCCAAACTGTCGCAATGCCAAACAAGGATTGTAAGTGATTCCTCCCCTAATGCCTAAGAAAGAGACATTAGGGAACTCTCTGCATCAATCAATGATGGTAATATTCTTCGAGGATCGAGGACACCAATGAATACTTGAATGTGTAAGAGTCATTAGCCTATGAGACCATCTCAAACCCTGTTTATTCTTCAATACGGATTGGGGTAGGTGCGAAATAAACCACCTAGCCAAAAGAGGAGTGCAACACAGAAGGGTCCCCCTCTTCTTTATAGTGTGATTATGCAGAGAATGTAGGATATCTCCAAGTAGAGTAGGTACCGGATTGTGTGACATGAAAATCTTAACCGCATTCACGTCTATGAGCTGGTCCGGATTAGGAAACAATACCAACCCATAGATGAGAAGGGCTAAAACCTCTTCAAAGGCTTGTAAGTCTAGGGTATCCCAAAAATGATGAGCTTTGTTAAACAAGAACTTAGCCAAAAAACCCTTGACACCTCTCCTGGTTTCCCAATTTGCCACTATGTCAGACCGTTGTAAGGACAAAGCTTTAGCAATATCTTCAGGTTTAGGGTCTCTTTCCATACCATTGAAAGGTACCTTGTTAAGGATAGGCACCCCCAGTAGCAGAGAAAACTCCTCCATAGTAGGCATTAACTGGTAATCCGGAAAACTGAAGCAGTGATGTAAAGGGTCAAAGAATTGAAAGAGTACTTTTAGAATTTCTTCATCAGGGTTTGAGGTGACCAAGCTGAGAAGTCGACCATGTATTTTAGTGAAGGGAGAGCTTTCAGGAACCCTTGATACTAACTCCTTAAGCCGAGGAGGTACCTTTACCAGACTGACTTGGATAGTGAATCTACGGGCGAGGGCCACGTCCTTAAAACAAGACAAAAGTAAACCCTAATAATCCTTGAAATTGTTAGCATGATATGCTATGTTATGATGTCATGATTATGCTCAGATATAGCAGATATAGCAAACACAAGAAAGTCACACAAAGACCTTATGTTTAAGGCTTGCATGGGTTTTAAGGTAATACCCTCTTGAAGTTGGGTTGGTTCAACCTGTCCTAAATATAGTGATCGGGTCCTAAGGGATCTCAATATCACTGATCTTTCCCCCAAATTTCATTCCGATAGACAATTGACTTGCCACCAAATAAAACTCAAGGGTCTAACCTCAATGAGTGTAGCATCGAGTATCAACCGACTTTGGGCTTACACCAAAGACGGCTATCTCACTACGTCTTAAAAACCAAGTTGGTCAATTAAGGTGCTAAGTTCAGTTGATGCTTTATGATACCACGCAGCGGCCCCATATTCTCCTTGATTACTCAAGGGCTACTGGTATACACCAAAACATCACATCAACGTAGCTAATGTTTCAACCGTGTCGGTATACCCCGCACAACTCCCTCACAGTTTATTGCTACTTACCTAAAAGGAATTCCCCGATCTGGGTGTAGGATCCAAACAACCCAAACAGATACCCTTAAAAATAAATCAAGCAAAACAAGCCAAATAAGCAATTAAGAATGACCTAGATCCTAAGGTAAACCTCACTTTTTTTTATAAATCCCCAGCAGAGTCGCCAGTTCTACGATACGGTGGCAGAACTGACTGTTTTTTTTTACTACTGGTTTTGCGTTCTTTGTTTGCAAATGTACTGTAAGCAAGAGTCGCCACCGACTTTTATTTCATCCAACAAAGGAAAAGGAAAAAGAATAGAAAAAATCTATTTCTAGATGTTTCTGAGTACGAGGGGTAGATTATAAAAAGGGAAGGTATTAGCACCCTTTCTGTCCATGGTTTTCCATGGGCTCTTAGGTACTTGCTCATTCTTAAATTGCTTTTGTGTGTTTGTGTATTTGAAAAAATGTTTTTTTAAATTTGCCTTAGTTAGGCGTTTCACTTTATGGTAACCCTTGCATCAGTCCTCAAGGGTGTGATAGAGTGTTTTTGAAAACTTTAATTTGAAAAGTTTGTTTGAAAGTGTAAGTGTAAAAGATTTGTTTTGAGCAAGTACTTAAGAGTTTCTACCTTCTCGAAAAAGACTGTTCATTTTTCTTATTTCCTTTATACAGCGCTATCCTACTATTAAGGAGTAGGTAGCTCCATTGTTGGAGTTTAAGGGACAACCAAAAGGGACGAGTACGATCACTAAAGCAATGATTAGGAAACCTTAGTAGTTACCCTAGAGCCTAAAGATCTTTCTGAGGCAACATTTGAATGGGTCACTTTTGATCTTTTGGGACTAGAGGGCAACCACTAAAACTGCATATACTTCATGACCGTTTACCGAAGGCAACCGAAGTGGGGCAAACCCTAGGAGTGAGCATGTGCAAGTGTTTATTTTCCAGTTTATTTAATCTTTGCACATTTAGGGTTTTCTACTGTTTTAAATTATGATCTTTTGCATACAATCCTATTATCAATCATCTAACAGTTTATAATAACGGAAAGTAAAATGCAAGAAATTTAAACCTAGCTATTACAAGGCCTTGGGGAGGGGGATTACATAATCAAAAACTTGGGGAAAAAACAGTAAATTCAAATAGTAATAAACCTAAGTTAAACTATTATAAACTCAGAGCAATTACATTAATTGGAGAAATAAACAAATAAATGTGCGCGAGAATAAATTAAATGAGGGATTAAAATTAAATTCAAAAAACATTTAGTTAGTGAATAAAGAGAAAATATTTTTTGGGTTTTTTGGAGAAAAGTAATTAATTTTTCAAATTAACCTAATTTTACTTAATTTTAATTATGAAAAAAAGAACTTAAATCATCCTAATTAACCTAATTAATTAATGAAATTAAATATTAAAAAAAATCTAATTCTAATATTTTGTGTTTTTATGATTTTTTTGATTTAATTAAAAAACAATGATTTTGTAAAAATAATTAAAAACCAATAAAAAGAATAAGAAATTAAAAAAGGAATAAAATGGGTCTGGTTTGAAAGTAATTCTGGGAGGTGCATGGTTGAATTTTCCAGGCCCAAAATAGTTGGCCCATCTGCCTGCGTTTGATCCAGTGGGAAGTTTGCCAAGAGAGTCCACCATGCGCTTGCATGCTTGAGGTGTGAGATCTGGATACAGATTGATCTAATGATGAGATGTTGAGGTGCATGGTGAGCGCGTTTGGAATGGTACTACTAGATCTGCAGTTAAACGTTAAGAAGAATATTATATAGGAGGCAGGGATCGAACCCCTGACCTCTTACACGCGCGCGCCCTGAAACCTTTCCTGCTTGCCACTCGGCCAATTGGCCTTTTGTTAATATAAACAAACAACAAATAATATAATTAAACATGGGCCAGTGTTATAGGAAAAACGCGCGAGATTCAAATTGACCACTAAGGTGTTGACACACCTTCATCTTCCTCGTTAGAACTGTCGTTTTAGGTAACGACCTTTACCTGCGGTCTAACGTCTGTAGCTGTAAATCTTCCAACTTCAAAAATGCAGCACATGCACAATAAATTCAAATGAAGACCATAGATCAACTGAGTTTAAGGCCCTGAACACCATGGTACACATAATCAAACCTAATTTTGCCTATATCAAAAAAACCTAAAACGTGCTTTGAAACCCTAAGAATGATGTTTCATAATTCCTGCGCGTAAACTCAAATTAAATCATCCAAACACATTGTAAACATGATTACAAGCATGAATATATACTTAGAACATGTTGATAATGACATAATCAATGAAAATGAATTTAGAAAAAAGTTGCAAATCGTGAAGGTGGTAGCACGTGATTCTTGATGCTTTGAGGCTTGGGAACGAGTGGGATAGCTTCAATGAAGGTCCAAGAGTGTTGTTGTGTTCTTGGAATTGCTTGAAAAGTCCTAGGGAGAGGAATCCGATCTGCACTTTTTTGACAAAAAGTTGAACTTTGTTCTTGCTCTTAGGGAGGCAGAATGCGCATGAATTCTCCTTCTCTAGGGTTGCAATGCATTGTTATAAGTAGTGAATCAGATTAGGTCAATAGAATTAGAAAAAATCCAAAGATGTAATGGTCTTGAATTTTGATTCAAATCTTTCCAAAATTGGAGATTTCCTCTTGTTTTGGAGCTTGCATGGTTTTTTTTTGGCCATTGACAGCATATGAGATCTATAATTCAATGCAAAATAAATCTCATTCCACAAATTTGATTTATCTTTGATTTAACTTGATTTTATTTGAATTTTAAATAAATAAAATCAAAATAAATTAAATAAATAAGTGAATAAGGCATGGAGGGTTCCATAGGTTGTGGACCATGCTAGGACTGAGATTCAATCTTGAAAAGATGGGCCCATGTGGAAAAAATGCAATTTTGGGCATTGTTGACTTTGTGCAAATTTCCAAAAAAGGCCAACTTTGAAAATGCATATCTCTCTCAATTTTGACCCTAAGAGGGTGTTATGGGACTTTTTAGAAAGCTTAGGATGTCCAGTAAACAACCCCTTTGGTTTCATCTTAATTGGACCTTCCATGTTCATGTAAGGAGCTTTGACCCAAAAGGTGTTTTTGTTGACTTTTTGAAATGACCTATAATGTCTGATTTTATATCTTTTCATGAGTGCAGATTTTGAACTTGAGGGCTGAAGATGAATTGTAGGGAATTGGATTCTCTTCTAAATGAGCCTTGGATGAGAAATTTCTGATAAAGTATGAGAAATTTATGCCTGGTCAAAGTTTGGTTGACTTTTCCGATAGAAACCCTAATTTAGCAACTTTTGAGTTTTGATGAATTAGGAGCATTCCTTGAGGAATCATGATCAACCCTTGATTAAATGATGGATATTACTTCAAAATGTTGATCTTGACCAAAAATCTTGAAGTTTGACTGTATGTGGGCCACAATTGACTTTTGCCCTAGTATAGTTGATTTTCAGGCATTTGAGCAGTTGACTGGGCAAACTTCTTGTGCAAGGCATGAAACTTGGCATGGATGATTTTGGGGACATATTAGGGAAATGGAGACCATTTGGGACCTTTGGAAACCAAACATCTTGATGAGGAGTGAAACCCTACTTTGAGGCTCATTGTCTTAGGAGGAGGATTTGTCTGGTCAATCCTTAGTCAACTTTGAGCAATTGAGGACCTCTAGGAGTATGTTTTGTGTAAAAATTGGGAGGGAAAATTTTGGGGTAAAACAATCATGAACTTAAATAACATAATTGGATCTTGAGGTTTGAGTTTAACTCCACTAAAATGGTTGGATGATTTTAATGATAGTTTGCTTAAATTTTGATTCAAATATATCCCGTTCCTCTCCTTTTTATCCCCTTCTATTTTGTGCTACATGTTGTTAAAGGATGATTTACATTTCATCACTCCAAACATATGGCACATAGATTTCTATTGACCTACCTCAAAATAGGTGAGACTTTTACATAAGTCTACTTACGATTGCTTAACATAGCGCTAAATTTTGTCCCGATTTAAGAAATGATCATTTGTGGCCCAAACCCATGTTTGCAAGCCCAAGTATATTTAATTTGAAACCTTTGATCCTATAACCTTGAGTTCCATTGTAAGGAGGCTTTGGTCTTATCAATCCTCTAATGAACTTTCATAAATTTTGGAACTAAGTGAATCATTTAAACATCATTGATCATTTATTTTTGCCTTGAGATTTTGTAATGAATGATATACTTGACAAAAAGCAAATGAAACTTGTTGTTGAGAGGCTTTGATTTTATCATTCTTCTAATGAGTTTTCAAATACAAGTTTCAAGATGGTCATTAAACTAACCTCTAATTTCTAACAATTGACTTTATTTTATGCTTTTACTTTTTGCTTTTTACTATAAGCACATTTATTTTAGCATTTATATTTCATGTTATTTTCATCTTCGCTCACTAGAGCATTTATCTTTGTGTCATTTTTTATTTTGCTCATTGGAGCTTTTAATTTTCTTTTTGAAGATACCTAGTAACTAACTTGAACAATAAAAAACTTTAATGTTACTTGGACTATTTGGTTACTATCCTTGGCATTTTGGAGTTATGGACTTCTTGGAGTTAGGATTAGAGACCTTGACCTACCTTGAGACCTTGTGACTTCTGTTGCAATTTTGTCTGGAGTTATTGGGGGTTTACCCCAAGACATTGGGTTGTTTGTTTTCTTTGTGTGCAGGTTATGCTGAATATATGGTTTTTCTATGATTGGGAATTCATCTGTATATAGCCGTTACTCTGCCCAATTTTTATGAAGACTTAATGCCTTTGAAGCTTGGTTTTCTTAAGAGGTTTTATTATCATTGCTTGTTTGGTTTCAAATCCAAAGGATAAGAATTCTACATTGACTCATTGTGTCAAGTGTTGATTTCTTGTTGGTTAGATGGTTCTTTTTTCTAGATTTTACCTTATGCTTTAGGATAGTCCCTTCATCTCCTCCCATTTTCTTTAATTTCAAAAAATCTTCTCCCTACTTTTCAAAACTATTCTTGTTTTCTAAACTTGAATCGCTTTCATAATAAACTTGGACTTAGGTCCATGCATTTTCAAAAATCTTTTTTAATCAACTTAATGATATTTTGACACTTTTTGTGAGAATACTAAAAGTCAATCAATCTCATTCAAACTATTTTTCCATTTTGGCTTTTATCTTTAAAATTTTCTCGAAAGATTAGACTCTTGTTAATCTTTATAGTGATGCGAGCTACTATACTTCTATGATATGTAGTGAAGTGAGATATTTTCCACTTTGGGGTTGAGGGAGGCTTTGTTGATCTTTAAATCCAAGCTATATCCTCCACTTTGAGATGATACAAATTCTCCTTTCTCATAATTTTGGGTAGTAAGTATATTTTCCACTCGGATAAAACGATGATGTCTCGTCTCTCAAAATTAACCAACACACAAATGTTTTAAATTTTTTTAAAGGTGAACTACGGGTACCCTGATCCCCTATTGCACGAAATGTGGTACATAGGCACTAAAGGTTCACAACCGGGGTGGGTGCAAAAATTGTAAAAAATATATATTTCTTTTCTCATCCCCACCATCTATTTTTTATACAACTATTATAGCCAAAATACACAGATTTTCAAAGAGGTTCCTACGAAGTACCGTAGATGTTCAGGGTGTTAATACCTTCCCTTTGCATAAACAACCCCAGAACTTAGATTCTCCCCCTCTCTTTTTGGGTTATTCACTCTTTTCCCATTCCTTTGGAAATAATAAAGCGTGGTGGCGATTTTTATTTGATTTGTGCGAGTTAACTCAATCCAATGGTTTAGTCTCAACATTTCTACCGCTACACCATCAACATCGACATATGCAGAGAATTCCTACTTAATGCATCAACCACAACATTTGCTTTACCCGGATGGTAATTCAAACCAAAATCATAATCCTTCAAGAATTGTAACCATCTTCTTTGTCTCATATTCAATTGTTTTTGATCAAACAAATATTTCAAACTCTTGTGATCACTAAACACATCAAATATCGACCCAAACAAATAATGCCTCCAAAATTTAAATACAAACACAACAATAGCTAACTCAAAATCATGACTCAGATAATTCCTTTCATGCACTTTAAGTTTCCTTGAAGCATAAGTTACAACTTGTCGATTTTACATCAACACACCTCCCAAACCCATCAATGAAGCATCACAATACACAAAAAATGGTTCTAACAAATTAGGCAAAATCAAAATAGGAGCGGCCGTCAACCATCTCTTAAGCTCTTGAAAACTAGCTTCGCACTGTGCAGTCCAAATAAAAGCTTGACCCTTCCTAGTCAATTGCGTTAACGACAAAGCTAACTTGAAAAATCCTTCAATAAGCTTTTGATAATAACCTGCTAAACCAAGAAAAAATATAATCTCAGAAATATATTTTGAAGCTTCCCATTGAGACACAACCATAATTTTTGACGGATCAATAGAAATACCACCTCTCGATATCAGATGACCAATGAAACTCACTTCATTCGACCAAAACTCACACATAGAAAACTTAGCATACAACTGCATCTCTTTCAACGGGGATAACACAATCTTCAGATGTTCAACATGATCCTCTTCACTCTTCAAATAGATCAAAATATCATCAATAAAAACAACCACAAACTTACCAAACACTGATGAAAAATCATGTTCATGTATACCATAAATGCACTAGGTGTATTGGTCACACCGAATGACATTACAAAATACTCATAATGACCATACCTTATTCTAAAAGCACTCTTCTGAATATCTCCATCCTTCACATGAATCTTCATAATCACCTTGTTCAGTTGTCTATAATCCACACATTACCTCATAGTACCTTCTTTCTTTTTAACCAACAAAACAGGTGCACCCCACGGTGACACACTAGGATGAATGAATCTCTTCTCAAGCAAATCCTCAAGTTGACTCTTCAACTCTTTCAATTCAGATGCTGACATCCGATATGGAGCCATTGATACCGAACTAGTTCCTGGAATTAAATTGATTGTAAACTCCACCTCACGCTCTGGCGGCCAATCACTTACAACTTCGAGAAATACTTCAGGAAATACCTCAGGAAAATCACGAACTATTGCTAATTCAACAATTGTTCATTTCCCACAAATGTCCAAGGTTTCCATCAAAGACAATAACACAACACCATCCTGCACAGACACATTCACTTGCTTGGCAGACATAAACAAATCTCTCTCAAAACTAGAATCAAGAAAAATAATTGTCTTATCAAAATAGTTGATATAAACATGATTGAATTCCAACAAGTTCATTCCAAGAATAACATCAAGTTGATCTAACGGAAGACACACTGAATCAACTCCAAAGTCTTTACCAAAAATACTCAACAGACAATTCAAACACACATAAGAAGTAGTCACTGAACCCATAGCAGGAGTATCAATAACCATACTTCCTTTCATATCATAGAACTCAAGTTTCAATCTGTTAACACAATCCAAAGAAATGAAAGAATGTGTCGCATCAGTATCAATAATAGAAATCAAAGGTGTACCATTAATAAAGCACCTACATCAGATTAGACTATCCTCAACAACATTCTCAGAACCAGATATAACAAACACTTTCCCTCTAGCTTAGTCATTATTTGGCTTATCACACTTTGAAATAATGTGACCTTTCTCACCACAGTTGTAGCCAGTCACACTCAAAACTCCTATACAATCATGAGACTTGTAACCTAGCCTGCCAAACTTGAAACACTTCACATCAGAAGTTGTGCACTCAGGAGCACAATGTCTTTTAACACTAAACTTGTAGAACCTAACTGGAGTAGAAGCTCTTCCCTCACTTGGATTCTTGTCATCACTAGCTCTATGTTTCCCTTTACCTGTAGGAGTAACGTATGACTTCCCTATGAATTTCCCATTTCCCTTTTTATCATGCAAATACTTATAGTAAGCAACACTATCTCGACTATCCTTATCATAGATCCTACTCTTGTTAACCATATCAGATAATCGAGCAATCTGATAATAACCCATAGCCTTATTGATCTTGGGCCTCAAACCACTCACAAACATAAGACACTTAGATCTCTCATCATTAGCAGTGTTATAATGAGGACAAAACTTAATCAACTCCTCAAACTTTGCAGCATACTCATCCATAGTTCCATTGCCCTGCTTCAGCTCAAGAAATTCAATCTCTTTTTTCCCACACACATCCTCTGGAAAATACTTCTCTAGAAATGCATCTCTAAAAAGTGTCCAAGTAACCTCAATCTCATCCTCATCAAATCTCTAAACAGTGTTATTCCACCAATCCTCAGCTTCCTTCTCAAGCATATGGGTTCCAAACTACACCTTCTATGCATCCAAACAATTCATGACCCGAAAGATCTTCTCAATCGCTTTCACCCAAATTTGTGCCTTGCAGGTTCACGAGCTCCTTCAAAGATTGGAGGATTTGTTCCTCTGGAACTTCCCTAAAGCAAGAAATTCACCATCTTCATTCCTGTTACCAGCATTGACGTGCGGCTATTGCCCAATTGCACCATCCAACATTGCCAATGCCTCAACAATAGAATCATCATTCCTTCCTGCAACCATCGTCCTGAGATTCCAAACAACCAAACAACCAACAATACTCATCAGAAAAATAATATTGATTATGTATATGACACATATAGAATACAAAGAGGAAATAAACATATTAATAACTTGGCCAACTAACCAACCAGGCTCTGATACCACTAATTTTACACCCCCTAAACCCTGCATAAATAATATGGCATAATCAGAGTAAATTAGCATGCATATCAAACGAGGGCGTCACATTTACTTCACGATAATAACACAAATACACTGGTCATATTCATAACATGCATTTAGAATAATTTTCCATACAATAACACATACGCATCTTGCAGTAGAATAATTCTCAACTCAAAATGATAATACTAATGATTGAAATCCCATACTGACAATCATACCATAAACTATTAGACCCTAAAGGCCATCATCACACACATCTTAATCCAACATAAATATCCAGAGAATATAACAACATCTCTCAAATAAACATGAATATAATAAAAATTACATGAATACAAACATTCCCCGTGTTATATAGACCAGAGCATGACTCATTTCCTAGTAAAATGGATAAACAAAGGACTAGCTCCTATAACTACTCTTTTCTAGAAGCACCACCGCTATCCTCGATACCTGAGCGATGTTGTATAAAATATCATTTCAACATAAGGGTGATAATTCATATCATTATAGAAATATACAATAATAAGTATTGCATAACAAACATACATCAATTGAATTCATCACATTTTACATAATCATTTATTCAACATACTTCTACATAATTCACATGATTTCATATACAACATTGCTCAATGATTCAAAATTCAAAGATAATCAATCACAAATACCACAAATGTAACATTCACACCAATATCACATATTTCACACCAATTCAACATTCACATCAACACATGTGACTCTAATTCAACTCAATGCAATATACATGTGGTACCAATTGTTATCCTTATTGGTCTTGCCGGGTCCATCTCTTAGACAGATTACCACCAAAAAAAGCATGTCCTGCTTGTCCTCTAGGTTTGGGACAAGTCAATAATTCCCACGGAATTACCAAACATTGCCTCTTGACAACTCAAGATGCATATGCAATCTCACCATATATATGCAGTTAAGATCACCTCCATATCTTAATCATACAAGCATATTTCCCATAATTCAACATATTTGAATTATCTTCACCAAATTGCACAACATACATATTTCATATCATCAATCATACACAATTCATTATCATAGCATTAACCATCTCAACACATCATTATAAAATGTAGCAAATAGATTCTAAACATGTCATCTTAAATGAACATCAATTCCCAATAATTACATACACAAAATCAAGTATTATATTTCCATCGAAAAGTGCATCAAAACCAATCCAAAACACATAATTAAATTCCACAAAATTCATGACAATTCATGATAAATCATATACATCCATGATCCAGAACAACTTCAGAAATTATAAAAATTTTCATTCCAGACCATGCTAAGCGGCCTTGCGATTATGCAAATTTTTTTTGCTTCGGACATCATTTTGTCCTCTATGAATCTGGGTTCCAAAATCCATTCTAACAACCATTTTCATGTAATTAATTTCATTATAACATCTATTCAACATATAACATCAATTACCAACATCAAAACATGATTCAAACACCATTTTCATGGATTTTACATTCAAACTCTAACATGTCAAAATCTAGAAATTGAAGAAAAAATCGCTAATTTCATATTACTACCCATCACATACAATTACGTACACCCATAAATCATTGAATACCAACCCTTACCTTGGATGCAGATACTCTAGGGTTCTATCCTTTTCTCTTCTCCTTTTCTCCCTTTTCTCCTATTTCTTTTTTCTTCTCTTCTCTTGTTTTCTTCACTTTCTCTTTCTAACTTTATATTTACTTATTTTGTTCAACTCTTACTAACTCTAAATGGGCTTAACTCAACTCGCCCACTCTAATGAAACATAAGGCCCAAATGTGTATTTTGATATTCTCACACTCAATAAATATAATACACACTTATTCCAATTAAATCAATTATTCACATAATCACACAAAATCAAATAATTAAATAATTATCAAACCAAATAATAATTAATAGGGAAATTAAATAGTAAAATAATTAATAAATAAAATCAGGGTGTTACACCGCCTCTTTGCGAAGAAGTTTGAAAAGGGGGCAGTGCATGCTGGGAAGATTTTACCACAAAGCGGGATAGCAAAGTGAGCATTTTGTTCGTGATTTGGATTGATTTCATCGAGTTCAGCATTGGAAACTCAAAAGATGCCCGACATTTATCGGGGTCGGCCTTAATTCCTCTTTTTGTTAGGTAGAAACCGAGGAACTTGCAAGCTCGTACACCGAAGGTGCATTTTTCAGGGTTGAATCGCATCTTGCATTTCCTTGCTTGGTCGAAGACTTTTTTAGGTGGAGCACATGGTCAGTTTCCTCTTTTGATATGGTTTCCTCTTTGGAGCAATGGGCCTGGACTCTTGTACAAAAAGATATGATCTTATCTTATTTATTTTATATTATTAATGAATTAAATCAAAAATAATAAAAATAAATAAAATAAAACAAGGCCAAAGGGTGTATGAATTAATTCTAAGGTGTAAGAAGGGCATAACACACGTTTGGACTCTTAAACCATGGCCCAAAAGTTCAAAATATCAAGCTTGCTCAATTTGGTCTTCATGCATTTGCTTAAAATTTCTAAACTTGCAGTGGATATAAATCACTCAATTTTTATATTTTGAAGGTGATATTGGACTTTTTGGAAAGATCAATATGTCCTTTACAACCTCTATGTTGATCATTTATGCTTTTGAAGACTTCATCTTGATGTAAGTTGCCTTGACAAAAAGTGTCTTTTTGTTGACTTTTGAAATGACCTGTAACGTATTGGCTTATATCTCTCAAATGATGCATTTTTTGGACTTGAGCTTACAGAGGCAAAGATGTAGAGAATTGAATTTCCTTCAAAATGGGTTTTGGTTGGGGAAAAGATGATGAAGCATTTGAAATTTATGCTTGGTCAAAGTTTAGTTGACTTCTCCTTAAGAAATCGTAATTTGGCAACTTTTCACTTTTGATGATTTGAGGGCTTTTTTTGATGAATCATGATCAACCCTTGATCAAATGATGGATATGAATTCAAAATCTTGATGTTGACCAAAAATCTTGAGGTTTGATTGTATGTTGACCATAGTTGACTTTTTACTAAATACAGTTGATTTTTAGTCATCTGATCCATTGACTAGGAACACTTGTGATGCAAGACTTAAAACTTGACATGAGCAATATTTAAGATCTATGTAGAAACATGAAAACCACTTGTGACTTTGGAAACCCAATCTTCCTTGAGAAATACCAAACCCTAGTTGTGGACCCATTGCTTAGGAGGAGAATTTGTTTGATCAATTCTTGAGCCACCTCGAGCAAATGAGGATCTCATGAGAATGTCTTGAAGGAAAAAATGGGAGGAAAATTTTGGGGTACAATAATAATTTTTTTAAAGGTTATTTTTATCATCTTCTCTCAATTTTATTACTCTCTTTTTTCAATTTTCACCACCGGTATAATCCGGTTCAAGCATACTCTTTTTTTCTTCTGGTTTCACCACTGATATAGTTCAATTCGGGGATCAGTTATGACATCAAGTGGTTCCGGCCCCCTCTCGATTAGAGTTGAGGGGAATCGAACCGTGGTTCTCCATACCAAGTCCAGTGACAATCACCACTGAACCAACTGGTAAGAACAAGAAATATTTCTACATCTGGCCTTAAGATTTTGATGATAACTTTACATGGTATCATAAAGAACAATTTTATACTCTAATGGTTTCATTCTAGTGTATATTTGCTTCTGTAATATTCTAACTCTGGTATCAAGGCGTGTGACATCATCAAGTTCTGAACATAAACACTACTGGAAGAAAACATTTGGTTATGTGTTACAGTTGAAGTCAAGATTCTAGAAATCATCTTATGCAGCGATTCTTAGGAATGTTAGTACAAGAGGTTATGATCATGACTTTGTGGTTAATATTTGGAGGCCTTCTAAAGCTTTTCTTCTATGTGTTCTAAGTTCTGAAGATTATGAAGACGAGGTTCTGCTAAACAAGTTTTGATGATCTGAAGACAAACAAGTTCTTATGACCAAGTGATGAAGACTCTGAAGACAAGGTTCTGATGGGACAAGTTCTGAAGACTCCAAGACTTAGGTTCTAAGAGTTAAGAGAGTTTCTTTTACAATAAGCTTCAAACATTCAAATTATTTGAATCCTCTTAAGATTAGAAGAAGTTCAAAATGGTTAACGTGTCATGGTATACAAAAGGTACAAAAAGTGCTTTGTGACCTCTACCTACTAGGGTGGCGTAAGGACAATACTTTCATACTATATTGTGTACCATTCTCATTATGACCGTTAGGAACAAATAACTGTATTTCCGATTACATTTCTACCCCTTCAACAGATTTCTTTTACAAGCTATAAAAGGAAGATTTAAAAGCTGAAGAAAAGTAAGAATCAACATTACAACAAAAAATCTATCGGATTAAACCAAGCTCAAACAAAACTACACCAAAGCGTTGTGCAACTCTTTATAGAAGTCTTCTATGTATAGTTTTATAAATAAGCAAGGAGTTGTTGCTCGTATCTTACTGTAAAACACTTAGGTGTTTTTCTTTGTACTGAAACTTTTGCGTAATCTACTTAAAAGAAGAAAACTGTAATACACTGAAAGTATTCAACAGTTGTTGATTGATTCCTTGAGTAACCAAGTGAAGGTATGATCTGTAGAAGACTCTTGTTGCGGTTTGAATGAATTTGCAATAAGGATTGACTGACTTATTGGGGGTGCCAATAAGGTTTATCTGATTTATTGTGGGTTGTCTATAATCAGTTTGGTTATAGTGGATTAAGTCCTTGTTGAAGGAAAATCACCTTAAGGGGTGGACTGGAGTAGCTTAGTTAATAATAAACCGATATAAAAATAATTGTGTTCATTTATTTTTATGTTCTAAGTTAACTTGGTCTTTCATCAACGAAAATATTTAAATTATTTTGGTTAAACCCAATCTAAACCCCCTTTCTTGTGTTTCTCACACCTTCAATTGGCATCAGAGTTCCAGTTCTGGTATTGATAGTTATCAAACACTTAGCCGGGTCAGATAAAGATCCATATGAGTTTTTCTTTGAAGAAACACAATGGTTGAACCCACACCAACTAACGATGCTTCATATTCAAATGATAAAAGCTACAATGTAAAACCTTCCATCTTTGATCGTGAAAAGTTTGAATACTGTAAAGATAGACTAGAAAGCTTCTTTCTAGGTCATGATGTTGATCTTTGGGATATGGTAGTCGATGGCTACGTACCTCCCACAGATGCTACTGGAAAAGAGATAGCTAGGAGACCTATAACTGATCAACAAAAGAAAGATTATAAGAATCATTATAGAACAAGAACTATCTTGCTGAATTCGATTCTTATACCGTGTATGAGAAGGTCACAAATAAAGACTTTGCTAAGTCTATATTTGACTATCTTAAAATGACTCGTGAAGGAAATGATCAAGTCAAAGAAACCAAGGCGCTGGTCTTGATTCAGAAGTATGAAGCCTTTAAGATGGAGGATGATGAAAGTGTTAAAGCCATGTTCTCTAGATTTCAAACCTTGTTTGCAGGACTGAGAGTTCTGGATAAAGGATATTCAACAGCAGATCATGTGAAGAAAATTATCAGAAGCTTGCCATCCAAACAGAGGCCTATGGTAACTGCACTCAAGCTTGCAAAAGATCTGAACAACACTTCTCTAGAAGAACTGATAAGTTCTTTAAGAAGTCATGAGATTGAGCTAGAACAAGATGAATCGCAGAGAAAGATAAAATCTATTACGCTTAAGTCCATCAAGAAATCTGAGAAGTCCAAAGCTCTTCAAGCAGAAGAGATAGAGGATTCAGAAGAAGATCTTGATGATGAAGAAGATGAGTCATCTCTGTTGTCTAGAAGGATTAACCATCTCTGGAAGAGAAATCAAGGCAATAAATTCAGAAGTTCAAGGAGGACTAGAGGTCGCTTCGAATTAACATCTGTTCAAAAGAAGTCTAGTGGCAACAAAGTCAATTGTTATGAGTGCAATGAGCCAGAACACTACAAGCATGAATGTCCTAAGCTTCTAAAGGACATACTAAAGAAGAAAGATCTCAAAGGAAAAAATAAAGGACTAATGGCCACATAGGATGATTCAGACTCTTTTGACTACTGTGATCGGTGGATCTGGAACTGACTGTTTAACGCTGGTTCGCGAAATGTCGCGGAAGCAAGAGTCGCCACCGTCTTTTATTTTCTCCAATAGGAAAGGACAAAAGCACAGAAAAATTCCTTAAAGAGATTGCTCTCGGTTCGGGAGGTAGGTTATAGAAAGGGAAGGTGTTAGCACCCTTTCTATCCATGGTTATCCATGGGCTCTTAGATACTTGCTCAATGTGTTTTCAAAATTATTTTGTTTGCTTTTCAATGTGGGTTTAAAAAAGTTTCT
Source organism: Vicia faba (assembly GCA_948472305.1). Taxonomy (NCBI): domain Eukaryota; kingdom Viridiplantae; phylum Streptophyta; class Magnoliopsida; order Fabales; family Fabaceae; genus Vicia; species Vicia faba. The sequence goes on from OX451740.1 coordinate 267,844,135, forward strand.
TGGAAAAATTTCAAATCGACTCATACGTCAGAGTGTTTGAAAAGTTTGTTTTGAAAGCTTTTGAAAATGTGTCAATGTGAAAAGTCTTTTGATTTGTTTGAAATTAGAGCAAGTATCCTTGAGAACCTACCTACCCTAAGGAATTCGTCTGGGTAAATGTCCTTAAAAGTAGTGCCATCCCACCATTGAGAAGTAGGTAGCACCACCGCTGGAGGTGTTCGGGTCAATTCGATTTTAGGGACATGGTGATCACCGGAGCAATGGGAAGACACCTTAGAAGCTACCCTCATGCCAGGTTCCCGGATCATGAGGACTTACTAAGACGTTTTCTACTCGACGACCACCTTTCGAAAGGCAACAGTGAGGCGTACCCTAGGGGTGGTGTGTGCGAATTGTGTGTCATGTTTCAGTTATTTGTCTTGTCATATATGTTGTGTTCTACGCTTGATTTTATTAAGACATTCATTCTTTCATGCTTGGTTAACAGTTAATATTTTGCGAGGAAATAAATCTAAGATTATTACAAAGGCGCGGGTCCACATCGCCAAAATTAAACCGGACCCGATTTAGCGGAAAAAATAAATAAAGCAATAAAATAAAAGTGCGAAAAGTGAAGTTACATGGCTTTGGGATATTTACAAAATTATATGAACGATAATAAAATAAATGCGCAATTTAAATGATTAATGACGGGCGTTGGACCCTTTTTGCAAATAATTAAAGGTTAATGAGAATTAAAAATTAAATGATTAAATGTTTTTTAGTATTTTGTGTTTTTTAGATTTAATGAGAAAAAGGAGAATTAATTAAGATTAAATTAAACGGCAAACCCTAATTCTAATATTTTTATTTATTATGAAAGAATTAAAATATGACCTAAGTTAAACCTAATTGATTATGTACAATTTTAATTTATGAAAATAAAATAAATAAATAATAATTATTATGGTGAGGAAAAAAAAAAGGAAATAAAAAGAATTAACAATTAACCTAAATTCTACATTTTTGGATTTTTTATTAAAAAAGGAATTACAATTAAAACCTAATTACACTAAATAATCTACATTTTAATTTATTTGTGAAAATAATTATTATAAAATAAATATTATGTTTTTTTGTATTTTTCTGATTTTTAGTGTTTTTATAGATTTTTGTTAAAAATAATTAGTTAAAACAAATAATTAAAATAAACATAACAATTAAAATTAAAATAAATGAAATAAAAAAAGAAATCAAACCAGAGTGGGGTGTAGTCCCCAATTTAGGAGGTGTTGGTCCAAAGATTAAGCCCAATAAGCATGGAAGCTCGTTGACCTTTTGGATTGGGTGCTATTGCATTGACCACATTCACCATAGGCCTGAGATCTGAGCCCTTAGTCTGCCTCTCCTGGACACGTGTATGGTGAGGTATTGATGGAACATGGTACGTTCCAACGTAGTGCCTGCATAGAATCACGTATTGAAAAATAATATTGGGCATGGCAAGACCTGGGACTTGAACCCAGGTCTTTGAAGTCACAAGCGTTGTCCCCTGGCCAGCTGAGCTAAGCGTATTTAATTAACATGGAATAAACAATAAATATTATAAAAAGAACGCGTTAGTGTTTATGAGAATTCGCGCGAAATTCAAAACGTCCAATGGCTGATGGACACGCCATCTTCTTCCTCACCACCCCTGTAACACAGAACTAATGGGCAACGGTTTTCATGCGTGGTTTAAAGAGGCCTTTCAGAAAATAGCGAATAGGATTCCTTGCTATATAAATCCATCGCGAGGTATGCGTTTTGTTCAGAGGAACATGCTGAGTGCAACCATGGCCATCTTGAACCCTAATTTTACCTGGTTGTAAAACCCCCAATTTGGGAAACCTGAAACCCTAGTATGTAACAATGGCAACTTCTCATATATGGCACAAAAACAAAATCAAACACGTTGGTTAGCTTTAGAACATCATGACAAACAATAATCCATAAAGAAAAATGCATGAGGATGCTTAAATCGTGCTATGCGAATTCAAAGTTTTCTTGATACGGTTTGAGGTCCAGATACCAGTTCAAGGCGTTTGAGTTAATGCCAATGGTTGGAATATGTCCAGGAATTCACAAGGAAGCTTTTGCAAAAGGAATGGAGCTTTGAATCAGTCTCTAGGGTGGATTTCAGAATTGAACTTTTATGAAAAATTTCAAGAATGCAAGGCTTGTTTATGCGCAGCTTTTTTTCAGTCTCTGCATTAGGGTTCTGATGTTGATCATATAGGGAATGATTTAGGTTGAAAAAGCTGTACAAAATCTTATGCATTGATGAATTTTGGATATTTGATTTCATATATCTTTTACAATCTTTTTCATGGTGTTTTTGTGCCAAATCTGATCAATTATCATCAAAGCTTGCCTATTTGAGATATGCACGAATTATAGAGATTAGATCATGCATAAAAAGATTTTTTCATGTTAGGTTTATATTTTTCATGAATTAAAATCATTTAAATGAATATAAATTAATATTAATTCAAATAAATAATTAAAAAATATGAGAATACTTCCCTTTGGGCCTAGTGGTCGTGCATAGGCTTGGCATGAAGAAATTTGGAAGATAATTGGGCCCATTTGCATTTTTAGGCCTTTTGCATCAATGTTGACTTTCAAAAATTTCCAAAAATTTCCCAACTTCCACAAGGCATAACTTGGTCAATTTTTAAGCTTTTCACATGTTCTTGGACATTTTGGAAAGGTCTTTGAGTCCTTTAACCAATGCCTTTGGTCCCATGTCATTTTGATTTACCAATCTCAAGTTATGGCCTTTGACTTGAAGTCACTTTTTGTTGACTTTTGAAAATGACCTATAATGTTGAAATTTATAACTTTTTGTGAGAGCATTTCTTGGACTTGGAACATGAAGATGAATTGTAGGAAATGTCTTTCTCTTCAAAATGAGCTTTGGATGGGATTTTTCTGATAATCCATGTGAAAGTTATGCCCTGGTCAATTTCAGTTGACTTTTTCAGCTGTCCAAATATAGCAACTTTTGCATCTTGATGATTTCTGAGCCAAATCTTGAGAATCATGATCAAGCATTGATCAAATGATGTTTGTGGCTTCAAAATGATATGTTGACCAAAAATTTGAACTTTTGACTGTCAAATGACCATTTTGCCCCTACAGTTGACTGTAGTGCAATTTAGGGTTTTGACTGTGCAATTTTGAGCTGAATGCCTTGAAACTTGACATGAGGATACTTGACCATCTTTGTAAGCATATGAGACTTGATTGGGCCTTTGAAAAGTTCATTTGCTTGACCAGAACTCAAACCCTAGTCTTGACTGTGTAGGAGACAGTTGAATTGCATAGTCCTTGGGGAATTTTGTGACCTTGACTTTGACAATTCTTGATGAATATGGGAGGGCAAATTTTGGGGTACAACAGTTGCCCCTGTTCAATCTTCTTAGACCTGAGGATGCAGATTGGCTGACGTGCCTTTCGTAATCCGAGGGTAGAAGATGATTGGACACTAGAGTGCCCAGAAATTTGCGCTCACATAGTAGCAATGATGATGAGGGAATGGGCTTATGGATGCCATTTAGAGATTGCTTGGATAGGATGATGGGCTTATAGATGCCATCTGGACGTTGATTGCATAGGAGATTCCTTAGCAAGAACCTGCATACCTGCAAAACAGAAAAATGAGTACCTGACACGTCGCAGGAGCTGATTTTAGATGCTTGGTATAGATGTGTCCTGACTGGTTGCAGGAGCTGAGTCTGGAGCTTCAAACGCTGATGAATGAACCAGGGATGGTTACTGCCTTAGCATGAAGGGTAAGAGAATCCTGAATGATCTCAACAACGCTCATTGAGAAAATCTTGGCGAGGATTACCATCTTCGTAGTGTCAGGAAGGGAACCAAAGGATATTACAATCTCAAAGGGAGTTACCTCACTCACGTTGGAGAGGGAACTATAGGAAATTATAATCTGAAAGGAGATATCACCTCACGCTCATGCCGGAGAGGGAAACATCTGAAGAAGGAATTACCACCTCACGCGCCGTTGGAGAGGGGACCATAAGAGAATATCACCTCACGCTCATGCCGGAGAGGAAAACATCTGAAAAAGGAATTACCACCTCACACGCCGTTGGAGAGGGGACCATAGGGGAATATCACCTCACGCTCATGCCGGAGAGGAGAACATTTGAAGAAGGAATTACCACCTCACACGCCGTTGGAGAGGGGACCATAAGAGAATATCACCTCACGCTCATGCCGGAGAGGGAAACATCTGAAGAAGGAATTACCACCTCACACGCCGTTGGAGAGGGGACCATAAAAGACTATCACCTCACGCTCATGCCGGAGAGGGAAACATCTGAAGAAGGAATTACCACCTCACACGCCGTTGGAGAGGGGACCATAAAAGACTATCACCTCACGCTCATGCCGGAGAGGAAAACATCTGAAAAAGGAATTACCACCTCACACGCCGTTGGAGAGGGGACCATAAGAGAATATCACCTCACGCTCATCGTCGGAGAGGGAAACATCTTAAAAAAGGAATTACCACCTCACACGCCGTTGGAGAGGGGACCATAAGAGAACTTCTACTGAGTCTTTATCAGAAAAATCTGTTTGGAGTCGATTTAACTGGACTGGAGAAGTCCTTGAAATATGTTTGAGAATTTCAACTGCATCTTTCCTGAAAGGTAAAGGTCAGTTATATGCAATGCATGATATGGATCAAGCAATGATGTTCTCAACATAAATGAGATTCGTATGATATGATGCAGTGCGTTATGCATGCTATAATGATGTATGTGATGTTTTATGAATGTTTTTGTCCAGGAAAGTAAATCCTTGACGGGTGCCGGGAAGTCATATCCTGGGCTGATGTTGAGGAAGAGATTTTGCTTCCGCTGTGGATGATTCGTTGCAAGAATACCGATAGGAGAAGATAACTCCGTTGAGGAATAAACTTGGCAAATGAACTAATTTCTGCGGGAGAAAAGATACTCTAGCGATCATGCTGGGAAGTACTACTCTGTGGGGATAGCGATGTTTTGCTGAGTTGATGAAGATAACTCCGCTGGGTATACCGTTGATGAGTTATGCTGGGGATATCCTTATTGTGCTGGAAGTGTTTGATAGACTTCGCTGGGGGTAGAAAGATACTTTGCCGAGGACGCTCTTTCCGTGGCTTTTGGCTGAGGATAACCCAGTTATATCCTGTTAAGGAAATAACTCTTTAAATCAAGCCGGGACGACGCGTTCGTGCTCTGCGAGGGATAAGCTTCCAGAATCTACTGGGGATAAGCTTGTTGCTTGGGGAGATATGAATTCCAACTTTCCTGGGGAAACTGGATTGGACTCTTCTGGGGGAGGTTTGAGTTGCAGGGAAGTGATTCCTTTGAATAGTGGTATACCGCCGGGGAACAATCTTTAGACCAAGACTGCCGGGGATGTTTGTGTATTGCTGCTGGGGAAGTATTGAGATCTACGGGAGGATACTCAATTTCCTTGATATTTGATGACTTTGCTTGGAGAAGAATGTATTGTTTTACTGAACTACTCTCTGGGGAATTGAGATACACTTGGCCGTCTTCTTTAGCTGAACCTGCCTTGGTACCTTGGAGGATAGAACAATTAGACTGCTCGGACAACTCTTTATTGCCCCCGTTTCTAGTGTCACCTGCAATGAATTCCTTTGTTTCGTATGCAAATATTCATGAGTTAGCAAATTATTGTCAATGCATACATCACAAATTGAACCTTGGACGTTCTTCGCAAAACAAAAACAGAAAAAGAAAAACACTTGGGCACATTTAACTGAAGATATATTTTTATTGATTTTTGAATGGCCCGAATAGGCGTTTTGTGTACAAGAGGCTGACGTCCTAGTAAGAGGTATGTCGCTGATCAAAAGAATTTATACAAGTTTTGTACAAAAGAAAAATAAAACAGCTGTGTGAAAGATGAATGATCCACTGGGTTTCAACTCTGCTATTGCCTTTATAACTCCGAGCGTCTCATCACTCGATGACCTAGGTTGAAGGTGAAGCTGACTGATCGATGCCGTTTTGAACTTGATGCAGATACCGGATTCTGGATGCACAGTGATCAATGAGACATAGTTTTACGCTTTATCCCTAATTTTTGCCTGGACCGCCCTTTCGGGTTTTCAGTCCATCGGGATACCCATTTTTGCCCAAGCCGCCCTTTCAGGTTTTCGACTTGCCGGGTGTACAGATTTTTTTCATTTTCATCCCTACATTTTGCCCGAACCCTTTTGGTTCGACGGGAAGCCCTAATTTTTGCCTAGGCATGTCAGCCTAGCGGGTCTTTTTTCATGCGTAGTATTTTTTAACTATGTCTGCATTGGCAGGGTGAGGAAGGTCGTCACCATCCATGTTGGTTAAGATCATTGCTCCTCCTGAGAACACATGCTTAACCACAAATGGCCCTTCGTATGTAGGGGTCCATTTGCCCCTTGGATCACTCTGAGGAAGGATGATTCTTTTGATAACCAGATCCCCGACTTGGTATTCCTGTGGTCTGACCTTTTTGTTAAATGCCCTGATCATTCGTTTCTGATACGTCTGACCGTGACAGATAGCAGCAAGTCTCTTTTCGTCAATGAGATTGAGTTGGTCAAGTCGTGTCTGGATCCAATCATCTTCGTTCAGATTTGCATCCTTCATTATCCGGAGAGAGGGAATTTGCACTTCGATCGGCAAGACTGCCTCCATACCATAAACCAGAGAGAAAGGAGTTGCCCCGGTTGACGTCCTTGCTGAGGTACGGTACCCATGCAGAGCGAATGGTAACATCTCGTGCCAATCTTTGTACGTTACTGTCATCTTCTGCACGATCTTCTTGATGTTCTTATTCGCTGCTTCTACAGCCCCATTCATCTTCGGTCTGTAAGGAGAAGAATTGTGGTGCTGTATTTTGAACTGTTCGCAGAGCTCAGCAATCATCTTATTGTTCAGATTGGTACCGTTGTCTGTAATTATCCGCTCAGGGACGCCGTATCGACAGATCAGGTTGTGTCGAATAAACCGTGCCACCACAGTCTTGGTTACTGTAGCATAGGATGCTGCCTCAACCCACTTTGTGAAATAATCAATCGCCACTAGGATGAAGCGATGTCCGTTGGATGCCGTAGGTCTTATCTCGCCGATCATGTCTATGCCCCACATTGCAAATGGCCAAGGCGCAGTCAGGACATTCAGGGGAACCGGAGGAACATGCACCTTATCTGCATAGATCTGGCACTTGTGGCATGTCCTAGAGTGTTGGTAGCAGTCAGCTTCCATTGTGGACCAGTAATATCCTGCCCGTAGGATTTTCTTAGCCATAGTATGCCCACTGGAATGCGTACCAAAGGTCCCTTCATGTAGCTCTTCCATGATTCTTTCTGCTTCGATCTTGTCCACACAACGCAGTAAGGTTGAATCATGGTTTCTCTTGTACAAGATGCCGTTGCTTAGGAAGAATTTGGCTGCAAACCTCCTCAGGAATTTCTTATCGTTGACAGAGGCACCTTCAGGGTATTCCTGAGCTTCCAGATATCTCTTCACTTCGTGGTACCAAGGTTTCTCAGTTACCAATTCAGTTTCGATATCACAACAGTATGCCGGTTCGTCCAGTTTCCAAATGGTAATCTGGGGAGCTTCATTATCCCATTTAACCTTGAACATTGAAGACATTGTAGCTAACGCGTCCGCTAACTGATTCTCTTCTCTTGGAAAGTGCTCAAAGGTTATCTCTGTGAAGTGGGGAATCATGGTCAACACACATTCTCTGTAAGGAATCAAGTTTGGATGTTTCGTATCCCACTCTCCATTGATCTGATTGATCACTAGAGCGGAATCTCCGAAGACACTGAGGAACTTGATCCGTAAGTCGATCGCAGCTTGAAGACCCATGATACACGCCTCATACTCCGCCATGTTGTTGGTACAGTTGAAACATAGCCGGGCAGTGAGTGGAGTATGAGTACCTTGAGGGGATATGATGATGGCGCCGATACCATTTCCCAAAGCATTGGAAGCTCCGTCAAAGTGCATAGACCATCGGGATCCTGGTTCAGGTCCTTCATCCGGTCCAGGCACTTCACAATCAGTCACAATCATGATGCTTTCATCCGGAAACTCGAAGTTCATTGATTGGTAGTCATCTACAGCTTGATGAGCTAAGTGGTCTGCCAATACACTCCCTTTGATGGCTTTCTGGGTGGTGTACTGAATGTCGTATTCCGTCAAGATCATTTGCCATCTTGCAATTCTCCCAGACAGAGCAGGCTTTTCAAATATGTACTTTATCGGATCCATCTTTGAGATCAACAAGGTAGTGTGAGTCAGCATGTACTGTCTCAGCCGGCGAGCAGCCCATACCAAAGCGCAGCAAGTTTTCTCAAGCAGTGAGTATCGGGTCTCACAGTCGGTAAACTTTTTGCTAAGGTAATAAATGGCGTGCTCTTTTCGGCCAGACTCGTCATGCTGCCCCAGCACACACCCCATTGAGTTGTCTAGCACTGTCAGATATAGGATCAGAGGTCTCCCTTCAACCGGCGGCATAAGGATAGGTGGTTCTTGGAGATACTCTTTGATTTTGTCGAAAGCAGCCTGACATTCATCGTTCCAACGTACTACCTGATCTTTCTTCAGCAGCTTGAAGATTGGCTCACAGGTAGCAGTCAAATGAGCTATGAATCGAGCGATGTAATTCAGGCGTCCTAAAAAGCCTCTGACTTCCTTCTCTGTCTTAGGAACTGGCATCTCTTGAATAGCTTTGACCTTAGCAGGGTCCACTTGAATACCTTTATCACTGACCACGAAGCCTAGCAACTTCCCGGATCTTACCCCGAAGGTGCACTTGTTCGGGTTCAATCTTAGCTTGTACAGTTTCAACCGGTCGAACAACTTCTGTAGATGATCTAAATGCTCTTCCTCAGTCTGGGACCTAGCGATCATGTCGTCCACATACACTTCGATCTCATGATGGATCATATCATGAAACAAGGCAACCATGGCACGCTGGTAGGTTGCCCCAGCATTCTTTAATCCGAACGGCATGACCTTGTAACAGAAGGTGCCCCACTGGGTAACAAATGTAGTCTTCTCCATGTCTTCAGGTGCCATCTTGATCTGATTGTAGCCTGAAAAGCCATCCATGAAAGAGAATACCTTGTGCTGAGCTGTATTATCCACAAGGACATCAATGTGAGGTAAGGGGAAGTCATCCTTGGGGCTGGCCCTGTTCAGATCCCTGTAATCAACACACATTCTGACCTTGCCATCCTTTTTAGGTACTGGCACCACATTAGCAACCCACTGAGGGTAAGAAGTCACTGCAAGAAACCCGGCATCAAACTGTTTCATGACCTCGGCTTTAATCTTCTCGGACATCTCTGGACGCATCCGACGAACCTTTTGTTTAACTGGAGGGCAGTCTTCCCTAGTCGGCAAATGATGGACAACAATATCGGTATCCAACCCTGGCATGTCTTCGTAGGACCAGGCAAAGATCTCCATATAGTCATGCAGCATCTTGGTTAACCGTTGCTTCACGCTGAGCTCTAGGTTAGCACTAATCTTTACCTCTTTTCTGTCTGCCTCAGTACCCAGGTTTATGGTTTCCACTGGCTCTTCATGGGGTTGAATTGCCCTCTCTTCCTGAAGCAACAGTCTTGCAAGCTCGCTAGGCACTTCGCAATCATCTTCACCTTCGTCTTCGGCTAAGTTGATCGGATTTTCGAAGTCATAATTGGCATTAGCAGAGTTGTTATCAGCGAGATCCAGAGTGGATTGGAACCTGTATGAGTGAGTGTGTGTGTAAATACAGCTGTTTTGAAAATTATGTAAAGGAAAAGAAAGATAGAAAAGGAACACAATATTTGCAATGCGAAAATAGTCCAAGATTTTCATTCATGATGTATAAAATGACAGTTTGTATGCCCTCACAAATAGAACCACGGTGCCTCGGGTAAGACACCGGGCCATAGAGTTTATCATGGTTTATTACAAAATGAAACAAAGAAATTTATTACTTAGTGTCAACAGAAACAGAGAGATTGTCCTTGGCGCTCCAATTGTTAAGTCCACCGTCGGTTGCTGGGTAGATCCAGCTATCGAACTCAGCTTCATCAACTTCCTCTTCATTACCAATAGCATTAACTCCATGAGCAGGCAGGGGAGCTGTCACCACATTAGGCTTGTCAGACGCTTCAAATTGTACCTCCTTAGCATCAATGAGGTCCTGCAGCTTATTCCTTAGTGCCCAACAGTCATCGGTGGCATGCCCCGGGCTATCTGAATGGTAAGCACAACGGGCATTCGGGTTGTACTTAGGAGAGGTAGTGTTAGGGAACTTTGGTGCCTCCTTGACAGATACCAAATTGGTTGCGAGCAGCTGTGGCAGAATCTGTGATAGGGTCATGCTTAACCGGGTAAACTCTCTCCGGGGCCTATCAACCCTTTGAGGATTGTTTGGCCGGGGAGCGGCAGCAGGCGTAGCAATCATGACCGCACTGACAGATTGGCGGCGATCAGGTCTTTCTGATTTTCTGGAGCCATACACAGCACTAGACTCCTTCTTAAATGGTTTCTTGTCCGAACTAGATGATGATGCAGCCTTTGCAATCTTCCCAGATTTCAGCCCAGCTTCGATTCTCTCTCCAGTCAAGATTAAATCAGTGAAACCAGCGGAAGAATTCCCAATGAGATGGTTAAAGAATGGCCCAGATAGGGTCCCCAAGAACATATCCACTAACTCTCGATCAGTCAAAGGTGGCTGCACCCTGCCAGCCAGATCTCTCCACTTCTGCGCGTACTCTTTAAAACCTTCGCTTACGCCCAACGACATACCCTGGAGTTGGGTACGCGTGGGGGCAAGGTCGGCATTATACTGATACTGCTTGTAGAAAGCAGTGGCCAGCTCCTCCCAGTTACGAACTTTGGTCCCATCCAGCTGATAGAACCATTCGAGGTGAGTCCCTGAAAGACTCTCCTGGAAGAAGTGGATCCATAGATTCTTGTCCGCAGAGTACGGCTGAATCTTTCGCACATAGGACCTCAAATGCAGCTTGGGACAGGATGCCCCGTCATACTTGGAGAAGGTGGGAGCTTTGAATTTATGTGGAATGATCACACCAGTCGACAAACCCAGATCTCCGAAATCCAGCCCAGGTGTCTGTTGCACCTCCATAGCCTTCAACCTGTCCTCCAGTTGTTTGTATTTGTTGTCTTCAGGAGGGTACTGCTCTTCATCAAAATCTGTCTCGTTGTCGGAGACCACCGGACTAGGAACCCTTGCTTCTGCCTGAGAAGGACTCCTGCCAACAGAAGAAGCAACCTCTTCATTGTGTAGAGTATTACCCAACCTTCGGCCCGTGTTGAATAGAACAGTTCTTCTTTTCTTCTTCTTCTCCTTCTTCAGGAGCATGGTCTTCAGTTCATCTTGGCCTTTAGCTAGACCCAGGATTAATTCTTGAAACTGCGCATTCTGCGCCTGGAGAGCCTTGATTGAAGCCTCAGTTGATTCAGATCCGGAATTCATGATGCTGAAATAAACAGCGAAGAACTGTAAGCAACCTGAAAAGGGAAAAACCTGCTATGCACATGATGTATGAAATGCGTATGCGATGTATTCAAGGGTTCGAAAGTTCAAATTCGTTGTAGACAAGAAAAGAACACACGTTATCATTAATGAAATCATTGTTAATACATCAAGGCCTCATGGGCAAAAAGAAATACAAAAGTCAAGTCAATCCCAGAATACACTGCGCATCCTCTTCGGAGCTATGTAGGTGTTGAGATTCCTCTCCTCATGCAACAAACGGGTGAGCTCCAGGACTTTCTTTTCACTGGCATGCAGACTAGTCTCAAGAGAATTCCTTTCCTCCTTAAGCTGGATCCAGCTCTTCTGCATCTCTTCCCAGGATGTGGGCATATCAGGGTGCTGAATAACATGAGGCACTTCCCCTTCCAAGACAGGCTCTTTGATTACTGGAAGCATGTGAGGATAAGGCATCACTAACTTCTGAGAACGGGCGCGTACCCATTTGAGATATGGCTCCAAAGGGATGGAGTTCCTGTGCCCCAGTGTCTTGCTGTCTATTCTACTGGGCATCCTCCATGCTCTGATAAATCTTTGACGAAGTCCTTGAGTATCACTGTCGAAGTCAAAAACTATGTCGGGAATTAGCATGTCATGAGGACCATCCCTCCGAGCATAACCAAACTGTCTCCAAGCCAGGCATGGGCTATAAGTAATACCTCCTCTGATTCCAAGTAAAGGAACATTAGGGTACTCCCCACAACGATCAATGATAGTGACATCTCCTCTGGATCTAGGACACCAATGTATATCTGCATGCGTAAGCGTCATCAACCGTTGTGACCATCTCAAACCCCGCTCATTCTTCAGGACTGATTGGGGAAGGTGCGAAATAAACCACCTTCCCAGGAGAGGAGTGCAACACATAAGGACACCTCTTTTTCTCATGGTTCGAGTGTAACATGAGTGAAGGATGTCCCCCAGCAATGTAGGTATAGGATTTCTGGACATAAAGATCTGAACAGCACTGATATCAATGAGCTGGTCTGGGTTAGGGAACAGCACCAAACCATAAACAAGGAGGGCCACCACTTCTTCAAAAGCTTGCAAGTCAAGAGAGTTCCAACATTCAAGGGCTTTCTCAAACAGAAACCTGGCTAAGAACCCTTTGACGCCACTTCTAACTTCCCAATGTCCCTTGAGGTCAGATGACTGTAGGTGCAAGGCTTTAGCAATCTCTTCAAGCTTAGGTTCCTTTTCTGTACCGTTGAAAGGTAGCTGATCAAGGATAGGGATCTTCAGGAGCCGGGAGAACTCCTCCAATGTAGGTACCAACTGATAGTCCAAGAAGGTAAAGCAGTGATGCAGAGGGTCAAAGAACTGGAACAAGACCTTTATCATATCTTCCTCAATGTTGGTGTTGACCAAGCTGATGAGGCTTCCATGTCTGTCACTGAATGAAGAGTTCTCGGGAATCCTGGATATAAGCTCCTTAAGCTGAGGAGGGATCCTTACAAGATTGACCTGAATTGTCTTTCTACGAGCAGTTTCCATGTCCTACAAAACAAGAACAAAGATGAAAATTCGAACCCCTGAAATGGTTAGTCAATGCATATGATGCTGGATGATGTCATGATGCTATGATTAAACACACCACAGATATTTACAAAGACAAACATGTAGGGCAAGCAAGGCACACAAGACAAGCCCTTAAGGTTTAAGGCCAGCATGGGGTCTGGGTATTACCCTCTTGAAGTTGGTGGGTTCATACCTGTCCTAATCAAAGTAACTGGGTTCTAAGGTTCCCAATATCACGGGATTGCTTTCATTGTTCATCGTTTCGATTTAGCCACTGAACTGGCGACCGAAATATTCCAGGAAAGCAACCCTCAATTGAGCGTAGTATCGAGTATCCACCAACCTCGGACTGCACCAAAGTCAGTGATCTCACTACCCTAAAGAGGCCAAGATAGTTCAATTAAGGTTCCTAAGGTCTGTTGATGCTTCATGACACCACATGGAGGCCCCGTACTCTCCTTGACTGAACTCAAGGGTTACCGGTACACACCAAAGTGCCACATCAACGTAGCAGACTGTTTCAACCGTGTCGGTATACCCCGCACAGTTCCCTCACAGCCTTGTTGCTACTTTCTAAGAGGTATCCCCCAGATCCGGGTTAGGATCTATAGAACTCCCGAGACAGTCCCACAATAATAAAGCAAACAAATCAATACAATTGAAAACACAGTTATGAACTAACCCTAAGGTACACCTCACTTTATAAAAAGTCCCCAGCAGAGTCGCCAGTTCTGTGATCGGTGGATCTGGAACTGACTGTTTAACGCTGGTTCGCGAAATGTCGCGGAAGCAAGAGTCGCCACCGTCTTTTATTTTCTCCAATAGGAAAGGACAAAAGCACAGAAAAATTCCTTAAAGAGATTGCTCTCGGTTCGGGAGGTAGGTTATAGAAAGGGAAGGTGTTAGCACCCTTTCTATCCATGGTTATCCATGGGCTCTTAGATACTTGCTCAATGTGTTTTCAAAATTATTTTGTTTGCTTTTCAATGTGGGTTTAAAAAAGTTTCTTGGAAAAATTTCAGATCGACTCATACGTCAGAGTGTTTGAAAAGTTTGTTTTGAAAGCTTTTGAAAATGTGTCAATGTGAAAAGTCTTTTGATTTGTTTGAAATTAGAGCAAGTATCCTTGAGAACCTACCTACCCTAAGGAATTCGTCTGGGTAAATGTCCTTAAAAGTAGTGCCATCCCACCATTGAGAAGTAGGTAGCACCACCGCTGGAGGTGTTCGGGTCAATTCGATTTTAGGGACATGGTGATCACCGGAGCAATGGGAAGACACCTTAGAAGCTACCCTCATGCCAGGTTCCCGGATCATGAGGACTTACTAAGACGTTTTCTACTCGACGACCACCTTTCGAAAGGCAACAGTGAGGCGTACCCTAGGGGTGGTGTGTGCGAATTGTGTGTCATGTTTCAGTTATTTGTCTTGTCATATATGTTGTGTTCTACGCTTGATTTTATTAAGACATTCATTCTTTCATGCTTGGTTAACAGTTAATATTTTGCGAGGAAATAAATCTAAGATTATTACAAAGGCGCGGGTCCACATCGCCAAAATTAAACCGGACCCGATTTAGCGGAAAAAATAAATAAAGCAATAAAATAAAAGTGCGAAAAGTGAAGTTACATGGCTTTGGGATATTTACAAAATTATATGAACGATAATAAAATAAATGCGCAATTTAAATGATTAATGACGGGCGTTGGACCCTTTTTGCAAATAATTAAAGGTTAATGAGAATTAAAAATTAAATGATTAAATGTTTTTTAGTATTTTGTGTTTTTTAGATTTAATGAGAAAAAGGAGAATTAATTAAGATTAAATTAAACGGCAAACCCTAATTCTAATATTTTTATTTATTATGAAAGAATTAAAATATGACCTAAGTTAAACCTAATTGATTATGTACAATTTTAATTTATGAAAATAAAATAAATAAATAATAATTATTATGGTGAGGAAAAAAAAAAGGAAATAAAAAGAATTAACAATTAACCTAAATTCTACATTTTTGGATTTTTTATTAAAAAAGGAATTACAATTAAAACCTAATTACACTAAATAATCTACATTTTAATTTATTTGTGAAAATAATTATTATAAAATAAATATTATGTTTTTTTGTATTTTTCTGATTTTTAGTGTTTTTATAGATTTTTGTTAAAAATAATTAGTTAAAACAAATAATTAAAATAAACATAACAATTAAAATTAAAATAAATGAAATAAAAAAAGAAATCAAACCAGAGTGGGGTGTAGTCCCCAATTTAGGAGGTGTTGGTCCAAAGATTAAGCCCAATAAGCATGGAAGCTCGTTGACCTTTTGGATTGGGTGCTATTGCATTGACCACATTCACCATAGGCCTGAGATCTGAGCCCTTAGTCTGCCTCTCCTGGACACGTGTATGGTGAGGTATTGATGGAACATGGTACGTTCCAACGTAGTGCCTGCATAGAATCACGTATTGAAAAATAATATTGGGCATGGCAAGACCTGGGACTTGAACCCAGGTCTTTGAAGTCACAAGCGTTGTCCCCTGGCCAGCTGAGCTAAGCGTATTTAATTAACATGGAATAAACAATAAATATTATAAAAAGAACGCGTTAGTGTTTATGAGAATTCGCGCGAAATTCAAAACGTCCAATGGCTGATGGACACGCCATCTTCTTCCTCACCACCCCTGTAACACAGAACTAATGGGCAACGGTTTTCATGCGTGGTTTAAAGAGGCCTTTCAGAAAATAGCGAATAGGATTCCTTGCTATATAAATCCATCGCGAGGTATGCGTTTTGTTCAGAGGAACATGCTGAGTGCAACCATGGCCATCTTGAACCCTAATTTTACCTGGTTGTAAAACCCCCAATTTGGGAAACCTGAAACCCTAGTATGTAACAATGGCAACTTCTCATATATGGCACAAAAACAAAATCAAACACGTTGGTTAGCTTTAGAACATCATGACAAACAATAATCCATAAAGAAAAATGCATGAGGATGCTTAAATCGTGCTATGCGAATTCAAAGTTTTCTTGATACGGTTTGAGGTCCAGATACCAGTTCAAGGCGTTTGAGTTAATGCCAATGGTTGGAATATGTCCAGGAATTCACAAGGAAGCTTTTGCAAAAGGAATGGAGCTTTGAATCAGTCTCTAGGGTGGATTTCAGAATTGAACTTTTATGAAAAATTTCAAGAATGCAAGGCTTGTTTATGCGCAGCTTTTTTTCAGTCTCTGCATTAGGGTTCTGATGTTGATCATATAGGGAATGATTTAGGTTGAAAAAGCTGTACAAAATCTTATGCATTGATGAATTTTGGATATTTGATTTCATATATCTTTTACAATCTTTTTCATGGTGTTTTTGTGCCAAATCTGATCAATTATCATCAAAGCTTGCCTATTTGAGATATGCACGAATTATAGAGATTAGATCATGCATAAAAAGATTTTTTCATGTTAGGTTTATATTTTTCATGAATTAAAATCATTTAAATGAATATAAATTAATATTAATTCAAATAAATAATTAAAAAATATGAGAATACTTCCCTTTGGGCCTAGTGGTCGTGCATAGGCTTGGCATGAAGAAATTTGGAAGATAATTGGGCCCATTTGCATTTTTAGGCCTTTTGCATCAATGTTGACTTTCAAAAATTTCCAAAAATTTCCCAACTTCCACAAGGCATAACTTGGTCAATTTTTAAGCTTTTCACATGTTCTTGGACATTTTGGAAAGGTCTTTGAGTCCTTTAACCAATGCCTTTGGTCCCATGTCATTTTGATTTACCAATCTCAAGTTATGGCCTTTGACTTGAAGTCACTTTTTGTTGACTTTTGAAAATGACCTATAATGTTGAAATTGATAACTTTTTGTGAGAGCATTTCTTGGACTTGGAACATGAAGATGAATTGTAGGAAATGTCTTTCTCTTCAAAATGAGCTTTGGATGGGATTTTTCTGATAATCCATGTGAAAGTTATGCCCTAGTCAATTTCAGTTGACTTTTTCAGCTGTCCAAATATAGCAACTTTTGCATCTTGATGATTTCTGAGCCAAATCTTGAGAATCATGATCAAGCATTGATCAAATGATGTTTGTGTCTTCAAAATGATATGTTGACCAAAAATTTGAACTTTTGACTGTCAAATGACCATTTTGCCCCTACAGTTGACTGTAGTGCAATTTAGGGTTTTGACTGTGCAATTTTGAGCTGAATGCCTTGAAACTTGACATGAGGATACTTGACCATCTTTGTAAGCATATAAGACTTGATTGGGCCTTTGAAAAGTTCATTTGCTTGACCAGAACTCAAACCCTAGTCTTGACTGTGTAGGAGACAGTTGAATTGCATAGTCCTTGGGGAATTTTGTGACCTTGACTTTGACAATTCTTGATGAATATGGGAGGGCAAATTTTGGGGTACAACAACTACGACTCAGAAGGAGAACATGCTAATGTGGAGTTGATGGCTCATGTTGGAACATCAAGTGAAGTAATCCCTAAAAACATGAAGCTGATTCAGAAATAGAAGAAATATTCTGCAAAGAGATATTCTCTGATCTTACTCATTCTGAATTAACATTTTCCTTAGTTGAAATTCTGGAAAACCATGAGTTACTTAAGATTCGGATCAGGGATCTCAAAAAGACCCATAAATTTGTATATGTTGAAAACAGTAAGCTTAAGGAAGAAATTTTTGTTTTAAATGAAGAAAACTTTTTATTTAAAAGATGAAAACTCTGCCCTTAAAGGCACGAGAACTCTTCCAAAAGCCTATGAAAGTTATGATGATGTCATCAAGAAATATGACAAAGCTTTCCAGAAATTTCTAGCTAAGAGCATAGGGAGAAGCATGCTAGCTTCTATGATTCATGTTGGAAGCAGAAATGGAGTTAAAGGTATTGGTTATAATCCTCATGAAAAATCTAAATCTAATAAGAAAAACATACCAACCACCTTACACTCTCATTTTGTGTCTGTTAGGTTTGTGCCAAAAAGAGATTGAAAAGATGAAGAGAAATCTGATTCTGAATTCGATGAAAATCAATTGGCTAAACCAAATAGTTTTAACACTTGTAAATATGATTATTCTACTGTTGAAACCAAGGTTGTTCACAACTCTGGTAGAACTAACAAAAAAGGACCCAAGAAATTATGGGTACCAAAAGATAAGATAATATATGTCATAGAACTCCTCATAAGTGCAATTGAGACACCTGTCTTGATACGCTGACTCTGGCTGCTTGTAACACATGATGGGAAAAAGGCATTTGTCCCAAAGCCTGGAACTTAAGCCTGGAAATGTCATGGGTTTTTGAGGTGATCAAAAAGGGAAGATCATAGGCTCCAGAATAGTATTTAATGGTTCCTTTCCCTATCTAACTTATGTTTTACTTGTTGAAGGATTAAAGTATAATCTATCATCCATAGGTCAATTAAGTGATAATGCTTTTGATATAATCTTTAATCAAAACTCTGGTAAAGTTGTTAGTCAAAAGGATGGATATATCCTTTTCAATGAAAGGAAAATAAACAACACTTATAAGATCAAACTTTCTGACCTTATAGAACAAAAGGTAAAATGTCTCATGTCTATTAATAAGGAGCAGTGGATGGGGCACTGATGTTTAGGTTATGTTAGCTTGAGAAAAATTTCTCAGCTGAACAAGCTTGAATTTGTCAGAGGTCTGCCTAAATTGAAGTTTACATCAGATGCTCTTTGTGAAGCATGTAAGAAGGGAAAGATTTCAAAAACTTCTTTCAAAGAAAAGAGTGTTGTTTCTTCCTCCAGAACATTGGAACTTCTGCACATTAATTTGTTTGGACCAGTGAAAACTAAGTCAATCAATGGAAAAAAGTATGGATTAGTTATGTTAGATGACTACAACAAGTGGGCATGGGTGAAGTTTCTCAAACAAGGATGAGTCAAATTCTTGCTATTGACCGACCTCAAAATAGGTGCGACTTCTATACAAATCCACTTATGATTGGTTAACATAGTGCTAAATTTTGTCCCGATTCGAGAAATGATCATTTGTGGCCCAAACCTATGTTTGCAAGCCCAAGTATGTTTAATTTGAAACCTTTCATCCAATAACCTCGAGGTTCATTGTTAGGAGGCTTTGGCCTTATTAATCCTCTAATGAGCCTTCATAAACTTTGGTCTAAGCGAATCATTTAAACATCATTCATCATTTGTTGTTGCCTCAAGAATTTGGAATGAATGATATACTTGACAAAAAGCAAATGAAACTTGTTGTTGAGAGGATTTGATTTTATCAATCTTCTAATGAGTTTTCAAACGTAAGTTTCAAGAAGGTCATTCAACTAACCTCTAATTTCTAACTCATTAACAATCAAATTTTATTTTTTATGCTTTTACTCTATGCCTTTACTTTTACGCACCATTTATTTTAGAATTTACATTTCATGTTATTTTATCTTTGTTCACTTGAGCATTTATCTTTATGTATTTTTGTTTTGCTCATTTGAGCTTTTTATTTTCTTTTTGAAGATACTTAATAACCAACTTGAACAATAAAAAACTTTAATGTTACTTGGACTATTTGGTTACTATCCTTGGCATTATGGAGTTATGGACTTATTGGACTTAGGATTAGAGAACTTGACTACTCTTGGAACCTTGTGACTTCTATTATTATTCTGTCTGGAGTTCTTGGGGTTTACCCCGAGACATTGGGTTGTTTTTTTTCTTTGTGTGCAGGTTATTCTGATTATATGCTTTGCCTGTGATTGGAAATTCATCTGTATACAGCCGTTACTTTGCCCAATTTTTGTAAAGACTTAATGCATTTGAAGTTTGGTATTCTTAAGAGGTTTAATATCTTTGCTTGTTTGGTTCCAAATCCAAAGGATGGAAATTCTAAATTGACTCATTGTGTCAAGTGTTGGATTATTGTTGGTTAGACAATTCTTTTCCCTCGATTTTACCTTATGCTTTAGGATAATCCCTTCATCTCCTCCAATCTTCTTTAATTTCAAAAATCTTCTCCCTCCTTTTGAAAACTCTTTTTTTCTAACTTGAACCGCTTTCACAATAAACTTGGACTTAGGTCCATGCATTTTCAAAAACATTTTATTAATCAAACTTTAAACAACTTAATAATACCTTGACATTTTTGTGAGAAGACTAAAAGTCAATCAATCTCATTCAAACCATTTTTTCCATTTTGGCTTTTATTCTTAAACTTTTCTCGACATATTAGACTCTTGTCAATATATCCTAGCTGCATAACACAGCATGTGTCGATATATGCCTCTATGTGTCGATACACACTGTTATTTCAGCTCATTACAGAATCACACAAACTGCATGAGTCGATACATAACACGTATGTGTCGACACATGCTAGTTATTCAACGAGGATGAGTCGATACATACATGCATGCGTCGACACATGCTAGTTATTCAAGAAGGATGAGTCGATACATACATGCATGTGTCGACACATGCTAGTTATGCACAACAAAATGAGTCGATGCATACCTTTATGGGTCGATGCATGCTGGATTTTTTTTTGCCACAATAGGATCAATTAACTTTGCATGACCTTATTTGTTGGATGCTTTGACTTGGTACCTACAAAACACAAATTGTGCAAAGAAAAAGACAAATATTTTTTTGTATTTTAGTTAGAGGTTAGTCAACAACATATATACAAGATACACAACCAAGGTACTTGGAGATTCCTCAAGAGCAAACTTAAAGATAGGAGATAGAAAAATAGGAAGAACCAACCCTAACGTGATCTTGTCATGATTGAGTTAATATGATATGATAGGGGAATCTTAGGGGCAAAAATTGGGGTACAACAATAACCAACCCCCGTACTTAGATTCTCTCCCCCTCTTTTTGGTTTATTCGCTCTTTTCCCATTACTTTAGAAACAACAAAGCGCGGATGCGATTTTTATTTGATTTGTGCGATTCAATTCAATCTAATGGCTTAGCATCAACATTTCTACCACTACGGAAAAAATGGAAACACTGCTGGGGAGAGATCGACCAAATGCTGGTCCATCCTTAAGTTGGTTGAGCCTATCTTTGTTTGTTTGTGTATATGTTATTATTTGTTGTATATTATGTGTTATACATGTTCGTCTAGATTTTTCTGGTTTTCAGGGTACTTGGTGATTTTTTATAAGTCCTCTACCCGAAATTGGGAAAACTTAAGATAGGACGAGCGATATAGTCATATTAAATTTGAGAGAGTAATCCCAAAAAAGGAGGCATGAGATCCCCCAGTCAGTGGAGGCCCCTTTGAGTGTAGTATCATTTACCGAGTAATCGGGAAGACATGTTGCTTTCGACTTGGGAGCATACTGAAACAGAGGACCGTAGAACCCTTAACCCATCTTGGCCTTTTAGGTATAGTGCAGAAACTATGACGTAGTAAGCCGGAAATGGTTGTCACGTGATACTACACTCAGACAAGTTTTTCCTGAGAATATTACTAATTACTGTGTCAACTGGGTCATTGGAAACATTCGAAGGAAGGATGTAGACTCTGGGAACCTCTTAGAACCTTGTTCGACAGGTGATAAACTATTAGTCCATACCTTGTGGGTAGTACCTTTGACCTCATGCTCATGACGTTTAACCTATGACCCCCATGTTTGTGATCTTGTGTGTGATTGTTGCATCATGCATTCATGCACCCATGAACATCCTTTAAAACATTTGTTTCAAGGGACTTAAAGTTGACTTTTTACAAATATCTCAGGTACTGTTTGACCATGGATCCTGGAAAAAGAAAGACTCAGAAGTACAGTTTCAAAAATCCTAAGATAGATGATTTGATGAGTCTGATTCCTGAGATCGAGATTTCTACAGATTTTCAGAAGAAATATGGATCCACCGTGTCTCTTATGAAGCTCAGGATGGAGTAGGATATTCTCTCGACATAGGTCCATTTCTATGATCCGATGTATCAATGTTTTACTTTCCCTGATTATCAGTTGATGCCTACACTAGAGGAGTATTCTTACCTACTCGATTTACCTATTATCGATCGTGTTCCTTTTACCAGTTTGGAGGGAGAGCCCAAGTATCATGATATTGTTGTCATGATTCATTTGGGGAAGTTTGAGATTGAGGCAAACATAACTACCAAAGGAGGAATCAAAGGATTATTCGCTCACTTTTTATTAGGGAAAGCTTTCTACTTTTCTAGGATGAAGAGTATAATGGATTTTGAGGCCATCTTTGCTCTACTTACCTATGGGTTGTTCTTATTTCCTAACGTCGACAAATTTGTGGATGTTAATTCCATCAGGATCTTTTTGATGAGGAATCCAGTTCCTACGTTATTAGGAGATGCTTATTACTCCATTCTTCTTCGGGATTCTTATCATGAAGGGATGATCATTTATTGCACGCCTTTGTTATATCATTGGTTTATTTCTCACTTACCTCGGTCGGATGCTTTCTGGGATATTAAGAAGGAACCTCGTTGGGCTATGAAGATTATGGCTCTCACTCATTCTGACATTGTTTGGTATCATTAGGCTTACTATGATGTTGAGATTGTTGATAGTTCTGGTAGTTTCCTCAATGTATCTCTTCTTGGTACAAAGGAAGGAATTAACTACAATCTCGTTCTTGCACAACATCAACTCGGATATCCGATGAGAGACAAGCCAAATAGTATTCACCTGAGTGGTTTCTTTCTCAAAGAAGGACAAGATCATAAGAAATCTAAGGAGGAGATTGCAAAGGCTTTGCGCTATATTCACAGGAAAAGTAGAAAAGACTTGAGACCAAGAGGAGCTGTTTCTTTGGAGCCTCATCTTCAGTGGGTACAAACAAGGGAAATTCAATTGAAGATGCTATATTCTCGTGAAGAACCTATACCTGATATGTTTTTGAAGACCACTCCTCCCCTTTTAGATGATGTGGAAGAGCTTCAGCTTGCCCTAGTTAGGATGCAGCAGGAGAAGGAGGCCTGGAAAAACAAGTGTCAAACTTTAGAGATGTCCTACCAAGCAGACCTGAAATAGAAGGATGACCTGATTGCGATTCTTGAGAGTCGTGCTATAGAGATGATGGAGAGGCAAGAGGGTTTATTTTTCTCTAGAGCTTAATCAATACTTAGTTAGTCACTTCCTAATTTTGGTGATTGGAAAGGGGTCTCCGACAGGTATGCAAAAGAGAACAAGCAGTTAAAGGCTCATATTGCAAGACTTACATAAAAGTGTCAGTGTGTGGAGAGATCTTCATCAACTTTGCCTTCTTAGGATTTTAAATTCTATCTTCTCTTGTACTTAGGATTGTGGAAACTTGTACTAAAATTTGTAATCCATTCTGAAGTTATTATAATGAAATTTTCAGTATTTCAAAATGTGTTAGTACTTTAATATTTGTAAATTGTCTATAATTCTTTGAGTCCCTTGAAATTATTAATAATGATAAATAATCATGTGCATTACATATCATGCATCATCTTGTACATATTTCTTGCATTTTTGTTCACACCTAGGTGTCTTACTATGTTTCTCTACCTCATTCAGAAGCAAGTTGTCTCACTGATATAATACTCGGGCTAATTCCAGGAAGAAAATAGAGAATCTTAAACAAGAGAATTGTGAGTTGCACGAAGAGGTTACTGCTTTGAAGGCCGGTATGGTTAATCTGAGTGATTTGATGGAATCATCGGTGGCTGCTCAGAATTAGCCACCACTTCTTCCTCCTTCTGCTCAGCCACAACAAACAACGGTTGCTTCCGAAGCTCCGACAATTCCCATTTTTGTTACTCCAGTTGCTGCTGCTCAAAACTGTATGCCTCAGAGTTACCCATGGGGAATGCCTGAAAATTTCATGCCAGAAGGTTACAATCTTGATGCACAAGTGGATCCAGTTGCTCAAGCTGCTGCTACTCCTGCACCTCCTGTGGTGCATGTTACTCCTATGGCTAGAAATGAGATCCATTATATTGCACCTCCTATGCTGAATGCTATACCGTTTCTTAATGATGAGGTTTATTATCATGTTCCTCCACTGAGTGAAAGTGTGGGTTTCTATGACCGATTAGATGATTTTCAGGATCAATTCAATGAGATGTTGAAGCAAATGAAGGCTCTTCGAGGAATAGAATTATTTGGACAGAACGTCAGTGAACTCTGCCTAGTTCCTAATGTAAAGGTTGCAACGAAGTTTAAAGTGCCGGAGTTTGAGATATACAAGGGCAACTCTTGTCCTCGTGACCACCTAGTGATGTATATAAAAAAGATGTCCATCCATACTGATGATCAGCTTTTGCTTATTCATTTCTTCTAGGATAGTTTAATCGGTGCCTCTTTGAAGTGGTATATGAGTTTAGACTGAAGCAATATCCACACCTTCAATGATATAGGTGAGGCCTTCATCAAGCAATATAAGTACAATATGTTCATGGTGCCTGACCGTGACCAATTAAGGGCAATGGCTTAAAGATACAAGGAGTCGTTCAAAGAATATGGGCGGCGTTGGCGCGAGATAGCTACCCAGGTGGTACCACCTATGGGTGAACAAGAAATGACCAAGGTCTTCCTGAAAACCCTTGGATCATTTTATTATGAAAGAATGGTGGCCAGTGCACCGAGCGATTTCACTGAAATAGTAAGGATGGGTGTTCGTTTAGAAGAAGTTGTCAGGGAAGGACGCTTGACGAAAGACGAAGGGATAAAGAAGTCATATTACAGGCTTTCTAGAAAGAAAGAAAGTGAAACAAATGTGAAACGAATGCTGTCATTGAGGGAAGGAAGATTAGACCACCTAGAAGACATCATTGGTACCAACAACAGGTTGCTTCTGTAACTCCAGTTGTCAATGTAGCTCCAACTATTGTTGCCTATTAGAGACCACCTCCTCAAGGAAATCAAGGGCAAGGCCAGAAGAGAGAAGCTTTTGATTCTATTCCAATGAGCTATGCAAAGTTATTCCTGACTTTGATTAAGAAGAAGTTGATCTAAACCAAGCCTCCCCATGTTATACCTTCACCTTTACCCTGGTATTATAAGGCAGATCAGACATGTGCTTTTCATCAAGGAGCCCTAAGGCACAACATTGAGAACTATTACCCTTTGAAATCTGAAGTACAAAAGATGGTGAGATCTGACCTCCTATCCTTTAAATATGTTGGCCCTAACATGAAACATAACCCTTTGCCCAAACATGAAAGAGAAAATGTTATAAATATGGTTGTTGGTTGTCCTGGGGACTTCCGAATTTTTGATATCAACCTACTTAGAGGGGATCTGGTGAAGATGCATGCTGAACTTTGCAAATTCAGCTACTATACGCACGACCATGCTGGTTGTAGTATTTGCGGTATGGATATCCAGGGATGTGATATGATAAAAGCTGATCTTCAAGAAATGATGGACGAAGGCCTCATTCATATAATCGGGCCAATGGCAGAGTACGAAGAAGATGTGAATATGGTCTATGGATGTCCCAGTGAATTCCATATTTTTGATGTAAATTATATGAATGATGATTTGGTGCAGCTGCACGCTACATTCTCTCACATGGATGTCCAATAAGAAGACCATTATGGGTCTTGCCTGATCTGCTGCAGAGATTCTCGTGGTTGTTCCATTGCGATAAGGAGTGTTCAGTTGTTGTTATATAATGGTACTATAAAAGTCTCAGGCAATATAGATGATTATAATGGAATTAACGTGATTGAAGATTGCTCGGCCGAGACCATGCCAGGCGATGAGTATGTTTCTGCAGACGAGTTCTTTTCTTCTGATGAAGATATGTCCTCCAATAATTATTCTGTGATGTCTAAGTATTCTGAATAAGTGGTGAATGTTATTGTGCTGTGTTTTGGTGTTCCCCCCTCTATAGAGATTGAGTACCATAGCAAGCCAATTGTTGCTCCAGTGGTTATTTGCCTGTCGGGTCCTGTCCCACATAAATCAGATAAAGTCGTGCCATATAAATACAATGCAACAATCTTGGAGGATGGTTTGGAAATTACCATCCAACTTTTGTCTGATGTCAATAATATTGCTGGAGCCAGCCGAGTGACCCGTAGTGGTCGAGTTTTCGCCCCTGTCATTCGAGGGAATGTGAATTCAGATAAAAGGGTTTCTAAAAGTGCTGAATCTAAGAAAAGAGTGGGAGAATCTAGCAGCACTATTTTGGAAAAAGATATGGATAACTTGTTGAAGATTATCATGATGAGAAATTACAAGATTGTACATAAATTGTTGCAAACTCCATCTAAGATATCCATTCTAGCTTTGCTAATGAACTCTTTTGCCCATATGGAATCTTTGATGAAAGTATTGGATTAAGCTTTTATGGAAACGAATATGTCTCTGGACCGATTCAGCAATTTCGTATGGAATATTACATCTTGAAGTATTATTATACCAAGGAGCACACTCATGAAGCTTAAGTATCAGAGAACTCTCATGAGCCCAAGTGGCATAATTGTGAAAGCTTTTGACGGTTCGAGGAAGTCTGTCATTGGAGAAGCAGATTTTCCTATTCACATAGGATCGCACTTATTTTAGATTACTTTCCAGGTTATGGATATTGTTCCCGCCTACAACTGTTTGTTGGGACGACCATGGATCCACGAAGCAGAGGCTGTTACTTCAACTTTGCACCAGAAGCTGAAATTCGTTCGTGAAGGAAAGGTGGTCATAGTGAAAGGAGAACAGGCTTTGTTAATATCTCATTTTTCCTCTTTCAGTGTTGTGGAAGCTGATGAAGCTGTTGTTGGAACTCAGTTCCAAGCTTTATCCATTCATAAAGGTCTCAAGTACTTAAGGCTACTCAAGGGTTGACCAGTCAATTCTCCTCCTAAGCAAGGGGTCCACAACTAGGGTCTTGTATTTTTCAAGTAAATTTGGTTTACAAAGGTCTCAAGTGGTTTCCATGGCTCATCTTAGGTCTTCAATAATGCTCATGTCAAGTTTAAAGTCTTACATCACAAGTTTGCTCAGTCAATGGCTCAGATGATTGAAAGTCATCTGTATTGGGTAAAAAGTCAACTATGGTCAACATACAGCCAAAATTCAAGATTTTTGGTCAACATCAAAATTTTGAAGTGATATTCATCATTTGATCAAAGGTTTATCATGATTCCTCAAGAGAAGCCCTTAAATCATCAAAAGTCCAAAGTTTCCAAATTAGGGTTTCCTTAGGAGAAGTCAACTGAACTTTGACTAAGCATAACATTCACACGCTTCCTCAACTTTTCCCCAACCAAATCCCATTTTGAAGAAAATTCAATTCTATACAACTTTGTATTTATACTCAAGTCCAAAAAATGCTTCATTTGAAAGATATGAGCTCATACATTATAGGTCATTTTAAATGTCAATAAAAAGACACATTTTGTCAAGGCAACTTACATCAAGATAAATTCTCCAAATGCAAAAATGATCAAAAGATAAATTGTAGAGGATATCTTGGTATTTCCAAAAATTCAAATATCACCTTCAAAAGATGAAAATTGAGAGAGTTATAACCAGTGCAAGTTGGTAAATTTTGAGAAAATGCACGAAATGCAAAGTGAGCAAAATTGAAATTTTAAACTAGTGGGCCTAACTTTTGATGTTCAAACATGTTCACAATATGTTATAAGACCTCTAAATCCATTCATATATTTTTTTATGATTTTTATTTCTTTTATTTGAATATTTATTCATTTAAATGCAAGTAATCAAATAAAATATAAAATCATTGGGCTAAGGCGCATGGGATTTTGATTTCGATCATATGGAGGCCCAAGAACACATGGAAAACATGCCAAAACCATGAAAACATGTTGGGAACAAGAATCTTCAAGTTTGAAATAATTTTTTTAACAATTTTGGAAATATTTTAATGTGTTTTTTGTAATGAATTGTGACATGATGCTACAACATTCTTCTCTTGTTCTTGTTCCATTTCATTCCTCTATAAATACATATAATAATCAAGTGAAAAATACACACAAGTTGCTGCCTCAAGAACCACTTCAAAAATCTCTCAAAATTCTCAAGAAAAGTGCAACATTGTATCACACGATCCAACCACTTTCATTCCAAACCAGCTTTTCCATTCACTTCCAAGAGCATTATAGGGTAAGTTTGTATCATTTGTAATAATCCAAAGAGCATTAAAAACGAGCATACATGCTACTCCATTTTTTTCTTAACTTCTTGCAAATTTATTTTTCTATTTTCATTTTGTTTTATTGCATACTACCACCACTAATGATTTTCTGAAGTACAACAATGCAGGATATATTTTTGCTATTACTTTCCAATCTTTGCAGGTTTATCATATAATGATCAAATCCCATTTTTCAAACACCAAGCGCGTATGGTTCAGATGCAAAATGATGGAGACTGTAAATAGAAGGACGTGGTTTCAAACCCCAACGCTTGCACCTTTCTTTTCTTCTTTTCAATACTTTTTAACCGTTTTCTATCTTTCTTTTTTCATTTTGTCTAATTAATTTAATTTATCTTTTTAATCATTTTCTTTAATCAATAAAATCACAAAAAAAAATATAATAAAATCAGAACTAGACTTTTAATAGGTTACTTTAATTTCTAGACAATATTTTTCTTGATTAGTTAATTAGAAATAAGCATCTTTTATAATTAATTAAATCTTTAATTTAGGTTTAAAGTCTATTTATTTTATAATTCAAATCAAACCAAAAATGCACAAAAAATTTAATTTCTAATCTTTTAGATGTTAAGACTTTTAAAAATAATTTTGCAAATATCTTGTATTTACTTTGGCTATTTATTTTATTAGAAACAAATGTATAGGTCGCATACATTTTCTTGTAATAGTTTAGCGTTTAAATTCCCACAAAGTTATAAATATTGTAAATCTCCCAAGCCATGTAATAGCCATATGTCTTTACTTTCCCGCATTTTATTTTCCTGCGCCTATATTTTGTATGTCTTGTATGTATATATAACTGTTATCTAAATAGGATTGTATGGCAAGATAAAAGCAAACGCTAGAAAACTTAATCTCAAGACAAATTAACTGAAATTGGAACACTATTTACACATGCACCTCTAGGGTGACTCCACTTGTTGCCTTCGGATAAAACAGTCATGTCTCCCGAACGTAGGGATACCACTAGCAAAGACCCTCGGTTAAAAATCATCATAAAGATCATATTCCCTCGATGACCCTTCGATGCTGCCTTCGATAAATGATCTTGTACCTCGATGTTGCCTACAAATACATGATGATAGTCCCTTCAAATTGCTAAAGGTATCCTTATATGTTACCTTTATGACTGTACGACGACCCACACTTGTCCCTCATACATCCAACGATAGGGCTTCCTACTAACTGATGGTAGGATAGCACTATCTAAAAGAAAGGAAGAAAATAACACGAAATACATTTGAATAAGGGTAGGCAGTTATTAATCACATGCTCACACAAAACATTTCTCATAATCACACTTTTTTGAAATATTTTCAAAATAAAACATTTTGTACGCATTCTCAACGATACGAGAATCATTACAAAACTTATGCACTTAGGCATTTTTTTTTGAAAATATTTTCAAACTTACACATTCACAAAGCATTTTCAAAAGTGAGATAGCGATTAAGAGCCCGTAGATAACTACAGATGAAAATGGTGCTAACACCTTCCCTTTTCATAACCTACCCCCCGAACTCAGAAAAATTCTCAAAGGTCTTTCTTGTTCTTTTCACCCTTTTTTATTGGATAAAAGAAAAGTCGGTGGTCACTCTTGCTATCTGCAACATTTGCGATAAAACACAAAACCAAAAGTCAGTTCTCCCACCGTATTACAACTTCGTTTAAGGATGCTCAATAGGTAGTGCGTAATGGCCCTAGCAAGGTGTGGGGGTAGATTATTGATCCACCTATGAATAAGAATAAAGTTAGTTTGGGTTTCTCCGTAAAGAATAATAAAGGTGAGAATGTGAAATCGAAGTCTGTTTGGGAAAATATCGAGACATCTTTCACAGTGGAGGTTATCTTCATCTAACTACTCCTAAGATCAATGTTATTCTGGAAGGTGAATCAGAGTAAGAGATGTCGAACTACGTGACACATGGAGTCAGAGTCCAAGCTTGGATCACTATTGATGTTCCTTATTGCATTCATATTTCAAAGTAATTTGTTTTTGTTAATCTTTTCAAAAATCTTTCACTCTGCCCAAGGTGAAAGTATTGACATTGTATGGGCATATCTGTTGTTTTGATCTTTAAAATCATTAATAAAAGTTGTTTTGATTCCAAAATTATGTCTTTTTCTCTACTTTTTATTTAAAATGGTAATCATAAAAATCCTTTCAAAATAAATAATAACTGTAAATAAATCTGCATAATCACTTGCTATATGTGTCAGTTTCTAAAATCAATCATAAATCATATGTGCAGATTAATTAAAAAACCCGTTGAGTACAATGACCCTGCACCCTCTCCCAACTTTGAGTATCCAACGTATGTGGTTGAATAAGGAGAATATGATGAAATCCCAGAAGAGGTTTCATGATTTCTTGAGCGCGAGGAAAGTACCATTCAACCGTATAAAGAACCAGTGGAAATAATCTATTTGGGTATAGAGGAAGATCCAAAAGAAGTCAAGATTGGAGCATTACTTCACCCCGATAGGAAGCGCAGTTTGATTGAATTGTTGAAAGAGTATGTTGATATCTTTGCTTAGTCTTACCAAGAAATTTCGGGGTTGGATAATGATATTGTGGAATATCATTTACCGCTAAAGCCATAATGACCACCAATCAAGCAGAAGTTGCGAAGAACTCACCCTGATATGGCCATAAAAATTAAAGAAGAAGTCCTATAGCCGATTAATGTTGGTTTTCTTTTGACATCAGTGTAACCTCAATGGATTTCCAATATTGTCCCAGTACCAAAGAAATACAAAAAAGTTCGCATGTGCGTTGATTATAGAGATCTAAACAAAGCTAGTCCAAAAGATAACTTTTCGTTGCCACATATTGATATGTTGGTTGACAGTACATCAAAATTCAAAGTATTCTCGTTCATGGATGAATTTTCTAGATACAATCAAATCAGAATGGCTCCTGAGAACATGTAAAAAATAATGTTTATCACACCCTAGGGAACATTCTGTTACAGAGTGATTCCCTTCGGGTTGAAGAAGACTGGTGCAACATACCAGAGGGCTATGACAACCCTATTCCATGATCTGATGCACAAGGAAATTGAGGTATATGTTGATGATATGATTGCCAAATCACAGACTGAAGAAGGGAATATAGAAGATTTGTTGAAATTGTTTCAACATTTAAGGAAGTATTATCTCCGCTTGAATCCAAATAAATGCACCTTAGGTGTTTGATCAGAAAAATTATTAGGTTTCGTTGTCAGCCAAAAAGGTATTGAAGTTGATCCTGACAAATTTAAGGCAATTCAAGAAATGCCAGCACCAAGAAATGAAAAGCAAGTTAGAGGCTTCCTTGGACGGTTGAATTACATTTCCAGATTTATTTCCCATATGACTGCAACATGTGATCCGATCATTAAGTTGTTAAAGAAAGATCAAGGTTGTGTGTGGACATATGATTTCCAAAAAGCATTTGAAAGCATTAAAGAGTATCTACTTGAACCTCCTATCTTGCTCCCTCCTATTGAAGGAAGACCATTGATTATGTATCTGACGATGTTAGATAATTCTATGGGCTGTATTTAGGGACAACAAGATGAAACGGGAAGAAAAGAATATGCCATTTATTATCTCAGCAAGAAGTTTACTGACTATGAGTCGTGGTATTTTATGCTGGAAAAAACATGTTGTGCTTTGGCCTGGGCGACAAAACGGTTGCGACAATATATGTTGAATCATACTACTTGGTTGATTTCCAAAATGGACCTGATTAAGTATATTTTTGAAAAGCCTTCTCTTACTGGAAGAATTTCCCGTTGGCAGATGTTGTTGTATGAATATAATATTGAATACTGTACTCAGAAGGCTATAAATAGCAGTGTGTTGGCAGACTATCTTGCTCACCAACCAGTTGATGTTTATCAGTCTGTTAAATATGATTTCCCTGATGAGGATGTGATGTTTTTGAAAATAAAAGATTGTGATGAACCTTTTCCTGGGGAAAGTCCTGATCCTGAATCCCGATGGGGTATGGTGTTTGATGGAGCTATAAATGCTTATGGGAAATGAATTGGTGCCATGATTATCACTCCTTATGGATCGCATATCCATTTTACAAAAAGATTGGCATTTGATTGTACCAATAACCTTATAGAGTATGAAGCTTGCATCATGGGTCTCAAAGAGGATATAGATCTCAGAATCAAAATTCTAGATGTATATGGCGATTCAGCGTTGGTAATAAATTAGATTAAAGGATAATGGAATACTCGTCATGTTGGCTTGATTCCCTATAAAGACTATGCTATAAGATTATAACCCTTCTTTAATAAAGTTGAATTCCATCATATTCCCATAGATGAGAATCAGATGTTAGATGCTTTAGCCACTTTGGCTTCCATGTATCAAGTAAATACTTGGAATGATGTGCCTTGTATCACAGTTCTACGTCTAGATAAGCCGACTCATGTGCTTGAAATGTAGGGAACATCAGATGAAAAACCTTGGTATCACGATATCAAGCATTTTCTCCAGACTCGGGAATACTCGGCTGGTGCGTCAAACAAAGATAGAAAGATATTGAGAAGGTTGGCAGGCAGCTTTTTCCTCAATGAAGACCTGCTATACAAAAGAAATTATGACATGGTATTGTTCATATGCATGGGTAGACATGAAGCAGACATGTCGATGCATGAGATCCATGAAGGTTCCTTTGGTACCCATGCCAATGAATATTCAATAGCAAAGAAGATGCTTAGGGCAGGTTACTATTGGCTGACAATGGAATCTGACTGTTACAAATTTGCAAAAAAGTGCCATAAGTTCTAGATTTACGCTGATAAAATTCATGTGCCTCCCACGCTTCTTAATGTTATTTCTTCCCCAAAGCCTTTTCTATGTGCGGTATTGACATGATTGGAATGATTGAACCTAAGGCATCAAATGGACATCGTTTTATCTTGGTGGTGATAGACTACTTCACAAAATGGGTGGAAACAACTTCGTATGCTAATGTCACTAAGCAGGTTGTAGTGGGTATTATCAAGAACAATCTTATATATCGGTATGGTGTGCCAAGAAGGATTATCATTGACAACGACTTGAATCTGAATAACAAGATGATGACAGAACTTTGTGAAGAATTCTGTCGTACCCCAAATTTGCCCTACCTTTATGATCGTATTTTCAAGATTTAAAATGAAATAAAAATGCTTTGGTTAAGGATGGTCCAGCAATATCTGATGATCCATTTTTAAAAATACAAATTAACAGAGGGGTGTGTCTTAATTCAAGGGAGTGGGGCTTTCCAAATCAGAAAGACCCATATACTCATAAACCCATTCGTGAAGCATGTTGGCCAATGGCCCATGAGATTCTTATATAAAAGTATATTTTTATTTTTAAGGGAAATTAAAGTTTTAATTATATGAGGCCCATTAAGTTGCTTTGTTGTTTTTAAGTAAAGAGAGGGGTGAAATTTCAAAATTGGGAATCCATTAAGCATTTTGTTTGGCCCATTTCTTTTGGGGATTCAAATAGTAAAAGGAGGGGTATGGTTATACATTGCAGCCCCATCGAGATTGTTATCAGCCCATTTGACGTTGTTATTACTGTTTTAGGAAAAAAATGTTATTATTAAAACTTTTTGTTATTGTTATTTTACTAAAAAAGAATATAATTCTTTATTAAGAGAACGTTATATTTTTCTAATATAATTCTTTTTGTTATTTTTATTTATTAAGAAGTTTATTATAATAATGTTTCATTTAATTATTAAAATATATTATATTAAATATTATTTATATAATTTATTTATTTTGAAAAAACGGATTTGCCGGATCAAATCTTTTATGGAAGCTAAAGCCCAATTCACAATGCTGCTTGCACTAACGAAAAAACTAGTATTGTTGTTTACGGTGTTCTGCTGGGCAGAAAACATTTTATTAAGCCCAAAAAGCCAATTGGTAACAAGTTGGACACTAAGTAAAAAAATAACGCAAAGCCCAAATTAGAAAAAAAATAGATACTGTTTCAATCAAAGCTAGAAATATGCGTGTTTCTTGGAGCAAACTCTCACTGTATAGATTTAAAACTAAATCAATATTCATTACAATTTAAATCTAAATAATACTAAATCAAATCTTGACAATAATACAAAAGCCCGGAATAATTTACAGAAACGAATATTGCATTCAATCAAATCTCAAAATGTACAAAACCAAATCAAACACAATCAATTACAACAATCATCAAATACCTAATTGATCTAATCTCCTAATCTAAACCCTAACTAATTGGTAACAACAATTTAAATCTAGTATTATAAATACAGAAAATGAAATTACAGTGAGGAGGAAGAAATTATTAGGGATTGAAGAAGAAGGGAAGCAGTAGAACGAAGAGGGATATCCAGATTTGTTGAAGAGGAGAAAATGGATTAGGGTTTCAATATCTAAAACCCTAATTGTATAGTCGCGACTCCGCTCACCCTTCAAACGCCGTTGAAACATTCACCATCACCATCTCCATTAACCTACGAATCAGAAAACAAAGCGGATCAAAATCGGAAACTTCACATATCAGAGAAATCGAGAACGAAGGTACACGAGACGTAACATTTCTATTTCGGAGATTTTCTGTATTACAATTTTGGGGTTGTTGGGTTTTGATTTACAGTAAAGGGGAAGGGAGGAATCAAGCGCCTCCGTGAAGAGAGACTGTACAAAAACTGTAATGAAAGTGTAAAAAAATAATGTTATGTTACATCCTGATTCAATGCACCTTTCAATCTAGCCATCCATGGTAAGTTTCGTGTACCCTCGTGCATGTTCCCTAAGCGGCCCTTCACAATAAACGCGTTTGGGCCTAGCCCAGTTTCTTAACACACACCCTATTTACTCGTTAGTTGTAAAAATACACCCCCAGGCCAACTGGGCCTGAATTCAATATCTGAATTCAGGCTCTGACTCTTTACACCCTACTCTTTTACTACTAAACTGAAAAATGCACCCCCTGACTAATTTCAATATTTTCTATTTTTTTATTATTTTCTTATTTTCTATATTTTCTCATTTATATATTAGTTATTACCTATTCTTATTATTATTTCTCTTTTATAATAATAATTATTATTAATATTTTTTTATTTTCACATAATATTATATTTATTATCATGTAAATAAATTATTTTATTTAGAAACTCATGTATATATTTTTTATATTATTGCATTAAAATATTTTTAATCATGAATTAATCAAGAAATTTTGCAATTAATATGATAAAAAATACATAACAAATACTAAATTCTTTTTCGCAATAAACTAATGTAAACAATTATCTTTTGCTAAAGGGTTCCAAATATATTTTGACTAATTGCACATTTAGTCCAAATTTCCACTATCTCTACACCCGGTCAAAATGTGAGGCAATTAAAATTACTTTCACAACCCCTTAAAAACACAAACCCATACGAACTACAAATTGGGACTCTGATTCCTCCTAAGAGGATACGTAGGCACACGATCAAAAATCGCGGCGAGTTACCCTATTAAAAATTAAAACCCTATTTTACCTTCAATCTAAACCTACACCTAGTATCCTTAAGAATAAGGTAGATGAAAAGTGTCTAACACCTTCCTTTCGTCTAAAAAAGTCTGAAACTTAGAATCTTTGTTTTGTGAATTAGGGTTTCCTATTAGATGCCCTTCCTTAGGATAAAAACTAGTAGTGGCGACTCTTGATTTTAAATCCAATTGCAACAGCTGGCGACTCTGCTGAGGACTTCAACCCTAGGTTTAGAAACCAACCCTAGGTTTTAGGTTTTATTTTGGGTTGTTATTTTCTTAATTTACTTATTTATTTCATTTATTTATTCTTGTCTATTTTTTTCATCATTATATATTTACTGTGTGGCGGGAATTTCATTTCAAAAAAATATTTTCAAATAACCCTTAGAAAGAAGGTTCATCTATTAGCTTAGGGGATACATCATCCCTGCGAGTTTATGTGATGACTTCACCTAGAGTCGGTGGAATTTCATGAAAGGAATACTTATCGAGAGATATCCTCTTATTGAGTAGGACTTAGGAATGCTACCCATGATTCTTTGTAGCGGCCATAACCAAAATCTCATGACGAGACCTTTCATGAATTTGAGGCGAAAATCTCAGTCCATAAAGAGGCTCCACTTAAGGGAGGCCCTTGTGCCTTGTCCCTCTGGTGTTATTCATGATACCCTTAAGGAAGCCACCTTTTGGGGAGGGTAGATTAACCGTAAGTCAAAATTAAGATCCTACCTTATAGGGGTATCTATCACAAAATCTCGTCACTAAACCCTACATCCATGCATTCATACATTTCATATATTCATCATTTATTTCTTTTATTTATCTTATTCACAGGGTAAAAAAACAAAAAGCAATAAAATTAAGATTTCAGTGACTATCTTTGAAAATGGGTACAAAGGGAAACAACTTGTCCGCATTAATTCCCTCAAGCCAGACATTTCTGAAATTAAAGCCATAAAAGGGAAATTATCCAAAAGCAATTTGAAGATATACGCTCATCGCTATGGGGATACCCTTGACTTTACCAGAGTAGAAGTCCAAATAGATGTTGTTTCTTCCCTCGTTTAGTTTTATGACCCACCGCTGAGATGCTTCACCTTCCAAGACTTCCAGCTAGCGCCGGCTCTGGAAGAATTTGATAGAATTCTGAACTTTTCTAAAGAGAAGGCCTATGTAGGTATCAGGTAAACTATTGAAGTCAAAGTCTTGGCAAAGGGCTTAGGGATCCCTTATTCTGAATTAGTTCAAAATTACCGAGGAGAAGGCCTAATGCAACGAGTCAAAAGAATATACCTAGAAGCCAAGGCACTCGAATTCGCTAATTATAAAGAGTGGGAGCCTTGTGTCGATTGTTTAGGATTGCTTGTGTTTGGTGTAATTTTATTCCCTCGAACTGTGGACTATATTGACACTGCGACCATTACCATATTTTGGGGTGCGAAAGTCTTTAATACAGATCCAACTCCCTCTCTTCTTGCGGACATTTATTACACCTTGCATACAATATACGAAAAGAGAAAATGCACTCTAAATTGTTGCATTCCACTTCTCTATAATCGGTTTATGACCCATCTTTTCAAAGAAGACTATATGATTCCAAACTTGACCAAACACGAGTGGCCTCAGAAATTAAGGTCTCTCACTGCAAACTCGGTATTATGGTATGCAAGGAAGCTGGATATTGGTGATATCACTATTAGCTGCGGGGACTTTCCTAATGTCTCATTGATCGGATCTCGAGGCTGTATTAATTACAATCCTACTTTGGCCCTACGACAATTAGGGTCTCCTTTGGAAGACAGACCTTTAGATGAACAACTCCAACCATTGATCATCCACGACATGGGTATAAAGGACTAAGGATTGCTCAACAAAGTTATCCGGGCTTGGAATAAGGTTATTAAGAGGAAAGTTGAAAGAAAGAATGCCATAGCAAGAGAACCCTACACTAGATGGGTCCGAGATAGGGTACAAATTATCAAGCTTCCATTTGATATAGATCCATAGTACAAGTCAGAGGATCCAGAGGTCACGCCCATATCCTTGGAAGAAATTGATGATCTGAAGAGTGCCCTAAAGCAAGCTCAGAGGGAAAAAGAAGAATTAGAACTCAACCTCAATTTGACCAAAGAAAAGAAGCAGACGTAACTGATACTTGAGTCAAAGGACCAACAAATTGAGAGAGATCAAAAGGCATTGGAAAAGGAGAGTCTCAAATGGAAGCTTACAACTGAAGAACTTTTGAGTGTGACTTTCAATCTAGATTTCCATAACCAAAGGTTAGAAGATGCTGCCACTGAAATCAGGAGGTTAACCAGGTGGTATGAAAAGGAATCACATGAAAAGAAAGTGCTAGAGGAAGACCTAAGAGCCCAGATCCAAAGTTTGGCGCAAGCTTTCTTAGATCAAGAAGAGAAAATAAAGTACCTCACCACCGGACTTCAAGACAACCAAGAATCAGAGAGCAAGGAACGCCTTGAGAGATTAGAGGAAGAAAGACTCCTAACTCAGAGAACTGAAGAGTATGAGAAAATGTGCCTAGATCTAGGAGGTCTCCAAAAAGATTTCCTTATCCAATGGAGGATTTATACAGAGTTGAGGGATGAAAAGATGTATTGGGAAAAGCAGTATACAAAGATCGCCCAAGCTAGGAGAGATAACCATAAAATAATCCTGCATCTTTATCAAGAGTATCGGTATTACAAAAACATGCATGACAGACTCACCTTCCTAGCCAATAACCTCATTGAGGATATCCTTAGAAGTTTGAGAGACGTAGAAAGTGTAATGGTTCCTCTTCCAAAGGACGTTGAAGATTTTCTCAAGCTTTTCCGAGCAATGGTTGATGGTTTCGGAGAAGACATCTGCAAGTGCACCTAGAAGATTTATTTCCATTTGTTTATGTTTATGCAAACAAGTTTTGATTTAAAGTTGTAATATTATTCAATATCTGGATTATGTTACTTTGAATAAAGGCATTTTGTTTCCGTATCTCGATTGCGTGTCTATTTTTAAGTTATTCACCAAATAAAAAAAACAATAAGAGAAGCAAAAGATAAATATCTACTCAAGTGAATAAGTCATTAAAAAAAAGAAACCATTACATGTTCATACATAATCATACGCATGCATGCTTTCGCAAACACCTGCATATGATATCAAAGCTCATCTCAGTTTTTCTAAATCTCTCCAGTTAAACCATTGGTAGAAGAAGATCACCACCTCCTTGGCCTCCATATCAAACAAAGGCCTATCAGCAAAAAGCAATGGAATAAATTGAAGAGAATCAGGTTGCATTCAAGGAGGATCTCGACCAGGTCAAAGGCGATGTGAGTTCAATGAAAGGAGATTTGAGTCAAGTTCTCCTAGCTCTGAAGAACATCATTGACAGACAAGATCAGATTCTCAGGGTAGCTTTCGAAGAAGTAGCTCAAATAATTGGTGCATCAAGCGGTCACCAACTAAGAAAAGAGCCAGAGACAGGACCCCAAGAGTCTGTCATGGCCCAACTAGAGACAAGAGAAGCCGAAACTGAAGGGTTTGTCCCACCACCATCAAAATCAGAGGCATCACATGCCCTACAAATTCCAATCAACAATGCAGACAACTACTTGGACTTGCAGTATGGAGACCACGACCTAGAGGATGTCAACCAGGCACCGTTGAAGACAACTGGTACTCATGTTGTCGATAACCGACTGGTGATAAATCAATATAAGGCTCTGGAAGAAAGGTTGAAAGTTGTGGAAGGTTTTGATGATTTCGAAGTAGATGCTCTCGAAATGGGCCTAGTTCCTGATATGGTAATAACGTTGAAGCTCAAAGTGCCTGACTTTGGAAAATACAAAGGGCTCACTTGTCCAAGAAATCATTTGCGCATGTATTTCAGGAAAATGCATGCCCATTCCCACGATCAAAAGCTGATGGTTCACTGTTTTCAAGAAATCTTAAGCGGGGCATCTTTAGATTGGCATATGCAGTTGGAGCGAGCTCACATCCAAACATGGGAAGATCTTGCTAATGCTTTCTTAAATCATTACAAATATAACCTGGACATGGCGCTTACCCGTATGCAACTCCAGAATATGTCCCATAAGGAAGAAGAGCTTTTCAAAGAGTATGCTCAGAGATAGAGGGAGATGGCACCCCGTGTTTAACCACCGCTATTGGAAAAGGAGTTAGTAGATATGTTCATGGGAACCTTGCAAGGGCTATATTATGAGAAGATGGTTGGGAATATCTCTTCAAGATTCTTAGACCTGGTGACTATCGGAGAAAGAATTGAGACCGGAATAAAGAGTGGGAAGATACCAGGGGGACCATCAAATGCCCCTACAATTCAAAAAGGTATGCTTCAAACTCCCCAAAAATAAAAGAGGGAGAAATTAATGTTGTAGCCTCACAACCAAGGGAACAACAACCATTAATGATCCCACAAGGTTAGCAGCAAGGCAGATTTGGAAGGATGCAAAGAAATTTTGATCCACTCCCCATGCCACCTAGCCAGTTATTACAACACTTGGTTAAGGAATCCTTGCTGGAATTAAAACCTCTATCTCCTCCAGTCGGGCCACTCCCATGAAAGTACAATGTCGACGCCAGATGCAAGTATCATGCTAATTCTCCTGGGCACACCATAGAGCATTATTGGGCATTCAAGTATAAAGTTCAAGATTTGTTAGAATCTTAAGACATCACATTCGAGAAACCTAACATCAAATCAAACCATATGCCTCCGCATGATGGACCGACAATAAATGCAATTGAAATAGTCACTGACTTTGGGGCAACCAGACAAGCGAAGACCCTGATAAACTTGTTGAAGGAATATCTGTGGGAATGTGGGTTCCTATTGGAGCATAATGAAGGCTTTGAGAGAACTCTGCAGAAGCTAGTGGACCAGGGGATAGTCCAATTCAGAACATACCCTGAAGAAAAATATGTAGTAGCGATTGAAGAAAAGAAGCCATGGGTAATTCCTTGCCAAGGCCCAAATATTAACAAGAAGACTCTGGTGATCCCGTGGGAAGAATCGGCAGAAACCCCAAAGATGGGACCAAAGAAGGCTCTCTAAATATCAGTAGTTCCAAAGGCCACGATGATATATAAAGGACCATCACCTATCCCTTATGAAAATAACAAAGCAGTGTTGTGGAGTTATGACTCAGTTGTATACATTAATGGAGTGGAACAAGAAAATGAGCCATCGCCAAGTCAAGGACCTATAATTTCAAATATAGAATGGACAGGGGGTATGACCCAAAGTGGTCAAGTCTTTGGATCTGAACCACCAAAGAAGAAAGATGAAACCTCAATAAAGGATAAGGGAAAAGCAGTGGTGGAAGCGAGTCAAGAGAAAGAACCTCCAAGCAAAAATTTACTGATTAAGAGACAGATGAGTTTATGAAAATAATCAAAAGAAGTGACTATAGGATGGTGGATCAGCTTCACCAAACCCCAGCTAAAATATCCATACTCTCGTTGCTCATCAACTCTGAGGCACACCAAGAATCTTTAACGAAGGTACTAAGTTCAGCCCACGTTGCGGAGGAGATTATTGTGAATCAATTTGACAATGTTGTAGAAAACCTAACATCCGGATCATACCTAGGTTTTAGTAACAATGATTTTCCACCTCAAGACTGAGCTCACAACAAAGCAATCCATATCTCTATGCAAATAGGTACTACCAACATATCTAGAGTACTCATCGATACTGGCTCTGCCCTCAACGTGTTACCAAAATCAAGTCTGATGAAGTAAACATTAGATGACGTTGTAATAAGGCCAATCTCTATAATAGTGAAAGCATTTGATGGTTCTCAAATCTCGGTATTGGGAGACGTGGACCTTCCAGTCAAAATTGGGTCGTATATCTTCTATATCACTTTCCAAGTCATGGATATAGAGTCATCGTACACTTGTTTACTAGGGAGACCTTGGATTCATGCAGTAGGGGCAGTCACTTCAACCTTACATAAAAAATTGAAGTTCTTAGTGGAAGGTAAATTAATCATAATCGACGGGGAGTAGGACATCTTCGTAAGTCACATTGAATCGTACAGGTATATTAGTGCCAATGAAGACTATATAGCCACCCCATTCCAAGTCTTGGAAGTTGCTTTAATGGTGACTATACAAGTCGAGAAAAGTAATAATCCTAAGGTAACCTCATGGAGAGATTTGCAAACAACCATGGAAGGTGGTACCTCGAAAGGTTGGGGAAATCTCCCAGAAATTCCCGAGAAGAAGAATCGCTTCGGTTTGGACTATGAACTATCGAAAGCTACTCTGAAGGGTAAAGCATGGTTTCCTCAAATCGAAGAGACCTTTGTCAACAAGGGAATAGAGCATTGCAGACATGTGGCGATGATATCCAACAGAGTCAACACCAAAAGGGCAACTGACTTCATCCGAGAATGCGCCCCAGGAGAAGAACTCAAAAGCTGGACTACCATGGAGATTTCCGAGATCTTTTTCTTTCCTAAGTAATTTTTCTTGTTTTTGAAAGAACCTATGTCAAGCCCGAGGCATAGGGGTTTCTTGTAAGGGTTCTCCCGTTTTGTTTCATACAATATTTACAATTAATAAAAGTTATATTTTGTTTTCAATTAAGATCATTGTCTCTCTCTTGAATTTATCTCTTAAATTCAAAAATGGAAATACTTTCTCTTCATATGCATTTTCAAAGTTCATATACTAAAATCTACACCAAAACATGATAAACATGCAGATCCATGCCCAAAACCATTGATAATGTTACTGCTGCAATCCGATATAATTTTGATGCTCCTATCAACCAATCCGAAGAGGAAGGTGATGAAGATCTTGAACTTTCTGAAGAAATGGAAAGAGAAATAGAGCAGAAAGCGGACAACATACAACCATATCAGGAGGCTATCGAGACCATTAATCTTGGTGCAGAGGAAGATCCGAAAGAAATCAAGCTAGGGGCAATGTTAGAGAAGAGCATCAAAGAAAGGTTGATCAAGCTACTACATGAGTACATGGATATATTTTCCTGGTCCTACAGGGACATGCCGGGATTAGATACAAACATTGTGGTGCACATACTAC
This sequence comes from Vicia faba, assembly GCA_948472305.1. NCBI lineage: Eukaryota > Viridiplantae > Streptophyta > Magnoliopsida > Fabales > Fabaceae > Vicia > Vicia faba. The sequence goes on from OX451740.1 coordinate 267,887,014, forward strand.
CTCTCAAAGAAGGTTATTCCCCAGTTAGGCAAAAACCAAGAAGAACTCGTCTGGATATGTCTAGCAAGATTAGAGAAGAGGTTCTCAAACAGTTCGACGCAGGGTTCTTAGTAGTGGTGGATTATCCACCATGGATAGCTAACATTGTGTCAGTACCCAAGAAAGATGGAAAGGTACGCATATGTGTGGATTATCGAGATCTGAACATAGCAAGCCCCAAGGACGACTTTCCGTTACCTCACATAGATGTTTTGGTAGATAATACGGCTCAAGCCTCAGTACTCTCATTCATGGACGGGTTCTCAGGCCATAATCAAATCAAATTGGCACCCGAAGACATGAAAAATACTACCTTCATGACACCTTGGGGAACTTTATGCTACAAAGTAATGTCATTCGGTCTAAAAAATGCAGGGGCAACTTATCAAAGGGCTATGGTCACACTATTCCATGATATGATTCACAAAGAGGTTGAAGTGTATGTAGATGATATAACCGCCAAATCCCATACGGAGGAGGAACACATCATACATTTGCAAAAGTTATTCAAGCGTCTGTGCAAGTTCAGATTAAGGTTGAATCTGAATAAATGTATGTTTGGCGTCAGATCAGACAAGTTACTGGGTTTCATTGTAAGTTAGCATAGTATCAAGGTAGACCCCGAAAAATTAAAGGCTATACAAGGGATACCAGCACCAAGGACAGAAAAAGAGGTTCATAGGTTCTTAGGGCGATTGAATTACATCTAAGGTTCATATCGCATCTAACAGCCACATGTGATCCTATATTCAAATTATTGCGAAAGGATCAAACAATAGTATGGAACGATGATTGCCAAACGACTTTCGAGACAATAAAGAAGTATCTATAAGAGCCACCAATCTTAATTCCACCAGTTCCTGAAAGACCGCTCATCATGTATCTCACAGTGCTCGAAGGATCAATAGGTTATGTTTTGGGACAGCAGGATGAAATAGGAAGAAAAGAGCATGAAATTTACTACCTCAGCAAGAAATTCACTGACTGCGAAACCAAGTACCCACTCCTCAAGAAAACTTGTTGTTCTTTGGCTTGGGCTACTAAGAGTTTGGGCAATATATGTTAACCCACACCACATGGTTAATAGAAAGAATGGATCCTTTAAAGTACGTGTTAGAAAAACTGGCGCTTACAGGATGAATCGCCCGATGGCAGATGCTATTATCAGAATATGATATCTAATATGTCACTCAGAAGGCCATCAAGGGTAGTATACTAGCTGATCATCTAGCTCACCAACCTCCGCCAGAATATTAACCTATGAAGTTCGACTTTCCAGACGAAGATGTCATGGTTATAGCTGACTATGAAATACCAGGACCTAACGAAGGACCCGAGCCAGTGGCACGTTGGGCACTCATGTTTGACGGGGCTTCAAATTCACTGGGGCATGGTATAGGGGCAGTTTTTACTTCTCCAAAGAATTATCACAATCCCTATACGGCAAGGTTGTGTTTTGACTGCACCAATAACATCGTCGAGTACGAAGCTTGTATACTGGGATTTGAAGCTGCCACTGATCTGAGAATAAAGCACCTCAAAGTATTTTGAGACTCCGCATTAGTCATATACCAAGTCAACGGAGAATGGGATGCTAAACATCCAAAACTGATTCCATATTTGGATCATGTTTTAAAGTTGGCTGCTAAATTCACAAAGATCACTTCCAGTCACATCCCACGAGAAGAAATCAAATGGCGGATGCTCTGGTAACTCTATCAGCTATGTTCAAGGTAACTTGGCCAAACCACGAACGAAGCATCACAATCAAACACTTTGAAGAGCCCGCACACTGCCTTGCTATTGAAGAAGGACCGGATGACAAGCCTTGGTTTTACGACATCAAGAACTACCTTGAAAAGCAAGAATATCCGGAAAATTCCTCTATCATTGACAAGCGAACTCTACGGAGGTTAGCCTCAAAATTTTTTCTGATTAATGATGTGATATACAAAAGAAACTACGACATGGTACTAGTCCAATGTATGGAGAAGCAGGAAGCAGATACGCTAATGAGAGAAATCCACGAGGGAACTTTTGGAACTCATACAAATGGGCAAGCCATGGCTAGAAAGATTTTGTGAGCAGGGTACTATTGGTTAATAATGGAAGCCGATTGTTATCACTATACGAAAACATATCACAAATTCCAGATCTACACCGATAAGATAAATGTGCCACCAACTCCTCTGAATGTCATGAGCTCCCCTTGGTCGTTCTCAATGTGGGGAATTGATATGATTGGCATGATCGAGCCAAAATCATCCAACAGACACCATTTCGTACTAGTAGCCATCGATTACTTCACCAAATAGGTAGTAGAAGCATCATATGCTAATGTGATAATTCAAGTGGTTACGCGATTCATCAAGCAGAATCTCATATGCATATACGAGGTTTCAAGCAGAATTATTATAGACAACAGGTCCAATTTAAACAACAAGATGATGAAGGAACTGTGGGATGATTTCAAAATCGAACTTCATAACTCCTTACCATACAGACTCAAGATAAACGGAGCCTTCGAAGCAGCCAATAAAAATATCAAGAAGATCATTCAGAAACTGGTGAAGACATACAAAGATTGGCACGAAATGCTTCCTTTTGTTCTACACGGCTATCTCACTTCCGTACGCACATCAATAGGCGCGAATCCTTTTTCTCTGGTATATGGCATGGAGGCAGTGCTTCCAGTTGAAATAAAAATACCATCACTTCGGTTTTTAATGGAAACAAAGTTGGAAGAGGCATAATGGGTTCAGACGCGACTCGATCAGCTTAACCTCATCGAAGAAAAACACTTGACAGCTCTATGCCATAGTCAATTGTATCAGAAGCGGATGAAGAGGGCCTTCGACAAGAAAGTTCATCCTCGAATATTCAAAGAAGGGGATTTTATGCTCAAAAATATTTTGCTACCTCGCCTTGATTCACGTGGTAAATGGACACCCAACTACGAAGGTCCATACGTAGTAAAAACAACATTCTTCGGGGGTGGTATCATCCTCACAACAATGATGGGGAAGAACTACCGCATCCAGCAAATTCAAACACAATAAAAAAATACTATGTATAAAAAAGCTCGCTAAGCTCGAGCCCTAAACGGGAGACTTAAGCAAAAAGGAGCATCCCGGTGGATCGAAAACCCTAAAGGGTGATCCAGGCAAAAATTATCGGCATAAAAAAAAACTATCCTGGTGGATTGAAAACTCGAAAGGGCAATCCAAGCAAAAACTAGGGATTTTATTAAAAAAATAAAGAACAAAAAGACTGCGATCTAAAATACTATGACTACGAACCACGAAGGGAAAGATGGATCTAAATCATACGACTCATAATCAAAGAAGATATGAGCTATTAAGAGGATATTAGGGAAAAACAGTAGCAATTATCCTTTTCATTGCCATTTACGGTTTTGAAAATTTATGTAATCACCTCTTTCAAGGAACTACATCTTTTACTTTCGCCTATTCAAAGGCATATCAATAAAACATTTACTTTCTTTTCACCTTTCAAATTGCGTTTTTCCTTTTTTAGACTTGATTATAAAATACTACGCTTATTACTTGTGAATATTGTGTAGAAAACATTTTGGGGGAATTGACAAATAAAAGCATTTGATAAAACATCGAAAAAGCATTTAGGTTGGAAAAACATCAACAAAAAAAAAGAAATCCACGTCTACGTCCAAACACATGTCTACACCTACGCCTACACTTACAACACAAATATTTACACACATGTCTACGCCTACGCCTGCGTTTGCAATACAACAATCAAAATCTTGCTAACACTCTGCAACATACAACGCCAGGGAATTGGTAACTCAAAACCAATGGTTTAAAAGAGAGAAAAGCCTGAAATAGTTTTCATAACATTTCAAGGCATACACACATCATACACATATTTTGCATACATCATACATACGCAGTCATTCAATGCATGTACACTTTGGGTTCCCTATCAATCAGACAACATACGCCTACGTCATACAACAAACAAACAATCTCACCCTCGATTTAGCCATCTAAGGGTCAGTCATCAAAGCACACTTCTTCTACAAATCAACCCATCACCTAAGACTTCATTTAGAGATATGTTCTCCACAACATAGTTCATTACCTAAGACTCCATGCAGTAATGTGCAAAACCCAGTACATTGCCTAAAGCTCCATGCTACAATAAGATCTTCCACCTAAGACTCCATGCTGTGACGTGTTCAGCCCATCACCTAAAACTCCACGCAGTGATGTTTTCCTCTACCATGTAGATTCATTACCTAAGACTCCATGCAGTAATGTACGAAGCTCGGTACATTTCCTAAGACTCCATGCAGTGATATATTCCCCTCATGCGCGAAACTTAGTTTATTGCATAAGACTCCATGCAGCAGTGTAACATAACCCATTGCCTAAGACTCCAGGATGCAATGTGTTTCCATATCTTCACCCATTACCTAAGACTCCATGCAATAATGTGCGACACTCCCAACATTAGATAATTGCCTAAGACTCCATGCAACGATGTTTGAAACCCAAATTTAGCTTGTCGCCTAAGACTCCATGCAGCGATTCGCAAACCTAACCCATTGCCTAAGACTCCATGCAGCAGTTCGCTACCTTATCTCGTAATACATACCGTTGCCTAAGACTTCATGTAGTGATGCTCGAAATCCAAAATCTAGTCAATCTCCTAAGACTCCATGCAGCGATTCACGTACATAACCCATTGCCTCAGTCTCCAAGCAACTATGTGTTATTAAGTGTTTTATTCGTTCCCAAAATGGGTGAATAAACAAAGTCAAACCAAAACATATAATACTATTCTCTCAAGCTCAAAAACGTATGCCTCATCGTCAAACCCTTGTAAGCGATATATCACCAGCTTTGCCTATTTCCTAAAGACTCTTAAGGGTATGCTATATCAGCGTAACCTTATTTTTGCCAGACAAATTTTGGGGTATTAGAAGTATTGAATAAACTCCCAATCAAATGCGCGAGGCTCGTGTGTTCTCACGTTATTTGATTGGAAGGTAATTGAATAGGGGCAGCTGTCATACCCCAAATTTTCCCTACCTTTATGATCATATTTTCAAGATTTAAAATGAAAGAAAAATGCTTTGGTTAAGGATGGTCCAGCAATATCTGATGGCCCATTTATAAAAATACAAGTTAACAGAGGGGTGTGTCTTAATTCAAGGGAGTGGGGCTTTTTAAACCAGAAAGACTCATATACCCATAAACCCATTCCCGAAGCATGTTGGCCAATGGCCCATGAGATTCTTATATAAAAGTCTATTTTTATTTTTAAGGGAAATTAATTTTTTAATTATATGAGGCCCATTAAGTTGCTTTGTTATTTTTAAGAAAAGAGAGGGGTGAAATTTCAAATTTGGGAATCCATTAAGCATCTCATTTGGCCCATTTCATTTGGGGATTCGAGTAGTAAGAGGAGGGGTATGGTTATACACTGCAGGCCCATTAAGATTGTTATCAACTCATTTGATGTTTTTATTACTGTTTTAGGAAGAAAAAAATGCTATTATTATTAAAACATTTTGTTATTGTTATTTTACTTAAAAAGAATATAATTCTTTATTAAGAGAACGTTATGTTTTTCTACTATTACTGTTAAAATTTTTATTTATGAAGTTTATTATAATAATGTTTCATTTCATTATTAAAAGATATTATATTAAATATTATTTATATAATTTATTTATTTTGAAAAAACGGATTTGCTGGATCAAATATTTTTTGGACGCTAAGGCCCAGTTCACAATGATGCTTGCAATAACGAAAAAACAAGTATTGTTCTTTACGGTGTTGTGCTGGGCATAAAACATTTGATTAGGCCCAAAAAGCCATTTGGTAACAAGCTGGACAGTAAGTAAAAAAATAACGCAAATCCCAAATTAGAAAAAAATAGATATTGTTTCAATCAAAGCCATAAATATGCGTGTTTCATGGAGAAAACTCTCTGTATAGATCTAAAACTAAATCAATCTTCATTACAATTTAAATCTAAATAATACTAAATCAAATCTTGACAATAATATAAAAGCTCGGAATAATTTACCGAAACAGATATTGCATTCAATCAAATTCCAAAATGTACAAAACTGAATCAAACACAATCAATTACAATAATCATTAAATCCCTAATTGATCTAATCTCCTAATCTAAACCCTAACTAATTGGTAGCAGTAATTTAAACCTAGTATTATAAATACTGAAAACGAAATTACAAAGAGGAGGAAGAAATTATTGTGTATTGAAGAAGGGAAGCAGTAGAACGAAGAGGGATATCAAGATTTGTCGAAGAGGAGAAAATGGATTAGGATTTCAATATCTAAAACCCTAATCGCGTAGTTGCACCGCCGCTCACCCTTTAAACGTCGTCGAAACCTCCACCGTCACCATCTCTATTGGCCTACGAATCAGAAAACGAAGCCGAATCAAAATTGAAAACTTCACATATTGGAGAAATCGAGAACGAAGGTACATGAGACTTAGCGTTTCTGTTTTGGCAATTTTCTGTATTGCAATTTGGGGGTTGCTGGGTTTTGATTTATGGTAAAGGGGAAGGGAGGAATCGAGCATCGTCACGCCGCTGTCATTATAGGGTTTAGATTTGAAAGAAAGGGTTTGTAAGAAAAGGGAGAGAGAGAGAGAGAGAGAGAGAGAGAACAAAGAGAGACTGTACGAAAACTGTAATGAAAGTGTAAAAAACACAATGTTATGTTCTATCGTGATTCAATGCACACATGCCTACGGTACTTAGCATGCACCTTTCAATCTAGCCCTTTGATCATCACTGGACCGTCGTAAGGCCAATTCCATGGTAAGCTTCGTGTACCCTCACGTATGTTGCCTAACCAGTCCTTCACAATAAACGTGTTTGGGCCTAGCCCAGTGTCTAAACACACACCCTATTTACTCGTTAGTTGTAAAAATACAACCCCAGGTCAACTGGGCCTGAATTCAATATCTGAATTCAGGCCCTAACTCTTTGCACCCTACTCTTTTACTACTTAACTAAAAAATGCACCCCCTGACTAATTTCAATATTTTCTATTTTTATTTATTATTTTGTTATTTTCTATATTTTCTCATTTATATATTAGTTATTACTTATTATTATTATTATTTCACTTTTATAATAATTATTATTATTAAAAAAAAATATTTTTACATAGTATTATATTTATTATCATGTAAATAAATTATTTTATTTAGAAACTCATGTATATATTATTTATTTTATTGCATTAAAATATTTTTAATCATGCATTAATCAAGAAATTTTACAATTAATATGATAAAAAATACATAACAAATACTAAATTCTTTTTCGCAAGAAAATAATCTAAACAATTATCTTTAGCTAAAGGGTCCCAAATATATTCTGACTAATCGCGCATTTAGTCCAAAATTCTGCTATCTCTACACCCGGTCAAAATACGAGGCAATTCAAAATACTTTTGCAACCCCTAAAAAACACAAACCCATACGAACTACGAATTGGGACTTTGATTCCTCCTAAGAGGATACATAGGCATACGATCAAAAATCGTGGCGAGTTTCCCTATTAAAAATTAAAACCCTACTTTACCTGAAACCTAAACCTAAACCTAATATCATTAAGAATAAGGTAGATGAAAGGTGCCTAACACCTTCCTTTCGTATAAAGAAGTCTGAAACTTAGAATATGTATTTTGCGAATTAGGGTTTCCTATTAGATGCCTTCCTTAGGATAAAAACTAGTAGTGGTGACTCTTCATTTTAAATCCAGTTGCAACAAATTCAATATTATCCATCACAATTCATCTCCTTACAGGCCAAAGATGAATGGGGCTGTTGAAGCTGCTAATAAAAATATCAAGAAGATTATCCAGAAAATGGTTGTTACCTTGGCATGAGATGCTCCCTTTTGCTTTGCATGGGTATCGTACATTCGTTTGCACTTCAAAAGGTGCAACCTCGTTCTCTCTTGTGTATGGCATGGAAGCAGTGCTCCTCGTTGAGGTTGAGATTCCCTTTTTACGTGTGATAATGGAAACCAAATTGTCAGAGGCTGAATGGGTCAAGAACAAGTTTAACCAATTGAACTTGATTGAAGAAAAGAGAATGACAACCTTGTGTCATGGCTAGTTATATCAGAAGAGAATGAAGAAAGCTTTTTATAAGAAGGTAAAGCCTCGTGAATTCAGAGAAGGCAACTTCGCGCTCATAAAAATCCTGTCTTTTAACACTGATTCTAGGGGCAAGTGGACTCCCAATTTGAAGGCCCATATGTTGTCAAGAAAGCCTTCTCTAGTGGTGCACTGATTCTTGAAACTATGGGTAGCAAGGAGTTCCCATGTCCTATGAATGCTGACGCAATCAAGAAATACTTTGCTTAAAGAAATAAAAGAACAGCTCGCTAAGTCAAAAACCCGAAAGGGCGGCTTAGGCAAAAAAGAGCGTCTCGGTAGGCTGAAAATCTGAAAGGGCGGTCTAGGCAAAAATAAGAGACACAAAAAAATAAATTATCCCGCTAGGTTGAAAACCCGCAAGGGCAACCTAGGAAAAAGTTAGGGATTCCTTGGAAAGTAATTGCATCCGACAAGACTTGGTCATTGAAGCAACAATCTTCTTGGATCCTCACCACACTTCAACAGAAGTCGCTGCTCAAGAATTCAAAGTTTTTAGGGAGATAAGTAGTCATTGTATTTCAATGTATATTTTCCAATATATTACCATTTTCCAAACTTTGTAATCACCCATGAGATCTCGCCATTCACAGACTACCATTATATTAATAAAGTTTGAGCTTTTATCCAATTCTTTGTAATTATTATTTTATTCAGTTTGCAAAGATTCCATTTATTATTGATAGTAATTTTAAAAGCAAAGAGATTTAACAATACAATTGTTTTTGAAAATAATTTACAAATTACTTTTTACTTTAGGTTTCGTGATTCAAGAAAAAAAAAATAGTGATTCCGAGGATGGATGAACTCTGAAATTTTGGAAATGAATATTCCCCAGGAAAGTTCTCCCAAACCATTCTTGCTGATATGCATATGATCTCCTTGTATTTCTCAAATAGTCGGAGTTGATGCCAATTGATGTATGTTGGGGTGTTGGATTTGTAATCTCATTCTTCTCCAATCAAGTCTTGGTTCAGATTTTTTCTCCAGGTTTATTATTTTGATTTCGAGTTTGTGCGGTTTGAGACCTCTATCTCAGATCCCCCAGTAAGGTCTTCGCTCATATGACGAAAGTCCCTTCTCCCTTTGTGTTCTAAGGTAGAATCATTTGCAAAACATCGCCCTTTGCATTGATGGCATTATTGTTGTTATTTGTTTCTCAGGAAACTAGACAAGGGCAATATCTTTTCTAAGAAGTGTTGAAATAGTTGTCAACTTTTGGGATTTTCTCCAGCCAAGTGTTGGGTTTGATTTAAAATCCCCATAATTTTGATTTCTTGTTGTATTGTTTAACTTCTTAGATCCCCAATTTGAAGTTGATATAGTGTTTCTCTCTGAAAGTTGTTATCCCCGTGTGGTTTCATAATTTCTCCCCAGGGAAGTTTGTGTAATCATCACTCTTGGTATTGAAGAATGTATTTTGGGCTCCCCTCGACAATGTGGTATTGTCTTCGACAATGAAGGAATCACTAGATTCCCAGTTGATATCTCGACGATGTGGTTTTCATATTCCCTAGAGAAGTCAGTATTATAATCTCCAGTTGAAATCTATACGTTGAAACATTGTTTTCCCCATCGAAGTCTGTGTGATATTCCTCGGTGAAGCCTGGAAGAGGATGTTACATCCATGTATCTATTTTTATTTTCTATTTTGACTTGATTATTTTCGGATTATGTTTCTTCCCAGAGGAGTTAAGTCGTGAAATAGGAATTTTTTTCCTCAATTTATGCTTACTTTATTATGAAATTTTCATCCTAGATGTGATTTAGCCGAGTGTTGACTTTACCCAAGCTGGTTTTGTCTAGTTATTCCCAGTGTTGCGTGTCTGTGTTATCAGCATATACATGATAACATTCATACATGCATTCATATATCATGCATAGCTAAATTTAAAATTCATCGCTCATCTGCATTCATTAATATTTTATTTGCATATTACCCTATTTTGCAGAGTTTTGTTACCCTCTCTCCAACAGAGTGTCAACCTTAAGTAGAAAATGTATATTATTTTGATCTCCCCACTGAGTTATCCCTCGTGGAAGAATTATGCTTTAGCCTTCTTATTCGAATCATTATCCGGATTTGAGCCCTGGTTTGAGAATGTGCATTTATTTTGCACGAGAAGACTTTTTCTCCTCAGCAGAACTGTGTTGGCATATCCCTAGAGAAGCCAAGATTCATTTCCCAACAGCATTATTGCATTTCCTTCTCATAGCAGCAAGTGGCAGTCTCTTTATTTGAGCAACCTATTCTTCCCCAGTAAATCTGTTAATTCCCCAAGAAGATTCATTTTTGTTACTCCAATGAATGATAGTCTTGTCATTATGGAAGATAGTTCATTGTTGAGATTTTTTACTCCAATAGATGGTAGTCTCGTCATTATGGGAGATATTTCTTTTTTGAGATTTGTTACTCCAATGGATGGTAGTCTCGTTATTATGAGATATATTTCGTTTTTGATATTTGTTACTCCGATGAATGGTAGTCTCGTTATTATGGGAGATAGTTCGTTGTTGAGATTTATTACTTCGATGAATGGTAGTCTCGTCATTATGGTAGATAGTTTGTTGTTGAGATTTGTTACTTTGATGAATGGTAGTCTCGTCATTATGGTAGATAGTTTGTTGTTGAGATTTGTTACTTTGATGAATGGTAGTCTCGTCATTATGGGAGATAGTTCGTTGTTGAGATTTGTTACTCCGATGAATGGTGGTCTCGTCATTATGGGAGATAGTTCTTTGTTGAGATTTGTTACTCCGATGAATGGTAGTCTCATCATTATGGGAGATAGTTTTTTTTTATATTTGTTAATATGATGAATGGTAGTCTCGTCATTATGGGAGATAGTTCATTATTGAGATTTTTTACTCCGATGAATGGTAGTCTCGTCATTATGGGAGATAGTTCATTGTTGATATTTTTAACTCCGATGAATGGTAGTCTCGTCATTATGGGAGATAGTTCATTGTTGAAATGTTGTTACTTCAATGGATGGTAGTCTCGTCATTATGGGAGATAGTTGGTTGTTGAGATTTGTTACTCCGATGAATGGTAGTCTCATCATTATGGGAGATAGTTCATCGTCGAGATTCGCTTTGCTCTAAAGAATTCACATTATTCCAATCATAAGTACTGACGCTAATCATTTATGACCTACCCTAATATTGGTATTTACTGGTATTATCTTACCATTTCTATTCCCTGTGAGTCGATGTTACTTTTTTCTATCCTCTCTATGAGTGGGTATTTCACAATTATCTGTCAATTGTTGTTATACATTGCTTTTTCCTCATTTATTTAAGTTTATGATGCCTTATATCCTCCTTGGGCTTTACCCTAGTAGATTTGAGTCTTCTGTTCACCAGCGATTTATTTTCCTAGTCGGGCTTTCTTTTGATCCTTGGTTTTATTTTCTGCTTCCCTAGTGGTGTTCTATGTCACCTTTGGAGTCTCTCATTTGCATTCATAGTATAAGCATTGCACGACATCTTAGGGCCAAAAATAGGGCTTGTTTTATATTTATGTATCTCTGGATAGAAGACACTTAAATAAGGGCAGTTGTTGTACTCCAACTTTTGCCCCTAAGATTCCTCTATCATCTCATATAAACTCAATCATATCAGGATTACACTTGGGTTTGTTTGTTCTCCCTATCTATAGGTTTGCTCATGAGGGATCACCAAGCACTTTGATTTGTACATTGTGATCATATATGTCTTGTGTTGATTAAATTTTAACTAACAAATATACTGAATGTTTGCTCTAAATCATGATACTATAGGTGAGGGTACAACACACTTCATCAGGTTGATTCATAGGTTCATAAGTTTATTTCCATGCCTTCTTCAACAAAGTTTCATTGAAATTTAAGCTTCATCATTGAGATTTCTATCATGACAAGGTCTACTATGATTCATTATGCCTCAATTTGTTAAAGGAAGTCAAAGGATGCAAGAATTGATTGAAGAAGTTTAACCTAATTGAACAAATTCTTGATTCCTTAATCACAAGTTCATGAGTCTCTCATTTCTTAATATTTTGAAGTGGTTATTGTTTTTATGGGTTCTTATTATCATCCACAAAAACTTCTATTCACATGGAAAAGTGATTGTGTAAGAAAGATTGTCAAAATTGAAAGGGGTTTCCAAGTTATTTTAGTGTTATAGGAGCTAGGGTTTTGGACTTCTAAGGGCTATATCTTATTCATCTTTTGAGATTTTTGAGTTATTCCAAAGATATTCTTCTCTTTAAAGGGTTATCAACCAATTAGTTCAAAAGTTTCAAGCAAATTTTGTGTGGAGGATTCCTAATGATTGAGAAATATTAGACGTCCTCTATATAGGCCATCAAATTCCCTTATGTGACTTCAAAAAGTCATAACTTGATCAATTTGTATCTCCTTGAGCCCATTATTTTTCCATATTGATCTTAAGGATGTGAACTTCAACTTTTATTTTATGTGCAAAGCTTAAAAATGGTTGGAAGATGCCTCAAGAACTCAAAATATTATAGGTCATCTCATGGATTTTCACCAAAATCAAAGGATCATAACTTGTTCAATATTTGGAATTTTTGAGTGAAACAAGTTTCACAATACTCTTTAAGGAGTCCACTTAAAGCTAGAATCAATGATAAAAGCTCAATTTTGAAGGAAGACCTTGTTTGGAGTTAAAACATTATAGGACATTTTTTGAGAAAAACTTAGAATTTTTCTCAGTACAAAAAGTCTGCGCATTTTTCATGATTTTGACCAATCACAAATTCTAGCTCAAGAATCCAAATGATCTCACTCTTTTCACATTATAAATATTGTGACCTTATCTTTCAAATGCTTCAAGAATTATGCCTTAAGACCTTTTGAGCTGTGAACACCATGGATTCAAAGTTGGTACCTTGGAACTGAAGTTTCAGTTTCATCCAGATTGCAATTTTCATAATGTAACTTCTAATCATCAAATTACCACACGTTTTTCACTTAAACATGGTCAGCACAGATGTTTGGATTATTTAGAATGACAAAACGCATCATTTAGATGAGTTTTGATGCACTTGTGAACACACTTTGCTCATGAACACAGGTGTGCACGAATTCATTTGAATTTGCATCATTCAACCCTCCTCTTGATTCCATTCACTTCTCCTATAAATAAAGGCTCCACTCCACTCATTTTGGCAAGCTTGAACAACCAAAACCACTCTGCCAAACTCTCTCCATAACTCATAATTCGACAACTTTGAATTTGGTTTTACAGTCTTCTTCAATCCATTTTCTTTGCTAATTCTTCATCCTTAAACTTCATTGAAGCTAACAGAAGAAGAACCAAGCCTTGAAGCATCCTGAATCGTGTTAGCTAAGTCAAGTTTCAGAGCTCTGAATTTGAACTTCAATAGGTAGATTCCTTCATCAATTCTCTCAAAATTTTCTACTACAATGAAGCTCTCATCACTCTAATACTCGTCGCATCATTTGTTTTTAACTGAAAGTGAGTTTTGGTCATGAATTTTCAAATCCCTATTCAACTTTTTTCTTCTGGTTTTTTTGCAAATCGACTGAGCTACACTTTAAATAAATTTTTCGCGAGGGTACGATTATCTTCGTCTTGATGAGATGAAGCAAATGACATTGGTCTAAACCTCTAATTTTAGAGTTTGAGGAACCTGGTTTTGAGGTTGGCTAGAGGTTGAAGACGACCACGCGGTTGTCTTCAACCAGTGAAAATTTGCCACGCGTTTTTCAAATTATATTTTTAAATATTTGATCCAATGGTTTATTCACTAATGACCATGATATGCACAACGTGCCAGATCCTTTGGATTTGATTACTAACGCGTTTTGACATTGATCCAATGGTCTGTATCTTTTTGGTTTTATTTTTATTTTCTGATTTTCATATTTTAATTGATTTAAACTTCAAAAATTCATAAAAAAGTCATTTCTTACTCAAAAAATTTAAAACAATTCTTAAAAATACTTTGGATTTTTCTCTTTCTGATTTTTATTTTTTTCACAATTTTATTTTATGATTTGATATTTTTTTTAAAATTCACTTTAATTAACTTATTTTAATTGAATAAAAATATTTTCCTTAATTTTTAAATTCTGAAAAAATTATGGAAGGATCCAATGAGCTCTTGACAAATATTGGTGACCTCAATTTTTTTTTTTGATTTTACTATTTTTCACAAATTTTGGTTTATTTTACTTATTTTCTCCAAATTTTAAAAATAGTTTCTGACTTTAAAAAATTCTGAAAATTTTTGTCAACTATTATTGAATCATGTTTGACCTCTAACTATTTTTTAGGATATTTATTTGGTATTTTAATATACTTTGTGTATTTTACCATTTATTTTATTTTTTATTAACCATTTAAATATTGTTTTACTAAATATTATTTTATTATTTTTTATTTGGTTCTGACTTGGATTTCATTTGGTGACAAATTCCTCAACTTCATTGGACCTTGGGTGTTGATAGGTTGAGAAACCAAATCCACCAAAATGAATGAATGATGTTGATGATATTTGAAACCCTAATTTCATATAATACATCCCCTTTCACTCCACCTTATCCCTTTCTTACTTGTACTACATGTTGTTAGAGGATGATCTACATATCATTTCTCCAAACATATGGTACATAGATTGCTATTGACCGACCTCAAAATAGGTGCGAATTCTATATAAGTCAACTTACAATTGCTTAATATAGTGCAAAAGTTTTTCCCAATTCGAGAAATGATCATTTGTGGCTCAAAACTATGTTTTAAAGCCCAAGTATGTTTAATTTGAAACCTTTGATCCAATAACCTTGAGGTTCATTGTTAGGAGGCTTTGGTCTTATCAGTCCTCTAATGAGCCTTTATAAACTTTGGTCTAAGCGAATCATTTAAACATCGTTGGTCATTTGTTGTTGCCTCGAGAATTTGAAATGAATGATATACTTGACAAAAAGCAAATGAAACTTGTTGTTGAGAGGCTTTGATTTTATCAATCTTCTAATGAGTTTTCAAATGCAAGTTTCAAGATGGTCATTCAACTAACCTCTAATTTCTAACTCATTAGCAATCAAATTTTATTTTTTATGCTTTTACTTTACGCCTTTACTTTTACGTACCATTTATTTTAGCATTTACGTTTCATGCTATTTTCATCTTTGCTCACTTGAGCATTTATCTTTATGTATTTTTGTTTTGCTCATTTGAGCTTTTTATTTTATTTTTTAAGATACTTAATAACCAACTTGAACAATAAAAAACTTTAATGTTACTTGGAATATTTGGTTACTATCCTTGGCATTATGGAGTTGTGGACTTCTTGGACTTAGGATTAGAGCCCTTGACTACCCTTGGGACCTTGTGACTTCTATTGTTATTTTTTATGGAGTTCTTGGGGTTTACCCCGAGACATTGGGTTTTTTTTCTTTGTGTGCATGTTATTATGATTATATGCTTTTCATGTGATTGGGAATTCATCTGTATACAACCGTTACTCTGCCCAATTTTTGTGAAGACTTAATGCATTTGAAGTTTGGTATTCTTAAGAGGTTTAATACCTTTGCATGCTTGGTTCCAAATCCAAAGGATGGGAATTCTACATTGACTTATTGTGTCAAGTGTTGTCTTCTTGTTGGTTAGTGTAATTGCAAGCTTCTCAAGTCATGTTTAAAGCATTGGTTTTAATGAAGACAACATGGATATCAACATTCAAAGGATGTGCAAAAAGTTTATCAATATCATATAAAACCTTGTTACAAGTCTTGAAGATTAGAAGAAGAATTATTAAAGAAACAACAAATGTCAAAAGGTATAAATAATTCTTAAACTTGAATATAGATGTTCACAAATATGCATTCATAATCATATACATATCCCACATTTTTAACAATAAGAAAAACTATGTTTGAGATCTTTTTCAAAAGGATTTTTTTGAAAATAAACTTTTAGGAACCGGTTCCTACCTAACAGGGAACCGGGTTCCAAACTTGTTCAAAAAACACTTCCATGGAATTTGTACCAGGAACCGGGTTGTACCTATAGGGGAACCGGTTCCTGCGTGTTATTTTTGAATCCTGGGTTATAACGTTCACTAGGAACCGGGTTCTGCCTGGGTCGGAACCGGTTCCCAGCGAACCAGTACAGATTTTCTTTTGTTTTTTAAACATAATTCAAATGGTATTCTTTCATGATTGCATTGCATCTTTTCATATCAAATGGCATGAATGAAGAGGTATTTGTGACATTATAAATTATGCAGATTTTCAAATTCAAATAACTTTCTTCAATTAACAATTTTCATCATTCAAATTTGCATATTCTTACAAACTTTCAAGTGTTCTTACAAATCATAAATTTTTTGAAACTTGCCATATACATTTTCATTAAGAAATCATTACAAGTTTCATACATTCATTGTGAACATTTATAATCATTGCTTGAGAATTGTTTCTTTCTTGAAGAAGAAGATCAATCAAAGATTGATAGTACTCTCCATCTCTTTCAAATAAATCATTGTATTACAAAAAGAAAGTATTCCCTTACTATCCAGGATTGTTGGAAGTAAGTGTTGTGATTTGAAGAGGATTTTTCTTCATTCAAATTAGTGTTTGTTTGACCTTAAAGGTGTTAAGAACCTTTGGTCACCCTATAGGTTAGATAGTAAGCATAGGATGTACAATCATTCTAAACTATAGTGAAATCTCTTTCGTGTTGGAAAGGGGACTGGAGTACTCTCGGATTGTGAGGGGAACCAGGATATATCGTCGTGTTCTTTACTTTTCCGCTTTTATCGTTTTCATCACCATAATCAAGAAAAGATAAGATATAGTCAAAAACCTTCAAACACTTAACCACAAATTACTACAAGTATTCTCATAAAACCGAATAAATTTTTATATACCTAATTCACCCCCCCCCCCCCTCTTAGGCACTCTTAGACTTACAGTTAGATGGTTCTTTTACCTAGATTTTAACTTATGCTTTAGGATAGTCCCTTCATCTCCTCCAATCTTCTTTAATTTCAAAAATCTTTTCACTCCTTTTGAAAGCTCTTCTTGTTTTCTAACTTGAACCACTTTCACAATAAAATTGAACTTAGGTCCATGCATTTTCAAAAACATTTTCTTAATTAAACTTTAAACAACTTAATAATACCTTGACATTTTTGTGAGAAGACTAAAAGTCAATCAATCTCATTCAAACCATTTTTTCCATTTTGGCTTTTATTTTTAAACTTTTCTTAAAAGATTAGACTCTTGTCAATCTTTGTAGTGATGCGAGCTACTATACTTCTACGATATGTAGTGAAGTGAGACATTTTCCACTTGGGTGTTGAGCGAGGCATTGTTAATTTTAAAATCCAAGATGTATCCTCCACTTTGATATGACACAAATTATCCGTTCTCATAATCATAGGTAGTAAGCATGTTCTTCCACTCGGATAAGACAATGATGTCTCGTCTCTTAAAATTAACCAACACATTTGTGTTAAAAAATTTTAAAGGTGAGCTACGAGTATCCTGATCCCATATTGCACGAAAGGTGGTAGGTAGGTACTAAAGGTTCACAACCGCAGAGGATGCAAAAATTGTAAAAAATATATTTCTTTTCTCATCTCCACCATCTATTTTTTATACAACACTTATAGCCAAAATACACAAATTTTCAAAGAGGTTCCTGCGGAGTACCGTAGATGTTCAGGGTGATAATACCTTCCCTTTGCATAACCAACCCCCATACTTAGATTCTCTCCCCCTCTTTTTGGGTTATTCGCTCTTTTCCCATTCCCTTGGAAAAAATAAAGTGCGGTGGCAATTTTTATTTGATCTGTGCAGGTCGAGTCAATCCAATGGCTTAGCCTCAACATTTTAACCGCTACACTAACGCATCTGCCAACTGATTCTCTTCTCTTGGAATATGTTCAAAAGTGATTTCCTTGAAGTATGGAATTAAGGTCAACACATGTTCTCGATAAGGAATTAGATTCGGGTGCTTCGTATCCCATTCTTCCTTAATCTGATTGATTACCAGGGCTGAGTCTCCATAAACACTCAAGAACTTGATTCTTAGGTCAATAGCAGCTTTGATGCCCATGATGCACGCTTTGTGTTCAGCCATGTTGTTGGTACAGTAAAAGCATAATCTGGAGATGAAGGGCGTATGGAAACCCTGAGGGGAGATGATTACAACGCCAATTCCGTTGCCAAGTGCATTAGAGTCTCCGTCGAAAACCATAGTCCATTGGGATCCTGGCTCAGGTCCTTCACACGGTCCAGGTTCTTCACGATCTGTAACTAGCATAATGTTCTCATCCAGGAATTCAAAGTTCATAGATTGATAGTTGTCTATAGCTTGATGTGCCAAATGATCTTCCAGTACACTTCCTTTGATTTCTTTATGAGTGGTGTACTGAATATCATATTCTGTTGGGACCATTTTCCATCGGGCTATTCTTCCGGAGAGAGCGGGCTTCTCAAGTATGTATTTGATGGGATCCATTTTAGAGATCAACAGAGTAGTATAACTCAACATATACTGTCTTAGTCAGCGAGTAGCCCATGCCAAAGTGCAGTAAGTTTTCTCGAGCAGCGAATATCTTGTTTCAAAGTCGGTAAACTTTTTGATAAGGTAGTATATTGCATCAGGATTGGAGGTTCTTGTAGGTAACCCTTGATTTTGTATAAAGCCATATGTAAATCGTTGTTCTACCTCACTACCTGATCTTTCTTCAGTAACTTAAAGACCGGCTCACAAGTAGCAGTCAAATGAGAAATAAATCTGGAAATGTAATTCAATCGTCCCAAGAAACCTCTGACTTCTTTCACGGTGCGGGAAGCAGTCATTTATTGAATATCTTTAACCTAGGTGGATCAACCTCAATACATTTACAGTTGACAACAAAACCTACGAGTTTACTGAATCTCACCCAAAGGTGCACTTGTTCGGATTCAATCTCAACTTGTACTATTTCAGCCTCTCAAACAACTTATGTAAATGGTCCAGATGCTCTTCTTTAGTATTTGATCTGGCTATCATATCATCGACATAGACCTCTATATCGTGATGGATCATGTCATGGAACAAAGATACCATAACACACTGATATGTTGCGCCGATATTCTTCAACCCAAAAGGCATAACCTTGTAGCAGAAAGTTCCCCACTATGTAACAAAAATGGTCTTTTCCATGTCTTCGGGTGCCATCTTGATCAGATTATAACCTGAGAAACCATCCATGAAGGAGGATACCTTGTGTTGAGTGGCGTTGTCGACCAAAACATCAATATATGGAAGTGGGAAGTCATCTTTAGGGCTCTCCCTATTCAGATCCCTATAGTCTACATACATGCGTACCTTGTCGTCTTTCTTCAGCACCGGAACAACATTTGCAACCCATTGAGGATATGATGTCACTGCTAAGAACCCTGCATTGAATTGTTTCATAACCTCATCCTTGATCTTCTCTGACAT
This sequence comes from Vicia faba, assembly GCA_948472305.1. Lineage (NCBI taxonomy): Eukaryota > Viridiplantae > Streptophyta > Magnoliopsida > Fabales > Fabaceae > Vicia > Vicia faba. Next base: position 267,906,717 of record OX451740.1, read on the forward strand.
CTCGGAATGCATACGACGAACCTTCTATTTTATTGGAGCACAACCTTCTTTCATCGGTAGACGGTGGACCACAACATCAGTATCGAGCCCTGACATGTCTTCGTATGACCAAGTAAAGATCTCAACATATTCATGCAACATCTGTATTAACTTGTTCTTGACACCGTCCCCTAAGCTAGCGCTTATCTTGACTTCTTTTTTGTTTGTCTCAGTACTCAGATTTACAACTTTAATCAGATCTTCATGCGGTTGTATGCCCTTTTCTTCTTGCAATAACAGTCTAGAAAGTTCTCCAGGTATTTCACAATCTTCCTCACCTTCGTCCTCGGCTTGGTAGATCAGATTTTCAAAGTCATAAGTGACAATAGCAGAGTCGTTACCGACGAGATCTAGAGTGCATATGGATCTGCAATGTACCGTGTGGGTGTGTGTCAGAACACATAGATATTTGAAAGGGATAAAAGTAAAAAGAAAGAAAGAAAGCACGAAATTTGAATGCAAAACATCCAATGATTTTATTAAATAAACATATGTTTATGACATGACAACCCTTAACAAATGCACCATTGTGCCCCGGGTAAGGCACAAGGCTTAAAGTCATTGTTCAAATATTACAAAGCTAAAACTTGAAAGCAATAAAAAATAAAAATGTAGTTATTACTCCTGAATAAAGGAGATAGAGATAATGTCTTCGGACTTCCAGTTGTTGAGCCCATTGCCAATGGTAGGAAAGGTCCAGCTATCGAGGTCATAGTCACTATCAGCATCTTCTATAGCATTGACTATGTTGTTGCTGATGCAGAATGGTGACCTTCCAGCACGAGCACAACGAACAACCTTTTGACCCTCTTCTTCTATAGTAGCTTTAGTATCTTTTAATGAAGCCATCATGGGCGAAACCCTAGTAACTTTGGGAATGGTAGAGACATCTTTAGTAGCGGCTGGAGGGATAACTTCAAAAGTCTGACATGGAGTCTCGATGAATTCTCCGTCCATCTCTACATACAAGAATGAGTTCAAGTGGCTGACGATATACTCTTCTTCGCTGCAGACAATAACAATTTTTCCGTTGACAGGATATTTTAACTTTTGATGTATTGTTGAGGTGACAGCGCCTGCCCCATGGATCCAGGGGCGTCCTTGTAAGCAAGAGTAAGCTGGTCGAATATCCATTACATAAAAGGTAGATTCAAAGATCTGCGAACCCACTTTGATCGGAAGATCCACTTCCCCGTGTACCATCTTTTTTGACCCAACAAAGGCTCAAACTACAATATCATTGGGTTTCAGTACGACCCCTTCGCAATCAAGTATGTCAAGAGTGCCTTTCGGTAGAACATTTAACGAGGACCCAGTATCAACAAAAACATGACACCATAGTAGAGCCCATGCATTCAAAGGAGGCATACATGGCCTTATTGTGGTTTCTTCCCTCAGGAGTCAGATTAGCATCAGAGAAACCTAATCTGTTGTCAGTCGTTAAGCTAGCAACATAACTTCCAAATTGATCGGCAGAAATCTCTTATGGTATGTGAGCAGTCTTTAAAAATTTCACTAAAGCCTGTGCATGGGCTTCAGAACACAATAGCAGGGATAGCATGGAGATTTTGGATGGGGTCTGCCCCAACTGTTCAACAATTTTATAGTCATTTTTGCGGATAGTTTTCAATACCTCTTCCAACTCTTGTCTTGAGGTGTCTTCAATTGTAGCTTCCTTAGGTGCCTCCGTCCGGGCAGGCTCTGTTATTTTCTCTTTACCCCGAGCATCACCAGTTGACTCAGTGGTTGTAACTCTAATAGGTGTAGTAATAGTCTTCGAAGATATTTCGGGAGAGAAAACCATTCCGCTTCTAGTAACCTTACTGGTTCCAACAATATTGTCAATACCGGGATCAACAACTTTAGTAACTTCATCTTCAACAGTCGGTAGTTCTTGTTTGACACCATGGTAGTAGACGTCGGATCCATAGTTCCAAGGAATAGCTTTATTCGAATAATATGGGATAGGTCCAGGTGTAGTGATGATTAGAGGAGCAGCTTTCTGATTGGAATTAATCCTTACAGGACCTTTGGAGGTGATCCTGACAGGAGGGCCATAAATTATGGATAAGTCTTGACACAGATTCTCAGTAGACGGAACCTTCTCGGTCAGAATTATATGATTGTCCATTAGGCATTGAATGCTTTCCTTCAGTAATTTGCAGCCATTGGGTTAGGCTACACAACACTAACATTTTTCTATACAACCCAAAAATAAACCGGCCTGTAGTAAATTCTTCTAGATTATTGGTAGAGGAGTAACCAATTCACTTACAGTAGCCACATAAAAGAACATTTTCAATTGCACTTATGCCTTTGTCATGCTTCAGCATAGGCGCAGTAATTACATTTGGGATCTCCAAAGGATTAAACTCAATCTCCTTGTTGTCAATCATGTCCTGAATTTTGTTTTTCAGGGTCCAGTAGTTGTTGGTGTCGTGCCCAGAACTGTTAGAATGGTAGGCGCATTTCGCGTTCGGATTGTACTTAGAAGAGGAGGTGTTGGGGTTCTAAGGAGGATGCCTTAGCGTAATCAGCTCCATTTTTAGTAAATGTTGTAACGCCTGAGACAATGGCATATTAATCTTGGTAAAATGCCTTCCTAGAGCATCTGACCTACGCCTATTGCCCTATTGTTGTTGTTGAACAGGCGCAAGATTAGAAATCAATACCGCTCCCACAGACTGATTTCAATCATTTTTACCATGACGCTTCTGGATATAAACAACATTGGTCTCCCTCTTACCATTGAATATCTTCTTCACAACATTTGAAGACGCAACCACTTGAATTTTTCCGCTCTTAATACCGCTTTCGACATGTTCTCCAATTAGAATCAGCTCAGATTAAAGAATGGATCCGTCAGAGTGCCCATGAACATAGCAACTAGCTCCCGGTCAGACAAGGGAGGTTGCACCCTTCCAGCTAAGTCTCTCCAATTCTTGGCATATTATTTGAACCCTTCATTCGAACCCATAGTAATGTTTTGTAATTGCACACAAGTTGGTGTGAGGTCAACATTGTATTTATACTTCTTGTAAAAAGCAGCAGCCAAGTATTCCCAAGTGTGGGTGTTGGTTCCCTCCAGCTGATAGAACCACTCGAGTTGTGTACCAGACAAACTTTCTTGAAAGAAGTGAACCCATAACTTTCTATCAGCAGTATGGGGTTGGATCTTCCGAACATAAGATCACAGATGAAGTTTTGGACAAGACACACCATCATATTTAGAAAAACTCGAGCCCTTGAACTTGTGAGGGATAAGTACCCCAGAATAAGACCCAGCTCTCCAAAATCTAATCCAGGAACTTTTTGGATTTCCATGGCCTTGAGGCAATCTTCCAGTTGCTTGTATCTGTCATCAGCAGGAAGATACTGTTCATCAGAATATTCTTCATCCTCATGCATCTTACCAGAACCAAGGTTGCTTCCACCTTCATCCCTGGCACTTCTACCATCCTGCTCTTGGTTGTCGTCTTCATCAGAGGTGATATCAGCAGTTTGAACTGGTTTAGCAGGACCTTTGAATCTTCTTCCCATGTTAAGGATACCAATCAGTTTCCTAGCCTTCTTCTTTTTAGCGATGAGCACCATCATAACTTTCTGTCCTTGAGCTAGGTTCAGGAGGGTCTCCTAGAATTGGGCATTCTGAGCTTGGAGTTCCTTAACTGTTTGTTCAAGATCCATCTTTTACTGAAATAAACAACAAGAAGATGAGAAAACTGGTATAGGAAAACCTGTTATGTAATGATGCATGATATGTAGATGTAATGTTCTCAAGGATCGTTGCGGGATTTAAATTTGTTTAAACAAAAGGAAACAAGAGAAATTTTAGTAACTAGCTTGAATTATAATTTCTTTTAATAAAAAGAATTACAAAAAATAGAATAAATTTAAATTTAAATCTCCCATGGACGCGTCCTCTTTGTGTTTACATATGGGTTAAGGCTTTGTTCTTCGTGGAGTCGTTTTGTTAGCTCTAGTACTTTCTTCTCATTAGCATAGAACTAAGCTTCGAAGGTATCTCTTTATTCCTTTAGTTGAATCCAGGACTTCTGTAGTTCTTCGAAGTCAGTAGGCATATCGGGATGAAGAACGGTGTAAGGAACATCCCCTTCAACAACAGGCTATGTGATCACTGGTAAGATAGCGGGATATGGTATTTTGATATTTTGAGCACGAGACCACATCCATCTGAGGTAAGGCTCTAGAGGAATGGAATTCTTGTGTCCCAAGGTCTTGCTATCAATATTTTGTATCGTGTCCCAAGCACATATAAACCTTTGATGGTAGGTTTGAGGATCGTTCTCATAGTCGAATACAATATCCTAGATGAGCATATCATGAGGACCGTCCATTCGAGCATAACCAAAATGACACAAAGCTCGAGAAGGGTTGTAAGTGATGCCTCCTCTTATACATAGGAGTGGTACATTAGGGAATTCTCCACAACAATAAATAATAGCGACATCTGCCTGAGATCGAGAACACCAATGGATATCTACATGAGTGAGTAACATCAATCTTTGAGACCACCTGAAACCTTTTTCATTCTTTATCACTGATCGGGGTAGGTGCGAAATAAACCACCTGGACATTAGAGGTATGCAACACATAAGAGTTCGTCGCCTCTTCATAGTACGAGTATGGAGGGAATGCAGGACATCTCCAAGCAAAGTAGGCACTGGATTATGAGTGAGGAATATTTTGATGGCATTCATATATGAATTGGTCCGGATTAGGGAATAGTACCAACCCATAAATCAGTAAAGCCAATATATCCTCAAAAGCACGGAAATTCATGCAATCTAGAAACCACTAAGCTTTATTTATCAGAAATTTAGGAGAGAAACCCTTGACTCCATTCCTTGTTTCCCAATTAGATACAATGTATGGTCGTTTCAGATGTAGGGTTATTGCAACGTCTTCATATTTCAGAACTTGCTCTAAACTGGTGAAAGGTATCTGATCGAGAATAGGAACTTCGAGCAACTTAAAGAATTATTCCGTTATGGGTACCAACTGTTAATTTGGGAAGGTAAAATAATGATGCTTTTGATCAAAGAACTGGAAAAGGAAGCTCATCATGTCTTCCTGGAAGCTAGTAGTAACCAAACTGAGTAGATGACCATGTCTCTTGGTGAATTGAGAATTGTCTGGAACCTTTGAGACTAATTCCTCAAGCTTGGAAGGTATCCTTACGAAGTTGACCCAGATGGTATTCCTATGACTGAAAGTCATGACCCTGCAACACAAAACAAAGATGAACCCTCTAGATCCTTGAAATGGTTAGTCATGATATGATAATGTTATGATGTCATGATGTCATGTTCAAGAAAATAATCAAGCACAAGAAAAGCACATAAGACCTTAGTTTTAAGGGTTGCACGAGGTTTGTAGGTAAGTACCCTCTTGAAGTTTAGTTGGCTCAACCTGTCCTAAAGAAATAATCGAGTTCTAGGGATCTCAGTATCACTGACTTTTCCCACAAATTTTGTCTTGCACGACAACTAACTTGCCACCAAACAAAACTCGAGAGTTGAATCTCAATGAGTGTACTATCGAGTATCAACCAACTTCGGACTACACCAAAGCCGCTATCTCACTATCTTCTAATGGCTATGTTGGGTCTATTAAGGTTCTAAGGTCAGTTAGTGCTTATGACCCCACACGACAGCCTAGTATGTTCTCGAATGACTCGAGGGATACCATTACAAACCAATGTGTCACACTAATGTAGCCATCACTTCAACCATACCGGTATAGCCGTATAGCTTCCATGATATGTTTCTACTTACCTAAAATGTTCCCCAGATCCGGGTATAGGATCTTTGTAAGAAATAAAACCCAAACACCCTTTAAACATAAAGAAGACAAGTCAAATAAGGAAAGCATTTAAAAGTGATCTAGCTCTAAAGGTAACCCCACTTTTTTATCCTCCCTAGTGATGTTTCCAGTTCTGTAATATGGTGGGAGGAGTGAATTGGTTTTGCATTTTATCGCAAATATTGCGGATAGCAAGAGTCTTTACCGACTTTTCTTTTATCTAATAAGGAAAGGGTGAAAAGAACAGGAAAGACCTTTGAGATTTATGAGTTCGGGGGGGTAGGTTATGAAAAAAAGAAGGTATTAGCACCCTTTTCATCCGTAGTTATCTAAGGACTCTTAATCGCTTATCTCACTTTGAAATATCTTGCTTTGTGTGTGTTATTTGTTTGAAAATATTTTGAAAAGCCAATATAAGGCTGACTTTGTAATGATTCTTGCATCAGTACTCAAGAATGCGTACAAAGTATTTATTTTTTTGAAAATATTTCAGAGAAAAGTGTTTTGTAAAAGATGTTTTGTTTTTGTGAGCAAGCGATTATGAGCTATCTACCTACTCAAAAGTATTTCGTGTTATTTTCCTCCTACTTATATAGTGATATCCTACCATTAGTTAGTAGGAAGCCCTATCATTGGATGTGAAGGGACATGCGTGGGTCATCGTACAATCATAAAGGCAACTCGTAGGGGCGCTTTAGCAATTCATCGTAAAGGACTAAGATTGTTTACCAAAGTCAGCATTGTAAGGGTCATCGAGGGACTACGATCTTTTTAATCGAGGTTCTTTGCTAAAACAAACCCACGTTCAAGGGACATGACCGTTTTTTATTCGAAGGCAACAAGTGGGATTACCCTAGAGGAGAGTGTGTGAAAAGTGATTCAATTCAGTTATTTATCTTGTATTTAGGGCTAACAATTGGTTTTAGATCTTGTCATACATGCCTAGTTACTATACAATAATAAGGAAAGCGGTAAATTGCGGAAAGTAAAGGTGCGGAAAGTAAACCTAAACTATTACAGGGCTTCAGGAATGGGGGTACAAACCATAAAATCGGGGTGAAAAGAAAGTAAACCCTAATTAACTATTACATACTGTAGAAGATACATAATTGGGAAAAACTAATACGAAAGTAAATACGCGAAGATCGTAAAAGAAAAAATGGAAAAATTGTTTTGGTGATTGCATGACGAAAAAGTCTTGATAATCATCCTAAAGTCTAATTGATTTTAATTAATAAAAAAAAGTTAGGTAATTAAATTCAATCGAAACTCTAAAGTCTAAGTTGATTTTAACTTAATCGAGAAAACCTAGAACCTAAAACCTAAAAAAAAATTAGAGTTAATTAAATAAAACCTAAAATTAAATTAGGTTTAATTAAAACCTAAAATTAAATTAGGGTTTGTTAAAAAAAATTGAAAAAATGTTTTTTAAAGAAAAAAGGGTGAAAAAGAGTGACAAACATAGAATGACCAAAAGACTAGGGGTGGGTGTTGAACCCACACCCTCAATAGTTTCACGCAGAAAGCATACCACTAGGCCAAGCGCGTGTTGGTGTTAAGTTACGCCTTCAATGTGTTTTGTAACAAACCTGCAAAAATAATGAAAACATAAAAGAATTTGGAAAAACCGGGGATCGAACCCGTGACTTGGGAGAGGAGTCACTTAGTGCACGTGTTTCTACCACTGGGGTGACTATACATTCGTTCATATAATTGAATCAAAATAAATATAATATGTAAACAAATATATTGGTCGGAGAAACGCCGGAGCCCTAGCTCCGGTTGTCTTCTCCAACGACATGCTCTTTCACATACCTGCAAAATCAAAACATTAGTGATCCAGAAACGTCCTATCCCCCTAAGTCAAGGGTTGTAAATCCAATGGGAGTATTTTTGAAGGCTAAAACGCAAGGGATTAAGATCTATAATGAAAACATGTGAAATCGGTGCTAGCATGGTGGTTCGTGATTCAGTATGCATGGGATCATGGTGATGATCGAGACCTGCTCAAATTCACCTCAGTAACATGTTAGTAACACCAATATGATTTAAAACAATATGAAAATTAAGATATGAAATTCACAAAGTTATGCAATCGGATATGCATGGTGTAATGGTAGAAATGTTTAAGACTAAGCCATTGGATTGACTAGACTTTATACAAATCAAAATAAAAATCGCCACCGCGCTTTATTGTTTCCAAAGGAATGGGAAAAGAGCGAATAACCCAAAAAGAGGGGGAAAGATTCAAGGTAAGGGGGTTGGTTATGCAAAGGGAAGGTATTAGCACCCTAAACATCTACGATACTCCGCATGAACCTCTTTGAAAAATCTGTATACTTTGGCTATGGAAAAATGTTGTATAAAAATGGATGGTGGAGGTGAGAAAAGAAATATATTTTTTATGATTTTTGCACCCGCCGCGGTTGCGAACATTTAATGCCTACGTACCACCTTTCATGTAATAGGGGACCAGGGTACACGTAGTTCCTCTTTGAAAATTTAAAACACAAGTGTGTTGGTTAATTTTATGAGATAAGACATCATCGTCATTGTCCGTGTGGAAAACATACTTACTACCCACAATCATGAGAAAGGAGAATTTGCATCATCTCAAAGTGGAGGATATGCCTTGGATTTTAAAATCAATAATGCCTCAATCAACACCCAAGTGGAAAATATCTCACTTCACTATATATTGTAGAAGTATAGTTGTTTGCATCACTATAAGGATTGACAAGAGTCCAATCTTTTGAGAAAAGGTTTTAAAATAAAAAAGCCAAAGTGTCAAAATGGTTTGAAATGAGATTGATTGAATTTTAGTATTCTCATAAAAAATGTCAAGGTGTTATTAAGTTGATTGAAATTTATTCATGAAAATGTTTTGAAAATGCATGGACCTAAGTCCAAGTTTATTATGAAAATGGTTCAAGTTTCAAAACAAGAAGAGTTTTCAAAAGGAGGGAGAAGATTTTTGAAATTAAAGAAGATGGGAGAAGATGAAGAGACTATCCTAAAGCATAAAGTAAAAGCTAGGGATAAGAACCATCTAACTAACAAGAAGCCAATACTTGACATTATGAGTCAATATAGAATTCTCATTCTTCGGATTGAAACCAAGCAAGCAAAAATACTAGACCTCTTGAGAGAACCAGACTTCAAGTGTATTAAGTCTTCACAAAAATTGGGCAGAGTAACGGTTGTATACGGGTGAATTCCAGATTATAAACAAAATATGTAATCACAATAACCTGCATACAAAACAAACAAACAACCTAATGTCTTGAGGTAAATCTCACAAACTCTAGACAAAATATGAATTAAGGTCACAAGGTCTCCAACATGGGCCAAGGTCTCTAATCCTAAGTCCAAGAAGTCCAATACTCCATAATGCCAAGTGTTGTACCCCAAAATTTTCCCTCCCATATTCTCCAAGATTTGGCAAGGTCAAGCTTCAAAATCTCTCAAGGGTTGCACAGTCCAATTTCCTCCTAACACAGTCAAAATTAGGGTTTTGGTTCTTGCAAAGAAATTGAGGTTTCCAAAGGTCCAATCAAGTCCCATGTGCCCATAAACATTTTCAAGCATCCATATGTCAAGTTTCAAGACTCACAGCATCAAATTGCACAGTCAAAAACCCTAATTGCTCCACAGTCAACTGTAGGGGAAAAATGGTCATTTGACAGTCAAAAGTCAAAATTTTTGGTCAACATCTTATTTTGAAGCCACAATCATCATTTGATCAATTCTTGATCATGATTCTACAAGCATGGCTCAAAAAGTCTCAAGATGCAAAAGTTTCTATTTTTGGACAGCTGAAAAGTCAACTGCAAATTGACCAAGGCATAACTTCTTCATGGTTTATCATAAAAATCCCATCCAAAACTCATTTTTAAGGGGATGACATTTCCTACAACTCATATTCATACTCCAAGTCCAAGAAATGCTCTCACAAAAAGTTATCAATTTCAACATTATAGGTCATTTTCAAAAGTCAACAAAAAGGCACTTTAAGTCAAAGACCATAAATTGAGATTGGTAAATCAAAATGACATGGGACCAACGGAATTGGTTAGAGGACTTCAAGACCTTTCCAAAATGTCCAAGAACATGTTCATAGCTTCAGAATTGAGCAAGATATGCATTGGAGAAGTTGGGAAATTTTTGGGGATTTTCAAAAGTCAACTTTGCCTAAAACACATCAAATTTGCTAATGGGCCTCAAATTCTTTCTTGAATCATTACCCAAAGCCTATGCACGACCCATTGAGCTCAAAATGATTTATTTTATTATTTTTAATTAATTAATTGAATTTTTATTATTATTAATTCATTTAATTGGTTTTAATTGTAGAAAAATATCAAAGCATGGTTATCAAATCTTTTTATGCAGCAAATATACTCCACACATGTTAAGGATTTCGTGCATCACTCAAGGGGACAAGATCTTCCATAATTGGCAAGGTTTTCATGGAAAAAGATTGAAATTTACATAATTTAAAATCAAATATTCAAGACATTAATTCATGGACTTGTGGGCTTATTTTTGACCTAGAATCATTCACATACATATGCTGAGTGAAACCCTAAAGCCAGATACACATGAAAGCTGCTGAAGCCATAGAACCAATTTGCAAATTTGGAAGAGAAACTTGAAAACTGATTTCATATTTACAGCACGTTAAAAAGCCTAAAAAGGATTCTAATCCCTTGCTGAGAGTCTTCTGAACGTATTGCAAGCACTTTCCAACTCTCATACTCAAAGAAACGGTAAAGCAAAGTCATGGTTTGAACGAATATTTTCATAATCGAAACTTAATTTCTACGCATCATTGCTATGTTTTGATCATTGATTTGTATTACTGACATCTCCCTGAAACTTTTGGTATAGTTTAATTGTGCTAAAACTGCTTGTATCAAAATCTGCCATGAACAAACGTTAGGGTTTCAGAGCATCCACATTGGGGCTTTCCTTGTATGGTAAAATTGGACCTCCAAACCTGTATGGACGAATTCGTTGCAACAAGACGAATTCATTAAGACCCTCGCGCCCAATTTATATCATCTGTGGGCGTAATCACTATTTTTCACTATTAAACTTAGTGTGGGTTTATAACCCCCGCTATCTTATTCATGTTACAGGTACAAACGAAGAAGAAAGCTGAGGTGTCCAAGTGCTACTGGGACATTCAAACTTTAGCGCGTTTTTTTTTATATTTCAGCATAATGGGCATTTTTTATATATTATATTTCTTTGTTGTTATGTATACAAACAAACGCAAATGGCCAGATGGTGGAGGACGTGTCTTGCAAGCATAGGGACCTGGGTTCGATTCCCAGGTCCCCCCACATAATTCATAATTTTTGTGTTAACATATTCTAGTGCAACATTCGTTCCATGTCCCACCATGCATCCTCACGCCTGAACTTGCCACGCCCTCATGAGATCAATCCAGTGGCCACAGATTGAAGCCTATGGTACACTCCAGTCAACAACGCACACACAACCAGAAAAGTCAAAGATGGCCTTGTGTTCTTGGGCCTGAATTACTTCCAAAAAACCTCCACATGGGCCAGACACCCCCTTGGTTTGCATGCCTTTTTTCAATTTAATTTTCTTTTCTTTCTAATTCTTTTTAATTGTTTTAATTGTTTTTATTAATTCACCATTAATCAACTTTTCATAATAAAATCATAAAATCAAAATACAAAATATGTTTAATTATTTATTAATTTCCTCCCTAATATATTTTTGTAAATAAATGTTAATAATTAATTTAGTTAATTTAGGTTTGAAATTCAATCTTTTCTTTAATAAATAAAATTCTATAGAATTAGGTTTTGATTCTTTTTTTGTCATTATTATTATCATTATTTATTATTATTATTAATTGCTATTTTTGTAAATAAATATGTAAATTAATTAATTAGCTTAAATTAGGTTAACTTTAATATTTTCTTTAATAACTAAAAATAATTTAGAACTAGGGTTTCACTAACTTTAATTTTAATTCCTTTTTTCTTTATTTCCATAATAAACACAAAAAACATAAAAAAACACTTTCTTTTCTTCCTTTAAATAATTAATTAGACTTTAATTTAATTTAATTTCAAGCAAAGGGTCAAAACCCTCGGACGTTCAGTTTATTTCCTTTCGCGCACTATTTTCTTATTGATCATTATGTAACTGCTTTCCGGATGTAATAGTAATTAGGTTTACCGCATTTTTACTTTCCGCATCTTTATCAAAAACGGGTCTTTGTAATTTGGCGATGTATAGACCCGCGCCTTGTAATAGCGTAGCTTTTTACCTTTCCGTATTTTACTTTCCGCACTCCTAAATTCTAAATTGCATGAAAGAATGTATGGTAATTAAAAACAATGCGTAGCTCACAATGCCATGATCAAAGATAAAATATAACAGGAAAACAACACACAATACACACACCACTTCTAGGGTACGCCTCACTCGTTGCCTTCGAAACGTGGTCGTCAAGTATAGGACGTTTTAGCGGTCGCTCTTATGTCCATGATCCAGTTGCCTCGAAATAGTTGCCTCGAAACGGTTGCCTCGGATTAAAAAAAGGATCTAGGACATAAGAGTAGCTTCTAAGGTGTCCTACTGTTGCTTTGGTGACCACACTGTCCCTCGAATCGAATTGACCCGAACACCTCCAACGGTGGTGCTACCTACCTTTCAATGGTGGGATGGCACTACCTTAAGGACTTTTACACAGCCTAATTCCTTAGGGTAGGTAGATGACTCATGGATACTTGCTCTATTCAAAAACAAATCAAAAATCTTTTCGCACTGACACTTTCAAAAGCTTTCAAAACAAATTTTTCAAACACTCTTGAGGACAGATACAAGAGTCATTCAGAAATCTTTCAATGAAACTTTTTCAAACCCACACACATTTTGAAAAGCAAACATTTTGAAAACATAAGAGCAAGTATCTAAGAGCCCATGGATAACCATGGATAGAAAGGGTGCTAACACCTTCCCTTTCTATAAATCTACCTCCCGAACCGAGAAACGTTCTCATAAGGAATTTTGCTGTGCTTTTGTCCTGTCTATGTTGGAGAAAATAAAAGACAGTGGCGACTCTTGCTTACCGTGACATTTCGCGAAACCAGCTAAAAACAGTCAGTTCTAAATCCACCGATCACAGAACTGGCGACTCTACTGGGGACATATTTAAAGTGAGGTGTACCTTAGGATAGCTCATACTTGTGTTTTCAATTGCTTTGTTTTGTTTGCTTTATCATTATGAGATTGTCTTGGAGTTTCATAGATCCTAACCCGAATTTGGGGATACCCTGTTAGGTAGCATAAGCTGTGAGGGACCTGTCCGGCGTAGACCGACATGGGTGAAACAGTGGCTACGTTGGTGTGGCACCTTGGTCTATACCGATATCCCTTGTGTCGCAACGAGGAGAATATGTGTCTTCTGAGGAGTCATTAAGCACCAACCGACCTTAGAACCCTAATTAACCCAACTTGGCCAATAGAACAGTAGCAGTATGCTACACCCATTGAGGCTAAACTCTCGCGATGGTTCTGGCCGCAAGAAAAGATTGCGATGCTGGAGTTATGACCGATTGAGGGTAGTCAGTGATATTGGGATCCTCTAGAACCCGGTTACTTTTGATAGGACAGGTCTGAACCAACAAACTGAAAGAGGGTAGTACCCGAACTTCATGCTGGCCTAAACCCTAAGGGCTGTATTGTGTGACTTGTGTGCCCTATCATGTTTGCCTTTGTGAATATTTGTGGTGTGCTTTATCATAACATCATTCCATCATAGACATTGCATGCTTCCTGCATAAGGACTGACCCATTTCAAAGACAAGAGGGTTTCACCTTTGCTCTGTTTTGTAGGACATCATGATGCCTGTGCGGAGGAACACTATCCGGTTCAATTTTGTTCACCCATCTGAGTTGCTTGAAGAATTGGTTAGCAGAATTCCAAACACCACTTCCTTCATCCAGAGGCATGGTTCTCTTCTCGGTTTAGTCACTGCAAAGTGGGACCAACAACTGATGAGTGTCCTGACCCAGTTTTATGATCCCTTGTATAACTGCTTCACCTTTCAAGACTTCCAGCTGGTCCCTACCCTGGAAGAATTCTCTGATTTACTTGGCATCCCTATCTTGGATCAGACTCCCTTCACTGGTTGGGAAAAGACTCTTAGGCTTGAGGAGATTGCTGCAGCCCTTCCTTTGACCACCAAAGAGGTAATGGACAACTGGGTGACTAGAAGCAGAGTTAAGGGTTTCTTGGCCAAGTTTCTGATTGGTAAAGCTAACAGTTTCTGGAATGACTTAGACTTTAGGGCGTATGAAGACATTCTGGCTCTCTTAATCTATGCTCTGGTTCTGTTTCCAAATCCGGATAACTTCATTAACATCACTGCCATAAGGATCTTCATGTCTCGGAACCCTGTGCCTACTCTCTTGGGTGATATCCTGCAACAACTCTATGCTCGTACTGCCCGAAGACGAGGAACTCTTTGGTGTTGTATTCCTTTGTTAGTGAGGTGGTTTATTTCGCACCTCCCTAAGTTCGTGCTGAAAAACAAAGAAGGAAGAGGCTGGGCTCATAGGTTAATGTCTCTCACTGACAATGACATCATTTGGACTTTCAGGGGTTTGGATGAGGTAGCTGTTATTGATTGTTGCGGAGAATATCCTAATGTTCCTCTGATTGGTACCCAAGGAGGAATCTCTTATAATCCATGTCTAGCTATCCGTCAGTTTGGAAGAGCCAGAAGAGCAGGGCCTCATGAGATGTTGGTGCCTCACATCAGTTTTGAGTTTCAGGTAGATAGTGACGAGCTGCGTCGTAGGTTCATCAAGGCTTGGGACAGAATTCACAAAGCTGACCCACAAGAGTTAGGACCGAAGACTTCTCTACCTATGGAACCCTACTACAGATGGGTCTGCATCCGTGCTCAGAATTTAGGTATGCCATATGAAGCTATCAGACCCATCATTCTTGAGTATCCTGATAGAGATGGGGCTCCTCCAACTGTTCTCCCTCCTCAGATACCTACTGATGTTGATACACTAAAGAGGTCTTGGGTGCAACTACAAAAAGAACGAGATTCTTATCGGGAAAATTTCAACGAGCAGGAATTGAAGATCCAAAAGCTGACAAAGCAGTTGGAGAACGAGCGGGCCTTGAATGACTACATCCGTACTGAGAAGAGGAGACCTTGGGATCACTGATGAGCTTTGGATGTTCTTTTACAGTTTTTATTTCCCTTTTCAGTATTTCCATTTTATGTAACGCCTAAGGGCAATCTGTTGAACAATCTAAATTTCAAAGTTGAATCTAATAAAGTGCGTTGCTTTTTTTGTTTACAAAGTTGAATCCCGATTGTCTTTGAAAACATAAATCATACGCATTCCATTCATCATATGCATCACAGGTACTCTTCTTTTCAGGTTGCTTAATGTTCTTTGCTGTTTATTTCAGCAGCCATCATGAATCCTAAATCATCTACTGAGCAATCCATCAAGGCCCTCCAGGCTCAGAACGCCCAGTTCCAAGAGCTGATCATGAGTTTAGCCCAAGGTCAAGAGGAATTGAAGGCTCTGCTGGTCAAGAAGAAGAAGAAGAGAATTGTACTATTCAACACTGGCCGGAGGTTTGGTAACACATTGCAGAATGAGGTTGATCAAGCTGGTTCTTCTGTAGGGAAAGGCACTCCCCAAGGGGGAAGGGTTCCTAGTCCTGTGGTCTCTGACAATGAGACTGATTTTAATGAAGAGCAATACCCTCCCGCTGAAGACAAGTACAAGCAGTTAGAGGATCGTCTGAATGCCATGGAAATTCAACAAGTGCCTGGGTTGGATTTTGGAGAATTAGGTCTATCTTCTGGTGTGGTAATCCCACATAAGTTCAAGGCACCATCTTTCGCAAAGTATGACGGGGCGTCCTGCCCTAAGCTACATCTCAGATCTTATGTGCGGAAGATCCAGCCGTATACTGTGGACAAGAACTTATGGATCCATTTCTTCCAGGAGAGTCTTTCAGGGACTCATCTCGAATGGTTTTATCAGCTGGATGGAACCAAGGTTCGTAACTGGGAGGACTTGGCTACTGCTTTTTACAAGCAGTATCAGTATAATGCCGACCTCGCTCCTACACGTACCCAACTCCAGGGTATGTCGCTAGGATCGGGAGAAGGTTTTAAAGAGTATGCGCAGAAGTGGAGGGACCTGGCTGGCAGGGTGCAGCCGCCGTTAACCGACCGTGAACTTGTGGACATGTTCTTAGGGTCCCTACCCGGGCCATTCTTCAATCATCTCATTGGCAATTCGTCTGCAGGGTTTACAGACCTCATTCTGACTGGGGAAAGGATAGAGGCTGGTATGAAATCAGGGAAGATACAGAAAGGTGCATCCTCAAGTTCTGAGAAGAAGCCTTTCAAGAAGGAAGCCAGTGTTGTGTATGAGCCCAGAAGGCAAAATAAACCAGAGCGCCGCCAAGCTGTCAACGCGGTGGTAATTGCAAAGCCTGCTGTCGCTCCTCGGCAACCTAACCAACCAAGGGGTGAGAGACCCAGAAGAGAATATACTCGGCTTAGTATGACCTTGTTGCAGATCTTGCCGCAACTGCTATCGACCAACTTGGTAACCGTCAGAGAAGCTCCGAAGGTGGTAAACAAAACCTCTCCGAAGTATAATCCCAATGCCCGCTGTGCTTATCACTCTAATAGCCCGGGGCACTCTACTAATAATTGCTAGGCCCTGAGAAATAAGGTTCAAGACCTTATCGACGCCAAGGAAATACAGTTTGAGGCGCCCGAAAGGCCCAACGTTGTGACTGCTCATATGCCCCAGCATGGAGTAAATGCTATTGAGGAAGACCTGTATGCAGTTTCTGTGGATGATGTTGCTACCCCTTTATTTACTGTCAAGAGGAACCTGTTGCTAGCCGGTTTATTTCCGGGTTGTAGCAAGGGTTTCCTTCTGTGTGCTATTTTACCTGCTGGTTGTCCGTTGCTGAAGTCAGGCGTCCAAAACCTGATGGATAGCAAAGAGATTTTGTTCAAGAAGACCGTTGTTCCTATTGTTCCTACTGCAGAAGTATCTGTTGTCACCATCTTCAACAATCCTACCAAGGCTCCCCCGAGGAAGCCAGTCAAAATCATGTCTGACAAGGCTGTCCCATGGCACTATGGGGAAGATGTGTATGTGCTTGGAGTAAAGCAGGAGTTCAACACTAGTACCGGCATCAGTAACATCACAGGTCCCGCTAAAGTTACCCGCAGTGGCAGGCTCTTCTCGCCTGACATTGTGCCACCAGTTATCCGAAGACCTCTTATTATCACGCCTACAAATGCACCTGTGTCCCCTCCTGATCAAGTTTCTACCCCTGCTGCCGAGTCATCTGACGCTCGGGGCAAAGGGATTGCTGATGTACCTGCCCGGATGGAGGCACCGAAGACTGTTAATGTTGAAGCCTCCCAGCAAGAGATGGAGTAAATCCTTAAGATCATCAAGAAGAGCGATTTCAACGTCGTTGAACAGCTGGGGAATACCCCCTCTAAGATCTCTATGCTATCACTGCTGTTGTGCTCAGAGGCCCATGCCAAGGCCCTGATTTCATTTCTGAAGACGGCCCATGTGCCACAAGAGACGTCTGTGGACCAATTTACTGATTGTGTGGCCAACTTGATCGCCGACAATGGATTGGGATTCTCTGATGCTGATCTGACCGCTAAGGGAAAGAACCACAATGATGCCCTGCATGTCTCCATTGAATGCAGGGGCACTACTCTTGCACACGTGTTGGTGGACACCGGTTCTTCACTGAATGTATTGCCCAAGAAGGCCTTAGACAGGTTGGATTGTGAGGGTCTGGAGTTGAAGCCTAGTAACATTATTGTCCGAGCCTTTGACGGGTCGAAGAGGATGGTACATGGTGAGGTAGATATTCCGATCCGGGTTGGTTCTCAAGTATTTCATTCAACGTTCTATGTGATGGACATTCGTCCATCCTATTCTTGTTTGTTGGGTCGCCTTGGATCCACAAGGCTGGGGCTGTGACCTCCACTCTACACAAGAAGCTCAAATACCCTGTCAGAGGGAAGATTGTCACAGTACAGGGGGAGGAAGAATACATGGTTAGTCATCTGAACTCGTTCCGGTATATAGAGATGGACGGGGACTTCAGTGAAACCCCCTTTCAACATTTTGAAGAGGTGCCTCCAACATTGGCGTCAGCGGAGACAGTGATTGAAGAAGACTCTCCTTTGAAGATGGCTTCCTGGAAGGACGCCCGGGCTGTGATTGAAAAAGGTGAATATGCAAACTGGGGCAGGCTCCCTGATTTCACTCCTAAGACTGACAAGTTTGGGCTGGGTTTTACTGCAGAGGCTCAGAAGGCTGTACGCAAAGCAAGGATCGGAAGACCTCCCGTGTTCATCACCAACCCGGGAGTGAATGCTATTGAAGGCGATGCGGAGGAATCAGAGTTTGATAGCTGGATCTACCCGACGGCCAACGGGGGACTGGACAATTGGACTGCAAAAGACTACATACCTGTTACTTTTGTTACTCAGTAATGAATTCCTTTGTTTTTTAATTTGTAATGAACAATAAATTGAAACTTTATGGCCCAGTGTCTTACCCGGGACACCGTTGGCTTCATTTGTGAGGGATTATTACTTGTCATTTCCATATATCATGAATAAAGACATTGGACGTTTTTCGCATTTCAAATCTTGTGCTCCCTTTCTTTCTTTCTTTATATATTGCAAAACAGCTATATTTACACACACTCACTCATACAGGTTTCAATCCACTCTGGATCTCACTGGTAACGACTCTGCTACTGCCAGTTATGACTTCGAAAATCCGATCAACTTAGCCAAAGACGAAGGTGAAGATGATTGTGAAGTGCCTGGTGAGCTTGCAAAACTGTTACTCTAGGAAGAGAGGGCCATTCAGCCACATGAAGAGCCAGTGGAAACGGTAAATCTGGGTACTGAGACAGACAGAAAGGAAGTCAAGATTGGTGCCAACCTTGAGCTCAGCGTGAAACAACGGTTGATTCAAATGTTGCATGATTATGTGGAAATCTTTGCCTGGTCTTACGAAGACATGCCTGGGTTGGATACCGACATTGTGGTCCATCACTTGCCTACCAAGGAAGAATTCCCTCCGGTAAAGCAAAAGGTCCGCCGTATGCGTCCAGAGATGTCCGAAAAGATCAAAGCTGAGGTTATGAAACAATTCGACGTCGGCTTTCTTGCAGTGACTTCTTACCCTCAGTGGGTTGCCAACATGGTTCCAGTGTCGAAGAAAGATGGTAAGGTCAGAATGTGTGTTGACTACAGGGATTTGAACAGGGCGAGCCCCAAGGATGATTTCCCTCTGCCTCACATCGACGTTCTGGTTGACAATACTGCTCAGCACAAGGTGTTCTCCTTCATGGACGGCTTCTCGGGTTATAATCAGATTAAGATGGCTCCTGAAGATATGGAAAAGACTACCTTTGTTACTCAGTGGGGCACCTTCTGTTACAAGGTCATGCCTTTTGGGTTGAAAAATGCTGGGGCAACCTACCAACGTGCCATGGTTGCTTTATTTCATGACATGATCCATCATGAGATTGAAGTATACGTTGATGATATGATTGCAAGGTCCCAAACTGAGGAGGAACACCTTGACCATCTGCAGAAGCTGTTTGACCGTCTGAAGTTATACAAGTTGAGGTTGAACCCAAACAAGTGCACATTTGGGGTAAGATCTGGAAAGTTGCTAGGCTTCGTCGTGAGCAACAAAGGTATTCAAGTGGACCCTGCCAAGGTTAAAGCCATACAAGAGATGCCAGTCCCCAAGATAGAGAAAGAAGTCAGAGGCTTTCTAGGACGTCTAAAATACATTGCCCGATTCATCTCGCATCTAACTGCTACCTGTGAACCAATCTTCAAGCTGCTGAAGAAAGATCAAGTAGTACGTTGGAATGATGAATGTCAGGCCGCTTTTGACAGAATCAAAGAGTATCTCCAAGAACCACCCATTCTTATGCCACCGGTTGAAGGGAGACCTCTAATACTATACTTGACAGTACTTGACAACTCAATGGGGTGTGTGCTGGGGCAGCATGACGAGTCTGGCCGAAAAGAGCACACCATTTATTACCTTAGCAAAAAGTTTACCGACTGTGAGACCCGATACTCACTGCTCGAGAAAACTTGCTGCGCTTTGGTATGGGCTGCTCGCCGGCTGAGACAGTATATGTTGACTCACACTACTCTGTTAATTTCAAAAATGGATCCAATAAAGTACATATTCGAAAAGCCTGCTCTGTCTGGAAGAATAGCAAGATGGCAGATGATCTTGACAGAATACGACATCCAGTACACGACTCAGAAAGCAATCAAGGGAAGTGTATTGGCAGACCATTTGGCACACCAGGCAGTGGACGACTACCAATCTATGAATTTTGAGTTTCCAGACGAGAACATCATGGTAGTGACTGATTGTGAAGTACCTGGACCGGATGAAGGACCCGAGGAAGGATCCCGATGGTCTATGCATTTCGACGGAGCCTCCAACGCTTTGGGTAACGGCATTGGCGCTGTGATCATATTCCACCAAGGCACTCATACTCCACTCACTGCCCGGCTATGTTTCAACTGCACCAACAACATGGCGGAGTATGAGGCATGCATCATGGGTCTTCAAGATGCAATTGACTTAAGGATCAAGTTTCTGAGTGTCTTCGGAGATTCCGCTCTCGTGATCAATCAGATCAAAGGCGAGTGGGATACGAAACACCCAAACCTTATTCCTTACAAAGAATGTGTGTTGACGTTGATCCCCCATTTTACAGAGATAACTTTTGAACACTTCCCAAGAGAGGAGAATCAGTTGGCGGACGCGCTGGCTACGATGTCTTCTATGTTCAAGGTCAAATGGGACAACAAGGCTCCCCGGATCATTATCTGGAAATTGGACGAACCTGCATATTGCTGTGATCTCGAGGCTGAGGTAGTAACTGAAAAACCCTGGTACCATGAGGTGAAGAGGTATCTGGAAGCTCAAGAATACCCCGAGGGTGTATCTGTCAACGACAAAAAGTTTCTGAGAAGGTTCGCGGCAAAGTTCTTCCTTAGCAACGACATTCTCTACAAGCAAAACCATGATTCAACTTTACTGCGTTGTGTAGATAAGACCGAAGCAGAAAAGATCATGGCAGAACTGCATGAAGGTACCTTCGGAACACATTCCAGTGGACACACCATGGCAAAGAAAATCCTTCGGGCAGGATATTTCTGGTCCACAATGGAAGCCGACTGTTACCAACATTCTCGGACATGTCACAAGTTCCAGATATATGCTGATAAGGTGCACGTTCCTCCAGTTCCTCTGAATGTCTTGACAGCACCTTGGCCTTTTGCAATGTGGGGCATTGATATGATCGGCGAGATTAAACCTACGGCATCCAACGGGCATCGCTTCATCCTGGTAGCGATTGATTACTTTACAAAGTGGGTTGAAGCAGCTTCCTACGCCACTGTAACCAAGAACGTCGTGGCACAGTTCATTCGACACAATCTGATCTGTCGATATGGCGTACCTGAGAGGATCATTACGGATAATGGTACCAATCTCAACAACAAGATGATCACTGAGCTCTACGAGCAATTCAAGATACAACACCACAACTCTTCTCCTTACCGACCGAAGATGAATGGGGCTGTAGAATCAGCAAATAAGAATATCAAAAAGATTGTGCAGAAGATGACAGTGACCTATAAAGATTGGAACGAGATGTTACCGTTTGCTCTTAATGGGTACCGTACCTCAGCAAGGACATCAACAGGGGCAACTCCCTTTTCCTTGGTCTACGGCATGGAGGCAGTCTTGCCGATTGAAGTCCAGATACCCTCTCTCCGGATAATGAAGGATGCAGGATTTAGCAAAGATGACTGGATCCAGACTCGACTTGATCAGTTGAATCTAATTGACGAAAAGAGACTCACTGCTATTTGTCATGGTCAAACGTATCAAAAACGGATGATCAGGGCATTTAACAAGAAAGTCAGACCACAAGAGTATCAAGTTGGGGACCTGGTAATCAAACGCATCATTCTTCCTCAAAGTGATCCCAGGGGAAAATGGACCCCTACGTACGAAGGGCCATTTGTGGTTAAACATGTCTTCTCAGGAGGAGCCATGATTCTAACCACCATGGATGGTGACGACCTTCCTCACCCTGCCAATGCAGACATAGTAAAAAGATACTACGCATGATAAAAGACCCGCTAGGTTGACATACCTAGGCAAAAATAAGGGCTTCCCGGTGAACCAAAAGGGTTCCGGCAAAAATAAGGGATGAAATGAAAAAAATATGTACACCCGGCAAGTCGAAAACCTGAAAAGGCGGCTTGGGCAAAAATGGGTATCTCGGTGGACTGAAAACCCGAAAGGGCGGTCCAGGAAAAAGTTAGGGATAAGCGTAATACTATGTCTCATTTGATCACCTTGCATCCAGAATCCGATATCAACATCAGGTTCAGACGGCATCAACCAGTCAGCTTCATATTCAACTAAGCAGCCAAGTGATGAGTTGCTCGAAGATATAAAGGCGATAGCAGAGTTGGAACCCAGTGGGATTATCTTTTCACATAGCTGTTTTGTTTTCTTTTTACAAATTGTATAACTCTGTTGTTCTGCGGCGTTCTCTTACTAGGACGTCAGCCTCTTGTACATAAATGCCCATTTACAGGCAAATTCAAAATCAATACAAATTCACTCTTTCAGACCAATTGCCAATTGTTTTTTCTTTTTCTGTTTTGTTTTGTGAAGAACGTCCAATGTTCAATTGTGATATATGCATTTGACACTAATTGCTAGCTCATAAATATTTACATGCAAAACAAAGGATTAATTACAGGTAACATCAGAAACAAGGGCAATAATGAGTTGTCTAAGCAATCTAATTGCTCTGTCCACCAAGGTACCAAGGTAAGTTCGGCTGAAGAATGTAACCCAGATACCTTCACTCCCCGCCGAGTAAGACAAGATTCAACAATTCTCTCCCAAGAAGTTGGTCTCCCGTCAGCCCTAACAAGGCACAATATCTCCAGCAAGTCAGTAACACTCTCCCCCAAGCAGAGTTAGACCACTGTCAGCCTTAAGGAAGTTAGATTATCCCCCGAAGATCTCAACATTCCCCAGGAGTACACAAACATTCCTAACAAGCATCCCCGGCAAACTTGATCTAAGATTGTTCCCCGGTGGTATACCGGACATCCAGTGGAGCCATTCCCCAGTCCAATCTAAAAAAAAAGTCTCCCCAGGAGAGTTCAATCAATCTCCCCAGTAGATTCAGGAAGCTTATCCCCAGTAGATTCTGGAAGCTTATCACATGCAGAGTGTGAACGCCTCTCCCCGGTTTTATTCAGAAGGTTATTCTCCACCAGAGCTTATAACTGGGTTATCCTCAGCCAATTTCCACAGAAAGATCGTCCCCGGCAAAGTCTTCCTATCCCCAGCGGAGTTCATCAAGTCTTCCAACAGAGCTCAACAATGGTATCCCCAGCGGAGTTATCATCAACCTCAGCAAAGTACCTCTCTTCCCCACAGAATTCACTCCTCGCAGAGTAATATATCTGCCAAGTTTATTCCCCAACGGAGTCATCTTCTCCTACCGGTTTATGCTTGCAACCATCATCCCCAGCCGAAACGAAGAACTTCACTCTTCAACATCAGCCCAGGATTCAGCTTCCCAGCATCCGTCAAGGATTTATTTTCCTAGACAAAAATACATTCATGAACATCACATTATAGCATGCACATACGCATCATGGACATACAATCTCATTTATTCTGAGAACATCACGCATGTCATACATCATGATATCGCATACAACTAACGCTTTGTCTTTTCAGGACAAAGGTCAATACAAAGGTGATTACTATCAACTATCGCAATTCCAGATCCGATTCCTGTATCCTGCCAGGGTGTATCTGTGAGCGACTAATTCCAGACTCGATTCCTGTATCCTGCCAGGGCACGTCTGAAGAGTTTGAAGATCCGATTCATGTATCTTGCCAGGGTGTATCTGTTGACGACTAATTCCAGACTCGATTCATGTATCCTGCCAGGGCACGTCTGAAGAGTTTGAAGATCCGATTCCTATATCCTTCCAGGGTGTATCTGTGAGCGACTAATTCCAGACTCGATTCCTGTATCCTGCCAGGGCACGTCTGAAGAGTTTGAAGATCCGATTCCTGTATCTTACCAGGGTGTATCTGTTGACGACTAATTCCAGACTCGATTCCTGTATCCTGCCAAGCACGTCTGAAGAGTTTGAAGATCTGATTCCTGTATCCAGCCAGGGTGTATCTATTGACGACTAATTCCAGACTCGATTCCTGTATCCTGCCAGGGTGTATCTATGAGCGACTAATTCCAGACTCGATTCCTGTATCCTACCAGGGCACGTCTGAAGAGTTTGAAGATCCGATTCCTGTATCTTGCCAGGGTGTATCTGTTGACGACTAATTCCAGACTCGATTCCTGTATCCTGCCAGGGCACGTCTGAAGAGTTTGAAGATCCGATTCCTGTATCCAGCCAAGGTGTATCTATTGACGACTAATTCCAGACTCGATTCCTGTATCCTGCCAGGGCACGTCTGAAGAGTTTGAAGATCTGATTCCTGTATCTTGCCAGGGTGTATCTGTTGACGACTAATTCCAGACTCGATTCCTGTATCCCGCCAGGGCACGTCTGAAGAGTTTGAAGATCCGATTCCTGTATCTTGCCAGGGTGTATCTGTTGACGACTAATTCCAGACTCGATTCCTGTATCCTGCCAGGGCACGTCTGAAGAGTTTGAAGATCCGATTCCTGTATCTTGCCAGGGTGTATCTGTTGACGACTAATTCCAGACTCGATTCCTGTATCCTGCCAGGGCACGTTTGAAGAGTTTGAAGATCTGATTCCTGTATCCTGCCAGGGTGTATCTGTTGACGACTATTTTCCGGACTCGATTCCTGTATCCTGCCAGGGCACGTCTGAAGAGTTTGAAGATCCGATTCCTGTATCTTGCCAGGGTGTATCTGTTGACGACTAATTCCAGACTCGATTCATGTATCCTTCCAGGGCACGTCTGAAGAGTTTGAAGATCCGATTCCTGTATCTTGCCAGGGTGTATCTGTTGACGACTAATTCCAGACTCGATTCCTGTATCCTGCCAGGACACGTCTGAAGAGTTTGAAGATCCGATTTCTGTATCCTGCCAGGGTGTATCTATTGACGACTATTTTCCAGACTAGATTCCTGTATCCTGCCAGGGCACGTCTGAAAAGTTTGAAGATTCGATTCCTGTATCCAGCCAGGGCACATCTACATAAAGAGTTTGAAGGTTAACCCCTGTAACAGGCCAGGTAATTATTTTTCTTTCTCAGGTACAAAGTTCTCGCTAAGGAATCTCTTACGCGATCGACACTTAGATGGAATCTATAAGCCCATCCCCCTATCCATCAGTCTCCAAATGGCATCTGTAAGCCCATTCCCACCATCACACTGCTGACATTCTACTATGTGAGTGCAAATTTCTGGGCACTCTAGTGTTCAATCATATTCCACCTCCGGATTACGAAAGGCACGCCAGCCAATCTACATCCTCAGGTCTAAGAAGATCGAACATGGGCAACTGTTGTACCCCAAAATTTGCCCTCCCATATTCTCCAAGATTTGGCAAGGTCAAGCTTCAAAATCTCTCAAGGGTTGCACAGTCCAATTGCCTCCTAACACAGTCAAAATTAGGGTTTTGGTTCTTGCAAAGAAATTGAGGTTTCCAAAGGTCCAATCAAGTTCCATGTGCCCATAAACATTGTCAAGCATCCATATGTCAAGTTTCAAGACTCACAACATCAAATTGCACAGTCAAAAACCCTAATTGCTCCACAGTCAACTGTAGGGGCAAAATGGTCATTTGACAGTCAAAAGTCAAAAATTTTGGTCAACATCTTATTTTGAAGCCACAATCATCATTTGATCAATTCTTGATCATGATTCCACAAGCATGGCTCAAAAAGTCTCAAGATGCAAAAGTTTCTATTTTTGGACAGCTGAAAAGTCAACTACAAATTGACCAAGGCATAACTTCTTCATGGTTTATCAGAAAAATCCCATCCAAAGCTCATTTTGAAGGGGATGACATTTCCTACAACTCATCTTCACACTCCAAGTCCAAGAAATGCTCTCACAAAAAGTTATCAATTTCAACATTATAGGTCATTTTCAAAAGTCAACAAAAAGGCACTTTAAGTCAAAGACCATAACTTGAGATTGGTAAATCAAAATGACATGGGACCAAAGGAATTAGTTAAAGGACTTCAAGACCTTTCCAAAATGTCCAAGAACATGTTTGTAGCTTCAAAATTGAGCAAGATATGCATTGGAGAAGTTGGGAAATTTTTGGGGACTTTCAAAAGTCAACTTTGCCTAAAACACTTCAAATTTGCTAATGGGCCTCAAATTCTTTCTTGAATCATTACCCAAAGCCTATGCACGACCCATTGAGCTCAAAATGATTTCTTTTCTTATTTTTAATTAATTATATTGAATTATTATTATTATTAATTCATTTAATTGTAGAAAAATATCAAAGCATGGTTATCAAATCTTTTTATGCAGCAAATATACTCCACACATGCTAAGGATTTCGTGCATCACTCAAGGGGACAAGATCTTCCATAATTGGCAAGGTTTTCATGGAAAAAGATTGAAATTTACATAATTGAAAATCAAATATTCAAGACATTAATTCATGGACTTGTGGGCTTATTTTTGACCTAGAATCATTCACATACATATGCTGAGTGAAACCCTAAAGCCAGATACACATGAAAGTTGCTGAAGCCATAGAACCAATTTGCAAATTTGGAAGAGAAACTTGAAAACTGATTTCATATTTGCAGCACGTTAAAAAGCCTAAAAAGGATTCTAATCCCTTGCTGAGAGTCTTCTGAACGTATTGCAAGCACTTTCCAGCTCTCATACTCAAAGAAACGGTAAAGCAAAGTCATGGTTTGAACGAATATTTTCATAATCGAAACATAATTTCTACGCATCATTGCTATGTTTTGATCATTGATTTGTATTACTGACATCTCCCTGAAACTTTTGGTATAGTTTAATTGTGCTAAAACTGCTTGTATCAAAATCGGCCATGAACAAACGTTAGGGTTTCAGAGCATCCACATTGGGGCTTTCCTTGTATGGTAAAATTGGACCTCCAAACCTGTATGGACGAATTCGTTGCAACAAGACGAATTCATTAAGACCCTCGCGCCCAATTTCTATCATCTATGGGCGTAATCGCTATTTTTCACTATTACACTTAGTGGGGGTTTAAAACCCCCGCTATCTTATTCATGTTACATGTACAAACGAAGAAGAAAGCTGAGGTGTCCAAGTGCTACTGGGACATTCAAACTTTAGCGCGTTTTTTTATATTTCAGCATAATGGGCATTTTTATATATTATATTTCTTTGTTGTTATGTATACAAACAAACGCAAATGGCCAGATGGTGGAGGACGTGTCTTGCAAGCATAGGGACCTGGGTTCGATTCTCAGGTCCTCCCACATAATTCATAATTTTTGTGTTAACATATTCTAGTGCAGCATTTGTTCCATGTCCCACCATGCATCCTCACGCCTGAACTTGCCACGCCCTCATGAGATCAATCCAGTGGCCACAGATTGAAGCCTATGGTACACTCCAGTCAACAACGCACACACAACCAGAAAAGTCAAAGATGGCCTTGTGTTCTTGGGCCTGAATTACTTCCAAAAAACCTCCACATGGGCCAGACACCCCCTTGGTTTGCATGCTTTTTTTCAATTTAATTTTCTTTTCTTTCTAATTCTTTTTAATTGTTTTAATTGTTTTTATTAATTCACCATTAATCAACTTTTCATAATAAAATCAGAAAATCAAAATACAAAATATGTTTAATTATTTATTAATTACCTCCCTAATATATTTTTGTAAATAAATGTTAATAATTAATTTAGTTAATTTAGGTTTGAAATTCAATCTTTTCTTTAATAAATAAAATTCTATAGAATTAGGTTTTGATTCTTTTTTTGTCATTATTATTATCATTATTTATTATTATTATTAATTGCTATTTTTGTAAATAAATATGTAAATTAATTAATTAGCTTAAATTAGGTTAACTTTAATATTTTCTTTAATAACTAAAAATAATTTAGAACTAGGGTTTCACTAACTTTAATTTTAATTCCTTTTTTCTTTATTTCCATAATAAACACAAAAAACATAAAAAACACTTTCTTTTCTTCCTTTAAATAATTAATTAGACTTTAATTTAATTTAATTTCAAGCAAAGGGTCAAAACCCTCGGACGTTCAGTTTATTTCCTTTCGCGCACTATTTTCTTATTGATCATTATGTAACTGCTTTCCGGATGTAATAGTAATTAGGTTTACGGCATTTTTACTTTCCGCATCTTTATCAAAAACGGGTCTTTGTAATTTGGCGATGTATAGACCCGCGCCTTGTAATAGCGTATCTTTTTACCTTTCCGTATTTTACTTTCCGCACTCCTAAATTCTAAATTGCATGAAAGAATGTATGGTAATTAAAAACAATGCGTAGCTCACAATGCCATGATCAAAGATAAAATATAACAGAAAAACAACACACAATACACACACCACTTCTAGGGTACGCCTCACTCGTTGCCTTCGAAACGTGGTCGTCAAGTATAGGACGTTTTAGCGGTCGCTCTTATGTCCATGATCCAGTTGCCTCGAAACAGTTTCCTCGAAACGATTGCCTCAGATTAAAAAAAGGATATAGGACATAAGAGTAGCTTCTAAGGTGTCCTACTGTTGCTTTGGTGACCACACTGTCCCTCGAATCGAATTGACCTGAACACCTCCAACGGTTGTGCTACCTACCTCTCAATGGTGGGATGGCACTACCTTAAGGACTTTTACACAGCCTAATTCCTTAGGGTAGGTAGATGACTCATGGATACTTGCTCTATTCAAAAACAAATCAAAAACCTTTTCGCACTGACACTTTCAAAAGCTTTCAAAACAAATTTTTCAAACACTCTTGAGGACAGATACAAGAGTCATTCAGAAATCTTTCAATGAAACTTTTTCAAACCCACACACATTTTGAAAAGCAAACATTTTGAAAACATTAGAGCAAGTATCTAAGAGCCCATGGATAACCATGGATAGAAAGGGTGCTAACACCTTCCCTTTCTATAAATCTACCACCCGAACCGAGAAACGTTCTCATAAGGAATTTTGCTGTGCTTTTGTCCTGTCCATGTTGGAGAAAATAAAAGACGGTGGCGACTCTTGCTTACCGCGACATTTCACGAAACCAGCTAAAAACAGTCAGTTCTAAATCCACCGATCACACCAAGGATAGTAAACAAATAGTCCAAGCATCATTAGTGTCATTTATGGTTCATGTTGATTATTAAGTGTCTTCAAAAGGAATAGAAAAGCTCAAGTGAGCAAAATAAAAATGACATAAAAGATAAATGCTCAAGTGAGAAAAAATCAAAATGGCATAAAAATAAATGCTCAGTGAGCAAAATAAAAATTGAATGAAATGTAAATGCTTAAAGTAAATAGTACATAAAGTAAAGAGCATAAAATAAAAGCATAAAATAAGGTCAATTGTTAGAAATTAGTGGTTAGTTGGATGACCATCTTAAAACTTGCATTTAGAACTCATTAGAGGATTGGTAGAACCAAAGCCCCCACACAACAATTTGCATTTGATTTTTGTCACGTATATCATCCATTTGGAATCCTCAAAAGGTAACATCTAATGATCAATGATGTTTAAGTGATCCGCGTTGACCAAAATTGATGAAGATCCATTAGAGGATTGGTAGAACCAAAGCCTCCACACAATCAATCTCAAGGTTATTGGATCAAAGAGATCAAATTAACATACTTGGGCTTGCAAACATAAATTTGGGCCACGGATGATCATTTATCTCAACCAGGACACAATTTAGCGCTATGTTAAGCAATCGTAAGTGGACTTATGTAGAAGTCGCACCTATTTTGAAGTCGGTCAATAGAAATCAATGTACTTCATGTTTGGATAAATGATATAGAGATCATCATCCATTAACATGTAGCACAATTAAAAAAGAAAGGGATAAGATGAAGAGGGAGGGAAATGATAAGCTAATTTGGATCACTACTTTAAATTTCTTTCATCTTTAAATTCAATCACTCCTCTAGATGGATTAAAGCACTAAACATATCATTAATCCAAAGCACCAAAAATGAATTAAATAATTCACTCTTTGGTAGATTTGAATTGATGAACATTTATCCAACTTCATCTACATCACAAAGTCTATTGAGTTTAAAGAGAAATTGGATATTTAAAATTACAATCCAAACCAACAATCAAAAGGAGTGAGTAGAAAAACATTTATGGATCAAAACAGCCCCAAAACAAGGCAAAAATGCATTATGTTTCTGTTTAAATCGATTGCACTAAAGTGTAAATCGATTTACACAGTACAATTTTCAAAAATCTGCACGAAATTGCTTATGTGCAATCGATTACACTGTTACTGCAATCGATTGCACGCTGTTACAGACAGCAAAATAGCATTTTAAAAGGCCAAATTCTTGTTTAAACTTTCCATCAAATACCTTATGATCATGGATCCAATTAACCATGAAAATTCCATCAAATTATGAGAAAATAACACCATTGGAATCATAAATAATGCTCAATGAATCAAACCCAACGATCAATAAGAGATCACATTGTGAAAGATGAATTATCCAACTTACCAAAGGTAGATCTAAAGAATTATCAAAACAACATCAAGAATTTGCTTCAATTCAACCACAAGAATCAATTGCCCAAGCTTAGATGTAGAGAATTGATAAATAAAAATTGTTTGGATGAAGGTTTAGCTAAAAGATTATAAGCTTCAATGCAAAGCTTACTAACTTTTTGAAAATGAAGTTTTGAGTGAATTTGGTAGATGGAGAGAATTGAGAGATTTTTTAGCAAGGTGGATTTGGCTATCAAAAGCTTGAAATTTGAATGAAATGAGGGCTCTATTTATAGAGTTTTAGGATTGGGATTATTGGCAATTTGGTAATTGATTCTTGGAGCCAAAATTTGAATTAATGATAATTCATTCAAATATTAGAGCCAAATCTTGAATTAATGATAATTCTTCTTAAAAATGAAAGATTGGCACTAAAATTTAAATTAATGATATATCTTTAAAAAATGAAGAAAAATTGGAGCCAAAATTTGACAATCTTAAAATTGCTGATTTTTTCAAATTTTCACGTTGTGCAATCGATTGCACTATAGTGGAAATCGATTTGCACAGTGTACTTTTTCAAAAATGGCGCAAAATGCAATATGTGAAATCGATTGCACTCTAAGTGCAATCGATTGTGTTGTACCCCAAAATTTGCCCTCCTATTTTTCATAGAAAACACAACCCTAGGGTTCTTCAGATATTCAAGTTGGCTCAGGAATTGATCAAACAGATTCTCTTCTGTGGCAGTAAACCAGCAACTAGGGTTTTTCGTGCAATTCTCAAAAGAAAATGAATTCTCAAAAAGATTCAATTGGTTTTCACAGATCTTCATGCTTTCTCAAGTTTATTGAAAAGACCGTGTTTGTTCTCAAGGCATGGTTGTTTGGGATAAAAGACTAAGAATGTCATTTGGGACACTCATGATTGTTTGATCCAGGTTAACTAGATGATTTTCTTCTTTTAAAACATTTTCTTGGTTAAGAAATGGAATACACAGTGCATGTTTGATTGGAATGCAGTGGCAAGATTACAGGATTATTGGAATTTAAGTTATCAT
The DNA here is from genome assembly GCA_948472305.1 of Vicia faba. Taxonomy (NCBI): domain Eukaryota; kingdom Viridiplantae; phylum Streptophyta; class Magnoliopsida; order Fabales; family Fabaceae; genus Vicia; species Vicia faba. Next base: position 267,938,487 of record OX451740.1, read on the forward strand.
ATTGGAGCATTTTGTTTCAATTGTCTTGATTGGGAATTCAAAAATCAAATAGGATGCAAAGAGAAAATTGCAAGTTATTGTTGATCAAAGATTTCAAGTAACACCATAATATCTCATAAGACTTTCTCCATTTATTTCAAAAGTTGTTACAAAACAATTTATTATTTAAATACTTTAGGTTTTACAACTTATTGTATTTAAAAGATAAATTAGTACAATTGTTGGATACAATACACTAATGTTTCTCTCTAAATTACAAAGAAAATCTAAATGGATCTATGCCTAAGGTTAACTGAAGTTCCTTTGCTTCCATGCTTGCCACATAGTCTCTTGCTTCCTCTGCTTTTCCACCATCCAATTGTGCTCACATGAAAATAAAAGAAAGGAAATGTGATTAGTATAAAATTATTTGGGCATGAGCAAGAATTTTCAAAAGAAAGGTTGCTATTCATCATTAAAGTTTGCAATTTGGAATCAGAAGGCCATTTTTAATTCATCACAATTTATTTTCTCTATTTTGCAAATCAAAAGAAGATTATTCTTCTTAGTTCACAAAAAGAATAAATAAGAAATGCAAGCAAGTTGTCCAAACAAACAAGAAATGCAAGTAAGCTGTCCAAACAAGAAATGCAAGCAAGTTGTCCAAACAAACAAAATACCCAAACAACAGCCAAACAAATATTGCAAACAGCAGCGCATCACCAAACAGAAGGCGCAAACTGAGCCAAACAAAATTGGACAAAAATCAAACAAAAAACAGCATAAGATAGAGCAGACAGCATCAACAAAAAGCAGAAGTATAACATATAATAAACTAAGTCAAACATGCAAGAAACTTGTTCAAGAAGCCAATTCATCATTTTCCATTTTATTGCAAACTTTTCAGAAAAAGGCAAAAGAGCAATTGACTTTCTTAGTGTCATTGAGAGAGAAGAGAGGAAAGAAGTCACCTAGGGATGCACAGTCCTGCTGCCTTGACTGTCACAATTGCATATAAGTTTCTAGAAAACAAAAACTGTAACAAAAAGGGCATAAGAACAATATGCCAAAATATTCAAAATTTGATGGTTTTCCCACCATTTTGAATAGAAATTCAACCATAGCAACATCAATATAACAGTAAAACTCTCAAGCAGATAGGGAGAGAAAAAATTTATCAAACTTAAAAGCCATCATAAACTGTCAAAGTCCAAAAAAAACTTGAAAACAAGTCTCCAACCTTCAAAACCTGTATAACCCAAAACCTCAAAAACTGTCAAAGTCAAAAACTGATAAACCTCTCAAGTACTGCAACCCAAAATCAAAAATACTGTCAAAAAAACCAAAAGCCTAATATCCCAAGCATCCCACAAATACCAAACCTGCAACCTGTTACAGTAGCAAAATCCAAAACTGATAAAACTCTCAAAACTGTAACAAAGCCAAACACCAAAACCAACAACAAGAATCATCACAAAACCTCCAAAAATTGTCAAAGTCTGAGCACCTCAAAAACCAACATAAGCCAAATACCTGAAACCTGTTAAACCAACAAATCAAAAACCAGAGAAACAACAACCACCTCAAAATATTCAAAACCAAACTGTCAAACCATTTCAACACCATCAACCAAACCTGCAATCTGTTCATCAACAAAACAGTAACAAATCCACAAAACCAAATTCCAAAGGCCAAACCTCAAAAAAAAAAAACAGAAGTCTCAAACCTGTAACTCAAAACCAAATTCCAAAAGCCAAAATCTCAAACACAGTTATCATTTCCAAACTCACGAAACAGTAGTAAACCATTCAAACTGATACACAAATATCCAACAAACTCATCAAACCTGTCAAACATTTTCAAGCCCAAAAAACCTCAAGGTCTCAAACCAACCAAAACAGTAAACCATCAACAAACTCAAAACACAGTAACACAATCCCAAAAGCCTAGAGTTATTTTCAAAACAGTAGTAAACTCACAAAAATCCCAAAAATCCATCAAACAACACCCTTATCATTCAACAAAAACAACAAGAAAATTGTTACCTATCAAAAGGAACTCAAGCCAGAAAATAAAGGTCTCCATCCTCATCTCCTCCCTCGCAAGCTCCAGCCACCAAGGAACGCAGTCATCATCTCACCGTCCCCTTTCAATTTCGCAGAAAGTACTTCAACAGGTAGGTTTTTTTCTCTCATTCCAAATCTTCTGTAATCATGCTTTTCATGCATTTAAAAGGAAGAACTTCAAACAATTTACAGAATATCCAAAGATCAATTAAAACGAAATTCGTAAAATTGAGAAAGAACAGAACTTCACCTTTTCAAGAAAAACCATTAGAGCTTGGTGAGGAGGCGAGAGAGAGCGTTCCGGCAACTGAGAGCTGGGGAGGGAGGATCAGATAAACAAATTTTAAACCCATTAGACATAAATTCATTTCAAACTTAGGGTTTTCAGAAAAGAACGCAAATTGGGATGAGTTAGAGAGGCCAAGAGTGATTTGTTCATGAAATTAGGAAGAGGCGAGTGGTGAGATAGCTCAGAGATTCAGAGATGAACAAAAAATGGAAGAGTTTGGATGAACGAGGATGAACGGCGCCGCTGTAAACCAAAGGGTCTCAGAACCCTAATTTTTCTTTGTCCCTTAATCAAACGTTTAAACAGTTTAGAACATTGGGCCTGTTTCGTTTACAAACCCCATAAGCCCATCCGCTTTGCCTAGTCATATGGCCCATTGCATTTGTTTGTTTGTTTATTATTTTGAAAAATTGCTAAGAAAACTTAATTATATTTTTTTTTTATTAAAATTGATTTAGGTTTTATCATTTTTTTTTATCATTTTTCTTTTCTTTAATAAATTTGTTTTATATTTTAAATAATAAAATACCAAAAATATAATACTAATTTGGTTTATTTGTTTTCTTTATATTTTACATAATAAAACACAAAATAATAATCAAGATTTTAATTTAATCAACTTTTTAGAATAGGTTTTATTTTTCTATTTTCAAGTAAATACATTTCATTTCATACTTTGTTGATTTTATTTTCATAAATTGCCATAGCTTTATATTAAATCGCACAAAAATTCGATTTGGTTGTATTGTTTGATATTTAGACATTGCTATTTCATTTGATTCATCCTCATTTGTAACAATTGTACCCCCATTCCCGAACATTCTGTAATAGCTTAAAATTTCAATTCCCGCAATTTATTGCTTTCTATATACTGTATATTAACTAGGCATGTATGGCAAGATTAAAAAAAAATCAATCGTTAGATGACCTAATCAAAGAATAAATTAACTTGAAATCAACACACTTTTTTCACACGCGCACCTCTAGGGTAACCTCGCTTGTTGCCTAGGAAATACAATCATGTCCCTCGAATATGAGACACTCTAGTAATGACCCTTCGATAAAAAAGATCATAGTCCCTTGACGACCCTCGATGTTGCCTTCGATTAAAACGATCTCGTCCCTTATGAAAATTGCTAAAGCGTCTCACAAGTTGCCTTCAATGATTATAAAATTGACCCGCGCCTGTCCCTTCACATCCAATGGTGGGGATTCTTATCAAATCAATGGTAAGATAGCACCATTAAAAGGAGGAAGAAAAGAATAACTTAAGACCTTTCGAGTAGATAGATTCGCTCTTAGTTACTCGCTTGCTCACGATAAAAACTTTTACACCTACACTCCCATTTCAAAACATTTTCAAAAAGATAAAACGTTTTGTATACGTTCTTATAGAAACGAGAACCATTGCAAAACCTCTTTTCAAAACACTTTTCGAAACATGATTCACAAACAGATCTTTGAACCACTTTTCGAAACAAAACTTTGTATACGTTCTTATAGAGACGAGAACCATTACAAAGAGATTTTCCAAAATAGTTTCAAAGCCCACACCACAAAGCACACAATCAAATGAAAGCAAGTGATCTAAACGAGTAACTAAGAGCCCATGGAAAACCATGGATGAAAAGGGTGCTAATACCTTCCCTTTTCATAATCTACCCCCCCAACCCGAGAAAATTCTCGAAAGGTCTTTCCTGTGCTTTTTTACCTTTCCTTTTGGATAAAAGAAAAGTCGGTGGCGACTCTTGCTAACCACACAAGTGCGAACGAAACGCAAAACATCAAGTCAGTTCTCCCACCGTATCACAGAACTGGCGACTCTGCTGGGGAGTTCAATAAAAAGTGGGGGTTACCTTAGGGTTATATCACCTTTACTCACTTTCATTATTTGATTTGTGTGCTTTATATTCAGTTCTTTGTATTGGGCTTTCTTTGATCCTCCACCCGGATTTGGGGCACCTTTTTAGGTAAATAGCAATAGATTGTGGAGATTGTACGGTGTAGACCGATATGGTTGAAACAATGGCTATGTTAGTGTGACACATTTGTGGGTACCAGTATCCCTCTTGGTGAATCGAGGAGAATACGGGGCCGTTGAGTGGCGTTGTGAAGCACTAATTAACCTTAGAACCCTAATTGAACAAACCTGGCCATTAGGAAGTAGTGAGGTAACCGGTTTCGGTGTAAAGCTGAAAATTGGTTGACACTCGATACTACACTCATTGAGGCTAGACTTTTGGGATATCTCGGCCGCAAGAAAAGATTGATTGAGCTGAGGCAATGCCTAAAAGAAAGGTCGGTGATATTGAGATCCTTTAGAACCCGGTCATTATTTCTAAGACAGGTTGAGCCAACTAAAACTTCAAGAGGGTACTTACATACAAACTCATGCAAGCCTGAAACATAGGGATCTGTTTGTTATGTGTATATGTTTGCTTGTACATAAACATCATAAACATCATCAATATCATATGCATGCTCACTAACCATCTCAAGGTTCTTTGATGCAGGGTCACGTTGAACCAGACGTCTACCCAAGGGAAAGAGGATTCATTTTCCTCTAAACAAACACCGTCAAAGATCAAGTACAACAACTTGAGTCAAGGGCTATGACCCACTTGACATGGTGAGCTTGATTCTCGTGGGAAGACATTCACCGATACAAAGTTCTCCAATCAAAGATGTTGATCGAAATTCAACTTCCAACATTTTCTTATGTTTACCCCGCGAGATCCTTGAAAACATGCATCCACATATCATGCATCATATCATGACAGATTTCTCCCATTCAGGTCTCCTTATCTTCCTACTGTTTATTTTAGTAGAGATGGCTCTAGAAAAGACTACGAAAGACATACAAGCTCAAAACGCTCAACTTCAAGAGATGTTCTTGAACCTATCCAACGGGCAGGAAGAAGTTAAATCTCTCCTCACTAGGGGCATGATCATGGGGAATCATGAGGGCAACAAAGATGATCAGTTGGAGCTGATACGAACTGAGATAGCCATAATGAAAATCTAGAGGATGGGACAACTGGTGGGCCAGATGGCTCTCATCCAAAACTTGGCACAAGGATAAGAGGAGCTGAGAGTCCTCATCAGGAAGCTTCATCAAGACGAATGTAACCAAATGGGGAAAACAACTAGGGTTGAGGATCAAGTCATCATTCAGCCTCCCTTGAGACAAGAAGCCGAGAGAAGACCTCCCCAGTTTGCTTCAGGGTCACGAGCCCAACAACAACTTCGCCAACTTCAACAGGGTAACTGGCGTAGGCGGAATACATCTGAAAAACGCTTCACTGAGATTAACATGTCGTTATCTCAAGTGATGCAACGCTTGTTGGAAGTCAAGCTGATTGTATTAAGGGACCCCCCTCGGAATCCCAACACAGCCTCTCTAGGGTACAATCCAAATGCAAGATGTGTGTATCACTCCAACAGTCCTGGACATGACACCAATAGCTGTTGGGCATTGAGAAACAAAATTCAAGATCTGATTGAAGGAAGAACGCTGGAGTTCACACAAGAGGGCCAGATGAAAATCTCCCGCTGAGGGCTCTTCACCTAAAATGACAAGTGTGAACAAAGAGGCTTCTGTTCATTTTGAATTTCCAATTGTAATTTCTTTCGTTATTCAAACAATTATCTATTAATGTCAAACTTTGTTTCATTAATGCATTGCATATGTTTGTCTTGAATTCATCTTTTCGTTTTCACTATATTTAAACTATGCTTTTTATTCTTCTTATGACACAAATCTTTAGAGGGAGGATGACGAAAACAATGCCATAATCTCATACAGTATGCTTTTGGACAGACCTTGCTAACAATGTACAGGCGTTTCTTTCAAATCCTAAACACTAGAGTTATAAGGAAGATAATCCCTAGTCAACCCCTTCGAGCCAAAGAAGTAGAAGTTTTCTGTTTTAACACAAATTGAAACATTTAATCAAAACCTGGGGCAGGGTAGTCTCTCAGTTAATTCAAACACACGTTAAAGTCGCAAACTCTCATCTTGTAATACAATGAATGACATCAAAAACATTCCTTTGGAATCAAAAGACGGTGATGGTTCCCTATCACATAGGCAGTCATTATCTCTCAAAAAGAAATGCCCACTAAGTCGAAACCTACGAAGGAGGCTTAAGAAAACTGGGGCATCCCGCTGACTGTGATCTCAAAAAAGGAACAGTCAGGCAAAAATTAGAGATAATAAATCAAAATAAAGAGGTCACTACAAATCCTCAACAACATGAAAAAGGTTGCAAAAAAATGAATGCCTTCTGATAAACTTAACTTGTTTGAACCATCACCAAAATGTCATTCCAAACTCAATTGGAGTTTAAACGTACAATTAACTGAGCTTAGGACTGAAGAACATCACGAAGAACGGGCGGGTACAAATACATTTGAGCCTTTATCCTTCGTTTCTTAAACCGTGAACCAAGCCACGTTACAACCCTTAAAAAGTCCTAATTGAAGCATGGATTAGTTCGAAAGCATACTGTTACAAAAGGTATCTTGACTCCTGTAAGGCATTGCTCTAAATCCTGAGTTGAATTTTTCTTACAAAAGTTTCTTGCTAAAAAAAACGCATTTTCAAAATTTCAAGACAAGCATAAACTTTGCATTATTTGAATATCGTTGTTTGCATATGGCTATTTGTTTGGCAGCGGAGAAATTCACACAATGAATATCCAATGAACGAAAAGCTCTCTCAGTGAACAAAGTCACTTCAAGCGGGATGACACTTCCATTGCAAAAATCTTCTATCAACAAGGGGACGTGACATGTCATTGTCCAGCACACCTGGGGCAGTCCAGTCAAGATTTCAAGAAATCTCTCAAAGTGCAGAGTAACCAGGGGCAAGTCTCCGTCCCCGTCACTTGGGGCATTGAACGTCAATCCCAACAAAGGGTTGCATACAGTCAAACATTTCCTGGCAAAGCCATAAACACTCGCTACTAGGGGCAGTGACAAATCTCCCCAAAATCCTTCTCATAAGATGACTCCCAGCCAGAGTTTTCAACATTCCCCGGTGGAGTTTCTCCTCAAACAACAAAATAGGAATCCCCGATGGAAACATTCTAAGCAAAGTTTGAAGACACACATACTTTTCAACAGCAGTCCAGGATTTAACAAACTCCCTGACATTTGTCAGGGATTTATTTTCCCAGACGAAAATACATTCTTTAACATTTCATATTTCATACCTCCTATTTACATACATGATAAAGTGCATACGACACAATCTCATTTATTTTGAGAACATCATGACATCAAGCATTTCATGCATCATGGCATTGCATACAACTAACTCTTTACCTTTTCAGGAAAGATCGATTGACAGATAAAGGTTATCATTACCTTTTGAGATAGTAATCGTCAAAGATTCCTTCATCCTGCCAAGGTGGTAATCATCCAAGATTCCTTCATCCTGCCCAGTTGAAGATATGTCAAGACTTTCGTCTGGTTCAGTTAAGTTGATCCTAAGATTTTTCTGATTCTTATCCAGTCAAAATTAATCCAAGACCTTCTCTGGTTCAGTCAGATCGACACTAAGATCTCCCTGATTCTTATTCCAGTTGAAGATATTCCAAGACTTTTGTCTGGTTTAGTGAAATCGATCCTAAGATTTTTCTGATTCTCATCCAGTCAAAATTAATCCAAGACCTTCTCTGGTTCAGTTATATCGACTCTAAGATCTCCCTTATTCTTATTCCAGTTGAAGATATTCCAAGACTTTCGTCTGGTTCAGTTAAATCGATTTAAAGATTTTTCTATTTCTTATCCAGTCAAAGTTAATTCAAGATCTTCTCTGGTTCAGTCATATCGACACTAAGGTCTCCCTGATTCTTATTCCAGTTGAAGATATTCTAAGACTTTCGTCTGGTTTAGTTAAATTGATTCAAAGATTTTTCTGATTCTTATCCAGTCAAAGTTAATTCAAGACCTTCTTTGGTTCAGTCAGATCGACACTAAGATCTCCCTGATTCTTATTCCAGTTGAAGATATTCCAAGACTTTCGTCTGGTTCAGTTAAATCTCTCAACGGTTTATTCTGATTCATTTCCAGATTTTTACTAGTTCAGATAAATCTCTCAACGGTTTATTCTGATTCATCTCCAGATTTTTGCTGGTTCAGATAAATCTCTCAATGGTTTATTCTGATTCATCTCAAGATTTTTACTGGTTCAGATAAATCTCTCAATGGTTTATTCGGATTCATCTCAAGATTTTTACTGGTTCAGATAAATCTCTCAACGGTTTATTCTGATTCATTTCCAGATTTTCACTATTTCAGATGAATCTCTCAACGATTTATTCTGATTCATTTCCAGATTTTTGCTGGTTCAGGTAAATCTCTCAACGGTTTATTCTGATTCATCTCAAGAATTTTACATGTTCAGATAAATCTCTCAATGATTTATTCTGATTCATTTCCAGATTTTTTACTGATACAGATAAATCTCTCAACGATTTATTATGATTCGTTTCCAGATTTCCCTGGTTCAGATAAATCTCTCAACGGTTTATTCTAATTCGTCTCCAGATTTATACTGATTCAGATAAAATCTCTCAATAGATAAATCTCTCAACGGTTTATTCTGATTCATTCTCTGTTCAGATCCAGTTCAAACTCTTCGTCAACAATCACCTTTGGATGGCATCTACAAGCCCATCTCCGACGATTCTCCTCTGTTTCTCCAAATGGCATCTGTAATCCCATTTCCATGAGCAATCTCTGCAGCACGTCATTAAGATCCCCAGCAGAGCCAAAACTTTGAACCACAGGTCCCCAGCAGAGCTGAGACTACCAACTACAAATCCCCAATGGAGCAGAAACTTCAAACTATCAACCCACAACGGAAGTCATCCAGTTTCTCCAGGTTTCCCCAACAAGTTGTCTTGAAGCTTGAAAATCAACCAGTTAACGGTTAACTTTTGTTTTTCCCCAACCTAGGATAACTCCCCAGTAGATTGGCATACAACCCAAACTCCTGAACTCCCCAGCGGAATTAAACTTTTTCCCCACAGAGTTTTTATTGCTTCTCGACAGAACAAAGACTCCCGTCAATAATCCCCCGTAGAAGTCATTAAAATTCTCTGGATTCCCCAAGCAGATTCCTCAAGAAGTATATGGCATTACTCTCACAACAGAATCCTCAGCAGTCAAAGATTTATTTTCCCCGGAAGCAGTCAAGGATTTATTTTCCTCAACAATACAGCAAATCAGCTTACATGCGCATACATTACATTCATATATCATAAACATGGATAAAACACATTTATTGCATCATACATTTCATGCAACATAACTTTGTGTTTCAGCTAACATTTTATCCTTTTCAGGATAAGATAACAACTATCTTTAACAAATATTCAAAGATTTCAGATACAGTGCAGATACACTCCAGACACGAAAGTCATTCTGTTACTCATTTGGATTTCAATTTCAGATAAAGTCTAGATATGCTCCAGACACGGAAGCCATTCTGTTACTCATTCAGACTTAATTTCAAGATACAGTACAGATACACTCCAGACACGGAAGTTATTCTGTTACTCATTTGGATTTAAATTTCAGATACAGTCCAGATACACTCCAGACACAGAAGCCATTATGTTACTCATTCAGACTTAATTTCAAGATACAGTACATATACACTCCAGACACAGAAGTCATTATGTTACTCATTCGGATTTCAATTTCAGATACAGTCCAGATACGCTCCAGACACGGAAGCCATTCTGTTACTCATTCAGACTTAATTTCAAGTTACAATACAGATACACTCCAGACACGGAAGTCATTCTGTTACTCATTCGGATTTCAATTTCATGATACAGTGCAGATACACTCCAGACACGGAATTTATTTTGTTACTCGTTCGAATTTCAATTTCAGACTTAATTTCAATATACAGTACAAATACACTCCAGACGCGGAAGTTATTCTGTTACTCATTTAGATTTAATTTCAAGATACAGTTCAGATACGTTCCAAATACGGACACCATTCTGATGCTTATTCTTGTGGTTTACAACAAACATTCTTGGATGGCATCTACAAGCCCATCTCCAACAAGATTCTAACATACTCTCCAAATGGCATCTTTAAGCCCATTCCCTCAATTACACTTTTGTCGAGTGCAAATTTATGGGCACTCTAGTGTCCAATCATCTTTTACCTTCGAGTCACGAATGACAAAACTAGCCAATCTAACTCTTCAGGTTCAAGAAGATTGAACAGGGGCAGCTGTTGTACCCCAAAATTTGCCCTCCCATTTTTCATAGAAAATACAACCCTAGGGTTCCACAGATATTCAAGTTGGCTCAGGAATCGATCAGACAGATTCTCTTCTGTGGCAGTAAACCAGCAACTAGGGTTTTTCGTGCAATTCTCAAAAGAAAATGAATTCTCAAAAAGATTCAATTGGTTTTCATAGATCTTCATGCTTTCTCAAGTTTATTGAAAAAACCGTGTTTGTTCTCAAGGCATGGTTGTTTGGGATAAAAGATTAAGACTGTCATTTGAGACACTCATGATTGTTTGATCCAGGTTAACCAGATGATTTGCGTCTTTTAAAACAGTTGCTTGGTTAAAAAATGGAATACACAGTGCGTGTTTGATTGGAATGCAGTTGCAAGATTACAGGATTATTGGAATTTAAGTTATTAGATTGGAGCGTTTTGTTTCAATTGTCTTGATTGGGCATTCAAAAATCAAATAGGATGCAAAGAGAAAATTACAAGTTATTGTTGATCAAAGATTTCAAGTAACACCAGAATATCTCATAAGACTTTCTCCATTTATTTCAAAAGTTGTTACAAAACAATTTATTATCTAAATACTTTAGGTTTTACAACTTATTGTATTTAAAAGATAAATTAGTATAATTGTTGGATACAATACAAGAATGTTTCTCTCTAAATTACAAAGAAAATCTAAATGGATCTATGCCTAAGGTTGACTGAAGTTCCTTTGCTTCCATGCTTGCCACAAAGTCTCTTGCTTCCCCTGCTTTGCCACCATCCAATTGTGCTCACATGAAAATAAAAGAAAGGAAATGTGATTAGTATAAAATTATTTGGGCATGAGCAAGAATTTTCAAAAGAAAGGGTGCTACTCATCATTAAAGTTTGCAATTTGGAATCAGAAGGCCATTTTTAATTCATCACAATTTATTTTCTCTATTTTGCAAATCACAAGAAGATTATTCTTCTTGGTTCACAAAAAGAAGAAATAAGAAATGCAAGAAAGTTGTCCAAACAAACAAGAAATGCAAGCAAGCTGTCCAAACAAGAAATGCAAGCAAGCTGTCCAAACAAACAGAATACCCAAACAGCAGCCAAACAAATATTGCAAACAGCAACGCATCACCAAACAGAAGGCGCAAACTGAGCCAAACAAAATTGGACAAAAAGCAAACAACAAACAGCATAAGCTAGAGCAGACAACATCAACAAAAAGCAGAAGTATAACATATAATAAACTAAGTCAAACAAGACAGAAACTTGTTCAAGAGGTCAATTCATCATTTTCCATTTTATTGCAAACTTTTCAGAAAAAGGTAAAAAAGCAATTGACTTTCTTAGTGTCATTGAGAGAGAAGAGAGGAAAGAAGTCACCTAGGGATGCACAACCCTGCTGCCTTTACTGTCACAATTGCATAGAAGTTGCTAGAAAACAAAAACTGCAACAAAAAGGGCATAAGAAAAATATGCCAAAATATTCAAAATTTGATGGTTTTCCCACCATTTTGAATAGAAATTCAACCAAAGCAACACCAATATAACAGTAAAACTCTCAAGCAGATAGGGAGAGAAAAAAATTATCAAACTTAAAAACCCTCATAAACTGTCAAAGTCCAAAAAAAAAACTTGAAAACAAGTCTCCAACCTTCAAAACCTATATAACCCAAAACCTCCAACTGTCAAAGTCAAAAACTGATAAACCTCTCAAGTACTGCAACCCAAAATCAAAAATACTATAAAAAAAAAACCAAAAGCCAAATATCCCAAGCATCCCACAAATACCAAATTTGCAACCTGTTACAATAACAAAATCCAAAACTGATAAAACTCTCAAAACTGTAACAAAGCCAAACACCAATACCAACAACAAGAATCATCACAAAACCTCCAAAAACTGTCAAAGTCTGAGGACCTCAAAAACTAACATAAGCCAAATACCTGAAACCTGTTAAACCAACAAATCAAAAACTAGAGAAACAACAACCACCTTAAAAAATTCAAAACCAAATTGTCAAACCATTTCAACACCATCAACCAAACCTGCAATTTGTTCATCAACAAAACAATAACAAATCCACAAAACCAAATTCCAAAGGCCAAACCTAAAAAAAAACAGAAGTCTCAAACCTGTAACTCAAAACCAAATTCCAAAAGCCAAAATATCAAACACAGTTATCATTTCCAAACTCACGAAACAGTAGTAAACCATTCAAACTGATACATAAATATCCAACAAACTCATCAAACCTGTCAAACATTTTCAAGCCAAAAAAACCTCAAGGTCTCAAACCAACCAAAACAGTAAACCATCAACAAACTCAAAACACAGTAACACCATCCCAAAAGCCTAGAGTTATTTTCAAAATAGTAGTAAACTCACAAAAATCCCAAAATCCATCAAACAACACCCTTATCATTCAATAAAAACAACAAGAAAATTGTTACCTATCAAAAGGAACTCAAGCCAGAAAAGCAAGGTCTCCATCCTCATCTCCTCCATCGCAAGCTCCGGCCACCAAGGAACGCGGTCATCATCTCACCGTCCCCTTTCAATTTCGCAGAAAATACTTCAACAGGTAGGTTTTTTCTCTCATTCCAAATCTTCCGTAATCATGCTTTTCATGCATTTAAAAGGAAGAACTTCAAACAATTTACAGAATATCCAAAAATCAATTAAAACGAAATTCGTAAAATTGAGAAAGAACAGAACTTCACCTTTTCAAGAAAAACCATTAGAGCTTGGTGAGGAGGCGAGAGAGAGCGTTCCGGCAACTGAGAGCTGGGGAGGGAGGATCAGATAAACAAATTTTGAACCCATTAGACATAAATTCATTTCAAACTTAGGGTTTTCAGAAAAGAACACAAATCAGGATGAGTTAGAGAGGCCAAGAGTGATTTGTTCATGAAATTAGGAAGAGGCGAGTGGTGAGATAGCTCAGAGATGAAAAAAAAATGGAAGAGTTTGGATGAACGAGGATGAACGGCGCCGCTGTAAACCAAAGGGTCTCAGAACCCTAATTTTGCTTTGTCCCTTAATCAAACGTTTAATTAGTTTTGAACATTGGGCCTGTTTCGTTTACAAACCCCATAAGCCCATCCGCTTTGCCTAGTCATATATCCCCTTTTTGGCTTGTTTTGTAAACTAGCAAGGATAACATGTTCTTTGGGCCTTCTCCAAAATAGACCTTTAGGCCCATTGCATTTGTTTGTTTGTTAAATTATTTTCCTTTATATTTATTTATTATTTTGAAAAATTGCTAAGAAAACTTAATTATTATTATTATTTTTTATTAAAATTGATTTAGGTTTTATCATTTTTTTATCATTTTTCTTTTCTTTAATTAATTTGTTTTAGATTTTAAATAATAAAATACCAAAAATATAATATTAATTTGGTTTATTTGTTTTCTTTAGATTTTACATAATAAAACAAAAAATAATAATAAAGATTTTAATTTAATCAATTTTTTAGAATAGGTTTTATTTTTCTCTTTTCAAGTAAATACATTTCATTTCATACTTTGTTGATTTTATTTTCATAAATTGCCATAGCTTTATATTAAATCGCACAAAAATTCGATTTGGTTGTATTGTTTGATATTTAGACATTACTATTTCATTTGATTCATCCCCATTTGTAACAATTGTACTCCCATTCCCGAACATTCTGTAATAGCTTAGAATTTCAATTCCCGCAATTTATTGTTATCTATATATTGTATATTAACTAGGCATGTATGGCAAGATTCAAAAAAAATCAATCGCTAGATGACCTAATCAAAGAATAAATTAACTTGAAATCAACACACTTTTTCACACGCGCACCTCTAGGGTAACCTCGCTCGTTGCCTCGGAAATACAATCATGTCCCTCGAATATGAGATACTCTAGCAATGACCCTTCGATAAAAAAGATCGTAGTCCCTCGACGATCCTCGATGTTGCCTTCGATTAAAACGATCTCGTCCCTTACGAAAATTGCTAAAGCATCTCACAAGTTGCCTTCAATGATTGTAAAATTGACCCGCGCCTGTCCCTTCACATCCAATGGTGGGGCTTCTTATCAAATCAATGGTAAGATAGCACCATTAAAAGGAGGAAGAAAATAACAACTTAAGACCTTTCGAGTAGATAGATTCGCTCTTAGTTACTCGCTTTCTCACGACAAAAACTTTTACACCTACACTCCCATTTCAAAATATTTTCAAAAAGATAAAACGTTTTGTATACGTTCTTATAGAAACGAGAACCATTGCAAAACCTCTTTTCAAAACACTTTTCGAAACATGATTCAAAAACACATCTTTGAACCACTTTTCGAAACAAAACTTTGTGTACGTTCTTATAGAGACGAGAACCATTACAAAGAGATTTTCCAAAATAGTTTCAAAGCCCACACCACAAAGCACACAATCAAATGAAATCAAGTGATCTAAACGAGTAACTAAGAGCCCATGGAAAACCATGGATGAAAAGGGTGCTAATACCTTCCCTTTTCATAATCTACCCCCCGAACCCGAGAAAATTCTCGAAAGGTCTTTCCTGTGCTTTTTTACCTTTCCTTTTGGATAAAAGAAAAGTCGATGACGACTCTTGCTAACCGCACAAGTGCGAACGAAACACAAAACATCAAGTCAGTTCGCCCACCGTATCACATACTGCATCAGTGAAAAAATGAATTTTGTTAATTTTTCCTTTGCAAATAGAGATTTTAGGAAAATAATACCAGAAATCCTTATTTGTCAGATGCTTCGACTTGGTACCTACAAAACAAAAATATACAAAGACAAAGACAAATATTTTTTATATTTTGATCAGAAGTTAGTCAACAATACATATACAAAATACACAACTAAGGTGCTTGGAGATTCCTCAAGAGAAAACTTAAAGATAGGAGATAGAAAAAGAGGAAGAACCAACCCTAATGTGATCTTGTTATAATCGAGTTGATATGATATGATAGAGGAATCTTAGGGGAAAAAATTGGGGTACAACAGCTGCCCTTATTTAAGTGTCTTTTATCCGGAGATACGAATGTTAAAAATCTCCGTGTCGACGCGATTGAAGATACTTAAATATAAAAACAAGCCCTATTTTTGTCCCTAAGATGCCATGCAATGCTTATGATTATGAATGCAGATGGAAAAATCTAAAGAGACGCAAGACACCACTGTGGATGTAACAAAGGAAATAAGGAAACAAAATAGAAACACAACCAGGAAAATAAATCACTGGTGGACCAAAAGACCCGACTCATAGAGGATGGTAAAAGGTTAAAGGATACACCAACTTTTACTGAAGGCGAAACTACCAATGTTCCCTGAAGGTAGTAAGAGAATAACATCGACGTCCACTGACAATGAACTACCAACTTTCACTTATGGTAGAGACAAGAAATATCATAGCACTGTCGTTCAGTGACAGTGAACTACCAACGTTCACTGAGGGTAGCAAAAAGATAACAATCACCAACTTTCACTGAAGGTTACCTACCAACTTTCACTGGAGGTAGAGAGGAAATATATCATAGCACCGCCGTTCACTGACGATGAACTACCAACATTCACTGGAGATAGCAAAAAGATAACAAACATCGACGTTCACTACCGATGTACTACCAACTTTCATTGAAGGTAGAGAGAAAATATATCATAGTACCACCGTTCACTGACGATGAACTACCAACGTTCACTGAAGGTAGCAAAAAGATAACAAACACCGACGTTCACTGCTGATGTCCTACCAACTTTCACTGAAGGTAGAGAGAAAATATATCATAGCACCGCCGTTCACTGATGATGAACTACCAACGTTCACTGAGGGTAGAAAAAAGATAACAAACATCTACGTTCATTGCCGATGTCCTACCAACTTTTACTGAAGGTAGAAAGAGAAAATATCATAGCACCGCCGTTCACTGACGATGAACTACCAACGTTCACTGAAGGTAGCAAAAAGATAACAATCACCAACTTTCATTGAAGGTAGAGAGAAAATATATCATAGCACCGTCGTTCACTGACGATGAATTACCAACGTTCACTGAAGGTAGCAAAAAGATAACAATCACTAACTTTCACTGAAGGTGACCTACCAACTTTCACTAAAGGTAGAGAGAAAATATATCATAGCACCACCGTTCACTGACGATGAACTACCAACTTTCACTAAAGGTAGCAAAAAGATAACAAACACCGACGTTCACTGCCGATGTCCTACCAACTTTTAGTGAAGGTAGAGAGAAAATATATCATAGCATCGCCGTTCACTGACGATGAACTACCAATGTTCACTGAAGATAGCAAAAAGATAACAAACACCGACGTTCATTGCTGATGTCCTACCAACTTTCACTGAAGGTAGAGAGAAAATATATCATAGCACCGTCATTCACTGACGATGAACTACCAACATTCACTGAAGATAGAAAAAAGATAACAAACACCGACGTTCACTGTCGATGTCTTACCAACTTTCACTGAAGGTAGAGAGAAAGTATATCATAGCACAACCATTCACTGACGATGAACTACCAATGTTCACTGAGGGTAGCAAAAAGATAACAAACAATGACGTTCACTGCCGATGTCCTACCAACTTTTACTGAAGGTAGAAAGATAAAATATCATAGCACCACCGTTTACTGACGATGAACTACCAACTTTCACTAAAGGTAGCAAAAAGATAACAAACACCGACGTTCACTGCTGATGTCCTACCAACTTTCACTGAAGGTAGAGAGAAAATATATCATGTTTTCCCTAAAATTCTAGCATTGCACCTAGAATGGGTCTCAACTTCTTCTTTAACCAAGGCATTCTGCCTGGAAAGGGTAATATATAATCTGTCTCAAATAAAGAGACTTCCACTTGCAAATATTTCACAACGAGTTGTTTCTATGAATTTGAAAGCCTTGCTATCCACTAGCGTAAACCAACGACGGACTGAAAACTAACCACTCATAGAGGAAATAGCAAAAAAAAGTTACGTCGACTTTTACAGGGAAGCACGAGTTGCTCAAATAAAGAGACCTGCTGCTTGTTATCATGGAGGATTGCAAAAAGAAACAACTTTCTGGGGATAAAAATATGGCTTCCTGGGGAAAGAGGCATGACTTCCTGGGGAAATGCCACGATATTCCTGCTGAGGAGATAGAGTCTTCTCGTGCAAAATAAATGCACCAACCAAAACTTGAAGTTTTCAGAAATCCAAAGTAAATAATATTGTCATGGAACCACAGATCTAAACTAGAAATAAACTGGAATGAAACAGTCAACCAAAATACATCCTTTTGAGAAATAAGCTCAAGAGGGAAAACCAAATCCATCCAAATAAGGAGCTGTACAGGAAGGCTAAAGCAAACATCTTCCACAAGGGACAACTCAGTGGGGAAATTGAAAGAATATATGCTTTCTGCTTAAGGCCAACACTCTATTGAAAAGAGGACAACGTAACTCTGCAAGACAGGGTGATATGTCGACAAAATATTAACAAATGTCAATGAACAATGATTTTCCAATTTTATCTATGCATGATGTATGTATGAATCTATGAGTGTTATCATGTACATGCTGACAAAACAGATATATAACAATGGGAACGAACAAACAAAATCAACTCGGGCACAAACAACGTTGAGCTGAACTTCATCCAAGATGATCATTCCAAAAAAGTAAATGCCAACTGAGGGAACAAAACCTACTGGCTGCTTTAGCTCTATTGGGGAGCGACATAATCTGTAAGTAAGCAAAACAAAGTGACAGAATAGTACAGATACAGGGATAAAACATCCTTCTTCAGGCCTCACTTGGGAAACAAATGTTTTCAAAAGTAACACTTCTATTGGGGATTGCAAAAACAGTCTCAAGTAAAGCAGATGGAAACCAAAACATCAGAACATTCACTGGGGAATTCAGGCCTACTTCAATGGGGAGGTTAACACCACATCCACAAAGGGAAAACCACAATACGTCCTTCACTAGAGAAACCAGAGAACCATGTTCTTCAAGAGTGATTATGGTACCAACTTCTCGGGAAAAAGAACTTCCATCTGACCGAACGAAAACTTGATTGGAGAAAATGCGGAATTAAACTTCACATCATGAAAACTCAGAAAAGAGGAGAAATGAGTCCAAACTTGACCGAGGATACCGGAGTCATAAACCCAATACGGTGAATCATCCTGAGTAAACTCTCTGAGCGGAACAAAAACTTCTCCAAACAACTGGAATTTTTCCATTCTTGGGATCACCATTTTTGTTGTCATTGTTTCATCACAAATCCCAAAATAAAAGCAAATTGCAAATTCTTTTTGAAAAACGACTTTGTTATTTAATCTTTTTGCTTTGAAAGTTATTATCAATAATAAATGGAGTCTTTGCAAGATAAATAAAATAATAGATACAAAGAATTGGGTAAAATCTCAAATTTCATTAATGGAATGGTAGTCTGCGAATGGCGATATATAATGGAAAAGATACATTGAGATACAATGACCACTATCCCCTCTAACAACTTTTGAAATCTTGAGCAGCAGCTTCTGTCGAAGTATGGTGAGGATCCGAGAAGATTGTTGCTTCAACGATCAAGTCTTGTCTGACGTAGTTACTTTCCAAGAAAGTCCCTAACTTTTGCATAAGCTGCCCTTGCGGGTTTTCAACTCAATGGGAAATTTATTTTGTTTATGTCTCTAATTTTTTCCTAGACCGCCCTTTCGGGTTTTTGGCCTACCGAGACGCTCCTTTTTTTTCCTAATCCGCCCTTTTGGGTTTTCAACTTAGCGAGCTATTCTTTTATTTCTTTAGGAGAAGTATTTGTTGACTGCGTCAGCATTCATGGGACGTGGGAACTCCTCACCATCCATAGTTTTAAGAATTAATGCACCACCAGAGAAGGCTTTCTTGACAACATACGGACCTTCAAAATTGGGAGTCCACTTTCCCCTAGAATCAGCATTGAAAGACATGATCTTCCTGACGAGGTCACCTTCTCTGAATTCATGAGGTTTGACCTTTTTATCAAAAGCTTTCTTCATTCTTTTCTGATATAACTGTCTGTGAGATAAAGCTGTCATCCTCTTCTCCTCAATAAAATTCAATTGGTCAAACCTGTTCTGGACCCATTCAGCCTCTGTCAACTAGGTTTCCATTATCACGCGCAACGAGGGAATCTCTACCTCGACTGGGAGTATGACTTCCATTCCATGTACTAGGGAGAACGGGGTTGCTCCTGTTGAAGGGCAGATAGATGTTTGATATCCATGCAAAGCAAAAGGGAGCATTTCATGCCAATCCTTATAAGTGACAACCATTTTCTGGATAATCTTCTTGATATTCTTATTATAGGCTTCAACAGCCCCATTCATCTTTGGCCTGTATGGAGACGAATTGTGATGGACAATCTTGAATTATTCGCACAGTTCTGTCATCATCTTGTTGTTCAAATTCGATCCATTGTCAGTGATGATTCTGCTTGGCACACCATACTGACATATAAGATTATTCTTAATGAAGCGCACAGCCACTTGCTTAGTGACATTAGCATATGAAGCAGCCTCCACCCACTTGGTGAAGTAATCAATTGCTACCAAGATAAACCGGTGTCCATTCGAAGCTTTGGGTTATATCATCCCGATCATGTCAATATCCCACATAGAGAAAGGCCACAGGGAGGAAATCACATTGAGAAGTGTCGGAGGCACATGAACCTTGTTCACATAAATCTGACATTTATGGCACTTCTTTGCAAATTTATAACAATCAGACTCCATTGTCAGCCAATAGTAACCTGCCCTTAGCATCCTTTTAGACATCGAATGTCCATTGGCATGAGTGCCAAATGAACCTTCATGAATCTCATGCATCAACATGTCTGCTTCGTGTCTATCAACACATATGAGCAAGACCATGTCATAATTTCTCTTGTACAACACATTTTCACTGAAGAAGAAACTGCCAGCCAATCTTCTTAATGTCTTTCTATCTTTCTTCGAAGCACCAATCGGGTATTCCCGAGTCTGAAGAAAATGCTTGATATCATAATACTAAGGTTTTTCATCTGCTACCTCTTCTTTTGTAAACACATGAGCGGGCCTATCCAGTCGCCGAACTATAATTCGAGGTATATCATTCCAAGTATTCACTTGGTACATAGAAGCCAGAGTTTCCAGAGCATCCGCCATTTGATTTTCATCTCTAGGAATGTGATGAAATTCAACTTTATTAAAGAAGGGTAACAATATTATAGCATATTCTTTGTAAGGGATCAAGCCGGGGTGACGAGTATCCCATTCTCCTTTAATTTGATTTATTACCAAAGCTGAATCACCATACACATCTAAAATTTTAAGTTTGAGATCAATAGCTTCCTCGAGACCCATTATGCAAACCTCGTATTCTGCCATATTATTAGTATAATCAAATGTTAACCTTGCAGTAAAAGGAATGTGCGATCCATGAGGAGTGACAAGAACTACACCAATTCCTTTACCATAATCATTCACAGCTCCATCAAATATCATCTTCCAGCGAGATTCAGGATCAGGACCTTCCTCGGGCAATGGTTCATCACAATCTTTCACTTTCAGGAACATCACATCCTCATCGGGAAATTCATATTCTACAGACTGGTTATCCTCCACTGGTTGGTGAGCAAGATAATCTGCCAACACACTGCTTTTGATAGCTTTTTGAGTACCGCAAACGCTTTGCCGCCCAGGCCAAAGCACAACATATCTTTTCCAGCATGGAATACCGTGACTCACAATCAGTGAATTTTTTACTGAGATAATAAATGGCATACTCTTTCTTCCCTTTTTTGTACTGTTGTCCCAGAATACAACCCATGGATTTATCTAACACTGTCAGATACATAATCAACGGTCTTCCTTCTACAGGAGGGAACAAGATATGAGGTTCAAGCATATATTCTTTAATACTTTCAAATTCCCTTTGGAAGTCATCCGTCCACACACAACCTTGATCTTTATTTAACAACTTAAAGATTGGTTCACATGTTGCAGTCATGTGGGAAATGAATCTGGAAATATAATTCAAACGCCCGAGGAAACCTCTGAATTGCTTTTCAGTTCTTGGTGATGGCATCTCTTGAATTACCTTGACTTTATCAGGGTCAACTTCAATTCCTTTCTGGCTAATAATGAAACCCAACAATTTCCCTGATCGAACACCGAAGGTGCATTTATTTGGATTCAAGCGGAGACGATACTTCCTCAAACACTGAAACAACTTCAACAAATCTTCTACATGCCCTTCTTCTGTCTGGGATTTGGCAATCATATCATTAACATATACTTTGATTTCCTTGTGCACTAGATCATGGAATAGGGTTTTCATAACCCTCTGGTACGTTGCACCAGCGTTCTTCAACCTGAAGGGCATCACTCTGTAACAAAATTTTCCCCAGGGTATGATAAATGTTTTTTTCCATGTCCTCTGGAGCCATTCTTATTTGATTATACCCGGAAAATCTATCCATGAACGAGAATACTTTGAATTTTGCTGTGCTATCCACTAACATATCAATGTGTGGCAATGGAAAATCATCTTTTGGACTAGCTTTATTTAGATCTTTGTAATCTACGCACATGCAGAATTTTCCGTCTTTTTTCTGTACTGGGACAATATTTTCAATACATTGAGGACACACTGACGTCACAAGAAAACCAACATTAGTTTGCTTTAGAACCTCCTCTTTGATTTTTATTGCCATGTCTGGGTGAGTTCTTCTCAACTTTTGTTTGATTGGCGGACACTTTGGCTTCAACGACAAACGGTGCTCTACAATATTTGTATCTAGACCAGGCATATCTTGATAAGACCAAGCGAAAATATCCACATACTCTTTCAACAACTCAACCAACCTGCTCTTCACATCAGGACGCAGCAATGCTCCAATCTTGACTTCCTTTGGATCTTCTTCTGAACCCAAAATGATCACTTACAATGGTTATTTATATGGCTGAATGGTATTTTCCTCTTGCTCAAGCAACCGGGAGACCTCTTCTGGAATCTCATCATAATCTTCTTCTTCAGCCCCATACACAGGACATTCAAAGTTGGGAGAGGGTGCAGGGTCATTGTATTCAACGGGTTTTTTAATTAATCTGCACATATGATTTGTGATTGCATTTAGAAACTAACACATATAACATGTGATCATGCAGATTGAATTTCAGTTATTATTTATTTTGAAAGGGTTTTTTCTGATTACCATTTTCCAAGAAAAAAGCAAAAAATAAAAACACAATTTGGGAAACAAAGACAACTTTTATTATTGATCTTAAAAATCAAAGCAAACAGATAATCCCATACAATACTTTCACCTTGGGCGGAGTGAAAGTTTTTTCAAAAAGATTAACAAAAACAAATTACTTTGAAATGTGTATGCAAGAGGGAACATCAATGGTGATCCAGTTCTGAACCCTAACTCCGTGTGTCACATAATTTGGCATTTCTGGCTCTGCTTCATCTTCCAGAATGGCATGCAATTGCACAAGGTCTTCATTCATGTGCTCCACATCAAATATTCTGAACTCTCCGGGACATCCATAAACCATATTCACCTCCTCTTCATACTCTTCCCTAGGCCTGATTATCTGGATGAGGCCCTCATCCATCATTTCCTGTAAATCAGCCTTTATCTTATCGCAACCCTGTATGTTCGTACTGCAAATAGCACAACCGGAATGGTCATGCGTATAGTAGCTAAATTCACAAAGGTCTGCATGAATTTTCACCAAATCTCCTCTAACCAGATTAATATCAAAAATCCAGAAGTTGCCTAGACAACCGACCACCATATTCACAACATTTACTCCCCCATGCTTGGGTGGAGGATTATCTTTCACATTAAGTCCCACGTCCTTGAAAGATAAAACAACAGACTTTACCAATTTTTTTACTTCAGTCTTCAAAGGATAACAACTCTCAATATTATGCCCTGGTGCTCCCTGATGAAAAGCACATGTTTGGTCTGCCTTGTAATACCAAGGCAATGGTGATGGTATGGCAGGAGGTGGTCTGGTCTGAACCAACTTCTTCTGAATCAACGCTGGTAGTAACTCTGTATAGCTCATGGGAATTCGTTCATAACTCTCCCTTCTCTGATTATACCCTTGATTCCTCTGTTGGGACGGTCTCTAATAAGCAACGGTAGTTGGAGCGGCACTCACAATGGGAGTAACTGAGGCGACTTGCTGATGACGCTGATAATTTCTTCTAGGAGTATTAACCCTCCTCTCTTGTATAACATCATTTGCATCTCCTTCCTTATTCTTGGTAAACCCATAAGATGGCTTCTTCACACCTCCAGATCCTTCACTCTTTGTTAATTGGCCCTCTCTCACAGCCTCTTCTAAGAGGATACCCATTCCTACCATTTCAGTAAAGTCACTTGGCGCGCTTGCTACCATCCTCTCGTAGTAGAAAGCACCCAGCGTCTTCAAGAAAATCTTAGTCATCTCCTTCTCTTACATGGGAGGAATTACTTGGGCGGCTACCTCACGCCATCTTTGTGCGTATTCTTTGAATGATTCCCTGTCTTTCTGAACCATGGCCCTGAGTTGATCACGGTCATCCGCCATGTCCATGTTGTATTTGTATTGTTTGATGAATGCTTCTCCCAAGTCATTGAAAGTATTGATGTTGGCGTTGTCCAAACTCATATACCACTTCAATGCAGCACCGGTTAAACTATCCTGAAAAAAGTGAATCAGCAGACGCTGATCATCAGTATGGGTAGACATTCTCCTTACATACATTACCAGATGAGCACGAGGGCAAGTGTTGCCCTTGTATTTCTCAAACTCCGAGACCTTAAACTTCACTGGTATCTTAACATTCGGGACCAAGCATAACTCATTCACATTCTGCCCAAATAGCTCTTTTCCCTTGAGGGCCTTCATTTCTCTCTACATCTTGTCAAACTGCTCTTGAAAATCACCCATTCTGTCATAGAGACCCAAGTCTTCACTTGGTGGAGGAAAAGGACAACATACATCGTCGTTAACAAGCGGGACCATATTCACCGAAGGCGGTGCGGCAGGAACATGCACCACAGGAGGTGCAGGAGTAACAATAGTCTGAACAACTGGAGTATCTTGAGGACCAAGATTGAAACCTTCAGGTGCATAATTCTCTGGCATTCCCCATGGATAACCTTGGGTCATGCGATTCTGAACAACAACTGGAGTAGCAGATACGGGAATAGTCGGAGCTTCAGTAGTTGCCCTTGTTTGTTGAGGTTGAACACTCGGTGGCTTATTCTGAGCAGCCACCAGAGCTTCCATCAGAGTAGTCAGATTAGCCATGCCGGCCTTCAAAGTAGAAACTTCCTTGCGTAGCTCGCGATTCTCTTGGTCTAAGTTATCCATCTTCTTTCTGAAATTTGTCTGAGTGTTGTAGTGATGAGTCATCTTGCTAAGCGAAGTAAAAAAGCTTGATAAGACACCTGGATATGCATAACAAATACAAGAAATCTGTGCAATATGATGCATGATATGTAATGCACATGATTGTTTTATTTTGTTATTTTAATATTTCAAAGGATTTATAGATTTATAGACATATTGCAAACATCAAAATAATAACGCATTTGAAATACTAAAATTTTTATTATAATAACTTCAAAATGGGTTACAAGTTTCAATGATCCCAAGTACAAGATGAAAATAAAATCTGAAACCCTGAGAAATAGAACTGATGGAGATCACTCTATATGTTGGCGCTTTCCCATGAGCCTGGCAATCTGAGCCTTCAACCTCTGGTTTTCTTCCGCATGTCTGATAGCAACCTCCTTCTAATCATCTGAATCAGGAAGTGAGTAATCAGCACCTGATTGAGGCTTAGGAGAAAATAAATCCCCTTTCCTCTCCATATCCTCTACCGCTCGACTCTCAAGGATCTCAATCAAGTCGTCTTTCTCCTTCAAGTCTGCTTTATAGGAACTCTCTAAAGTTTGGAACATGTTCTTCCAAGCAAGTTGCAGCTCTTCCAGATCATCTAATAAGGGAGGAGTGGTCTTCACAAATAGACCAGGCATGGGTGTCTCCCGGGTATACGACATCTTTAACCGAATGGCTCTCAATCGGACCCACTGAAGATATGGCTCCAAAGACACAACACCCCTAGGTCCCAAATCCTTCCTACTCTTCTTATGAATGTGACGACAGGCCTTCACAATATGCTCCCTAGCTTCCCTATGGTCTTCTCCCTCCTTCAGGAAGAAACTACTCAAATGAATAATATTTGGTTTATCCCTCATCGGATAACCAAGCTGTCGTCGTGCAAGAACAGGGTTGTAGTTAATTCCTCCCTTTGTACCAAGAAGAGGTACATTGGGGAACCTACCACAACTGTCGACAATCTCTATATCCTGGTAAGCTCGATAATACCAATCAATATCCAAGTGAGTAAGTTCCATGATCTTAGGAGCCCAACGGGGTTCCTTCTTGACATCCCAAAAAGCATCAGACTGAGGCATATGAGAGATAAACCACTGGTACAACAGAGGCGTGTAGCAGATAATCATCCCCCCATGATAAGAATTCTGAAGATGAATAGAGTAGTAAGCATCACCCAATAATGTAGGAACTGGGTTTCCAATCATGAATATCCGGATAGCATTAACGTCAACAAACTTGTCCACATTAGGAAATAAGAATAACCTGTAAGCAAGTAGAGCAAAGATGGCCTCAAAAGCAATTGTACTCTTCATCCTGGTAAAGTAACGAGCTTTCTCCAATAAGAATTGAGTTGGTAATCCTCTAATTCCTCCTTTAGTAGTCATATGGGCTTCCACCTTAGACTTTCCCAGATGAATCAAAGCAGCAATCTCATGTGGTTTTGGCTTACCCTCCAAACCAGTAAAAGGAACACGGTCAGTAACGGGTAAATCCAACAGATGAGAATACTCCTTCAGTGTAGGCATCAACTGATAGTCCAGGAAAGTGAAGCAATAATACACCGGATCATAGAACTGGACCAAGGTTGAGAGAATACCCTCCTTCATCTCCAGCTTCGTGAGAGGAATAATGGACTCATACTTCTTCCGAAAGTCTGTAGAACACTCGATCTCGGGAATTAGACTGATCAACTCATCTATCTTGGGATCCTTGAAACAGTATTTCCCAGTCTTTCTCTTTCCAAAATCCATGGATAAAAAGTACCTGAGATATTTACAAATGGTCAACCTTTAAATCCCTTGAAATATAGTTTCTTCAAAAGACTCTTATGAGTGCATGGATGCATGATGCAGCAATCACACACAAGATCACACATATAGGGTTCATAAGTTCAACGTCACGAGCATGAGGTCGAAGGTACTACCCATAGGGTGTTGGTATAAAAGTTATCACCTGCCGAATAAGGTTCTAGAGGTTCCCAGAGTCTACATCCTTCCTTCGGATATTACCAACTTCCCGATTAACTCGGTAATTAGTAATATTCTCAAGAAAGACTCGTCTGAGCATAGTATCACGTGACAACTATTTCCTGATTACTCCGTCATAGCTTATGCACTACATCTAAAAGGCCAAGATGGGTTTGGTATTCTACGGTCCTCGGTTTTAGCAGGCTCTCAGATCGAAAGCAGTACGTCTTCCCGATTACTCGGTAAACGACACTACAGTCAAAGGGGCCTCCACTGAGTGGGGGATCTCATGCCTCCTTTTTTGGGATTACTCCCTCAAAGTTAACATGACTATACCACCCGTCCTATCTTAAAGTTTTCCGAAGTCCGGGTATAGGACTTATGAGTAATCACCAAGCACCCTGAAAACCATGAAAATCCAAACAAACATATATACTGCATATAACACATCAACAACAATAGCACATATACAGATATAAACAAAGATATGCTCAACCCACTTAGGGATGGACCAGCAAGACGTCAATCTTTCACCAGTGAAGTCGCCATTTTTTTCTGTAACGGTAGAAATGTTTAAGACAAAGCCATTGGATTGACTAGACTTTATACGAATCAAAATAAAAGTCGCCACCGTACTTTATTGTTTCCAAAGGAATGAGAAAAGAGCGAATAACCCAAAAAGAGGGGGAAAGATTCAAGGTAAGGGGGTTGGATATGTAAAGGGAAGGTATTAGCACCCTAAACATCTACGGTACTCTGCAGGAACCTCTTTGAAAAATCTGTATACTTTGGCTATGGAAAAATATTGTATAAAATGGATGGTGGAGGTGAGAAAAGAAACATATTTTTTATGATTTTTTCACCCGCCGCGGTTGCGAACCTTTAGTGCATACGTACAACCTTTCGTGCAATAGGGGATCAGGGTACATGTAGTTCCTCTTTGAAAATTTAAAACACAAGTGTGTTGGTTAATTTTATGAGATAAGACATCATCGTCATTGTCCGTGTGGAAAACATACTTACTACCCACAATCATGAGAAATAAGAATTTGCATCATCTCAAAGTGGAGGATATGGCTTGGATTTTAAAATCAATAATGCCTCACTCAACACCCAAGTGGAAAATATCTCACTTCACTATATATTATAGAAGTATAGTTGTTTGCATCACTACAAGGATTTACAAGATTCCAATCTTTTGAGAAAAGGTTTTAAAATAAAAAAGCCAAAGTGGAAAAATGGTTTGAAATGAGATTGATTGACTTTTAGTCTTCTCACAAAAAATGTCAAGGTATTATTAAGTTGATTGAAATTTATTCATGAAAATGTTTTGAAAATGCATGCACCTAAGTCCAAGTTTATTATGAAAATGGTTCAAGTTTCAAAACAAGAAGAGTTTTCAAAAGGAGGGAGAAGATTTTTGAAATTAAAGAAGATGGGAGGAGATGAAGAGACTATCCTAAAGCATAAGGTAAAAGCTAGGGATAAGAACCATCTAACCAACAAGAAGCCAATACTTGACATTATGAGTCAATATAGAATTCCAATTCTTCGGATTGAAACCAAGCAAGCAAAGAAACTAGACCTCTTGAGAGAACCAGACTTCAAGTGTATTAAGTCTTCACAAAAATTGTGCAAAGTAACGGCTGTATACGGGTGAATTCCAGATTACAAACAAAGTATGTAATCACAATAACCTGCACACAAAACAAACAAACAAACAACCCAATGTCTTAAGGTAAACCTCAAGAACTCCAGACAAAATATGAATTAAGGTCACAAGGTCTCCAACATGTGCCAAGGTCACTAATCCTAAGTCCAAGAAGTCCAATACTCCATAATGCCAAGGATAGTAAACAAATAGTCCAAGTATCATTAATGTCTTTTATGGTTCATGTTGATTATTAAGTGTCTTCAAAAGGAAAAGAAAAGCTCAAGTGAGTAAAATAAAAATGACATAAAAGATAAAATGCTCAAGTGAGCAAAAATAAAAATGGCATAAAAATAAATACTCTAGTGAGAAAAATAAAAATGGAATGAAATGTAAATTCTTAAAGTAAATAGTACATAAAGTAAAGAGCATAAAATAAAATCATAAAATAAAGTCAATTGTTAGAAATTAGTGGTTAGTTGGATGACCATCTTGAAACTTGCATTTGGAACTCATTAAAGGATTGGTAGAACGAAAGCCTCCATACAACAAGTTGCATTTTCTTTTTGTCAAGTATATCATCCATTTGGAATCCTCAAAAGGTAACATTTAATGATCAACTATGTTTAAGTGATCCACGTTGACCAAAATTGATGAAGATCCATTAGAGGATTGATAGAACCAAAGCCTCCACACAATGAATCTCAAGGTTATTGGATCAAAGATATCAAATTAACATACTTGGGCTTGCAAACATAGGTTTGGGCCACGAATGGTCATTTATCCTAATCAGGACAAAATTTAGCGCTATGTTAAGCAATCGTAAGTGGACTTATGTAGAAGTCGCACCTATTTTGAGGCCGGTCAATAGCAATATATGTACTTCATGTTTGGATAAATGATATAGAGATCATCATCCCTTAACATGTAGCACAATTAAAAAATAAAGGGATAAGATGAAGAGGGAGGTGAATGATAAGCTAATTTGGATCACTACTTTAAATTTCTTTCATCTTTAAATTCAATCACTCCTCTAGATGGATTAAAGCACTAAATATATCATTAATCCAAAGCACCAAAAATGAATTAAATAATTCACTCTTTGGTAGATTTGGATTGATGAACATTTATCCAACTTCATCTACATCACAAAGTCCATTGAGTTTAAAGAGAAATTGGATATTTAAAATTGCAATCCAAACTAACAATCAAAAGGAGTGAGTAGAAAATCATTTATGGATCAAAACATCCCCAAAACAAGGCAAAAAATGCATTCTGTTTCTAGGTAAATAAATTGCACTAAAGTGTAAATCGATTTACACAGTACAATTTTCAAAAATCTACGCGAAATTGCTTCTGTGCAATCGATTGCATGCTGTTATAGACAGCAAAACATCATTTTAAAAGGCAAAATTCTTGTTCAAACTTTCCATCAAATACCTTATGATCATGGATCCAATTGAGCATGAAAATTCCATCAAATTATGAGAAAATAACACCATTGGAATCACAAAATAATGTTCAATGAATCAAACCCAAAGATCAACAAGAGATCACATTGTGAAAGATGAATTATCCAACTTACCAAAGGTAGATCTAAAGAACTATCAAAACAACTTCAAGAATTTGCTTCAATTCAACCACAAGAATAAATTTCCCAAGCTTAGATGTAGAGAATTGATAAATAAAAAGTGTTTGGAAGAAGGTTTAACTCAAAGATTAGTAAGCTTCAATGCAAAGCTTACTAACTTTTTGAAAATGGAGCTTTGAGTGAATTTGGTCGATAGAGAGAATTAAGAGATTTTCTAGCAAGGTGGATTTGGATATCAAAATCTTGAAATTTGAATTAAATGAGGGCTCTATTTATAGAGTTTTAGGATTGGGATTAGTGGTAATTTGATAATTGATTCTTGGAGCCAAATTTTGAATTAATGATAATTCTTTCAAATATTAGAGCCAAAATTTGAATTAATGATAATTCTTCTTAAAAAGGAAATATTGGCACTAAAATTTGAATTAATGATATATCTTTCAAAAATGAAGAAAAATTGGAGCCAAAATTTGACAATCTTAAAATTGCTGATTTTTTTTAAATTTTCACATTGTGCAATCGATTGCACTATAGTGCAAATCGATTTGCACAGTGTACTTTTTCAAAAATGGCGCAAAATGTACTATGTGAAATCGATTGCACTGTGCAATCGATTGCATCAGTGATAAAAATGAATTTTGGTAATTTTTCCTTTGCAAATAGAGATTTTAGGAAAATAATACCAGAAATCCTTATTTGCCAGATGCTTCGACTTGGTACCTACAAAACAAAAATATACAAAGACAAAGACAAATATTTTTTGTATTTTGATCAGAAGTTAGTCAACAACACATATAAAAAATACACAACTAAGGTGCTTGGAGATTCCTCAAGAGAAAACTTAAAGATAGGAGATAGAAAAAGAGGAAGAACCAACCCTAATGTGATCTTATTATGAACGAGTTGATATGATATGATAGAGGGATCTTAGGGGGGAAAATTGGGGTACAACACATGGCATGGTGTTTTCATGCATTTTGGACCCTCAAAATCAATCTAACTTTACTTTGTAGGGTTGTTAGAAGTGAATGGAACGACAATCTTGTAGTGAAAGGGTTGGTAACAATTGTTTTAAAACTCTAGGGTTCTTGAAAAAAGTTGATGTTTTTTGGGCAATTTCGTGGCAAGATTTTTTCGTGTCCTCTTGTATGGGAAGTTCTGAGATTTTATAGGGGAAAATTAGGGCAACAATATATGGGCTTGGACCTTGTGTAAAAAGATATGATTTTATCTTATTTGTTTTATATTATTAATGAATAAATTAAAAATAATTAAAATAACAATAGGTCATGGGGTGGAAGAACAAGGTCTAAAGTGTATGAGGAGTATAAAGTACGTTTGAACCCTTAAACCATGGCCCAATAGCCAAAAATATCAAGCTTGCTCAATTTGAATTTCATGCATTTGCTCAAAATTTCCAAACTTGCAATAGTCATAAGTTAATCTATTTTTTTCTTTTGAAGGTGATTTTGGAAATTTTGGAAAGCTCAAGATGTCCTCTACAACCTATATGTTGATCGTAAGTTGTCTTAACAAAAAGTGTCTTTTTGTTGACTTCTGAAATGACCTGTAATGTATTGGCTTATATCTCTCAAATGGTGAATTTTTTGGACTTGAGCTTAGAGAGACAAAGTTGTTAATAATTGAATTCCCTTAAAAATGATATTTGGTTGGGGAAAAGCTGAAGAAGCATGTGAAGGTTATGCTTGGTTAAAGTTCAATTGACTTCTCCTGAGGAAACCCTAATTTGGTAACTTTTAACTTTTGATGATTCGGGGGCTTTTCTTGAGGAATCATGACCAAAACTTGATCAAATGACGAATTTTACCTTAAAATGTTGATGTTAACCAAAAAGCTTGACGTTTGACTGTATGTTGACCATGGTTGACTTTTTACCCAATATAGTTGATTTTCAGTCATCTGAACCATTGATTGAGCAAACTTGTGATGCAAGGCTTGAAAATTGACATGAGCATTATTGAATACATATGGAGAACCATGAAAACAAATTTAAGCCTTGGAAATTTAATATTCCTTGAGAAATGCAAAACCCTAGTTGTGGACCCATTGTTTAGAAGGAGAATTTGTCTAATCAATTCTTGAGCCACCTTGAGCATTTGAGACCCTTATGAGAATATTTTGAAGAAAAATGGGAGGGAATATTTTTGGGTACAACATAAAGCATTAATCACCCTAATCTAGTCATTCATCTCTCTAAACCCCCGTTGCTCTCTCTCTCTCTCTCTCTCTCTCTCTCTCTCTCTCTCTCTCCTAATGGATTTAAGAACATTTCATGGTGATGAAGATTTTCTTGAAATTATCTGTGAATGACGTCAGAATATTCCAAGGCTAATTAGTGATAATATTGGTCTTACTCAGAGTATAATTGTTCAAGGATGATCTAGTTACTTTGTTGTGTTGTTTGGACCAATCTTTCTTAACCTGGTCAAGGATTTCTGGTTGCATGTCGATGTTAGGTCAAATGGAACTTCCATCCACTCATCTGTCTTTGGTAACTCCATTATCATCACCCCATCATTTATTGCTGTTGTTGTTGGATGTGCCCAAACTGGAATTATGGTAGAAGCCTTCCAAAAAAGATACTCTTTTGCTGATAAATATTGGTCTATTTATAATATCTCTGATGAATATGGACACACCAATCTTGCCAATCTTCTCTCAGCTGCTTCAGTTTGGTTTCAGCTTATGTTGACAAACTTTAGACCTAAAGGACCATAGTTAAACACCCTAACCTATAAGGACACTGTTTTCATCTACTTCCTTGTCCATCAACTTACCTCAATCCATTTTTAACTACCTTAGTGACTCAATCATTGCTTCCAGAACTCGGAACCATACCTTTATACCTTTTACAAGAGTTCTCTCTATACTTTTCACCAGGGATAGGATTATTAGAGCCATTTGTTGCAATGGACCTGACGATGTTCTTAAGTATGTTTGATCCTCTTTTAGATACAGTCGGGCAAAGACTCAATCTGATCCGCTTTTAGATACAGTCAGGAGTAGACTCATTCTAATACGAATCTCAAATACAGTCGGACGAAGACTCATTATGATCCTCTTTTAGATGCAGTCAGGCATAGACTCATTCTAACACGAATCTCAGATACAGTCGGGCGATAACTCATTCTGATCCTCTTTTAGATACAGTCGGGCGAAGATTTATTCTGGTCCTCTTATAGATACAGTCAATAAATAAACTTATTCTAGAACATCATTCAGATACAATCAAGACATAATATTAATTCTGACACTCCCTAGCATATCTTCTATATACAGTCGGGCACAAACTCATTCTAGTATACTTCTCAGATACCGTCAAACATAGACTCATTCTGATACTCCTATCAATAGACACTTTGGATGGCATATTTAAGCCCATCTCCAACGAAACTCTATCACCTCTCCGAATGGAATCTTTAAGCATATTCAAGCAATATAATCAACCAAAAGTGTTACTTCATGCACATGTGAGTGCAAATTTATGGGCACTTAAGTGTTCAATCCTCTTGCACCTCCAGATCACGAATGGCGAGCATGCCAATCTAACTCCTCAGGTTTAAGAAGATTTAACAGGGGCAGCTATTGTACCCCAAAATTTTCCCTCCCATTTTTCAAGACAAATTTATTCAAGATACCTCCTCATGCTCCTAGGGTTCTCAATTTCTCAAGACTACTCAAGAATTGATCAGACAAACACTCCTCCTAAGCAATTGACCTACAACTAGGAGTTTGCTTCTCTTAAGGAAAATTAGACTTCTAATCCCTCAATTGGAATTCATGGTTTCTCATATGTCTCAAATAATCCTCATGCTAAATTCCAAGCCTTGTAGCATAAGTTTGCTCAGTCAATTAGTCAGATGATTGAAAATCAACTATATTAGGCAAAAAGTCAACTTTGACCAAATTACAGTCAAACATCAAGATTTTTGGTCAACATCAACATTTTGAAGTCACATGCATCATTTGATCAAGGGTTGATCATGATTCATCAAGAAAACTCAAGATTCATCAAAAGTTACTAAATTAGGGTTTTCTAAAGGAGAAGTCAACTGAACTTTGACCAAGCATACCTTTCACATACTTCATCAGAAATCTCTTAACCAAAGCTCATTTTGAAGTAAATTCAATTATCTACAACTTTATATCTCTAAGCTCAAGGCTAATAAATGCTTCATTTGAGAGATATGGGCCAAAACATTACAGGTCATTTTAAAAGTCAACAAAAAGACATTTTTTGTCAAAGTAATTTACATCAAGTTAAAATCTTCAAATGAAAAAATGACTTACATGAATATTGTAGGGTACGTCTTAAGGTTTCCAAAAAGTCCAAGTTGACCTTCATATGATAAAAATTGAGTGAGATATGATTTGTGCAAGTTGGGCAATTTTGAGGAAATGCATGAAATCCAAATTGAGCAAACTTAAATTTTTTTGGGCTAATGGGCTTATCTCTTAAATTCCAAACGTGTTATTGACCTCATAATTAACCTATAAATCCATTCATGCATCATTTTAATTTTTATTTCATTTATTTTGATTTTTATTCATTTAAATTCAAAATTAAATCAAATAAATATTAAGTGAATGTATAAGGCATAAAAGGCTTTTGATTCAAATATTCTGGAGTCCCAAGGTCACATTACAAACCGTGTGGAATTATTATTGAAATAAATCTTCATGGTTTTGTCTTATTCCAATCTATTTTCAAACAAAATAAAAGCTATGTTTTTCATGATGTCCAAGCCCATCTTTTAACCTAATCTCTTCCACTATATATATATATATATATATATATATATATATATATATATATATATATATATATATATATATATATATATATATATATTGCATATTCAGACATAGGGGACACGAAAAAATTGATCAAGAAACAAGGGTTGGAGATTGAAATTTTCAAGAAAGAGGTTGAAATCGAAATCCATCATTCCGTCATCCTCAAGGCGAACCATCCATTCAAATCGATTCCTGAGGTGCCATAGAATAGGTTGGGATCATTCTTGATGATCAAAAGTGCCTGAAATGAGCATTCCATACATCGTCGGTTTTCATATTTCTGTGAAATTTGTATTTTAACACTCATGATGTTTTGATGTAAACTAACGATTTCATTGTCTTCCTGAGATAAAATAACACAGGTCTGATCCCTTGCATGAAGCCCATAACGCCAGAATCGTCCATTTCCATTATTGAACCGATTTGCATTATTTTCATCATATCGCATTATACATGATGAGTTAGCCAAAAATAAGGCCACCATTGGATTCACAAGGGTAAATTTAGGGGGATAAGGTCCTTCTTGATCTCTAACGTTTGTTTTTTTTGCAGGTCAAAAATCAACTCACCGGAGAAGACGACCAGAGCTAGGGCTCTGACGCCTCTCTGGTCCACTCGTTTTATAATATATTTATTTGTTTATGTTTTATAACTATATGAGAGTGTAGCATCGCTGGTCAAGGAGAAGGTTTGGGAACATAAGGGCGTGGGTTCGATCACTGCGTTTGCAATGTTTTTTTTGTTATTTTTCCAATTTACGCAGGTTTCATATATTATCATTCGGTCCTATTTCTAAACACAAACAAGCACTTGGCCTAGTGGAAAGCTGTGCAGTTGTGAAGCCAGAGGGCGTGGGCTTAACACCCACCCCATGCAATCTTTTTTCCTATTTTTTGTTTAAACCTAATTCTCTTTCTTTTTCTTTTTTAACCCTAATTGTTTTTAATCAATCATTAAACTAACTTTTTTTTCCTTAATACTAATAATTTAGAATTAGGTTTTAATTAATATTTAATTTTCTTGATAAATTAATTAATTAATATTTTTTCTTAAACATTAAAATCAATTAGAATTTAGGTTATTAATTATTATCACTTAAATTATTTTCTCAAAAAATCAAGAAAACATCTTAACATTCATTTTCCTATTTTCTTATTTCTTTTTCTTGCTATTTAACATTCATAGATCAAGTGTATAGGTCGCACTCTCCAATGTAATAACTTAGATTTATATTTTCCGCATTTTTTTCCTATTATGTAACTGCTCACAGGATGTAATAGCTTAGATTTAATTTTTCGCACTTTACATTTCGCACTTTATTTTTTTGTACATATTTAACTGCTAGTAACTAGGGTTTGTATGGAAAGACTAATAATTGAATCTATAAAACCCTAATTTCAAGATAAAGTAACTAAAAACAAACACTTTTCACACTTAGACCTTTAGGGTAACCTCTCTTGTTGCCTTACGAAATATTGGTTACGTCCCTCGAACGCGGGGATATTTTAGCAAAAGACCCTCGATCAAATCATCATGTCCCTTTCGAATAAAGATCATAATCCATCGATAACCCTTCGAGCCGCCTACAAAATGATCTAGTCCCTTCTAGTTGCCTAGAAAATGATGATAGTCCCTTCGATACAATTGCTAAAGTATCCTTACATGTTGCCTTCGATGACCATATGATGATCCCACGCGTGTCCCTATATATCCAATAGATAGGGCTACCTACCAACCAATGGTATGGATAGTACTATCTCTAAAGGAGAAGGAAAAGAATAAGAAAGACTTAGTTGGTAGAACTCTTGAATGTTTGCTCACAAACAAAACATTTTCTCACATCACACTTTTGAAACAACAAATATTTTCCAAAATAACACTTTATATACATTCTTGAGGACTAACACAAGAGTCATTACAAAGTCAGCCTTACATTGGAAATTTCAAAATATTTTCAAACAAATTACATACACAAAGCAAGTTTTCAAAAGTGAGCTAAGTAATTAAGAGACCGTAGATAACTATGGGTGAAAAGGGTGCTAACACCTTCCCTTTTCATATCTTACCCCCCCCCCCCCCCCCCCCCAAACTCAAAATCTATCAAAGGTCTTTCCTGTTCTTTTTACCTTTCCTAAATATTGGATAAAAGAAAAGTCGGTGGCGACTCTAGCTATCCGCACATTTGGATAAATCCAAAAGGTCAGTTCTCCCACCGTATTATAGAACTGGCGACTCTGCTGGTGATTATTACTAAAAAAAGAGGGATTGTCTTAGAGTTTAAGACCACTTTACTTGCTTTTAATTGTATGATTTTATTGCTTTACTTTAAGGGTTTGTTTGGGTTTAATTTCTTGTAAGATCTTACACCTGGGTCTAGGGATGCCTTAGGTAAGTAGCAATAGATCATAAAGATTATACGGTGTAGACTGATATGGTTAACATGATTGCTACAGTTAGTGTGACACTTTGGTTTGTACTGGTGTTCCTTGATTCAGTCGAGGATAACAGTAGGCTTCCGCGTGGTATCATTAACACTAACTTACTTTTAGAACCTTAATTGACCCATCTTGTCTATTAGAAGGTAGTAAGATAGCCGGCTTTGGTGCAGTCCAAGGTTGGTTGATACTCGAAACTACGCTCATTGAGATTTGATTTTCGGGATGTTTTGGTGGCAAGCCAGTTGCCGTGCTAAAATAAAGCCTATGAGAAAGATCGGTGATATGATATTCCTAGGACCCGGTTACTATTTTAGGACATGTTAAGCTAACTTAACTTCAATGGGCAAGGGTACTTACCTATGGAATTCATGCAAGCCTTTAAACCTAAGGCTCTTGTGTGACTTGTGCGTTTTTGCTACTTATCTAACATGAACATAACATCATGACATCATATCATCATAACATAACATTTTCACTAACCATTTCAAGGACCTAGGGATTTATCTTTGTTCTTTGTAAGGGTACCTTCCCAACTTAAGGAGTTAGTCTCAAAGGTTCCTGAAAACTCTAAATTCACCAAAAGATTATCAGTTGGTACCCACAATGGAATCAGAAGCTGTAAAATTTAGGTGGCTACATCTTCAAATATTGTGAATAAGTCTTTTAATGGTAAGAAAGAATCCAATGTTGTGTACGACCATAAGGGTCGTAGTAAGAGTAACCACAACTAATCTTGGGGGTAGTTTTGATCTCTAATCCTACGGCAGTACCATAACAACATCAACAAAGTAATCAGCATAGGCATGATACACCAAGGAGACAGTTCACAAGAATAAACATGTCGTTGTCTCAAGAATTGTAACACATGTTAAAGGCGGAACTATTCACATTGAAGGACCCTCCTCAGAATCCTAATACTTCCCCTCCCCGTTACAATCCCAATGTAAGGTGTGCATATCACTCCAACAGTACTGGACATGACACTAACAACTGTTGGGCTCTGAAGAATAAGATACAAGACATGATTGACGTTAAGGAGATTGAATTTGATCCTCCTGAGACTCCTAATGTGATAACTGCACCTATGCCTAATCACAACAAGGGCATTAATGTTATTGATGATATTTCTTATGTTTCTGTTGTGAATGACTTGACTACTCCTCTGATGATTGTTAAGGAGAAGCTGCTGCAAGCTGGTTTATTTTCGGGTTGCATTGAAAGGTTCTACTAATGTGCATCCCAATCCAATGGTTGTGCACTGCTGAAAGAAGGTGCTCAGCATTTGATGGATGACCATGTAATTCTATTTGATAATACTCCTTCTATGGAGAGTATGTCTCAAGACCTAAAGCTTGAAGACATGTATGCAATTACCGGTACTCTTGTAAGGATCACTTCTAAGGGTCCTATTACTTCCAAACCTAGGGTTGCTCCTATGATCATTACCGTGCCTTGGCCAATTCCATATTCCTCTAACAAGGATATCCCTTGGAATTATGGAGTTGATGTCTACTACCATGGTGTCAAGCAAGAACCGTTGTGTCCAAGATAAAAATTCTAAAATTACTGATCCCAATGTTGGAAATATTGTTGGGACTAGTAAAGTTACTAGAAGTGGAAGGGTTTTCTCTCCAGAGATCTCTCCAAAGGTTGTCACTATACCAGTTCATATCACTACCACTAAATCAACTATTGAAACTCGAGGAAAAGAACATATTATTGAGCCTGCCCCGACTGAGGCACCGAAAGAGGTTACTATTAAAGATTCCTCCAAGTAAGAGATGAAATAAGTATTTAAAATTATTCAAAAGAGTGACTATAATCGTTGAACAGTTGGGGCAGACTCCCTCCAAAATATTTATGATATCTCTGCTGTTGTGCTCTGAAGCCCATGCTCAGGCTCTGGTAAAGTTCCTGAAATATTCTCATGTACCGCAGGAAATCTCTATTAATCAGTTTGGAAATTATGTTCCTATCCTGACAACTGATAATGGGCTAGGATTTTTTGACGTTGACTTAACTCTCGTGGGAAGGAACTATAATAAGGCCGTGTATGTCTCTATTGAGTATAAGGTCACTACCTTATCCCATGTATTGGTGGACACAGGTTCTTCATTGAATGTATTGCCAAAAGTTGTTTTAGACAAATTTGACTGTGAAGGGATTATGCTAAAACCCAATGATATTGTGGTAAGAGATTTTGATGGTTCAAAGAGAATGGTGCATGGAGAGGTTGATCTTCCAATCAAAGTGGGTTCTCAGGTCTTCGACTCTACTTTCTATGTGATGGACATTCGTCCAGCCTATTCCTATTGTCTTGGGCTCCTTTGGATTCATGGACAGGCGCTGTTACTTCTACTTTACACCAAAAATTAAAGTATCCCGTAAAAGGAAAAATCATTACAGTTTGCGGTGAAGAAGAATACATGGCGAGCCATTTGAATTCCTTCAAGTATGTTGAGATGAATGGTGAATTCTTCAAGACTCCTTTCCAGAACTTTGAAGTTATTTCTCAGAAAACCCCTATTGACAAAGCTACTTCTATCGTTCCTAAGGTTAATAGGATTCCACCAAGAATGGCTTCTTAAAAGACGCTAAGGTTGTGGTAGAAGAAGGTGGTGGCACTGTTTAGGGTCAGCTCCCCAACATCTCTTACAAGTTTGATAAATTTGGTTTAGGTTTCATCTCAGAGGCTCAGTGGGATGTCTGTCGTGCTCGTGATAATACTGGGAGACCACCATTTCGCATCAACAACAATAGAGTTCACAAAAATCAAGTCAATATTGTGGAAGACGCTGATAGAGACTGTGACATAGACAGTTGGATTTTCCCTACTATCGGCAATGGGCTCAACAGTTGGAAGGATAAAAACTTTATACCAATCTCCTTTAGTCAGGAGTAAATGTTATTTTCTATTTTCTTGCTTTCAAGTTTTTGGTTATGTAATTTAAACAATAAATTTAAACCTTGTGCCTTACCCGGGGCACAATGGACCATTTGTTAGGGTTGTCATTTTTCATCTGCATATTTTCATTTAATAAATCATTGGACGTTTGCATTCAAATTTTGAGCTCTTTGTCTTTATTTTACTTTATTACTTTCAAAATAGCTATGTGTTCTTACACACACCCACATAACAAATTTCATATCCATATCCACTTTGGATCCCATTAATAACAATTCTGCTATTGTCGATTATGACTTTGAAAATTTGATCTACCAAGCCGAGGAAGAAGGCGAGGAAGATTGTGAAGTACCCGGAGAGCTTGCTAGGCTGTTAATGCAGGAAGAAAGAGCCATACAACCACATGAAGAGCCAATCGAGGTTGTGAACTTGGGTACTGAATAGGACAAGAAAAAAGTCAAGATAGGTGCAAACCTATAAGACAATGTCAAAAAGAGATTAATCTAGATGTTGTATGACTATGTTGAGATCTTTGCTTGGTCGTACGAAGACATGCCAGGACTTGATACTGACATTGTGGAAGGAAGGTTGTCCTCCTATAAAACAAAAGTTTCATCATATGCGTCCCGAGATGTGTGAAAAGATGAAAGCTGAGGTTATGAAGCAGTTCAATGCAGGTTTATTAATTGTTACGTCCTATGCTCAGTGGATTGAAAATGTGTTTCCAATACCTAAGAAGGATGGCAAGGTGTGTATGTGTATAGACTACAGGGATTTGAACAAGTCAAGCCCCAAATATGACTTTCTGCTTTCGCATATTGATGTTCTGGGTTACAACACCGCTCAGCATAAAGTATTTTCCTTCATGGATGGTTTTTATGGTTATAATCAAATCAAGATGGAACCTGAAGACATGGATAAGACTACCTTTGTCACACATTGGGGAACTTTCTGTTACAAAGTTATGCCTTTTGGTTTGAAGAACACCAGCGCAACATATCAGCATGATATGGTAGCTTTGTTCCATGACATGATCCATCATGAGATAGAGGTTTACATTGATGACATGATAGCCAGGTCTCAGTCTGAAGAAGAACATCTCGACCACCTACACAAGCTATTTGAGAGTTTGAAGAAATACAAATTGAGATTGAATCCAAACAAGTTCACCTTTGGGGTAAGATCCAGTAAACTCCTAGGTTTTGTCATCAGTGGTAAAGGTATTGAAGTTGATCCTGCCAAGCTTAAAGCCATTCAAGAAATTCCAGCTCCTCGTACTGAGAAGGAAGTCAGAGGTTTCCTGGGACGATTGAACTACATTTCTAGATTTATTTCCCATTTAATTGCTACTTGTGATCCAGTCTTCAAGTTGCTGAAGAAAGATCAAGTAGTGAAGTGGAATGATGATTGTCATATAGCCTTCGAAAAAATCAAGGAGTACCTCCAGAAACCTCCAATTTTGATGCCATTGGTTGAAGGAAAACCTCTGATCATGTACCTGACAGTATTAGAGAACTCAATGGGGTGTGTATTGGGGCAACATAACGAGTCTGGTCAAAAAGAGAATACAATATACTACCTTAGAAAAAATATTACCGACTGTGAAATAAGATGCTCACTGCACGAGAAAACTTGTTATGCTTTGGCATGGGTTGCTCGCCGACTAAGACAATATATGTTGACTCATACTACTTTTTATATCTAAGATGGATCCAATAAAATACATATTCGAGAAACCCGCTCTCTCCAGAAGAATAGAAAGATGGCAAATGGTCTTGACAGAATATGACATTCAGTATACTACTCAGAAGGCAATCAAAGGAAGTGTAATGGCATATCATTTGGCTCATCAAGCTGTAGATAACTATCAGTCTATGAATTTTGAGTTCCCAGATGAGAATAGTATGCTAGTTACTGATTATGAAGAACCTGGACCATATGAAGGACCTGAATCAGGATCCCGATGGACTATGGTTTTTGATGGAGCTTCCAACGCGCTTGGTAATGAAATTGGTGTTACGATACTTACTACCATGGACGGTGAAGATTTTCCACACCTTATGAACGCGGACATAGTAAAAAAATACTACGCATAAAAGAGACCCGCTGGGTTGATAGGCCGAGGAAAAAGTAAGGGCATCCCGACGAACCAAAAGGGTTCGGGTAAAAATTAGGGATATATATAAAAAAATTGTACATCCGGCAAGTCAAAAACCTGAAAAGGCGGCTTGGGAAAAAAAGGATATCCCGATGGACTGAAAACCCGAAAGGGTGGTCCAGGAAAAAATTAGGGATTAAAGCGTACGACTATGTCCTGGATCACCCATATACTTACAGCCAGCTTCATTATTAGCGCCAAGTTCAAATGGTATAAAACAATTCAATTATCTTCTTCCAACAACAAGTGATGAGATGCTTGAAGACATAGGGCCAATAGCAGAGTTGAAACTTGATGGGATCGTTTCAACATAGTTGTTTTTCCTTGTTTTTCTTTGTACCCTTT
Source organism: Vicia faba (assembly GCA_948472305.1). Classification (NCBI taxonomy): domain Eukaryota; kingdom Viridiplantae; phylum Streptophyta; class Magnoliopsida; order Fabales; family Fabaceae; genus Vicia; species Vicia faba. Next base: position 267,981,376 of record OX451740.1, read on the forward strand.
CTTCATTCTTACGACGATTTCCTCTTACTAGGATTTCGTTCTCTTTGTATAAAACTTCCTGCTTATAGGAAAACTTTCATAATCAATGCAATTAGATTTCAAAATTCAAAATTGTTTTACTTTCTCTATTTTGTTTGCAAAAACGTCCAACTTACAATGAATGAACATATGCATTTGAACATGATTACTGTTAACAAAATATATGCATAAAAACAAGATTAACATTTACTAAAGACTTTAGGAATTTGGATAATGTTCAAGTTATCCACAAATATCCACAGAGAAATCTCCACAGAACTATCTCTATAGAGTTATCTTCAAAAGCTCATCCCTAACAGAGATATATTCCCCGGAAAATCTAATATACCATCAGATATAAATTGGTGCATCTTCTAGCGGTTCACCTCTATATCCCTGATGGATAGCTCGACATGATCATATTTCCTAATAGGCCCCCTAGAAGATAAGGAAGTTTGATCATTTCCCTAGCATACGGTGGAAACTTTCTTAGCGCAGCCTATGAAATCCTGATCCCCATCAGAGATTATTTCTTCAACACAGTCTACAAGGTTTATTTCCCCAACGGAGTTTACTTCTCCAATATTGCAATTCTCCGACAGGATTCTCTTCCCCGGACATATGTCATTCAACTTTGTCCTCCTTAAAAATGTGGACATCCATATCTGAAACTTGGTTAGACAGCACATCAGAGGATTATCCATATCTTTTGTTTTAGTCAAGGAACATAAGAATCAAATCCTTCAAAAGAACTATGAGCGACCAATTTTCCTGGAATTCTTCTATCCCCAAGCATAAGTCAAACTTCCCCAGTGGAGTGTCCTTAAACAAAAAGCGAGAATCCCCATCAAAGACGTTCTAAACAAAATTGAGAAACTACTTCCTTCATCCCCAGTAACAGTCAGGGATTTATTTTCCCCAGCCAAAGATGTCATACGAAGCTACCGATATGTTCCAGCGACATATTGAACCCATACATCATTTATAGAATATCATAGCATACGCATACGAAACACATATAGTATTCTCATTTATTTTGAGAGCATCATTAAATAATGCATTACATACAACATGACATTGCATAAAGCTAAAAAAAATTTCCAGGTTAGTTCACATACAGATGAATATTGTCAACAGTTTACCATCCTTCAGATACAATCAGTCAATGATTCATTCTGATACTCCTTTGGATACAGTCAGGAGTAGACTCATTCCAATACATATTCTAGATATAGTTCAGATACGATCGAGATACAAATCCATTATGATACTCATTCCAGTACATCTTCTAGATACCGTTCAGATACAATCAAGATATAGATCCATTATAATACTCATTCCAATACATATTCCAGATACGATCAGGACTAAGATCCATTCTGAAATTCATTACAATATATTTTTAGATACAGTCAGGTGTAGACTCATTCTAATACTGATCTCATATACAGTCGGGTGAAGACTCATTCGGATCCTCTTTTAGATATAGTCAGGCATAGACTCATTCTAATACGAATCTCAGATAGAGTCGGGTGAAGACTCATTCTGATCCTCTTTTAGATACAATCGGGCATAGACTTATTCTAATACAAATCTCAGATACAATCGGGTGAAGACTAGTTTTGATCCTCTTTTAGATACAGTCAGGCGTAGACTCATTCTAATATGAATAGCAGATACAATAGGGCAAAGACTCATTCTGATCCTATTTTAGATACAGTCGGGAAAAGACTCGTTTTGATCCTCTTATACATACAGTCAAGACATAAACTCCTTCTAGAACATCATTCAGATACAATCGGTATATAAGATTCATTCTGACGCTCCCTAGCACATCTTCTAGATATACTCGAACACAGACTCATTCTAGTATACTTCTCAGATACCGTCGAACATAGACTCATTCTAGTATACTTCTCAGATACCGTCGAACATAGACTCATTCTTATACTCCTATCAATAGACACTTTGGATGGTGTTGTACCCCAAAATTTTCCCTCCCATTTTTGAAGAAAATTGATTCAAGACACCTCCTCATGCTCCTAGGGTTATCAATTGCTCAAGAATACTCAAGGGTTTGAACATATAAGCATCTCTCCTAAGCAATGGCCTAAAATTAGGGTTTTGTGTTTCTCAAAGAAAATTCAGTTTCTAATGCCTCAAGTGAGTTTCATGGTTCCTTATATGCTTCAAGGTACTGTCATGACAAGTTTCAAGCCTTGCATCACAAGTTTACTCATTCAATTTCTCAGATGAGTGAAAATCAACTGTATTGGACAAAAAGATAATTATGGTCAACATACAGTCAAACTTCAAGATTTTTGGTCAACATCAAGATTTTTAGGTCACATTCATCATTTGATCAAGGGTTGATCATGATTCATCAAGAAAACTCAAGATTCATCAAAAGTCAAAATTTTCTAAATTAGGGTTTTTCTTTAGGAGAAGTCAACTGAACTTTGACCAAGAATAACTTTCACATGCTTCATCAGAAAATTCTCAACAAAATGCATGAAACCTCAATTGAGCAATTTTGAAATTTTGGACTAGTGGACCTATCTTCTAAGGTCTAAACATGTCCATGACCGTATAGAGGACTTCTAAACTCATTTATACCTTACCATGATTTTTATTTATTTATTTATATTTATTTTGATTTTTATTCAACTAAATACAAAATAAATTAAATAAAATAACAAATGATGGACCAAGGCATGTGGGCTTAGTTTTGGATCAGATTTGAGGCCCAAGAACACATATCCAACTTTCCAAAACCATGTTGCCTCAATATGGGAAGAATTTCATTTGTTTTGGAAGGTTTTTAATTGGTTTTGGCAAGAATCCTAAAATTTGGAAGCTTGAAAACATGTTTTATCATGTTTGATTCACACTTAACTCCTCATGATTGCCATTCATTTATGTTGACTTAATATGATGCTTATAAATAGAGGACATCATCAATGAAGAGAGGACATGAAGGCTGCCTCAAAAAACAAGGGTTTCAAAACACAAATTTTTCAAAGAATAGTGCCACATTGTATCAAAGCCTCCAACCTATTTCAGTCCAAACCAAGGATTGAATCATCCTCCTGAAGTTCCCAGGAACTCATCCAAGCCAAGAAGCATCCCATTCCACGTCCAGAACACCAAGCTCAAGTCCCTCTGGTTCGATAAAAAATTTCTCAATTTGAATTTGTCAATCTATGCATTATTGTTTACTTTTGAGTGCCCAAATGTGTTTAACATGATGTGTGAGACATGTTTGAACCAAAAAGACCAAGCTCTAACATAGACAACATGATCTGCCATCGTTAGGGCATGAACTGTTGTTTTCTTCAAAACTCTGTTTACATGCACATTCAAGAGTGTGATACAGTGGCAGAACCGGACTGTTTTGGAAATGCTGGTTTGCGTTTTGCGTCTGTGTTTGCAAAATGTCGCGGTAAGAAAGAGTCGCCACCGACTTTTATTTTATCCAACTGGAAAGGAAAAAAGCATATAAAAATTCCTTTTTTGAGATTTTGAGCACGGGGGGGTAGATTATAGAAAGGGAAGGTATTAGCACCCTTTCTATCCATGGTTTTCCATGGGCTCTTAGGTACTTGCTCATCATTTTAAAATTGCTTATGTGTGTTTGTTTTGAAAAGTTTGTTTTACTTCGTTTTAACCCTTGATTCTGTCTTCAAGAGTGTTACGAAGTGTTTTTGAAAACTTTGTTTAAAACGTGTTTGGAGTGGAAAAAGTTTGATTTGAGCAAGTACCTACTAGCATCTATCTACTCGAGAAAAGAATGTTTATGTTCTTGTTTCCTTTAGACAACGCTATCCCACTATTAAAGGGTAAGTAGTACCATCGTTGGAGTTTGTAAGGGTCAATTCGAAAGGGACGTACGACCACTAAAGCAATGTTAGGACGTCTTAGTAATAACCCTAGTGTCTTAAGATCATATTCGAGGCAACAATTCCGAGGCAACATTTCTGAATGGGACATTTGATCTTTGTTTAGACAAGAGGGCAACCACTAAGACACCCTATACTTAATGATCATTTACCGAAGGCAACCGAAGTGAGAGTATACCCTAGGAGTGCGCATGTGCGAGTGATTTGATTTCAAGTTATTATCTTTGAACATTTAGGGTTTGCTAACCATTTTAAAATTAACATACAGTCTTGTCATGCAATCCTATTATCATACATCTAACAGTTAATATTTGCGAAAATTAAAATGCGAGAAATAAAACTACGCTATTACAAGGCTTCGGGGAGGGGGATTAATTACATAGCCAAAAAACCCATAAAATGATAAATAAAATAAAAATTCTAATTAAACTATTACATACCATGAGTACTTACATTAATATCATAAAAAATAATAAATGCGCGCGATGAATCGAGAACGAGAAAAAGTTAGGGTTTTGACCCCGTCTAAACCTAATTAAAAGAATAAATAATTTTTTGTTGCTTTTGATTATTTTGAGAAAATAAGATTTTAATTAAATAAGTACAAACCTAATTACTAATTAATTTAAATTAAGAAAAAATAATTAATTTGACCTATTTTTGTATTTAAGTTATTTTAAGAAAGGAAAATAAAAATTAAATCAAACAAACCCTAATTTTCTAATTTATTTTAAGTTATTTACAAAAAGGTTAAAATCACCCTAAAATTAAATTAAACTAATTATTAAATTAAATTTGATAAAAATAAACCTAAATCTAAATTGTTGAAAATTGATTTTATGAGTTTTTTTGTAAAAAAAGGAATTAGTTTTATGTTAGAAAATAATTAATAAAAATAAATTAAATAAAGGAAATAGAAAATAAAAATAAAGAAATGGGCCTGGTGTTAATGGCAAGAAGGGAGTGTCAATAGCAGTTTTGGGCCCAATAAGCCTTAGCCCACGTTGACTTTCCAGATCCTATATGATGGCTTGACTATGGTGCATTGTGGACCTTCAGAGGATGGCCCTTGGATCCAGCTTGTTGGAGATCTGGTGGTTGAATATTGAGGGCGTATGGTGGATTTCCTGGAAGCTTGTACACCTGATCATGTAAAATAAAATAGCATTGAACAAATATGGGGGACCTGGGAATCGAACCCATGCCCTTTGGCTTTTCCAAGCGCCTCTTGACCAACTGAGCTAACGCGTTCTTTTGTATGGTTAATGACAAACAAACATTATATTGGAAAAAGGAAAAATAGTATATTAAAACGCGCGAAGTTTGAATGGGCCAGTCAGGGGGTGCCACGCCATCATCTTCTACCTCCTTCCGTTGCTAAAAGTTTGGAAACTTTTACCTACAGACAAAAGAGCGTAGGTACAACCCTGTGATCTTCCAAAATTCACTGCAAGCATGGTAAATGCATAACAATGGTACCAATCAAATCGTGACAACCTCACGAGCATCATGGTACCACTCTCCATGGCGAATTGTTCCTGCAAGCAAAATCCCTAAAAACGAAACCTAAACCCTAATCATGGCAACTTTCTGTATGGTTAACCAAAATGCAATTAATTATTATCATTATCTTGCAAGTGTTTCAAGGATTCGGAATATATGAACAAATCATGCTAACAATTCCAAATTCATGAGATTTGATTTCAAGAAAACATGGAGTTCGTGGGATACTTACAGTGCATATCTGGGCACGAAAACGCTTGCTAATGACTGGGATAGAGTCCTTAGATGTCCAGCAAGTGAATGGTGTGCTTGGAATGGCTTGAAGACGCTTGGAAATTGGAATTTGATTCACCACTTTTCTTGAGTTTTTGCAAGCCTGCCTACTGTTTCTCACGCCTCTAATGCCCCTGTTTTTGATCTGCAAATGCTCTATATGTACTCTAGAACGAATTAGGGTTGCAATTTGGCTTCAAATCTTTTCCAATAATAGTCATTGATTCAAGATTTGATCCTTTATGCAAATATTTCCAAATTGAGAAAATCCAATATTTTTGTGTCCATTTGAAGTTTGCAGGATTTGAATCTTCTTCCAGCTGTATAAGAGGCCTAAACATGCACAAAATCTCAAGGTTTGATTAGTTTTGATATTTTTCATGATTTTATTTTGTTTTTATTTGATTTAATTGAAATAAAATTCAAATAAATGACAAAAATAAAATAAAGACAAGTGGGAAGGATCATGCGTCGTGGTTCATGTTACAAACTTAATGCAAGCACAAAAGTTGGGCCCATTTGACAAAAAATGCAATTTTGGCCACTTTTGACTTTTGGCAATTTTGCAAAAAAGGTCAGCTTTGCCAATGCATAACTCCTTCAATTTTGACCCTAGAGATGTGTTATTTGACTTTTTATAAATCTTTAGATGTCCTCTAAGAAATCCTTTTGGTCTCATATCAATTGAGTCTTCCATGTTCATGTATGAAGCTTTGACAAAAAAGGTGTTTTTGTTGACTTTTCAAAATGACCTATAATGTCCAAATTTGTATCTTCTTGTGAGTGCATATTTTGAACATGGGAGATGAAGATGAATTGTAGGGAATTGCATCCTCATAAAAATGAGCTTTGTATGGGTCATTCTTGATAAATTATGAGAAAGTTATGCTTGGTCAAAGTTGAGTTGACTTTTCCTACAAAACCCTAATTTAGCAACTTTTGGATTTTGATGAATTGTGAGCAATCCTTGAGGAATCATGATCAACCCTTAATCAAATGATGAATAATACTTCAAAATGAGGATGTTGACCAAAAATCTTGAAGTTTGACTGTATGTGGGCCACATGTGACTTTTGCCCTAGCACAGTCGACTTTTAGCCCTTTGAGCAATTGACTGAGCAAACTTCCTTTGCAAGGCTTGAAACTTGACATGGATGATCTTGAGAACATATTATGGCAATGGTGAGCATTTGGGATCCTTTTAATTCAAACATCTTGATGCAAACTGAAACCCTAATTTGAGGTAGACTGCCTTAGGAGAGAGTTTGTCTGGTCAACCCTTGTACTTCCTTGAGCAATTTGAGGATCTCACTTGGGATGTATTGAGAAATATGGGAGGGAAAATTTTGGGGTGCAACAGCTGCCCCTGTTCAATCTTCTTACACCTGAGGATGTAGATTTGCTTGCTTGCCTTTCTTGATCCGAAGGTGGAAGATGATTGAACACTAGAGTGCCCAGAAATTTGCACTCGCATGAAGTGGTACTTGTCTTGTGATGTCGGGAATGGGCTTATAGATGCCATTTGGAGATTGATGTTGGAAGATGGGCTTAAAGATGCCATCAGAAGACGTATCTATCGCATAAGAGATTCCTTTGCGAGAAGCTTGTATACCTGTTATTCAGGAGGACTTCGTTGGGGATGTTGTTCTCTGTCTTAAGAGAAATAGAGTTTTAGGAACTCCAGTCGTCCGTTATTCTATTGGGGAATCATCTTTTAGTCGAAGGGGTGAAAATGAAATACTATCTGATCGTGATCCAAGCTTCGCAGTGATAAGATCGACGGCTATCTATTCATGCTCCAGGCTTTGCAGTGACTTACTGGGGAGATGAGATTAAGCTTGCTATCCGGTCGTTCTCCAGGCTTCGCAATTTCTCAATTCTTATCTGGTCGTAATCCAGGCTTTAGAAGGGATTAAGTTGTTATTCGGTCGCATCCGGGCTTCAACTCGAATTTAGGGCATACTAATATCCGGTCGATCCTGGGCTTCTTAGTAATTGTCTAGGTAAATTGTTATTTGGTCGAAACCTAAGCTTCGCAGTGTCTTATACTGTTATCTGGTTGTAGTCCAGGCTTCAGTCCTTTACCGCTATCTGGTCGTAATCCAGGCTTCGTAACTTCTTACTTCTTATCTTGTCGTACTCCAGGCTTCAGAAGGAATTAAGTTGTTATCCGGTTGCATCCGGGCTTCAACTTGATTTTAAGGCCTACTAATATCCGGTCGATTTCCGGGCTTCATAGTAATTGGCCGGGTAGACTACTATTTGGTCGAAATCCAAGCTTCGCAGTGTCCCTTACTGTTATCTGGTCGTAGTCCCAGGCTTCAACGTCTTTTACTGCTATCTGGTCGTAATCCAGGCTTCACGATGTCTTATACCATTATCTGGTCGAATCCAGGCTTCATGGTTTCCTGTACTGCTATCTGGTCGATTCCCAGGCTTTACAATACCTTGTTAAGCTGTTTTCCATTCGATTTCTGGGCTTCACCGCTTGTGTTTATGATATACCACTATCTGGCCGATTCCAGGCTTCATGGTGTCTTTGTACTGCTATCTGGTCATAATCCAGGCTTCACAGTAACTTGCTGGGGATCCAACTTTTTTCCGGTCGATTTTCGGGCTTCATAGCTTTGAATTTGGGATATACCACTATCTGGTCGATTCCACGCTTCGTAGTATCTTGGTACTGTTATCCGGTCGTTCTCCGGGCTTCACAGTATGATGGAGAAATCAAGATATTATCTGGTCGGATTCGAGCTTCATAGCTTGAACTGGAATAGAAATCTTAGCATCAACTTGACTGAACCAGAGAAACTTGTGAAAATTTGATTGTACCTTTCCCTGAAAGGTAAAGAATTAGTCGTATGTAATGTCATGATGTATGAAATGTATTGAGCAATGATGTTCTCAAAATAAATGAGATTGTGTTGTATGATGCGTATGCGCGTTCCATGATGTATGGATATGCAACATTTTTATGATGTTCTCTAGCTGGGGAAAATAAATCCCGGACTGCTGCTGGAGAATAAACTGGCGAGAGAATGACTCTATGGGGAAGAGATACTCTACCAGAAGATTTGCTGATTTGGAGAAATAACCTCGGCTGGGGATGAATTACTGTTGCTGGTGATGATAAACTCTGTCGGGGGTTGAATTTCTGTCTGTGGAAGAAATAAACTCCACTAGTGATAATCTTCTAGTGTTGGTGATAGATAAACTCTGCTTGGGGAGAATTAACACCGATGTTTTTAGATACCTTTTACTCTGCAGGGAGTGTATGCACTTTTAGTCATTTTGTCAAGTTGGGTCTATCCCTGTACCTGGTGGATAGAGCAACTGTAAGGTTTGGACATTTCTTGTTTGCCTCTGTTCCTGGAATTACGAGTAATCGTCTTTTGTTTCACATGTAAATATTTATGAGCAACAATTATTTTCAAATGCATATATCAAAAATGAATCATTGGACGTTCTTGCAAAACAAAACAGGAAAAGAAAAACAATTTTGAAGTTTTTCGTAAAATGTATTGATTTTGAAGTTGGCCTGTAATAGGCGTTTTGTACAAGAGGCTGACGTCCTAATAAGAGAACACCGCCGAAAGATAGAAATTATACAATTTATGAAAAACCAAGAAAAACAACTATGTGAAACAATCCCACTGGGTTCCAACTCTTCTATTGCCTTTATATCTTCGAGCATCTCATAACTTTGCTACTTGGTTGAAGGTAGATCAGATTGATCGGCACCGTCCGAGCTTGATAGTCGATACCTAAGTCTGGTTGCAAGATGATCCAATGAGACATAGTGTTACACTTTGATCCCTAATTTTTGCCTGGACTGCCCTTTCAAGTTTTCAGTCCACCAGGATACCCTTTTTTGCCCAAGCCGCCTTTTCAGGTTTTTGACTTGTCGGGTGTAAAGTTTTTTTTCATTTTCATCCCTTATTTTTTCCCGAACCCTTTTGGTTCGCCGGGAAGCCCTTATTTTTTCCTAGGCCAGTTAACCTAGCGGGTCTTTGATTATGCGTAGTATTTTTCACTATGTCTGCATTGACAGGGTGAGGAAGGTCGTCACCATCCATGGTGGTAAGAATCATAGCTCCTCCTGAGAAAATGTTCTTAACCACAAATGGCCCTTCGTGCGTAGGGGTCCATTTTCCCCTGGGATCACCTTGCGGCAGTATGATGCGTTTGATCACCAGATCCCCGACTTGATACTCTTGTTGTCTGACTTTCTGGTTAAACTCCTTGATCATTTGCTTTTGATACGTCTGACCATGACAAATAAAAGTAAGTCTCTTTTCATCGATTAAGTTCAGCTGATCAAGCTGGTTCTGGATCCAATCGTCCTTGCTCAAACCTGCATCCTTCATAATCCGGAGAGAGGGTATATGGACTTCAATGGGTAGGACTTCCTTCATGCCATACACCAAAGAGTAGGGTTTCACCCCTATCGATGTCCGTGCTGAGGTATGGTACCCATGAAGAGTGAATGGTAACATCTCATGCCGGTCTTTATATGTCACCGTCATCTTCTGTACAATCTTCTTGATATTCTTATTTGCTGCTTCAACAACCCCATTCATCTTCGGCCGGTAGGGAGAAGAGTTATGATGCTGTATCTTAAACTGTTTGCAGAGCTCGGTGATCATCGTATTGTTGATATTTGTACCATTGTCCATAATGATCCTCTCTGGTACACCGTATCGACAGATAAGATTGTGTCGGATGAACCGCGCCACGACGTTCTTAGTTACTGTAGAAAAAGAAGCTGCCTCAACCCACTTCGTAGAATAATCAATAGCTACCAGAATGAAGCGATGCCCGTTGGACGCGGTAGGTTTGATCTCGCCGATCATATCGATTCCCCACATTGCAAAGGGCCAAGGTGCTGTCAAAACATTCAGAGGAACTGGAGGTACAAGCACCTTATCAGCATAGACTTGGAACTTATGACAAGTCCGAGAATGCTGATAACAATCGGCTTCCATAGTAGACCAATAATATCCTGGCCATAGGATTTTCTTTGCCATGGTATGTCTACTGGAATGAGTTCCGAAAGTACCTTCATGTAACTCTGCCATAATCCTTTCTGCCTTGTTCTTGTCCACACATCGCAATAAGATTGAGTCAAGGTTACGCTTGTAAAGGATACCATTACTAATGAAGAACTTTGCAGCGAACCTTCTCAAGAACTTCTTATCATTAACAGATGCACCCTCGGGGTATTCCCGAGCCTCAAGATACCTCTTTACCTCGTGAAACCATGGTTTATCTGCTACCTCTTCAGTCTCGATGTCACAGCAATGTGTAGGTTCTCCCAACCTCTCGATGGTAATCTGGGGAGATTCATTGTCCCACCTGACTTTGAACATAGAAGACATGGTGGCTAGCGCGTCCGCTAACTGATTCTCCTCTCTTGGAAAGTGTTCAAAGGTTATCTCCTCAAAGTGTGGGAGTAACATCAACACATACTCTTTGTAAGGAATAAAATTTGGGTGCTTCGTATCCCTCTCGCCTTTGATCTGACTGATCACTAGAGTGGAATCTCCGAATACACTCAAGAACTTAATCCTTAGATCAATAGCTGCTCGAAGACCTAGGATGCATGCCTCATACTCCGCCATATTCTTGGTGTAGTTAAAACATAATCGGGCGGTGAACGGAGTATGAAAGCCCTCAAGAGATATAATCACGATGTCAATGCCATTACCCAACGCGTTTGAGGCTCCGTCAAAATACATAGACCATCGAGATCCCTTCTCAGGTCCTTCATCCGGTCCAGGTTCTTCACAGTCGGTCACTAACTTGATGTTCTCATCTGGGAACTCGAAATTCATGGATTGGTAGTCGTCTATAGCCTGATGCGCCAAATGACCCGCCAATACACTCCCCTTGATTGCCTTTTGGGTTGTGTATTGTATGTCGTACTCAGTTAAGATCATCTGCCATCTTGCTATTCTTCCGGACAAGGCAGGCTTTTCGAAGATATACTTGATTGGGTCCATCTTTGATATCAATAGGGTAGTGTGAGTCAGCATATACTGTCTCAGCCGGCGAGCAGCCCATGCCAAAGCGCATCAAGTTTTCTCGAGCAACGAGTATTGGGTCTCGCAGTCGGTAAACTTTTTACTAAGGTAGTAAATAGCATGCTCTTTTCGGCCAGACTCGTCATGTTTCCCCAGCACGCACCCCATTGAATTATCCAGTACTGTCAAGTATAAAATCAAAGGTCTTCCTTCAACTGGAGGCATCATAATAGGTGGCTCTTGAAGATATTGTTTGATTTTTTTGAAAGCGGTTTGACATTCATCATTCCATTTTACCACTTGATCTTTCTTCAGCAGCTCGAAGATCGGCTCACAAGTAGCAGTCAGATGTGAAATGAATCTTGCAATGTAATTTAGACGTCCCAAAAAGCCTCTAACTTCATTTTCCATTCGGGGAGATGGAATCTCCTGTATAGCCTTCACCTTTGCAGGATCCACTTGAATACCTTTATCACTAACGACGAAACCCAGCAGCTTACTAGACTTTACCCCGAAGGTGCACTTGTTCGGGTTTAACCTCAACTTGTACATATTCAATCTGTCGAACAGTTTCTGGAGATGGTCTAGGTGTTCTTCTTCAGTCTGGGACCTTGAAATCATGTCATCAACGTAAACCTCAATCTCATAGTGAATCATGTCATCAAACAAAGCAACCATGGTGCGTTGATAAGTTGCCCTAACATTCTTCAACCCGAAAGGCATTATCTTGTAACAGAAGGTGCCCCACTGTGTAATGAAGGTTGTCTTCTCCATGTCCTCGGGAGACATCTTAATCTGATTGTAACCAGAAAAACCATCCATACAGGAGAAGATCTTATGTTGCGCGGTGTTGTCGACCAGAACATCGATGTGAGGAAGCGGGAAATCATCCTTGGGGCTCTCCCTATTCAGATCCCTATAGTCCACACACATTCGTACCTTACCATCCTTCTTCGGCACCGGAACAATGTTGGCAACCCACTGTGGATAAGAAGTAACAGCTAGAAATCCAGCGTCAAACTGTTTCATGACCTCGGCTTTGATTTTCTCAGACATCTCAGGGCGCATACGACGAACCTTCTGCTTTACCGGAGGACAATCTTCTTTTGTTAGCAAGCGGTGTACCATAATATCATTGTCCAAACCAAGCATATCTTCATAAGACCAAGCAAAGATCTCAACATAGTCGTGTAACATCTGTACCAACCGTTGCTTGACACTAGGCTCCAAATTCGCACCTATCTTGACCTCTTTCTTGTCTTTCTCAGTACCCAAATTCACTGATTCCATTGGCTCTTCATGCGGATGTATGGCCCTTTCTTCCTGTAGTAACAGTCTAGAAAGTTCCCCAGGCACTTCAAAATCATCCTCACCTTCGTCCTCGGCTTGGTTGATTGGATTTTCGAAGTCATAATTGGCAGTAGCAGAGTCGTTATCAATGGGATCCAGAGTGGATGTGGATCTGCATTATGATATGTGAGTGTGTGTAAGACAATAGCTGTTTTGATAAAGTGTGAGATAGAAAGGAAAAACAAGGAGGGAAAATTTGTAATGTAAGAAAACGTCTAATGCTTTATTGATGATATATGAAAATGACAAATAATAAGCCCTCACAAACAAAGCCAAGGTGCCTCGGGCAAGGCACCGGGCCATAAAGTTTCAAACTGTCTGTTACAAATCTCAAAACAAAAGTCAATTACTGTGTAATAAAAGAAACGGGTATGAAGTCCTTCGCCGTCCAGTTGTTCAATCCACCATTGGTTGTAGGGTAGATCCAGCTGTCGATATCTGAATCTTCTTAACCATCTTCAATTGCATTCACTCCTTGATTACTGATGTGCAGAGGAAGTCTCCCAATTCGCGCGTTCCGAACAGCCCTTTGAGCCTCTGCAGTAAAGCCCAAACCAAACTTGTCAGTCTTGTGTGCGAAGTCAGGGAGCTGACCCCAATTTGCACACCCACCTTTTTCATTTACAGCCCTGGCATCCTTGAGGGAAGCCATCTTCATCGGAGGTTTGTCAGCAGCAACTTCAGTCGATGCCAGAGTCTGGGGGACCTCTTCAAAGTTCTGACAAGGGGTTTCGATGAACTCCCCATCCATCTCCACATAGCGAAAGGAATTAAGATTACTCACCATGTACTCCTCTTCTCCTCGCACCGTGACAATCTTCCCCTTTACTGGATATTTCAACATCTGATGGAGCGTAGAAGTCACTGCCCCAGCCTTATGAATCCAAGGGCGACCCAACAAGCAAGAATAAGATGGTCAGATATCCATCAAATAGAAAGTAGATGCAAAAGTCTGAGATCCAACTTTAACAGGGACATCCACCTCCCCGTGCACTATCCCTTTTGACCCGTCGAAAGCCCTGACCACAATATTACTCGGCTTCAGAATCAAACCTTCATAGTCCAGACGGTCTAACACTTTCTTTGGCAAAACATTCAATGAGGACCCGGTATCCACCAGTACATGGGCCATAGTAGTGCACCTGCACTCGATCAAGACATGTAGAGGATCATTGTGATTTCTTCCTTTAGCGGTCAGATTTGCGTCTGAGAAACCCAACCCGTTGTCGGCAGTCAAACTAGATACACAATCTTTGAATTGATCAGCCGAAGTTTCCTGCGACACGTGGAGATTTTTGACGGGGTCTGCCCCAACTGCTCGACTACGTTGTAGTTGCTCTTCTTCATAATTTTCAGAATCTCCTCTATCTCATGCTTAAAGGTTTCTATAATGATCTTCTTAGGCGCCTCCATCCGGGCAGGCTCACCTGTGATTTCTTTGCCCCGAGTCCCAGATGGCTCGGCGACAGGGGTGATAACTGGAATAGGAACTGGGGTAGTAGTTGATGTACTAGTAGATGGAATGACAACAGGTTTATGGACAATCGGAGGGGAAATCTCAGGAGAAAAGAGTCTTCCGCTTCTGGTGATCTTGCTGGCCCCGACAATATTGCTGACATCAACATCATCTTCTTCAATTTTTAAGTCTTGCTTAACTCCATGGTAATACACATCGGCCCCATAGTGCCAAGGGACAGCCTTATCAGAAGTGTATGGAATAGGACCAGGGACAGTAATGATTAACGGAGCAATTCTTGGAACGGGTGTAATCCTAATAGGCTTTCTCGAGGAAGCCTCAGAAGGATTAGCGGAAATGGTTATGATGGCAACATCTTCAACTGGAACTAACGGAATCATAGTCTTCTCGAATAAGATCTCTCTATTATCCATCAGGCTTTGAACACCTGATTTCAATAAGTGTCAACCAGTAGGCAGAATTGAACACATGTGGCAAACTTCGCCACAACCCGGAAATAAACTGGCCAACAATAGATTCTTCTTAACTGTCATCAAAGGAGTAGAATATTCTTCCACAGAGGTCACAAATAAATCATCGTCCACAGCATTTACTAAATGACCATGCTTGGGCATTGGAGCAGTTATGACGTTGGGCTTCTCTAGAGCGTCAAATTTAATTTCTTTAGCTTCGATCAAATCTTGCACCTTGTTCTTCAAGGCCCAAAAGTTGTTTGTATCATGACCTGGGCCATCGGAGTGATAGGCGCAACGGGCATTCAGGTTATATAGTGGAGATGTGGTGTTGGGATTCTTCGGGGCTTCCCTCAGAGTTACCAGGTTGGTCTTTAATAATTGTGGTAGAATCTGAGCCAAGGTAATATTGAGTCGAGTGAACTTTCTTTATGGTCTTTCCATCCTTTGTTGATTGTTGCATTGTGGTGCAACTGTGGGTCTTGATATCACTACCGCATTCACTACTTGATGATGTTTAGGTCTTCTATGGCTCCTCGAGCCATATACTGCACTAGCTTCTTTCTTACCAGTGAAAGGTTTCTTTACTGCACTTGATGATGTATCCTTCTGTATTTTACCACTTCTGATACAAGCTTCTACTCCCTCCCTAGTCAAAATCAATTCAGTAAACCCAGACGACGAACTGCCAATCAGATGATTGAAAAATGGACCAGACAACGTCCCTAGAAATATGTCCACCAACTCCCTGTCAGACAAAGGGGGTTGGACTCTTCCAGCCAAGTCTCTCCACTTCTGAGCATAGTCCTTAAAACCTTCGATTGCGCCCATAGACAAACCCTAAAGCTGAGTACGAGTGGGAGCAAGGTCTGCGTTATACTGATACTGCCTGCAGAAAGCAGCAGCAAGGTCCTCCCAGTTTTGGACACTAGCTCCTTCCAATTGATAAAACCATTCAAGATGAGTCCCTGACAGACTATCTTGAAATAAATGTACCCACAGATTCCTATCAGCAGTGTAGGGTTGGAATTTTCTGACGTACGAGCGGAGATGGAGTTTTGGACAAGGTGCTCCATCGTACTTGGCAAAAATCGGAGCTTTGAACTTATGAGGGATCACCACCCCAGATATCAGTCCCAAATCTTTGAAATCCAAACCAGCGATCTTTTGAATCTCCATAGTGCTCAGACGGTCTTCAAGTTGTTTGTACCTATCCTCAACAGGAGGATACTGTTCCTCATCATAATCTGTATCATTATCAGAGACCGCAGGGATGGGGCCCTTTTCTTCTTCTTGATGCTCTTCTCCCTTGGATGAAAAGGACAAATCAGCTTGTTGTTTCAACCTATCTCCAAACCTTTTACCCATACTTAGAATAACGACCTTCTTCTTCTTCTTCTTCTTCTATTTCTCTTTCAGAATGAAAGCTTTCAAGTCCTCTTGCCCTTTAGCCAAGCTTAAGAACAGTTCTTGGAATTGGGCATTTTGTGCCTGAAGATCTTTGATAGCTTGATCGGAAGACATTTCTGCTGAAATAAACAACGAAGAAGATGAGAAACCTGTAATGGTACCTGTAATGGTGTGCATGATAATGGGATGCATATGTAATGATTTCAAAGACTTTGGGAGATTTAAATTTGCAAACCAAGAAATAAACAAACTTTATTAGATTAAACTTGTAAAAAGGTTCAACAATTCCTTTGAGACGTTACAAAGAATTAAATGAAAAACAAATCTAAACTAGAAAAATTAAAATCAGAAATCCCATGGACGCTTCCCCTTCGTGCTGACGTAGTCATTGATTGTTATTTCATTCTCGAGTTGCCTCGTGAGCTTCAAGATCTTCCTTTCTTGCTCATGATACTTCTCCCGGTAGGTATCCCTCTCCTCCTTCAGCAGAATCCAGGATCTCTTTGATGCCCCAAGATCAGTGGGCATGTAGGGCTAAAGGACAATATAAGGAATTCCCTCTTCATTGGTAGGCTCCATAATCACTGGCAACACAGCTTCATAAGGCATCCCAAGCTTCTAGGCTCGAGCTCGAACCCACTGGAGATAAGGCTGCATAGGGAGAGAAGTCCTTGGTCCTAGCTCTTGAGGGTCATATCTGTTCACCATGCCCCAAGCTTGTATAGACCTTTGGCGATTCTCGTCAACGTCTTCCTTATAGTCAAATGCAATATCTGTAAGGAGTAGCTCATGAGGACCGTCTCTCCGAGCACGACCAAACTGTCGCAAAGCCAAGAAAGGACTGTAGGTTATTCCCCCTCTGATTCCAAGCAATGGGACATTAGGGTATCCCCCACATTGATTAATGACAGCAGTGCTTTCCATAGCCTTGGAACTCCAAAGAATGTTTGTATGTGCAAGGGACATTATCCTGTAAGACCATCCTACACCTTCCTCATTCTTCAACACAGACTTGGGGAGGTGCAAAATAAACCACCTCTCCAGAAACGACATGCAACACATGAGAGTCCCTCTTCTTTGCACAGTACGAGTATAGAGGGCATGCAAGATATCACCCAGAAGAGTAGGTACAAGATTGCGAGACAGGAAGATCTTAACTGCATTCACATCTATGAAGGAATCTAGATTCGGGAAAAGAACCAAAAGGAGAGCCAAGATGTCTTCAAAAGCCTGAAAATCCAAGTTATCCCAGAACAATTGAGCTTGATCTATTAGAAACTTGGCTAATAAACCTTCAACCCCACTTTGTGTTTCCCAATTAGATACTACATCAGCCCGTTTCAGATGTAGAGCTGAAGCAATGTCTTTTGGTCTAGGAGACTCTTCCAAACCTGTGAAGGGCATCTGCTCAAGGATGGATATGCCCAATAAGTGAGAAAATTCTTCCATAGTGGGAACTAGTTGATTATCCGGGAAAGTGAAGCAATGATGCACCAGATCGAAGAACTGGAAAAGCACACTCATCATCTGCTCATCAAACTTTGAGGTAACCAAGCTAAGAAGCTGACCATGTCTCCTAATGAATGAAGAAGTATTAGAAATTTTTTAGGCTAATTCTCTGAGTTGAGCAGGTATTTGCACAAAGTTAACTCGAATGGTGTTTCTGCACATGAAAGCCATAATCTGCAAAACAGAACAAAGATAAATCCCCTTGGTCTTTGAAATGGTTAGTATAATGGAGTATGCATGCTATGTTATGATGCATGATTTCATGATAAAACACACAACATGTATAGCAGATAACAGACATGGTAAAGGCAAACAAGTCACACAAGAGCCCTTAAGTTTCAAGCTTGCATGGGGTCTAGGTACTACCCTCTTGAAGTTCAGTTGGTTTCAACCTGTCCTAATAATAGTAACCGAGTTCTAGAGGTTCTCAATATCACTAACCATCCTCCATCGGTCATGGTTTCAGCTCACGCAATCTTTTCTTGCAGCCGGAACTATCTCGAGAGTATGGTCTCAATGAGTGTAGTATCGAGTACCAACCAGTTCTCAGCTTTATACCGAGGCCGGCTATCTCACTACTTCCTAATGGCCAAATTGGTTAATTATAGGTTCTAAGGTCAGTTGATGCTTAACGACACACATAGCAGCCTCGTATTCTCCTCATTTCTCCACAAGGGATACTGATACCAACCAATGTGCCACATCAATGTAGCTAGTACTTCAACCGTATCAGTCTATGATGTACAGTTCCCTCACAGTTTATTGCTACTTACCTAAAAGGTGTCCCCCAGATCCGGGTTAGGATCTATAGTAACTCCCAATACAAAACCCTCAAAAGTAAAGAAATCAAATCAAACAAGAGAAGCAATTTATGATGAACTAATCCTAAGGTATACGGGGGCAGAACCAGACTGTTTTGGAAATGCTGGTTTGCGTTTTGCGTTTTTGTTTGCAAAATGTCGCGGTAAATAAGAGTCGCCACCGACTTTTATTTTATCCAACTGGAAAGGAAAAAAACACAGAAAAATTCCTTTTTCGAGATTTTGAGTACGGGGGGTATATTATAGAAAGGGAAGGTATTAGCACCCTTTATATCCATGGTTTTCCATGGGTACTTAGGTACTTGCTCATCATTTTAAAATTTCTTATGTGTGTTTGTTTTGAAAAGTGTGTTTTACTTCGTTTTAACCATTGCTTCTGTATTCAAGAGTGTTACGAAGTGTTTTTGAAAACTTTGTTTAAAAAGTGTTTGGTGTGGAAAAAGTTTGATTTGAGCAAGTACCTACTAGTATCTATCTACTCGAGAAAAGAACGATTTTGTTCTTGTTTCCTTTAGAAAGAATTATTCCACTATTAAAGAGTAAGTAGCACCGTCGTTGGAGTTTGTAAGGGTCAATTCGAAAGGGACGTACGACCACTAAAGCAATGTTAGGACGTCTTAGTAATAACCCTAGTGTCTTAAGATCATATTCGAGGCAACAATTCTGAGGCAACATTTCCGAGGCAACATTTCTGATCGGGACATTTGATATTTGTTTAGACAAGAGGGCAACCACTAAGACACCCTATACTTAATGATCGTTTACCAAAGGCAACCGAAGTGAGAGTATACCCTAGGAGTGCGCATGTGATTTGATTTCAAGTTATTATCTTTGCACATTTAGGATTTGCTAACCATTTTAAAATTAACATACATTCTTGTCATGCAATCCTATTATCATACATCTAGCAGTTAATAGTTGCGAAAATTAAAATGCGAGAAATAAAACTATGCTATTACAAGGCTTCGGGGAGGCGGATTAATTACATATCCAAAAAACCTGTAAAACGATAAATAAAATAAAAATCCTAATTAAACTATTACATACCATGAGCAGTTACATTAATATCGTAAAAAATAATAAATGCGCGCGATGAATCGAGAACGAGAAAAAATTAGGGTTTTGACCCCGTCTAAACCTAATTAAAAGAAAAAATAATTTTTTGTTGCTTTTGATTATTCTGAGAAAATAAGGTTTTAATTGAATAAGTACAAACCTAATTACTAGTTAATTTAAATTAAGAAAAAATAATTAATTTGACCTATTTTTGTATTTTAGTTATTTTAAGAAAGGAAAATAAAAATTAAATCAAACAAACCCTAATTTTCTAATTTATTTTAAGTTATTTACAAAAAGGTTTAAATTACCCTAATACTAAATTAAACTAATTATTAAATTAAATTTGATAAAAATAAACCTAAATCTAAATTGTTGAAAATTGATTTTATGAGTTTTTTTGTAAAAAAAGGAATTAGTTTTATGTTAGAAAATAATTAATCAAAATAAATTAAATAAGGAAATAGAAAAGAAAAATAAAGAAATGGGCCTGGTGTTAGTGGCAAGAAGGGAGTGTCAATAGCAGTTTTGGGCCCAATAAGCCTTAGCCCACGTTGACTTTCCAGATCCTATATGCTGGCTTGACTATGGTGCATTATGGACCTTCAGAGGATGGCCCTTGGATCCAGCTTGTTGGAGATCTGGTGGTTGAATATTGAGGGCGTATGGTGGATGTCCTGGAAGCTTGTACACCTGATCATGTAAAATAAAATAGCATTGAACAAATATGGGGGACCTGGGAATCGAACCCATGCCCTTTGGCTTTTCCAAGCGCCTCCTGACCAACTGAGCTAACGCGTTCTTTTGTATGGTTAATGACAAACAAACATTATATTGGAAAAAGGCAAAATAATATATTAAAACGCGCGAAGTTTGAATGGGCCAGTCAGGGGGTGCCACATCATCATCTTCTACCTCCTTCTGTTGCTAAAAGTTTGGAAACTTTTACCAACGGACAAAAGAGCGTAGGTACAACCCTGTGATCTTCCAAAATTCACTGCAAGCATGGTAAATTCATAACAACAGTACCAATCAACTCGTGACAACCTCACGAGCATCATGGTACCACTCTCCATGGCTAATTGTTCCTGCAAGCAAAATCCTTATAAACGAAACCTAAACCCTAATCATGGAAACTTTCTGTATGGTTAACCAAAATGCAATTAATTATTATCATTAGTTTGCAAATGTTTCAAGGATTCAGAATATATGAACAAATCATGCTAACAGTGCCAAATTTATGAAATTCGATTTCAAGAAAACATGGAGTTCGTGGGATACTTACAGTGCATATCTGGGAACGAAAATGCTTGCTAATGAATGGGATGGAGTCCTTAGATATCCAGCAAGCGAATGGTGTGCTTGGAATGGCTTGAAGAAGCCTGGAAATTGGAATTTGATTCACCACTTTTCTTTAGTTTTTGCAAGCTTGCCTACTGTTTCTCACGCCTCTAATGCCCCTGTTTTTGATCTACAAATGCTCTATATGTACTCTAGAACGAATTAGGGTTGCAATTTGGCTTCAAATCTTTTCCAATAATGGTCATTAATTCAATATTTGATCCTTTATGCAAATATTTCCAAATTGAGAAAATCCAATCTTTTTTTGTCCATTTGAAGTTTGCACGATTTGAATCTTTTTCCAGCTGTATAAGAGGCCTAAACATGCACAAAATCTCAAGCTTTGATTAGTTTTGATATTTTTCATGATTTTATTTGATTTAATTAAAATAAAATTCAAATAAATTACAAAAATAAAATAAAGAAAATTGGGAAGGATCATGGGTTGTGGTTCATGTTACAAACTCAATGCAAGCACAAAAATTTGGGCCCATTTGACAAAAATTGCAATTTTGGCCACTTTTGACTTTTGGCAATTTTGCAAAAAAGGTCAGCTTTGCCAATGCATAACTCCTTCAATTTTGACCCTAGAGATGTGTTCTGTGACTTTTTAGAAAGCTTGAGATGACCTCTAAGCAACTATTTTGGTCTCATCTCAATTAAGTCTTCCATGTTCATGTATGACTTTTCAAAATGACCTATAATATCCAAATTTGTATCTTCTTGTGAGTGAATATTTTGAACTTGGGAGCTGAAGATAAATTGTAGGGAATTGCATCCTCCTAAAAATCTGCTTTGGATGGGTCATTCTTGATAAAGTATGAGAAAGTTATGCTTGGTCAAAGTTGTGTTGACTTTTCCTACAAAACCCTAATTTAACAACTTTTGGGTTTTGTGAATTGTGAGCAATCCTTGAGGAATCATGATCAACCCTTGATCAAATGATGAATAATACTTCAAATGAGGATGTTGACCAAAAATCTTGAAGTTTGACTGTATGTGGGCCACAGTTGACTTTTGCCCTAGCACAATCGATTTTCAGCCCTTTGAGCAATTGACTGAGCAAACTTCCTCTGCAAGGCTTGAAACTTGACATGGATGATCTTGAGAACGTATTAGGGCAATGGTGAGCATTTGGGATCCTTTTGATTCAAATATCTTGATGCAAACTGAAACCCTAATTTGAGGTAGACTGCCTTAGGAGAGAGTTTGTCTGGTCAACCCTTGTACTTCCTTGAGCAATTTGAGGATCTCACTTGAGATGTATTGAGAAATATGGGAGGGCAAATTTTAGGATACAAAAAGGAGAAAAGGACACCACCATTGAATTCACAATGATCTGTTTATGTAATCCATGCACTTGTTTTGTTCCAATTCGTTGATTTTTACAAGATTCATAATTCATGTTGATCGGAGAAGATGACCGGAGTTTGACTCTGGCATCTCTGAATTGATGTTTTTACAATTCATTAACGCGTAACAATAAGAGGCCTGGTGGTGAAGCGTGTGTTTGGTAAACATGGGTGCGTGGGTTCGATCCCCCTTCTAGCAAATTATTTTGTTATATTCAGGATAAAACACAAGATTATTACAAATGGAATTGTTCCTATTCCATATCATAAACCATCAACTAGCGCAGTGGCAAGAAGGCATGTTGTTGAGATCAAGGGCGTGGGTTCAAGTCCCAGCGCCTGCAACCTTTTTCTTACCAATTTTTCAACCCTTTTTTCTATTTTATTTCTTTTAACCCTTTTTTTATCTAATAAAAAAAATCAGAAAAAACTTATACAAAAAATTAGGTTTAGTCTTTTTTTATCAATTATTTTAATTAATTTATAATTATGTTTTTGCAATTAAATTAATTAATTTGTAATTAAAATTAGACATTAGGTGTTTTTTAATTATTATTAACATATAAAATCAAACCAAAAATACACAAAAAAAAATTGATTTTCAATATTTTAGACTTTAGGATTTTAAAAATAATTTACTAACATTTTATTTTATTTTTCTATTTATTTTATCAGACAAATTGTATACGATGTAAAAATTTTGTAATAACCTAGTTTAAATTCCTGCATAATTTCTTTATCATGTAACTACCCCAAGACCCTGTAATAGCGTAGAACTTTATTTTTCCGCACTTATACTTTATGCCTTATATATATATATATATATATATATATATATATATATGATAAGAATAAGTCAAACATATATATAACCTTAATTTTCAAGATAACATAACTGAAACCTATATACTTTGCACACTTCACCTCTAGCGTAACCTCTCTTTGTTGCCTTGCGATACTAATGGCCATCTTCTTACCAATGTTAAGGGACATGCTAATGGCCTTGCGATACTAATGGTCATGTTCCTTTGAACCTTGAAGCTTGAGTTATTTGAGTTATTTTCACATCACATTTTCAAAATCAAACAACAAACCTTTTCAAAACTCTTTGCAAATTTTCTCGAGTACATATACGAGAATCTTTTCAAAGATTTCCTTCCATTGGCAAATTTCAAAACAAATCACAAACAAATTATTTTTACACATCACACGTTCAAACAAATATTTTCAAAACACTTTGTACGCATTCTTGAGGACTGATACAAGAATCATTACAAAGTCTGCCTTACATTGGCATTTCAAAATATTTTCAAACAATCACACACACAAAGAAATTTTTAAAGTGATCAAGGTTGAAAATGGGGAAAAGGGTGCTAACACCTTCCCTTTTCATAACTTACCCCCCGAACTTAAAATCTATCAAAGGTCTTTCCTATTCTTTTCACCTTTCCTTATTGGATAAAAGAAAAGTCGGTGGCAAATCTTGCTAACCGTAACATTTGCGATAAAATGCTAAATAAGTAAGTTCTCCCACCGTATTACAGAACTGGAGACTCTGTTGAGGATGAAGAAAGTGATTCTTCAAATTCTGCTGGGAATAATTTTGCTGGGGATTCCCGCTTTCTCTTTGAGGATGCTCCGCTGGGGATTTTTGAGTTCTTCTTGAGGATAGAGGCATTCAAGGAGAGTTGGAAGTTCACCGTTCTTTTTTGTTGAGGGATTTGATTCTTATGTAACCTGACTATGGATAAAAGAGATGGATATTCTTCCAGTGTGTTATATGTCTAGGTTTCAGATACCATAACAACTCTTTTGGGGATAGAAACTTTGATTAAACTCTATTGGAGAAGATAATTTTGTTAGGGTTTTACAGTGTTGGAGTAATAAACTCCGCTAGGTAATTAAATTTTGTAGACCGTGTTGAGAAAATAAACACTGATGGGGATTGGAAATTCATAGGTTATGCTGAGGAAATCTCCACTATATGCTGGGGAAAAGGTGAAACTTCCTTATATGCTAGAGGACCTATGGGGGAAGATGATCATGTCAAGCTATCCATCAGGGATATGGAGATAAAAATGCTGGAAGATGCCCCAATTTCTGTCTGAGGGCATATTAGACTTGTTGGGGAATATATCTTTGTTGGGGATGAGCTTGTGAAGATAACTCTGTAGAGATGATTCCATGGAAATTTCTCTGTGGGGATTTTTGGATGACTTTAACATTATCACAAATCCTAGAGTCTTTAGTAAACGCTGATCAGAGTGATAAACAAGTGATAAGATAACGGGACATAGTCGTACGCTTTAATCCCTAACTTTTTCCTGGACTGTATTTTTAGATTTTCAGTCCACCGGGATACCTCTTTTTTGCCCAAGCTGCCTTCTCATGTTTTCGACTTGTCGAGTGTACAATTTTATTTATATGTCCCTAATTTTTCCCAAACAATTTTGGTTCATCAGGATGCCTCATTTTTTCCTAGGCCAATCAACCTAGTGGGTCTCTTTTTCATGCGTAGTATTTTTTAATATGTTTGCGTTCATAGAGCACAAGGAATTTTCACTCTCCATGGTAGTAAGTGTTGTAGCACTTCCAGAAAATATTTTCTTGATCATATCTGTCCCTTCGTATGCGAGAGTCCATTTTCCCCTGGGGTTAGTCTGGTGCACCCGAAGTTTGAAGTTATTGATCAACCATTGATTACCAGGTTTCTGATAGTCTTGAACTTCCTCAATATTTTTCTAAGAACTGTCACGACCGAATGACACCATCTGATACTGCTAACATAGACAAGAAATTTAGTGATACCGCAGATTCAATTTTCATAGTGGCTTTTGCTGAAACTCATGATCAATGTAATATGCCCCCAGTGATTTAGATGGAGATCTTCCTCTGGTTATTCAACACTTTTGAGAGATTATTTGAATATTACCTTGACTGCCACAGATGAGTTGGACAATAACATGTCATGCCCCTTGATTTATAACCAATTATGTCCATGAAAGGCCTGTTACTGGAAGTTTCTTTCTCTTTGACCCATCCTCTGAAGTAATTTTGTCCATTAGGAGGATTTTCATTCATTGAATATTCGTCATGTGAATTTCTCTGCTGTCAAACACTTAGTCATATGCAAACAATGGTATTAAAATGCAAAGCTTATGTCTTTTTTGAAGTTTTAAAAAATGATTTTTTTTAGTAAAACAAAATTTATAAGAATGTGGTATCAACTCAGGATTTATAGTAAGCCTTATAGGAGTCAGGATACCTTTTTGTAACAATATGTTTTCAAACTAACCCATGCTTCAGTTAGGACTTTCAAGGGTTCTAACGTGGCCTGGTTCACGGTTTAAGAAACAAATGATAAAGGCTCAAAGTTTATTTGTACCAAACCCGTTCTCCATGATGTCCTTCAGTTCTATACTCAGTTAATTATGAATTTAGGTTCCAGTAGAGTTTCGAATTATAGCACTGAAACATGGAGATGGTTCAGAAACTGAAAGTTTATTTGAGAAGGTAGTCATTTTTTCTTGTAACATCTTTCTTTTGTTGAGTATTTGTAGCGACCTCTTTTTGAATTTATTATACCTAACTTTTGCCTGAACTATTTTGTTTGAGATTACAGTCAGCGGGATACCCTAGTTTTTTCCTAAGTCTCCTTCATAGGTTTCGACTTCGCGGGCTTTACTTTTGAAAGATAATGACTTCCTGACTTAATGATTACAGGGAACCATCACCGACTTTTGATTTGGAAGGATTTATTTGATACTACCTTCTGTGTACGAAGGAAAAGCTTGTGATTTAACGCATAATTGAATTAACTGGGAAACTACCCTGCCCTAGGTTATGATTAAGGGTTTCAATTTACGTGAAAAAGAAAACTCTTACTTCTTAGGCTCAAAGGGGTTGACTAGGGATTAACTTCCTTATATCTCCAATGTTTAGGAATTAAAGCAACGCCTGTACATTGTCAACAAGGTCTGTTCAAAAGCATATTGTATGAGATTATGGTATCATTTTCGTCATCCTCCCTCTAAAGGCTTATAGATTTTAACAAAGAGTTGAATATCACAAAAAGGAAAAAAGAACAATTTAAATATAGTGAAAATGAATGGATTAATTCAAGGAAAACACATGCAATGCATTAATAGAAAGAAAACAAAGTTTGACATAAAGATAAGTGTTCGAACAAACAAAAGAAATTACAACTAAAAATTCAAATAATTTGGACGCTCTCAATTTTAGTCATGATTTGGCAAGGGAGAACTGATCACATTAGAAGTCTCGGGAGGGTCAAAGTCAATATCCTTAGCATCAATCATATCTTGAATCTTGTTCTTAAACCCCCAACACTCATTTGTATCATGTCCAAGACTATTAGAATGGTATGCACACCTTGCATTAGGATGATAGCTAGGAGCAGAAGTATTGGGATTCTGAGGAGGATCCTTCAACATAATCAACTTTGCCTTCAACATGTGTTGCAACGCTTGAGCTAGTGACATGTTGATTTTTGTAAATTGTCTTTTGGGTGTATCCTGCTTACGTTGATTACCCTGTTGTTGATGTTGCGTTGGTGCGGGATTGGAAATCATTATTGCCCCCACTGATTGATGGCGGTCACCTTTACTACGATCTTTCTGGCCATACACAGCATTAGCTTCTTTCTTTCCGTTAAATGACTTCTTTGCAGTACTTGAAGATGCAGCCACCTGAATTTTCCCGCTTCTGATTCCACCCTCAACATGTTCCCCTATTAATATAAACTCGGTGAACCCTCCTGAAGAGCTTCCAATCAGATGATTAAATAAAGGACCTATCAAAGTTCCCATAAACATGTCAAACAACTCCCTATTAGATAAGGGAGGCTTAACTCTTCCTTCTAGATCTCTCCATTTATGGGCATACTCTTTAAAGCCTTCGTTAGAGGTCATACTCTACAATTGCGTACGAGTTGGTCTGAGATCAGCATAATATTGGTACTGCTTGTAGAAAGAGGCATCCAAATCTTCCCATGTATGAATTATGGTCCCTTCTAGTTTATAGAACCATTCCAACTATGTTCTAGACAGACTCTCTTGAAAGAAATGCACCCACGACTTCCTTGTCAACAGTGTGATTATATTTTCCGAACACATGACCTCAAATGCAGCTTAGAGAAAGAAACATTGTCATACTTAGAAAAGGTAGGAGTTTTGAACTTGGGAGGAATGACGACTCCTGAGACCAAACCCAATTCTTTGAAGTCCAAGCCAAGCACCTTCTGGATCTCCATAGCTTTCAAACGCTCTTCTATCAGCTTATATTTTTCATCAGCAAGGGGATATTGTTCATTCAAATAATCTTTTTCCTCTTCATCAGAGTATTTGACAGAACCTTGATTGTTATTTTCCTCATGCTTATCACTTTTATTATTGTCATTCTGTTCATTATCATTGTCCTCTGGGATCTCGATCTCCTTGTCCTATTTAGCCGGACCTCTGAATCTTCTCCCTATGTTGATAATGCCAATTGGTTTCTTTGTCTTCTTCTTCTTCACTTGGACGATAAGTGCCTTTAGTTCTTCTTGCCCCTTGGATAAGCTTAGGAACATCTCTTGTAACTGAGCATTTTGAGTATGGAGATCTTTCACTGTTTGTTCGAGAGCCATTTCTGCAAAAATAAACAGCAAGGAGATGAGAAACCTGTCTTGGAAAACTGTTATGCAATGACATGGTATGTAGATGCATATACTGTGTTTTCAAGGATCGTTAGGGAATCTAGTTTGAAACATTAGGGACCGTAAAACCCTAACAAAATTCTCTTCTCCAGCAGGGTTTAATCAAATTTGATATCCCTAGAAGAGTTACTATGGTATCTGAAACCTGGACAGATAGCACACTAGAGGAATATCCATCTCTTTTATCCCCAATTAGGGTACATAAGAATCAAATCCCTCAACAACAAAAAATAGCGAACGACCGACTCTCCATGAATGCCTCTATCCTCAAGCAGAAGTCGAAAATCCCCAGTGGAGCATCCTCAAACAGAAAGCGGGAATCCCCAGGAAAATTATTCCCAGCAGAAACTGAAGAATCACTTTCTTCATCGCCAGTAGAGTCGCCAGTTCTGTAATATGGTGAGAGAACTAACTTGTTTAGCATTTTATCGCAAATGTTGCAGTTAGCAAGAATCGCCACCGACTTTTCTTTTTTCCAATGAGTAAAGGTGAAAAGAACAGGAAAGACCTTTGATAGATTTTGAGTTCGGTGGGTAAGTTATGAAAAGGGAAGGTGTTAGCATCCTTTTCATCCGTAGTTATCTACGGGCTCTTAATTGTTTGATCACTTTAAATATTTCTTTGTGTGTCTGTGATTGTTTGAAAATATTTTGAAATTCTAATTAAAGGCAGACTTTCTAATGATTCTTGTATCAGTCCTCAAGAATGCGTACAAAGTGTTTTGAAAATATTTGTTTGAAAGTGTGCTGTGTAAAAATGATTTTTTTATGATTTTCTTTTGAAATGTACCAATGGAAGGCAAGCTTTGCAAAGATTCTCGTATCTGTCCTCGAGAAAATTTGCAAAGAGTTTTGAAAAATTTTGTTGTTTGATTTTGAAAATGTGATGTGAAAAGTTTTATTAAGCAAGCAATTTTTAGAGTCTTACCCACTTAATTTATATTCTTTCCTTTATTTTAGAGGAAAGAGACTATCTATGTCATTAGTTTGTAAGAAGTCATCTCCATTGGATGTTAAGGGACGTGACCATTAGTATCGCAAGGCAATGAAGAGTCGCCAATGTGTATCACAAAATTCAAAGAAAAGTACAAAATTTGTATTCCAAATTCCAACCTGTTTCAATCCAAACCAAGGATTTAATCATCCTCCTGAAGTTCCAAGGAACTCATCCAAGCCAAGAAGCATTCTATTCCACGTCTAAAACACAACGCTCAAGCCCACTGGTTCGGTGATGGCCTAGTGGTAAAGAACTAAGAGTGTGAAGAGAACGCAGGGGGTTCGAACCCCAGTGATGCCAAACCCCTTTGTTTGCTTTATATTCTTCTTTTTCCTTCTTTTTTTATTATTTATTTGTTATTAATTAACTTTCTTTTTTTAATTAAAATAAAAAACAATAAAAAATCAGAAGAAAAAAAACTTATAAATCATTAAAAAAAATTAGGTTTAGTCTTTTTTTATCAATTAATTTAATTAATTTAGAATTAGGTTTTTTTGCAATTAAATTAATTTATTTATAATTAATTGGACATTATTTTTCTTTTTATTATTAACATATAAAATTAAACCAAAAATACAGAAAAATTTGATTTCTATCATTTTAGGTATTGGGACATTAAAAATAATTTACTAACGTTTTATTTTATTTTGCTATTTATTTTATTAGACAAATTGTATAGGATGTACAAATTTTGTAATAACCTAGTTTAAATTCCCGCGCAATTTCTTTATCGTGTAACTGCCCCAAGGCCCTGTAATAGCGTAGGGCCTTACTTTTCTGCACTTATATTTTATATACATGTATATATAACTGTTAAATGTATGCTAATAGAGCTTGTATGGAAATAATAAAATCAATCGATAGAAAACCCTAATTATCAAGATAAATATAACTGAACTGAATACACTTATCACACTTGCACCTCTAGGGTAACTTCTCTTTGTTGCCTTCATAAGTAACGGTCATGTCTCTCGAAGTAAGGGTACTTTAAAAAAGACCCTCGATTAAATCATCATAGTCTCTTCGAATAAATATTATAGTCCTGCGATATCCCTCGAGTTGCCTATGAAAAGATGATCTAGTCCCTTGTTGCATACGAATGATTTGATGACAGCCCCTTCGAATGGCTAAAGTATCCTTGCATGTTGCTTTCTATGACCATTCGGTGACCCTTCGCTTGTCCCTTCACATCTAATATATAGGGCTACCTACCAACTAATTATACGAATAGCAATATCTCTAAAGGAGAAGGAAAAGAACAAGAATGACCTTGAGTGGGTAATAACTTTTAATCTCTTGCTCTTAGATCTTTTCTAAAAAATAAACATTTCACACATCACAATTTTCAAAATGAATATTTTCAAACACTTTGTACGCATTCTTAAGGACTAATACAAGAACCATTACAAAGTTAGTCGTAGTTTGGCTTTTCCAAATATTTTCAAACATCACACACGCAAAGCAAGATTTAAAAAAAGTAAGCTAGCGATTAAGAGCCTGTAGATAACTACGAATGAAAAGGGTGCTAACACCTTCCCTTTTCATAACTTACCCCCCGAATTCAAAATCTATCAAAATTCTTTCCTGTTATTTTCATCTTTCCTTATTGGATAAAATAAAAGTTGGTGATGATTCTTGCTATCCGTAACATTTGCGATAAAACGTTAAAAAAGTCAGTTCTCCCGCCGTATTACAGAACTGTAATTGAATTACTTTGAAGACATACACCTCTAAGGTAATTTCATTTGTTGCCTTCGGAAAACAATGGTCATGTCCCTCAAAAATAGGAATACTTTAGCAAAGACCCTTGGTTAAACAATATCATCATGGTCCCTTTTGAATAAAGATCGTAATCCCTCGATGACCCTTCGAGTTTCCTACAAAACGATCTAGTCCCTTCGATGACCCTACGACAAAAATGATGATAGTCCCTTCGAATTGCTAAAAGTATCCTTACATGTTGCCTTTTATGACCATACGATGATCCTGCGCCTGTCCCTTTACATCTAATAGATAGGGCTACCTACCAACTAATGATGTGGATTGTACTATCTCTAACAGAGAAGGAAAATAACAAGAATGACCTCACAACAGTTTCAAAAAATTGCTTGCTCATAACAATTTCAAACAAACAAATTCATTTTTACACCTCACGTTTCAAAACAAATATTTCAAAAAAACACTTTGTACGCATTCTTGAGGACTGATACAAGAATCATTACAAAGTTTGCCTCACAACTGGCATTCAAAATATTTTCAAACAATCACACACACAAAGCAAAAAATTTCAAAGTGAGCTAAGAAATTAAGACTTCGTAGATAACTACAGATGAAAAGGGTCCTAACACCTTCCCTTTTCATAACACTAAGGTTCCAAATTCACAAAATTCAAAGAAAAGTGCAAAATTCATATTCCAAATTCCATCTTGTTTCAATCCAAACCAAAGATTGAATCATCCTCCTGAATTTCCTAGGAGTCTTAGATCACTTTAATTGCTTTAAATTTTTTGCATTGTTTTCTTTATCTTTAAGAGTTGCTTGGGTTTAATTTCATGCAAAGATCCTACACCTTGATCTAGGGATGCCTTAGGTAAGTAGCAATAGATCATGGAAATTGTACGACATGGACCAATATGGTTGAAGTGATGGCTATGTAAGTGTGACACTTTAGTTTGTATTGGTGTTCCTTGATTCAGTCGAGGATAACACTAGGCTGTTGCGTGGTGTCATAAGAACTAACTGACTTTTATAATCTTAACTGACCCATCTTGGCCATTAGAAGGTAGTAAGACAGACGGCTTTTGTGCAGTCCAAAGTTGGTTGATACTCGATGCTACGCCCATTGAGATTCTACTTTTGGGATATTTTGGTGGTAAGTCAGTTGTCGTGCTAAAATAAAACCCACGAGAAAGATGGGTGATATTGAGACTCCTAGAACCCGATTACTATTTTTAGGACAAGTTGAACCAACTTAACTTTAATAGAGAAGGGTACTTACCTATGAACCTCATGCAAGAATTTAAAACTAAGGCTCTTGTGTGATTTGTTTGTGTTTGCTACTTGTTTAAACATGAACATATCATCATAACATCATACCATCATGACATGGCATTTTTACTAACCATTTCAAGGATCTTAGGGATCTTTGGTGTAGGATTTTTATGATCCGGATTTCTAGCAAGGGGCAAGAGGATTTATTTTCCTCTAACCAGATGCCGTCAAGATCAAAAATACATTATCTTGAATCAGTGGCTAGGGACCACTAGATATGGTGAGCTTGATTCTTATAGAAGGACGTTAAAAAATAAAGAGTCAAAGTTCTTCAAGACAAAGGTGCAACCAGATGCATTTTGAATTCTTTTCCCGCGAGATTCTTAAAAACATTGCATATATATTTATATACCATATCATTGCATAACAGGTATTCTCAAGACAAGTTTCTCATCTCCTTGCTGTTTATTTTAGCAAACAAGGCTCTCGAACAAACAGTGAAAGATCTCCAGGCTCAGAATGCTCAGTTCCAAGAAATGTTCCTAAGCTTAGCCAAGGGGCAAGAAGAACTGAAGGCACTCATCGTCAAAGAGAATAAGAAGAATACAAAGAAACCAATTGGAATTATAAACATAGGGATAAGATTCAGAGGTCCGGCTAAAAAGGTCAAGGAGATCGAGATCCCAGAGGACAATGATAATGAACAGAATGACAACGACAAAAGTGATAAGCATGAGGAAAATAACAATCATGGTTATGTCAAATACTCTGTTGAAGAGGAAGAAGATTATTTGGATGAACAATATCCCCCTGCTGATGAGAAGTATAAGCTGTTAGAAGAGCGTCTGAAAGCTATGGAGATCCAGAAGGTGCCTGGCTTGGACTTCGAAGAATTGGGTTTATTCTCAGGAGTCGTCGTTCCTCCCAAGTTCAAAAATCCTACATTTGCTAAGTATGACGGTGTTTCTTGCCCGAAGCTGCATTTAAGGTCATATGATTGGAAAATCCAACCATATAATGCTGGCAAGAAATTATGGGTTCATTTCTTTCAAAAGAGCTTGTCTGGAACACAGTTGGAATGGTTCTATCAACTAGAAGGGACCAATATTCATTCCTGGGAAGATTTGGCTACCGCTTTCTACAAGCAGTACCAATATAATGTTAATCTCGCACTAACTCATATGCACTTGTAGAGTATGTCCATGGGCTCTAATGAAAGCTTCAAAGAGTACACCCAAAAATGGATAGATCTTGCAAGAAGGGTTCAACCTCCTTTAGCTGACAAGGAATTGGTTGACATGTTCATGAGCATGCTGACATGTCCTTTCTATAATCACCTACTTGGAAATTCTTCAGGAGGTTTCACTAAAATGATATTGACAGGGGAACATGTTGAGAATGGAATCAGAAGTGGTAAAATCCGGGTGCCTACCTCTTCCGATACTCAGAAGAAGTCATACAACAGGAAGAAATAGTCCAGTGTTGTGTACAACCAGAAGAGTCGTAATAAGAGAGACCACAACCAATCTGTGGGGGCAGTATTGATATCTAATCCTGCACCAGTGCAACAACAACAACAAGGTAATCGGGATAAGCAGGATGCACCCAAAAGACAATTTACCAAAATCAACATATCATTGGCTCAAGCTTTGCAACACATTTTTAACACATAGTTGATTACGTTGAAGGATCCTCCTTGGAATCCAAATACTTCCTCTCCTAGCTATCATTCCAAAGCAAGGTGTGCATACCATTCTAATAGTTCTGGACATGATACAAATGGTTGTTGGGTGTTAAAGAACAAGATTCAAGATATGATTGATGCTAATGAGATTAAGTTTGACCCTCCTAAGACTCCTAATGTGATCATTGCTCCCATTCCAAATCATGACTAAGATTGAGAGCGTCCAGTTCATTTGAATTTTCAGTTGTAATTTCTTTTGTTTGCTCGAACACTTATCTTTATGTCAAACTTTTTTCCATTAATGTATTGCATATGTTTGTCTTGAATTAATCCATTCATTTTCACTATATTTAAATTGTGCTTTTTACTTCCTTTTTGTGATATTCAACCCTCATTAAAAGCTATAAGCCTTTATAGGGAGGATGACAAAAACGATACCATAATCTCATACAGTGTGCTTTTGAATAGACCTTGCTGACGATGTACATGTGTTGCTTCAATTCCTAAACAGTGGAGATATAAGTAAGTTAATCCCCTAGTCAACTCCTTTGAGCCTAAGAAGTAGGAGTTTTCTTTTTCATGCAAATTGAAACCCTTAATCATAACCTGGGGCAGGGATGTCTCTCGGTTAATTTAATTGTGCATTCAATCACAAGCTTTTCCTTTGTACACAACAGGTAGTATCGAAGACATCCTTCTATATCAAAATGCGGTGATGGTTCCCCATAATCATTAAGTCGGGCAGTCATTATCTTTCAAAAGAAAAGTCCGCTAAGTCAAAACCTATGAAGGAGGCTTAGGAAAAAACTGGGGCATCCTGCCAACTGTAATCTCAAACAAAATAGTTCAGGAAAAAGTTAGGGATAATAAAGTCAAAAATAGGTCGCTACAAATCCTCAACAAAAGAAAGATGTTACAAGAAAAAACGACTGCCTTCTCAAATAAACTTTCAGTTTCTAAACCATAGCCAAGCTTGAGTGCTATAATTCCAAAATCTATTGGAACCTAAATGCATAATTAACTGAGTATAGGACTAAAGGACATCATGGATAATGGGCTTGGTACAAATAAACTTTGAGCCTTTATCCTTTGTTTCTTAAACCGTGAACCAGGCCATGTTACAACCCTTCAAAGTCCTAACTGGAGCATGGGTTAGTTCGAAAACATACTGTTACAAAAAGGTATCCTGACTCCTGTAAGGATTACTATAAATCCTGAGTTGATATCACATTCTTCTAAGTTTTGTTTTACTAAAAAATACATTTTTTAAACTTCAAGACAGACATAAGCTTTGCATTTTAATACCACTTGTGATCGGTGGATCTGGAACTGACTGTTTAAAGCTGGATCGCGAAATGTCGCGGAAGCAAGAGTCGCCACCGTCTTTTATTTTCTCCAAATGGAAAGGACAAAAGCACAGAAAAATTCCTTAAAGAGATTGCTCTCGGTTCGGGAGGTAGGTTATAGAAAGGGAAGGTGTTAGCACCCTTTCTATCCATGGTTATCCATGGGCTCTTAGATACTTGCTCACTTGTGTTTTCAAAATTGTTTGTTTGCTTTTCAATTGTGGGTTTTAAAAAATTTTCTTTGAAAATTCCAGTTCGACTCTTGTATCGGTCCTCAAGAGTGTTTGAAAAATGCTTTCGAAAGCTTTTTGAAAATGTGTTGGTGTGAAAAGTATTTTTGATTTGTTTTGTTTTGAATTAGAGCAAGTATCCACGAGTCGTCTACCTACCCTAAGGAATTCGTCTGTGTAAATGTCCTTTAAAGTAGTGCCATCCCACCATTGAGAGGTAGGTAGCACCACCGTTGGAGGTGTTCGGGTCAATTCGAGGTTCGGGACATGGTAATCACCAGAGCAATGGGAAGACACCTTAGAAGCTACCCTCATGCCAGGTTCCTGGATCATGAGGACTTACTAAAACGTCCTCTACTCGACGATCACCTTTCGAGGCAAGGCAACAGTGAGGCGTACCCTAGGGGTGGTGTGTGCGATTTGTGTGTCGTTTTCATTTGCATTTATCTTGTCATGTTATTGGTGTTCTACGCTTGATTTTATTTTGTCCATACATTCTTTCATGCTTTTGATTAACAGTTAAAAGTATTGCGGGAAGAGTAAATCTAAAGCTATTACAAATGGCGCGGGTCCACATCGCCAAAATTAAACCAGGACCCGATTTGACAGAAAGATAAATAAAGTAAGTAAATAAAGAATTGAGAAGTGCGAGAAGTAATTTACATGGCTTCGGGAGAAATACATAATTATTTAAGAAAAATAAAATAAATATGCGAAATTAATAAGAAATTAAGAACGAAACGAGGGCATTGGACCCTTTTGTAAAAAATTGAATTAACGATAAATTAATTAATTAAAAAGAAAGCAAGAAATTGTTTTTTTGGGTATTTTTTAGTGTTTTAGGAATTTAATTAGAAAAAGAATTAATTGCAATTAAACGCTAACCCTAATTCTATTTTATTTTAATTTATTAAGAAGACGTTAAAAATTAACCTAAATTAAACCTAATTTTTATATACAATTTTAATTATGAAAATAAATAAAATAAATAATATTATTGTGAAAAAGAAAAATTAAAAGGAATAAAACATTTATTAAACCTAATTTTTATATTTTTTAGATTTTGTTATGAAAGGAATTAAAATTAAAACCCTAATTTAAACTAATTAATTTACATGCATTTATTTACAAGAAATATTAAAATAAAAAAAATAGTTATTATATTTTTTTATCTTTTTTTGATTTTTATGCATTTTTTATATTTATGAAAATAAGTAATTAATTTAAACGAATAATAATTAAAATTAAAAGATTTAACTAAATAAAGAAAATAAAGAAGAGTGAAAAATATGCAAACCTAAGGGGGTGGTAGTCCCCAAAGTGGAGGTCTGGCCTTTAGCAATCTGGCCCATTTAGCAAGGCCTGGTGGACTTTTTGAGTAACGTGTGGCGTGTTGACTGCAGCCTACTATGCTCCCTAATTCCTGGCCCTTGGATGGATGAGGTTGGACGCGTGGACGTTGATTTTTGAGGATGCATGAGAGTCCTTAGCATGGGCGCTACACATGAACATTAATTGAGGAAAAATAAATGGAAAGGAAGAAGACCTGGGATCGAACCCAGGTCATTAGTATTACCAATCAACACGTGCACCACTGAACCAATTGATACGTTCTGTACATTAAATAAGCCAAGAATAATATAATAAGAAAACGATGATTAGTGGAACTCAGCGCGCGAACTTTCAAACCGTCCAATCATTGATGGCCACGATATCATCTTCTTCGCGTGTTTTCTTTTTTCCTGAAATACACAAAACATTGGCAACGGTTTTCACGCGTTGCCTAAGACGTCTTATAAGAAAATAGCGATTAGGCATGGGACGCCCATAAATTGGGCGCGAGGGTGGGTTTAGATTCGTCCAGATGCGCTGATTCTAATGGTGGTGGTCTTGAGGGCTAATTTTTCCCCATTGCAAAACCCCTAATCCAAGGTCCTGTAAACCCTAGAAAACGATAATGGTGAAATTGCCTACAGCTTGCGAAAACTCAATTAAGTTATATGATTAGCATTAGAACAAGTCAATTAGTGTAAATGCATAACAAAAGCGCAATGAAAATGCCTAAAACATGAAACACGATTATGCAATTTTTTTGAAACAGTTTGAGTCTTGTATACCGATTCTTGGAGTTTGAGTGAATGTTTTTGATTGGAATATGTTCAGTAATCTCCAAGGAAGCTATTGGAATAGAAATTCTGCCTTGAATCGCCTTGAAAGGGAGTTTTCAGAATTGACTTTTTTTGCAAATTTTCTCAAGTTTGATAATGGTTTTTGGAGCAGCTGTGCGTGTCCTTGCACTAGGTTTGTGATCCTGGCATATGTAGTAGTGAATTAGGTCAAGAAAAATCAATCAAATCCATTGCATTCATTGATTTTGGAAATTTGATTTTCTAAGATTTTTTCATATCTTTTTCCATGTGTTTTTGGTTCAAATCATCTCCAATCTCTCCAAATCTTTCCTTATCTGCATATACACGAAATCTTGAGGCTAAAACATGTATAAAAAGATTGATTAGGTTAAGTTAAATAT
Organism: Vicia faba; assembly: GCA_948472305.1. NCBI lineage: Eukaryota > Viridiplantae > Streptophyta > Magnoliopsida > Fabales > Fabaceae > Vicia > Vicia faba. The sequence goes on from OX451740.1 coordinate 268,019,353, forward strand.
TTTTCACATATTTAATTGATTTAAGTGAATTATTATAAATAAAAATTCAAATAAATAAATAAAAAATGAGAAAATACTTCCCTTTGGTCCAAGTGGTCGTGCACATGCTTGGAATGATGAATTGTGGAAGAAAAATGGGCCCATTAGCAATTTTAGGTCATTTGAATCAATGTTGACTTTTCAAAATATCCAAAAATTTCCCAACTTCTACAAGGCATAACTTGCTCAATTTTTAAGCTTTTCTCATGTTCTTGAACGTTTTGGAAAGGTCTTTGAGTCCTCTAACCAATGCCTTTGGTCCCATGTCATTTTGATTTACCAATCTCAAGTTATCGCCTTTGACTTAAAGTCCCTTTTTGTTGACTTTTGAAAATGACCTATAATGTTGAAATTGATAACTTTTTGTGAGAGCATTTCTTGGACTTGAAGTATGAGGATGAGTTGTAGGAAATGTCTTTCTCTTCAAAATGAGCTTTGGATGGAATTTTTCTGATAATCCATGTGAAAGTTATGCCCTGGTCAATTTCAGTTGACTTTTTTAGCTGTCCAAATAAGGAAACTTTTGCATCTTGATGATTTTTGAGCCAAACTTTGAGAATCATGATCAAGCATTGATCAAATGATGTTTGTGGCTTCAAAATGATATGTTGACCAAAATCTGAACTTTTGACTGTCAAATGACCATTTTTCCCCTACAGTTGACTGTAGTGCAATTTAGGGTTTTGACTGTGCAACTTTGAGCTGAATGTCTTGAAACTTGATATGAGGATGCTTGACCATATTTGTAGGCATGTGAGACTTGATTGGACCTTTGGAAACTTCATTTTCTTGATCAGAACAAAAACCCTAATCTTGACTGTATAGGAGATCTTTGACTGTGCAACCCTTGGGGAGGTTTTGAAGCTTGACTTGGCATTTTCTTGAAGAATATGGGAGGGCAAATTTTGGGGTACAACAGTTGCCCCTGTTCAATCTTCTTAGACCTGAGGATGCAGATTGGCTGACGTGCCTTTCGTAATCTGAGGGTAGAAGATGATTGGACACTAGAGTGCCCAGAAATTTGCGCTCACATAGTAGCAGTGATGATGGGAATGGGCTTATAGATGCCATTTCGAAGATGGATGGATAGGATGATGGGCTTATAGATGCCATCTGGATGCTGATTGCATAGGAGATTCTTTAGCGAGAACCTGCATACCTGCAAAAAGAAACATGAGTACCTGACACGTTGCAGGAGTTGATTTTAGATGCTTGGTATAGATGTGTCCTGACTGGTTACAGGAGCTGAGTCTGGAGCTTCACAAGATGATGAATGAACCAGGGATGGTTACTACCTTAGTATGAATGGTAAGAGAACCTTGGGCGACTTTAACTTCAACGACGCTCGTTGAGAAAAATCTTAAAGGGAAAAGAACCATAGGCAATTATAATCTGAAAGGGAATTGTCACCTCACTCACCGTCGGAGAGGGAACCATAGGAAAAGGAATTATCACCTCACTCACTGTCGGAGAGGGAACCATCTAAAAAGGAATTATCACCTCACTCACCGTCGGAGAGGGAACCATAAGGAAAGGAATTACCACCTCACTCACCGTCGGAGAGGGAACCATAAGGAGATTATCACCTCACTCACCGTCGGAGAGGGAAACATCTTGAAAAGGAATTATCACCTCACTCACCGTCGGAGAGGGAACCATAGGAGATTATCACCTCACTCACCGTCGGAGAGGGAAACATCTTGAAAAGGAATTATTACCTCACTCACCGTCGGAGAGGGAACCATAGGAGATTATCACCTCACTCGCTGTCGGAGAGGGAAACATCTGGAAAGGAATTATTACCTCACTCACCGTCGGAGAGGGAACCATAGGAGATTATCACCTCACTCGCCGTCGGAGAGGGAACCATCTGAGATAACTTCTACTGAGTCTTTATCAGAAAAATCTGTTGGGAGCCGATTTAGCTGGACTAGAGAAGGCCTGGGCCTGGATAAGGAATCTTTGGTGTCGATTAACTGAACCGGTCTAGGTCTTGCAATATGATTGAGAATTTCAACTGCATCTTTCCTGAAAGATAGAGGTCAGTCATATGCGATGCATGATATGGATCAAGCAATGATGTTCTCCACATAAGTGAGATTTGTATGATGTAATGCGTCTATGCATGCTATAATGATGTATGTGATGTTTTATGAATGTATATTTTCGTCTGGGAAATTAAATCCTTGACGGGTGCTGGGAAGTCATATCCTGGGCTGATGTTGAAGAATAGATTTTGCTTCCACTGGGGATGATAACTGCCAGAATACCGGTAGGAGAAGATGACTCCGTTGCGGAATAAACTTGGCAAATGGAAGATTCTGCAGGGAGAAAAATACTCTAGCGACCATGCTGGGGCGTGATACTCTGTGGGGATAGAGATGCTTTGCTGAGTTGTTGAGAATGACTTGCTGAGGATATCTTTGCTGTATTGGAAGTGTTGATAGATTTTGCTGGGGAAAAGAGGATTCTGTCGACGACGATCTTTCCGTGGCTTTTGGCTGAGGATAACCCAGTTATATCATGTTAAGGAAATAACTCTTTAAATAAAGCCGGACGGCGCGTTCGTGCTCTGCGAGGGGATAAGCTTCCAGAATCTACTGGGGATAAGCTTACTGCTTGGGGAGATGGACTCCAATTTTCTTGGGGAATTAGATTGGACTCTCCTGGGGAGATTTTGGACTGTAATTTTGTAAGTTGAAAGAGGGAACCTATGTAGGGTTGCCTGCTGATGAGCTCGTGTAAAACCGCATCTGAAATGGAGAAGGAACCTGGGTAGGGTTACTTTGATGATGAGTTCGTGTAAAACTTCGCGTTTGGAAAGGGAGAACCTGTGTAGGGTTTCTGGGTGACGAGTCCATGTAAAACTGCATCTTGAAGAGAGGGAACCAGTGTAGGGTTGCTTGATGAGGTAAGTTCATGTAAAACTTCTTGATGAACCGGGGTGAGGTTATCTTGAGCTAAATCCATGTAAGACTTCTGGGGGGAACCGGGGTTAGGTTGCCGCAGGATAAGTTCGTGTAAAACTTCTTGACGAACCGAGGTAAGGTCATCTTGAGATAGGTCCATGTAAGACTTCTGGAGGAACCGGGGTTAGGTTACGGCAGGATAAGTTTGTGTAAAACTTCTTGATGAACCGGGGTTAGGTCATCTTGAGATAGGTCCACGTGAGACTTCTGGAGGAACCGGGGTTAGGTTACTTGGATAAGTTCGTGTAAAAACTTCGTGATGAACCGGGGTTAGGTCATCTTGAGATAGGTCCACGTGAGACTTATGGAGGAACCGGGGTTAGGTTACTTGGATAAGTTCGTGTAAAAACTTCGTGATGAACCGGGGTTAGGTCATCTTGAGATAGGTCCATGTGAGACTTCTGGAGGAACCGGGGTTGGGTTACTTGGATAAGTTCGTGTAAAAACTTCGTCTGAAAATTGAGAAGGAACCGGTGTAGGGTTGCATGATTTTGATTAAGTGGATGATTGTCCTGTTTGGTTTCGGATGTTAACCCACGATATGGAATTTGTAAAGGTAGATGGTAATCATCCTTATGTTGGTCTTTGTACTTTGGTTGACAGAGAAATTAGATCGCCTGGACGACTCATTATTGCCCCTGTTTCTGAGGTGAAGGGAGAAGATACCTTGGAGGTCGTTTGACAAATCTTCTGGCAGACAAGTGACGAGATGCCGGGACATAGTTGTACGCTTAAATCCCTAATTTTTGCCTGGACCGCCCTTTCGGGTTTTCAGTCCACCGGGATACCCATTTTTGCCCAAGCCGCCTTTTCAGGTTTTCGACTTGCCGGGTGTACAGATTTTTTCGTTTCATCCCTTATTTTTGCCCGAACCCTTTTGGTTCGCCGGGAAGCCCTTATTTTTGCCTAGGTGTGTCGACCTAGCGGGTCTTTTGTTCATGCATAGTATATTTTCGACTATGTCCCTGCTTTCATAATGTAGGGAGTTGCCCCTGTTGTTGGACATCTTGAGTGATTCTCCAGGTTGTGACTGGACTGCCCCAGATGATAGTCTTTGATCATGCCATGCCCCTTGATTGAAAGTGCTCATTCCACTAGAGGGACTCTTTTGTTGAAAAGATCTTCGTTCATCGGATATTCGTTGCGCAAAGTTCTTTGCTGTTCAGACAAATAATCATATGCAAGCAATGTTATCTTAAGAATGCAAAGTTTATGTCTGTCTTGAAATTTTTTGGAAAAATGCATTTTTTCAATAAAGGCAAGTGGATTTTGTAAAACGTGATGTCAACTCAAAAGTTTTACAGCAAGCCTTAAGGAGTCAGGATACCTTCGTAACAGTATGCTTTCGAACTAACCCATGCTTCAGCTAGGACTTTTAAGGGTTATAACGTGGCTTGGTTCCCGGTTTAAGAAATAAAGGATAAAGGCTCAAATTATTTGTACCCACCCACTCTTCGTGATGTTCTCCAAACCTAAACTCAGTTGATCATACGTTAGATCTTGTTTGAGTCTTTGCTCTGATTTTCCGGTGATGATTCAGATGTTGATAACTTATTTTGAATAGGCAGTCATTCCTTTTTGATGTTGAGGTTTTGTATGACCTCTTTCTTTTTGATTTCGCTATCCCTAAATTTTGCCTGAACTGTTTCTTTTGTGATTACAGTCAGCGGGATGCCCCAGTTTTGTAAGTCTCCTTCATAGGTTTTGACTTAATGGGTTTTTATTTTGAAAGATAATGACTGCCTTTCTTTATTGATTATTCAGAACCATCATCGTCTTTTGTTTTGTAAACGTCTCTTTGGTGCCATTTGTTATGCACTTGGATCAACTGAGAGAACTACCCTGCCCCGGGTTATAATTAAGGGTTTTAATTTTTTTGTGAAAAGAAAAAACTCCTACTTCTTTGGCTCGAAGGGGTTGACGAGGGATTATCTTCCTTATAACTCCAGTGTTTAGGAATTGAAACAATGTCTGTGCCTCATCAGCGGGGTCTGTTCAAAAGCATACTGTAGATTGTGGTATCGTTTTCGTCATCCTCCCTCAAGAGGCTTAGAATTTCTTAATCAAGAGTTGATCATCAGAAAAAATATGAAAACAATTTGCATATAGTGAATACGAATATATTGCTTCAAAACAGACATATGCGATGCATTAATGAAATAACAACGTTCTAACATGAGTAAATGTTTGAACAAAAGAAAATTACAACTTGAACATTCGAATGAACAAAAGTCTTTTCATCTCAGGGCTTTTTACTTCGAATGGTGAGCCCTGGAGGGCCTTGATAGTGTGCTCGGTTGAGGATTCAGGATTCATGACGAGACTGCTGAAATAAACAACGAAGAAGGTAAGCAACCTGCAGAGAATGGATACCTGTTATGCAATGATGTGTATGATATGCATGCAATGATTTCAAGGACCTCGAGGGGTAAACAAATTGTTAGAGTTGGAAAATGGTAACTTGATTTAAGGTACTTCATGTTGTTGAGAGTCCTTCGTCAAGGGTCAAAGGCTCACCATATCCAGTGGGTCATAGCCCCTGACTTTAATCATCATGTCTGGTTTTGATTTCCAAACAACCTTGGTTAGGGGAACCTTCTTCAGGAGTCAAAGCTCACCATATCAAGTGGGTCATAGCCCCTGACAACCTTGGCTAGAGGAAAATAAATCCTCTTTGCCCCTTGCTGGGATAGTTGATTCACCATGACCTGCATCACAAGCCCTTGAGATCCTTGAAATGAGTTAGGATGTATGCAATGGGATGATGTTATGGTATGCATGGGGTAATGTGAGTAAACCCTGTTATGAGTCCCTAATTAAGGACTATAGGCAAAACCTGCAAGAAACTCAGTACACCCTGTTATAAGTCCCAATTAAGGACCATAAACAAGACCTGCAAGTAGTTCATGTGTCAGATAAAGCATGCAAGTAGTCAAGTACGAAGGCACACAAGTCACACAAGGCAAGCCCCTAAAGTTTAGGCCAGCATGAGGTCCGGGTACTACCCTCTTTCAGTTGGTGGGCTCAACCTGTCCTAATCAAAAGTAACCGGGTTCTTAGAGGATCCCAATATCATTGACTACCCTCAATCGGTCATAACTCCAGCATCGCAATCTTTTCTTGCGGCCAGAACCATCACGAGAGTTTAGCCTCAATGGGCGTAGCATACTGCTACTGTTCTAATGGCCAAGTTGTGTCATTTAAGGTTCTAAGGTCTGTTGGTGTTTAATGACTCCTTAGAAGACCCATATTCTCCTCGTTGCAACACAAGGGATATCGGTACAGACCAAGGTGCCACACCAACGTAGCCACTGCTTCACCTGTGTCGGTCTACGCCGGACAGGTCCCTCACAGCTTATGCTACCTAAACAGGGTATCCCCAGATCCGGGTTAGGATCTATGTAACTCCCATGCAACCCACAATAGTAAAGCAAGCAAGTCAATACAATTGAAAACACAGTGATCTTAGTCCTAAGGTACACCTCACTTAAAGATTATCCCCAGCAGAGTCGCCAGTTCTGTGATCGGTGGATCTGGAACTGACTGTTTAAAGCTGGATCGCGAAATGTCGCGGAAGCAAGAGTCGCCACCGTCTTTTATTTTCTCCAAATGGAAAGGACAAAAGCACAGAAAAATTCCTTAAAGAGATTGCTCTCGGTTCGGGAGGTAGGTTATAGAAAGGGAAGGTGTTAGCACCCTTTCTATCCATGGTTATCCATGGGCTCTTAGATACTTGCTCACTTGTGTTTTCAAAATTGTTTGTTTGCTTTTCAATTGTGGGTTTTAAAAAAGTTTCTTTGAAAATTCCAGTTCGACTCTTGTATCGGTCCTCAAGAGTGTTTGAAAAATGCTTTCGAAAGCTTTTTGAAAATGTGTTGGTGTGAAAAGTATTTTTGATTTGTTTTGTTTTGAATTAGAGCAAGTATCCACGAGTCGTCTACCTACCCTAAGGAATTCGTCTGTGTAAATGTCCTTTAAAGTAGTGCCATCCCACCATTGAGAGGTAGGTAGCACCACCGTTGGAGGTGTTCGGGTCAATTCGAGGTTCGGGACATGGTAATCACCAGAGCAATGGGAAGACACCTTAGAAGCTACCCTCATGCCAGGTTCCTGGATCATGAGGACTTACTAAAACGTCCTCTACTCGACGATCACCTTTCGAGGCAAGGCAACAATGAGGCGTACCCTAGGGGTGGTGTGTGCGATTTGTGTGTCGTTTTCATTTGCATTTATCTTGTCATGTTATTGGTGTTCTACGCTTGATTTTATTTTGTCCATACATTCTTTCATGCTTTTGATTAACAGTTAAAAGTATTGCGGGAAGAGTAAATCTAAAGCTATTACAAATGGCGCGGGTCCACATCGCCAAAATTAAACCAGGATCCGATTTGACAGAAAGATAAATAAAGTAAGTAAATAAAGAATTGAGAAGTGCGAGAAGTAATTTACATGGCTTCGGGAGAAATACATAATTATTTAAGAAAACTAAAATAAATATGCGAAATTAATAAGAAATTAAGAACGAAACGAGGGCATTAGACCCTTTTGTAAAAAATTGAATTAACGATAAATTAATTAATTAAAAAGAAAGCAAGAAATTGTTTTTTTGGGTATTTTTTAGTGTTTTAGGAATTTAATGAGAAAAAGAATTAATTGCAATTAAACGCTAACCCTAATTCTATTTTATTTTAATTTATTAAGAAGACGTTAAAAATTAACCTAAATTAAACCTAATTTTTATATACAATTTTAATTATGAAAATAAATAAAATAAATAATATTATTGTGAAAAAGAAAAATTAAAAGGAATAAAACATTTATTAAACCTAATTTTTATATTTTTTAGATTTTGTTATGAAAGGAATTAAAATTAAAACCCTAATTTAAACTAATTAATTTACATGCATTTATTTACAAGAAATATTAAAATAAAAAAAATAGTTATTATATTTTTTATCTTTTTTTGATTTTTATGCATTTTTTATATTTATGAAAATAAGTAATTAATTTAAACGAATAATAATTAAAATTAAAAGATTTAACTAAATAAAGAAAATAAAGAAGAGTGAAAAATATGCAAACCTAAGGGGGTGGTAGTCCCCAAAGTGGAGGTCTGGCCTTTAGCAATCTGGCCCATTTAGCAAGGCCTGGTGGACTTTTTGAGTAACGTGTGGCGTGTTGACTGCAGCCTACTATGCTCCCTAATTCCTGGCCCTTGGATGGATGAGGTTGGACGCGTGGACGTTGATTTTTGAGGATGCATGAGAGTCCTCAGCATGGGCGCTACACATGAACATTAATTGAGGAAAAATAAATGGAAAGGAAGAAGACCTGGGATCGAACCCAGGTCATTAGTATTACCAATCAACACGTGCACCACTGAACCAATTGATACGTTCTGTACATTAAATAAGCCAAGAATAATATAATAAGAAAACAATGATTAGTGGAACTCAGCGCGCGAACTTTCAAACCGTCCAATCATTGATGGCCACGATACCATCTTCTTCGCGTGTTTTCTTTTTTCCTGAAATACACAAAACATTGGCAACGGTTTTCACGCGTTGCCTAAGACGTCCTACAAGAAAATAGCGATTAGGCATGGGACGCCCATAAATTGGGCGCGAGGGTGGGTTTAGATTCGTCCAGATGCGCTGATTCTAATGGTGGTGGTCTTGAGGGCTAATTTTTCCCCATTGCAAAACCCCTAATCCAAGGTCCTGTAAACCCTAGAAAACGATAATGGTGAAATTGCCTACAGCTTGCGAAAACTCAATTAAGTTATATGATTAGCATTAGAACAAGTCAATTAGTGTAAATGCATAACAAAAGCGCAATGAAAATGCCTAAAACATGAAACACGATTATGCAATTTTTTTGAAACAGTTTGAGTCTTGTATACCGATTCTTGGAGTTTGAGTGAATGTTTTTGATTGGAATATGTTCAGTAATCTCCAAGGAAGCTATTGGAATAGAAATTCTGCCTTGAATCGCCTTGAAAGGGAGTTTTCAGAATTGACTTTTTTTGCAAATTTTCTCAAGTTTGATAATGGTTTTTGGAGCAGCTGTGCGTGTCCTTGCACTAGGGTTGTGATCCTGGCATATGTAGTAGTGAATTAGGTCAAGAAAAATCAATCAAATCCATTGCATTCATTGATTTTGGAAATTTGATTTTCTAAGATTTTTTCATATCTTTTTCCATGTGTTTTTGGTTCAAATCATCTCCAATCTCTCCAAATCTTTCCTTATCTGCATATACACGAAATCTTGAGGCTAAAACATGTATAAAAAGATTGATTAGGTTAAGTTAAATATTTTTCACATATTTAATTGATTTAAGTGAATTATTATAAATAAAAATTCAAATAAATAAATAAAAAATGAGAAAATACTTCCCTTTGGGCCAAGTGGTCGTGCACATGCTTGGAATGATGAATTGTGGAAGAAAAATGGGCCCATTAGCAATTTTAGGTCATTTGAATCAATGTTGACTTTTCAAAATATCCAAAAATTTCCCAACTTCTACAAGGCATAACGTGCTCAATTTTTAAGCTTTTCTCATGTTCTTGGACATTTTGGAAAGGTCTTTGAGTCCTCTAACCAATGCCTTTGGTCCCATGTCATTTTGATTTACCAATCTCAAGTTATGGCCTTTGACTTAAAGTCCCTTTTTGTTGACTTTTGAAAATGACCTATAATGTTGAAATTGATAACTTTTTGTGAGAGCATTTCTTGGACTTGAAGTATGAGGATGAGTTGTAGGAAATGTCTTTCTCTTCAAAATGAGCTTTGGATGGAATTTTTCTGATAATCCATGTGAAAGTTATGCCCTGGTCAATTTCAGTTGACTTTTTTAGCTGTCCAAATAAGGAAACTTTTGCATCTTGATGATTTTTGAGCCAAACTTTGAGAATCATGATCAAGCATTGATCAAATGATGTTTGTGGCTTCAAAATGATATGTTGACCAAAATCTGAACTTTTGACTGTCAAATGACCATTTTTCCCCTACAGTTGACTGTAGTGCAATTTAGGGTTTTGACTGTGCAACTTTGAGCTGAATGTCTTGAAACTTGATATGAGGATGCTTGACCATATTTGTAGGCATGTGAGACTTGATTGGACCTTTGGAAACTTCATTTTCTTGATCAGAACAAAAACCCTAATCTTGACTGTATAGGAGATCTTTGACTGTGCAACCCTTGGGGAGGTTTTGAAGCTTGACTTGGCATTTTCTTGAAGAATATGGGAGGGCAAATTTTGGGGTACAACAGTTGCCCCTGTTCAATCTTCTTAGACCTGAGGATGCAGATTGGCTGACGTGCCTTTCGTAATCCGAGGGTAGAAGATGATTGGACACTAGAGTGCCCAGAAATTTGCGCTCACATAGTAGCAGTGATGATGGGAATGGGCTTATAGATGCCATTTCGAAGATGGATGGATAGGATGATGGGCTTATAGATGCCATCTAGATGTTGATTGCATAGGAGATTCTTTAGCGAGAACCTGCATACCTGCAAAAAGAAACATGAGTACCTGACACGTTGCAGGAGTTGATTTTAGATGCTTGGTATAGATGTGTCCTGACTGGTTACAGGAGCTGAGTCTGGAGCTTCACAAGATGATGAATGAACCAGGGATGGTTACTACCTTAGTATGAATGGTAAGAGAACCTTGGGCGACTTTAACTTCAACGACGCTCGTTGAGAAAAATCTTAAAGGGAAAAGAACCATAGGCAATTATAATCTGAAAGGGAATTGTCACCTCACTCACCGTCGGAGAGGGAACCATAGGAAAAGGAATTATCACCTCACTCACCGTCGGAGAGGGAACCATCTAAAAAGGAATTATCACCTCACTCACCGTCGGAGAGGGAACCATAAGGAAAGGAATTACCACCTCACTCACCGTCGGAGAGGGAACCATAAGGAGATTATCACCTCACTCACCGTCGGAGAGGGAAACATCTTGAAAAGGAATTATCACCTCACTCACCGTCGGAGAGGGAACCATAGGAGATTATCACCTCACTCACCGTCGGAGAGGGAAACATCTTGAAAAGGAATTATTACCTCACTCACCGTCGGAGAGGGAACCATAGGAGATTATCACCTCACTCGCCGTCGGAGAGGGAAACATCTGGAAAGGAATTATTACCTCACTCACCGTCGGAGAGGGAACCATAGGAGATTATCACCTCACTCGCCGTCGGAGAGGGAACCATCTGAGATAACTTCTACTGAGTCTTTATCAGAAAAATCTGTTGGGAGTCGATTTAGCTGGACTAGAGAAGGCCTGGGCCTGGATAAGGAATCTTTGGTGTCGATTAACTGAACCGGTCTAGGTCTTGCAATATGATTGAGAATTTCAACTGCATCTTTCCTGAAAGATAGAGGTCAGTCATATGCGATGCATGATATGGATCAAGCAATGATGTTCTCCACATAAGTGAGATTTGTATGATGTAATGCGTCTATGCATGCTATAATGATGTATGTGATGTTTTATGAATGTATATTTTCGTCTGGGAAATTAAATCCTTGACGGGTGCTGGGAAGTCATATCCTGGGCTGATGTTGAAGAATAGATTTTGCTTCCACTGGGGATGATAACTGCCAGAATACCGGTAGGAGAAGATGACTCCGTTGCGGAATAAACTTGGCAAATGGAAGATTCTGCGGGGAGAAAAATACTCTAGCGACCATGCTGGGGCGTGATACTCTGTGGGGATAGAGATGCTTTGCTGAGTTGTTGAGAATGACTTGCTGAGGATATCTTTGCTGTATTGGAAGTGTTGATAGATTTTGCTGGGGAAAAGAGGATTCTGTCGACGACGATCTTTCCGTGGCTTTTGGCTGAGGATAACCCAGTTATATCCTGTTAAGGAAATAACTCTTTAAATAAAGTCGGACGGCGCGTTGGTGCTCTGCGAGGGGATAAGCTTCCAGAATCTACTGGGGATAAGCTTACTGCTTGGGGAGATGGACTCCAATTTTCCTGGGGAATTAGATTGGACTCTCCTGGGGAGATTTTGGACTGTAATTTTGTAAGTTGAAAGAGGGAACCTATGTAGGGTTGCCTGCTGATGAGCTCGTGTAAAACCGCATCTGAAATGGAGAAGGAACCTGGGTAGGGTTACTTTGATGATGAGTTCGTGTAAAACTCCGCGTTTGGAAAGGGAGAACCTGTGTAGGGTTTCTGGGTGACGAGTCCATGTAAAACTGCATCTTGAAGAGAGGGAACCAGTGTAGGGTTGCTTGATGAGGTAAGTTCATGTAAAACTTCTTGATGAACCGGGGTGAGGTTATCTTGAGCTAAATCCATGTAAGACTTCTGGGGGGAACCGGGGTTAGGTTGCCGCAGGATAAGTTCGTGTAAAACTTCTTGACGAACCGAGGTAAGGTCATCTTGAGATAGGTCCATGTAAGACTTCTGGAGGAACCGGGGTTAGGTTACGGCAGGATAAGTTTGTGTAAAACTTCTTGATGAACCGGGGTTAGGTCATCTTGAGATAGGTCCACGTGAGACTTCTGGAGGAACCGGGGTTAGGTTACTTGGATAAGTTCGTGTAAAAACTTCGTGATGAACCGGGGTTAGGTCATCTTGAGATAGGTCCACGTGAGACTTCTGGAGGAACCGGGGTTAGGTTACTTGGATAAGTTCGTGTAAAAACTTCGTGATGAACCGGGGTTAGGTCATCTTGAGATAGGTCCATGTGAGACTTCTGGAGGAACCGGGGTTGGGTTACTTGGATAAGTTCGTGTAAAAACTTCGTCTGAAAATTGAGAAGGAACCGGTGTAGGGTTGCATGATTTTGATTAAGTGGATGATTGTCCTGTTTGGTTTCGGATGTTAACCCACGATATGGAATTTGTAAAGGTAGATGGTAATCATCCTTATGTTGGTCTTTGTACTTTTGTTGACAGAGCAATTAGATCGCCTGGACGACTCATTATTGCCCCTGTTTCTGAGGTGAAGGGAGAAGATACCTTGGAGGTCGTTTGACAAATCTTCTGGCAGACAAGTGACGAGATGCCGGGACATAGTTGTACGCTTAAATCCCTAATTTTTGCCTGGACCGCCCTTTCGGGTTTTCAGTCCACCGGGATACCCATTTTTGCCCAAGCCGCCTTTTCAGGTTTTCGACTTGCCGGGTGTACAGATTTTTTCGTTTCATCCCTTATTTTTGCCCGAACCCTTTTGGTTCGCCGGGAAGCCCTTATTTTTGCCTAGGTGTGTCGACCTAGCGGGTCTTTTGTTCATGCGTAGTATATTTTCGACTATGTCCCTGCTTTCATAATGTAGGGAGTTGCCCCTGTTGTTGGACATCTTGAGTGATTCTCCAGGTTGTGACTGGACTGCCCCAGATGATAGTCTTTGATCATGCCATGCCCCTTGATTGAAAGTGCTCATTCCACTAGAGGGACTCTTTTGTTGAGAAGATCTTCGTTCATCGGATATTCGTTGCGCAAAGTTCTTTGCTGTTCAGACAAATAATCATATGCAAGCAATGTTATCTTAAGAATGCAAAGTTTATGTCTGTCTTGAAATTTTTTGGAAATGCATTTTTTCAATAAAGGCAAGTGGATTTTGTAAAACGTGATGTCAACTCAAAATTTTTACAGCGAGCCTTAAGGAGTCAGGATACCTTCGTAACAGTATGCTTTCGAACTAACCCATGCTTCAGCTAGGACTTTTAAGGGTTATAACGTGGCTTGGTTCCCGGTTTAAGAAACAAAGGATAAAGGCTCAAATTATTTGTACCCACCCACTCTTCGTGATGTTCTCCAAACCTAAACTCAGTTGATCATACGTTAGATCTTGTTTGAGTCTTTGCTCTGATTTTCCGGTGATGATTCAGATGTTGATAACTTATTTTGAATAGGAAGTCATTCCTTTTTGATGTTGAGGTTTTGTATGACCTCTTTCTTTTTGATTTCGCTATCCCTAAATTTTGCCTGAACTGTTTCTTTTGTGATTACAGTCAGCGGGATGCCCCAGTTTTGTAAGTCTCCTTCATAGGTTTTGACTTAATGGGTTTTTATTTTGAAAGATAATGACTGCCTTTCTTTATTGATTATTCAGAACCATCATCGTCTTTTGTTTTGTAAACGTCTCTTTGGTGCCATTTGTTATGCACTTGGATCAACTGAGAGAACTACCCTGCCCCGGGTTATAATTAAGGGTTTTAATTTTTTTGTGAAAAGAAAAAACTCCTACTTCTTTGGCTCGAAGGGGTTGACGAGGGATTATCTTCCTTATAACTCCAGTGTTTAGGAATTGAAACAATGTCTGTGCCTCATCAGCGGGGTCTGTTCAAAAGCATACTGTAGATTGTGGTATCGTTTTCGTCATCCTCCCTCAAGAGGCTTAGAATTTCTTAATCAAGAGTTGATCATCAGAAAAAATATGAAAACAATTTGCATATAGTGAATACGAATATATTGCTTCAAAACAGGCATATGCGATGCATTAATGAAATAACAACGTTCTAACATGAGTAAATGTTTGAACAAAAGAAAATTACAACTTGAACATTCGAATGAACAAAAGTCTTTTCATCTTAGGGCTTTTTACTTCGAATGGTGAGCCCTGGAGGGCCTTGATAGTGTGCTCGGTTGAGGATTCAGGATTCATGACGAGACTGCTGAAATAAACAGCGAAGAAGGTAAGCAACCTGCAGAGAATGGATACCTGTTATGCAATGATGTGTATGATATGCATGCAATGATTTCAAGGACCTCGAGGGGTAAACAAATTGTTAGAGTTGGAAACTGGTAACTTGATTGAAGGTACTTCATGTTGTTGAGAGTCCTTCGTCAAGGGTCAAAGGCTCACCATATCCAGTGGGTCATAGCCCCTGACTTTAATCATCATGTCTGGTTTTGATTTCCAAACAACCTTGGTTAGGGGAACCTTCTTCAGGAGTCAAAGCTCACCATATCAAGTGGGTCATAGCCCCTGACAACCTTGGCTAGAGGAAAATAAATCCTCTTTGCCCCTTGCTGGGATAGTTGATTCACCATGACCTGCATCACAAGCCCTTGAGATCCTTGAAATGAGTTAGGATGTATGCAATGGGATGATGTTATGGTATGCATGGGGTAATGTGAGTAAACCCTGTTATGAGTCCCTAATTAAGGACTATAGGCAAAACCTGCAAGAAACTCAGTACACCCTGTTATAAGTCCCAATTAAGGACCATAAACAAGACCTGCAAGTAGTTCATGTGTCAGATAAAGCATGCAAGTAGTCAAGTACGAAGGCACACAAGTCACACAAGGCAAGCCCCTAAAGTTTAGGCCAGCATGAGGTCCGGGTACTACCCTCTTTCAGTTGGTGGGCTCAACCTGTCCTAATCAAAAGTAACCGGGTTCTTAGAGGATCCCAATATCATTGACTACCCTCAATCGGTCATAACTCCAGCATCGCAATCTTTTCTTGCGGCCAAAACCATCACGAGAGTTTAGCCTCAATGGGCGTAGCATACTGCTACTGTTCTAATGGCCAAGTTGTGTCATTTAAGGTTCTAAGGTCTGTTGGTGTTTAATGACTCCTTAGAAGACCCATATTCTCCTCGTTGCAACACAAGGGATATCGGTACAGACCAAGGTGCCACACCAACGTAGCCACTGCTTCACCTGTGTCGGTCTACGCCGGACAGGTCCCTCACAGCTTATGCTACCTAAACAGGGTATCCCCAGATCCGGGTTAGGATCTATGTAACTCCCATGCAACCCACAATAGTAAAGCAAGCAAGTCAATACAATTGAAAACACAGTGATCTTAGTCCTAAGGTACACCTCACTTAAAGATTATCCCCAGCAGAGTCGCCAGTTCTGTGATCGGTGGATCTGGAACTGACTGTTTAAAGCTGGATCGCGAAATGTCGCGGAAGCAAGAGTCGCCACCGTCTTTTATTTTCTCCAAATGGAAAGGACAAAAGCACAGAAAAATTCCTTAAAGAGATTGCTCTCAGTTCGGGAGGTAGGTTATAGAAAGGGAAGGTGTTAGCACCCTTTCTATCCATGGTTATCCATGGGCTCTAAGATACTTGCTCACTTGTGTTTTCAAAATTGTTTGTTTGCTTTTCAATTGTGGGTTTTAAAAAAGTTTCTTTGAAAATTCCAGTTCGACTCTTGTATCGGTCCTCAAGAGTGTTTGAAAAATGCTTTCGAAAGCTTTTTGAAAATGTGTTGGTGTGAAAAGTATTTTTGATTTGTTTTGTTTTGAATTAGAGCAAGTATCCACGAGTCGTCTACCTACCCTAAGGAATTCGTCTGTGTAAATGTCCTTTAAAGTAGTGCCATCCCACCATTGAGAGGTAGGTAGCACCACCGTTGGAGGTGTTCGGGTCAATTCGAGGTTCGGGACATGGTAATCACCAGAGCAATGGGAAGACACCTTAGAAGCTACCCTCATGCCAGGTTCCTGGATCATGAGGACTTACTAAAACGTCCTCTACTCGACGATCACCTTTCGAGGCAAGGCAACAGTGAGGCGTACCCTAGGGGTGGTGTGTGCGATTTGTGTGTCGTTTTCATTTGCATTTATCTTGTCATGTTATTGGTGTTCTACGCTTGATTTTATTTTGTCCATACATTCTTTCATGCTTTTGATTAACAGTTAAAAGTATTACGGGAAGAGTAAATCTAAAGCTATTACAAATGGCGCGGGTCCACATCGCCAAAATTAAACCAGGACCCGATTTGACAGAAAGATAAATAAAGTAAGTAAATAAAGAATTGAGAAGTGCGAGAAGTAATTTACATGGCTTCGGGAGAAATACATAATTATTTAAGAAAAATAAAATAAATATGCGAAATTAATAAGAAATTAAGAACGAAACGAGGGCATTGGACCCTTTTGTAAAAAATTGAATTAACGATAAATTAATTAATTAAAAAGAAAGCAAGAAATTGTTTTTTTGGGTATTTTTTAGTGTTTTAGGAATTTAATGAGAAAAAGAATTAATTGCAATTAAACGCTAACCCTAATTCTATTTTATTTTAATTTATTAAGAAGACGTTAAAAATTAACCTAAATTAAACCTAATTTTTATATATAATTTTAATTATGAAAATAAATAAAATAAATAATATTATTGTGAAAAAGAAAAATTAAAAGGAATAAAACATTTATTAAACCTAATTTTTATATTTTTTAGATTTTGTTATGAAAGGAATTAAAATTAAAACCCTAATTTAAACTAATTAATTTACATGCATTTATTTACAAGAAATATTAAAATAAAAAAAATAGTTATTATATTTTTTATCTTTTTTTGATTTTTATGCATTTTTTATATTTATGAAAATAAGTAATTAATTTAAACGAATAATAATTAAAATTAAAAGATTTAACTAAATAAAGAAAATAAAGAAGAGTGAAAAATATGCAAACCTAAGGGGGTGGTAGTCCCCAAAGTGGAGGTCTGGCCTTTAGCAATCTGGCCCATTTAGCAAGGCCTGGTGGACTTTTTGAGTAACGTGTGGCGTGTTGACTGCAGCCTACTATGCTCCCTAATTCCAGGCCCTTGGATGGATGAGGTTGGACGCGTGGACGTTGATTTTTGAGGATGCATGAGAGTCCTCAGCATGGGCGCTACACATGAACATTAATTGAGGAAAAATAAATGGAAAGGAAGAAGACCTGGGATCGAACCCATGTCATTAGTATTACCAATCAACACGTGCACCACTGAACCAATTGATACGTTCTGTACATTAAATAAGCCAAGAATAATATAATAAGAAAACGATGATTAGTGGAACTCAGCGCGCGAACTTTCAAACCGTCCAATCATTGATGGCCACGATACCATCTTCTTCGCGTGTTTTCTTTTTTCCTGAAATACACAAAACATTGGCAACGGTTTTCACGCGTTGCCTAAGACGTCCTACAAGAAAATAGCGATTAGGCATGGGACGCCCATAAATTGGGCGCGAGGGTGGGTTTAGATTCGTCCAGATGCGCTGATTCTAATGGTGGTGGTCTTGAGGGCTAATTTTTCCCCATTGCAAAACCCCTAATCCAAGGTCCTGTAAACCCTAGAAAACGATAATGGTGAAATTGCCTACAGCTTGCGAAAACTCAATTAAGTTATATGATTAGCATTAGAACAAGTCAATTAGTGTAAATGCATAACAAAAGCGCAATGAAAATGCCTAAAACATGAAACACGATTATGCAATTTTTTTGAAACAGTTTGAGTCTTGTATACCGACTCTTGGAGTTTGAGTGAATGTTTTTGATTGGAATATGTTCAGTAATCTCCAAGGAAGCTATTGGAATAGAAATTCTGCCTTGAATCGCCTTGAAAGGGAGTTTTCAGAATTGACTTTTTTTGCAAATTTTCTCAAGTTTGATAATGGTTTTTGGAGCAGCTGTGCGTGTCCTTGCACTAGGGTTGTGATCCTGGCATATGTAGTAGTGAATTAGGTCAAGAAAAATCAATCAAATCCATTGCATTCATTGATTTTGGAAATTTGATTTTCTAAGATTTTTTCATATCTTTTTCCATGTGTTTTTGGTTCAACTCATCTCCAATCTCTCCAAATCTTTCCTTATCTGCATATACACGAAATCTTGAGGCTAAAACATGTATAAAAAGATTGATTAGGTTAAGTTAAATATTTTTCACATATTTAATTGATTTAAGTGAATTATTATAAATACAAATTCAAATAAATAAATAAAAAATGAGAAAATACTTCCCTTTGGGCCAAGTGGTCGTGCACATGCTTGGAATGATGAATTCTGAAAGAAAAATGGGCCCATTAGCAATTTTAGGTCATTTGAATCAATGTTGACTTTTCAAAATATCCAAAAATTTCCCAACTTCTACAAGGCATAACTTGCTCAATTTTTAAGCTTTTCTCATGTTCTTGGACATTTTGGAAAGGTCTTTGAGTCCTCTAACCAATGCCTTTGGTCCCATGTCATTTTGATTTACCAATCTCAAGTTATGGCCTTTGACTTAAAGTCCCTTTTTGTTGACTTTTGAAAATGACCTATAATGTTGAAATTGATAACTTTTTGTGAGAGCATTTCTTGGACTTTAAGTATGAGGATGAGTTGTAGGAAATGTCTTTCTCTTCAAAATGAGCTTTGGATGGAATTTTTCTGATAATCCATGTGAAAGTTATGCCCTGGTCAATTTCAGTTGACTTTTTCAGCTGTCCAAATAAGGAAACTTTTGCATCTTGATGATTTTTGAGCCAAACTTTGAGAATCATGATCAAGCATTGATCAAATGATGTTTGTGGCTTCAAAATGATATGTTGACCAAAATCTGAACTTTTGACTGTCAAATGACCATTTTGCCCCTACAGTTGACTGTAGTGCAATTTAGGGTTTTGACTGTGCAACTTTGAGCTGAATGTCTTGAAACTTGATATGAGGATGCTTGACCATATTTGTAGGCATGTGAGACTTGATTGGACCTTTGGAAACTTCATTTTCTTGATCAGAACAAAAACCCTAATCTTGACTGTATAGGAGATCTTTGACTGTGCAACCCTTGGGGAGGTTTTGAAGCTTGACTTGGCATTTTCTTGAAGAATATGGGAGGGCAAATTTTGGGGTACAACACCACTGTTTGCATATGACTAAGTGTTTAACAGTAGAGAAATTCGTATGACAAATATTCAATGAACGAATATCTTCCCAATGGACAGAATTACTTTAGAGAATGGGTCAAAGAGAAAGACACTTCTAGTAACAGGCCTTTCGTGGACATAATTGGTTATAAATCAAGGAGCATGACATGTTGTTGTCCAACTCATCTGTGGAAGTCAAGTCAAGATTAAAGAATCTCTCAAAAGTGTTGAATAGCCAGGGGCATATCCCCATCTGAATCATGGGTTTCAGCAAAAGCCACTATGAAAATTAAATCTTTGGTATCACCAAATTGCTTGTCTATGTCTGCAATATCACATGGTGTAATTCTGTCATGACAGTTCTTAGAAAAATACTGAAGAAGGTCAAGATTGTCAATGGTTGATCAATAACTTCTAATATCGGGTGCATCAGACTAATCCCAGGGTCAAATGGACTCCCGCATACGAAGGGCCACGTATGATCAAGAAAATTTTTCTAACAATGCTACAACACTTATTACCATGGACAGTAAAAATTCTTCACGCCCTGTGAACACAGACATAGTCAAAACTACTATGCATGAAAAAAAGACCCCCTAGGTTGATTGGCCTAGGAAAAAATAAGGGCATCCCGGCGAACCAAAAGGGTTTGGGAAAAAATTATGGATAAATAAATAACATTGTACACCCAGCAAGTTATCTCATCACTTGTTTATTAGTGGAAGATTTATCACTCTGATCAGCATTTACTAAAGACTCTAGGAGTTAGGATAACGTTTAAGTCATCCACAAATCCCCACAGAGCAATCTACATGGAATTATCTCTATAGAGCTATCTTCACAAGCTCATCCCCGAAAGAGATATATTCTCCAGCAAGACTAATATGCCCTCAGACAGAAATTGGGGCATCTTCCAGCAGCTCACCTCCATATCCCAATGGATAGCTTAACATGATCATCTTCTCTGATAGGTCCCCAAGCATATAAGGAAGTTTGATCTTTTCCCTAACATACAGTGGACACTTCCTCGGCGCAGCCTATGAGTTTCCAATCCCCATCAGAGTTTATTTCCTCAACATGGTCTATAGAATTTAATTCCCCATCAGATTTTATTACTCCAACACTGTAAATCCCCAACAAAATTCTCTTCTCTATCAAGGTTTAATCAAATTTGCTATCCCCGGAAGAGTTGCTACGATAGCACATCAGAGGAATATTCATCTCTTTTATCCCTAGTCATGGTACGTAAGAATCAAATCCTTCAACAAAAAGAACAGCGAACGACCGAGTCTCATTGAATGCCTCTATCCTCAAGAAGCAATTGAAAATCCCCAACAGAGCATCCTCAAACAGAAAGCGGGAATCCCCAGCAAAATTATTCTCAGCAGAAATTGAAGAATCACTTTCTTCATCCCCAACAATAGTCTAGGATTTGTTTTCCCTAGCTAGACATTGTTACAAGGAGCTATTGATACGCTTCAACGACATATTTCATCCATACATCATTTCACGGTGCATCATAGCATATACATACTGAAACACATATAACATTCTCATTTATTTTGAGAGCATCATTACACAATGCATTACATGTATCTTGACATTACATAAAGCTAATTTTGTCTTTTTAGGTAAAGTTCACAAACAGACGAATATCATCATCAATTTTCAAATAGTTCAAAGATTAATTCCCGAAACAAGATGGGGAAACTATCTATATGACCGGGCGGTATGAATTCCTGAAACAGGACGGGTTTACCAACCAAAAAAACAGGTCGCAGATTAATTCTCAAAACAGGACGGAGCAACTATCTATATGACTAGGTGGTATGAATTCCTTAAACACGACGGGTTTACCAACGAAAATTAAGTCACAAATTAATTCCCGAAACAGGACAGAGCAACTATCTATATGACCAGACGGTATGAATTCCCAAAACAGAACGGGTTTACCAATGAAAAACAAGTCACAGATTAATTCCCGAAACAGGACGAATCAACAATCTATATGACCAAGAGGTATGAATTCCCGAAACAGGACGACTTTACCAACGAAAAATAGGTTGCATGTTAATTCCTGAAACAAGATGGGGCAACGGGGAAACTATCTATATGACCAGGCGGTATGAATTCCCTAAATAGGAAGGGTTTACCAATGAAAAATAGGTCACAGACTAATTCCCGAAATAGGACGGGGCAACTATCTATATGACCAGATGATATGAATTCTCGAAACAGGACGGGTTTATGAAATTCTGGTATCAAATATGTGATGTCGAAGGAGATGTCACGACACAGATATCTGAGGACAATATAAAATACAAAAATATTAAAAGTAGTAAAAACACAAGGTATTGTTAGCCCAGTCCACTAAATAGTATCAATTCATAGACCCTCAGTAAAAAACCAGTTTACGATCTAATCACTTAATTACTATCCATTTTATACTTCTACCTAAGACACGCCTAGGTATGAGGCCCTCCTCAAATCCCTTCAATCACTAACAGTGAAAAACCAACTGAATTATTAAGTTTGAAAAACCTCAATCATTCAATACTTAAGAGCTTATGAATGATCCATAATTTACAACTCAAATTACAACTCAAGTATTGAAACAATACTAGAGTGTATTAAAATTAAAAGATTCAGACTTCTGAAACACATAGTATATTTTTTTCAATTGTTGTAGTTCTACGAATAAGGGCGCAAGTCCTTATAAAGGCTCATCAGCGTCTTTATGGGCTTGGGCTGAAAAACAAATATTGCAATATATTGAATCCCTTAAATATCTCCATGAATATAGGCCAAGATATAATCCATAAATATGAGACAGATCGAAAAATAATCCTCCATATTTTTCGCAAGTTATAAACCACAAAACCGGAATAAGGAGCGCTTAAAAACAGGAAATAGAAAATCTGAAAACACGTTCAGATCAGCAGGCAGATGTTAAGACATCTGCTTTGACATCATTCAAAATCAGTTGAGATGATTTACTTCAAATGTCAATACATTAAGCAAAACATTACCAAAGCAGTGTTTTACCAAAATTGCTGCCAACAAACACTTACAAACTCTCTCTTTGGCAAATTTTGGCTAAAATATTATTTGAGCATATTATAAGAGCAGCAGCAAAAGAAACTCAGTTAGCAATTAGCAGTGAAAGATGTCAAGATATCTTCTGAGACATGAAGCTCCCCCTCTAACTTACCAGTCAGTCAGGCAGTTTCTCTCCCCCTCTAACTTACCAGTCAGTCAGTTAGTTTCTCTCCCCCTTTTTAGACATAATATGCCAAATAAACATGCAATCAAGAGAGTAATAGAAAAAGAAGTATAGACCAT
The DNA here is from genome assembly GCA_948472305.1 of Vicia faba. Taxonomy (NCBI): domain Eukaryota; kingdom Viridiplantae; phylum Streptophyta; class Magnoliopsida; order Fabales; family Fabaceae; genus Vicia; species Vicia faba. The sequence goes on from OX451740.1 coordinate 268,042,304, forward strand.
AATATCCAAGTGTCAAACACATACAAGTGCCAAAAAGAACATAGGGATCAAAACATAAAATAGAAAAAAAGGGCACCAGCACAGAGTCTAACTATCTTCAGGACCACTAGACTTGGAAGCTTCAGAACTTCCTTCATTATCAGAATCTCCTTCTTCAGTACCCACACTATCATCAAGACTGTTATCCCTCTGCAGCTTCTTAATCATCTTTTCAAATTTTAGCTTTCTTGCTGAGCTAACTCTGATTACCTCATCAAGTTCTTTGCAGGCTTCCATTAACTCAGTAATCATATCATCCTTGCTTGAGGTCTTATATTCAGAGAATGCAGATGTCAAAACAATCTCTAGCACATGTTTACCTGAAAACAACTTGAAGTGAAGGGACAGGGCAGACTCCCTTTTGCAAACTGCACCAGTGCCACACAAAATTCCAGGATGTTGATTTAGAATTATTCCATAAATGAGAGATGGAAAGCCAATATGAATCTTAATAGCACAGGTTCCTGCATGCTTTACAGTCTATTCAGAAATGTAAGCACCATAATCAAACAATTTCTTATTTCTAACAGCATAGATAAATTTTCCTAAACCAACTGTAATGGTTGAGGTATGATTGGTAGGGACCCAGTTAGAAACTCCAATTCTATGAAGGATAGCATATTTCATACTTAAATTACTAACTGGGAGCTTATTCTTCATGGGCTAATCACTCACTCGGTTTGTACTGATGGCTTTGTACACCTGATTATCAGTCACTTCCAACTCACGGTAATCATCTTCAGACCTGCCCAGATATCTATTGATGAAAGCAGGGGAAAACGCAACACATCTACCTCTAAAAAACACCTTCCTATATTCCTTACTTCTGTGGTCAGCATAATCTATAGGAATATTAACAATAAATTCCTTAATAAGAGTCTCATAACATTTTGCAAACCTGGTGACAGTCTTCGTCAAGCCAACAAAAGAAATCAACTCCATAATCTCTTTGCACTCCAGTGCATCTGCTCCCAACTCTCTTTCAAGAGAAATCCTTCTTTGGAAGACATATTTCCATTTTTCAGAATTGCCAATAGAATGGAAGGAAATGTTGTCAAGAGGAGAATCAGGCACCCTGATAGAAAGCTTCTTGCTTGTAGACTTCCTCACATGAGAGATGTCTTAGATATCATCCTCATCATCATCTGAGGAGCTATCAGGTCTAACTTTTATTTTGTTGGAGGGAGGAACCACTTTACTCCAGGGCTTTGGGGGACCATACATAGTCTTCTTCTGGATAATCTTGGCAGGGGTGTGAAATACTCAGCCTTAACTTTTCTAAATTTGATCCTTTTAGCAATTACAGGTACCACATTGGTAATAAGGTCATTGTCAGACAACTCATCAACATTCTCCACATTCTCAGCTTTTGGATTCTTTGTAGTTTTAGAGACAGAAACATCTTCCTTAGAAGAAGAGTCCTTCTCAGCAGATGATGTCTCAATATCTTATTCAACATCAGCTTCCACTTCCTCTAGAACAGATGTAGCAAACTTGCCAAGTTTACTTCCAGCAACATTTTTCTTTAAGGTAGATGATTCAGCATCATTTTAAGGATCAGTACCTTTATCATCCTGAGCAGGCATTCGGGCAAGAGGAGTAGAAATCCCAGGCACAGCAAAACCCTCATTTAACACCCTATCTACCAGCCTTCTGATACTCCTATCAACATTAACAATGTCTTCTTCTGACTTATCATCAGTAGTATTAGGAGCATTACCTTTAGAAGTGTCAAACTTGTCTTTGGATTTCTTTGCAAGGGACGATCTAGGTTTCTTGACCTTCTCCTCAAGAGGTGGAATAGTTGCCAGAGGAGCGAAGACCAGGATTTTATCAAGGGAGAGATCCTCAAGATGGTTGACAGACTTTGACCTAAAATCCTCGGCTTCATCAGAAAAGCACTTTGAGGGAGACGAAGCATGATATTGTGACATCTTTGAATATTTTTGAACTGTGAGATGGAAAATAGAAAGGGTTCTTTTTCTGTAAAGGAGAACGAAGAGTTTGTGAAAATAGAATGAGGTATTGTCATAGAGTGTGGGAGAGTATTTGAGATAATCTTGAAATGTTTGCTTAAGATATTTAATTTGTTGGAAACATAACAAATGATATAATATAAATTTAATGATGTTCGCACACGCCCTTAATTGCTACAAACCCTCATATATGCAGATCCCTAGTTTTCCTCTTAAGTTCTCAAACTGGATTGCATCTAAAGCCTTAGTGAAAATGTCAGCTAGTTGTAATTCAGTAGCTACATGTTTTAAGGCAACAACCTTTTCTTCAATAAGCTCTCTTATAAAGTGATGACAGATATCAATGTGTTTGGTCCTGCTATGTTGAATAGTATTTTTTGATATATTTATGGCACTTAGATTGTCATAAAATATGTCATGACATCCTATTTGATATTATATTCTGTTAATATTTGTTTCATCCAAACCAACTGAGAACAACTGCTTCCTGCAGCACTACACTTAGCCTCAGCAGTGGATAGAGACACATAATTTTGCTTCTTACTGAACCAAGATATGAGATTATTTCCCAGAAAGAAGCATCCTCCTGATGTAATTTTTCTACCATCAGCACTTCCTGCCCAATCAGCATCACAATAACCAATTAAAGTAGATCTAGATCCATGAGAATATAGCATATCATAGTCACTTGTCCCATTCACATATTTAAGAATTCTCTTCACATGGTTGGAATGGCTAAATTTAGGATCAACTTGATATCTGGCACACACCCCTACAACAAAGGCAATGTCAGGTCTGCTAGCTGTGAGATACAGAAGACTGCCAATCATACTTCTGTAAAGACTTTGATCCACACTTACTCCTTTTTCATCTTTAGACAACTTCAAATATGTGGGAGTAGGTGTTCTTTTGTGACTGGAATTTTCCATCCCAAATTTATTTACTATATTCTTCACATATTTGCTCTGAGATAAGAATATGGAATCTTCCATTTGTTTAACTTGCATACTAAGAAAGTAGGTTAACTCACCAACAAGGCTCATCTCAAATTCTGACTGCATTTGCTTGACAAAATGTTGAACCATCTCATTTGACATCCCACCAAACACATTACCATCAACATAAATATGTGCAATCAAGATCTTCCCTTCTTCTTCATTGACAAAAACAGTTTTCTCTATCCCGTCTTTCCTATATCCATTCTCACTAAGAAATTATGTCAATCTCTCATACCAAGCTCTTGGAGCCTGCTTTAATCCATACAGAGCTTTCTTCAGTTTGTACACATGGTTAGGAAAGCTTGGATCAACAAATCCCTTAGGTTGTTCCATATAAACTTCCTTATTCAGATAGCCATTTAAGAAGGCAATTTTTACATCCATTTGAAACAACTTAAATCTTAGAATACAAGCAACTCCTAAGAGTAGTCTGATTGATTCAAGTCTGGCCATAGGGGAAAAGGTTTCATCAAAATCAACTCCTTCAATTTGAGTGTATCCTTGTGCAACTAGTCTTGCCTTATTTCTAGTCACCACCCCTTTTTCATCTGATTTATTCTTGTACACCCATTTAGTGCCAATCACATTTGTCCCTTCAGGTCTTGGAACCATATCTCAAACTTCATTTCTTCTAAATTGTTCTAGCTCTTCTTGCATAGCATTAATCTAAAACTCATCAGTTAAGACTTCTTTGACATTCTTAGGCTCGATTTTTGAAACAAAGCAAGAGTTTGACATCCCTTCTCTTAATCTAGTAGAAACTCCTTCATTTAGATATCCTATAATAAGTTCCTTAGGATGATCTCTATGAGTTCGGATAGAAGGCCCTTTATTGAATTGATTGGGCTCGGGAACTTCTTGAGTTTGATTAGGATCAGTATTTCTGTCATTAGATTCTGTTAGAATGTCTGAAAAAGATGTTCCAACATCTTCTAAGACATCTTCTTCATCATTCCATCCTCTATCATCAATAATAACATTTATGGATTCCATCATAACCTTTGGAGTTAAATACTTTGTAAGCTCTTCTATTTATAGAGTAACCCAGGAATATTCCCTCATCAGTCTTGGGATTCATCTTCCTTCTCTGTTCACGATCAGCTAAGATGTAACATTTACTTCTAAAAACATGAAAGTATTTGACAGTAGGTTTTCTTTCCTTCCATATTTCATACAAGGTGGTTGAGGTGCCTTTTCTTAGAGTGACTCTGTTATGGATATAGCACGCAATATTCATAGCTTCAACCCAAAAGTGGTAGGTTAACTTATTAGCATGAATCATAGATCTAGCAGATTCCTAAAGAGTTATGTTTTTGCGTTCCACAATCCCATTTTGCCGAGGAGTAATGGGAAAGGAAAACTCATGATTGACTCCTTCAGAAGAACAAAAATCAGTAAATTTATTATTCCTAAATTCCTTTCCATGATCACTTCTGATTCTGATGACATGACTATCCTTTTCTCTTTGAAGTTTTTGACAGAGATCTTTAAAGACTTCAAAAGTTCCTGATTTTTCTCTGATAAAACTTATCCATGTGTACCTAGAGAAGTCATCTACAACAACATATGCATACTTCTTTCCACCAAGACTTTCAACCTGAATATGTCCCATCAAGTCCATGTGAAGAAGTTCCAAAACTTTTAATGTGGTGAGATGTTGGATCTTCTGATGTGACATCTTAGTTTGCTTTCCGATCTGGCATTTACCATATACTCTCCCTTCTTCTATCTTGAGCTTAGGAATCCCTCTCACGGCTTCTATATATATGATTCTCTTCATTCCTTTCAGATCCAATTGTCCCAGTTTTTTATGCCACAATTTAACTTCATTTTCTTTGGCTAAAGCACATGTTCAGGATACGTTCAACTCTTAAGGAACCCATAAATAATAGTTGTCTTTAGATCTGATTCCTTTCATAATAACTTCATTCTTCTCATTGCAAATGAGACATTCTGTCTTGGTGAAGTTTACTTTGAACCCTTGATCACACAGTTGGCATATACTTATTAGGTTAGTTGTTAACCCTTTAACAAGTAACATATTATCAAGTTTTGGGAATCCTGAACGTTCCAGATTTCCAGCTCCTTTGATTTCACCTTTGGCTCCATCACCAAAAGTCACATAACTGGTGGAATGAGATTTGGTATCTACCAACAGATTCTTAACACCTGTCATGTGTCTAGAATAACCACTGTCAAAGTACCAGTCATCTTTGGTTGAGACTCTGAGAGAGTTATGAGCTATGAGACTAGCAACAATAGTTTTGGGAACCCATTGTTTCTTCTTTTTGCTATTTTGAGAGATCTGATTAGTCTTGGTAAGAGGAGCAGTTTTAGGGTACCCATACAACTTGAAACAAAAAGGTCTTATGTGACCAAACCTTCCACAGTGGTGACACCTCCAGGGGTGAAATTTCTCTCTGGTGTGATTAAATTTTTTCTTGCCATGATATTTGTCATGATGTTGATACATTTGATTCGACATCTTTAGTTTATACTTGGCATGAGTGGAATCTGATGAAGGTTCTTCAGAAAAAGGTTCCTTTTTCTCATTAAACCCTAGACCACTCTTGTCTCCTATCACTCTTCCCACTTGAAGATTTTCATCTAATGTGGCTATAATACGGTGGGAGAACTGACTATTATATTGGTTTTGCGTTTGTATTCGCAAATATTGAGGTAAGCAAGAGTCACCATCGATTTTTCTTTTGTCCAACAAAGGAAAGGGTGAAAAGAACAAAAAAAGACCTTTAGAGATTATTTGAGTAAGGGTGGTAGATTATGGAAAGGGAAGGTTTTATCATCCTTTCTATCCGTAGTTATCTACGGGCTTTTAGATGCTTAGCTCATTTTTGAAATACCTTGTATTTTTGTATGTTTTTGAAAAATGTTTTTGAAATGCCAATAGCAAGTTGATTTTCTTTATGATAACTCTTGTATCAGTCCCTAAGAGTGTTGATAAAGCATTTGAAAATGTTTTTGAAAGTGTTTGTGTATATGAAAAGGTTTTTTTTAGCATAGCATCTAGGAACTATCTACTTTACTCGAAAATTTCGTTCTTTTCCTCCTTTCCTTTAGACAGTGCTATCCTACTATTAGTGAGTAGGTAGCCTTATCGTTTGGATGTATAAGGGACATTCGAAGCGACATTTTATAGTCACAAAAGAAACTGGGCAAGAAACCTTAGTAACTACCCTAGGATTTTAAGATCATTGTTTACCGAGGAAATATCGAGAGGGTCGTCGAGGGACTTATGATCTTTTTAAACCGGAGGGTAGCCACTAAAATCTCTCACATTTCGAGAGTTGTGACTATTTTTCCGAAGGCAACCAAAGTGGGAGTACCCTAAAGGTTCGCATGTGAGAATGTGTTATGTTTAGTTACTTATCTTGATGTTTAGGTTTCCTAGCGTTTGATTATTAATCTTGTCATGCAATCCTATTAACATACATCTAATAGTTAATATCTGTACAGGAATTTAAAGTGCGGAAATTAAAGCTACGCTATTACATGGCTTCGGGGAGGGGGATTATTACATGTCCAAAAATTAGGGGAGAAATAAAAAGCAGAAAATAAAGTCCTAATTTTAACTATTACAACCCATAGTCAGATACAATAATGATAAGAATAACAAATACTAAAGTAATGAACGCGCACGAATTGAAACGACTTCTAAATCCTAAAAATGAAATCTTTTTGTTGTTTTGTTTTGTTTTTATAAAAGAAAAGTAAAAATATAAATCTACTCAATTTTAATTTATAAAAATGATTAAGTAATTAATGATTAATTAACAAAATTAATTTTAATAAAAAGGACTAGAACCTATTTTTTTGTGATTTTTTTTATTTAATGTTGATTTAGAGAGGAAAGCCATTAAAAGAAATGAACAACACAAAAATAAAAATACAAAATAGTCTTTCGATCCAGAGAAGGAGATGGATTTCGATCCAGTGAAAGATGTTATCTTTCGATCCAGTGAAAGATGTTATCCTTCGATCCAAGGAATGATGTGGCTTTCGATCCAGCGAAGGATATTGTTGAAAGTGTCTAATGGATTGCCTGTGGAGGGTAATGAATCTGCAAAAAAACAAACAAAAAATCATTGCAAGAGGCAGCGATCGAAACCTCTACCTCTATACACACGCACACCTTATCCTTCATGCCCCTAATTCGAATCTGGGTGTTTTTGGCTTGAAAATGCCTATATCATGAGCTTCTAAAAGCAAATTCAGATCATGCCCTTCGATGGCACGATCGCACCTTGCATATGATATGTTCATATAAACATAAATGACATTAGCAGCACAGATATGCAAACAACATGTATTTAAAGGGCCTGTAAATGCAGTTTTTGATTTTTGTGAATCCTTACCAACCGGAAAGGCTTCAATCTGTGAACCTGGGCGTGGAATTACTCGTGTAAAGGCCTGGTTGACTTCCTGTGTGTAAGAAATGTGTGTGGGTGTCTGGCTGGTGGTATGAATGTGGAAAAAGTGTTTCAATGGGCAATGAATTCGTTTGGCTGATCAATGGTTTTTTCTTTTCTCTCTCTTTTTTTCGTCCCTTGCAATGTGTCCTTAGGCCTGTATTTATAGGGGGTAAAGGTGAATGGAAATGGCAAGGGACAGCCATTAAGAAGGCTTTGAAGGCAAAATCCAACAAATTAAAGGATTGCCATCTTTGATGAATTCCTACCCTTTTGGGTTTTGGGATGAACCTGGACATGTTTCACTCCCTGGCTCCTTCAAATGCCTCCACGCCTTGTTCTTCGATTGGCTCTGAATTTCTCCTTTTGATGGTTCTGAAAATAACCAACTAGCCCAATCGAACAATTCATTCTGGCCAGTCGAAGCTTCTTTTGTCATTTCCTTCGAATGTAATTGTGTAGGAGGCTTGGGCTTGGCAGCAGGTAGGACTTTGGCCAGCAAGCATCTTGAACCAGACTCACCAAAAGGAAAAACAAAACTTGTTTACAACAATTATGTGTCTTTCTAATGGACCAACTGTATGTCCTTCGAAGGCACCATTTGTGTGTCCTTCGAATGGACCAAATGTATGTCTTTCGAAGGCACCACTTGTATGTTTCTTCGAATGGACCTTTGGAATGTTTCTTCGAATGGACCATACTATGTGTCAAAGTGTAGAAAACTGTGTGTTGAAGGGTTTTAGAGGTGGAGTCAGGGCAGCATGAGGGAAGCCACTGCTTAGTGAATTGAAGCACGCATGAAATAAGTTCTTGCCTTGTGAATCAAAGGCATGCATGAAGAGGAAGCCTTTTCCTTGTGCATTGAAGGCAAGCACAGAGGAAGCCATTTCCTGGTGGGTCGAAAGAAAGCACAGAGGAGGCACTTATCTTGTGGATCAAAGCAGACACGTAAGAGGCCAATGCTCAATTGAAGCTTGCATGTTAGAGGCCACTTCTTTGTGAATCGAAATAAGCATGTAGGAGGCTACTGCTTGTGAATCGAATAAAACAGTTTCAAAGGGAGACAGTTGCCTAGTCGAAGCTAGCACAAAGGTAGCCAATGCCTTGTGGATGCTTAGCATGAGGGAGGCTATTTCTTTGTGGATCCAAGCAGGCACAAAGGAAGCCATTGCCCAGTGAATCGAACCAGGAATGAAGGAAGTATTTGCCTTGTGAATCAAAAGCAAACCTGAAGTAGCCAATGCTCAGTCGAAGCTTTGTGAATTAAACTTGATAAAAGGAGGTCGAGCACTCAATCGAAGCTTACGAACCAAGCTTGCATCGAAGGAGGCCAAATATTCAATCAAAGCTTGTGAAATAAAGCATGCTCGAAGGATTTTAGATGCCCAACCGAATCTTATGAATCAAGGCAAACTTGATCTTCTTTGATTTGATGCCTGAAAGCCAAAAATCCAATTGTACTTGTGCAAACTTCCCCTTTTGAAAATCCTTGTGAGAAAATGTCTTGAGAAAAAGGACAGCAAATTTTGGGGTACAACAGCTTCCCCTGTTCAATCTTCTTAGACCTGGAGATTTAGATTGCCTTGTTTGCCTTTCGTGATCTGAAGGTGGAAGATGATTGAACACTAGAGTGCCCTGAAATTTGCACTCGCATTATGTGATGATTGATTGTGTAGGGAATGGACTTAAAGATGCCATTTGGAGAAGATAACTGAGAGTTGTTGGAGATGGGCTTAAAGATGCCATCTAAAGTATATGGTGACTTCATAAGAGGTTTCTTTGTGGGGATTCCTGTTCCTGTGGTCTAAGGAGGACTCTGCTGGGGAATGTTGATTTATGTTGTTCTCCTGCTTGAGGGAAACTCTGTGGAGAATAAAGTTAAGGAGATTCAGTTATCCAAGGCTCTACTGAGGAGTTATCTCTGGACTGGAGAGATGAAAGTTTGTTGTTTTTTGGTTGAACTCCAGGCTTCATAGTAACTTGCTGGGGAGAATGAAATTAACTGTTGTTTGGAAATGTATTAGAAAGAGCCTGTGTAAGGCCATTTTAGGATGAGTCCATGTTAGACTGCATCTGAAAATATATGAGAAGGAACCCGTGTAATATTGCTTCAGGATGAGCCTGTGTAAAGCTGCATCTGGAGAGAAGGAACTCGTGTAAGATTGCTTCAGGATGAGCCCGTGTAAAGCTGTATCTGGAAATCATGAGAAGGAATCTGTGTAAGATTTCTTCGTCTGGTCGTGTAGATAGTCACCTTGTTTGGTTTCAGGAATTGATCTATAATCAGTCGCTCACAGATAGTTGTCTTGTCTTGTTTCAGGTATTAATCCGAAACTTGCTTTTGTTGGTCGTTGAGATAGTTATCCTGTCTGGTTTCAAGTATTAATCTCTAACCTAAGAGAAAGAAAGATAGTTTTCCCGTATGGTTTTGGGTATTAATCTTTAATCTGCTCATGTAGATAGTTGTCTTATCTGGTTTCAGGTATAAATTTACAATCAGTCGTCCACAGATAGTTGTTCTGTCTGGTTTCAGCTATTAATCTGGAACTTGTTTTTGTTGGGCGTTGAGATAGTTATCATGTCTGGTTTCAGGTATTAATCTCTGACCTTAGAGAAAGAAAGACAGTTTTCCCGTCTTGTTTCAGGTATTAATCTTTAATCTACTCATGTAGATAGTTTTCCTATCTGGTTCCAGGTATTAATCTATAATCAGTCGTCCACAGATAGTTGTCTTGTCTTGTTTCAAGTATTAATCTGGAACTTGTTAAAAATTGGTAATGACACTCATCTGTCGATCTTTCCTGAAAAGGTAAAGAAATAGATGCATGCAATATCATGATGCATGAAGTGCAAATGATGCTCTCAAAATAAATAAGATTGTGATATATGCATCTGTGCTGCATATGCTATGACACTTGTAAAATGGTGTATGAATGCAATGTATGAACGTGCCAATCGCTCTATTGTTGTATTGCTGAACTAGGGAAAATACATCCCTGATTGTTGTTGGGGATGAAGAGTGTAAGTTTTCCAATTTTGTTGAAGTTGAAATGTTGGGAGGTGGATTTCCATTGTTAGAGAAATAAACTCTGTTGAGGAAGGGAAACTCCATGAACTGCTTGGGGATTTTTATGAAACCCTGTTGGGGAATCCTAAAAAGCTTGTGAACCAGGTTAGGTAATTCTTTAGGATACTGAGGCAATAATTGGGGATTCTTGTTTTGCCGGGGATGTAAGAACAACTAACATCCCTAGGTTGTATGCTGAGTATATGGCAGCGACTTTATAGTAGGATGCCCCTGCCTATGTACCTGCTGGAAAAAATATCTGCAGGGATTTTGTAGGTGGCCTTTAGACATTGTCCCATTTCTTAAAGCCATTAGTAACTATATTTCTTCTTTTTATGCATGTATTTGTAAACCGTAATCACACTCAAATGCATATGTTCAAAAATAATCAATGGACATTTTCGCAAACAAAAACAGAAAAATAAAAAACAAATAGTTTTTCACTTTCGAAGGGATTGTTTTTGTATTAATTTGAATGAGCATTTTTTTTGTACAAGGAGACGGACATCCTAGTAAGAGAATGTCGTCGTAAGGATGAAAACTATACAAAGTAGTATACAAATAAAAACAACTATGTGAAATAATCCCATTGATTTCCCATTTTGTTATTTCCTTTATGTCTTTGAGCATCTCATCTCTTTGCTGCTTGTCCGAAGCTGACTGGATTGATTAGTACCATTTGAGCTTGATAGTTGATACTGAAGATTGGTTTTAAGGTGATCCAACGAGACATAGTTATACGCTTAAAATCCCTAACTTTTTCCTGGACCGCCCTTTCGGGTTTTCAGTCCACCGGGATACCCTTTTTTTCCCAAGCCGTCTTTTTAGGTTTTCGACTTGCCGGGTGTACATATTTTTTTCATATGTATATCCCTAATTTTTACCCGAACCATTTTGGTTCACCGGGATGCCCTTATTTTTACTAGGCCAGTCAACTTAGCGGGTCTTTGTTCATGCGTAGTATCTTTTAACTATGTCTATGTTTACAGGGTGCGGAAGGTCGTCACCGTCCATAGTGGTTAAGATCATGTCTCCACCAGAAAATACGTTCTTGATCACAAATGGCCCTTCGTATGTGGGAGTCCATTTTCCCCTGGGATCACCTTGCGGAAATATGATGTGCTTGATTACTAGGTCTCCAACCTGATATACCTGACGTCTGACCTTCTTGTTAAAAGCTTTAATCATACGTTTTTGGTACATCTGACCATGGCAGACAGCCGCGAGCCTATTCTCGTTAATGAGGTTCAATTGGTCAAGTCGAGTCTGAATCCATTCTTCTTCACTCAAACCTGCATCTTTCATGATTCTCGAGGAAGGGGTTTGGACTTCAATTGGTAGGACAACTTCCATACCATATACCAAAGAGAAAGTAGTTACCCTTGTTGATGTGCGCATTATGGTACGGTAACCATGGAGAGACAATGGTAACATCTCATGCCAGTCTTTATATGTCACTGTCATCTTCTGTATGATCTTTTTGATATTTTTATTAACAGCTTCTACAGTGCCATTCATCTTCGGTCGGTAAGGAGAAGAGTTATGATGCTGGATCTTGAATTGCGTGCAGAGCTCGGGGATTATAGTATTATTAAGATTGGTACCATTATTTGTGATGATTCTTTCTGGAATTCCATACCGACAAATAAGGTTATGTCTAATGAATCGGGCCACAACGTTCTTGGTAACATAAGCAAATGAGGCTTCCACGACCCACTTTGTGAAGTAATCAATGGCAACCAGGATGAAGTGGTGCCCATTAGAAGTTGTAGGTATAATCTCCCCAATCATATTGATGTCCAACATTGCGAATGGCCAGGGAGCAGTCAAGACGTTTAGAGGAACCAGAGGCACATGTACTTTATCATCATAGATTTGGCACTTGTGACAAGTTCGTGAATGCTGATAACAATCTACTTCCATAGTGAACTAATAGTATCCTACCCGTAGGATCTTTTTATCCATTGTGTGCCCACTAGAATGGGTGCCAAAGGTACCTTCATGAAAATTTGTCATAATCTTTTCTTCTTCACTTTTATCCACACACTAGAGCAAAGTAAAATCGTGGTTGCGCTTGTAGAGGATCCCGTTACTGAGGAAGAACATGGCAGTGAATCTTCTTAGGAACTTTTTATCATTGACTGAAGCTCCTTCAGGATACTCTCGGGCTTCGAGATATCTTTTGACTTCATGGAACCAAGGATTCTCCACTACTTCTTCAGTATCAATCTCATGACAGTACGTTGGTTCGTCCATTCTCTCAATAGTGATCTGAGGAGCTTCATTATCCCACCTGACCTTGAACATGGATGACATCGTAGCGCGTCCACTAGTTGATTTCCCTCTCGTGGAAATGCTCATAGGTAACTTCTTCAAAGTGTGGAATCAGTGTCAACACATGTTCTCTATAAGGGATGTGATTAGGATGCTTCGTGTCCCGTTCTCCTTTTATTAGACTGATTACTAAGGCCGAGTCTCCAAATACACTCAAGAATTTGATCCTCAAGTCGATAGCAGCTTTGAGACCCATAATGCATGCTTCATATTCAGCCATATTGTTGGTACAATTGAAACATAGCATGACAGTGAAAGGAGTATGACAACCTTTCGGAGATATGATCAAAGCACCGATGCCATTGCCGAGTGTATTGGAAGCTCCGTCAAAAACCATAGTCCATCGGGATCCTTTTTCAGGTCCTTCATCCGGTCCAGGTTCTTCATAATTAGTAACTAACATGATGCTCTCATCTAGGAACTCAAAATTCATGGATTGGTAGTCGTCCACAGCCTGATGAGCCAAATGATCAGCTAATACACTTCCCTTAATTGCTTTATGGGTTGTGTATTGAATATCATATTCGGTCAGGATCATTTGCCATCTTTATATTCTTTCGGAGAGAGCGAGCTTCTCAAAGATGTATTTGATAGGATCCATTTTGGATATCAATAAGGTAGTGTGAGTCAACATATACTGTCTTAGTCGGTGAGCAGCCCATGCCAAAGCGCAACAAGTTTTCTCGAGCAGTGAGTATCTTGTTTCACAGTCAGTAAAATTTTTGCTAAGGTAGTGTATTGCATGCTCTTTTCGACCAGACTCGTCATGCTGCCCCAGCACACACCCTATTGAGTTCTCTAATACTATTAAGTACATGATCAAAGGTCTTCCTTCAACCAGATGCATCAAAATTGGAGGCTCTTGAAGATATTCTTTGATTTTTGCAAAGGAGTTTTGGAAATCGTCATTCCACTTCACTGCTTAATCTATCTTCAGTAATTTGAGGATTGGCTCACAAGTAGCGGTTAGATGGGAAATGAATCTGGAAATGTAGTTTAGACGTCCTAAGAATCCCCTAACCTCCTTCTCAGTGCGAGGAGTTGGTATTTATTGTATAGCTTTAACCTTTGCAGGGTCTACATCAATACCTTTTCCGCTGACAACGAAGCCTAAGAGCTTACTGGATCTTACCCCAAAAGTGCACTTGTTCGAGTTCAACCTCAGTTTGTATTTCTTCATCCTTTCAAATAGCTTTTGCAGGTGGTCAAGGTGATCATCTTCAGCCTGCGACCTGGCTATCATATCATCAACATAGACCTCTATCTCGTGATGGATCATATCATGAAACAAAGCTACCATGGCGCACTGATAGGTTTCCCCAGTGTTCTTTAACCAAAATGGCATAACTTTGTAGCAGAAAGTGCCCCACTGCGTGATGAAGGTCATTTTCTCCAAGTCCTTAGATGCCATTTTGATCTGATTGTACCCAGAGAAACCATCCATGAAGGAAAATACCTTATGCTGTGCGGTGTTGTCAACCAGAACATCAATATGGGGAAGCATAAAGTCATCCTTGGGGCTTGCCCTATTCAGGTCCCTGTAATCCACACACATACGTACCTTATCGTCATTCTTAGGTACCGTAACAACATTAGCAACCCATTATGGATAAGAAGTAACAGCTAAGAAACCGGTGTTGAACTGTTTCGTGACTTCAGCCTTGATCTTTTCTGACATCTCTGGCCGCATACGATGAACCTTTTGTTTCACTAGAGGGAAATCTTATTTTGTCGGTAGGTGATGAACCATGATATTAATGTCAAGTTCTGACATGTCTTTGTATGACCAGGCAAAGACCTTAACATAGTCATGTAGCATCTGAATTAACCGCTCCTTGACACTATGCTCCAGATTGGCACCTATCTTGAATTCCTTATTATCCCTTTCAGTACCCAAGTTTACTATCTCAATTGGCTCTTCACGTGGTTGTATTTCCCTTTCCTCCTATTGTAACAGTCTGGCAAGTTCTCTTGGTACTTCACAATCTTCCGCACCTTCATCCTCAGCTCGATAGATCGGATTTTCAAAGTCATAATTGGTAATAGCAGAACCGTTATCAATGGGATCCAGAGTGGATGTGGATCTGCAGGTTGATATGTGGGTGTGTGTAAGAGAGCGTAGCTATTTTTGATAAGGCAAAAAGTAGAAAAGAAAAACAAAGAGCGTAAAATTTGCATGCAAAACATCCAATGATTTATTAATGACATATGAAGATGAAGTAATAACCCTCACAAATAGACCATTGTTCCTCGGGTGAGACACAAGGCTTTAGAGTTTCAATTGTTCAAATATTACATATCCCAAAAAACATAAAAAACAATTACTCTTGAATAAAAGTAATAGGAACAAAATCCTTGGCCTCTCAATTGTTGAGTCCACTGTCGATAGTTGGAACGATCCACTTGTCCATGTCGCATTCGCTATCATTGTTTTCTAGAGCATTGACCCCATGGTTTCTAATACATAGTGGTGGTTCCCCGGTGCGAGCACGACGAACGGCTCTTTGGGTCCCTGAAGTAAAACCCAAACCAAATTTGTTAGATTTGTAGGGAATATCCGGAAGTTGGCCCCAAATGGTACATCCACCTTCTTCAACTACTGCTTTGGCATCCTTCAGAGAAGCCACCTTCAACGGAGGTCTGGTAATCTTTGGGACATTGGTAGTAGTCTTGGTCACAACAACTGCCTGTGGAACCTCCTCAAAGTTCTGACAGGGGGTCTCAATGAACTCGCCATTCATTTTAACATACCTGAAAGAGTTCAGGTGGCTCACCATATATTCTTCCTCGCCGTGGACTGTGATAATATTTCCATTAACTGGGTACTTCAACATTTGATGCAGAGTAGAAGTAACAGCATCGGATCCATGGATCCAAGGTCGACCCAATAAACAGGAGTAAGATGGGTGGATGTCCATCACGTAAAAAGTCGAGTCAAAAGTCTAAGTACCAACTTTGATAGCGATATCCACCTCCCCGTGCACCATAATCTTGGAACCATCGAAGGCCCTCACCATAATATTACTGGGCTTCAGTGTGAGTCCCTCACAATCCAACTTGTCCAAAGCATTCTTGGGTAATACATTCAACGATGAACATGTATCTACCAGAACACGAGCTAGGGTAGTGCCCTTGCATACAATGGAGACATACAGGGCATCATTATGCTTTCTTCCCTTGGATGTCAAATCTGCATCAGAGAAACTCAATCCATTTTCCGCTGTTAAAATAGTTACACAATTCTCAAAAAGATCGGCTGAGGTCTCTTGAGGCACATGGGTAGACTTCAGGAATTTTACCAAAGCCTTAGCATGGGCTTCAGAGCGTAAAAGTAAGGCCAGTATTGAGATTTTTGAAGGGATCTTCCCTAACTTCTCCATAATATTATAATCACTTTTCTTTATTACCTTCAGTATCTCTTCCATTTCTTTTTTAGAAGCCTCAGGAATGACTTTTTTGTGCGCCTTCATCCGGACAGGCTTAACCAGTACCTCTTTGCCCTGAGTCTTAGATGACTCAGTAGCAGGGATAACAACAGTGATAACAGTAGGAGTAGCAATGGGAGTACTAACAGGAGTAGAAGCAGGAATAATCACAGGAGTATCAACAGTCTTCAGAGATATTTCGGGAGAGAAAACCCTTCCGCTTCTCATAATTTTACTAGTCCCGATGATGTTGTCGATGTTAAGATAATTATCTTTGGAAACTTTATCTTTAACAGCCAATAGGTCTTGCTTGACGCCATGGTAGTAGACATCAGCCCCATAATTCCAAGGAATAGCTTTACAAGAGGAATATGGTATCTGTGATACGGTGGCAGAACCGATTGTTTAATACTGGTTTGCATTTTGCGTTGTGTTTGCAAAATTTCGCAGTAAGCAAGAGTCGCCACCGAATTTTATTTCATCTAATCATAGAAAAGGAAAAAGAACAGAAAAAACCTTTTTTCAATATATTTCTGAGTATGGGGGGTAGATTATAGAAAGGGAAGGTGTTAGCACCCTTTCTATCCATGGTTTTCCATGGGCTCTTAGGTACTTGCTCATTTTTCAAATTGCTTCTGTGTGATTGTCTTGAAAATGTTTTTACTTCGTGATAACCCTTGTATCAGTCCTCAAGGATGTGACGAAGTTTGTTTTGAAAGTTTGTTTTAAAAGGTGTTTGTGTGAAAATATTTTTTTGAGTAAGTACCTACTAGCATCTACCTACTCGAAAAAAGATCGTTTATGTTCTATTTCCTTTAGACAGTGCTATCCCACTATTAAGGAGTAGGTAGCACCGTCGTTGGAGTTTGTAAGGGACATTCGAAAGGGACGTATGGCCACAAAAGCAATGTTAGGACATCTTAGTAACCATCCTAGAGTCCTAAAGATCTTTTTCGAGGCAACAGTCGAAAGGGTCATTTTTTGATCTTTTAGGACATAGAGGATAACCACTAAAACATCCTATACTACATGATCGTTTACCGAAGGCAACCAGAGTGAGAGTATACCCTAAGAGTGAGCATGTGCAAGTGTGCTTTTTTTAGTTAATGTTTATCTTTGCACATTAGGGTTTTCTAATTGTTTTAATTTTCATGCATTCTTGCCATACAATCCTATTAGCCATACATCTAGACAGTTAAATATTTGCAGGAATTTAAAGTGCGAGGAAGTAAAACCTAGATATTACAAGGCTTCGGGGAGGGGGATTAATTATATAACCAAAAATCGGGGATTTAAAGCAAGAAATAAAACAATAATTCAACTATTACAGACCGTGAACAATTACAAAATAATGGAAAAAATAATTAACAAGCGCGCGGCAAATTAAATACGAGAATGGTAATTAATAACTTAAAACCCTAATTGAGAGAAAGAAATTTTTGTTTTTTGTGGATTTTTATTTGAGAAAACATTTAACTGCAAATTAATTAAACCAAATTTCTAATTGTTTTTAAATTATGAAAGAAATTAAATTAACCTAATTTCCTAATTAAAATAATTAATTAAAGAAAATTTATTAAGAAAATAAGTTTTTTGTGATTTTTTTATTTGTTAATTTAATAAAATAATTTTTGTATTGATTAAAAAAACAAAATAATTAAAGAAAAGAAATTAAAGAAAGATAGTAAAAATAACCAAATGGGTCTGCTGTCAGCAGATCTGGGGGTGCTGAACTTCTGACACCCAGAAGGATGGCCAGAGTCTAGCGCCTGATCCAATGAGACCATCTTCTGGGGACTCATGGTGGACCTGTGTATGCTGGCGTTGGATCTGGTGAATTCAGAGGATGAGATCAGAGGGCATGTACTGATCCTCAGAAGGTGAGGTGCGCTAGATCTGGCTGGAGGTGGATCCAGAGGATGATGATCCTCAGAAGATGAGGTATGCTGGATCTGGCTGGAGGTGGAACCAGAGGATGATGATCCTCAGAAGATGAGGTATGCTGGATCTGGCTGGAGGTGGATCTAGAGGATGATATCAGAGGGCGCTGGTGTGCTGGATCTGCTGAAGATGGAACCAGAGGATAATGATCCTCAGAAGATGAGGTGTGTTGGATCTGGCTGGAGATAGATCCAGAAGATGATGGTCCTCAGAAGGTGAGGTGCACTAGATCTGGTTAAAATAATGGAGAAAATGCCAAAAGCTCACGCCTGGGATCGAACCCAGGACATGAGCTTCTGACTTCCTTCCTCTGACCAACTGCGTTGGTTGTTAACTTGTTAATATAATAAAAAGATAAAACAAAAAGTGAAAAATAATGATTATGCCAAAAATGCGCCAGAATTCAAACCAAGCCAGTCAGGTTGTGACACGCTTTTGTCTTCTTCCCTGACCGTCGTTTTAGATAGGAGACTTTTACCTACAGCAGTTTTGCTATAACTGTAAACCTATATTATTCAATAATCAAGCACACTCAATATAAATTTATTTGGAGACCATGAATCAACTGGTTTTGAAGCTCTGATCATCATGGTACCCATTATCAGGCCTAATTTTGCTTAAATCACAAAACCCCAAATTGGAGCACAAAATCCTAGCAATGGCAAAAGCTTATTCGTGCACTGTAACTTAAATCAAACTATCCAGAAACATTGCAAACATGATGATGAACATAAATATGTAACTTAAACATGCTAAAGATGCAAGAATTACAGTAATCGAATTTGAATAATTTTGCAAACCGTGAGAGTGATAGGGAGCGATTATGGACGTGTAGAGGCGTGCAATCGATTGGAGAAGCTTCTTGAGATGTCCAGGAATGTATTGCTAGCCTTGAAACTCCTTGAGGACGGCTCTAAGATGGATTTCAATCTCACACTTTTTGTCCAAAGTTTCAGTTTTGTTCTGACAGTTTCACGCCTCCAATCCCTCCTCTTTTTATCTGGAATTGTTATGCCCTTATAGTAGACTGAATTAGGTCACCAAATTTGTATCAAATCTTGAAATTTGATGAGATTTGATTTGATTCTTTAACCATATGAAAACTTGCTATTTTGAGCCAAATCTTCCCTTTCTTGTACCAATTATGCTTGATTCATTTTGGCCTTGATAATTCATCATATTCTGATTGCCAACCTGTCTAAAAACCAAATCAAATCATATCTTTGCTATTATTCATCAATTATTTGATTTAATTCATTTTTAATTAACAAAAAATCAAAATAAATTGAAAAATGAAGCAAATAATGTGTGGGTGAATTTTTGAGTCGTGGACCACATTGTAAGTGAGGTGCAAGCATAAAAAATTAGGCCCATTTAGCAAAAAAATGCATTTGTAAACACATTTGACTTTTTGCAATTTTGCAAAACAGGTCAACTTTGACAAGGCATAACTCTTCCAATTTTAACCCTATAGAGGTGTTCTTGGAATTTTTAGAAAGAATAGGATGTCCCCTAAGCAACCCTTTTGGTCTCATCTCAATTGATTCTTCCATGTTCATGTATGAAGCTTTTACCCAAAAGATGTTTTTGTTGACTTTTCAAAAGGACCTATAATGTCAAAATTCATATCTTTCTATGAGTGAATATTATGAACTTGTGAGTTGAAGATGAATTGTAGGGAATTGAATCCTCTTAAAAATGACCTTTGGATGGAAAATTTCTAATAAAGTATGAAGAAGTTATGCTTGGTCAAAGTTGCGTTGACTTTTCCTACAAAACCCTAATTTAGCAACTTTTGGATTTTGAGGAATTTGGAGCATCCCTTGAGAAATCATGATCAACCCTTGATCAAATTATGGAAGTTACTTCAAAATGTTGATGTTGACCAAAAATCTTGAGGTTTGACTATATGTGGGCCACAATTGACTTTTGACCTAATACAGTCGATTCTCAAGCATCTGAGCAGTTGACTGATCAAACTTCTTGTGCAAGGCTTGAAACTTGGCATGGATGATCTTGGGAACATATTAGGACCTTGGGAAGAATTTGAGCCCTTTGTGGTCCACCCTCTTGATGAAAGTAGAAACCCTAATTTTGAGGTGCACTGCCTTAGGAGAGAGTTTGTCTGGTCAACTCTTGGACTTCCTTGAGCAACTTGGGGACCTCAATTGACATTTGTTGAGTAAAATGAGAGGGAAAATTTTGTGGTACAACATCTTCCTTTGTTAAATCTTCTTAAACCTGAGGATGTAGATTGGTTGTTCTACCTTTCGTGATCTGAAGGTGGAAGATGATTTAACACTAGAGTGCCCAGAAATTTGCCATCGCGTGAAGTGGCATTTGATTTGTGATATTGGGAATGGGCTTACAGATGCCATTTGGAGTTCGAGGATTGAAGATTGTTTGGAGATGGGCTTAAAGTTGCCATCCTGGATGCGACGGAGAATTGTAGGAGATGGGCTTAAAGATGCCATCTAGGGGATGTTGATTTCCTGTCTTGGGAGAAATAGAGTTTTAGGAGCTTCAGTTGTCCATTACTCTACTGGGGAATAACTCTGGCTTGAGGAAGCGGAAGTGCACTGTGTATCCAGTCGGGGTACAAGCTTCACCCTGATTTACTGGGGAAATGCGAAACTAATCGTGTTTGATCAAGTTCTAGTCTTACAGTGTTGTGGACCGTCGTTTCGATATAAGAGAGGAGGAACCTGGATGGTAAGGTTATGAGAAGGAACCTGGATAGTAGGGTTACTTTGATATGGAAGCCTGGATAGTAGGGCTGCGAGAAGGAACCTGGACGGTAGGGTTACTTCGGTATGAAAGCCTGGATAGTAGGGCTGTGAGAAGGAACCTGGACGGTAGGGTTACTTCAGTATGAAAGCCTGGATAGTAGGGCTGTGAGAAGGAACCTGGATAGTAGGGTAACTTCGATATGAAAGCCTGGATAGTAGGGCTGTGAGAAGGAACCTGGATAGTAGGGTTACCTTACATGAAAGCCTGGATAGTAGGGTTGTGAGAAGGAACCTGGATGGTAGGGTTACTTCAGTATGAAAGCCTGGATAGTCGGGCTGCTGAAAAGGAACCTGGATAGTAGGGTTACTTCGATATGAAAGCCTGGTTAGTAGGGCTGCTGAGAAGGAACCTGGATAGTAGGGTTACTTCGATGTGAAAGCCTCGATAGTAGGGCTGTGAGAAGGAACTTGGATAGTAAGGTTACTTCGATATGAAAGCCTGGATAGTAGGGCTGCTGAGAAGGAACCTGGATAGTAGGGTTACTTCGATATGAAATCCTGGATAGTATGGCTATGAGAAGGAACCTGGATAGTAGGGTTACTTCGATATGAAAGCCTGGATAGTAGGGCTGTGAGAAGGAACCTGGGTCGTAGGATTTCTTTGATATGAAAGCCTGGATAGTAGGGCTGTGAGTAAGAACCTGGATAGTAGGGTTACTTCGATATGAAAGCCTGGATAATAGGGCTGCTGAGAAGGAACCTAAATAGTAGGGTTACTTCGATATGAAAGCCTGGATAGTAGGTGTGATCGGTGGATCTGGAACTGACTGTTTAACGTTGGTTCGCGAAATGTCACGGAAGCAAGAGTCGCCACCGTCTTTTATTTTCTCCAAATGGAAAGGACAAAAGCACAGAAAAATTCCTTATAGAGATTGCTCTCGGTTCGGGAGGTAGATTATAGAAAGGGAAGGTGTTAGCACCCTTTCTATCCATGGTTATCCATGGGATCTTAGATACTTTCTCATTTGTGTTTTCAAAATGGTTTGTTTTTCTTTTCAACTGTGGGTTTAAAAATTTTCTTTGAAAATTTCAGTTCGACTCTTGTATCAGTCCTCAAGAGTGTTTGAAAAGTTGCTTTCGAAAGCTTTTTGAAAAGGTGTCGGTGTGAAAAGTATTTTTGATTTGTTTTGAAATTAGAGCAAGTATCTACGAGTTCTCTACCTACCCTAAGGAATTCGTCTGTGTAAATGTCCTTGAAGTAGTGCCATCCCACCATTGAGGGGTAGGTAGCACCACCGTTGGAGGTGTTCGGGTCAATTCGAGGGTTCGGGACATGGTGATCACCGGAGCAATAAGAAGACACCTTAGAAGCTACCCTCATGCCATGTTCATGGACATGAGGACTTACTAAAACATCCTCTACTCGACGACCACCTTTTGAGGGGCAAGGAAACAGTGAGGCGTACCCTAGGGGTGGTGTGTGATTTGTGTGTCGTTTTCAGATATTTTTGTCTTGTCATGCATTGGTGATCTACGCGTTGCTTTTATTTTTGACATTCATTCTTTCATGCAAATTAATTAACAGTTAAAAGATGCGGAATTAAAAGTCCTACGCTATTACAAAGGCGCGGGTCTATATCGCCAAATTAATCCAAGACCCGATTTGAAATAAAATACAGTGCGAAAAATAAATACCCTTATTGATCTATTACATAGCTTTGGGAGAATTACATGAAATTTATAAAAGGAAATGAAATAAACGCGCGAAATAGAATTACGATCGAATGCGAGGGCGTTGGACCCTTTTAAGGAAATTAAATTACGATTACTAAAATTGATTAAAAGAAAAAGAAAGAATTTTTGGAGTTTTTTGTATTTATGGATTTTAGTGAGAATTAATGGAATTAAAACCTAATTCTAAACTATTTTTAATTTATTAAAAAATGTTTAAGTTTGTACCTTAATTTTAATTAATTATTTACATGGCAAATTTTATTTACAAAATAATAATTAATAATTAAATAGGGTGAAAAAGAAAAAAGGAAAAAAAGTATAAAACCCTAATTCTACATTTTTTAATTTATTACAAAAAATATTAAAATTTAAACCTAGAATTAAAATTAACTTAATTGTTAAATTTATTTACAAAGAAAACATTAAATAAAATATATTTTTTTTATTTTTATAGTTTCTGAATTTTTTGGGTATTTTTTATGTTATGAAAATATTAATTTATGAATTAAAAGGAAATAATTAAATTAAAGCAAATACTAAAAAAAAGGAAGAAGAAAAGAAATACAAACACTTGGGGGGTGTTGACCCCAATCTGGAGGCATTATTGTAGCAAACAGACCCAATGAATTAAGGCCTTCAGTTGACTTTTCAGGGCGCGTGTGGCTTCATTGACCAAGGCGTATGGAGTTCTCCAGATCAAGGCCATTGGTTTGATCTTCATGTATAGGTGGCAAGCACAGATATGGAGGCCTATGGTACTCCCTTGAGAACACGCTGCGTGGAATTACGTTAGCAAGAAAAATATTGAAATAACGTGGGGGACCTGGGGATCGAACCCAGGTCCCATTGCTTACCAAGCCAATGCCTTGCCATCTGAACCATTTACGCGCTTTGTATGTAATATGACAAATAAACAACATAACGTGAAATAACGATTAGTGGTGTTTTTTCGCGTGAAATTCAAACGCACCAACCGCTGGCTTACACCTCACCTTCTTCTCCAATTGTTTTGCTTTGCCTGAAAAAAAACAGATAGATAGCAGGGGTTTTAAACCCCCACTAAGTGATAAACATGAAAATAGCGAATAGGCCCTGGTTGCTCATAAATTGAGCGCGACCTATGGATTGAGTTCATATGAAGCTTCTGGTTCTAATGGCCCTGGTTTCGTGTCTCAATTTTTCCAGAACAAGGAAGCCCCAAATTTAAAGTTCTGAAACCCTAGCAAGCTTCAATGGTGGATTCACCTACCGGGCACGAAAACTCAATTAAAGTATACCATTAGTTTCAGGAAGTGGATATTAGTACAAAATGATTATTGGAATGCATGAATACGACATATATATTAAAATACGAATAGGGAAAAAGTTTGAGAAAGTCTGAATCCGTTCTACCACTTCTTGATGCGTGGGGACTGGAAAAGGATGCGGTTAGATTCCTTAAAGCCTTGGCAAGCTATTGAAATTGGTTAGAAGCTTTGAATCGTCCTCTAATGCCGTTTTTAGTTTTTTGAAATTTTGGACAAAAATGCAAACTTTGTTCTTAGGTTTGGGCGCAGCTTCCAAGTTGTGAGCTTTAGGGTTTGCATCTGTTTATGTATGGGAATGGATTAGGGTAAGAATCAAGTCCAAAAACCCTTTGCATTGATGAAAGAAATATTTGATTTTCATCGAATATTTTCAAATCTTTTCCACATGAATATCATGCCAATTTGCACCAAATCTTCCCTTTTTTGAAGTGCACGAAATCTTGAGTAACCAATGAGGGTATAGGCTGCATAAAAAGATTCAAATGCATTTGTTTAGTATTTTTTCATATTTTATTTTATTAAATGAATTAATGGTGATTAAAAATTCAAATAAATAATAAAAAATGATGAAATAAATCCCCTTTGGGCCAAATGGTCGTGCATAGCCTTTGGATGATGAATCTTGGAAGAAAATGTGGCCCATTAGCAATTTTGAGGCATTTGAAGTAAAGTTGACTTTTCAAAATTCCCAAAAATTTCCCAACTTCCACAAGGCATATCTTGCTCAATTTTTAAGCTTTGATCATGTTCTTGGACATTTTGGAAAGGTCTTGAAGTCCTATAACCAATGCCTTTGGTCCCATGTCATTTTGATTTACCAATCGCAAGTTATGGTCTTTGACTTAAAGTCCCTTTTTGTTGACTTTTGAAAATGACCTATAATGTTGAAATTGATAACTTTTTGTGAAAGCATTTCTTGGACTTGAAGTGTGAAGAGGAGTTGTAGGAAATGTCATTCTCTTCAAAATGAGCTTTGGATGGAATTTTTCTGATGAACCATGTGGAAGTTATGCCTTGGTCAAGTTATAGTTGACTTTTTCAACTGTCCAAATATGGAAACTTTTGCATCTTGAGACTTTTTGAGCCATGCTTTGAGAATCATGATCAAGAATTGATCAAATGATGTTTGTGGCTTCAAAATGAGATGTTGACCAAAAATTTGAACTTTTGACTGTCAAATGACCATTTTGCCCCTGCAGTTGACTGTAGGGCAATTAGGGTTTTTGACTGTGCAATTTTGTGCTGTAAGTCTTGAAACTTGGTATGAGGATGCTTGACCATGTTTATAGGCATGTGGGACTTGTTTAGACCCTTGGAAACTTCAATTTCTTTGACAGAACCAAAACCCTAGTTTTTGACTGTTAGGAGGCCCTTGAACTGTGTAACCCTTAGGGAGATTTTGAAGCATGCTCTTTGCAAATCTTGAAGAATATGGGAGGGAAAATTTTGGGGTACAACAGTTTCCCCTGTTCAATCTTCTTAGACATGAGGATGCAGATTGGCTGATGTGCCTTTCGTAATCCGAAGGTGGAAGATGATTGAACACTACAGTGCCCAGAAATTTGCGCTCACATAGTAGTATGATGGTGGGAATGGGCTTATAGATGCCATTTGGAGATTGATGGATAGGATGATGGGCTTATAGATGCCATCTGGACGTCGATCGCGTAAGAGATTCCTTAGCGAGAACTTGCGTACCTGAAAAGAAAATGATTACCTGCCCTGTTACAGGAGCTGGTCTTCAAACTTTTTGTATAGATGCGTCCTGACTGGTTACAGGAATTGAATCTGGAGCTTCAGAAGGTGATGAATGAACCAGGGATGGTTACTACCTCAACGGGACGGTGAGAGAACCTTGTACGATTACTACCTCAACAGGAATGCTGAGAGAATCTTGGGCGACTTCAAACTCAACAGTAACGCTGAGAGAATCTTGGACGATTACTACCTCAACAGGAACGCTGAGAGAATCTTGGGCGACTTCAAACTCAACAGTAACGCTGAGAGAATCTTGGACGATTACTACCTCAACAGGAACGCTGAGAGAATCTTGGGCGACTTCAACCTCAACAGTAACGCTGAGAGAATCTTGGATGTCTTCTACTGAGTCTTCATTGGGAAAATCTTTAAGAATCGATTTAACTGGACTAGAGAAGGCCTTTGACTGGATAAGAATCAGGAAAATCTTAGGGTCGATTTAACCGAACCGGACAAGGTCTTGGAATCTTCAACTGGATAAGAATCAGGGAGATCTTAGGGTCGATCTGACTGAACCAGAGAAGGCCTTTGACTGGATAAGAAACAGGAAAATCTTAGGGTTGATTTAACTGAACCGGACAAGGTCTTGGAATCTTCAACTGGATAAGAATCAGGGAGATCTTAGGGTCGATCTGACTGAACCAGAGAAGGCCTTTGACTGGATAAGAATCAAGAAAATCTTAGGGTCGATTTAACTGAACCAGTCTAGGTCTTGGAATATAGTTGAGAACTTAACTGGATCTTTCCTGAAAGGTAAAGGTCAGTCATATGCAAGGCATGATATGAATCAAGCGATGATGTTCTCAACATGAATGAGATTTGTAAGATATGATGCGTATATGCATGCTGTAATGTATGGAAATGCGATGTTTATGAATGTATCTTTTCGTCTTAGGAAAATAAATCCTTGACGGGTGCCGGGAAGTCACATCCTGGGATGATGTTGAAGAAGAGATTTTTTGCTTCCGCTGGGGATGATAGTTGCAAGAACACCGGTAAGAGAAGATAACTCCGTTGGGGAATAAACTTGGCGGATGGATTACTCTGTGGGGAGAAAAGTACTCTAGTGATCTTGCTGGGGACCAATACTCTGTGGGGAGAGAGGTACTTTGCTGAAATGTTGATGGTAACTTCGCTGGGGATACCATTGTTGTGTTGAAAGTGCTAATAGACTCCGCTGGGGATAAGAAGACTTCGCCGAGGACGATCTTTCCGTGGCTTTTGGCTGAGGATAAACCAGTTATATCCTGGTAGGGAAATAACCTTTGAATAAAGCCGGGAGACGCGTTCGTGTTCTGCGAGGATAAGCTTCCAGAATCTACTGGGGATAAGCTTACTGCTTGGGGAGATGGATTCCAACTTTCCTAGGGAACTGGATTGGACTCTCCTGGAGAAGTTTTGAACTGTACCGGGGAAGTGACTCCACTGAATGTTTGATATACCGCCGGGGAACAATCTTTAGGCCAAGACTGTCGGGGATGCTTGCTAAGAATGTCTGTTTATTGCTGGGGATTGTTGAGATCTGCTGGAGGATACCCAACTTCCTTAAGGTTGATAATATTGCTTGGGGAGAGTGCATTGACCTGCTGGCTCACTCTCTGGGGAGTTAAGATATGCTGGTTATGTTCTTCAGCTGAACCTACCTTGATACCTTGGTGGACGGAATAATTAGATCACTTAGACAACTCTTTATTGCCCCTGTTTCTAATGTTACCTGTAATTAATCCTTTGTTTCGTATGCAAATATTCATGAGTTAGCAAATTATTGTCAATGCATATATCACAAATTGAACCTTGGACGTTCTTCGCAAAACAAAACAGAAAAGAAAAACAAATGGCAATTTGAGCTGAAAAGTGATTTTTTTTGTATTGATTTTGAGTTTGCCTGTAAATAGGCGTTTATGTACAAGAGGCTGACGTCCTAGTAAGAGAACGCCGCCAAACAAAAGAGTTTATGCAAATTTGTACAAAAGAAAATAAAACAGCTGTGTGAAAAGAAATGATCCCACTGGGTTCCAACTCTGCTATCGCCCTTATATCTTCGAGCGTCTCATCACTTGATGACCTAGTTGACGATGAAGCTGATTGATCAATGCCGTATGAACTTGATGTAGATACCGGATTCTGGATGCAAGGTGATCCAATGAGACATAGTATTACGCTTTATCCCTATCTTTTTCCTGGACCGCCCTTTCGGGTTTTCAGTCCACCGGGATACCCATTTCTGCCCAAGCCGCCTTTTCAGGTTTTCGACTTGCCGGGTGTACAGATTTTTTCATTTCATCCCTTCATTTTGCCCGAACCCTTTTGGTTCACCGGGAAGCCCTAATTTTTTCCTAGGTATGTCAACCTAGCGGGTCCTTTTTTATGCGTAGTATCTTTTTACTATGTCTGCATTAGCGGGGTGAGGAAGGTCGTCACCATCCATGTTGGTTAGAATCATGGCTCCTCCTGAGAACACATGTTTAACCACAAATGGCCCTTCGTACGTAGGGGTCCATTTTCCCCTTGGATCACTCTGAGGAAGGATGATTCGCTTGATTACCAGATCCCCAACTTGATACTCTTGTGGTCTGACCTTTTTGTTAAATGCCCTGATCATCCGTTTTTGGTACGTTTGACCATGACAAATAGCAGAAAGTCTCTTCTCATCAATAAGGTTTAGCTGATCAAGTCGTGTCTGGATCCAATCATCTTCGTTCAGATCTGCATCCTTCATTATCCGGGGAGAGGGTATCTGCACTTCGATCAGTAAGACTGCCTCCATACCGTAGACCAAGGAAAAAGGAGTTGCCCCGGTTGACGTCCTGGCTGAGGTACGATATCCATGAAGAGAAAACGGTAACATCTCGTGCCAATCTTTATAGGTCACTGTCATCTTTTGCACAATTTTCTTGATATTCTTATTAGCTGCTTCTACAGCCCCATTCATCTTCGGCCGATAAGGAGAAGAGTTGTGGTGTTGTATCTTAAACTGCTCGCAGAGCTCAGTGATCATCTTGTTATTGAGATTGGTACCGTTGTCAGTAAGGATCCTTTCTGGGACGCCGTATCGACAGATTAGATTATGCCGAATGAACTGTGCCACAACGTTCTTGGTTACCGTGGCGTATGAAGCTGCTTCAACCCACTTCGTGAAGTAATCAATCGCCACTAGGATGAAGTGATGCCCGTTAGATGCCGTAGGTTTAATCTCACCGATCAAATCTATGCCCCACATTGCAAACGGCCAAGGTGCTGTTAAGACATTCAGAGGAACTGGAGGGACGTGCACTTTGTCAGCATAAATCTGGCATTTGTGACATGTTTGAGAATGTTGGTAGCAGTCAGCTTCCATTGTGGACCAGAAATACCCTGCCCGAAGGATCTTCTTTGCCATAGTGTGTCCACTGGAATGTGTTCCAAAGGTCCCTTCATGTAGCTCTTCCATGATCCTTTCTGCTTCAGTTTTATCCACACAGCGCAGTAAGGTCGAATCATGGTTTCGCTTATACAGGATGACGTTGCTAAGGAAGAACTTCGCTGCGAACCTTCTCAGAAACTTCTTATCATTGACAGATGCACCTTCAGGGTATTCCTGAGCTTCCAAGTATCTCTTCACCTCATGGTACCAAGGCTTCTCAGTCACCAATTCAGTCTCGAGATCACAATAGTATGCCGGTTCGTCCAGTTTCCAGATGATGATCCGGGGAGCCTCATTGTCCCATTTGACCTTGAACATAGAAGACATCGTAGCTAACGCGTCCGCCAATTGACTCTCCTCTCTCGGAAAGTGTTCAAAGGTTATCTCTGTGAAGTGGGGGATCAAAGTCAACACACATTCTCTATAAGGAATAAGATTCGGATGTTTCGTACCCCACTCTCCTTTGATCTGATTGATCATGAGAGCGGAATCTCCGAAGACACTCAGATACTTGATCCTTAGGTCGATCGCAGCTTGAAGACCCATGATGCATGCCTCATACTCCGCCATGTTGTTGGTGCAGTTGAAACATAGCCGGGTAGTGAGTGGAGTATGAGTGCCTTGGGGGGATATTATCATAGCACCGATACCGTTACCCAAAGCATTGGAGGCTCCGTCAAAGTGCATAGACCATCGGGATCCTTCCTCAGGTCCTTCATCCGGTCCAGGTACTTCACAATCAGTCACTATCATGATACTCTCGTCTGGAAACTCGAAGTTCATTGACTGATAGTCGTCTACTGCCTGATGTGCCAAGTGGTCTGCCAATACACTTCCTTTGATGGCTTTCTGGGTTGTGTACTGGATGTCGTATTCTGTCAAGATCATTTGCCACCTTGCTATTCTCCCAGACAGAGCAGGCTTTTCAAATATGTACTTTATAGGATCCATCTTTGAGATCAACAAGGTAGTGTGAGTCAGCATATACTGTCTCAGCCGGCGAGCAGCCCATACCAAAGTGCAGCAAGTTTTCTCAAGCAGTGAGTATCTGGTCTCACAGTCGGTAAACTTTTTGCTAAGGTAATAAATGGCATGCTCTTTTCGGCCAGACTCGTCATGCTGCCCCAGCACACACCCCATTGAGTTGTCGAGTACTGTCAGGTATAATATCAGAGGTCTCCCTTCAACCGGTGGCATAAGGATGGGGTTCTTGGAGATACTCTTTGATTCTGTCAAAAGCGGCCTGACATTCATCATTCCAACGTACTACCTGATCTTTCTTCAGCAGCTTGAAGATTGGTTCACAGGTAGCAGTTAGGTGCGAGATGAATCGGGCAATGTAATTCAGGCGTCCTAAAAAGCCTCTGACCTCTTTCTCTGTCTCAGGAACTGGCATCTCTTGAATAGCTTTAACCTTGGCAGGGTCCACTTGAATACCTTTATCACTTACAATGAAGCTTAGCAACTCCCCGGATCTAACCCCGAAGGTGCACTTGTTCGGGTTCAATCTTAGCTTGTACAACTTCAGACGGTCAAACAATTTCTGCAGATGATCAAGGTGTTCTTCCTCAGTTTGGGACCTTGCAATCATGTCGTCAACATACACTTCTATCTCATGATGGATCATGTCATGAAATAAGGCAACCATGGCACGTTGGTAAGTTGCCCCAGCATTTTTCAGTCCAAAAGGCATGACCTTGTAGCAGAAGGTGCCCCACTGAGTAACAAAGGTAGTCTTTTCCATGTCTTCAGGAGCCATCTTGATCTGATTATAACCTGAAAAGCCATCCATGAAAGAGAACACTTTGTGCTGAGTCGTATTGTCAACAAGGACATCAATGTGAGGTAGGGGGAAGTCATCCTTGGGGATGGCCCTATTCAGATCCCTGTAATCGACACACATTCTGACCTTTCCATCTTTCTTTGGTACCGGCACCACATTAGCGACCCACTGAGGGTAAGAAGTCACTGCGAGAAAACCAGCATCGAATTGCTTCATAACCTCGGCTTTAATCTTCTCAGACATCTCTGGACGCATACGGCGGACCTTTTGCTTAACCGGAGGGCAGTCTTCCTTGGTAGGCAAATGATGGACCACAATGTCGGTATCCAACCCAGGCATGTCTTCGTAGGACCAGGCAAAGATTTCCATGTAATCATGTAACATCTGAGTCAACCGTTGCTTCACGCTGAGCTCTAGGTTGGCACCAGTCTTGACCTCCTTTCTGTCTGCCTCAGTACCCAGATTTATTGTTTCCACTGGCTCTTCATGTGGTTGAATTGCCCTCTCTTCCTGGAGTAACAGTCTTGCAAGCTCGCCAGGCACCTCGCAATCATCTTCACCTTCGTCTTCGGCTAAGTTGATCGTATTTTCGAAGTCATAACTGGCAGTAGCAGAGTCGTTACCAGTAAGATCCAGAGTGGATTGAAACCTGTATGAGTGTGTGTGTGTAAATACAGCTGTTTTGCAATATATAAAGAAAAGAAAGAAAGAAAAGGAGCATAAGATTTGAAATGCGAGAAAACGTCCAAGGTCTTTATTCATGATATATGAAATGACAATCAATATACCCTCACAAATGAAGCCACGGTGCCCCGGGTAAGACACAGGGCCATAGAGTTTTAATTCATTGTTTATTACAAATAACAAAACAAAGGAGTTTATTACTGCGTAACAAAAGTAACAGGAGTATGATCTTTAGCAATCCAATTGGTCAATCCGCCATCAGTCGTCGGGTAAATCCAGCTATCGAACTCTGACTCTTCTACTTCGTCTTCATCCCCAATGGCATTCACTCCTGGATTGGTAATGAGCACAGGAGGTCTTCTGGTCTTTGCCTTGCGCACAGCCCTCTGAGCCTCTGCAGTAAAACCCAGTCCAAACTTGTCAGTTTTAAGAGTGAAATCAGGGAGCCTGCCCCAGTTAGCACATTCACCTTTCTCGATCACGGCCCGGGCATCCTTCAGGGAAGCCATCTTCAAAGGAACATCCTCTTCAACCACTGTTTCTGCCGCTGCCAATGTTGGAGGTACCTCTTCAAAATGCTGAAAGGGGGTTTCAATAAACTCCCCGTCCATCTCAATATACCTGAAGGAATTAAAATGGCTCACCATATACTCCTCCTCTCCCTGCACAGTGACAATCTTCCCTCTGACGGGGTACTTGAGTTTCTGGTGTAGGGTAGAGGTCACTGCCCCAGCTTTGTGGATCCAAGGTCGACCCAGTAGACAAGAATACGATGGACGGATATCCATCACATAGAAAGTAGAGTCGAATACTTGAGAACCCACACGAATAGGAATGTCTACCTCTCCATGAACCATCCTCTTAGACCCGTCAAAGGCTCTGACGATGATGTTGCTAGGTTTCAGCTCCAGGCCTTCACAATCCAACCGGTCTAAGGCCTTCTTGGGTAGCACATTCAGGGAAGAACCAGTGTCCACCAACACGTGCGCCAGAGTAGTGCCCCTGCATTCAATAGAGACATGCAGGGCGTCATTGTGGTCCTTTCCCTTAGCGGTAAGGTCAGCATCCGAGAAACCCAAACCATTGTCAGCTGTCAAATTGGCTACGCAATCAGTAAACTGGACTGGAGACGTCTCCTGTGGCACATGGGCCGTCTTGAGAAATGAAATCAAGGCCTTAGCATGGGCCTCTGAGCACAGTAGCAAGGAGAGCATTGAGATCTTGGAGGGTGTATGCCCCAGCTGCTCGACAACATTAAAGTCACTCTTCTTGATTATCTTCAGAATTTCCTCCATCTCTTGTTGGGAGGCCTCAGCGTTCAGAGATTTTGGCGCCTCCATCCGGGCAGGCTCATCTTCAATCCCTTTGCCCCGAGCATTAGATGACTCGGCAGCAGGGGAACCAACTTGATCAGAACTGGGAACAGGTACACTTGTAGGTGTTATGGTGAGGGGTCTTTGAATAGTTGGTGGTGCAATGTCAGGCGATAAGAGCCTGCCACTGCGGGTAACTTTTGCTGGACCAGTGATACTGCTGATGCTGGTGCCAGTGTTGAACTCTTGCTTGATTCCATGCACATACACGTCTACCCCGTAGTGCCAGGGGACAGCCTTATCAGATTCGTAGGGGAGAGGCCCCGGAACAGTAATAACAACGGGTGCGACAATCATGATTTTAACCGGCTTCCTTGGGATAGCCTTGATCGGATTATTAAAGATTGTGACAACAGAAACTTCTTCCACCGGAACAAACTGAACAGTAGTCTTCTTGAATAGAATCTCTTTGCTGTCCATCAGGCTTTGGATGCCCAACTTCAGCAAAGGACAACCAGAAAGGGAAACAGCACAGAAAAGGCAACCTTCACTGCAACCCGGAAATAAACCGGCCAACAGTAGGTTCCTCTTAACAGTCATCAAGGGAGTAGCTACATCATTCACAGAAACGGCGTATACGTCTTCATCAACGGCATTCACTCCATGCTGGGGCATAGGAGCAGTCACTACATTTGGCCTCTCAGGCGCTTCAAATTGTATTTCTTTTGCATCAATAAGGTCTTGCACCTTATTCCTTAAGGCCCAGCAATCATCAGTAGAATGCCCTGGGCTATCGGAGTGATAAGCACATCAAGCATTTGGATTGTATTTCGGAGAGGCAGTATTCACAACTTTCGGGGCCTCCCTGACAATCACTAAGTTGGTGGACAGCAACTGCGGCAAGATTTGTGATAGAGTCATACTCAGCCGAGTAAACTCTCTTCTGGGTCTTTCAGCCCCTTGAGGATTGGTTTTCCGAGGAGCGGCAGCAGGTTTAGCAATCATCACCGCGTTGACAGATTGGTGGCGCTCAGGTTTCTCTTGTCTTCTAGACCCATATATAACACTGGCCTCCTTCTTAAAGGGCTTCTTCTCAGAACTTGCAGATGCACCCTTCTGAATTTTACCAGACTTCATCCCAGCCTCTATTCTCTCTCCAGTCAGGATAAGATCAGTAAACCCTGCAGATGAGTTACCGATAAGATGATTGAAAAACGGCCCAGATAGGGTCCCCAAGAACATGTCTACCAACTCCCAGTCAGTTAACGGAGGCTGCACCCTGCCAGCCAGATCCCTCCACTTCTGTGCATACTCTTTGAAACCTTCGCTTGACCCTAGCGACATACCTTGGAGTTGGGTACGCGTAGGGGCAAGGTCGGCATTATATTGATACTGCTTATAAAAAGCAGTAGCCAACTCCTCCCAGTTACGAACCTTGGTTCCATCCAGCTGATAGAACCATTCGAGATGAGTCCCTGAAAGACTCTCCTGGAAGAAGTGGATCCACAAGTTCTTGTCCACTAAGTACGGTTGAATCTTCCGCACATAAGATCTGAGGTGTAGCTTGGGACAAGACGCCCCGTCATACTTGGTGAAAGATGGTGCCTTAAACTTGTGAGGAATAATCACACCAGTAGATAAGCCCAAGTCTCTGAAATCCAGCCCAGGCACTTGTTGGATCTCCATTGCATTCAGTATGTCTTCCAACTGCTTATACCGGTCTTCAGCCAGAGGATACTGTTCCTCATTGAAGTCAGTCTCGTTGTCAGAGACTACCGGACTAGGACCTTTTCCCCCTTGGGTACTGCTCTTGCCTATAGAAGAACCAGCCTCTTCATTCTGCAGAGTGTTGCCAAACCTCCGGCCCGAGTTGAAAAGAACAGTTCTCTTCTTCTTCTTCTTCTCCTTCTTCTGGAGCAAAGCCTTCAGCTCTTCTTGGCCCTGAGCCAAACCCATGATCAGTTCCTGAAATTGCGCATTCTGCGCCTGAAGAGCCTTGATAGACATCTCAGTTGATGATGAGTCAGGATTCATGATGCTGAAATAAACAGCAAAGAACAGTAAGCAACCTGAAAAGAAGAAAACCTGTTATGCACATGATGAATGGAATGCGTATGATTTATGTTTTCAAAGACAATCGGGAATCAACTTTGTAAACAAAAAGGAATACACTTCATTAGATTCAACTTTGAAAATTTAAATTGTTCAACAGGTTGCCCTTAGGCATTACATGAAAGGGAAGTACTGAAAAGGGAAATAAAACTGTAAAAGAACATCCAGAGCTCCTTATTAATCCTATGGTCTCCTCTTCTCAGTACGGATGTAATCATTCAGAGCTCGCTCATTCTCCAGCTGCTTGGTCAGCTTATGGATCTTCAACTCCTGCTCGTTGAACTTTTCCCGGTAAGAATCCCGTTCTTCTCGCAGTTGCGACCACGATCTCTTTAATGTCTCATAATCAGTAGGTATCTGAGGAGGGAGGACAGTTGGAGGAACTCCATCTTTGTCAGGATATTCAAGGATGACGGGTCTGACAGCTTCATATGGCATACCTAACTTCTGAGCATGGATGCGAACCCATTTGTAGTAGGCTTCCATAGGTAGAGAGGTCTTTGGCCCCAACTCTTGTGGATCAGCTTTATGAACTTTGTCCCAAGCCTTGAGGAACCTACGACGCAGCTCGTCACTATCCACCTGAAACTCAAAACTGATGTGAGGCACCAACATCTCATGAGGCCCTGCTCTTCTGGCCCTTCCAAACTGTCGGAGTGCTAGACATGGATTGTAAGAGATCCCTCCTTGGGTACCAATTAAAGGAACATTAGGATATTCCCCGCAACGATCAATAACCGCTATCTCATCCAAACCTCTGAAAGTCCAAATGATGTCTTTATCAGTGAGAGACATTAACCTATGAGCCCAACCTCTTCCTTCTTGGTTCTTCAGTACGAACTTAGGGAGGTGCGAAATAAACCACCTCACCAACAAAGGGATACAACACCATAGAGTTCCTCGTCTTCGGGCAGTACGAGCATAAAGTTGTTGCAGGATATCACCCAAGAGAGTGGGCACAGGGTTCTGAGACATAAAGATCCTTATGGCAGTGACATTGATGAAGTTGTCAGGATTAGGAAACAAGACTAGCCCATAGATTAAGAGAGCCGGGATGTCTTCATATGCCCTAAAGTCCAAGTCATTCCAGAAACCGTTAGCTTTACCAACCAGAAACTTAGCCAAGAAACCCTTAACTCCGCTTCTAGTCACCCAGTTGTCTATTACTTCTTGATGGGTCAAGGGAAGAGCTGCAGCAACCTCCTCAAGCCTGAGGGTATTTTCCCAACCAGTAAAGGGAGTCTGATCCAAGATAGGGATGCCAAGAAAATCAGAGAACTCTTCCAGGGTAGGGACCAGCTGGAAGTCTTGAAAGGTGAAGCACTGGTACAGAGGGTCATAGAACTGGGTCAGGACACTCATCAACTGTTGATCCCGCTTTGCAGTGACTAAACTGAGAAGAGAACCATGCCTCTGGATGAAGGAAGTGGTATTTGGAATCCTGCTAACCAACTCTTCAAGCAACTCAGGTGGGTGAACAAAGTTGAACCGGATAGTATTCCTTCGCATAGGCATCATGATGTCCTACAAAATAGAGCAAAGGTGAAACCCCCTTGTCTTTGAAATGGTCAGTCCTTAGGCAGGATGCATGCAATGCTCATGATGTTATGATAAGGCACACCACAAATAGATACAAAGGCAAACATGGTAAGGCACACAAGTCACACAAGACAAGCCCCTAAAGTTTAGGCCAGCATGAGGTCTAGGTATTACCCTCTTTCAGTTTGTTGGTTCATACCTGTCCTATCAAAGTATCTGGGTTCTTAGAGGATCCCAATATCATCGACTACCCTCAATCGGTTATAACTCGAGCATCGCAATCTTTTCTTGCAGCCAGAACCATCACGAGAGTTTAGCCTCAATGGGCGTAGCATACTGCTACTGTTCTAATGGCCAAGTTGTGTCATTTAAGGTTCTAAGGTCTGTTGGTGCTTAACGACTCCTCAGAAGACCCATATTCTCCTCGTTGCGACACAAGGGATATCGGTACAGACCAAGGTGCCACACCAACATAGCCACTGCTTCACCCATGTCGGTCTACGCCGGACAGGTCCCTCACAGCTTATGCTACCTAAATAGGGTATCCCCAGATTCGGGTTAGGATCTATGTAAATCCGATGCAACCCACAATTTAAAGCAAACAAGTCAAAGCAATTGAAAACACAGTTATGAACTATCCTAAGGTACACCTCACTTTATAAGATTATCCCCAGCAGAGTCGCCAGTTCTGTGATCGGTGGATCTGGAACTGACTGTTTAATGTTGGTTCGTGAAATGTCGTGGAAGCAAGAGTCGCCACTGTCTTTTATTTTCTCCAAATGGAAAGGACAAAAGCACAGAAAAATTCCTTATAGAGATTGCTCTCGGTTCGGGAGGTAGATTATAGAAAGGGAAGGTGTTAGCACCCTTTCTATCCATGGTTATCCATGGGATCTTAGATACTTGCTCATTTGTGTTTTCAAAATGGTTTGTTTTTCTTTTCAACTGTGGGTTTAAAAAGTTTCTTTGAAAATTTCAGTTCGACTCTTGTATCAGTCCTCAAGAGTGTTTGAAAAGTTGCTTTCGAAAGCTTTTTGAAAAGGTGTCGGTGTGAAAAGTATTTTTGATTTGTTTTGAAATTAGAGCAAGTATCTACGAGTTCTCTACCTACCCTAAGGAATTCGTCTGTGTAAATGTCCTTGAAGTAGTGCCATCCCACCATTGAGGGGTAGGTAGCACCACCGTTGGAGGTGTTCGGGTCAATTCGAGGGTTCGGGACATGGTGATCACCGGAGCAATAGGAAGACACCTTAGAAGCTACCCTCATGCCATGTTCATGGACAAGAGGACTTACTAAAACATCCTCTACTCGACGACCACCTTTCGAGGGGAAAGGCAACAGTGAGGCGTACCCTAGTGGTGGTGTGTGATTTGTGTGTCGTTTTCAGATATTTTTGTCTTGTCATGCATTGGTGATCTACGCGTTGCTTTTATTTTTGACATTCATTCTTTCATGCAAATTAATTAACAGTTAAAAGATGCGGAATTAAAAGTCCTACGCTATTACAAAGGCGCGGGTCTATATCGCCAAATTAATCCAAGACCCGATTTGAAATAAAATAAAGTGCGAAAAATAAATACCCTAATTGATCTATTACATAGCTTTGGGAGAATTACATGAAATTTATAAAAGGAAATGAAATAAACGCGCGAAATAGAATTACGATCGAATGCGAGGGCGTTGGACCCTTTTAAGGAAATTAAATTACGATTACTAAAATTGATTAAAAGAAAAAGAAAGAATTTTTTGAGTTTTTTGTATTTATGGATTTTAGTGAGAATTAATGGAATTAAAACCTAATTCTAAACTATTTTTAATTTATTAAAAAATGTTTAAGTTTGTACCTTAATTTTAATTAATTATTTACATGGCAAATTTTATTTACAAAATAATAATTAATAATCAAATAGGGTGAAAAAGAAAAAAGGAAAAAAAGTATAAAACCCTAATTCTACATTTTTTAATTTATTACAAAAAATATTAAAATTTAAACCTAGAATTAAAATTAACTTAATTGTTAAATTTATTTACAAAGAAAACATTAATTAAAATATATTTTTTTATTTTTATAGTTTCTGAATTTTTTGGGTATTTTTTATGTTATGAAAATATTAATTTATGAATTAAAAGGAAATAATTAAATTAAAGCAAATACTAAAAAAAAGGAAGAAGAAAAGAAATACAAACACTTGGGGGGTGTTGACCCCAATCTGGAGGCATTATTGTAGCAAACAGGCCCAATGAATTAAGGCCTTCAGTTGACTTTTCAGGGCGCGTGTGGCTTCATTGACCAAGGCGTATGGAGTTCTCCAGATCAAGGCCATTGGTTTGATCTTCATGTATAGGTGGCAAGCACAGATATGGAGGCCTATGGTACTCCCTTGAGAACACGCTGCGTGGAATTACGTTAGCAAGAAAAATATTGAAATAACGTGGGGGACCTGGGGATCGAACCCAGGTCCCATTGCTTACCAAGCCAATGCCTTGCCATCTGAACCATTTACGCGCTTTGTATGTAATATGACAAATAAACAACATAACGTGAAACAACGATTAGTGGTGTTTTTTCGCGCGAAATTCAAACGCACCAACCGCTGGCTTACACCTCACCTTCTTCTCCAATTGTTTTGCTTTGCCTGAAAAAAAACAGATAGATAGCGGGGGTTTTAAACCCCCACTAAGTGATAAACATGAAAATAGCGAATAGGCCCTGGTTGTTCATAAATTGAGCGCGACCTATGGATTTAGTTCGTATGAAGCTTCTGGTTCTAATGGCCCTGGTTTCGTGTCTCAATTTTTCCAGAACAAGGAAGCCCCAAATTTAAAGTTCTGAAACCCTAGCAAGCTTCAATGGTGGATTCACCTACCGGGCACGAAAACTCAATTAAAGTATACCATTAGTTTCAGGAAGTGGATATTAGTACAAAACGATTATTGGAATGCATGAATACGACATATATATTAAAATACGAATAGGGAAAAGTTTGAGAAAGTCTGAATCCGTTCTACCACTTCTTGATGCGTGGGGACTGGAAAAGGATGCAGTTAGATTCCTTGAAGCCTTGGCAAGCTATTGAAATTGGTTAGAAGCTTTGAATCGTCATCTAATGTCGTTTTCAGTTTTTTGAAATTTTGGACAAAAATGCAAACTTTGTTCTTAGGTTTGGGCGCAGCTTCCAAGTTGTGAGCTTTAGGGTTTGCATCTGTTTATGTATGGGAATGGATTAGGGTAAGAATCAAGTCCAAAAACCCTTTGCATTGATGAAAGAAATATTTGATTTTCAATGAATATTTTCAAATCTTTTCCACATGAATATCATGCCAATTTGCACCAAATCTTCCCTTTTTTGAAGTGCACGAAATCTTGAGTAACCAATGAGGGTATAGGCTGCATAAAAAGATTCAAATGCATTTGTTTAGTTTTTTTTCATATTTTATTTTATTAAATGAATTAATGGTGATTAAAAATTCAAATAAATAATAAAAAATGATGAAATAAATCCCATTTGGGCCAAATGGTCGTGCATAGCCTTTGGATGATGAATCTTGGAAGAAAATGTGGCCCATTAGCAATTTTGAGGCATTTGAAGTAAAGTTGACTTTTCAAAATTCCCAAAAATTTCCCAACTTCCACAAGGCATATCTTGCTCAATTTTTAAGCTTTGATCATGTTGACTTTTGAAAATGACCTATAATGTTGAAATTGATAACTTTTTGTGAAAGCATTTCTTGGACTTGAAGTGTGAAGAGGAGTTGTAGGAAATGTCATTATCTTCAAAATGAGCTTTGGATGGAATTTTTCTGATGAACCATGTGGAAGTTATGCCTTGGTCAAGTTACAGTTGACTTTTTCAACTGTCCAAATATGGAAACTTTTGCATCTTGAGACTTTTTGAGCCATGCTTTGAGAATCATGATCAAGAATTGATCAAATGATGTTTGTGGCTTCAAAATGAGATGTTGACCAAAAATTTGAACTTTTGACTGTCAAATGACCATTTTGCCCCTGTAGTTGACTGTAGGGCAATTAGGGTTTTTGACTGTGCAATTTTGTGCTGTAAGTCTTGAAACTTGGTATGAGGATGCTTGACCATGTTTATAGGCATGTGGGACTTGTTTAGACCCTTGGAAACTTCAATTTCTTTGACAGAACCAAAACCCTAGTTTTTGACTGTTAGGAGGCCCTTGAACTGTGCAACCCTTGGGGAGATTTTGAAGCATGCTCTTTGCAAATCTTGAAGAATATGGGAGGACAAGTTTTGGGGTACAACAGTAGGCCTGCTGAGAAGGAACCCTGATAGTAGGGTTACTTCGATGTGAAAGCCTGGATAGTAACATTGTGAGAAGGAACCTGGATAGTAGGGTTACTTCGATATGAAAGCCTGGATAATAGGGCTGTGAGAAGGAACCTTGATAGTAGGGTTACTTCAAGATGAAAGCCTGGATAGTAGGTCTTATGGGAAGGAACCTGGATAGTAGGATTACTTCAAGATGAAAGCCTGGATAGTAGGGCTTATGGGAAGGAACCTGGATAGTATGGTTACTTCAAGATGAAAGCCTGGATAGTAGGTCTTATGGGAAGGAACCTGGATAGTAGGATTAATTCAAGATGAAAGCCTAGATAGTAGGGCTTATGGGAAGGAACCTGGATAGTATAGTTACTTCAAGATGAAAGCCTGGATAGTAGGGTTATGAGAAGGAACCTGGATAGTAAGGTTACTTCAAGATGAAATCCTAGATAGTAGGTCTTATGGGAAGGAACCTGGATAGTAGAATTACTTCAAGATGAAAGCCTGGATAGTAAGGCTTATAGAAAGGAACCTGGATAGTATGGTTACTTCAAGATGAAAGCTAGGGCTATGAGAAGGAACCTGGATAGTAGGGTTACTTCAAGATGAAAGCCTGGATAGTAGGGCTTATGGGAAGGAACTTGGATAGTAGGATTACTTCAAGATAAAAGCCTAGATAGTAGGGCTTATGGGAAGGAACCTAGGTAAGGTTGTTTCGTGAGGAGTTTGGGTACAACTTCATCTGAACCGATAAGGAACATGGGTAAGGTTGCTTTGTGAGGAGTTTGGGTAAAACTACATCTGAACTGAGAAGGAACCTGGGTAAGGTTGCTGTTGTACCCCAAAATTTTCCCTCCCATATTTCTCAAGACATTGCAAGAATAATCTCCAAGTGGCTCAAGATTGCTCAAGAGTTAGACAGTCAAATCATCTCCTAAGGCAGTCAATTCAAAATTAGGGTTTTGTGTTGCATCAAGATCCTTACATACAAATTACCTCAAGTTCTCCCTAATTTCCTAATATGTTCTCAAGATCATCCATGTCAAATTTCAAGCATTGCAGAGGAAGTTTGATCAGTCAATTGCTCAAGAGGTCCAAAAATCGACTGTGTTACGGCAAAAGTCAACTGTGGCCCAAATACAGTCAAACCTCAAGATTTTTTGTCAACATTCTCATTTTGAAGCATATTTCATCATTTGATCAAGGGTTGATCATGATTCATCAAGGATTGCTCAAGATTCATCAAGATTCAAAAGTTGTTAAATTAGGGTTTTGCAGGAAAAGTCAACTCAACTTTGACCAAGCATAAGTTTCTCATACTTTATGCGAAATGACCCATCCAAATCTAATTTTGAATAGGATGCAATTTACTACAATCCATATTCACACACCAACATCAAGAATGCACTCACAAAGAGTTACAAATTTGGACATTATAGGTCATTTTTGAAAGTCAACAAAAACACCTTTTTTCCCAAAGCTTATAACTTGAGCATAGAATATCAAAATGAGATAAGCTCAAAAGGGTTGGTTAGG
The DNA here is from genome assembly GCA_948472305.1 of Vicia faba. Taxonomy (NCBI): domain Eukaryota; kingdom Viridiplantae; phylum Streptophyta; class Magnoliopsida; order Fabales; family Fabaceae; genus Vicia; species Vicia faba. Next base: position 268,084,699 of record OX451740.1, read on the forward strand.
GGACATCTCAAGCTTTCTAAAAAGTCCAAGAAAACCTCCAAAAGTTCAAAATTGAAGAAGTTATGCATTGTTGAAGTTGGGCATTTTTCCAAAATTGCCAAAAGTCAACTATCCCCAAAACTTCAAATTTTGTCAAATGGGCCCACTTTTTTCCACTTGATTTGATTTTGTCACACTACACACGTGTCCCATATTCAGTCTCGTGTCCATTTATTAATTTTTCTATTTTATTTGATTTTTATTGAATTAATTCATTTTAAATCAATTTAAATCCAAATAAAATCTAAATATTGATAACTTGGTATCTTTTTGATTGATACAGGTCTTAATTATCATTATGGACATGGTCAAACTCGTATCAAGCCATATCATGCACAAAATATTGGTTTTTGGACAAATTTGGAAGCTTTTTCATGGAGGATCAAATCAAATCCTAAATCATCAATGCATAAAGATTCAAAGTCCAAAACCTGACCTAATTCATTCCATGTTACTTATACAATGCAAAGGCACGAGAATTAGAACCGAGAGGCTGCATAAACATCAAAACCAAACTTGAAAAAAACTTGAAAAAGCTTGAAACTGAAATCACCCTTAGAGTCCAATTCAAGGCCAAAACTCAACGTGATTCTCTTGCTGGATATCCACTGAGTGAGAAGCAATCAAAAGAAAGGCCATTCACCTCTTCAATAGCACTGTAAGTCTCTCTGAAACTCGCCTTTCAATTGAATTTGTATCTCATGATTCTTGCACTTTTCTTGCCAAATCTTTGCATATTCATGCTTTTCGTTTCATTTAGAAGCTTTTTGCATTATTGAATTGCATTTTTATGGCCTGTAACCCCCTAGCCGATTCTAGGGTTCTTGGTATTCGTTTTTGGGCATTTTCTCTACAGGTGAAATCAAGGCCATTAATGGACATAGATGTGTTCAGGAGGAATTGACGATCATGACTATGGTCTTGGTTGGCATTTTTATAGCCTAGAACTAGTTTTAGGATGAACCTATGGATTTAGCTGCGGATATAAATCCGCAGGTAAATGTCCAGGTTCCAGCGAAGAAGATGAAGACGTGGCTCTTCCTGGTTCGTTGGTTCAAATCTCGCGCGTTTTTGTTTTTAATTCCAGCATATTAATTGTTTTTTTCTTATAATAATTGCTATCTATTACATTAACAAATGATGCATAGTGGTGTGGTGGTAAGCGCGTTGTTCAGTGACTCATGGGACATGGGTTCGAATCCCAGGTCCCCCAATTGCTTATTATTATTTTCTCACAGGTATTCCAATACAAACTCCAATGCGTGGTTGACCATGTACCCTCACTCAAACGCCTGCCAGATGGCCCCAGGCCAAATCTGGGGACTCGGGTTGAAGGTCCATCATGCTCTCAAGTCAACGTGCGCGTGGAGAATCAGAAAGTCAACCAGGCTTGCAACGTTAATGGGCTTGGAAAATGATGATCTCACCCCTGATCTGAGCCCAAACCCCCCTTTTGGTTATTTCTTTTTCTTTTCATTTTATTTATTTATTTGTTTTGTATTATTATTTTTATTATTTAAACTAACCAATTAATTTTTTTCTTAATAAAATCAAAAACCAAAAATATATTTTATTTATTAAAATTAAATTCATCATTTTATTTTTGTAAATAAATACTAACTCAATTAATTTAGTTTAATTAGAGAATAACTTTTAATATTTTTTGCAAAATTTAAAATCAATGTAGATAATTAGGTTTTACTAACTTTAAATCAAATTTATTTTATTTCTTTAAATATCCAAAAATCCAAAAAAAAAAATATCCTTTTTTAATTAATTAATTTATTTATTTGATTGTCAACTTAATTTAATTTCTTTTTAGTCCAAAAATAAACCAAAAAATGCCTTCTTTCAAAAAAGGGTCAAAACCCTAAAAAATGTGCCCGATTTAATTTTCTCGCACGCGATCCGTATTTTCATATTATTGTACTTGCTTCCGGAATGTAATAGCTTTAAATAGGACTTTAATTATTTTACCGCTTTATTTAAATTCCGCATTTTAAATTTCAAGGGTTGTTTTTGGCGATGTAAATACCCGACGCCTTGTAATAGTTAGATTTAATTTCCGCAATTTAAATTCCAGAATTATTAACTGTTAGATGTTTGATAATAGGGAATGCATGATAAGATCAAATCTTGAACCTAAAATCAACATAGCTCACCATTGACATATACAAAGATAAATAATTGAAAAATAACACACTCACACATGCGCACTCTTAGGGTACACCTCGCTTGGTTGCCTTCGAACGTGGTCATTGAGTATAGGAAGTTTTAGAGGTCGCCCTCTTGTCCAAAGATCGTAGTTGCCTCGAAACGGTTGCCTCGGAAAAATGATCTAAGACATTAGGGTTACCGCTAAGGCATCCTAACATTGCTTTAGTGACCACACGTCCCTTAATTGAATTGACCCTTAAACTCCAACGACGGTGCTACCTATTCATCAATAGTGGGATAGCACTGTCTAAAGGAAGTTAGCACAGATTGATTCCTTTTTCGAGTAGGTAGATGGTTCTTAAGTACTTTCTCTCTTCAAAACAAAACAAATTTTCACACTTACACCTTTCAAACAAAAACTTCCTTCAAACCCACAAACACAAATAAAAGCAAATTTTGAAAACACTTTGAGCAAGTACCTAAGAGTCCGTGGATAACCACGGATAGAAAGGGTGCTAACACCTTCCCTTTCTATAATCTACCCCCCGGACCCGAGAAACATCTCGAAAAAGGAATTTTTCTGTGCTTTTTTCCTTTCCTTGTGGGATAAAATAAAAGACGGTGGAAACTCTTGCTTACCGCGACATTTTGCGAAAACAAACGCAAAACGTGAACCAACATTCCAAAAACAGTCAGTTCTCTCCCACCGTATCACAGTTTCTTTGTGAGGAGTTTGGGTAAAACTGCATCTGAACTGAGAAGGAACCTGGGTAAGGTTGTTTTGTGGGTAGTTTGGGCAAAACTGCATCTGAACTAAGAAGGAACCTAAGTAAGGTTGCTTTGTGGGGAGTTTGGGTAAAATTGCATCTGAATTGAGAAAACTACCCTTCCCCAGGTTGTGATTAAGGGTTTTTAATTAGTGTGAAAAGAAAAACTCCTACTTCTTTGGCTCAAAGGGGTTGACTAGGGATTATCGTCCTTATAACTCCACTGTTTAGGGTTTGAAATAACGCATGTACATCGTCAGCGGGGTCTGTTCAAAAGCATACTGTAGATATTGTGGTATCACTTTCGTCATCCTCCCTCTAAAGGCTTACAGCTTTGGTTCAAGAGTTGAATATCACAAAAAGGAAAGCAATTTAAATATAGTGAATACGAATGAATTGATTCAAAACAGACATATGCATTGCATTGATAAAGTAACAGAGTTTGACATGAATAGATGTTAGAATAATCAAAAGAAAATTAAAAATTAAAAATTCTAGTGAACAAAGGCCTCTTCGTCTGATCTTGTCACTTCAGATGACGTGCCTTTAAAGGATGGCAAAAGAACTCAACCTGAACAGCTTGTGTAAACTCCAGCACTCCTTCATCAATCAAGTTTTGAATTTTATATTTCAACATCCAACAATCACCAGTATCATGCTCTGGACTATTGGATTGATACGCACACCTTGCATCACGATTGTAGTTGGGCGAAGAAATCTTGGGATTCGTATGAGGTCCTATCAATGTAATCAGATTCATCCTCAATAGGTGTTGCAAATCTTAAGACAATGACACGTTGAGTTAGGTAAATTGCCTCTTGGGTGTATCTGGCTTCCTCTGATTAACCCTTTGTTTTTGGCGAGGTTGTTGTTGGACCCGTGAGGTAGTAGCAATTTGGAAAGGTCCACTTTTCACCAAACCAAACTCTTGTCTTCTTGGAGGTTGATCAATAACTTGGTCCCCAGCCTCGACTGCTTGCTTCATACGGTTGTATCCATCTTGATGAAGTTTGTTGATAATGGTTCTCGGCTCTTCTTGTTCCCGAGCTAGGCCTTGGATAAGAGCCATCTGCCCCAGCATCTGGGTTCTCATTGCATCAACCTCAGCTTGTCGTTGTTCCAGCCGTTCGTCCTTGTTGTCTTCAGGACTTTTCTTGACCAAGTTCCCGGCGAGGAGTGTTTTCAACTCTTCTTGCCCCTTGGATAGGTTTAGGAACATTTCCTTGAACTGAGGTTCTTGAGTTTGAAGATTTATGTTGTCTTGTTGGAGAGCCATTGCTGAAATAAACAGCGAGAACATAAGAGACATGTACTGGAATACCTGTTATGCAATGATATGCATGATATATGTATGTGATGTTTTCAAGGATTCTTAAAGGCTCAGATTTGTTTAACTAAAAGAAGCACATGTCATTTGCATTAATAAGTTCAAAATTGTTATAAAGAATGCCTTTTAGGCTTACAAATGAACAAAACTAAAAGCAAAAAGAAACTAAGTCTCCCAGGAGTGCATCCTCTTTGGTGCGATGTAGGCAATTACGTTCCTTTCTTCATGAAGTAGCCTAGTGAGCTTCAGGACCCTCTTCTCGCTGGCATAGAACTGAGCTTCAAACGTGTCCCTCTCCTCTTTGAGTTGAACCCAAGACTTCTGTAATTCTTCATGATCAGTTGGCATGTCGGGATGATGACCAAGTGAAGTAGTGTCTCCTTCAGTAGTTGGCTCCACGATTATTGGTAGGACAGATGGGTAAGGCATCCTAATACTTTAGGCGCGAGCTCGTACCCACTGGAGATAAGGCTCAAGAGGAATGGAATTCTTGTGCCCTAGCGTCTTGATATCAATTTTATGTACCATGCCCCAAGATTTTATGAGCCTTCTACGATAGCCTTGAATGTTATTCTCATAATTGAAGGCGATATCCCCGAGTAATGTAGGTACTGGATTATGAGACAAGAAAACCTTGATAGTGCTCACATCTACAAGTTGATCAGCATTAGGTAAAAGTACCGTCTCATAGACGAGAAGTGCCAGTACCTCTTCAAAAGCTTGTAAATCTAAGGTATCCAAAAAATGATAGGCCTTCTCAAATATAAACTTAACCGGAATTCCTTGAACACTCCCTCTAGTCTCCCAATTTGCCACTATGTCAGACCGGTGTAAAGACAAAGCTCTAGCAATTTCTTCAGGCTTTGGATGTTCTTCCGTACCATTGAAAGGAAACTGGTCAAGAATAGGTACCCATAACAATTGAGAAAACTCCTCCATAGTAGGTACTAGCTGATAATCCGGGAAGGTGAAACAATGGTGTACCGGGTCGAAGAACTGAAACAACACTTTTAACAACTCTTCATCAGGTTTTGCAGTAACCAGATTGAGCAACTGACCATGCTTTCTAGTGAAATTAGAACCTTCAAGAACCCTTAATGCCAGATCCTTTAGTTGGAGAGACACTTTCACAAGGTTGATTTGTATAGTGTTCCTACGGGAAGATGCCATGTCCTACAAAATAGAGCAAAAATGAGCCCTAGGGAATCCTTGAAATGGTTAGTCATGATATGCTATGATTATGATGCATGATGTCATGATAATGCACAGGTATAGCAAACACAGGTATAGCAAGCACAGTCAAATCACACAAAGCCCTTAGGTTTATGGCTTGCATGAGGTCAAAGGTAGTACCCTCTTGAAGTTAATTGGTTTCAAACCTGTCTTAGAAATAGTAACCGGGTTCTAGAGATTCTCAATATCACTGACCATCCTTTATCGGGAATTGTTTCAGCTCTCAATCTTTTCTTGCGGCCAAAATATCCCGAAAGTCTGGTCTCAATAAGTGTAGCATCGATTATCAATCAGTTCTTAGCTCTACACCGAGGCCGGCTATCTCACCACTTTCTAATGGCCAAGTTGTACAATTAAAGGTTCTAAGGTCAGTTGATGCTTCACGACACCACGCGGCAGACCTGTACTCTCCCCGATTGACTCAAGGGTTACCGGTACCAACCAAAGTGCCACATTAACGTAGCTACTGCTTCAACTATGCCGGTATACCCCAACATAGTTCCCTCACAGTTTATTGCAACTTACCTAAAAGGTGTTCCCCAGATCCGGTTGTAGGATCTATAGAAACCCCGAACAAACCCTCAAAAGTAAAGCAATCATGACAATCAAGAGAAGCTATTTTAAAATTATCTAAATCCTAAGGTATACCCCACTTTATAGAATTCCCCAACAGAGTCGCCAGTTCTGTGATACGATGGCAGAACCGACTGTTTAATACTGGTTTGCATTTTGCGTTTTGTGTTCGCAAAATGTCGCGGTAAGCAAGAGTCGCCACCGAATTTTATTTCATCCAATAATGGAAAAGGAAAAAGAACAGAAAAAACCTTTTTTCGAGATATTTCTGAGTACGGGGGGGGGGTAGATTATAGAAAGGGAAGGTGTTAGCACCCTTTCTATCCATGGTTTTCCATGGGCTCTTAGGTACTTGCTCATTTTTCAAATTACTTGTGTGTGATTGTCTTGAAAATGTTTTTACTTAGTGATAACCCTTGTATCAGTCCTCAAGGATGTGACGAAGTTTGTTTTGAAATTTTGTTTTAAAAGGTGTTTGTGTGAAAAGATTTGTTTTGAGCAAGTACCTACTAGCATCTACCTACTCGAAAAAAGATCGTTTATGTTCTATTTCCTTTAGACAGCGCTATCCCACTATTAAGGAGTAGGTAGCACTGTCGTTGCAGTTTGTAAGGGACATTTGAAAGGGACGTACGGTCACAAAAGCAATGTTAGGACACCTTAGTAACCATCCTAGAGTCCTAAAGATATTTTCCGAGGCAACAGTCGAAAGGGTCATTTTTTGATCTTTTGGGACATAGAGGATAGCCACTAAAACATCCTATGCTACATGACCGTTTATCGAAGGCAACCAGAGTGAGAGTATACCCTAAGAGTGAGCATGTGCAAGTGTGCTTTTTTCAGTTAATGTTATCTTTGCACATTAGGGTTTTCTAACTGTTTTAATTTTCATGCATTCTTGCCATACAATCCTATTAGCCATACATCTAGACAGTTAAATATTTGCAGAAATTTAAAGTGCGAGGAAGTAAAACCTAGCTATTACAAGGCTTCGAGGAGGGGGATTAATTACATAACCAAAAATAGGGGATTTAAAGCAAAAAATAAAACCCTAATTTAACTATTACAAACCCTGTACAGTTACAAAATAATGGAAAAAATAATTAACAAGCGCGCGATAAATTAAATACGAGAACGGTAATTAACAACTTAAAACCCTAATTGAGAGAAAGAAATTTTTGTTTTTTGTGGATTTTTATTTGATAAAATATTTAATTGCAAATTAATTAAACCTAATTTCTAATTGTTTTTAAATTATGAAAGAAATTAAATTAATCTAATTTCCTAATTTAATTAATTAATTAAAGAAAATTTATTAAGAAAATAAGTTTTTATGTGATTTTTTGATTTGTTAATTTAATAAAATAATTTTTGTAATGATAAAAAAACAAAATAATTAAAGAAATCAAATTAAAGAAAGATAGTAAAAATAACCAAATGGGCCTACTGTCAGCAGATCTGGGGGTGTTGAACATCTGACACCCAGAAGGATGGCCCAGAGTCTGGCGCCTGATCCAATGAGACCATCTTCTAGGGACTCATGGTGGACCTGTGTATGTTGGCATTGGATCTGGTGAATTTAGAGGATGAGATCAGAGGGCATGTGCTGATCCTCAGAAGGTGAGGTGCGCTAGATCTGGCTGGAGGTGGATCCAGAGGATGATGATCTTTAGAAAATGAGGTATGCTGGATCTGGCTGGAGGTGGATCCAGAGGATGATGATCCTCAGAAGATGAGGTATGCTGGATCTGGCTGGAGGTGGATTCAGAGGATGATGATCCTCAGAAGATGAGGTATGCTAGATCTGGCAGGAGATGGATCTAGAGGATGATATCAGAGGGCGCCGGTGTGCTGGATCTCCTGAAGATGGAACCAGAGGATGATGATACTCAGAAGATGAGGTGCGCTGGATCTGGCTGGAGATGGATCCAGAAGATGGTGGTCCTCAGAAGGTGAGGTGCGCTGGATCTGGTGAAAATAATGGAGAAAATGCCAAAAGCTCATGCCTGGGATCGAACCCAGGACATGAGCTTTTGACTTCCTTCCTCTGACCAACTGCGCTGAATGTTAACTTGTTAATATGATCAAAAGATAAAACAAAAATTGTAAAATAATGATTATGCCAAAAATGCGCCAGAATTCAAACCAATCCAGTCAGGTTGTGACACGCTGTTGTCTTCTTCCCTGTCCGTCGTTTTAGATAGGAGACTTTTACCTACAGCAGTTTTGTTATAACTGTAAACCTGTATTATTTAATAATCAAGCACACTCAATATAAATTTATTTGGAGACCATGAATCAACTTGGTTTGAAGCTCTGATCATCATGGTACCCATTATCAGGCCTAATTTTGCTTAAATCACAAAACCCCAAATTGGAGCACGAAATCCTAGCAATGGAAAAAGCTTGTTTGTGCACTGTAACTTAAATCAAATTATCCAGAAACATTGCAAACATGATGATGAACATAAATATGTAACTTAAACATGCTAAAGATGCAAGAATTACAGTAATCGAATTTGAATAATTTTGCAAACCGTGAGAGTGATAGGGAGCGATTCTGGACGTGTAAAGGCGTGCAATCGATTGGAGAAGCTTCTTGAGATGTCTAGGAATGTATTGCTAGCCTTGAAACTCCTTGAGGACGGCTCTAAGATGGATTTCAATCTCACACTTTTTGTCCAAAGTTTCAGTTTTGTTCTTACAGTTTCACGCCTCTAATCCCTCCTCTTTTTATCTGGAATTGTTATGCCCTTATAGTAGACTGAATTAGGTCAACAAATTTGTATCAAATCTTGAAATTTGTGAGATTTGATTTGATTCTTTAACCATATGAAAACTTGTTATTTTGAGCCAAATCTTCCCTTTCTTGTACCAATTATGATTGATTCGTTTTGGCCTTGATAATTCAGCATATTCTTATTGCCAACCTGTCCAAAAACCAAATTAAATCATATCTTTGCTATTATTCATCAATTATTTGATTTAATTCATTTTTTAATTAACAAAAAATCAAAATAAATTGAAAATTGAAGAAAATAATGTGTGGGTGAATGTTTGAATCGTGGACCACATTGTAAGTGAGGTGCAAGCATAAAAAGTTAGGCCCATTTAGCAAAAAATGCATTTGTGAGCACATTTGACTTTTGGCAATTTTGCAAAAAATGTCAACTTTGACAAGGCATAACTCCTCCGATTTTAACCCTAGAGAGGTGTTCTTGGACTTTTTAGAAAGCTTAGGATGTCCCCTAAGCAACCCTTTTGGTATTATCTCAATTGAGTCTTCCATGTTCATGTATGAAGATTTGAACCAAAAGGTGTTTTTGTTGACTTTTCAAAAGGACCTATAATGTCGAAATTCATATCTTTCTATGAGTGCATATTCTGAACTTGTGAGCTGGAGATGAATTATAGGGAATTGCATCCTCTTCAAAATGAGCTTTGGATGGAAAATTTCTGATAAAGTATGAAGAAGTTATGCTTGGTCAAATTTGGGTTGACTTTTCCTACAAAACCCTAATTTAGCAACTTTTGGATTTTGATGAATTTGGAATATCCCTTGAGGAATCATGATCAACCCTTGATCAAATGATGGAAGTTACTTCAAAATATTTATGTTGACCAAAAATCTTGAGGGTTGACTATATGTGGGCCACAGTTGACTTTTGACCTAATACAGTCAATTCTCAAGCATCTGAGCAGTTGACTGAGCAAACTTCTTGTGCAAGGCTTGAAACTTGGCATGGATGATCTTGGGAACATATTAGGACCTTGGGAATCATTTTAGCCCTTTGTGTTCCACCCATCTTGATGAAAGTTGAAACCCTAATTTTGAGGTGCACTGCCTTAGGAGAGAGTTTGTCTGGTCAACTCTTTGACTTCCTTGAGCAACTTGGGGACCTCAATTGACATTTGTTAAGTAAAATGAGAGGGCAAGTTTTGGGGTACAACAGTATCGACCAGGAAGGGTGATAATCAAGGGAGAAAACTTAGGAACAGATGTAATCCTAACTGGTCTTTTGGTGGAGACCCTGGGAGAATTGTCGGAAATGGTAATTATTGAGACATCTTCACATAAATTTCTTGTAAGGGGAAATTTATCAAATAGAATTTCTTTGTTAATCATCAGGAGTTGGACACCCATCTTTAACAACAAACAACCATCTGGTAGAGACATACATAAGTGGCAACCCTCACCATAGCCCAGAAATAAACTGGCTCGCAACAGATTCTCTTTAACAATCAGAAGAGGAGTAGCTAATTCATCCACAAAGGAAACAAACAGATCATCTCCAACAACATTGACACCCTGGCCATGTTTGGGCATTGGCGCAGTTATTACATTAGGTGTCTCTGGAAGTTCAAACTCAATCTCCTTCACCTCGATAAGATCATGCACCTTATTTTTCAGAGCCCAACAATCATTTGTATTGTGTCTTGGACTTTCAGAGTGGTAGGCACATCGAGCATTTGGGTTGTCGCGGGAAGATGTGTTATTGGGATTCTTGTGAGCTTCTTTTAGAGTCACTAGATTGGACTTTAACAGGTGTGGCAAAACCTGGGATAAGGTCATGTTGATCCTGGTGAACTGTCTTCTGGGCGTATCCAGTCTGTGCTGATTATTTCGTTGTTGGTTTGATGCAGGATTGGAAATCATAATAGCCCCTACCGTCGGACGATGTTCAGTTTTGCCTTGATTTCTCTGGCCGTAAGCAACACTGACCTCCTTCTTTCCAGTGAAGGGTTTCTTTGTTGTACTGGAGGATGCATCTCTCTGGATCTTACCACTCTTAATACCGGCTTCTACTCGCTCACCGATCAATATCAGCTCAGTAAACCCAGTTGAAGAGCTTCCAATCAGATGGTTGAAGAATATACCAGACAACATGCCCTAGAACATGTCTACCAGCTCACTATCAGACAGAGGAGGTTGGACTCTTCCCGTAAGGTGTCTCCACTTTTGGGCATAATCTTTGAAACCCTCGCCGGAACCCATAGACATACTCTATAATTGTGTGCAAGTTGGAGCGAGGTTAGCATTATATTGGTACCGCTTGTAAAAAACAGCAACCAGGTCTTCCCAATTACGAATGTTGGTTCCCTCTAATTGATAGAACCATTCCAACTGCGTCCCTGATAAACTTTCCTGGAAGAAATGTACCCACAGATTCCTATCAGTAGTGTGGGGTTGAATCTTCCTAATATATGATCTTAAGTGCAGCTTAGGACAGGAGACGCCATCGTACTTAGCAAATGTGGGGACCTTGAATTTCTGCGGGATGACCACCCCTGAGACTAGTCCTAGCTCTTCAAAATCCAGCCTAGGTACCCTCTGAATCTCCATAGCATTGAGACGATCCTCCATCTGTTTGTATTTATCATCGACAGGAGGATATTGTTCTTCAGAGTAATCAACCTCTTCCTCATCAGTCCCTGGGTTTTTGTTTTCTTCTGTTGGCTTCTCTTCTTGGTTGTGCCCCTCATTTGACAGGGTTGTGAAATCTAAAGCTCGCTTAGTCGGTCCTCTAAACCTTCTTCCCAAGTTCAATACACCAGTTGGTTTCTTTGCCTTCTTGGTCTTCTCCTTGATGATAAGAGCTTTTAGATCTTCTTGTCCCTTAGCCAGAGCCAGGAACATTTGTTGGAACTGAGCATTTTGAGCTTGAAGGTCCTTTACTATTGGTTCAAGAGCCATTTCTTTTGCTGAAATAAACAGCGAAAAGAATAAGAAACCTGTCTCGAAATACCTGCTTATGTAATGACATGCATGATATTCTTATGCAATATTTTCAAGGACTTTTAAGAATTTAAGTTTGCTTAGACAAAGAGAGAACAAACATTAATTGCATTCATAAGTTTAAATTATTACAATGATGCATCTTGGGCTTACAATGGAAGAAACAAAGATCAAGCAAAACTCCTAAATCAAATAGGACTCAGGCTTCCCATGAGCGCGTCCTTTTTGGTGCAATGTAGCCATTCAAACTCTGTTCTTCATGTAGTTGTCTTGTAAGCTTCAAAACCTCCTTCTCGCTTGTGTAGAACTGGGTTTCAGAGGTGTCTCGTTCCTCTTTGAGTTGAATCCAACATATTTGCAATTCCTCGAGAGTAGTCGGCATGTCAGGATGGAGAATAGTATGAGGTACATCTGTCTCGGCAATAGGTTCCATGATGATGGGTAGGATGGCAGGGTAAGGCATCATGAGATTTTGAGCGCATGCTCGCACCCACTTAAGATAAGGCTCCAAAGGGATGGAGTTATTATGCCCCAATGTGTTGATATCAATTTTGTTCACCATGTCCCAAGCTTGGATGAACCTTTGACAGTACCCTTGGACATTGTTCTCACAGTCAAATGCAATTCCCTGAAGTAGTGCATCATGAGGATCGTCCCTTCTAGCATACCCAAATTGTAGCAACGCCAAACAAGGGTTATAAGTGTTTCCTCCCCTAATGTTTGGGAGAGGGACATTAGGGAATTCCCCATAGTGATCAATGATGGTAACGTCTTCCACAGATCGAGGGCACCAGTGAATATCCGAATGCGTGAGGGACATCAACCTATTAGACCATCTTATGCCTTGCTCATTCTTCAACACAAATCGAGGTAGGTGAGAAATAAACCACCTAGCCAACAGAGGAGTACAACACATAAGGGTTACTCTTATCTTTACAGTGCGAGTGTGAAAAGAGTGCAGAATGTATCCCACTAAAGTAGGCACCGAATTACGAGACATGAAAACTTTGACCGCATTCACGTCTATGAGTTGGTCCGGATTAGGGAATAGTACCATTCCATAGATGAGAAGGGCCAACACCTCTTCCAAGGCTTGTAAGTCTAAAGTATCCCAAAAATGGTGAGCTTTCTCAAACAAAAACTTGGCTAGAAACCCTTTGACACCGCTTTTTGTTTCCCAATTTGTCACAACGTCAGACCGTTGTAAATATAGGGCTTGAGCAATCTCTTCGGGCTTTGGGTCTCTTTCCATACCGTTAAAGGGTAATTGGTTTATAATAGGTACACCCAATAACTAAAAAACTCTTCCATAGTAGGCACCAACTGGTAGTCGGGAAATGTAAAGCAATGATGTAAAGGGTCAAAGAATTGAAAGAGAACTTTCACCATGTCTTCATCAAGGCTTGAAGTGACCAAACTGAAGAGTCGACCATATCTTTTAGTGAATGGGGAATTCTCAGGAACCCTTGATGCCAACTCTTTGAGTTGAGGAGGCATTCTTACGAAGTTGACTTGGATAGTATTTTTGCGAATGGGAGCCATGTCCTATAAAACAGACACAAAGATAAGTCCTAAAAGTCCTTGAAATGGTTAGTGTGACATGCCATGTTATGATGTTATGTACAAATAGATATATACAAGCACACAAACAGATCCTTAAGTTACGGCTTGCATGGATTCCATAGGTAAGTAGCGTCTCGAAGTTTAGTTGGTTCAACATGTCCTATTAATAGTAACCAGGTTCTAGGGAATCTCAATATCATTAATATTTCTTCACCGGGAATTGTTTTAGCGCAAGCCTCTTTATCGACGACCGAAATATCCTGGAAGTCAGATCTCAATGAGCGTAGTATCGAGTATCAACCAACTTCGGACTACACCAAATCCAGCTATCTCACTACTTCCTAATGGACAAGCTGTTCAATTAAAGGTTCTAAGGTCAGTTGGTGCTTCGTGACACCACACAGCGGCTCCGTATTCTCCTCGACTACTCAAGAGCTGTCGATACCAACAAATGTGTCACACCAACTTAGCTATTGTTCAAATCGTGTCGGTATACCCCACACAATCCCCACGATCTATTGCTACTTACCTAAAAGGTGCCCCAGATCCGGGTGGAGGGTCTTTTAGTAACAACCCAAACAAGCCCTCAAAAGTAAAGCATACAAAACACACAATGTAAAGCAATTTAAAATGAACTAAACTCTAAGGTAACCCCACTTTATAATTTTGTCCCCAACAGAGTCGCCAGTTCTATAATACGGTGGGAAAACTGACTGTTATACTGGTTTTGCATTTGTATTCGCAAATGTGCGGTAAGTAAGAGTCGCCGTCGAATTTTCTTTTATCCAAAAAAGGAATGGGTGAAAAGAACAGAAAAAGACCATTCAAGATTATTTCTGAGTAAGGGGGTAGATTATGGAAATGGAAGGTGTTAGCACCCTTACCATCCGTAGTTATCTACGGCCTCTTAGATACTTAGCTTATTTTTTAAATACCTTGTGTTTTTGTGTGTCTTTGAAAAGTATTTTTGAAACGCCAATAGTAAGGCGATTTGCTTTATGATAACTCTTGTATTAGTCCCCAAGAGTGTTGATAAAGCATTTGAAAATATTTTTGAAAGTGTTTGTGTATATGAAAAAGTTTGTTTTTTGAGCATAGCATCTAGGAACTATCTACTTTACTCAAAAGGTTCGTTCTTTTCCTCCTTTCCTTTAGACAGTGATATCCTACTATTAGTGAGTAGGTAGCCTTAGTCGTTTGGATGTATGGGGGAAATTCGAAGGGACGTTTTATAGTCATAAAGGCAACTGGGCAAGAAACCTTAGTAACTAGCCTAGGGTTTTAAGATCATTGTTTACCAAGGCAACATCGAAAGGGTCATCAAGGGACTTATGATCTTTTTAAACCAGAGGGTAGCCACTAAAATCTCTCATGTTTCAAGAGTTTTTACTATTTTTCTAAAGGCAACCAAAGTGGGAGTACCCTAAAGGTGCGCATGTGAGAATGTGTTATGTTCAGTTATTTATCTTGATGTTTAGGTTTTCTAGCGTTTAATTATTAATCTTGTCATACAATCCTATTAACATACATCTATTATTTGTACAAGAATTTAAAGTGCGGAAATTAAAGCTACACTATTACATGGCTTCGGGGAGGGGGATTATTACATGTCCAAAAGTTAGGGGAGAAATAAAAAGCAGAAAATTAAGTCATAATTTTAACTATTACAACCCATAGCCGGATATAATAATGATAAGAATAACAAATGCTAACGTAATAAATACGCACGAATTGAAAGGACTTCTAAATCCTAAAAATGAAATCTTGTTGTTGTTTTGTTTTGTTTTTATAAAAGAAAAGTAAAAATCTAAATCTACTTAATTTTAATTTATAAAAATGTTTAAGTAATTAATGATTAATCAACAAAAATAATTTTAATAAAAAGGAATAGAACCTAATTTTTTTGTGATTTTTTTGATTTAATTTTGATTTAGAGAGGAAAGCCACTAAAAGAAATGAACAACACAAAAATTAAAATACAAAATAGTCTTTCGATCCAGGAGATGGCTTTCGATCCAGTGAAAGATGTTATCCTTTGATCTAGTGAAGGATGTTATCCTTCGATCCAGGGAAGGATGTGGCTTTCGATCCAGGTAAGGATATTGTTGAAAATGTCTGATGGATTGCCTGTAGAGGGTACTGAATCTGCAAGAAAACAAACAGAAAAAATTATTGCAAGAGGCATGGATCGAAACCCCTACCTTTGCATACACGCACACCTTATCCTTCCTGCCCCTAATTCGAATCTGGGTGTTTTTGGCTTGAAAATGCCTATATCATGAGTTTCGTAAGGCAAATTCAGATCATGCCCTTCAGTGGCACAATCTTATTCCTGCATGTTACCGTACATATGATATGTTCATATAAACATAAATGACATTAGCAGCACAGATATGCAAACAACATGTATTTAAAGGGCCTGGAAATACATTTTTTGATTTTTGTGAATCCTTACCAACCGGAAAGGCTTCGATTTGTGAACCTGGGTGTGGAATTACTCGTGTAAGGGCCTGGATAACTTCCTGTGTGTAAGCAATGCGTGTGGGTGTCTGGATGGTGGTATGAATGTGGAAAAAGTGTTTCAATGGGATATGAATCCGTTTGGCTGATCAATGGTTTTTTTTTCTTTTCTCTCTCTTTTTTTTCATCTCTGGCAATGTGTCCTTAGGCATGTATTTATAGGGGGTAGAGGTGAATGGAAATGGAAAGGGACAACTATTAACCAGGCTTTGAAGGAAAAATTAGACAAATTTAAGGATTGCCATCTTTGATGAATTCCTACCCTTTTGGGTTTTGGGATGAACCAAACATGTTTCACTCCCTGACTCCTTCGAATGCCTCCACACCTTGTTCTTCGATTGACTCTGAATTGCTCCTTTCAATGGCTATGAAAATACCCAACTAGCCCAATCGAACACTTTATTCTGGCCAGTCAAAGCTTCTTTTGTAATTTCCTTCGAATGTAATTATGCAGGAGGCTTGGGCTTGGCAGCATGTAGGACTTTGGCCAGCAAGCATCTTGAACCAAACTCATCAAAAGGCAAAACAAAACTTGTTTCAAACAATTGTGTGTCTTTCGAACAAACCAACTGTATGTCCTTCGAAGGCACCATTTGTGTGTCCTTCGAATGGACCAAATGTATGTTCGTCGAAGGTACCACTTGTATGTTTCTTTGAATGGACCTTTGGAATGTTTCTTCGAATGGACCATACTATGTGTCAAAGTGTAGAAAACTGTGTTGAAGAGTTTTATAGGTGGAGTCAGGGCAGCATGAGGGAAGCCACTGCTTAGTGAATCGAAGCACGCAAGAAAGAAGTTCTTCCCTTGTGAATCAAAGGCAAGCATGAAGAGGAAGCATTTTCCTTGTGCATTGAAGGAAAGCATAGAGGAAGCCATTTCCTTATGGGTCGAAAGCAAGCACAGAGGAGGCACTTGTCTTGTGGATCAAATCAGACACGTAAGAGGCCAATGCTCAATCGAAGCTTGCATGCAGGAAGTCATTGCTTTGTGAATCGAAATATGCATGTAGGAGGCTATTGCTTGTGAATCGAAGAAAACCGTTTCAAAGGGAGCCAGTTTCCCATTCGAAGCTAGCATAAAGGAAGCTAATGCCTTGTGAATTCTTAGCATGAGGGAGGATATTGCTTTGTGGATCCAAGCAGGCACAAAGGAGGCCATTGCCCAGTTAATCGAGCCATGCGCGAAGGAAGTATTTGCCTAGTCAATCGAAAGCAAACCTGAAGCAGCCAATGCTCAGTCGAAGCTTTGTTAATTAAACTTGATCGAAGGAGGCCGAGTGCTCAATCGAAGCTTGTGAACCAAGCTTGCATCGAAGGAGGCCAATGCTCAATCGAAGCTTGTGAAACAAAGCTTGCTCGAAGGATTTTAAATTCCCAATCAAATCTTATGAATCAAGGCAAACTTTCTCTTCTTTGATTTGATGCCTAAAAGCCAAAAAATTCAATTGTACTTGTGCAAACTTGCCCTTTTGAAAATCCTTGTGAGAAAATGTCTTGAGAAAAAGGAGGGCATATTTTGGGGTAAAACAATGATAGACCCATTATTCAGCATCTTGAGTGATTTGACCATTCTGTCAAGATTTGAATTCAGGGAAGCCACTTCACTTTCCAGACTAGAGATAGTTTTCAGATGCTCTTTCCTTTCCGCCTTCAGCTGAGTTATGAGAGCTTTTTCTTTCTCCCCTTCTTGGAAAACTTATGCACTCCTGAGATATAGTTCTCTGTACGAGGCAGCTAAATCATCAAAGGTTAGTTCACTATCACTAGATTCTTCATCAAAAACATATTTGCCTGTCAATTCTTTAACAAACTTGGTAGATTCCTTTTCAAGATCTCTCTCGGAGTCCTCTTAAGACCAAGTAACAAATAGATCCTTCTTTTATTTTTTAAGATATGTAGGACATTCAGCTCTAATGTAACCAAAACCTTCACATCCATGACATTGTATTCCCTTCCCTTGAGTGGACTTTTCTTCAGCCCTTTTTCTTCCAAACTCATTTGACTTATGGATGTCAGATGAGATGTTCTTGACATTTGATCTTGGGTTCCTATCCATCTTCTTTATCACTTTGTTAAACTATCTTCCAAGCAGAACTAAAGCATTAGATATTCCTTCATCTGTATCCAAATCACAATCCTCCTCTTCATCTTCAGTATTAGTTACAAAAGTTATGCTTTTATTCTTTTTTTTTAGATCTTTCATTGATTCTTAATTCAAATGTCTGAAGGGATCCAACAAGTTCATCCACTCTCATCTTATCAATGTCTTATGCTTCTTCTATGGCAGTTACTTTCATATCAAATCCCTTAGGGAGAGACCTAAGCATCTTTCTCACCAATTTGTCTTCAGGTATTTTTTTCTCCTAAAGCACTGGATGCATTAGAAATCTCAAGAATGTTTATATGAAAGTCATTAATACCTTCATCATCCTTCATTCTCATATTTTCAAACCTGGTGGTGAGCAACTGAAGTCTTGACATCTTAACTTTAGATGTGCCTTCATGGGTAGATTGAAGAATCCACTAGGCATCCTTAGCTACTTCACATGTGTTTACTAATATGAAAATGTTATTGTCAATTCCAAGTGCAATTTCATCCTCTTCTTTAAACCAGTCTTCTTCTGGATTTAACACAGAAGTAGGTTCTCCATCTTCTCCCAATTTGACAGGGTGTTTCCATCCTTTTAAGACAGCTTTCTAAGCCCTGTTGTCTAGAGATTTTAGAAAGGCCACCATACGTGGTTTCCAATAGTCATAATTGCTTCCATCCAGAATGGGTGGTCTGTTCACAAATCATCCTTCCTTGTCCATAGTACCAGAAAGTATCTTCCCTAGATCTCACCCAGATACAGAGCAGGAGGCATGCTCTGATACCAATTAAAATTTTGGTATCAGATATGTGATTTTGAAGGAGATGTCACGACACAGATATCTGAGGAAAATATAAAATGCAAAAATATTAAAAGCAATAAAAACACAAGGGATTGTTAACCCAGTTTGGTGTACAACATCTCCTATTCTAGGGGCTACCAAGTCAGGGACAAGTCCACTAAATATTATCAATTCATAGACCCTCAGTAAACAAACAGGTTATGATATAATCACTTAATCACTACCCGTGCTATATTTCTACCTAAGATACGCCTAGGTGTGAGGCCATCCTCAAATCCTTTCAATCACTAAAAGTGAAAAACCAACCGAATTATTAAGGTTGAAAAACCTCAATCATTCAATACTTAAAAGCTTATGAATGATCCACAATTTACAACTCAAATTACAACTCAAGTATTGAAACAATACTAGAGTGTATTACAATTAAAAGATTCAGACTTCTAAAACATACAGAGTATATTTTTTTCAATTGTTGCAGTTCTATGAATAAGGATGCAAGTCCTTATAAAGGGGCAACAACTTCTTTATGGGCTTGGGCTGAAAAACAAATATTGTAATATATTGAATCCCTTGAATATCTCCATGAAAGTAGGCCAAGATATAATCCATAAAGATGAGACCGATTGAAAAATATTCCTCCATGTTTTTCATAAGTTATAAACCACAAAACCTGAATAAGGCGCGTTTAAAAACAGGAAACATAAAATCTGAAAACACGTTTAGATCAGCAGGCAGATGTTAAGACATCTGCTTTGACATCATTCAAAATCAGTTGAGATGATATACTTCAAATGTCAAGACATTAAGCAAAATATTACCAAAGCAGTGTTTTACCAAAATTACTACCAACAAACACTTACAGTTTACCAACAAAAAACAGGTCATAGATTAATTCCCAAAATAGGACAAGACAACTATCTATATAACCAGGCGGTATGAATTCTCAAAATAAGACGGGTTTACCAATGAAATAAAATTCACAAATTAATTCCGAAACAGGACGAGGCAACTATCTATATGACCAGGCGGTATGAATTCCCGAAACAGGACGAGTTTACCAATGAAAAACAGATTGTAGATCAATTCCTAAAATAGGACAGGGCGACTATCTGCATGACCAAATGATATCCTTAATAAGTTTATTTTGTAAATCATTCCCCCCAAAGACTAAATTTTGGTGATCTATTTCCTTCTGAATAGCATCCTTCGGATACAGTCAGGCGTAGACTCATCCTGATACTCCAATCAACAGTTACTTTGGACGGCATCTGTAAGCCCAACTTCAACGACACTCTATCACCTCTCCAAATGGAATCTTTAAGCCTATTCAAGCAGTATAATTAACTAATAGTTTCAGTTCGTGCACATGTGAGTGCAAATTTCTGGGTACTTAAGTGTTCAATCATCTCCCACCTTCAGATCATGAATGGTGGACATGCCAATCTAACTCTTCGGGTTTAAGAAGATTGAATAGGGGAAGTTGTTGTACCCAAAAATTTTCCCTCCTATTTTTTAAGATAATTGATTCAAGACACCTCCCCATGCTCCTAGGGTTCTCAGTTTCTCAAGAATACTCAAGGGTTTGAATATACAAGTATCTCTCCTAAACAATGGCCTACAATTAGGGTTTTGTGTTTCTCAAAGAAAATTGAGTTTCCAATGCCTCATATGAGTTTCATGGTTCCTCATATGCTTCAAGGTACCCTCATGACAAGTTTCAAGCCTTGCATTACAAGTTTGCTCAGTCAATTGCTCAGACGAGTAAAAATCAACTATATTGGACAAAAAGTTAACTATGGTCAACATACAGTCAACTTCAAGATTTTTGGTGAACATCAATATTTTGAGGTCATATTCATCATTTGATCAAGGTTTGATCACGACTCATCAAGAAAACTCAAGATTCATCAAAAGTCAAAAACTGTTAAATTAGGGTTTTACTTTAGGAGAAGTCAATTGAACTTTGACCAAGCATAACTTTCACATGCTTCATCAGAAAATTCTCAACAAAAGCCTATTTTGATGGAAATTCGATACTCTACAACTTTGTATCTCTAAGCTCAAGTCCAAAAAACGCCTCATTTGAGAGATATGAACCAAAACACTATAGGTCATTTTGAAAGTCAACAAAAAGACATCTTTTATCAAAGCAATTTACATCAAGTTAAAGACTTCAAATGAAAAAGTAACCAACATGAGAGTTGTAGGGGACATATTAAGCTTTCCAAAAAGTCCAAGATCACCTTGCGGTAGAATGATACGCTTTATTACCAAGTCACTAGCATGATATACTCGATGCTTGATTTTCTTATTGAATTCCTTGATCATACGTTTCTGATACATCTGACTGTGACAGATAACCTGTGATACGGTGGCAGAACCGACTATTTTTACTAGTTTTCGTTTCGCATTTTTTGTTTGCAAAATGTCGCGGTAAGCTAGAGTTGCCACTGACTTTTATTTCATCCAATCATGGAAAAGGAAAAAGAACAGAAAAAACCTTTTTTCGATATTTCTGAGTATGAGGGATAGATTATAGAAAGGGAAGGTGTTAGCACCCTTTCTATCCATGGTTTTCCATGGGCTCTTAGGTACTTGCTCATTTTTTCAAATTTGCTTGTGTGTGTTTGTTTTGAAAATGTTTTACTTCGTGATAACCCTTGTATCAGTCCTCAAGGATGTGACGAAGTTTTTTTGAAAATTTGTTTTGAAAGGTGTTTCTGTGAAAAGTTTTTTATTGAGCCAATACTTAAGATTCTACCTACTCGAAAAAAGATTATTTGTTCTCATTTCCTTTAGACAACGTTATCCTACTATTAAGGAGTAGGTAGCCCCGTCATTGGAGTTTGTAAGGGGCATTCGAAAGGGACATGTACAACCATTAAAGCAATAAGTTGGAACCTTTAGTAGTAACCCTAAAGTCTTAAAGATCCTTTCGAGGCAACATTTCTGAGGCAACATTCGAACGGGACTGTTGATCTTTTAGACAGGAGGGCGACCACTAAAATTTCCTATGCTTAATGACTGTTTACCGAAGGCGAACGAAGTGAGGCAAACCCTAGGAGTGAGTGTGTGCAAGTGTTTGATTTCAGTTAATGTTATCTTTGCATAATTAGGGTTATCTACCGTTTTAATTTTTTTCAAGCATCTTTCCATACAATCCTATTATCATACATCTAACAGTTAAAGATTGTGGAAATAAAAAGTACGAGAAATATAAACCTAACTATTACAAGGCTTCGGGGAGGGGGATTAATTACATAACCAAAAATCGGGGAAAAGCGATAAATAAAAACCCTAGTTATAACTATTACAAACCAATAAGCAGTTACATAATAATGAAAAAGAAATAATTAAACGCGCGGCGAATTAAATACGTGGATAGATAACCTAAAAACCCTAATTGAGGGAGAAAAGGTTTTTTATGGATTTATTTGAGAAGAACACAATTTAAATACGAATTAATTAAAGCCTAATTTCTAACTATCTTTAATTATGAAAGAAATTAAATTAACCTAATTTACTAATTAAATTAAATAAATAAATATTTATGAGAAAAATGATTTTGGTGTATTTTTGAGGAAAATTAGCTAAGTTATGTACAAATAAAATCCTAAATCTAATTATTTTTAATTATATAAAAAAATATTAAATTACCCTTTAATTAATTAAATTAATTAATTAAAAAAATTTATTAAAAAAATATGTTTTTGATTTTGATTTGTTAATCTAATAAAAAATAATTTTTGTGTTGATTAAAAGAGAAAAAGAAAGTAACTAGAGAAAAGAAATTAAAAAAAGTAACCAAATGGGCCTATGTTGACTTGCTGAAAGGGGGTGAGAATTTGAATTTTTTAGGCCCAACAAGCTAAGCCCGGGTTGACCATGCTGGATTAGGTGTGGCATTGACTTGAAGGCGCACCATGGTCTCTCAAGGTTGAGCGTACATCTGGTTGCATGATGGATCTACTGGTTGATTATTGGAGGCGCATGGTAGACGCTGGACAGTGATGCACATAAGATCTGCAAGAGAATTGTAAGAAATAAACAAAACGCAGGAGGCAGGGCTCGAACCCCTGACCTCATGCCCACACGCCTGGGAAATGTCACCTTGTACCACTGGGCCATTGTTTCATTTATTAATATCAATAACAAAAATAAAATATATTGAAAAACAACATCAATTGCCAAAACACGCACGTAAATTCAAACCAGCCAGTGGTGCTTTGCCATGCATCATCTTCTTCCCTATCTTTCGTATTAGGCTGAATACTTTTATCTACGGACAAGACTCCATAGCTAAAACTATGTCACGATTTTGAATGTTTTAGGTCTCGGAGATAATGGGAATAGCTTCTGGGAATGTCAAGGAAGGGATTGGTGGTCTTGGAATGCTTTGAAACGCCTTGTAGATTGAAAACTGATTCACACTTTTGTCCAAATTTTTGAGTTTTCTTCCTGGCTTTTCACGGCTGCAAACCTTGTGTTTATGATTTGGAATTGTTGTATACATATAGTAGAGCATATTAGGTCAATAAAATTGCATCATATCTTTGAGAATTATGAAAATGTGATTTGATTTCATTCATGTATGATATGTTTCCAAAACAAGCTTCAATCCAATCTTTTCCAATCCTAATGAGTCTTGCACGAATTGATCATCATTCTAGCTGTACATAGACTCCAAATGTGCACAAAAATCCCCAGATTTGATTTGCTTTTATTATTTTACCATTTAATTTGATTTATTTTGATTTAAATGAATAAAAAATCAAAATAAATGATAAAAATAATAAAAAAATAGGTGGAAAAGCTCAGGGGTCGTGGGTCCTATTAGAAACATGTTTCAAACAAGAAAATATGGGCCCCTTTGGAGAAAATGCAAATTTGATCAATGTTGACTTTTGACAATTTTCCAAAAATTTCCAACTTTGACAATGCACAACTCTCTCAATTTTGACCCTATGAGGGTGTTCTTGGACTTTTTAGAAAGCTTAGGATGTACCCTAAACAAACCCTTTGGTTTCATCTCAATTGGATCTTCCATCTTCATGTATAAAGCTTTGACCTAAAAGCTGTTTTTGTTGACTTTTCAAAAGGACCTATAATGTAAAAATTCATATCTTTTGATGAGTGCATATTTTGAACTTGTGGGCTGAAGATGAATCATATGGAATTGCATCCTCTTCAAAATGAGCCTTGGATGGAAAATTTCTGATAAAGTATGAAGAAGTCATGCTTGGTCAAAGTTGGGTTGACTTTTCCTACAAAATCCTACTTTAGCAACTTTTGGGTTTTGATGAATTTGGAGCATTCCTTGAGGAATCATGATCAACCCTTGATCAAATGATGGAATTCACTTAAAATGCTGATGTTGACCAAAAATCTTGTGGTTTGACTGTATGTGGGCCATAGTTGACTTTTGACCTAATACAGACGATTCTCAAGCATTTGAGCAGTTGACTGAGCAAACTTCTTTGTGTAAGGCATGAAACTTGACATGGATGATCTTGGGAACATATTAGGACCTTAGGAAGCATTTGAGACCTTTGTGGTTCACACATCTTGATGAAAAGGGAAACCCTAATTTGAGGTATACTGCCTTAGGAGAGAGTTTGTCTGGTCAACTCTTGGACTTCCTTGAGCAACTTGGGGACCTCAATTGACATTTGTTGAGTAAAATGAGAGGGAAAATTTTTTGGTACAACAGCTGCCCCTGTTCAATCTTCTTAAACCTGAGGATGTAGATTGGTTATTCTACCTTTCGTGATCTGAAGGTGGAAGATGATTTAACACTAGAGTGCCTAGAAATTTGCCATCGCATGAAGTGGCATTTGATTTGTGATATCGGGAATGGGCTTACAGATGCCATTTGGAGGTCGAGGATTGAAGATTGTTTGGAGATGGGCTTAAAGATGTCATCCTGGATGCGACGGAGAATTGTCAGAGATAGGCTTAAAGATGCCATCTAGAGAATGTGCATTTCCTGAGATATTCCTTTGACGAGAGTCCCTGTTGCTGTTGTTGGGGAGGAATCTGCTGAGGAATGTTGGTATTTGTCTTGGGAGATATAGAATTTTAAGAGCTTCAGTTATTCGTTACTTTACTGGTGAATTAACTCCCGAGGTGAACTGCATATCTGGTCAGTGTACAGGATGCACCGCGACTTACTAGGGAAATGCGAAACTAATCGGGTTTGATCAGGTCTAGGTCTTACAGTGTTATGGACTGCTGTCTGGATTTAAGAGAAAAGAAACCTGGATGGTAAGGTTATGAGAAGGAACCTGGATAGTAGGGTTGCTTTGATATGAAAATCCTGGATAGTAGGGTTGTGAGAAGGAACCTGGATATTAGGGTTACTTCGATATGAAAGCCTGGATAGTAGGGTTGTGAGAAGGAACCTAGATAGTAGGGTTACTTCAATATGAAAAGCCTGGATAGTAGGGCTGCAAGAAGGAACCTGGATATTAGGGTTACTTCGATATGAAATCCTGGATAGTAGGGCTGTGAGAAGGAACCTGGATAGTAGGGTTACTTCGATATGAAAAGCCTGGATAGTAGGGCTATGAGAAGGAACCTAGATAGTAGGGTTACTTTGATATGAAAGCCTGGATAGTAGGGCTGTGAGAAGGAACCTGGATAGTAGGGTTACTTTGATATGAAAGCCTGGATAGTAGGGCTGTGAGAAGGAACCTGGATAGTAGGATTACTTTGATATGAAAGCCTGGATAGTAGGGATGTGAGAAGGAACCTGGGTAACCTTGCTTTGTGATAAGTTCGTGTAAAACTTCAAAAGGAACCTGGGTAAGGTTACTTTGTGATAAGTTCGTGTAAAACTTCAGGAGGAACCTGGGTAAGGTTATAAGTTTGTGTAAACTTCAGGAGGAACCGGGGTAAGGTTACTTCGTGATAAGTTCGTGTAAAACTTCCGAATGAACTGGGGTAAGGTTATAAGTTTGTGTAAAACTTCAGGAGGAACCGGGGTAAGTTTACTTTGGGATAAGTTTGTGTAAAACTTCAGGAGGAACCTGGGTAAGGTTACTTTGATATGATAATGTAGATTAGTTGACCCGTTTGATTTCGGGAACTGAGTTTCCATTAGTTGTCTGTAGATGTGATCTGTATAACTGCTGGATTCGTTGAAGCTAATCGTTTCTTCCTGAAAAAGATATTAAGGTTAGTTGTATGCGATGCATGAAATGCAGGGTAGGATGATGTTCTCAAAATAAATGAGATTATGATGTATATGATATGTATGCGTATGTCATGAAGTATGTTCATGAAATGCTGTCGGGGTATGCTCGTGTCCGAGAAAATAAATCTCTGACGGTTGTTGTAGATTTGTGAATATTCTGTCGGGAAGAGATGCTGGAGAAATAAATCTGCAGGGACCAAACTTTGGGGGAAGAGATACTTTGTTGGTAGACCTGCTGATCTGAAGGGACAAATTAACTGGGGATGAAATTCCGTTGCTGGAAGTGATGAGCTCTGTTGGAGATTGAGCGTTTGTATCTGTATAAATAAACTCCATTTGAGGGATAAGATTTATTGACTCGCCTGCAATTACGAACCTCAGCTAGGGATAATTATGTCCTGTTTCGGGAAAGCTGACATCAATGCCTTTGGATACCTTTACTCTGTGGGAGTGTATGTACCAACAATTATGTTCCCAAGCTGACTCTATCGCGATACCTATTAGGCAGAGGAACTGTCGGGTTTGGCACTTCTTATTTTTTCCTGTTTTTGGAATTACGAGTAATTGTCTTTTGTTTCTTATGAGCAACAATCATTTTAAAATGCACATATCAATAACAAATCATTGGACTTTCTTGTAAAGCAAAACAGAAAAAGAAAAACAAATTGAAGTTTTTTGTGAAAATGACTTGTATTGATTTTAAAATTGGCTTGTAATAGGTGTTTTGTACAAGGAGGCTAACTTCCTAGTAAGAGAACGCCGCCGAAAGATAGAAATTATACAATTTGTGTAAAGGAAAGAAAAACAGCTATGTGAAACGACCCTATTGGGTTCCAACTCTGCTATTGCCTTTATATCTTCAAGCGTCTCATCACTTTGCTACTCGGCCGAAGGTTGATAAGATTGATTGGTGCCGTCTGAACTTGATAGTCGATACCGAAGTCTGGTCGCAAGATGATCCAATGAGACATAGTGATACACTTCAATCCCTAACTTTTTCCTGGATTTCCCTTTCGGGTTTTCAATCCACCAGGATACCCTTTTTTGCCCAAGCCTCCCTTTCGGGTTTTTGACTTGCCGGGTGTACAGATTTTCATTTTCATCCCTTACTTTTGTCCGAACCCTTTTGGTTCGCCGGGAAGCCCTTATTTTTGCCTAGGCCAGTTGACCTAGCGAGTCTTTGATTATGCGTAGTATCTTTTCACTATGTCTGTATTGATAGGGTGAGGAAGGTCGTCACCATCCATGGTGGTTAGAATCATAGCTCCTCCCGAGAAAATGTTCTTAACCACAAATGGCCTTTCGTATGTGGGGGTCCATTTTCCCCTGGGATCACCTTCCGACAGTATGATGTGCTTGATTACTAGATCCCCGACTTGATATTCTTGATGTCTGGCTTTCTTGTTAAGAGCCTTGATCATTCGCTTTTGGTACGTCTGACCATGGCAAATAGCAGTAAGTCTCTTTTCATCGATTAGATTTAACTGATCAAGTCGGGTTCGGATCTAGTCGTCTTCGTTCAAACCTGCATCCTTTATAATCCTGAGAGAGGGTATCTGAACTTTTATGGGTAGGACTGCTTCCATGCCATATACCAGAGAGTAGGGGTTGCCCCTGTTGACATCCGTGCTGAGGTACGGTACCCATGAATAGCAAATGGTAACATCTCATGCCAGTCGTTGTATGTCACTGTCATCTTTTGTACAATCTTCTTGATGTTCTTGTTAGCTGCTTCAACAGATCCATTCATCTTCGGCCGGTAAGGAGAAGAATTATGGTGTTGTATCTTGAATTGTTTGCAGAGCTCGGTGATCATTGTGTTGTTGAGATTCGTACCATTGTCAGTAATAATTCTCTTTGGCACACCGTATGGACAGATCAGATTGTGCCGGATAAATCGTGCCACGGCGTTCTTGATCACAGTAGCAAAAGAGGCTGCCTCAATCCACTTCGTGAAGTAATCAATGGATACTAAGATGAAACGATGCCCATTAGACACAGTAGGTTTGATCTCACCGATCATGTCGATGCCCCACATCGCAAAGAGCCAAGGAGCTGCCAGGACATTCAAAGGAACTAGAGGCACATGCACCTTATTAGCATAGACTTGGCACTTATCACAAGTTCGAGAGTGCTGATAGCAATCAGCTTCCATAGTGGACCAGTAATATTCTGCCCGTAGGATCTTCTTAGCCATGGTAAGTCCACTAGAATGGGTTTCGAAGGTGCCTTCATGTAGATCTGTCATGATCCTCTCTGCTTCGCTCTTGTCTACACACCATAGTAGTGTGGAGTCATGGTTGCGTTTATAGAGGATATCATTACTAAGGAAGAGCTTTACAGCGAACCTTCTCAGAAACTTCTTATCATTTACAGATTCCCCTTCGAGATACTCCTGAACCTCGAGATACCTTTTGACTTCGTGAAACCAGGGTTTGTCTGCCACTTCTTCGGTGTCGATCTCACAACAGTGTGCTGGTTCATCCAACCTCTAAATGGTAATTTGGGGAGCTTTATTGTCCCACCTAACTTTGAACATAGAAGACATGGTAGCTAGCGCGTCCGCCAACTAGTTCTCTTCTCGTGGGAAATGTTCAAAGGTTACATCCTCAAAGTGTGGGAGCAATGTCAGTACATACTCTCTGTAAGGAATGAGATTCGGGTGCTTCGTATACCACTCGCCTTTGATATGACTTATCACCATAGTGGAATCCTTGAATACACTTAAAAACTTAATCCTCAGGTCAATAGCAGCTCGAAGACCCATAATACATGCTTCATACTCCACCATGTTATTGGTGCAGTTGAAACATAATCGGGCAGTGAACGGAGTATGACAACCCTCGGGAGATATGATTATAGTGCCAATGTCGTTACCTAGTGCGTTTGAGGCTCCATCAAAATACATAGACCATCAGGATCCTTCCTCAGGTCCTTCGTCTGGTCCAGGTTCTTCGTAGTCAGTCACCAACATGATATTCTCATCCGGGAACTCAAAATTCATGGATTGGTAATCATCCACGTCCTGATGAGCCAAATGATCAGCCAATACACTTCCCTTAATTGCCTTTTGGGTCGTATATTGTATGTCGTATTCATTTAAGATGATTTTCCACCTTGCTATCCTTTCGGAGAGAGCGGGCTTCTCGAAAATATACTTGATTGGATCCATCTTTGATATCAACAAAGTAGTGTGAGTCAGCATATACTGTCTCAGTCGGCGAGCAACCCATGCCAAAGCGCAGCAGGTTTTCTCGAGCAATGAGTATCGTGTCTCACAGTCGGTAAACCTTTTGCTAAGGTAGTATATGGCGTGCTCTTTTCGACCAGGCTCGTCATGCTTCCCCAGCACACACCCCATTGAATTATCTAGCACTGTCAAGTATAATATCAAAGGTCTTCCTTCAACTGGAGGCATCAGAATTGGTGGTTCTTGAAGGTATTCTTTGATTATTTCGAAAGCGGTCTGGCATTCATCATTCCACTTTACCACTTGATCTTTCTTTAGCAGCTTGAAGATTAGCTCACAAGTAGCAGTCAGATGTGAAATGAACCTGGCGATATAATTCAGGCGTCCCAAGAAACCTCTAACTTTCTTCTCTGTACGGGGAGCCAGCATTTCTTGTATGGCCTTTACCTTCACATGGTCTACCTGAATACCCTTGTCACTGACGACAAAACCCAGAAGCTTACCAGATCCTACCCCGAAGGTACACTTGTTCGGATTCAACCTCAGCTTGTATATCTTCAATCTGTCGAACAGCTTTTGGAGATGATCAAGGTGCTCTTCCTCAGTCTGAAACCTGGCTATCATGTCATCAACATACACTTCGACCTCATGGTGAATCATATCGTGAAACAAAGCGACCATGGCGCGCTGATAGGTTGCCCCAACATTCTTCAACCCAAAAGGCATCACCTTGTAGCAGAAGGTGCCCCACTGTGTGATGAAGGTTGTCTTCTCCATGTCTTCAGGAGCCATCTTGATCTGGTTGTAGCCAGAGAAACCATCCATGAAGGAGAAGATTTTGTGGTGCGCGGTGTTGTCGACCAGGACATCAATGTGAGGAAGTGTGAAGTCATCCTTGGGGCTTGCCGTGTTCAGATCTCTATAATCTACGCACATCTGTACCTTTCCGTCCTTCTTAGGTACCGGGACGACGTTAGAAACCCACTGTGGATAGGAAGTGGCAGCTAAGAATCCTTCATCGAACTGTTTCATAACCTCTACCTTGATCTTCTCTGACATTTCAAGATGCATACGACGGACCTTCTTTTTAACCGGAGGACAGTCTTCTTTAGTCGGTAGGCGATGTACCACAATATTAGTGTCTAAACCAGGCATGTCTTCGTTGGACCAGGTGAAGATCTCAACATAGTCGTGCAACATCTGTATCAACCTCTAATTGACGCTAACCTCCAAATTTCCACCTATTTTAAACTCTTTTCTATCTTCCTCAGTACCCAAGTTCACTGTCTCAACCGGCTCTTCATGGGGTTGTATGGCCCTTTCTTCCTGCTGTAGTAGTCTAGCAAGTTCTCCAGGCACCTCACAATCATCCTCACCTTCGTCTTCGGCTTGGTTGATCGGATTTTTAAAGTCATGACTGGCAATAGCAGAGCTGTTATCAATGGGATCCAGAGTGGATATGGATATGCATTATGATACGTGAGTGTGTGTAAGAGAATAATTGTTTTGATAGAGTGGAAAATAGAAAAGAAAAATAGAGAGCGCAAAATTTGTATGCAAGAAACGTCCAATGCTTTATTAATGATTATGAAATGACAAATAATAGCCCTCACAAGCAAAGCCAAGGTGCCTCGGGCAAGGCACCGGGCCGTAAAGTTTCAAATTGTTTGTTACAAATCAAAAATAGGTAAGACAATTACTGAGGAATAAAAGAAACAGGTATAAAGTCCCTAGCCGTCTAGTTACTCGGTCCACCGTTGGTAGTTGGGTAGATCCAACTGTCAATGTATGAGTCCTCTTCACTGTCTTCAATGGTGTTAATCCCACGATTGCTGATGCGTATGGGAGGTCCTCCAGCCCGAGCACGTCTAACAGCCCTTTGAGCCCCTGTAGTAAAGCTCAAACCAAATTTATCAGTTTTAAGGAATGCGATCAAAGCCTTCGCATGGGCCTCAGAGCACAACAGCACAAACAACATGGATATCTTTGATGGGGTCTGCCCCAGCTGCTCGACCACATTGTAGTCGCTCTTCTTAATGATTTTCAGTATTTCCTCCATTTCTTGCTTAGAGGCTTCCACAACAATTTTTCTAGGCGCCTCCGTCCAGGCAGGCTCACCTATAACTTCTTTGCCACTGGTATCAGACGATTCACCGACAGGGGTAATATCTGGAGTAAGAACAGGAACGGTAGCAGATGTACTAGCAGGAATAGCAGATGGAATAATAATAGGCTTGTTGACAGTCATAGGGGAAATCTCGGGGGAAAAGATCCTTCCACTTTAGGTAACATTACTGGTCCCGACAATGTTACCAATATTAGGATCAACCTCTTCATCTTTCAAATCTTTTTTGATGCCATGATAGTACACATCGGCACCATAATGCCAAGGGACAGCTTTGTCCGAGACATATGGGACAGGACCAGAAATAGTGATTATTAGTGGAGAAATTCTTGGAGTAGATGTAATCCTAACAGGTCTTCTCGAGGAAACCTTGGAAGGATTGGCGGAAATGGTTATAATAGCAACATCTTTAGATGGAACAACAGGAACCAAAGTTTTCTCAAACAGAATTTCTTTGCTATCTATCAGGCATTGGACACCTAACTTCAGCAAATGGCAACTAGAAGGTAGAAACGAACACATGTGGCAACCTTCACCATAACCCGGAAATAAACCGGCCAACAGCAAATTATTCTTGACAATCATGAGAGGAGTAGACACTTCATCGACAGAGGTAACAAAAAAATCAATATCAATAGCATTAACTCCATGGTCGTGCTTAGGCATGGGAGCAGTTATGACATTTGGCTTCTCCTGAGAATCAAAATCTATTTCCTTAGCTTCAATCAAGTCTTGTATTTTGTTTCTCAGAGCCCAGCATTCATTTGTATCGTGGCCAGGACTCTCAGAATGATAGGCACACCGGGCATTTGGATTATATCGGGGAGATGTAGTATTTGGATTCTTGGGGGCCTCTCTCAAGGTTTCCAAGTTGGATCTCAGCAGATGAGGTAGAACTTCAGCCAATGTCATGTTGATGCGGGTAAACTGTTATTACGGTCATTCCACCCTTTGTTGGTTGTTGCGTTGTGGAGCAACTGCAGGTCTAGGTATCATCACGACACTTACTGTCTGACGATGTCCAGCCCTGTTTTGGCCCCTCGGGCTGTAGATGGCATTGGCTTCCTTCTTACCAGCAAAAGGCTTCTTTACTGAACTTGAAGAGGCATCCTTTTGTTTTTTGCCGCTTTAAACCCCAGCTTCTACTCTTTCCCCAGTTAGGATCAGCTCAGTGAAACCAACTGATGAGTTGCCGATCAAATGATTGAAAAATGGACCAGATAGCATCCCTAGAAAGATATCAACCAACTCCCTATCAGACAACGGGGGTTGAACTCTCCCATCCAAGTCTCTCCATTTTTGTGCATAATCTTTAAAACCTTCACCTGCACCCATGGACATACTATAGAGTTGAGTACGAGTGGGAGCAAGGTCGGCATTGTAGTGATACTGCTTGTAGAAAGAAGCATCCAGATCTTCCCAGTTTCGGATATTGGCTCCCTCCAACTGGTAAAACCATTCAAGCTGAGTCCCTGATAGACTATCTTGAAATAAATGAACCCACAGATTTCTATTAGCGGTGTGGGGCTGGATCTTTCTGACATAAGAACGGAGATGGAGTTTTGGGCAGGACACCTTGTGATACGGTGGGAGAACTGACTTGATTGTTTTGCGTTTGTGTTTGCAAATGTTGCGGTTTAGCAAGAGTCGCCACCGACTTTTCTTTTATCCAATAAGGAAAGGTGAAAAAGCACATGAAATACCTTTAGAGATGTTTTCTTGAGTTCAGGGGGTAGATTATGAAAAGGGGAGGTATTAGCACCCTTTTCATCCATGGTTTTCCATGGGCTCTTAGTTACTTGCCAGATCACTTGCTTTTGTTTGAAAAATGTGCTTTGTGTGGTGTTTTTGATAGTATTTTGAAAAGGCGCCATCGTTTAGGTAAACTTTTATAATGATCCTCGTTCGTAAGAATGCACACAAAAGTGTTGAGCTTTTGAAAATATTTCACGTTTGGAAAGTGTTTTGAAAGTGTATTTGATTGTTTTTGAAAATAGCAATGATGTTTGTTTTGAAATTGAGCAAGAAACTAAAAGTAATCTACCTACTCAAAAGGTCTTAGGTGTTCTTTTTCCTTTTCCTTTGACATTGTTGTCTTACCATTGATTTGGTAAGAAACCCTATCTTTGGATGTAAACGGGAGGGGCATGGGTTATCGTATAGTCATGATAGCGATGTTGTGAGGTATCTTAGCATTTCTTTTTGAGGGACTAAGATCATTTTGAAAGGCAACATATATAGCGTCATCGAGAGACTATGATCTTGTATTTCAATTGTTTTTGCTAAAACACCCCACATGCATAATATGACCATTTTTTAGGCAACAAGTGGAGTTAACCTTAAGGGTTCATGTGTGAATACTGTGTTTGATTTGCATGCATTTAATCTTTGATTAGGGTTATCTACTTGTTGATTTTATCTTGCCATACACACCCTAATTACTAGCATTTATATTTGAAAGCGATAAATTGCAGAAATGTAAAGTCCTATGCTATTACAATATTTAGGGGGATGGGGTGTACAAATTTATGAATGGGGATTGCAAATTAAACCCTAAGTTACTATTAAAACCATATTGAAATAGATAAGAATGTACATGAAATGTAAAATGCTTATTTACTTAAGAAAAGAAATAAGTTTTGTTTAAGAAAATATTTTTTGTCTTTTTAAGTTAAAAGAAAATAAAATATAATATGTGAATATGAAATATTTTTGGTGTTTTTTGATTAATGAAAAAAATAAAAGTGATGAAAAAAATAATAAAGGAAAGAAAACAAAATCAGCGCAAATGCTGAAAATAGAAGAGATCAGAAGTTCGGATTCTGACTTGCTGCACAAATAGAAACAACGTTAGTGGAAATATAGAAGTCCAGAAGTTCTGGATCTTCTGAGAATTCAGAAGTTTTCAGAAGTTCTGATGCAACTGACAGAACTTTACCTCTCTTCTCCATGCTAGTCAGAACATCTGCAGCTTAGTCATTTCTCAACAGAACAGAAGTTGCATATATAACAGTTATGACAAGTTTCATGAAATATCAGAAACACAAATCAGAAGCAACATGAATTTGCTAATCCTAATTCTGAGTCCAAATTTCTTTATGAAACTCTAAACTGGGATTCCTTCTACTTAGGCAGGCAGGTGCATAAAATTTCAGAATATGTACATCATCAAGATCAGAATATCTACATTGTGTTAAATATGCAAAATCTGACAATGCCTAATTAGTATGATGAGAGTCAGCAGAAAACTTACCTTGCAGCTGGAAAATACTCTGGGAGCTGGAACCTGGTTCTGACTACTTGCGGTGTTCTGAATAGCTTCCTCACGTGTTCAGCAGGCTGAAACTTTCAACTTGAGTTGTAAATGATTAGAAAATTCTGTAACAACCAAGGGATAAAGTTTTGATCCTTTGAAGTGGATATTGGTGGAGAATGTGTTACTGTTTGATTACAGAATTTTGGATGGCTTTTGAATCTATATTAGGAACTATATGGGTGGTTTTGGTCAGGAAACAACTTGAGAAAAAAATGGAGCTTCAATGCAAGAATGAAATGCTGAGGTTTTGTATTTTTGTGTTAGCAATCTTTTTGGACTCTTGGAATTTTTGCAGGGGTTCAAGGCTTTTCTTTCTCAAATTCCACACCTTTCTCTCAAATTTTTCCCGACCTCTTTTCAATGGCCAAAGGTGTTCTATTTATAGGCAAAGGTTTTGTAGTTTAGAGGGGTCAAGTGGCACCAACATCATATGCTAGATGCTGACTTACTCTTGAAGTAAGCTTAAACAAGTGTGGTTCAACGCATCAAGTAGGATGGTTAACAGCGCCTAAGCTGGATTTGTCAGCATGAGTTAAGGAAAAGTAGAAACAGCGCATGGGCCTAGCATAATTTTGCGCAACAGTTTCTCTTCCCAAGACAGTAGGGGTGCACGTAAGGGAAATCCTTTGGGTAACAACTCACAAGTGGTTGTGAGCATTAAATGATGATGAGTTTTATCAAATCAGAAATCCTGCCATGTGAAACTCTGCATCCTTACTTAACTCTGGATTAGAAGTTCTGCTTCGGCATAGCATCTCATCTTCTGATCCTCTTATCTTCTGACTCCAGCATGTTCTGAAGGAACTTTCAGACTTTCTAGAAAGCTTGCAGCATGCTTCTTAACCTTCTTTAAATTACCCTGGCAAACTCTGACTGAAGCTTTTGTGAAAACTTGCCCAAAAGTTCTTACCAAACTATGTCTTGAGAACATCCAGAATTTGCTGAGTGCTTTAGTGATAACCTGGTCAGAAGTTCTGAAATTGTCATAATCCTTAAACACTTAGAAAAATTTCTAAGTACTTTAGAATTTGACTTTTCCAAATTAAAAATTTGACTTTTAAATTTCCTGATGAAACAGACTTCATATTCCAACATGTCTTGATGAAATATGATTTTTGGGATTTGATTTTGATCTAAGAGTCAAAGTTAGACTTCTCAGTATGCAAATGAACATTTTGCCCTTGTGAATGACTTGCTTGGAAAAATTGATAGTTCAAGGCCTGGAAACTTGATAGAAGCAAACCTGGGATCCAGGGTGATCCCTTGTGAAATGAGAGGGAAAATTTTGGGGTACAACAGCTGCCCCTGTTCAAACTTCTTGAACCTGAAGAGTTAGATTGGCGAATCTGCCATTCGTGACTTGAAGGTGAAAGATGATTTGAACACTAAAGTGTCCAGAAATTTGCACTCGAAGATGGATGGTGAATGGGCTTATAGATGCCATTTGGAGAAATGTTGGTAAACGCTAGAAGAAGTATCAGCATAAATCTCTTGTTGATTTTATACTAAAAATTGATGTTCTACCTGTGAGAAAAGGGTTAGTAAAATGCAGATGTTTGCATGATGTTCACCCGATGTGGTATCATGCCAAATGCGTATGGTATGTACATGCTATGATGTATGAATGCGAAGTGTATGTTTTTGTCCGATAAAATAAATCCCTGACTACTGCCGAGGAAATTCTGGGAGATTGAATCCCTGATTGCCTATTGGAGATGAAGAATATGCATATCTTCAAATTTTGTTGAAAGGATGCATTTGCTGGGGAATATCGCTCCAATGTCAGTTGTTATCTGGTCGGATCCAGGCTTCGCAGTTGTTGAGGATGAAGTAGTCGACTGCTATCTGGTCGGGTCCAGGCTTCACAATAACTTGTTGGGGATACAGAAGTTAACCATTATCTGGTCGGATCCAGGCTTCATAGTAACTTGGAATGGCAACTACTATCTGGTCGGATCCAGGCTTCATGGTTTTTGGAAAGCTGTACTATTATCTGGTCGAGTCCAAGCTTCATAGTGTCTTTCTGGGGATCATAGTTAATTGTTATCTGGTCGGGCTCCAGGTTTCACAATAAACTGTTTGAAAACTGTTATCTGGTCGGGTCCAAGCTTCGCATATTTCTTAGGTCGATGCGCTCAATTGTTATCTGGTCGGGTCCAGGTTTCACAATAAACTGCTTGAAAACCGTTATCTGGTCGGGTCCAGGCTTTACAGATTTCTAAGGTTGATGCGGTCAATTGTTATCTGGTCGGGTCCAGGCTTTACAGATTTCTAAGGTTGATGCGGTCAATTGTTATCTGGTCGGGTCCAGGTTTCACAATAAACTGCTTGGGGATTTAGTTGTTATCTGGTCGGTTTCACAACGAATCTCTGAGGGTGATTGCTATATGGTCTGATCCAGGCTTCACAACGGCTTTTTTGAAAGGATGGAAATGAAAACTAATATCTGGTCGGGTCCAGGTTTCTCAGCCATTTGTTGGGGATATGGAGGCAACACTACTGAGGAAAAGAGGTTAAACCTTGGTTGGATTGAGTTCAGGTTCTTCTATATGTTTGAAGAACTAGGCTACTATCTAGTCGGGTCCAGGTTTCATAGCATCTTTAAGATCAACTGTTATCCGGTCGGGTCCAGGCTTCAGTAATAACTTAAAAATTGTGCTATTATCTGGTCGGATCCAAGTTTCATAGCATCTTGGAGTTGAGATTAACTGTTATCTGGTCGGGTCCAGGTTTCAGTAATTGTAGAAGTCAAATTATTATCTGGTCGGGTCCAGGTTTCAGTAACTCAAACTATTATCTGGTCGGGTCCAGGTTTCAGTAATTGAAGAAGTCAAACTGTTATCTAGTCGGGTCCAGGCTTCAGTAACTTAAACTGTTATCTGGTCGGGTCCAGGTTTCAATAATTGAAGAAGTCAAACTGTTATTTGGTCGGGTCCAGGCTTCAGTAATAACTTGAAAATTGTGTTGATATCTGGTCGGATTCAGGCTTCAAAGCATCTCTTGGAAATAATAAAGGCTTAGTTGACGGCTTTACTGGGGAAAAGGGGTTGTGGCCCTGAGATTTGTAATAATCTGAAAGGGAAATTCAAACTGGAGAGTATAGACTCAGTCGAGTAAGGAAGACTCAGCTTGGGGAGGATATACCCAACTGGGGATGATGGGCTCAGGTGAGGATGATGGGCTTAATTGGGGATGTTGGGCTCAACTGAGGATGATGGGCTCAGCTGGGGATGATGGGCTCAGCTGGGAATGATGGGCTCAATTGAGGATGATGGGTTCAGCCGGGAAATTTGTGGTGTTTTGATTGTTGTATGTTGAGGCTTTTGAACTCGGCTGGGGAAATAACTCTGTTGGGGGATAAACCCTATAGAGGAGGTGAATTTCCTTTAGGAAAGAATCCCCTAGGCTTTAATCTTGTCAAAATTGACTTAGCTAGGGAGAAAGCGACCAAGAGGTTGAGACTTTGGTCAGGGATTTTCCTATGCAAAGAGACTTTATGGGCCGCTCGTTTGGGGAAAGGTTTGTTGCTGCCATCCTTGTGGGGATAATGATGATGAGATAACTCGGTGGGGCTATTTCAATATATTAAAGAGATGCTTAATGTTGTAGCGTTTTGATGCTCTGTTGTTGATGTTGTTGCTTAGCAGGACACATGTGCCAAATAGTTTTAATTATGTTCATATGCATATATTCATTCAATTTTAGTCATTGGACAAATTTGCATTCAAAACAAAGACAGAAAATTGTTCACTTCAAAGTGTATTTGTATTGATATTTTGCCCATGAATAAGCGTTTTTTGTACAGAGAGACGGAGATCCTAGTAAGAGGAAATCGTCAAAAGGAAAACAAAATTGAGAATGAAAAACAAATAGCCATGTGAAATGATCTCATTGCCTTCCAGCTCTACTATTGCCCCAATGTCTTTGAACGTCCCTTGCCGTTGAACGAAGTTGATTGGATTGATCTTGGACCAATTGAATTTGGACATTGGTGATAGAATTGACTGTGTTGATTCCACGAGACATAGTCGTACGCTTTTAATCCTTAATTTTTGCCTGAACCGCCCTTTCGGGTTTTCGGTCCACCAGGATACCCTTTTTTCCCAAGTCGCCCTTTCGGGTTTTCAACTTGCCGGGTGTATAACCTTTTGCATATATCCCTAATTTTTTCCCAAACCTTTTGGTTTACCGGGATGCCCCTTTTTTTTGATTAGGTGTGTCAACCTAACGGGTCTCTTATGCGTAGTATTTTTTAACTATGTATGTGTTTATAGGATGCGGGAAATCCTCATCGTCCATGGCAGTCAGCATCATGGCACCGCCAGAGAAAACTCTCTTGACAACAAAAGGCCCTTCATAGGTGGGAGTCCATTTTCCTCTGGGGTCACCTTGTGGTAAAATCATGCGTTTTATCACCAAGTCACCAACTTGATATACTCGGGGCTTGATCTTTTTGTTGAAAGCCTTAATCATCCGTTTTTGATACGTCTGACCATGGAAAATAGCAACTAATCATTTTTCGTCAATCAAGTTCAACTGATCCAATCTCGTTTGAATCCACTCGTCTTCGCCTAAGCCTGCCTCAATCATAATCCTCAGCGAGGGAATCTAAACTTCCACTGGTAGAACAGCTTCCATGCCATAGACTAGAGAAAAGGGAGTTTCCCCAGTTGATGTTCTAGCTGAAGTACGGTAGCCATGTAGAGCAAACGGCAACATCTCATGCCAATCTTTATAGGTTACTGCCATCTTCTTTACAATCTTCTTGATATTTTTGTTGGCTGCTTCGACTGCGCCATTCATTTTTGGTCTATATGGAGAAGAATTGTGATGCTTGATCTTAAATTGAGTGCAAAGCTCAGTAATCATAGCATTATTGAAGTTACTCCCATTGTCGGTGGTGATCCTTTCGGGGATACCATAACGGCATATGAGATTGTGTCTGATGAATTTGGCTACCACATTCTTGGTGACTGAGGCAAATGAGGCGGCTTTGACCCATTTGGTGAAATAGTCGATAGCAACAAGAATGAAGCGATGTCTGTTGGAAGTTGTGAGCTTGATCTCTCCGATCATGTCAATGCCCAACATCACAAATGGCCATGGAGCGGTCATGACATTCAGAGGGATAAGAGGCACATGGACCTTGTCAGTGTAGATTTGGCATTTATGACAAGTCCTTGAATGTTGATGGCAATCAATCTCCATCGTTGACCAATAGTAACCTGCTCTTAAGATTTTCTTAGCCATCGTATGTCCACTCGAGTGAGTACCGAAAAGACCCTCGTGCATGTCTTCCATAATCTCCTCTGCCTCTTTCTTGTCCATACATCGGAGTAGAGTTGAATCATGGTTTTTCTTGTACAATATCCCATTACTTAGGAAGAATTTGGCTGCAAATCTTCGTAAGAACTTTCTGTCATTGATAGATGCCCCTTCTGGATACTCTTGTGCCTCAAGGTATTTCATCACCTCATGGTACCATGGCTTTTCCGCATCGGTGTTAAGTTCACTGCAATGTGCAGGTTCATCGAATCTTTCAATTGTAATCATAGGGGCTTCGTTGTCCCATCTTACTTTGAACATTGAAGACATGGTTTCCAAAGCGTCAGCCAACTGGTTTTCTTCCCTAGGGAGGTGCTCAAAAGTGATCTCTTCGAAGTGAGGAATCAGGGATAGCACAAGTTCCTTGTAAGGGATAAGATTAGGGTGTTTAGTGTCCCAATCTCCTTTTACTTGGCTTATCACTAAGGTGGAATCCCCGAACACATCCAAATGTTTGATCCTTAGGTCAATAGCAGCTTTCAAACCTAAGATGCATGCTTCGTACTCGGCCATGTTGTTTGTGCAATCGAAACATAATCTGGCAGTGAAAGGAGTGTGGCAACCTTTAGGAGAGATGATCACAACACCAATTCCGTTACCTAAGGCGTTGGAAGCCCCATCGAATACCATAGTCCACCGGGATCCTTGTTCAGGTCTGTCATAAAGTCCAGATTTCGCACAGTCGGTTTCCAGCATGATGTTCTCATCAGGGAAGTCGAAATTCATTGATTGATAATCATCCACAGCTTGATGGGCCAAATGATCGGCTAGTACACTTCCTTTGATGGCTTTTTGAGTCGTGTATTAAATGTCGTACTCAGTCAAGATCATTTGCCATCTGGCTATCCGTCAGGAAAGGGCGGGTTTTTAGAAGATGTACTTGATTGGGTCCATCTTAGAAATCAACATAGTGGTATGAGTCAACATATACTGTCTTAGCCGGCAAGCAGCCCATGCGAGAGCGCAGTAAGTTTTCTCGAGCAGTGACTATGTGGTTTCACAGTCGGTAAACTTTTTGCTCAGGTAATAAATAGCATGCTCTTTTCGTCCAGACTCGTCATGTTGGCCCAAAACACACCCCATAAAATTCTCTAGTACTGTCAAGTACATGATCAAGGGTCTTCCTTTAACTGGAGGCATGAGAATAGGAGGTTCTTGTAAATATTCTTTGATTTTGTCGAAAGCAATCTGGCATTCATCGTTCCATTTGACTACCTGATCTTTCTTCAAGAGTTTGAAAAGTGGTTCACAAGTAGCAGTTAAGTGGGATATGAAACGGGCAATGTAATTGAGACGACCCAAGAATCCTCTGACTTCTTTTTCAGAATGGGGGACAGGAATTTCTTGGATGGCCTTTATCTTGGCAAGATCAACTTCAATGCCTTTATTACTGACGACAAAACCTAGAAGCTTTCCAGAGCGTACTCCAAACGTGCACTTGTTAGGGTTTAACCTCAGTTTGTATTTCTTCAACCTCTCAAATAGCTTTTGCAAGTGATCGAGATGTTTTTCTTCAGTTTGAGACCTTGCAATCATATCATCCACATAGACCTCTATCTCATGATGAATCATGACATGAAATAAATCAACCATAGCCCTTTGATACATTGCCCCTGCATTCTTTAATCCGAATGGCATGACCTTGTAGCAGAAGGTGCCCAATTGCGTAACGAAAGTAGTCTTTTCCATATCTTTGGGAGCCATCCTTATTTGGTTATAGCCTGATAAGCCATCCATGAATGAGAAGACCTTATGCTAAGCAGTATTATCGACTAAGACGTCAATGTATGGTAGAGGGAAGTCATCCTTGGGGCTTTCCCTATTCATATCCCTATAGTCTACGCACATGCGAACTTTCCCGTCTTTCTTTGGCACTGGCACTATATTGGCCACCCATTGAGGATAGGACGTTACAACTAGGAACCCTGCATCAAACTGTTTCATTACTTCGGCTTTGATCTTTTCAGACATATCAGGCCTCATGCGACAAACTTTTTGTTTAACAGGAGGGCAGTCTTCCTT
Source organism: Vicia faba (assembly GCA_948472305.1). Lineage (NCBI taxonomy): Eukaryota > Viridiplantae > Streptophyta > Magnoliopsida > Fabales > Fabaceae > Vicia > Vicia faba. Next base: position 268,126,680 of record OX451740.1, read on the forward strand.
CGTAGGTAGACGATGAACCACAATGTCGGTATCCAACCCTGGCATATCTTCATATGACCAAGCAAATACTTCCACGTAGTCATGTAGCATCTGAACCAATCTTCTTTTGACACTGTCTTCTAGGTTGGCGCCTATCTTGATCTCTCTCTTGTCTGTCTCAGTACCTAAGTTGATGACTTCAACTAGTTCTTCACGAGGTTGGATAGATTTCTCCTCTTGTATTAAAAGTATGGCTAGTTCCCCTGGTATTTCACAATCTTCCTCGCCTTCGTATTCGGATTGGTGAATTGGATGTTCGAAATTATACTTGGAAATAGTAGAGTTGTTAACAATAAGATCCAGAGTGGATGATGATCTGCAAATGCGTGTGTGTGTGTATGCGCGCGCATGTAAGATACATGGCTATTGAAAAATGTAATAGAGAAAATGAAAGACAATGAACATAAAATTTGAATGCAAATAGGTCCAATGGTTTATATTAAATGATCATATGATAGATGAAACATGAGCAAAACCCTTAACAAATGGACCAAAGTGCCTCGGGCAAGGCACATGGCTTAAAAGTCGTTGTTTGGAAATAATATTACAGACATAGAGTTCTTGAATTGACAGAAAAAGTAAACAGTAATTACTCCTCAATGAAAGAAACAGGAGTGAAATCCTTTGCATGCCAATTGTTGAGCTTCCCTTCGGTTGTTGGGTAGATCCAGTCTTAAAAAGCACACTCATCATCGGAGTCTTCTACAGCGTTCACTTCATGATTTTTGAGGTCGAGAGGCGGCTTTCCAGCACGAGCCCTTTTAACTTCTTTCTGAGTTTGGGAGGTGAAACCTAACCCAAACTTGTCTTCCTTGAACGGGATATCGAGGAGTTGACCCCACATCACATTGTTTCCTTCTTCTACCACAGCACGGGCATCCTTAAGAGAAACCATCGTGGGGATAACTTTATCAGCTCTTGGAGTGTCGGAGGAGATTTTGGTGGCGGCCACAACTTCAAACGTCTGGCAAGGAGTTTCTATGAATTCGCCATCCATTTCTACGTACTTAAAAGAATTGAGATGGCTTACCATAAATTCTTCCTCGCCGCAAACACTGACAACCTTCCCTTGAACTGGATATTTTAACTTCTGGTGGAGAGTAGAAGTGACCGCACCTTCCCCATGGATCCATGGGCGCCTAAGAAAGCAAGAATACGCGGGCCGTATATCCATTATATAGAATGTGGAGTTGAAAATATGTGAATCAACCTTAATTGGGAGATCCACCTCTCTATGAACCATCCTTTTCGACCCATCAAATTCCCTCACGACAATATCACTTGGCTTCAAAACCAAACCTTCACCGTCTAGCCAACCTAAAGCGCCTTTAGGTAACACATTTAGAGATGATCATGTGTCAACCAAAACATGTGCCAGAGTGGTCCCCTTACATTCAACAGAAATATGCAAGGCTTTATTGTGATTCTTTCCCATGGGAGTTAAATCTGCGTCGGAGAACCCCAGACCATTGTCAGCTGTCAGATTTTCTACGCAGTTCTCAAATTGGTCGGCTGTGGTTTCTTGAGGCACATGAGCCTTTTTCAAAAACTTAATCAAAGCTTTTCCATGGGTGTCGGATCATAGAAATAAGGACAACATTGATATTTTAGAAGGGGTTTGCCCCAACTGCTCTACTATTTTGAAGTCTCTTTTCTTGATGATCTTCAGAATCTCCTCCATTTCTTGAGTGGATGGTTCTTCCATAACAAACTTTTTAGCAGGTGCCTCTTCCCTAGCAGGCTCACCTTCTTTCCCTTTCCCTTTAGTACTGGCACCAGAATTGTCATTGGTTATGCGGACTAGAACTGTGCTAGTGGTTGGTGGTGAGATAACAGGGGAAAATACCCTTCTTGTTCTTGTGACTTTACTAGAACTAGTAATATTAGTAACACCAGCTTCATTATCATCAATCCAAGAATCTTGTTTTACCCCATGGTAATAAACCTTGGCACCGTAATTCCATGGTACCGCTTTATCAGACGTGTATGGAATAGGTCCGGCATCAGTGATTATGAGAGGAGCAATGATCGGTTCGTTCAAAATCCTGATAGGACATTTGGATGAGATCCTAAGAGGTTTGTTTGAAATTGTTATGATGGCAAAATCTTTAGCTTTGTCGATTGAATTTTTGATGGTGGGAACCTTTTCGAATAGAATCTCGCGACTATTTATCAGGCGTTGCACACCTTTCTTCAGTAGCTTGCATCCATTTTCTCGTTGATCATAACAGGCACAATTTTTGGAACATCCAGGAAACACACTGGCTTTTAGCAAATTATCTTTCACAATGGTCAAGGGAGTTGTTAAATCTTCAACAGAGGCGATAAAAGTAACATCATCAATGGCATTAACCCCTTTGTCATGTTTTGCATTGGCACGATTATCACGTTTGGAGTAGCGGGTGGATCAAACTCAATTGTCTTCTTCAAGGCCCAGTACCGATAGGTCTCATGGCCGGGGCTGTTGGAATGGTATGCGCATTTCACATTCGAGTTGTAATTAGGTGAGGAAACATCAGGGTTGGATGGTGGATTGCGCAGAGTCACCAAACTGGCCTTTAGCAGATGTTGTAAGGCTTGTGATAATGACATGCTTATTCTTGTAAATTGTCGTCGGGGAACTTCAGGTCTCTGATTGTTGGAGGGTTGCCTTTAAGTAGGTTGGGTTGGAAATTAACACAGCGTTTACAGATGAATGATGGTCCTTCTTGGTATGGGATCTTTCCCCATACACAACATTTGTTTCCTTTTTTCCAGTGAAGGGCCTTCTGACGGAGTTGGATGTGGAACTAGTTGCCATAGGAATTTTTCCGCTTCTAATACCTCTTTCAATCCTTTCACCAGTTAAAATCAACTTGGAGAATTCGGACGAAGAACTTCTAATTAATATGTTGAAGAATGGACCAGTTAACGTACCCATAAACATATCAACTAGCTCTCCTTCGTTCAAAGGTGGTTGGACCCTACTGGCAAGTTCCCTCCACTTTTGGGCATATACTTTAAATCCTTCGTTACTTCCCATGGTCATATTCTGAAGTTGAACTCTCGTTGGTGCCAAGTCGGTGTTGTATTGATACTGCTGATAGAAGGCAGTGGCCAAATCCTCCCACATATGGATGCGGGAACCTTCTAATTAATAAAACCACTCTAGCTGAGTTCCAACTAAACTCTCTTGGAAAAAGTGAATCCACAGTTTTCTGTCAGCAGTGTGTGGTTGTATTTTGCGTACATAAGATCTTAGATGTAGTTTGGGATAGGAGACCCCATCATACTTGGCGAACACTGGTGCCTTGAACTTATAAGGAATGACGACCCCATGAACTAGGCCCAAATCACTAAAATCCAAGCCAGGCACAGCTTGAATTTCAACTGCCTTTATCTTATCCTCCAATTCTTTGTACTTTTCCTCACCAGCAGGTGGGTATTGTTCATCAAAGTGATCCTCATCTTCAGAAGCTTGATCATTCACACCCTCATCACGGGTGCTTCTTGCCTCTTCTGCTTGGTTCTCATCCTCCTCAGATGAGTCTTCGACTACTTGCACTTGGCGAAATGGTTCTTTGAATCTCTTCCCCATGTTGATGAGGGCCTTCTTTTTCTTCTTTTTGGTTGTCAATGTTGTCATTAGTTCTTGCTGCCCTTTGGCCAAGGTCATCAAGGTGACTTGGAACTGAATGTTCTGAGCTTGCAAGTCCTTCACTGTTTGTTCGAGATCCATTCTTATTGAAATAAACAGTAGAAAAATGAGGAAACCTGTTGTGAAAAGCTTGCTTATGATATGATGCATGAATATGTATATGCACATGATTTCAAGGATTTAAAGAATTTAAATTTGTATAGATAAAGAGTGAACAAACGTTAACTTGCATTAAAGATTTCTGATTTGAATACAAACACGCATCTTGGGCTTACAACAACAGAAATAAGCATAAAGTAAACTCCTAAGACGGAAAAGTTGTGCGCATCCTCTTTGGCGCAATGTAGGTGTTTAAACTCCTTTCTTCATGAAGCTCCATTGTAAGCTCTAATATCTTCTTCTCGCCCTCATAGAACTTAGCTTCAAATGTGTCTCTCTCTCCTCTTAACTGAATCCAAGCATTTTGCAAATCTTCAAGAGAAGTAGGCATATCAGGATAGAGGATAGTATGTGGAACGTCTCCCTCAACTACTGGCTCCATGATAATAGGTAAGACGGCTTCATAAGGCATCTTAAGACTTCGAGTGCAAGCCCGCACCCATTTAAGATAAGGTTCCAAAGGAATGGAATTCTTACGCCTCAACGTCTTGATATCGACTTTGTTAACCATACCCCAAGCTCGTATAAATCTTTGACGGTAACCTTGGGTATCGCTTTCGTAGTCAAACACAATTCCTTGGATGAGTACCTCATGAGGGCCATCTCTCCTGGTATCCAAATTTTCGCAAAGCTAAACAAGGGTTGTAAGTAATGCCTCCCCTAATGCCAAGTAGAGGGACATTAGGGAATTCCCCACAACGATCAATGATGGTAATGTCTTCCAAAGAGCGATAATACCAATGGATATCAGCATGTGAAAGTGACATCAATATTTTAGACCACCTCATACCTTGTTCATTCTTCACCACGGATCGGGGTAGGTGTGAAATAAACCACCTAGCCAAAAGGGAAGTTCAACACATCAAAGTCCCTCTTTTATTCAAAGTGCGAGAGTGAAGAGAATGCAAGATGTCTCCAAGCAATGTAGGCACCGGATTACGAGATATGAAAACTTTGATCGCATTTATATCTATAAGTTAGTCAGGATTGGGAAATAGTATCAACCCATAGACGAGAAGAGACAAAATTTCCTCAAAGGCTTGTAGATCCAAAGTATTCCAACACTCTTGAGCCTTCTCCAACAAAAACTTTGCTAGGAACCCTTTGACACCACTCCTTGTTACCCAATTTGCTATTATCTCAGATGGTTGCAAATGTAGAGCTCGAGCAATTTCCTCAGATTTAGGGTCTCTTTCAATACCATTGAAAGGTAACTGATCAAGAATAGGGATCTCCATGAGTTGAGAAAATTCTTCCAAAGTGGGCACAAGTTGGTAATCGGGAAAAGTGAAGCAATGATGCAAAGGGTCGAAGAATTGGACAAGCACCTTTACCATATCTTCTTCAATACTTGAGGTAACCAAACTAAGGAGTCGACCATGTCTTTTGGTGAATGGAGAATCTTCAGGGACCCTTGATACTAAATCCTTGAGTTGTGGAGGTATCCTCACGAGACTGACTTGGATAGTATTCCTACGAGCGGAAGCCATGTCCTATAAAACAGAACAAAGATGAATTCCAAAAATCCTTGAAATGGTTAGTGATAATGCTTATGATGTTCATGATGTTTATGTACAAACAAAGCAAACAAGTCCTTAGGTTTAGGCTTGCATGGGGTTTCATAGGTAAGTACCCTCTTGAAGTTGGATTGGTTCAACATGTCCTAAATATAGTAACCGGGTTCTAAGGGATCTCAATATCACTGATTTGTTTTCTCGGGCATTGTTTCAGCGCAAGCCTCTTTAATGGCGACCGAAGTATCCCAAAAAACCAAACCTCAATGAGTGTAGTATCGAGTATCTACCAACTTCGGACTGCACCAAAGTCGGTCATCTCACTATATCCTAAAGGCCAAGTTGGTCAAGTACGGTTCTAAGGTCAGTTGATGCTTCACGACACCACGCGGCAGCCTTGTACTCTCCTTGATTGACTCAAGGGTTGCCGGTACCAACCAAAGTGCCACATAAACGTAGCTACTGCTTCAACCGTGTTGGTATACCCCGTACAGTTCTCTCACAGTTTATTGCTACTTACCTAAAAGGTGTCCCCAAATTCGGGTGTAGGATTTAAAACAAACCCAAACAAGGAACCAAAATGTAAAGCAAACAAATCAAACAAATGTAAGCAGGTAAACATGATCTAACCCTAAGGTAACCCCACTTTTAGAATTATTCCCCAGCAGAGTCTCCAATTCTGTGATACGGTGGGAGAACTGACTTGATTGTTTTGCATTTGTGTTCGCAAATGTTGCGGTTTAGAAAGAGTCGCCACCGAATTTTATTTTATCCAATAAGGAAAGGTGAAAAAGCACAGGAAAGACCTTTAGATATGTTTTCTTGAGTTCGGGGGGTAGATTATGAAAAGGGAAGGTATTAGCACCCTTTTCATCCATGGTTTTCCATGGGCTCCTAGTTACTTTCCAGATCACTTGCTTTTGTTTGAAAAATGTGCTTTGTGTGGTTTTTTTTTAAATATTTTGAAAATGCGCCATCGTTTAGGCAAACTTTTATAATGATCCTCGTTCGTAAAAATGCATACAAAAGTGTTGAGCTTTTGAAAATATTTCACGTTTGGAAAGTGTTTTGAAAGTGTATGTGGTTATTTTTGAAAATAGTAAGGATGTTTGTTTTGAAATTGAGCAACCCACTAAAATTAATCTACCTACTCAAAAGGTCTTAGGTGTTCCTTTTCCTTTTTCTTTGACATTGTTGTCTTACCATTGATTTGGTAAGCAAACCTATCTTTGGATGTAAACGGGACGGGCATGGCTTATCGTATAGTCATGATAGCAATGTTGTGAGGTATCTTAGCATTTCTTTTTTAGGGACTAAGATCATTTTGAAAGGCAAAATTTATAGCGTCATCGAGGGACTATGATCTTGTATTTCGATTGTTTTTGCTAAGACACCCCACATGCATAACATGACCATTTTTTAGGCAACAAGTGGAGTTAACCTTAAGGGTGCATGTGTAAATAGTGTGTTTGATTTGCATGCATTTAATCTTTGATTAGGGTTATTTACTTGTTGATTTTATCTTGCCATACACACCTTAATTACTAGCATTTATATTTGAAAGCGATAAATTGCATAAATGTAAAGTCCTACACTATTACAATATTTAGGGGGATGGGGTGTACAAATTTATGAATGGCGATTGCAAATTAAACGCTAAGTTACTATTACATCTATATTGAAATAGATAAGAATGTACAGGAAATGTAAAATGCTTATTTACTTAAGAAAAGAAATAAGTTTTGTTTAAGAAAATATTTTTTGTCTTTTTAATTTAAAAGAAAATAAAATATAATATGTGAATATGAAATATTTTTGGTGTTTTTTGATTAATGAAAAAATAAAAGTGATGAAAATAAGAATAAAGGAAAGAAAACAAAATCAGCGCAAATGCTGAAAATAGAAGAGGTCAGAAGTTATGACTCTGACTTGCTGCACAAACAGAAACAACATTAGTGGAAATATGGAAGTTCAGAAGTTCTGGATCTTCTGAGAATTCAGAAGTTTTCAAAAGTTCTGATGCAACTGACAGAACTTTACCTCTCTTCTCCATGCTAGTCAGAACATCTGCAGCTTAGTCATTTCTCAACAGAACAGAAGTTGCATATATAACAGTTATGACAAGTTTCATGAAATATCAGAAACACAAATCAGAAGCAACATGAATTTGCTAATCCTAATTCTGAGTCCAAATTTCTTTATGAAACTCTGAACTGGGATTCCTTCTACTTAGGCAGGCAGGTGCATGAAATTTCAGAATATGTACATCATCAGGATCAGAATATCTATATTGTGTTAAATATGCAATATTTGACAATGCCTAATTAGTATGATGAGAGTTAGTAGAAAACTTACCTTGCAGCTGGAAAATACTCTGGGAGCTGGAACCTGGTTCTGACTACTTGTGGTGTTCTGAACAGCTTCCTCACGTGTTCAGCAGGCTGAAACTTTCAACTTGAGTTGTAAATGATTAGAAAATTCTGGAACAACCAAGGGATAAAGTTCTGATCCTTTGAAGTGGATATTGGTGGATAATGTGTTACTGTTTGATTACAGAATTTTTGATGGCTTTTGAATGTATATTAGGAACTATATGGGTGGTTTTGGTCAGGAAACAACTTTAAAAAAATGGAGCTTCAATGCAAGAATCAAATGCTAAGGTTTTTTATTTTTGTGTTTGCAATCTTTTTGGACTCTTGGAATTTTTGCAGGGGTTCAAGGCTTTTCTTTCTCAAATTCCACACCTTTCTCTCAAATTTTTCCCGACCTCTTTTCAATGGCCAAAGGTGTTCTATTTATAGGCAAAGGTTTTGTAGTTTGGAGGGGTCAAGTGGCACCAACATTATATGCTAGATATTGACTTACTCTTGAAGTAAGCTTAAACAAGTGTGGTTCAACGCATCAAGTAGGATGGTTAACAGCACCTAAGCTGGATTTGTCAACATGAGTTAAGGAAAAGTAGAAACAGCGCATGGGCCTAGCATACTTTTGCACAACAGTTTGTCTTCCCAATACAGTAGGGGTACACGTGGGGGAAATCTTTTGGGTAACAACTCACAAGTGGTTGTGAGCATTAAATGATGATGAGTTTTATCAAATTAGAAATCCTGCCATGTGAAACTCTGCATCCTTGCTTAACTCTGGATTAGAAGTTCTGCTTCAGCGTAGCATCTCATCTTCTGATCCTCTTATCTTCTGTCTCCAGCATGTTCTGAAGGAACTTTCAGAATTTCTAGAAAGCTTGCAGTACGCTTCTTAACCTTCTTTGAATTACCCTGGAAAACTCTGACTGAAGCTTTTGTGAAAACTTGCCCAGAAGTTCTTACCAAACTCTGTCTTGAGAATATCCAAAATTTGCTGAGTGTTTTAGTGATAACCTAGTCAGAAGTTCTGAAATTGTCATAATCCTTAAACACTTAGAAAAATTTCTAAGTACTTTAGAATTTGACTTTTCCAAAGTAAAAATTTGACTTTTAAATTTCCTAATGAAACAGACTTCATATTCCAACATGTCTTGATGAAATATGATTTTTGGGATTTGATTTTGATCTAAGAGTCAAAGTTAGACTTCTCATTATGCAAATGACCATTTTTCCCTTGTGAATGACTTGCTTGGAAAAATTGATAGTTCAAGGCCTGGAAACTTGATAGAAGCAAACCTGGGATCCAGGGTGATCCCTTGTGAAATGAGAGGGAAAATTTTGGGGTACAACACACCCCATCATACTTAGAAAAAACTGGAGCTTTGAACTTCTGCGGGATGACCACTCTCGACACCAATCCTAATTCTTCGAAATCTAGTCCAGGTATCCTCTGAACTTCCATGGCACTCAGACGATCTTCTAACTGCTTGTATTTGTCCTCAGCAGGAGGATATTGCTCATCATTGTAATTGGTATCGTTGTCAGAAAATGCAGGACTGGGGTCCTTCTCTTCTTCTTGATTCTCCCCTTCCTTGGATGAAGAGGTCAGATCAGTTTGTCACTTTAACCGATCTCCAAACCTTCTGCCCATATTCAGAATACCGACAGCCTTCTTCTTTTTCTTCTTCTCTTTCATAATGTGGGCTTTCAGATCCTCCAGCCCTTTTGCCAGACTTATGAACATTTGTTGGAACTGGGCGTTTTGTGCCTGAAGGTCCTTGATGGTTTTCTCGGAAGACATTTCATGCTGAAATAAACAGCGAAGAAGATGAGAAACCTGTAATGTTACCTGTAATGATGTGCATGATAATGGGATGCGCATGCAATGATTTCAAAGACTTCGGGAAATTTAAATTTGCAAACCAAAATAAACAAAAACTTTATTAGCTGAATTTGAAGTTCAAATGCCTTTTAGGCGTTACAATTAAAAATAAATCTGAAACTATAAAAGACATCAAAATTCCCATGGATGCTTCCTCTTTGTGTCGAGATAGTCATTGAGTCCTCTTTCTTCATGCAACTGCTTTGTGAGCTCTAAAACCTTCCTCTCCTGAGCATGGAACTGATCCCTGTAAGTATCTCGCTCCTTCATCAACTGAATCCAAGACCTCTATAATTCTCCAAGATCAGTGGGTATATAAGGATAGAGAACTGTGTAAGGAATACCCTCCTCCGTAGATGGTTCCATAATCACTGGAAAAACAGCCACATAGGGCATCATAAGCTACTGGGCACGAGCTCGTACCCATTGTAGGTAAGGTTCCATAGGAATGGAAGTATTTGGTCCCAAAGCCTTGGCGCCAGATCTATTTACCATGTCCCAGGCTCGTATGAATCTCCGACGATACTCTTTGACATCATCCTCATAGTTGAATATAATACCCTCTATAAGTAACTCATGGGGACCATCCCTTCGAGCGTAACCAAATTGGCGCAGGACTAAACAAGGTTTGTAGGTTATACCCCCTCTTATGCCAAGTAGTGGGACATTAGGGTACTCTCCGCAGCAATCAAAAATAACAGTATTTTCCATAGCTCGAGAACACCAGAGAATACCCGTATGAGCGAGCGACATTATCCTTTGCGACCAACCCAAACCTTCTTCATTTTTCAGTATGGACTTAGGGAGGTGAGAAATAAACCACCTCGACATCAATGGCATACACACACATAAGAATCCCTCTTCTCTTCATGGTACGAGTATGGAGAGTGTGCAAAATATCTCCGAGCAAAGTAGGCACCGGGTTGCGAGAGAGAAAGATCTTGATAGCATTCACATCTACGAATGAGCCCAGATTAGGGAATAGGACTAACCCATAGATTAGAAGAGCCAAGACCTCCTCGAAAGCTTGAAAATCCATATCATCCCAAAACATCTAGGCTTTGTCTATCAGAAACTTAGCTAGAAAACCCTTGACTCCGCTTCTTATTTCCCAATTGGATACCATGCCGGCCCGTTTCAGGTGCAAAGCTGAGGCAATGACTTTTGGCTTAGGAGCTTCTTCTAAACCTGTGAAGGGTAACTGCTCAAGAATGGGTATATCCAACAACTGAGAGAATTCTTCCAAGGTAGGTACCAACTGATAGTCTGGAAAGGTGAAGCAGTGGTTCTTGGGATCAAAGAACTAAAAAAGTACACTCATCATCTTTTCATCAAAGTTTGAAGTAACCAGGTTGAGAAGTCGACCATGTCTCTTGGTGAATGTAGAAGTTTCAGAAACCCTTGATGTTAGCTCTTTGAGTTGGGAAGGTATCTTTACAAAGCTGATTCAGATAGTGTTTCTACGAACAGAAGCCATGATCTGCAAAACAGGGCAAAGATAAATCCCCTTGGTATTTGAAATGGTTAGTGCAATAAGAATGGATGATATGTTATGATGCATGATGTCATGATAAAATAAAGGTATAGCAAACACATGTATAGCAAGCACAGTCAAATTACATAAAGTCCTTCGATTTAAGGCTTGCATGAGGTCAAAGGTAGTACCCTCTTGAAGTTTAGTTGGTTTCAAACCTGTCTTAAAAAGTAATCGGGTTCTAGAGGATCTAAATATCACTGACCATCCTTTATCGACATTGTCTCAGCTCACGCAATCTTTTCTTGCGGCCGAAATATCCCAAAAGTCTGATCTCAATGAGTGTAGCATCGAGTATCAACCAGTTCTCATCTCTACACCGAGGCCGGCTATCTCACTACTTTCTAATGGCCAAGTTTGTTCAACTAAGGTTCTAAGGTCCGTTAGTGCTTCACGACACTACGCGGCGGCCCCGTATTCTCCTTGTTTCCCCATGAAGGATACTGGTACCAACCAAAGTGCCACACCAACACAACCATCGCTTAAACCATATCGGTCTACGCCGTACAGTCTCCACGGTCTATTGTTGTTTACCTAATGAGTGCCCCCAGATCTGGGTGTAGGATCTATAGTAACCCCAAACAAACCCTCAAAAGTAAAGCAATCAAGACAATCAAGAGAAGAAATTTAATGACCTAGATCCTAAGGTATACCCCACTTATTTAAGTTCCCCAGTAGAGTTTCCAGTTTTGTGATACGGTGGCAGAACCGACTGTTAATACTGGTTTGTGTTTTTTGATCGCAAATTTCACGGTAAGCAAGAGTCGCCATCGAATTTTATTTTATCCAATAAAGGAAAAGGGAAAAGGAACAGAAAAAACCTTTTTCGAGATGTTTCTGAGTACGGGGGATAGATTATAGAAAGGGAAGGTGTTAGAACCCTTTCTATCCATGGTTTTCCATGGGCTCTTAAGTACTTGCTCATTTTTTCAAATTTGCTTGTGTGTGTTTGTTTTGAAAATGTTTTACTTCATGATAACCCTTGTATCAGTCCTCAAGGATGTGACAAAGTTGTTTTGAAAATTTGTTTTGAAAGGTGTTTGTGTGAAAAGTTTTTTATTGAGCCAGTACTTAAGATTCTACCTACTCGAAAAAAGATTATTTGTTCTCATTTCCTTTAGACAGTGTTATCCTACTATTAAGGATTAGGTAGCCCCTTCGTTGGAGTTTGTAAGGGACATTCGAAAGGGGCATGTACAATCATTAAAGCAACAAGTTGGAACCTTTAGTAGTAACCCTAAAGTCTTAAAGATCCTTTCGAGGCAACATTTCCGAGGCAACATTCGAACGGGACAGATGATCTTTTAGACAGGAGGGCGACCACTAAAATTTCCTATGCTTAATGATTGTTTACCGAAGGCGACCGAAGTGAGGCAAACCCTAAGAGTGAGTATGTGCAAGTGTTTGATTTCAGTTAATGTTATCTTTGCACAATTAGGGTTATCTACCGTTTTAATTTTTTTCAAGCATCTTTCCATACCATCCTATTATCATACATCTAACAGTTAAAGATTGCGGAAATTAAAAGTACGAGAAAAATAAACCTAACTATTACAAGGCTTCGGGGAGGGGGATTAATCACATAACCAAAAATCAAGGAAAAGCGATAAATAAAAACCCTAGTTTTAACTATTACAAACCAATAAGCAGTTACATAATAATGAAAAATAAATAATTAAACGCGCGGAGAATTAAATACGTGGATAGATAACCTAAAAACCCTAATTGAGGGAGAAAAGATTTTTTATGGATTTATTTGAGAAGAACACAATTTAATTACGAACTAGTTAAACCCTAATTTCTAACTATCTTTAATTATGAAAGAAATTAAATTAACCTAATTTACTAATTAAATTAAAGAAATAAATATTTATGAGAAAAATGATTTTGGTGTACAAATTTCTTCTTATTTTTAATTATATAAAAAAAGATTAAATTACCCTAAATTAATTTAATTAATTAATTAAAATATTTATTTAAAAAAGATTTTTGTGATTTTGATTTGTTAATTTAATAAAAAATAATTTTTGTGTTGATTAAAAGAGAAAAAGAAAGTAACTAGAGAAAATAAATTAAAAAAAGTAACCAAATGGGCCTGTGTTGACTTGCTGAAAGGGGGTGAGAATGTGAATTTTTCAAGCCCAACAAGCTAAACCCGGGTTGACCACGCTGGATTAGGTGTGGCATTGACTTGAAGGCGTACCATGGTCTCTCAAGGTTGAGCGTACATCTGGCTGCATGATGGATCTACTGGTTGATTATTGGAGGCGCATGGTAGACGTTGGACAGTGATGCGCATAACATCTGCAAGAGAATTGTAAAAAATAAACAAAATGCAAGAGGCAGGGCTCAAACCCTTGGCCTCCTGCACACGCGCCTGGGAAACGTCACCTTGTACCATTGGGCCATTGTTTCATTTGTTAATATCAATAACAAAAATAAAATATATTGAAAAACAACATCAATTTCCAGAACACGTGCGTAAATTCAAACCATCCAGTGGTGCTTTGCCATGCATCATCTTCTTCCATGTCTGTCGTATTAGGCTGAATACTTTTACCTACGGACATGACTCCATAGCTAAAACCCTGTCACAATTTTGAACGTTTCAGGCCTCGGAGATGATGGGAATAGCTTCTGGGAATGTCAAGGAAGGGATTGGTGGTCTTGGAATGCTTTGAAACGCCTTGTAGATTGAAAATCGATTCACACTTTTGTCCAAATTTTTTAGTTTTCTTCCTGGATTTTCACGGCTGCAAACCTTGTGTTTATGATTTGGAATTGTTGTATACATATAGTAGAGCATATTAGGTCAATAAAATTGCATCATATCTATGAGAATTATGAAAATGTGATTTGATTTGATTAATGTATCATATCTTTCCAAAACAAGCTTCAATCCAATCTTTTCCAATCCTAATGAGTCTTGCACAAATTGATCATCATTCTAGCTGTACATAGACTCCAAATGTGCACAAAAATCCCAAGATTTGATTTGCTTTTATTATTTTACCATTTAATTTGATTTATTTTGATTTAAATGAATAAAAAATCAAAATAAATGATAAAAATAATAAAATAATAGGTGGAAAAGCTAAGGGGTCGTGGGTTCTGTTAGAAACATGTTTCAAACAAGAAAACATGGGCCCCTTTGGGAAAAAATGCAAATTTGATCAATGTTGACTTTTGACAATTTTCCAAAAATTGCCAACTTTGACAATCCATAACTCTCTCAATTTTGACCATAGGAGGGTTTTCTTGGACTTTTTAGAAATCTTAGGATGTCCCCTAAACAACTCTCTTGGTTTCATCTCAATTGGATCTTCCATGTTCATGTATGAAGCTTTGACCCAAAAGGTGTTTTTGTTGACTTTTCAAAAGGACCTATAATGTAAAAATTCATATCTTTTGATAAGTGCATATTTTGAACTTGTGGGCTGAAGATGAATTGTAGGTAATTGCATCCTCTTCAAAATGAGCCTTGGGTGGAAAATTTCTAATAAAGTATGAAGAAGTTATTCTTGGTCAAAGTTGGGTTGACTTTTCCTGCAAAACCCTACTTTAGTAACTTTTGGGTTTTGATGAATTTGGAGCATTCCTTGAGGAATCATGATCAACCCTTGATCAAATTATGGAAGTCACTTCAAAATGTTGGTGTTGACCAAAAATCTTGAGGTTTGACTGTATGTGGGCCATAGTTGACTTTTGACCTAATACAGTCGATTCTCAAGCATTTGAGCAGTTGACTGAGAAAACTTCTTTGTGCAAGGCATGAAACTTGACATGGATGATCTTGGGAAAATATTAGGATCTTGGGAAGAATTTGAGTACTTTTTGGTTTACACATCTTGATGAAAAGGGAAACCCTAATTTGAGGTATACTGCCTTAGGAGAGAGTTTGTCTGGTCAACTCTTGGACTTCCTTGAGCAACTTGGGGACCTCAATTGACATTTGTTGAGTAAAATGGGAGGGCAAATTTTGGGG
The DNA here is from genome assembly GCA_948472305.1 of Vicia faba. Taxonomy (NCBI): domain Eukaryota; kingdom Viridiplantae; phylum Streptophyta; class Magnoliopsida; order Fabales; family Fabaceae; genus Vicia; species Vicia faba. The sequence continues at coordinate 268,141,793 of OX451740.1, forward strand.
TACAACACAACCATAAACCTATTTTCTTTAATCAAATTCCACTGGTCTAGCCTGGTTTAAATTCACTCGTCTTCGTCTAAGTCTACTTCTTTCATAATCCTCAAAGAAGGAATCTGAACTTCGACAGGTAGGACAGCTTCCATACCATAGACCAGAGAGAATGGGGTTGCCCCAATTAATGTTCACGCTGAAGTGTGATAACCATGAAGAGAAAACGATAACATCTCGTGCCAGTATTTGTAAGTTACAACCATCTTCTGAATGATCTTCTTAATATTCTTGTTGGCGACTTCCATTGCGCCATTCATCTTTGGTCAATACAGAGAAGAGTTGTGGTGCTTGATCTTCAACTGCGTGCAGAGCTTAGTGATCATAGTGTTGTTAAGGTTGGTACCATTATCCATGATGATTCTCTCGGAGATGCCATACCGGCAGATAAGGTTATGTTTTATGAACCGGTCGACCATATTCTTGGTAACAGAGGCGAACGAGGCTGCTTCCACACACTTTATAAAGTAATCAATGGTGACGAGGATGAAGTGATGTTTGTTAGAGGAAGTAGGTTTAATATCTCCAATCATATAAATGCCCCACATTATGAATGGCCAAGGAGCAGTCAAAAACATTCAGAGGAACCAGATGCACATGAACTTTATCAACATAGATCTGGCACTTATGACAAGTTCTTTAGTTGTGGTGACAGTCAATTTCCATAGTCGACCAATAGTAACCTTATCTCAAAATATTTTTAGCCATAGTATGCCTACTAGAGTGAGTACCTAAGATGCTTTCATGCATATCTCTCATAATTTTCTCTGCTTCTTTTCCATACAACGAAATAGAGTCGAATCATGATTGCGCTTGTACAAAACTCCATTGCTCAAGAAGAAGTTAGTTGAGAACCTCTGTAGGAATTTCTTGTCATTGATCGATGCCCTTTCAGGGTATTCTTGAGCTTCAAGGTACCTTTTCACTTCATGAAACCAAGGTTTTTCTTCTACTCCACCAGTATCAATTTCGTAGCAATGTTCTAGTTCGTCAAATCTTTCAATGGTAATTCTGGGAGACTCATTGTCCCATCTGACCTTGAACATGGATGACATGGTAGCTAATGCGTCCGCCAAGTGATTCTCTTCTCTTGGGATGTGCTCAAAAGTGATCTCCTCGAAGTATGGAATTAAGGTCAGCACATGTTCTCGGTACGGAATGATATTTGGGTGTTTCGTATCCCATTCTCCCTTGACCGGACTGATTACCAAGGCTGAATCCCCACATACACTCAAGAATTTGATTCTCAGGTCAATAGCAGCTTTAATACCTAAGATGCACGCTTCATATTCAACCATATTATTGGTGCAGTCAAATCAAAGTCTGGCAGTAAAAGGCGTATGACAACCCTAGGGAGAGATAATTACAGCACCGATCCCATTGCCAAGTGCGTTAGAAGCTCCATTAAAAATCATAGTCCATCGGGATCCTAGCTCAGGTCCTTCATATGGTCCAGGTTCTTCATAATCTGTAACTAGCATAATATTCTCGTCCAGGAATTTGAAGTTCATAGATTGATAGTCATCTACAACTTCATGTTCTAAATGATCTTCCAGTACACTTTCTTTGATTGCTTTTTGAGTGGTGTACTGAATGTCGTATTCTGTTAAGACCATTTGCCATCGGGCTATTCTTCCGGAGAGGGCTGACTTCTCGAATATGTATTTGATAGGATCTATTTTAGAGATCAATAAAGTAGTATGGGTCAACATATACTGTCTTAGTCAGCGAGTAGCCCATGCCAAAGCGCAACAAATTTTCGTGAGCAGTGAATATCTTGTTTCACAGTCAATAAACTTTTTTCTAAGGTAGTATATTGCATGCTCTTTTCGACCAGACTCGTCATGCTGCCATAGTACATACCCCATTGAGTTCTCTAGCACTGTTAGGTATATGATTAGAGGTCTTCCTTCTCTTGGTGGCATCAAAATCGAAGGTTATTGTAAGTACTCCTTGATTTTATCAAAGGCTATTTGACATTCGTCATTCCACTTTACTACTTGATCTTTCTTCACCAGCTTGAAGATTGGCTCACAGGTAGCAGTCAAATGAGAAATGAATCAGGAAATGTAATTCACTCGTCCTAAGAAACCTCTGACCTTTTTCTCAGTACGGGGAGTCTATATTTCTTGAATAGATTTAACTTTTACGGGATCAACTTCAATACCTTTACCATTGACGACAAAACCCAGGAGTTTAATGGATCTCACCCCAAAAATGCTTTTGTTCGGATTTAACCTTAGCTTGTACTTCTTCAGTCTTTCAAACAATCTATGCAGATGATCGAGATGCTCTTCTTCAGTCTGTGACCTTGCTATCATGTTGTGGGCGTAGACCTCTATCCCGTGGTGAATCATGTCATGAAATAAAGCTACCATGGCGCGCTGATAAGTTGCCCCAATGTTCTTCAACCCAAAAGGCATGACCTTGTAACACAAAGTGCCCCACTGTGTGACGAAGGTAGTTTTATCCATGTCTTCAGGCGCCATCTTGATCTGATTATAACCCGAGAAACCATACATGAAAGAGAATACCTTATGCTGAGCAGTGTTGTCGACCAGAACATCAATATGCAGAAGTGGGAAGTCATCTTTGGGGCTTGCCCTATTCAGATCCCTGTAGTATACACACATAGGCACCTTGCCTTCTTTCTTTGGTACCGGAACAATATTTGAAACTCATTGAGGATATGATGTCACTGCTAAGAACCCTGCATTAAATTGCTTCATAACCTCGGCTTTGATTTTCTCTAACATCTCAGGGAGCATGCGACAAAATTTCTGTTTAATCGAAGAACAACCCTCTTTCATCAGCAGACAGTGAACCACAATATCAGTATCGAGCCCTGGCATATCTTTGTATGACCAAGAAAATATCTCAACATAGTCGTGCAACATCTGAATCAATTTTTTATTGACACTGCCCTCTAAGTTGGCGCCTATCTTGACCTCTTTCTTGTTTGTCTCAGTACCCAAATTTATAAATTCGACCGGCTCTTCATGTGATTGGACAACCTTTTCTTCTTGTATTAAGAGTCTGGCAAGTTCTCCATGTATTTCACAATCTTCCTCACCTTCGTCTTCGGCTCGGTAGATCGGATTTTCAAAGTCATAAGAGGCAATAGCAAAATCATTATCAACAAGATCCAGAGTGGATAGGGGTATGCAATGTAGTGTGTGGGTGTGTGTAAGAACACATAGCTATGCAATAAAGCAAAAGAAAGACAAAGCACAAATTTTGAATGCAAAACGTCCAATGCTTTCATTAAATGAAAATATGACTTATGAAATGACTTAAAAAATGGACCATTGTGCCCCGGGAAAGACACAAGGTTTAAAGTCATTGATTTTTAAAAGAAATTACATAACTAAACTTCTTAAAACAATAAAATAGAAATAGCTATTACTCCTGACTAAAGGAGATAGAGATAATGTCTTCCGCCTTCCAATTGTTGAGTCTGTTTCCCCTGGTAGGAAAGATCCAATTGTCGAGTTCATAATCACTGTGAGCATCTTCTATAGCATTGATTTTGTAGTTGCTGATACGGAACAGAGGTCTTTCAGCTCAAGCGCGCCAAATAGCCCTTTGACCTTCTGCAGTAAAGCCCAAACTAAACTTGTCATATTTGTAAGGGATATTAGGACGCTGACCCCAAATAGTACAACCACCTTCTTCTATAGTTGCTTTGGCATATTTTAAGGAAGCCATCTTGTGCGGAACCTTGGTGATCTTTGGAATGGCAGAAACATCTTCAACAACAGCAGGAGAAATTACTTCAAAGTTCTGACATGGAATCTCGATAAATTCTTCATTCATCTCCACGTACCGAAATGAATTCAGGTGGCTGACCATGTGCTCCTCCTCTCTGCAGACATTAACAACCTTCCCTTTTATATGATACTTTAATTTTTGGTGCAAAGTGGAGGTGATGACACCTGCCCCATGGATCCATGGGTGTCCTAATAGATAAGAATAAGCTGGTTGGATGTCCATCACATAGAAGGTGGATTCAAAGATCTATGAACTCACTTTGATAGGAAGATCACTTTCTCCATGTACCATTCCTTTGTACCCGTCAAAGGCTCGAACTATGATGTCACTGGGTTTTAGCATAACCCCATCATAATCCAGTCTGTCAAGAGCGCCTTTTGTCAGAACATTTAGAGAAGAGCCAGTATCAACTAACACATGAGCCAATGTAGTGTCCATGCATTCAATGGAGACATATAGGGCCCTATTATGATTTATCCCCTCCAGGGTCAGGTCAACATCGGAGAAGCCCAATCCATTATCAGTTGTTAAACTCACTACGTAACTTCCAAATTGATCAGCCGAAATTTCTTGTGACACATGACCAGTCTTCAAGAATTTTAGTAAAGCCTACGCATGGGCTTCAGAACAAAGTAGTAAATATAGCATGGGGATTTTGGATGGGGTATGCCCCAGCTATTCAACAATTTTATAGTCTCTCTTGCGGATGATTTTTAAAACCTCTTCCAACTCTTGTCCAGAGGTGTCCTTGACTGCAGCTTCTTTTGGCGTCTCTATTTGGGTAGGCTCTATCATTGGCTCTTCACCCCGAGCTCAGCAGTTGTCTTGGTAACTGTGACTTGAACGGGTGGGGATATTTCCAGGGATAAAATCCTTCCGCTTCTAGTAATTTTACTGGTCCCCGCAATATTGTCAATATTGGGATCAGACTCTTCATCATCTTCATCAGTCAACTCTTGTTTAACACCGTGGTAATAGACGTCAGACCCATAATTCCATGGAATAGCCTTCTCCGAGGCATATGGGATGGGCCCGGGTGTTGTAATGATTAAAGAAGTAGCTTTTGAATTGGCAGTAAACCTTACAAGACCCTTGGAAGTGATCCTGAAAGGAGTACCCGATATGACAGACAAATCTTGGCATAAATTCTTAGCATACGGAACTTTCTCAATCAAAATTACATGTTCATCCATTAGGAAATGAACGCCTTCCTTCAGTATCCCGAAACCATTGGGTTGAACCGCACATCAATAACATTCTTTAACACAACCCAAAAATAAACTGGTTTGTAGCAAATTCTCATTGACTGTTGAGAGAGGAGCAACCACATCACTTACGAAATTAACATACAAAACATCTTCAATAGCATTTATGCCTTTGTCATGCTTAGGCATAGGTGCAGTAATCACGTTTGGAATCTCTTGAGGATCAAACTCAATTTCCTTATTATTGATCGTATCATGAATCTTGCTTTTCAAGGCCTAGCAGTTGTTGGTGTCATGCCTAGGATTGTTCAAATGATAGGCACACCTCACATTTGGGTTGTACTTTGGAGAGGATGTGTTGGGATTCTGAGGAGGATTCCGCAGTGAAATGAGTTCAGCCTTTAACAAATGTTGTAATGCCTGAGATAAAGGCGTGTCGGTCTTGGTAAACTGCTTTGATGGAGCATCTCGCCTTTGACGGTTGCCCTGTTGTGATTGTTGAGCGGGCGCTGGATTAGAGATCAACATTTCTCCCACAGACTGATGGAATCCATTTTTACTATGTATTTTCTAGCCATAGACATCATTGGTTTCTTTTTTACCACCGAACGACTTCTTCAAAGCATTAGAAGTTGCAGCCATTGGAATCTTCCCACTCTTAATACCACTTTCAACTCTTTCTCCTGTCAAAATAGCTCAGTAAAGCCAGATGAAGAACTCCCAATCAGATGATTAAAGAATGGGCATGTCAGAGTACTCATGAACATATCAACTAATTCCCGATCAAAAAAGGGAGGTTGGACCCTTCCAGCTAAGTCTCTCCACTTCTAGGCATACTCCTTGAACCCTTCATTCAAGCTCATGGACATGTTTTACAATTGTACATGAGTCGGTGCAAGGTCAGTATTATATTGATACTGCTTGTAAAAAGCAGTAGCCAAGTATTCCAATGTGTGAATGTTGGTTCCTCCCAGTTTGTAGAACCATTCAAGTTGAGTACCGGACAAACTTTCTTGAAAGAAATGGACCCATAATTTCCTGTCAGCAGTATGAGGCTGGATTTTTCGAACATACGACCTCAGATAAAGTTTGGGACAAGAGACACCATCATATTTAGCAAAGATAGGGACCTTAAATTTATGGGGGATGACTACCCCCGAGATCAGATCTAGTTCTACAAAATCCAATACAGGCACTTTTTGGATTTTTACAACTTTGAGACGGTCTTCCAATTGCTTGTACTTATTATCTGCGGGATGGTACTGTTCATTGGAATAGTCTTCATCTTTAGGAATGTTCTAAGAACCCTAGTTATTTCTACCTTCACCAATGACACTTCTGCCATCCTCCTCTTGGTTGTCGTCTTCCTCAGAGGAAACATCATCCACTCGAACTGATTGAGCAGAACCTTTGAATCTTCTGCCCATATTGAGGATAATAGTCGGCTTCTTAGTCTTCTTTTTCTTGGCGAGGAGCACCATCATATCTTGTTTCCCTTTGGATAGATTCAGAAGAGTCTCTTGAAATTGTGCATGCTAAGCTTGGAGATCCTTGACAGTTTGTTCGAAGGCCATCTTATACTGAAATAAACAGTAAATAGATGAGGAAACCTGTATTGGAAAACCTATTTATGAAATGATGCATGATATGTGGATGCAATGTTTTCAAGGATCTTAGGAGATTTAAATTCATTAGTCAAAAGGAAACAGAAACAAAGACTTCATTAGTAAGTTTAAGATTACAATTTCTTCTTAGGCTTACAATGAAAACAAAAGGGTCTCAAAGAGACAACAATATAAACTTCTAAAACCTAAGACTTAAGTCTCCCGCGAAGGCTTCCTCTTCATGTCGATGTATGCATTAAGACTTTGCTCCTAGTGAAGTTGTTTTTGAGCTCCAACACTTTCTTCTCATTTGCATAGAATTGAGTTTCAAAGGTATTCGTTCTTCCTTGAGTTGAATCCAGGACTTCTGCAATTCTTCGAGGTCAGTGGGCGTGTCTGGTTGGAGGATGGTGCGAGAAACGTCTCCTTCGACAACAAGCTCTATGATCACCGTTAGAACAGCTAGATATGGAATCATGGGGTTTTAAGTGCGAGCTCGTATCCATTTGAGGTAAGGCTCCAAAGGGATGGAATTATTTTGTCCTAAAGTCTTTTCTATCAATCTTGTTTACCATGCCCCAAGCACGTATAAACCTTTAACGATAACCATGAAAATTGTTCTCATAATTGAATACAATACCCTGGATAAGTATGTCATGAGGACCATCTCTTCGAGCATAACCAAATTAGCATAAAGCTAGAGAAGGGTTGTAAGTAATACCTCCCCTAATACCAAGGAGTGGAACATTAGGGAATTCCCCGCAGCGGTCAATGATAGTAACATCTTCCAGAGATCAGGAACACCAATAGATATCTGAATGAGAGAGGGACGTCATCCTTTAAGACCACCTCAAACCTTGTTCATTCTTCACTACTGATCAGGGAAGGTGCAAAATAAACCACCTGGATAGCAAAGGTATGCAACACATAAGAGTTCCTCGTTTCCTCATAGTATGAGTATGAAGAGAATGCAAAATATCTCCAAGCAAAGTAGGCAGAGGGTTACGAGTGAGGAAAATTTTGACAGCACTCACATCTATGAGTTAGAATGGATTAGGGAATAGCACCAAACCATAGATCAACAAAGCCATGATTTCCTCGAAAGCTTGAAAACTCATAGCATCCAGAAACAACTGAGCCTTCTCTAACAAAAATTTAGTAAGAAAACCCTTGACTCCACTTCTTGTTTCCCAATTAGCTACAATTTTGAACTGCTTCAGATGTAAGGTTGCTGCAATTTCTTCAGGTTGTGTGTCTTTCTCTAAACCGGTGAAAGGCATCTGATCAAGAACATGTATTCCCAACAGCTTAGAGAATTCTTCCATTGTGGGTACCATCTGATAATCTGGAAGGTGAAATAGTGATGTGCGGGATCAAAGAACTGGAATAAAACACTCATCATGTCTTCTTCAAAACCCGAGGTAACCAAACTAAGTAGATGACCATGCCTTTTGGTGAATTGAGATCTTCCAGGAACTTTTGAGACTAACTTCTTAAGTTGAGAAGGTAACCTTATAAAACTGATCTGGATAGTATTTCTGTGAGTAAATTCCATAACCTACAATAAAGAATGAAGATAAATACCTAGGTCATTGAAATGGTTAGTGAAAATTACACGTGTAATGATGTCATGATGTAATGATGTCATGATGTCATGTTCGCACAAATTTAATCAAACACAAGCAAGACACATCAGGCCTTAGGTTCAGGCTTGCATGGAGTTTATAGGTAAGTACCCTCTTGAGTTTCGTTGGCTCAACCTGTCCTAAAATAAGTAACTGCGTTCTAGGAATCTCAAGTCACTGATCTTTCTCTCAGACATTGTTTCAGCTCAAGCATCTGAATTGTGGCTGAAATATCCTGAGAGTCTAATCTCATTTAGTGTAGCATTGAGTATCAATCAACTTCAGTCTGCACCAAAGCCAACCATCTCACTACTTTATAATGGCTAAGTTGTAACAACTAAGGTTCTAAGGCTAGTTAGTGCTTATAACACCATGCAGCAGCCCAACATTCTCCTTGTCTGACTCAACGGACACTAACACCAACCAATGTGTTGCAATAATGTAGCCATCACTTCAACCATATGGGTCTATACCATACAGATTCCACGATCTATTTCTACTTACCTAAATGCCCCAAGATTCGGGTATAGGATCTAAACAAAAAATAAACCCAAGCATATCTCTAAATATAAAGCATTCAAGGTAAACAAGTAAAGCAATAAAGATGATCTAGCTCTTAAGGTAACCCCACTTTTAGTTTATGATCTGCAGCAGAATCTCCAGTTCTGTAATACGGTGGGAGAAATGACTTTTAGGTTTTGTGTTTTATCGCAAATGTTACGGATAGCAAGAGTCGCCACCAACTTTTATTTTATCCAATAAAGGAAAGGGTGAAAAGAATAGGAAAGACCTTTTGAGAATTTTCTGAGTAAGGGGGGTAGGTTATGAAAAGGGAAGGTGTTAGCACCCTTTTCATCCGTAGTTATCAACGGGCTCTTAATCGTTAGCTCACTTTTTGGAAATGTTTTGTGCTTGTGTATGCTTGAAAATATTTTGAAAATGCCTAAGCGCGACAATTTTGTAATGATTCTCGTATCGTTGAGAATGTATACAAAATGTTTGTTTTGAAAATATTTATGAAAAAAAAGTGTTGTTTTGTGAAAAGATGTTTTGTTTTGAAAAGTTTGTGAGCAAGCAACTACAAGCGTTCTACCTACTTAAAAATTATTTGTTCTTTTCCTCCTCCTTTAGATAGTGCTACCCTACCATTAGTTAGTATGAAGCCCTATCGTTGGATGTCAGGGACATGCGTGGGTCATCGTACAGTCATAGAAGGCGACTTATAGGACACTTTTAGAAATTTTTGTAAGGGACTGAGATCGTTTACCGAAGGCAACATTGAAGAGTTATCGAGGGGATACGATCTTTTTAATCGAGGGTCTTTGCTAAAGCATCCCACATTCGAGGGACATGACTGTTTTATCCAAAGGCAACAAGCGAGGTTACCCTAAAGGTGCGTGTGTGCGAAGTGTTTGGTTTTAGTTATTTTTTGTCTTGGATTTATGGTTATCTAGGGTTTTATTTTAGATCTTTCCATACAATCCTATTAAACTAACAGAAATAAGGAAAGCAGTAAATTGCGGAAATTCAATGTCCTATGCTATTACAACGCTTTGGGAATGGGGGTACAAATTTATGAATGGGGAGAAAAGTAAAGTAAACGCTAATTAAACTATTACATACTATAGCAATTAGAATAATTGGGAAATAAAGTACGCGAAGATTTGTAAAATAAAGGGAAAAAGAAAATTAAAAATCATTTTGTGATTGTTTTGATAAAAGAATTGGATGATTAACCTAAAAAAACTAACTAGTTTTAATTTAAAAAAAAAAGAAGTTAATTAATTAATTAAATTAAACAAAACCCTAAAAATCTATGTTGATATTAATTAATTAAACCCTAAAAAAAATCTATGTTGAATTAATTTAATTAATTAAAAAAGAAATTAAATAAAAACCTAAGCCTAAATTAATGTTAATTTTTTTATTAAAAAAAAGTTAATTAAAATTATGTCAAAAAAGGTTAATTAAAATTATGTAAGAAAAAAGTTAAAGTCAAAAAAAGGGATTGGGCTTGTTATAACACAAACCAGGGGGTGTAAGGAGAGAAGTTTACTAGGCCCAAACAGCAAGCCCATCATGCCTGTTTGAGATCCAGTGGGGATGGTTCCCGGATGTCCATGGTATGCATGCAGGATCTGGCGCGTTGATTTGGATCTGATGAGATCCAAGGGGTGTTATCGAGAGGGTGCATCGTTGAGGTATGAGGACGGCCATACTGGATTTTCAAGAAAAAATATGTGAAAAAATAAAAGGGTACCGTTGGGGCTCGAACCCAGGTCCTTCTAAGTATACGTGTGCATGGTTTTCCAATGGGGTAGCTGTTTCATCCGGTTATGAAACACCCCTCAGTAAATATAATATGAACTCAATTTTGAAAATTTGAAAATTCCATCTTCAACTCCCTTGCGCGAACAGACCCCTCACACCACCATTGTTTATTTTCGAAAACTCTCATTTTTCAACCATTTTAAAAACTTCAAACACCAAACTTGCTTGATTTTAAACAAGGAATCCCACCATGTAAATTATTTAATATATAAATCATAGATGAAGACGAATTTTACTTGGTACCAAACTGAAACCCTAATGGTTTCGAAAACTTAAACCCAAAATTTTCATCACACATTCAATTAAAATGCAATTAAAGGACATGGTTAGCTTTGTAGAGATGATATCTACATTTTATTTTCAGAAAATAAATGCAAATGATGCTTGTACAGAGATTTCAAGGTTTGAAAAACTTACCTCTTGATACAAAAATTCAATGCCCTCTACACGACTTTCATAGGTGAAATGATGATTTGGTGAGCTTGCTTGAACCCCAGGGAAGTTGTTCGGATACTCACTTGGTGCTGAGAACCTCTGGATACCTCTGACCAAGTCGACTTACAAGTATGAAAAGCGAAAATGGTGGATGATGAAGATGATCTTACAGTGATGAAACCGGAGTTTAGATCACTTATACATGATGCTTATGAAGTGTTTGGATGATTTGTTTGGACAAACGTTGCAAGGTTTGAGAGTTTTAAAGAATAGGATTTTGAAAACTCAAGAAATGATTTTTATGGACAATTTGGGTTTGAGAGTGTATGAGAGGTTTAGAGGGCTTGTGAATTGGTGTCTTGGACTACAAATGAACTCTATATTTATAGGCAAAAGATTGAGGGCAATGGATGATCAGGTTTGAGCCTTAAGGTTTTGAGACTTGGTTGAAATGTAAGTGAGAAAGTTACATGAAGGTCATGGTTCCAATGCATCAATAGGGTGGTTGGTAGGCTTAGAGATGTTTCTTTTGAGCATTCATGTTGAGTGTGATCATAAGATATAAGTTAGAGGCTCAAGGAGTGGACTTTGTGATTAAAGTGGTCTTTATGCAAATGGATATGGAGCTTTTTGCAATTTCATCCAAAAATGGTATGATCAAGTGGTTAAAGCTTCAAATCCTTGTGTAATGCACCATAATCTTGTGTAAATCTATGATTATATGGAGATCCAGAAGCAACATGGCCTGGAAAGTGACATTGAATGGTAAGGTTGTGAGATTTGCTCTTGAGTTCTTCATAAAATGACTTGAAATTCAAGCATGAAATGCCTAACTTCATCTCTTCGATTATCTTTGCTCAAGCATGATTTTTTGTGCTCTTAGACATTTTGGAAAGCTTAGAACAAGATATTCAACTTTCATGTTGACCACTTTGCCTAGATCAACAGGGAAATTGGTGAAAATTTGCCAAGAAGTTGAGATAAAAAACTGATCAAAACTTAATGAAATTTTTTCTAAGCGTTAGATAAAAAATATCACAACTTCATGGGTTCATATCTCTTAATCTAAGCACTTTTTGAGGATCGTCCCACATTAACATAGTTGTAGAATTCATTAATCCCTACAACTTTCATTTTGAAAGTTTTCCTTGAATTAGTTTGTATCTTAGTTTCCAACTTTTGACTTTTCTTGACTTTTTCTTGATTTTCTTGACTTTGTTGATTCTTGATAATCAAACTTGATAATTTTGAATGTTTTGATAATTCTTGATTTTTGAATTCCAATATTGACCAAAAAGTCAAAGTTTGACTTTTGTGTGATTGTTGACTTTTTATCAATTTATTCAACTATTAAACTATCAACCACTTGAATCTTTGGAAATGTCTTGAGCCATGTAATTAGGTCAATATGTTGTATTTGAGCCCTTGAAATCAAGATTTAAGCCATTAGGTCATGAACTAGGCCAAAAGTCAATGATCAGTCATCTTCAATCAAAACCCTAATTTGGCAACTTTTGACCTTTGATGATTTGAGGGATTTCCTTGAGGAATCATGATCAAACCTTGATCAAATGATGAATATCACCTAAAAATGTTGATGTTGACAAAAAAAATCTTAAAGTTTGATTGTATGTTGACCATAGTTGACTTTTTACCCAATATAGTTGACTTTCAATCTTCTGAGCCATTGACTGAGCAAACATGTGATGCAAGACTTAAAACTTGACATAAGCATTATTGAAGACCGTTGGTGAACCATGAAAGTAATTTGAGACCCTTGTAACCCAATCTTCTTTGAGAAGCACATAACCCTAGTTGAAGACCCTTGCTTAGGAGGAGGTTTGACCAGTCAACTCTTGAGTGGCTTTGAGTACTTAAGACCTTTGTGAGCATGTTTTTTTGAAGAAAATGGGAGGGAAAATTGTGGGGTACAACAGTCAATTTAGAAAATTACCTTTAATACCTCTTCCAACTCTTGCTTAGAGGTGTCTTCAACTGTGATTTCTTTAGTCACCTTCGTCTGGGCAGACTCTACTATTGGCTCTTTACCCCGTGCCTTGGCAGCTGACTTAGTAACGGAAATTTGAACAGGTGTAGCAACATTTTTCGGAGTATTTCCGGGGAGAAAATCCTTCTGCTTCTAGTAACTTTGTTGGTTCCTGCAATATTGTCAATGTTGGGATCAACATCTTAAATATCTTCATCAGACAATTCTTGTTTGACGCCATGATAGTAGACGTTGGATCCATAGTTCCATGGAATAGCTTTATCCGAAGAATATGGGATAGGTCCAGGTGTGGTGATAATCATAGAAGCAGCCTTTGGATTGGCTCAAATCCTTATAGGACCTTTGGAAGTGATCCTGACACGAGTACCGAATACGACAGACAAATCTTGACATAAATTCTTAGCATACAGAACTTTCTCAATCAAGATTACATGTTCATCCATCAGGCGATGAACGCCTTCCTTCAGTAACCTGCAGCCATTGGGTTGGACTGCAGAACAATAACATTTTTTAAGACAACCCGGAAATAAACCAGCCTGTAACAAATTATTTTTTATTATTGAGAGAGGAGTAACCACATCATCTATAGTGGTCACATACATAACATCTTCAATAGCACTTATACCTTTGTCATGCTTCGGCATAGGTGCAGTAATCACGTTTGGAGTATCCAGAGGATCGAACTCAATTTCCTTATTATCAATCATGTCCTGAATTTTGTTTTATAGGGTCCGGAAGTTGTTGGTGTCGTGCCCAGGACTGTTAGAATGATAGGCACACTTCACGTTTCGATTATACTTAAGAGAGGATGTGTTGGGATTTTGAGGAGGATCCTGCAGTGAAATGAGTTCAGCTTTTAAAAAATGTTGCAACGCCTGAGATAAAGGCATGCTCATTTTGGTAAACTTCCTTACTGGAGCATCTGACCTTCGTCGGTTGCCTTGATGTTGATGTTGAACAGGCGCCAGATTAGAGATCAACATCGCTCCACAGACTGATGGCGGTCATTTTTACTATGGCCCTTTTGGCCATAGATAACATTGGCTTCTTTTTTACCACTGAATGGCTTCTTCACACCATTATAAGATGTAGCCATCATAATCTTCCCACTCTTAATACCACTTTCAACTCTTTCCCCAGTCAGAATCAGCTCTATAAAACCAGACGACGAGCTTCCAATTAACATATTAAAAAATGGGCCTGTTAAAGTACCCACAAACATATCTACCAACTCCCGGTCAGACAAGGGAGGTTGCACCCTTCCATCTAGATCTCTCCATTTTTGTGCATATTCTTTGAACCCTTCATTCGAGCCTATGGACAAGTTTTGCAATTGCACACGAGTCGGCGCAAGGTCAGTATTATACTGATACTGCTTGTAAAAAGCAGTAGCCAAGTCTTCCCACGCATGAATGTTGGTTTCTTCCAGCTAATAGAACCATTCAAGTTGAGGGCCAAACAAGCTTTCTTGAAATAAATGGACCCATAACTTCCTGTCAGCAGTATGGGGTTGGATTTTTCGAACATACGACCTTAGATGAAGTTTAGGACAAGAGACCCCATCATATTTAGCAAAGACAGAGACCTTGAACTTGTGATGGATGACCACCCCGGGATCAGACCTAGTTCTCCAAAATCTAATCCAGGCACTTTCTGTATTTCCATAGCTTTGAGACGGTCTTCCAACTACTTGTACTTGTCATCTACAGGAGGATATTGTTCATTAAAGTAGTATTCATCTTTAGAACCCTGATTATTTCTACCTTCAGGCTTGATGCTTCTACCGTCTTCTTCCTGGTCATCGTCTTCCTCAGAGGAAATATCATCCACTTGAACCGATTGAGCAGAACCTTTGAATCTTCTTCCCATATTAAGGATGGACGCCGACTTTTTAGTCTTCTTTTTCTTGGAGACGAGCGCCATCATATCTTTTTTCCTTGTGCCAGATTCAGAAGAGTCTCTTGAAATTGTGTATGTTGAGCTTGGAGGTCCTTAACAGTCTGTTCGAGGGCCATCTTTTACTGAAATAAACAGTAGGGTGATGAGAAAACCTGTATGGAAAACCTGTTATGTAATAACGCATGATATGTAAAATGCAATGTTTTCAAGGACCTTGTGGGATTTAAATTTGTTAATCAAAAGGAAACAAAAACAAAAGCTTTTATTAGTAAGTTCAAATTATAATTGCCTCTTAGGCTTACAATGAAAACAAGAGGGTCTCTAAGAGACAACAATATGAACTCCTAAAACCTAAGACTCAAGTCTCTCACGGACGCTTCCTCTTTGTGTTGACATATGCATTAAGGCTCTACTATTCATGGAGTTATTTTTTCAGCTCCAACACCTTCTTCTCGCTAGCATAGAACTAAGTCTCAAAGGTTTCCATTTCTTCTCTCAGTTGAATCCAAGACTTCTACAGCTCTTCAAGGTCAGTAGGCATGTCTAGATGAAGAATAGTATAAGGAATATCCCCCTTGGCAACAGGCTCCCCGGTTACTGGTAAGACATCGAGATATGGCATTATAAGGTTTTGAGCATGAAATCATACCCGTCTAATGTAGGACTCCAAAGGGATGGAATTCTTCTATCCTAAAGTCTTGCTGTCAATCTTGTTTACCATGCCCCAAGCGTGTATAAACTTTCTACGATAACCTTGAGGATCATTTTCGTAATCGAATATAATACCCTGGATAAGCATGTCACAAGGACTGTCTCTTTGAGCATAACCAAATTGACATAAAGTTAGAGAAGGGTTGTAAGTGATACCTCCCCTAATGCCAAGGAGTGGAACATTAGATAATTCTCCACAGTGGTCAATGATAGTAATATCCTCCTGAGATCGGGAACACCAAAATATATTTGAGTGAGAGAGTGACATTATCCTTTGAGATCACCTCAAACCTTGTTCATTCTTCATTACTGATTGGGTAAAGTGCGAAATAAACCACCTGAATAGTAAAGGTATGCAACACATAAGAGTCCCTCACTTTCTCATAGTACGAGTGTGAAGGGAATGCAAAATATCTCCCAGCAAAGTAGGCACACGATTACGAGTGAGAAATATTTTGATGACATTCACATCTATGAGTTGGTCTGGATTAGGAAATAGTACCAAACCATAAATCAACAACGGCAAGATTTCCTCGAAAGCCTGAAAACTCATAGCATCTAGAAATAGCTGAGCCTTCTCTAACAGAAATTTAGCAAGAAAACCCTTGACTCCACTTCTTGTTTCCCAATTATATACAATATCATATCGTTTCAGATGTAAGGCTGCTGTAATCTCTTCAGGTTGTGGAGATTTTTCTAAACCAGTGAAGGGTGTCTGATCAAGAACAGGTACTCCCAGTAGCTTAGAAAACTCTTCCATTGTGGGTACCAACTGATAATCTTAAAAGGTGAAGTAGTGATGTGCAGGGTCAAAAAACTGGAATAGAACACTCATCATGTCTTCTTCAAAACCTAAGGTAACCAAATTGAGTAGATGACCATGCCTCTTGGTGAATTGAGAGCTTTCGGGAACCTTTGAGACTAATTACTTAAGTTGAGAAGGTACCCTTACAAAGTTGATCCGGATAGTATTTCTGCAAGCGGAGGCCATAACCTACAACAAAGAACGAAGATAAATCTCTAGGTCTTCAAAATGGTTAGTGAAAATGATGATGTCATGATGTCATGATGTCATGTTCGAACAATTTTAATTAAACACAAACAAGACACACAAGGCCTTAGGTTCAGGATTGCGTGGAGTTTATAGGTAAGTACCCTCTTAAGTTTTAGTTGGCTCAACCTGTCCTAAAAAAGTAACCGGGTTCTAGGAATCTCATACCAATGATCTTTCTCTTAGGCATTATTTCAACACAACATCTAATTTGCGACTGAAATATCCCGAGAGTCTGATATCAATGAGTGTAGTATCGAGTATCAACCAACTTTAGTATGCACCAAAGTCGGCCATCTCACTACTTTCTAATGGCTAAGTTGTGTCAACTAAGGTTCCAAGGTCAGTTAGTGCTTATGACACCATGCGGCAGCCCAACATTCTTCTTGACTGACTCAAGAGACACCACCACCAACCAATGTGTCACACTAACGTAGCCATCACTTTAACCATATCAGTCTATACCATACAGTTTCCACGATCTATAGCTACTTACCTAAAATGCCCCCAGATCCGGGTATAGGATCTACACAAAAATAAACCCAAGCATATCCCAAAATATAAAGCATACAAGGCAAACAAGTAAAGCAATAAAGGTGATCTATCTCTAAAGGTAACCCCACATTTATTCTCCCCGGCAGAGTCGCCAGTTCTATAATACGGTGGGAGAATTAACTTTTGGTTTTGCATTTTATTGTAAATGTTGCGGATAGCAAGAGTCACCTCCGACTTTTCTTTTATCCAATAAAAGAAAGGGTGAAAAGAACAGGAAAGACCTTTGAGAATTTTTCTAAGTAAGGGGGGTAGGTTATGAAAAGGGAAGGTGTTAGCACCCTTTTCATCCGTAGTTATCTACGTGCTCTTAACCGCTATCTCACTTTTGAAAATGCTTTGTGAATGTGTAAGTTTGAAAATATTTTGAAAATGCCAAAGTTCGGCAACTTTCTAATGATTCTCGTATCAGTTGAGAACACATACAAAGTGTTTTGAAAATATTTCAAAAAAGTGTTTGGGTGAAAGTTCTTGTGAGCTACAGATTTAAAACTATCTACCTATTAAAAAGTCTTTTGTTCTTTTCCTCCTCCTTTAGATAGTGTTATCCTACCATTAGTTAGTAGGAATCCCTATCGTTGGATGTTTGAGGGACACGTGCGGGTCATTGTACAGTCATAAAGGTAACTTTGTAGGACGTTTTAGCAATTTTATCGTAAGGACTAAGATCATTTACTAAGGCAACATCGAAGGGTCATCAAGGGACTTGATCTTTTTAACTGAGGGTCTTTACTAAAGCGTACCACATTCGAGGGACATGATTTTTTTATCTGAAAGCAACAAGTGAGTTTATCCTAGAGGTGCGTGTGTGAAAAGTGATTTGTTTTCAGTTAATTTGTCTTTGATTAGGTTTTCTAACATTTTGTTTTAATCTTGCCATACAATCCTAATTACTAGTAAAGTAATATAACCATAATGAAAATCGGTAAAGTGTGGGAAATAAAACCTACGCTAATATAATGCTTTGGGGATTAGGGTTACAAACCATAAGAATGGGGAGAAATAGTAAACCCTAATTAACTATTACAACTTTTAGCAGTTTGGGGATAATGATGTTGATGTGATTCTCTTGAGTCTTGATCTGAATGATGAGAAGGGTGTGGGGTTAAGGTCGGTGGAATGGGTGGTTAAAGAAGGAAAGGGTTTGAAGCAGCAGGTGGTGCCTAACAAGGTCGTTAAAATGAAGAAGAGCAAACAACTCGATTCCCTTATTGATCTGAAAGGGATGGCTAGGTTGTTAGTGCAAGATAGGATAGAATTGTTAAAGGCTTTTAAAGAAAATCAATAAGAGGCAGGGATTGAAAAATTCTAAGGTTTATGCTAAGGAAAGTCTGTAGGGGGGGTCAGTGTATGTGGAGTCTAATTCTTTGGTTAATAAGGAGGAGTGGAGATATCATAGGTTGTTACATGGGGATGATAAGGTAGTAGAGGATTATGTAGAGAATATTGGGAAGGCGGTCAATGTGAATTTTGTGGGAGAATGTTCTAATATGTTTAGTGCATTATCGAGAGGAGGAGGAAGAGGGAGAAAATATGAGGTATTTATAGAATCATGCTTCATCAAGTTTATGTTTTGATGATTACAAACATCATGATCAAGGAAAAAGGCATTATCAAAAAGAAGAAGAAAGAGTGTCTACTCAAAATGGACTTTTGGCTTGCATGCTAAGTTACTCCTAAAGAAGACTTTGGTATTTGATCTTCAGTATGGTACAAGACTCTAATTCAATATAGTATGTTACTATAATGCTCAAAATATGTCTAACATTATGCATGCATATTTCATGGCTTTTAATATAACTAGCATTGCATTTCAAAATCATTAAAAATGTTATTTCACTTTTTCATACAGTGGTAACCGGTTATAGGTTACTGGTAACCGGTTACAGGCTTCAACAATTCAAATTTTTTAACGTTACCTGCATGGGTAACCATATACAGCCTTACGGTAACCGGTTACCGCTGATACAAATTTGAAAAACAAGGTTGTTTTGAATGTTGTTTGTTTATTGCACTTGTCCATGAACCATTGCACTTCTATATTCATTCATAACCATTTTAAAGGGTGCAATACATGTATATAAATCAAATAATTCTAAAGTAGAAACACACACAAAATAACAACAATCACAACATACAATTCAACATTTTGTTTCTCAATTTCAAACAAGTGCATGGATTAATATTTTGATCTTGCATGAAAGTTTTACTCTTACATTTTCAAATACATCATTAGAAAAGTTTCATCATATGCATTGAGCACTTATGTAATATATTCATTGAATTGTTGTCTTGAAAAAGAAGAGATCAATACTTTGTATTGACATTGATTATAAACTTTCATATCTACTTCAAGAATTTATTTCTAATCATTTTTTCAAAGTAATTGTGGTGTAACCTTGTTGTCCATGATTGTTGGAAGCAAGAGAGTATTATGGGAGGATTGTTCTCTTTCGACTTTGTATTGGTTACCTTGTTTTCAGGATTGTTGGAAACAAGTGTCTACATTGAAGAGGATTTTTATTCATGTACTTGGTTGGATCTTAAAGGATAGTTAAAGCCTTTGATCTCCCTATAAGTTAGATAGTAAGCATCACATTTGGATGTGGATAGGCTATACAATAATTCTAACTATAGTGAAATCTCTTACATGTTGGTAAGGGCACTGGAGTACTCTCGAAGTGTGAGGGGAACCATTATAAATCTCTTGTGTTCTTTATTTTCTATATTTACCGCTTTCATATTCATACACAAACAAGAAAATAAGAACATCATCACATAAAACGATAAAAATCTACAATCCACTTTATTCAACCCCGTCTTAGACACACTAAAAAACCAACATTTTGCATCAGAGCAAGTTAAGGTAACTTATTCCTGTTAGATCCAGAATGACTTCCGCAAATCAAAATCCAGTTTTTAGAGAAGGTGGTGGTAATAACAAGTCTCCATTGTTTTGTGTTGAATACTTTGACTTTTGGAAAATTCACATAAAGATGGAGTACCCAAAGTTGTCCAAGAAAAATGCTTACAAGGGAAGAAAATTCTCAAAATCCAACAAGGTTTACATTGAAGAAAGTGATACAAGTTCTTCATCTAATTCAGAAAACAACGAATATGCAAATCTTGCTTTTATGGCATTACAACATTCTGATGGTGAAGAGGAAGAAAAGGTTAGAAATTTTTATCCTAAGAAAATAGTTTCTAAAAATAAAAATTATGTTACAAGCAACTTTATTCCTACTTGTTTATATTATAGTATTATTGGAAACACACATAATGCTTGTCATGCAAGAAATTTTAAGGTTACTAGTGAGAATTATGTGTTGGTCAAGAAAGGAACTAACCATGAAGGACCCAAATCACTTTGGGTACCTAGCAAAACTTAACTTGTTTTGTAGGTTTGCTTGAAGACCACTTCAAAATATTTGATATCATAATAAGTGGTTCATTCAATCATATTGTTGTACCCCAAAATTTTCCCTCCCATTTTCACACAAAACATACTCCTAGAGGTCCTCAATTGCTCAAGTTGACTAAGGATTGACCAGACAAATCCTCCTCCTAAGACAATGAGCCTCAAACTAGGGTTTCACTCCTCATCAAGATGTTTGAGTTTAAAGGGTCCCAAATGGTCTCCATTTCCCTAATATGTCCTCAAGATCATCCATTCCAAGTTTCATGCCTTGCACAACAAGTTTGCTCAGTCAATTGCTCAAATGCTTGAAAATCAATTGTACTAAGTCAAAAGTCAATTGTGACCCACATATAGTCAAACTTCAAGATTTTTGGTCAACATCAACATTTTGAAGTAATATCCATCATTTTATCAAGGTTTCATCATGACTCCTCAAGAAATGATCCTAACTCATCAAAAGTAAAAAATGGCAATTTAGGGTTTCTATAGGAAAAGTCAACCAAATTTTGACCAAGCATAACTTTCTCATACTTTATCAGAAATTTTCCAACCAAGGCTCATTTTGAAGAGAATCCAATTCCCTACAACTTCTCTTCATCCCTCAAGGTCAAGAAATGCCTCAATCAAAATATACAAGTTCCTACATTATAGGTCATTTCAAAAAGTCAACAAAAACACCTTTGGGTCAAAGCTCCTTACATGAACATGGAAGATCCAATTGAGATGAAAACAAAAGGGTTGTTTAGAGGACATCCTAAGATTTCTAAAAAGTCCAAGAACACCTTCTTAGGGTTAAAAATGGGAGAGATGTGCATTGCTAAAGTTGACCAATTTTTGGAAATGTGTATGAAGTCAACATTGATCAAAATGACTTTTTGTCCAAATGGGCCCATGTTTTCTTATTTGAAACTTGTTCCTAAGATGGACCACGACCCCTGAGCTTATCCACCTATTATTTCATTATTTTATTATTTATTTTGATTTTTTATTCATTTATATCAAAATAAATCAATTTAAATAGTGGAATAATCAAATAAAATCAAAGATTTGATTTTGTGAGCACATTATGAGTCCATGAACAGCTAGCAAATCAGGAAAATTCGTGCAAGGGATAATTGATTGGAAAAGATCATGATTTGGTTTGTTTTAGAAACAAATCATACAAGGTAAAAAAATCAAATCTTTTTCAACAATTTGCAAAGATTGAATACAGTTTTGTTAACCTAATTGCTTCTATTATATATAGACAACATTTCAAAAGCATAAGGACAAGGATTAGCCATGTAGAATTGAGAGAAAAAAACTCAAGTTTTTGACAAAAAGTGGTGATCTGACTTTGAGATACAAGGAGATTCAAGGACTTTGAAGGCTTGCAATCCATTCCTGGGCGTATTTGGGAGCTATCTGGAGCATTACCATGCACCAACACCTTCAGAAACAGCATATATAGCAATCACGCTTTGATCTTGTTCTTGAAATTGGTTTTTGAAATACACGCATGATAAATGATTTCTAAATATACAACCATGCTTATATAATCATTTAGAACATGTTTGCATAATTAATTGTGTGTTTTGATGCATATTTAACTAGATGCCATTGTTAGGGTTTCAAGGTTTTTTTAGGGCTTTTTAGTTTCAGGAAAAATCAGAGCAAAAGATGAGTACCAATGTACTCACGAGATCAAACCCAGTTGATATATATGTTTGGATTTAATTTTTATTGCATGGTTATGATTTTGGAGATATACAGGTTTATAGAAATGGACATGTCCCTAGGTACAGGTATGGGTCTAAAACGATAGTTCTAACGAGGAAGATGAAGGTGTGTCAAAACCTGAGTGGCCAGTTTGAATGGCGCGCGTTTTTTCTTATAACATTGACTCATTATTAAATATATTATATGTTGTTTGTTTATATCAACGAATAGAAAGTTGGCTCAGTGGTACAAGCGAAGGGTTTCAGGGCACGCGCGTGTAGAAGGTCAGGGGTTCAATCCCTTCCTCCTACATAATATTTTTCTTAACATTTATCTGCAGGTTCAATGGTCTCTTTCCAAGCGCGTACACCATAGGCCTCAAGATCCATCACCATTGGATCATCCTTGCCCAGATCTAACGCTTTCAGGCTGCAGCTCATGATGGATATTCCTGGCATAATCACACTGAATCCAGCGTTATGCTGGGCCATTGGATTGGGCTTTTTGGACAGAATTTCAGCATGCAACCCTTCAATTTGGGTTTGCACCCCCTCAGGCCCATCCCTTTCTTTCTTTATTTAATTCTTTTTTATTTAATTATTCCAATTGTTTTATTTATTTTAAATATATTTTTTTCATAAAAATCATAAAATCAAAATCACAAAAAATAGGTTAGTTTTTTTTTATTTTCTTCAACTTTAATTTATTTTTCATTAATCAAAATCAATTAGAAATTAGGTTAAATTCAAATCTTTTTTCACAAAAAATCCAAAAATATTTTAATTATCAAATTAGGTTTTTTTTTTAGGGTTTTAAACTTTTTCCAGTTTTTGATTCTCGCGCGTAATTATTTTTGTCGTACGATTATTTTTCACTATTGATGTAACTGCGCCTGGTTTGTAATAGATTAATTAGGGTTTAATTTTCGCAAATTTACTTTCAGTCAATTCTTTATGTATCTGTCCAAAAGCCTTGTAATAGTGTAGGACTCTTTTTACTTTCTCGCTTTTATATCTTATGCTTGTATATAATTGTTAGCAACCTAGGCTTGTATGCTTAATCAATCAATCGGTAGATCACTTAACTTCAAGGTAAATATCTGAAAACAAACATTGCTGCACACTTGCACCCCTAGGGTATTCCTCACTTGGTTGCCTCGGAAATAATGGTCATGTCCCTCGAACGTAGGCATATCTTAGTAAAGACCCTCAATTCAAAAGTCGTCATAAAGATCATAGTCCCTTACTGTCCCTCGAGTTGCCTACGAGAAATGATCTTATGATGATAGTCCCTTCGAAATTCTAAGGTATCCTTACATGTTGCCTTCAATGACCATTACGTCCCTTTTGATAGTCCCTCAACATCCAACGACTAGTGTTATCTACTTATTAATAGTAGGATAACACGGTCTAAAGGGTAAGAGGAAAAGAACGCCTTTTTCGAGTAGGTAGATAACTCTTAAGTACTTGCTCAAAATAATCAATTTTTCACACTCACACTTTCAAACACTTTTCAAACATAGTTTTCAAAAACACTTTATCACACCCTTGAGGACTGACACAAGGGTTACCATAAAGTGAATCGCCGCACTAAGGCAATTTCAAAACTTTTTAAGCACACAAACACACAAAAGCAATTTAAAAATGAGCAAGTACCTAAGAGCCCATGGAAAACCATGGATAGAAAGGGTTCTAACACCTTCCCTTTCTATAATATATCCCCCGTACTCAGAAACATCTCGAAAAAGGTTTTTTCTGTTCCTTTTCCCTTTTCCTTTATTGGATAAAATAAAAGTCGATGGCGACTCTTGCTTACCGTGAAATTTGCAAACAAAAAACGCAAACCAGTATTAACAGTCGGTTCTGCCACTGTATCACACATATGATGGGAGGTATAAGAAAATTTTCAAATCTAATAGGCCAAGGGATGTGTCACTTATGAGGATAACATCAAATGAAAGATTCTTCTCAAGGAAAAGATAAACACTAACTTTCATATCCAATGAAGAAGTACTTCATAATGAGGGATTAAGACAAAATCTTCTAAAGGATAAGTCAAAATATCATGCTACTCTTCTATTTTGATTATGATATTATTTTGTTTCTTTTTCCCATAATTTTTTCCAATGACATAGGGGGATAAGATATATGTGTATGCTTTGTCTCTATCTCTTGCAGAAATTGTCAACATGCTCCATTGATCAAGGAGAAGTATTGATCAAGGGGAGTTATCATTAATAGGGGGAACATATTGCATTTTAAAGCGATCCAAAGCGTTTCATAGAATAAGTGTTTGTCATTATCAAAGAGGTGGAGAATGTAGAATCATGCTTCATCAAGTTTATATTTTAATTATTACAAACATCATGATCAAGGCAAAAGGCATTATCAAAAAGAAGAAGAAAAAATATCTACTCAAAATAGACTTTTGGCTTGCATGCTAAGTTACTCATAAAGAAGACTTTGGTATTTGATCTTCATTATGATACAAGACTCCAATTCAATATAGTATGTTACTATAATGCTCAAAATATGTCTAATATTATGCATACATGTTTCATGGCTTTTAATATAACTAGAATTGCATTTGCAAATCATTAAAAAGGTTATTTCACTTTTTCATATAGTGGTAACCAGTTACAGGTTACTGGTAACCGGTTACAGGCTTCAACAATTCAAATTTATTAATGTTACCTTCATGGGTAACCGGTTACAGTCTTACGGTAACCGGTTACCGCTGATACAAATTTGAAAAACAAGGCTGTTTTGAATGCTATTTGTTTATTGCACTTGTCCATGAACCATTTCACTTCTATATTCATTTATAACCTTTTTAAAGGGTGAAATATTTGTATATAAATCAAATATCTATGAAATAGAAACACAAACAAAATAACAACAATCACAACATACAATTCAACATTTTGTTTTTCATTTTCAAACAAGTGTGTGGATTAATATTTTGATCTTGCATGAAACTTTTACTTTTACATTTTCAAATACATCATTAGAAAAGTTTCATCATCTGCATTGAGCACTTGTGTAATATATTCATTGAATTCTTGTCTTTAAAGAGAAGAGATTAATACTTTGTATTGACATTGATTATAAACTTTCATATCTACTTCAAGAATTTATTTCTAATCATTTTTTCAAAGTAGTTATGGTGTAACCTTGTTGTCCAGGATTATCGGAAGCAAGAGAGTATCAAGGGAGGATTGTTCTCTTTCTACTTTGTATTGGTTACCTTATTTTCAGGATTGTTGGAAACAAGTGTCTAAATTGAAGAGGATTGTTCTTCATGTACTTGGTTGAATCTTAAAGGATAGTTATCGCCTTTGATCTCCCTATAAGTTAGATAGTAAGCATCACATTTGGATGTGGGTAGGTTGTATAGTAATTCTAACTATAGTGGAATCTCTTACATGTTGGTAAGGGGACTAGAGTACTCTCGAAGTGTGAGGGAAATCAGTATAAATCTCTTGTGTTCTTTATTTTCTATATTTACCGCTTTCATATTCATACACAAACAAGAAAATAAGAACATCATAACATAAAAGAATAAAAATATACAATCCACTTTATTTAACCCCGTCTTAGGCGCACTAAAAAACCAACATTTGGAATCAGAGCAAGCTAAGGTAACTTGTTCCTATTCAATCCAGAATGACTTCCGCAAATCAAAATCCAGTTTTTAGAGACGGTGGTAGTAACAACAAGTCTCCATTATTTTGTATTGAATACTTTGAATTTTGGAAAATTCACATAAAGATGGAGTATCCAGAGTTGTCCAAGAAAAATTCTTACAAGGGAAGAAAGTTCTCAAAATACAACAAGGTTTACATTGAAGAAAGTGATACAAGTTCTTCATCCGATTCCGAAAACGGCGAATATGCAAATCTTGATTTTATGGCATTACAACATTCCGATGGTGAAGAGGAAGAAAAGGTTAGAAATTTTTATCTTAATAAAATAGTTGCTAAAAAGAAAAATTATGTTACAAGCAACTTTATTCCTACTTGTTTATATTATGGTATTATTGGTCACACACATAATACTTGTCATGCAATAAATTTTAATGTTACTAGTGAGAATTATGTGTGGGTCAAGAAAGGAACTAACCATGACGGACCCAAATCAGTTTGGGTACCTAGAAAAACTTAACTTGTTTTGTAGGTTTGCTTGAAGACCACTTAAAAATCTTTGATATCATAATAAGTGGTTCATTCAAGCATATGATGGGATGTATAAGAAATTTTTCAAATCTAATAGGCCAAGGGATGTGTCACTTATGAGGATAACATCAAATGAAAGATTCTTGGCAAGGAAAAGATAAACACTAACTTTCATATCCAATGAAGAAGTACTTCATAATGAAGGATTAAGACAAAATATTCTAAAGGATAATTCAACTAATATCATGTTATTCTTCTATTTTGATTATGATATTATTTTGTTTCTTTTTCCCTTACTTTTTTATAATGACAAAGGGGGATAAGATATATGTGTATGCTTTGTCTCTATATCTTGCAGAAATTGTCAACATTGTCTATTGATCAAGGATAATTATTGATCAAGGGGGGGTTATCATTAATAGGGGGAGCATATTGCATTTTCAAGCGATCCAAAGCGTTTCACAGAACAAGTATTTGTCATCATCAAAAAGGGGGAGAATGTAGAATCATGCTTCATCAAGTTTATGTTTTGATGATTACAAACATCATGATCAAGGCAAAAAGGCATTATCAAAAAGAAGAAGAAAAAATATCTACTCACAATAGACTTTTGGCTTGCATGCAAAGTTACTCCTAAAGAATACTGTGGTATTTGATCTTCATTATGGTACAAGACTTCAATTCAATATAGTATATTACTATAATGCTCAAAATATGTCTAATATTATGCATACATGTTTCATGGCTTTTAATATAACTAGAATTGTATTTCCAAATCATTAAAAAGGTTATTTCACTATTTCATACAATGGTAACTAGTTACAGGTTACTGGTAACCGGTTACAGGCTTCAACAATTCAAATTTCTTTACGTTACCTGCATGGGTAACCGGTTACAGCCTTACGGTAACTGGTTACCGCTGATACGAATTTGAAAAACAAGGTTGTTTTGAATGTTGTTAGTTTATTGAACTTGTCCATGAACCATTTCACTTCTATATTCATGTATAACCTTTTTAAAGGGTGCAATACTTGTATATAAATCAAATATTTATGAAGTAGAAACACACACAAAATAACAACAATCACAACATACAATTCAACATTTTGTTTCTCATTTTAAAACAAGTGCGTGGATTAATATTTTGATCTTGCATGAAAATTTTACTCTTACATTTTCAAATACATCATTAGAAAAGTTTCATCATCTGCATTGAGCACTTGTGTAATATATTCGTTGAATTATTGTCTGGAAAGAAAAGAGATCAATATTTTGTATTGACATTGATTATAAACTTTCATATCTACTTCAAGAATTTATTTCTAATCATTTTTTCAAAGTAATTGTGGTGTAACCTTGTTGTCCAGGATTGTTGGAAGCAAGAGAGTATTAAGGGAGGATTGTTCTCTTTCTACTTTGTATTGGTTACCTTGTTTTCAGGATTGTTGGAAACAAGTGTCTACATTGAAGAGGATTGTTCTTCATGTACTTGGTTGGATCTTAAAGGATAGTTAAAGCCTTTGATCTCCCTATAAGATAGATAGTAAGCATCACATTTAGATGTGGATAGTCTGTACAATAATTCTAACTAAAGTGAAATCTCTTACATGTTGGTAAGGGGACTGGAGTACTCTCGAAGTGTGAGGGAAACCAATATAAATCTCTTGTGTTCTTTATTTTCTAAATTTACCACTTTAATATTCATACACAAACAAGAAAATAAGAACATCATCACATAAAAGAATAAAAATCTACAATCCACTTTATTCAACCCTGTCTTAGGCGCACTAAAAAACCAACATTTGTCATCAGAGCGAGTTAAGGTAATGTGTTCCTATTCGATCCAGAATGACTTTCACAAATCAAAATCCAGTTTTTAGAGACGTTGGTAGTAACAACAAGTCTCCATTGTTTTGTGTTAAATACTTTGACTTTTGGAAAATTCACATAAAGATGGAGTGCCCAAAGTTGTCCAAGAAAAATGCTTACAAGGGAAGAAAATTCTCGAAATCCAACAAGGTTTACATTGAAGAAAGTGATACAAGTTCTTCATTCGATTCAAAAAACGGAGAATATGCAAATCTTGTTTTTATGGTATTACAATATTCCGATGGTGAAGAGGAAGAAAAGGTTAGAAATTTTATCCTAAGAAAATAGTTTCTAAAAAGAAAAATTATGTTACAAGCAACTTTCTTCCAACTTGTTTATATTATGGTATTATTGGTCACACACATAATGCTTGTCATGCAATAAATTTTAATGTTACTAGTGAGAATTATGTGTGGGTTAAGAAAGGAACTAACCATGAAGGACCCAAATCACATTGGGTACCTAGACAAACTTAACTTGTTTTATAGGTTTGCTTGAAGACCACTTAAAAATCTTTGGTATCATAATAAGTGGTTCATCCAAGCATATGATGGGAGGTATAAGCAAATTTCCAAATATAATAGGCCAAGGGATGTGTCACTTATGAGGACAACATCAAATGAAAGATTCTTGGCAAGGAAAAGATAAACACTAACTTTCATATCCAATGAAGAAGTATTTCATAATGAAGGATTAAGACAAAATCTTCTAAAGGATAAGTCAACTAATATCATGCCATTCTTCTATTTTGATTATGATATTATTTTGTTTCTTTTTCCCTTACTTTTTTCTAGTGACAAAGGGGGATAAGATATATGTGTATGTTTTGTCTCAATCTCTTGCAGAAATTGTCAACATGCCCTATTGATCAAGGAGAAGTATTAATCAAGGGGGAGTTATCATTAAATGGGGAAGCATATTGCATTTTCAAGCGATCCTAAGCGTTTCTTAGAACAAGTTTTTTGTCATCATCAAAAAGGGGGAGAATGTAGAATCATGCTTCATCAAGTTTATGTTTTAATGATTACAAACATCATGATCAAGGAAAAGGCATTATCAAAAAGAAGAAGAAAAAATATCTACTCAAAATAGACTATTGGCTTGCATGCTAAGTTACTCCTAAAGAAGACTTTGGTATTTGATCTTCATTATGGTACAAGACTCCTATTCAATATAGTATATTACTATAATGCTCAAAATATGTCCAACATTATGCATACATGTTTCATGGCTTTTAATATAACTAGCATTGCATTTCCAAATCATTAAAAAGGTTATTTCACTTTTTCATACAAAGGTAACCTGTTAAAGGTTACTGGTAACCAGTTACAGGCTTCAACAATTCAAATTTCTTAATGTTACCTGCATGGGTAACCAGTTACAGCCTTACGGTAACCGGTTACCGCTTATACGAATTTGAAAAACAAGGTTGTTTTGAATGTTGTTGGTTTATTGCACTTGTCCATGAACCTTTTCACTTATATATTCATTTATAACCTTTTGAAAGGGTGCAATACTTGTATATAAATCAAATATTTATGAAGTAGAAACACACACAAAATAACAACAATTACAACATACAATTCAACATTTTGTTTCTCATTTTCAAACAAGTGCGTGGATTAATATTTTGATCTTGCATGAAACTTTTACTCTTACATTTTCAAATATATCATTAGAAAAGTTTCATCGTTTGCATTAAGTACTTGTGTAATATATTCATTAAATTGTTGTCTTGATAGAAAAGAGATCAATACTTTGTATTGACATTGATTATAAACTTTCATACCCACTTCAAGAATTTATTTCTAATCATTTTTTCAAAGTAATTATGGTGTAACCTTGTTGTCCAGGATTGTTGGAAGCAAGAGAGTATTAAGGGAGGATTATTCTCTTTCTACTTTGTATTGGTTACCTTGTTTTCAGGATTGTTATAAACAAGTGTCTACATTGAAGAGGATTATTCTTCATGTACTTGGTTGGGTCTTAAAGGATAGTTAAAGCCTTTAATGTCCCTATAAGTTAGATAGTAAGCATCACATTTGAATGTGGATAGGCTGTACAATAATTCTAACTATAGTGAAATCTCTAAAATGTTGGTAAGGGGATTGGAGTACTCTCGAAGTGTGAGGGGAACCAGTATAAATATCTTGTGTTCTTTATTTTCTATATTTACCGCTTTCATATTCATACACAAACAAGAAAATAAGAACATCATCACATAAAAGAATAAAAATCTACAATCCACTTTATTCAACCCCATCTTAGGCTGTAGCGATAAAAAATGTAGCGGGGTAAATCGGAGATCAAATTATTGATTAATTCATCTCACAAAAGCAAGAGTCGCCACCGCGCTTTATTGTTTCCAAAGGAAAAGGGAAAAGAGCGAAATAAAACCCTAGATATGCAATGTAAATACTAATAAAAAATACAAAGCGTTTTTGAAAAGAGATCTTATGGTTCGGGGGTTGGTTATACAATGGGAAGGTATTAGCACCCAATGCATCTATAGTACTCTATAGGAACCTTTTGAAATATCTGTTTTATTTAAAATTGATCGCTTGATTGAAAATAAATCGTTTTGGCCGAAAGGGATACGGACGGGTTTTTGAAGATACGACGACCTAATGTCGAAGTTTTTGCTTAAAAGGTATCAGTCTTGAAAAGGTTGAAATTTTGAAGGCAAATTATCCTAAGTTTTAATGAAATGCGAAAATTCGCGCAGTTAGACTTGAAGACATGAAGTCAACAAATTTACTGTTTTTTCCCTCTGATTTAAGCATAAACCGAATAAACAAATAAATACACGGGCAAAATATGCGAATAACGATTAAATAACGATAATCTAAATGATGGAATAAATGAGGCGAATAATGCGTTTTGATGATTTTTTTGGTTTAATGTTAACGGGAAGAAAGTATTTTAATTTTTTTACGCATTTTTGATAAGGATAAAACAGAAGAATTATTTAACGAGGGCGTAATGTTTTTTTAGTTTTAAGTTATTAAGTTATTAAATTTTTGATATATTTTGATATTGATATTAATAAGACAAGAAAATGAGTTGATAAAATATTTTTAGTTTTTTCTATTTTTATGTGTTTTAGGATTTTTTTGATTGATAATGATGTAAGAAAAGATTAATTAATTAATAAAATATCTATAACCTTAAATTTCATGTTTTTTATGTATATAAATAAAATACTTATTTAAAAAAAGGGGGTTCCAAATTAAATTAAAGATTAATAATTTACCTTAATGAAAAAACATAAAAGTTCTTAAATTAAATCCAAAATCTACACTAAGAGGTCAACTAATTAAAAAACCTATTGAGACATATCTTTGTTTTTTTTTAAATATAATTACCAATTAATTAACATAAATAAATAACTTTAAAAAAAGGATTATATAAAAAGATAAAAGAATGTATCAAAATAAAGAAACAAGTAAAAGGCATATGGGCTAGATGGCTGAAGGCCCAAGGCAGAAGCTCATAAACGAGAGGGGGTGCAAGAAAGCAGGTCGTGGGTTTTAAGGGAAAAAACAGGATAAGGCCCATTAGTTAACAAAGCATTAGGGTAATTTATGTTTAACAAATTTGGGATTTAGGGTTAGTCTTGGGCAGAAACGGCGCGCCTCTTCTTCGCACGATCTTCTTCTTCGCCTCTTCTTCTTCACTCTCGCCTCTGAACTTGATGTCCCTCCTTGCTATGGCCACCCACTCCAGCTCCTCTTCCCTCCAGTGGAATCGAGAAACGGGACGGTTACGGATTCGGTAAGAAACGCGATTGATTGTTAACGCTTGATTCGTTTTTGCATGTTGATTTTTATTCCACGATTTCTATTCTATTGATCTTTATTGGTTCTTATGTTGATTGTTAATGTTGATTGAGGTTGTTCAAAGAAATAAAAAGAGAAAGGACTGTTACCTAGATGGAGACGGAGGAGGAAGCTAGGAGCGACGGAGGCCAGGCGGCGAGGAGAGGGGAGGCGAGCCCGCTACGGTGACCGGTATTTACGTGATTTTCCTCTTCTTGGTTGTTGGTACTGTACTTCTGTTTTGTCCTTGAGCCTTGGTACTGTACTTTGTTTTCCTTCTTCTTCTTTGAACGTGATACTGCACTTGGTTTTCCTTCTTCTTCTTTGAACGTGATACTGCACTTGGTTTTCCTTCTTCTTCTTCTTGTTAAAACTGCACTTGGTTTTCCTTCTTCTTCTTCTTGTTGAAACTGCTACTGTATGATGATTCTGTTGGCCTGAATAATTTTTGGTATAATGTTGGCTTGAGAAATATGCTTTGAAAGGCCAGTGATGTTGATACTGAGGCCTAGCCTGTTGCCTTAGAAACTGGTTCTAGCTTGGGTCGTTTCAGGTTTTTGGATTGAGGATGTTCAAGCTTGAATAATAGTTGGACATGGTTATGTGTATGGGGATTTCGTGTGGTTTGGACAGGTTGATGGAAATTGGGGCATAAGTTTGCTAGGCCATATTGATGGTGGTTTTAACTGGTTTTCTGTGAGATTATTTTTGATATTTTTTGATAACAGGATGATGATGTTGGCTTTAATGGCTCAATCAATTTGCAAAGTTTTGGTGTATGGTTGAAATAGTTTTTTGACAGTATATGATAACTATGCAGGTTTGCTGAGCTTTGTATGTTTTTCTCTGATGACTATTTTTCTAAGTGTTTCTTGAAGGCTTGGATATGTATCTATTGGTTCCATTTGGTTATATGTTATAACAACTTCCCTCTTCTTTTCGCTACAGGCTGGAAATTTGAAAATGTGCTTTGGGATTTCCTGGGCATTCTGCACTACTGTCCCTCCAATTTGTTTCTATTCTTCTTTTATGTTATTATCTCTACTGGCTATATTTTAGTTTGTCTTGTATATCCCTTTTCTGCCTATGCCAAGCCTGTATAACCCACACTTCTCCCTCTCTTTTTCTCTCAGTATAGCTTTGATAAAAAAAGTGATAAGTTGTACTTTTTCTGAAACTGCAAATGGCCAGAAAATGATGAAAATGGAATTTCTATATTGCTTGCATATGTAGTTAAACTGCATGTTTTCCTTTAATACAAAAGCTTGTTTTGTTTTTCTGCTGTGTGGGCATTGGTTACGTGAACATGCTTGCATATGTAGTTCATGCAGGGCTTTGTATGCTTATGCTGTATGTTTTTTGAAATTGCATTTGGGATTTGAAAAAAAAATGTAATTAATTTAAACATGCAATTTTTTTTTTGGAAAACATAAACTTGTGCATATGTTTAAAATTCCTTTCTTTTTTTGTGAACCGGGAGAAATCCCGTGATTTGCAAAAAAAGAGTAACTGATTCCGGCCATTGCATTTAATGATGAAACTTTAATAATTTCGCTTTTTAATCATTTATTCGAATTCTAATCTCTTTTTTTTTTAATTTTGCAGGTAACATTAAGTGAGCGGACAAAACGCATTGGATCGGAAGTTTTTAGAATTAGGAATATTAGATTAGTTTTTCATTTCATTTTAGTTTTTGTCAATTTATTATTGTAATTTATTGTAATAGATACAATGTTTACATAATAACTGTACAATTAGAAAAATGAATAAAAAACTATTTGCCAATTAAATTCTTCTTCCTCTTTAATCATTTATTTATCATTTATAGTTCTGTAAACGAATCATAATTGAAAACGAATTTCAATTACTTACATTCCGAATAATAAACAGATAAATAAATAAGTATCATTGATCAATTAATAGTCTCCATTATTTAGTTCTTCATCCATAACTTTCTAAATTATAATAATCAAAATAAGGTTTCAATTATTTAATTTAGAATGACGAATGATTAAATAATCATTATTGACCAATGAACTTTTTCCGAATGCTTATTATATTATTCATAAACCTTTAAATTATGTAATAACTAAGAATAAATTCCAGTTATTTAAATTTAAGATAAATGAGTAATAAATAAATATTGTCCGCACAAATTAATGCGCCTCTTTTCTAATGTTTATTTTATTATCTATACATCTTTAAACTACATAATAATCGAAAACGAATTTCAATTATTCAAATTTAAGATAATAAATAATTGATAAACATCATTTTAGCGCGAATCGATTAAATGATTTAATGTTCAGCATAAATAACTCTTGGCCTGAAAAAGTTATGAATTTTAAAATCGATGGATCAAAATACTGTAATGTAATGATGCAGGTAGGAGACGATATCTTAGGTCAAAATTTGGGGTACAACAGCTGCCCCTATTTAAGTTTCTTCTATCCGGAGATATGAAGATTGAAATCTTCGTTTCGACGAGATTGAAGGTACTTAAATACATAACTACGCAAATTTTGTCCTAAGATGCCGCCGTCATGTTTGATATGAATGCAGCGATCGAACTCACAGAGAAAGATATTGTGTGAAACAAGACAATGTTGGGGGAATCGAACACCAACAAAACACAGCGGTACGGATTATACATTACTGGGGAAACAAGCTATCGACTTCAAACGACAGACTCCTGACAGCGAATAGAATCGAGGGAATACAACCTCTAACCCTAACAAAGAGATCATCTTGCATAGGCCATAACAAGTCATTGATCCAAAACGGTGAGTTCGCAACTCAAGGTCGATGGTAGACAGAGAGTATCAAATTGCGAATAACTGATTACCGACTTCTGGAGGTATCGATTCGTAACAGACTTCTCTGCTAGATTTTCAGAAGTATACTCATTAATGCTGAGGTAATAAGACTGTAGATATGAAGGTTGTTCAAATAAAGAAAACTGTCGTTTGTTGTTGTCCAAAGAAAATACCGATAACATACAAGCTGCTCAAATAAAGAAGCTGCCGCTTGTTGTTGTCCAAAGAAAATACCGATAACATACAAGCTGCTCAAATAAAGAAGCTTCCGCTTGTTGTTGTCCAAAGAAAATACCGATAACATACAAGCTGCTCAAATAAAGAAGCTGCCGCTTGTTGTTGTCCAAAGAAAATACCGATAACATACAAGATGCTCAAATAAAGAAGTTGCCGCTTGTTGTTGTCCAAAGAAAATACCGATAACATACAAGCTGCTCAAATAAAGAAGCTGCCGCTTGTTGTTGTCCAAAGAAAATACCGATAACATACAAGCTGCTCAAATAAAGAAGCTGCCGCTTGTTGTATTCCAGAAAAGTAGTACCGTACTGGTAACTCATGAAGAGTCTGCTTGTCGCTTTCGAAAAGACAAAATGACGCACTAGTAGCTCATGAAGAACTGCTGCTCGGCGCTTCCGAAAAGACAAGATGACGCACTAGTAGCTCATGAAGAACTGCTGCTCGGTGCTTTCAAAAGAAGTAAATAACGCACTAGTAGCTCATGAAGAACTGCTGCTCGGCGCTTTCGAAAAGATAAAATGACGCACTAGTAGCTCGTGAAGAACTGCTGCTCGGCGTTTTCAAAAAGATAAAATGACGCACTAGTAGCTCGTGAAGAACTGCTGCTCGGCGTTTTCAAAAAGATAACGTACAAGTTGCTCATGAAGAGCTGCCGCTTGTCGTTTTCCAACGGTGTTTATAACATACAAGTTGCTCATGAAGAGCTGCCGCTTGTCGTCTTTCAAAATAATTCAGAAGGAAACTGCGATGATATTGGCAGAGAATAAAAATCTTCGCCAAAGAGAACCCTGAATCAATCCTTTCCGAGGAGATCATATACTTAAATGTGCAAAATAAATGCACCAACCGTCTAGGTCGCAAACTCACTGGGGAAAGTTAAAGAGATAGCCTATACAAGAGGCAACAACTTCATCTAGGAATAAACCAGAGAGAACACAGTCAAACAAGACTCCACCCGATGAGAAAGTAACTCAATTGGGGAATTCATCGTATTCAGAAATGGGCAAGGTAGGCTAAACCAAAATCATCCATGAGGATTAGCTCAGTTGGGGAATTTAGAAAGGAAGCACATTTTCTAACTAAGCTGACTTTCTACCTGGAAAGAACATATGTACGTTGTTCGAACAAACAAAGTACGACTCAAAATCAACGGCAAATGTGGATATGCATGCTGATATGAGTGTAAATGGATAAATGAATGTTATGCTGACAAAACAGACAGATGGAATATCTTGGAGATAATAAGATGTCACAGCAAAATAGATACTCGGCCAATCTTGAAAAGACGGAAGATAAACGGAACTCTTTTGAGGAGAAAAGTATCCAAATCCAATCTTCTAACACCAATAGATCACGGTATGATAAACTACTGTACTGCTTTGCATTTCATGCCTTGACCTTCCTTGGAATAAACTGTTAATATTCCTTTCGTTATCCACGACACACATTTTTTTAAAATAAGAAATTTTAAGTGAATTTGCTTCAAGTATTTCTATAAAATTAAAATTTTGCCCACAAAAGGTAAATGCTCAAATTTCATTAATAAGAGGTTGTTCGCTAACAATGCGACTCCAACGGTTTACAAAAGCTTGGGGAAATAATACATGAAATAACAGGTCATACAAAAACAAATGATCGCTATTCTCCCTAACAACTTTGAATTCCAGAATGTGTTCAGATGCCGAGACTGATTTGACCAGAAATTTGCC
This sequence comes from Vicia faba, assembly GCA_948472305.1. Lineage (NCBI taxonomy): Eukaryota > Viridiplantae > Streptophyta > Magnoliopsida > Fabales > Fabaceae > Vicia > Vicia faba. The sequence goes on from OX451740.1 coordinate 268,178,772, forward strand.
TAAGCGAAATACTTCTTGACTGCATCGGCGTTCATGGGACGCGGAAGATCTTCACCGTCCATATTGGTGAGAATCATGGCACCTCCAGAGAAGACTTTCTTAACAACATACGGTCCTTCATAATTCGGAGCCCACTTGCCCCTTGAATCAGGTTGGAAAGATAATATTTTCTTGAGTACAAGGTCACCTTCTCTGAACTCGCGCGGTCGAACCTTCTTATCAAAAGCCTTCTTCATCCTTTGCTGGTACAACTGACCGTGACATAACGCTGTCAATCTTTTCTCTTCGATTAAATTCAACTGATCATATCTACTTTGACACCATTCAGCCTCAGAAATTTTGGCTTCCATCAACACTCTCAAAGACGGAATCTCAACCTCCACGGGGAGTACTGCTTCCATACCGTAAACTAGGGAAAAAGGGGTCATGCCCGTTGAAGTTCGAACTGAAGTACGGTACCCGTGTAAAGCAAACGGAAGCACCTCATGCCAATCCTTATAAGTTACCACCATCTTCTGGACAATCTTCTTGATGTTCTTGTTAGCAGCTTCAACAACCCCATTCATCTTCGGTCTGTAAGGAGAGGAATTATGATGTTCGATCTTGAACTCTTCACAAAGCTCTCTCATCATCTTGTTATTCAAATTTGAACCATTATCAGTGATAATCTTGCTCGGGATACCGTACCGACAAATGATCTGATTCTTGATAAATCTGACTACCACCTGTCTGGTTACATTAGCATAAGATGCTGCTTCCACCCACTTAGTAAAATAATCAATCGCTACCAAGATGAAACGATGACCATTTGAAGCTTTGGGTTCAATCATCCCAATCATATCAATGCCCCATATAGAGAAAGGCCAAGGTGAAGATATAACATTGAGGAGGGTCGGCGGCACGTGCATCTTGTCCGCATAAATCTGGCATTTATGACATTTCTTCACATATTTGCAGCAGTCGGATTCCATTGTCATCCAATAGTAACCAGCTCTCAACATCTTTCTAGCCATTGCATGTCCATTGGCATGAGTGCCAAAGGATCCTTCGTGTACTTCTTGCATCAGCATGTCCGCTTCACGTCTGTCTACACATCTGAGCAAGACCATGTCATAATTCCTCTTATACAAAACTTCTTCATTGAGAAAGAAACTGCTTGCTAATCTTCTCAACGTCTTCCTATCTTTGTTGGATGCCCCAGGCGGATACTCTTGAGTTTGAAGAACACGTTTGATGTCATAGAACCATGGTTTGTCGTCGGTAACCTCTTCCACTGAAAACACATGAGCAGGTCTGTCGAGGCGCATAACTCGGATTGTAGGCACGTCGTTCCAATCATTCACTTGAAACATTGAAGACAAAGTAGCTAAAGCATCAGCCATTTGATTCTCGTCTCTAGGGATATGATGTAATTCCACCTTGTTAAAGAAAGTTAACAACCTTCTAGCATAGTCTCTGTAAGGGATCAAACCAGGATGACGAGTCTCCCATTCTCCTTTGATTTGATTAATCACCAATGCCGAATCTCCGTAAATATCAATAATCTTAATCCTTAGATCCACTGCTTCTTCGAGACCCATAATACATGCCTCATATTCCGCTATGTTGTTCGTACAGTCAAACTTCAGTCTCGCCGTGAGCGGGATATGAGTACCTCGGGGAGTAACGATGATTGCCCCAATTCCATTTCCATAGGAATTCACAGCTCCGTCAAATATCAAACCCCAATGCGATTCAGGATCAGGTCCTTCTCCACTTCTTCTTAAACGGCGGACATTCAGGTCTCAACGGTAAACGATGCTCCACGATATCATTGTCCAAACCCGGCATATCTTGGTAGGACCAAGCAAACACATCAACATACTCTTGAGAAGCTCCCACATTTTCTCCTTAATTTTCGGGATAAGCAAAGCTCCGACTTTGACTTCCTTTCTATCTTCTTCATCACCCAAATTGACCAACTCTACAGGTTCTTCGAATGATTGAATAATCTCCTCATCATGCTCAAGCAAACGGGAAATCTCAACAGGAATCTCTTCATCATCCTCTTCTTCGGCTCTGAACACAGGGAACTCAAAGTTGGGAGAGGGAATAGGATCATTGTTTTCGATGGTTAAGTCATGAAGTAATCTGCACACATGATTATGCTTTATTTTAGAAATCGATTTGTGCAAATAAAACAAAAGGTTATTAATTAATTTTCATTACTATTTCCCCGAAAAAGTGAAAAATAAAACAGTAATGGACAAAATAACATTTTTATTCATTAAAGGGAAATACTTGAAACAAAAAGCCCAGACATTTCTCTTTTGCCTTGGGCAGAGCAAAAGGAGTTATTTTTCATAGCCCGACACAAAATACGTTTCGCCTTGGGCAGAGCGAATTTTCAAAGGAAAATAAACAAAACATTACTCGGAAATGTGCATAACCACAGGAACATCAACAACTATCCAATTTTGGCAAGCCAATCCAGGCGTTACAAAATCCAGTTTTAGAAAACATGTGAAGTGTTGGATGATACATGATATGCAACAGAGAGTTTTTATTTGACTTTCATGGAACTCAAGATATTAAGTTGTAAACATCAAAGTGTGAAGATAGAAGAGGAATTTTGAATTGGATCGAAGCGTCGATCAAGTTATCATCAAGATCAATCATCCATTTTGGTGGATTAGGGTTTTCACCCTATCAACACCCAAGATCCATTGAGCTTGACGAAACTGGTGATGTTTACAAAGAAAGACCTCCAAATTCCTTGAAAGTCAAGGGAAAAGGGTTTTATGGATGCATGAATGCATGGCTATGCAACAGCCACAAGCAAGGTCACACACATGGGGTTAAAGGTTCAACGTTTCAGCATGGAGTCGAGGGTAAAGCCCACCCAAAGGTATGTACTAACGTTTCAATCACACCTGTAAGACATGGTTCTAAGAGTTCCCAGAGTCTACATTCCTCCTTCGGATATTACCAACGTCTTGATTACTCAATAATTAGCAATATTCTCAAGAGAAACTCGTCCGAGCGTAGCATCGCGTAACAACTACTTCCGAATTACTCCGTTATAGTCTCCGCGCTACACCTAAAAAGGCCAAGATGGGTTAGGGTTCTACGGTCCTCAACTTCTCGGGCTCCTAGGTCGAAAATAATAATGTCTTCCCGATTACTCGGTAAACAAATATTAAGTTCAAGAGGGCCTTCCATTGAGTGGGGGATCTCATGCCTCCTTCTTCGGGATTACTCCCTCAAAGTTAACATGACTATACCGCCCGTCCTATTCCTTAAGTGTTACTTAATCCGGGTATAGGATTCGTCCTTTGCAAAAAAACCCAAACACCCCAATTTAAACATATAATCAAGCAAATCAAATAATAGTAAACAGATAAAACAAATTAGGCTTAACCCACTTAGGGATGGACCAGCAAGAGGTCAATCTTTCCCCAGCAGAGTCGCCAATTTTGTAGCGATAAAAAATGTAGCGGGGTAAATCGGAGATCAAATTATTGATTAATTCATCTCACAAAAGCAAGAGTCGCCACCGCGCTTTATTGTTTCCAAAGGAAAAGGGAAAAGAGCGAAATAAAACCCTAGATATGCAATGTAAATACTAATAAAAAATACAAAGCGTTTTTGAAAAGAGATCTTATGGTTCGGGGGTTGGTTATACAATGGGAAGGTATTAGCACCCAATGCATCTATAGTACTCTATAGGAACCTTTTGAAATATCTGTTTTATTTAAAATTGATCGCTTGATTGAAAATAAATCGTTTTGGCCGAAAGGGATACGGACGGGTTTTTGAAGATACGACGACCTAATGTCGAAGTTTTTGCTTAAAAGGTATCAGTCTTGAAAAGGTTGAAATTTTGAAGGCAAATTATCCTAAGTTTTAATGAAATGCGAAAATTCGCGCAGTTAGACTTGAAGACATGAAGTCAACAAATTTACTGTTTTTTCCCTTGGATTTAAGCATAAACCGAATAAACAAATAAATACACGGGCAAAATATGCGAATAACGATTAAATAACGATAATCTAAATGATGGAATAAATGAGGCGAATAATGCGTTTTGATGATTTTTTTGGTTTAATGTTAACGGGAAGAAAGTATTTTAATTTTTTTACGCATTTTTGATAAGGATAAAACAGAAGAATTATTTAACGAGGGCGTAATGTTTTTTTAGTTTTAAGTTATTAAGTTATTAAATTTTTGATATATTTTGATATTGATATTAATAAGACAAGAAAATGAGTTGATAAAATATTTTTAGTTTTTTCTATTTTTATGTGTTTTAGGATTTTTTTTGATTGATAATGATGTAAGAAAAGATTAATTAATTAATAAAATATCTATAACCTTAAATTCCATGTTTTTTATGTATATAAATAAAATACTTATTTAAAAAAAGGGGGTTCCAAATTAAATTAAAGATTAATAATTTACCTTAATGAAAAAAAATAAAAGTTCTTAAATTAAATCCAAAATCTACACTAAGAGGTCAACTAATTAAAAAACCTATTGAGACATATCTTTGTTTTTTCTTAAAATATAATTACCAATTAATTAACATAAATAAATAACTTTAAAAAAAGGATTATATAAAAAGATAAAAGAATGTATCAAAATAAAGAAACAAGTAAAAGGCATATGGGCTAGATGGCTGAAGGCCCAAGGCAGAAGCTCATAAACGAGAGGGGGGTGCAAGAAAGCAGGTCGTGGGTTTTAAGGGAAAAAACAGGATAAGGCCCATTAGTTAACAAAGCATTAGGGTAATTTATGTTTAACAAATAAGGGATTTAGGGTTAGTCTTGGGCAGAAACGGCGCGCCTCTTCTTCGCACGATCTTCTTCTTCGCCTCTTCTTCTTCACTCTCGCCTCTGAACTTGATGTCCCTCCTTGCTATGGCCACCCACTCCAGCTCCTCTTCCCTTCAGTGGAATCGAGAAACGGGACGGTTACGGATTCGGTAAGAAACGCGATTGATTGTTAACGCTTGATTCGTTTTTGCATGTTGATTTTTATTCCACGATTTCTATTCTATTGATCTTTATTGGTTCTTATGTTGATTGTTAATGTTGATTGAGGTTGTTCAAAGAAATAAAAAGAGAAAGGACTGTTACCTAGATGGAGACGGAGGAGGAAGCTAGGAGCGACGGAGGCCAGGCGGCGAGGAGAGGGGAGGCGAGCCCGCTACGGTGACCGGTATTTACGTGATTTTCCTCTTCTTGGTTGTTGGTACTGTACTTCTGTTTTGTCCTTGAGCCTTGGTATTGTACTTTGTTTTCCTTCTTCTTCTTTGAACGTGATACTGCACTTGGTTTTCCTTCTTCTTCTTTGAACGTGATACTGCACTTGGTTTTCCTTCTTCTTCTTCTTGTTGAAACTGCACTTGGTTTTCCTTCTTCTTCTTCTTGTTGAAACTGCTACTGTATGATGATTCTGTTGGCCTGAATAATTTTTGGTATAATGTTGGCTTGAGAAATATGCTTTGAAAGGCCAGTGATGTTGATACTGAGGCCTAGCCTGTTGCCTTAGAAACTGGTTCTAGCTTGGGTCGTTTCAGGTTTTTGGATTGAGGATGTTCAAGCTTGAATAATAGTTGGACATGGTTATGTGTATGGGGATTTCGTGTGGTTTGGACAGGTTGATGGAAATTAGGGCATAAGTTTGCTAGGCCATATTGATGGTGGTTTTAACTGGTTTTCTGTGAGATTATTTTTGATATTTTTTGATAACAGGATGATGATGTTGGCTTTAATGGCTCAATCAATTTGCAAAGTTTTAGTGTATGGTTGAAATAGTTTTTTGATAGTATATGATAACTATGCAGGTTTGCTGAGCTTTGTATGTTTTTCTCTGATGACTATTTTTCTAAGTGTTTCTTGAAGGCTTGGATATGTATCTATTGGTTCCCTTTGGTTATATGTTATAACAACTTCCCTCTTCTTTTCGCTACAGGCTGGAAATTTGAAAATGTGCTTTGGGATTTCCTGGGCATTCTGCACTACTGTCCCTCCAATTTGTTTCTATTCTTCTTTTATGTTATTATCTCTACTGGCTATATTTTAGTTTGTCTTGTATATCCCTTTTCTGCCTATGCCAAGCCTGTATAACCCACACTTCTCCCTCTCTTTTTCTCTCAGTATAGCTTTGATAAAAAAAGTGATAAGCTGTACTTTTTCTGAAACTGCAAATGGCCAGAAAATGATGAAAATGGAATTTCTATATTGCTTGCATATGTAGTTAAACTGCATGTTTTCCTTTAATACAAAAGCTTGTTTTGTTTTTCTGCTGTGTGGGCATTGGTTACGTGAACATGCTTGCATATGTAGTTCATGCAGGGCTTTGTATGCTTATGTTGTATGTTTTTTGAAATTGCATTTGGGATTTGAAAAAAAAATGTAATTAATCTAACCATGCAATTTTTTTTTTGGAAAACATAAACTTGTGCATATGTTTAAAATTCCTTTCTTTTTTTGTGAACCGGGAGAAATCCCGTGATTTGCAAAAAAAGAGTAACTGATTCCGGCCATTGCATTTAATGATGAAACTTTAATAATTTCGCTTTTTAATCATTTATTCGAATTCTAATCTCTTTTTTTTAATTTTGCAGGTAACATTAAGTGAGCGGACAAAACGCATTGGATCGGAAGTTTTTAGAATTAGGAATATTAGATTAGTTTTTCATTTCATTTTAGTTTTTGTCAATTTATTATTGTAATTTATTGTAATAGATACAATGTTTACATAATAACTGTACAATTAGAAAAATGAATAAAAAACTATTTGCCAATTAAATTCTTCTTCCTCTTTAATCATTTATTTATCATTTATAGTTCTTTAAACGAATCATAATTGAAAACGAATTTCAATTACTTACATTCCGAATAATAAACAGATAAATAAATAAGTATCATTGATCAATTAATAGTCTCCATTATTTAGTTCTTCATCCATAACTTTCTAAATTATAATAATCAAAATAAGGTTTCAATTATTTAATTTAGAATGACGAATGATTAAATAATCGTTATTGACCAATGAACTTTTTCCGAATGCTTATTATATTATTCATAAACCTTTAAATTATGTAATAACTAAGAATAAATTCCAGTTATTTAAATTTAAGATAAATGAGTAATAAATAAATACTGTCCGCACAAATTAATGCGCCTCTTTTCTAATGTTTATTTTATTATCTATACATCTTTAAACTACATAATAATCGAAAACGAATTTCAATTATTCAAATTTAAGATAATAAATAATTGATAAACATCATTTTAGCGCGAATCGATTAAATGATTTAATGTTCAGCATAAATAACTCTTGGCCTGAAAAAGTTATGAATTTTAAAATCGATGGATCAAAATACTGTAATGTAATGATGCAGGTAGGAGACGATATCTTAGGTCAAAATTTGGGGTACAACATAGGCGCACTAAAAAACCAACATTTTGCCTCAGAGCAAGTTAAGGTAACTTGTTCCTATTTGATCCAGAATGACTTCCGCAAATCAAAATCCAGTTTTTAGAGACGGTGGTAGTAAAGACAAGTATCCATTGTTTTGTGTTGAATACTTTGAATTTTGGAAAATTCACATAAAGATGGAATGCCCAAAGTTGTCCAAGAAAAATGCTTACAAGGGAAGAAAATTCTCAAAATCCAACAAGATTTGCATTGAAGAAAGTGATACAAGTTCTACATCCAATTCAGAAAACGAAGAATATGAAAATCTTGCTTTTATGGCATTACAACATTCCGATGGTGAAGAGGAAGAAAAGGTTAGAAATTTTTATCCTAAGAAAATAGTTGCTAAAAAGAAAAATCATGTTACAAGCAACTTTCTTTCTACTTGTTTATATTATGGTATTATTGGTCACACACATAATGCTTGTCATGCAAGAAATTTTAATGTTACTAGTGAGAATTATGTGTGGGTCAAGAAAGGAACTAACCATGAAGGACTCAAATCACTTCGGGTACCTAGCAAAACTTAACTTGTTTTGTAGGTTTGCTTGAAGACCACTTCAAAATCTTTGATATCATAATAAGTGGTTCATCCAAGCAAATGATGGAGAGTATAAGAAAATTTTTAAATCTAATAGACCAAGGGATGTGTCACATATGAGGGTAACATCAATTGAAAGATTCTTGGCAAGGAAAAGATAAACACTAACTTTTATATCCAATGAAGAAGTACTTCATAATGAAGGATTAAGACAAAATCATCTAAAGGATAAGACAACTAATATCATGCTATTCTTCTATTTTGATTATGAAATTATTTTGTTTCTTTTTCCCTTACTTTTTGCTTATGACAAATGGTGATAAGATATATGTGTGTGCTTTGTCTCTATCTCTTGCAGAAATTGTCAACATGCTCTATTGATCAAGGAGAAACATTGATAAAGGAAGATTTATCATTAATAGGGGGAGCATATTTCATTTTCAAGCGATCCAAAGTGTTTCACAGAACAAGTGTTTGTCAGCATCAAGAAGGGGGAGAATGTAGAATCATGCTTCATCAAGTTTATGTTTTGATGATTACAAACATCATGATCAAGGCAAAAGGTATTATAAAAAAGAAGAAGAAAAAATATCTACTCAAAATAGACTTTTTGCTTGCATGCTAAGTTACTCCAAAAGAAGACTTTGGTATTTGATCTTCATTATGGTACAAGACTCCAATTTAATATAGTATATTACTATAATGCTCAAAATATGTCTAACATTATGCATACATGTTTCATGGCTTTTAATATAATTAGAATTACATTTTCAAATCATTAAAAATGTTATTTCACTTTTTCATACAGTGGTAACCGGTTACAGGTTACTGGTAACCGGTTACAGGCTTCAACAATTCAAATTTCTTAATGTTACCAGCATGGGTAACCGGTTACAGCCGTACGGTAACCGGTTATTGCTGATACGAATTTGAAAAACAAGACTATCTTGAATGTTGTTTTCTTATTTCACTTGTCCATGAACCATTGAACTTCTATATTCATTTATAATGTTTTGAAAGGGTGCAATACCTGTATACAAATTAAATATTTTTGAAGTAGAAACACACACAAAATAACAACAATCACAACATACAATTCAACATTTTATTTCTCATTTTTAAACAAGTGCATGGATTAATATTTTGATCTTGAATGAAAATTTTACTCTTACATTTTCAAATACATCATTAGAAAAGTTTCATCATATGCATTGAGCACTTGTGTAATATATTCATTGAATTGTTGTCTTAAAAGAGAAGAGATCAATCCTTTGTATTGATATTGATTATAAACTTTCATATCTACTTCAAGAATTTATTTATAATCATTTTTTCAAAGTATTTATGGTGTAACCTTGTTGTCCAGGATTGTTGGAAGCAAGAGAGTATTAAGGGAGGATTGTTCTCTTTCTACTTTGTATTGGTTACCTTGTTTTCAGGATTGTTGGAAACAAGTGTGTACATTGAAGAGGATTGTTCTTCATGTACTTGGTTGGATCTTAAAGGATAGTTAAAGCCTCTGATCTCCCTATAAGTTAGATAGTAAGCATCACATTTGGATGTGGATAGGTTGTACATTAATTTTAACTATAGTGAAATCTCTTACATGTTGGTAAGGGGACTGGAGTACTCTCAAAGTGTCAGGGGAGCCAATATAAATCTCTTGTGTTCTTTATTTTTTGTATTTACCGCATTCATATTCATACATAAATAAGAAATTAAGAACATCATCACATAAAAGAATAAAAATATATAATCCACTTTATTCAGCCTCATCTTAGGCGCACTCAAAAACCAACAGTATTGGTGGGACAAAGATTTGGTGGGGTGGGAGTTTAGGTGGAGGGGGATTGTGGGGAGGTGTGTCGAGAGGATTAGGGGTTTTAATGAAGATAAACTCCTTTAATTTTTGTGTGTTAGGTGGGTGGGGAAGCGTAGAGAAGTGAGGAAGGTTATGTTGGAGAAGCGTCTGTGGATTTTATGTATTGAGGAATCTAAATTAGAGGTGGTGAATGGCTTTCTTTATCGGTATTTATGGGGTATGATTCAGTATGGTTTTCTGATAGGCCTTTAAATGGGGCATCTGAGGGTATATTTACGTTGTTGGGTTTGATGGAGGTGGAGGTTTGGGCATCAACGAGTGTTGAGTAAGCCTTCATTACTCAAGGTAGGTTTTTAAAGAGTGGGGTTGAGTTCTCCTTGGCGAATGAGTATGCATCGTGTGATGGTGTGGGACATCAGATGTTATGGGACAGTCTTGGGGCTTCTATGGCTAATTTTGGTGAAATTCCTTGGTGTTTTGTGGGGGGTTTTAATGCTATTAGGCATCATTCTGAAAGGCACAATATTGTACCGGTTGATCGATTAATGGATAATTCGTCTTTTAATAGATTTATTGAAGACAATTCCTTGTTGGATCTATGATCGGAAAAATAGCAAGTGTACTATTTTCACCGATGTAGTTATAAAGGGTTTTACCCCAAGTATCGATCACGAGGATTGCATAGGAAAATACAAGTTATTACACGAAGTCAATTAAACAAAAGAGCATAAGGGTGATGTTTCAAATGATTAACGAAATAGATTAAAATACTAGGAATTAACTGAAATTAAAACTGAGCTTTTGATAATATGAAGATAATGCTAAGGTGGGGTGTGTGATTCATTCTCTAATTCCTCTGGATCAAGATCTCTTTAACAAGCTTATAGAATTCAATTATTTATTCTCAAGGATGCTTTTCCTAAGTCCTTAGTGAAAACCTTTTGGTTTAAAATCCGATTACCTAAGTCCTTAGAGAAATAGAAGAAAACCAAATCATTCAATTATCAAGAATTTCTAAATAACCTTACTATATCCCTAGTCCTAGGTGATAATTATAAGGTTCAATTGTATACAAACCTTAACAATCGTAGTCCTACGAACTGTTAACCACATAACAATCCTTATTGATCAGATAAAGAAAGCATTAAAAACATTATACAATCGAATTGAATACTACAAACATTAAATTAATGAAATACCTAATCCAGAGTTATTACAGATCGAATCAGGGACACCCCCCTAGCATTGGGGGGTTTAGCCTCTCATAATATTCAAGAAACACAAGTGTAAAAGTTTAGACATTACAAATAATTGGGAGAACTCAGATCTTCAATGGTGTCCACCGTTGAATCTCTTCGTCTTCCAAAACCTCGTTTCCGTCCTCTTTTCTTCTCTGCAATTCTATCTTATGATCTCCCAAAAAGTCCCCTCTCTCTTGTTCTAAAGTTGTTTTTATATCCTCCTTCCATTCAGGTTGAAATCCTATGCCAAAAATACCCTTAATGATTCCCTTTGAGTGAGAAAACCTGGAAATAAATATTCAGCACGCGCTCATCAACACGGGCCGTGTTGCTGCACACGGGTGCCCGTGTTGATCTTCTGTTCTGGCAAAAATACCACATTTCTAGGCACTTTCTCACACGGGCCGTGTCTGTGAACACGGGTGCCCATGTGAATTCTCTGTTTCAGGTTCAAACTTGCTTTTCCAGCCACATTTCAACACGGGCCGTGATGCTCCACACGGGTGCCCGTGTTGACCTCTGAACTCAGCGTTTCCCGGCTTCTTTTATCCACTCGTGCGCGCCACAAGTTCCTATCTTTCCATTGCATCACCTGGACAACAACACTACCAACCAGCGCATAAAAAGACACTTTTTGTAACACTCATAAAGTAAAAATATGCGACAACTTCACACAAACGAAAATAAGAAAACTTACTTTAAAACACATGCAAATGCCACTTAGTGTCACCAAGACTATGAGTTCTTGTCGGAAAAAGGTGTGAAACTTACTAGAAATGGTGACCGATCACAACCCCACACTTATCTCATTGCTTGTCCTCAAGTGATGTATCGAGACGAAACAAAGGTCACCGACGAGATTCTTTTTCTTCACAACACAATCAGGTTATTCGCAAAACACCTTCACTTATCAATCGAGTCTATGGCATCCTTCGTCAATCTATCGACCACATTATCACTTCCGAGCACTTGTTCACCTGCAAGCTTTTTCACAGTCTCACAAAATCTCTCCGGGTTAAAGTGTTTACACTCACAGTACCAAGGCATGCACATTACTTTTAACTTTGAAAACATTCTCGAATCACTACACACAAAGATTACACACACATTCAAGAGGTCTTTGGGCTGAAACATGGCTTGGGTTCGGTGGGGTAAACAAGGAATTGGATAACAAAGGGTTTTGGTGCTCGGCATTCATGCTGGTTTCACATATCTACTCTTAGTGGTTTGAATCGTAAGAAAGGGGTTAAGACCTTCGACATCTTGTTTTTAGCTTTTTAGAGTCATTCATATGGTCTTTCGGACAAATGGGCAAGTGTTGTGGAATTTTTCTTCGTTTTGTTTTTCAAACTTTCTCTTTGGATTTTCACAAAAAAAAAATTTCTTGCCCCTTTCTCAATGGTTCACAACCCCACACTTAGATTCTTTCGTGTATTTCAAGAGAATAACATTAATGCCGAGCGATAATATGAATAGTGAATATGTGGGTGGTAACAAAATAACAACAATGAACAAAACAAAAATTACGGCTCAAAGGGGGCTGACTATGGACATAATGCATACAGGATGGCTAGAAAGGCTCGGGGCTACAGAAAGAAAATTGCTTCAGTGTGTGCTTTCATAGTGTGCTTGTGTTATGAGAACATACGCAAAATCAAAGTGAATAGTGCCCTACCTGACTGAACTCTCATGTGGACTTATGAATTTGGCTCTGAAATCTCACCGGGTAGGTTAAGCTTACATGCTCCGAGGTGCTCTTGGTGTCATGCGGTTTCCTTTCATCTGAAATATACCATACAACTCTCTTGGTTCCGTGTTGATGCTTTGCGTCCTACCTTCTCCTCTTGATTGTGCCAACTTCCGTGGTGCCTGCGAAGATCAAGTATGGGGTGTGTTGTTCAACCACTAGCTATTTGTTTGCTCCCCTCCGATTTCTACCAATCACCTGGTAACACCATGACAGCACTGCACCATACAAACTTGAACAAAACCACTTTTTTTAAATAAAAAAAAAAACAAAAGTAGTACAAAAAAACCAAACAAACTAAACTATGAATTCAAAAACACAAAGCAAAGCAATAAAATAAAATAGAACCTCCCCCACACCTGAACCAAACATTGGCCTCAATGTTTTAATTCACATGTGACAGAGATTACCTGGCTTACTGATACTGCGGTGGAGGAGGAGGATCCCGCACGCATCACACGGGCCGTGTTCCTGCACACGGACGCCCGTGTTGAACTTCTGATAAGAACAACACGGGCCGTGTTTCCCCACACGGGTGCCCGTGTTGATGCCTCTGTAGGTTCCACAAAAAAATTGTTTCCTCTTGGCTCTCACACAACACGGGCCGTGTTTCCCCACACGGGTGCCCGTGTTGATGCTCCTGTATGCACCAATCGTGAATTATCCTAGTGCTTTTTGACTCACGTCGCACCTACCGATCCAAACCTCTGACCACCTAAAATGAAATAAAATTGAACAAAATAAAAGAAAATGTGTTAGAATAACATGAGCGTGGGTTGCCTCCCACGAAGCGCTTCGTTTAACGTCGCATGGCTCGACGGTCTACACCTCATCCGGTGAGACGCAAATGATCGATCACTCCTCCTCCTACTCCAGTGTAGTAGGGCTTCAACCTTTGTCCATTCACTTTGAATACATCCCCATTGTTTGGATTTTTAATTTCTACCGCTCCGTGAGGAAATACTGTCTGTACCATAAATGGACCAGACCACCGGGATTTCAACTTCCCAGGAAAAAGTTTAAGCCTGGAGTTAAATAGAAGCACTAACTGGCCTTCCCATCGGTTGTGGCGAGAATTTTTGACAAATGATGTTGTTTCCATCATGGCTAAAACTTCACTATCTTTTTCATCAACTATCTCCTCTTCTCTAAAGATTGATAAACTCAAAACTCTCTCCAACGGTAACTTTTGTGTTGTCAAAGAATTTCCTTCATCACAAATTTGATCAATTACCTCAATGTGTTTACTTGTGGAAATGTCATCTTTGTACTTCATGGTGTTTCGCACATCAATCTTTAATTCCTCATCATAAACTTTCAAGGTCATAGTACCTTCCTCTATGTCGATCAAGCATCTCCCGGTCTCTAAAAATGGTCTCCCCAATATGATTGGTATCTCTTCATCTTCGGGTATCTCTAGAATAACAAAATCTACAGGGAACACGAACTTGTCGATTTTCACCAGCACGTCTTCCACCACTCCGTAAGGTCTTTTCACCGATTGGTCGGCAAACTGAAGTGTCATTCGTGTATCTTGTACTTTACCTATTCCCAATCTTTTGTAGATGGATAATGGCATAAGACTTACACTTGCTCCTAAATCAATTAGAGCTTTCTTGAAAGACCTATCACCGATGGTGCATGGAATAGTTACTGAACCTCGATCTGTCTTTTTAACCGGAATCTTCATGCCCTGCAAAATAGCACTACACGTTTCAGTTAGAATAATCGGATCACTCTCGATGATCCGCTTCTTTGAAATAATATCCTTCATGAATTTTGCATAGGTTGGCATTTTCTCAAGTGCCTCTAAGAAGGGAATGTTCAGCTCAAGTTTCTTGAACATTTCCAGGAACTTCTCGAAATTATTCTCATGTTGTTCTTTCTTCTTATTTCTTGTGGGGAAAGGAAGCTTAACCGCCGGTTTAGGTGTAACTATTTTTTCTTTTACCACCCTTTCATCCCCCGTGGCCTCTTGACTTACAACCTCATTTTCTTTAATCTCTACATCCACCTCAATCAACATATCTTCTTCATCAGAATTCTTCTCAGGTTTGTCATTGGATTTACTGCTTCTTGTAGTCACAGCGTTCACATGATTATTGTCTCTGGGATTCGTAACCGTAGCACTAGGTAGAGCACCCTGTTGTTGAGAGTTAGTCATTTGTTGTGCAATCTGACTCATTTGGATTTCCAGATTTTTGATAGAGGCCCCTATATTCCTCAGGTTGCTCTTGGTTTCTTCCTGGAATTGAGAATTTTGAGCGGCCATTTTTTCAATCGCTATCTCCCAGTCTGCCTTCTTCGGTGTCTGTTGTTGACTTTGAGATTGGAACTGTTGTGGGTGGTGTTGAAATTGTTGCTGGTATGGAGGTTGTGGTTGCGCTGGAGCTTGAAACTGGTTTGGTCCTTGCTTTTGGAAGTTTCCTTGCTGATCCTTCCATGCGAAATTTGGATGATTTTTCCAACCTGGATTGTATGTATTGGCGTATGGATTGTTTTGCCTCAACATATGAATTTGTTCCACCTGTTCTTGCGTTGCCACACAATGCATAGCAAAATGTGGCCCACCATATATTTCACACAACACTGAAGTGATTGGCTCCACCTGTGCTACTTTCTTTTCACCAATATTCATCTTCTTTAACCTTCTTTCCACTTCAATCGCAATCTGTTCCTCCATTTTAACCACTTGGTCTGCCAGCTTCAAATCAATTTTTCCTTCCGGTTGGCTTATTTCCCGATCATATAACTCGATGTGCTCGTTCGCGGCAATAGCTTCTATGATTCTCTTGATACCAGTGGCTGTTGAGAAATTAGTTGAGCCACCGGCTGCAGTGTCGATCAATTGTTTTGTTTTAACTCGGAGACCATTGACAAACGTCTGCATTTGTTCGGTTGAATCCATGTTATGAGTAGGACAAGCAACCAAACACCTCTTGAATCTTTTATATGCATCTCCTAGCAGTTCCCCTTCTATCTGCTTGAAATTAACGATATCGTATCTTTTACGAATGAAGACCGAAGCTGGGAAGTACTCATTAAGAAAAGCAGTTTCCATTTGTTCCCATGTGGTGATACTTCCAGCTGGAAGTGAGTAAAACCACTCTTCCGCATCTTCGGATAACGTGAAAGGGAACATCACAAGTCTCTTTGCTTCTTCGGAGTGACCTTCTATCTTCAATGATGTTGTTGTGGTCAGGAATCTCTGTAGATGCTTATTCGCATCTTCATGGATTCTTCCTGCAAAGGGCTTGCTTTCTAACTGTCGGATAGTGGAAGGATGTAGTTAGAAGTGTGCCAAGTTAACCGGTTGATTCACTATGGTCATTCTTCCAAGCGGTGCATTCGCCCTTCCATAATCCCCCAAAAGTCTCTCTGGAGGGGGTGGATCAGCTGCCATAGTTTCGGGCTCGGATTCTGACTGTTCGGATGAAATAGATAGTATTTCTTCGTCTTCTGATTCTGAAACTACCGGTGATTCTTCTTTTGAAGCCAGTCTTTTCCGCTTAACTTCTCGAAGTCGTGCTCTCAATAATCTTTCTGGTTCTGCGTCAAAAAGAAGTTCAGCTGAGGCCTTACCTCGCATACAAGATTAGACGATGATTAGTTGGGAGTAAAAATAAATAAATAAAAATACGCAAAATATAATTTTAATTGCAGAGCAATAAAATTCTAGTTGCCTAAATAATGACTTATATTTTGGCAATCCCCGGCAACGGCGCCAAAAACTTGATCGGAAAAATAGCAAGTGTACTATTTTCACTGATGTAGTTATAAAGGGTTTTACCCCAAGTATCGATCACGAGGATTGCGTAGGAAAATACAAGTTATTACACGAAGTCAATTAAACAAAAGAGCATAAGGGTGATGTTTCAAATGATTAACGAAATAGATTAAAATACTAGGAATTAACTGAAATTAAAACTGAGCTTTTGATAATATGAAGATAATGCTAAGGTGGGGTGTGTGATTCATTCTCTAATTCCTCTGGATCAAGATCTCTTTAACAAGCTTATAGAATTCAATTATTTATTCTCAAGGATGCTTTTCCTAAGTCCTTAGTGAAAACCTTTTGGTTTAAAATCCGATTACCTAAGTCCTTAGAGAAATAGAAGAAAACCAAATCATTCAATTATCAAGAATTTCTAAATAACCTTACTATATCCCTAGTCCTAGGTGATAATTATAAGGTTCAATTGTATACAAACCTTAACAATCGTAGTCCTACGAACTGTTAACCACATAACAATCCTTATTGATCAGATAAAGAAAGCATTAAAAACATTATACAATCGAATTGAATACTACAAACATTAAATCAATGAAATACCTAATCCAGAGTTATTACAGATCGAATCAGGGACACCCCCTAGCATTGGGGGGTTTAGCCTCTCATAATATTCAAGAAACACAAGTGTAAAAGTTTAGACATTACAAATAATTGGGAGAACTCAGATCTTCAATGGTGTCCACCGTTGAATCTCTTCGTCTTCCAAAACCTCGTTTCCGTCCTCTTTTCTTCTCTGCAATTCTATCTTATGATCTCCCAAAAAGTCCCCTCTCTCTTGTTCTAAAGTTGTTTTTATATCCTCCTTCCATTCAGGTTGAAATCCTATGCCAAAAATACCCTTAATGATTCCCTTTGAGTGAGAAAACCTGGAAATAAATATTCAGCACGCGCTCATCAACATGGGCCGTGTTGCTGCACACGGGTGCCCGTGTTGATCTTCTGTTCTGGCAAAAATACCACATTTCTAGGCACTTTCTCACACGGGCCATGTCTGTGAACACGGGTGCCCGTGTGAATTCTCTGTTTCAGGTTCAAACTTGCTTTTCCAGCCACATTTCAACACGGGCCGTGTTGCTCCACACGGGTGCCCGTGTTGACCTCTGAACTCAGCGTTTCCCGGCTTCTTTTATCCACTCGTGCGCGCCACAAGTTCCTATCTTTCCATTGCATCACCTGGACAACAACACTACCAACCAGCGCATAAAAAGACACTTTTTGTAACACTCATAAAGTAAAAATATGCGACAACTTCACACAAACGAAAATAAGAAAACTTACTTTAAAACACATTCAAATGCCACTTAGTGTTACCAAGACTATGAGTTCTTGTCGGAAAAAGGTGCGAAACTTACTAGAAATGGTGACCGATCAATCTACCATTGTGTGGTATAAGCTTTACTTGGTATCATGGTGATGGCCATGTCATGAGTCGTTTGGATAGGTTCTTGGTCTTTGAATATTGGTGTTCTACTTGGCCTAATTGTACTCAGTGCGTGCTCCCTAGAGGTCTATGTGATCATTGTCCATTAGTGTTGAATAATGGTGTTCATAATTGGGGTCCATGGCCTCAACATATGTTGAAATGTTGGGCTGATTTACCAGGATATCATGAGTTTTTGGTTGATCAGTGGAGTTCTTTTCAGGTGGAAGGGTGGGGTGGATATGTTTTGAAGGGAAAAATTGAGGTTAATCAAAGGAAGTCTAAAAGAGTGGCATCAACAACATACTCAAAATATGGAGGGGATAATTACAAAGGCTAAAGAGCGCATTGATACCTTAGATGTGAAAGGGAAACAAGTTAGTTTAGAGGAAGATAACATGGCAGAATTACATGAGTTGTTGGCAGATTTGTTTTCTCTATCCAATTTGAATTCTAGTATGTAGTAGCAGAAGTCCATATTGAATTTGTTGAGGGGAGGCAATGAAAACTCTATTTTTTCATGGGTTTATGTCATCGAGATGAAGGTCTAATGTGATCACTTACTTATTGGTTAACGGGGTTCTTGTTGAAGATGTTGGTCCGATTAAGGAATCGGTTTTTCAACATTTTCAGTCTCATTACAAGGTGGTAGAAGGTGTTTGTCCTGGCATTAATAACTTGGATTTCAAAAAAGTTAGTAGGGTGGAAGGGGCTGATCTAATCAAGTCTTTTTCGATGGAAGAACTGAAATCGGTGGTGTGGGATTGTGATAGTTTTAAGAGTCTATGGCCAAATGTGGTGAGTTTTGGTTATATAAAAGAATTCTAGGATATTTTGAAATATGATTTGTTGATATTTGTGATGGAGTTTCACTGTAATGGAAAGATAACTAAAGGTATTAATATTATTTTTATTACTATGATACCTGTTGTACCCCAAAATCGATCCTCTCATATTTTAAAGGCATCCTCCTAGGGTTCCCAAATGCTCAAGGTTGCTCAAGAATTTATCATACAAATTCTCCTCCTAAGCAATGGATCCACAACTAAGGTTTCACTTTTCACAAGGAAGTTTGGGTTTAAAAGGTCTTAAATGGAATTCATGGTATTTTATATGTCTCCAAGAACTCTCATACCAAGTTTCAAGCCTTGCATCACAAGTTTGCTCAGTCACTAGTTCAGATAACTAAAAAAATCAATTTTATTGGGTAAAAAGTCAATTGTGGTCAACATACAGTCAAACTTCAATATTTTTGGTCAACACTAATATTTTGAAGTCATATTCATCATTTAACAAGATTTGATCATGATTCCTCAAGAAAATCCCTCAAATCATCAAAAGTCAAAAGTTGCCAAATTAGGGTTTCTTTGGGAGAAGTCAACTGAACTTTGACCAAGCATAACTTTCACATGCTTCATCAATTTTTTCCCAACCAAGGCTCATTTTGAAGAAAATTCAATTCTCTACCACTTTGTCTCTCTAATCTTAAGTCCAAAAAATGTTTCATTTGAGAGATATGAGCCAACACATTACATGTCATTTCAAAAGTCAACAAAAAGACACCTTTTGTCAAGGCAACTTACATCATGATAAAGTCTCCAAATGCAAAAATGATAAAAATAGGGATTGTAGAGGACATCTTGAGATTTCCAAAAAATCCTAGATCACCTTCAAAAAATTAAAATTGAGAGAGTTATGACCAGTGAAAGTTGGGAAATTTTGAGTAAATGCATAAAGGTCAAATTGAGCAAACTTGATGTTTTGGACTATTGGGCCACTGTTTTAAGGTCCAAACGTGTATTACACTCCTCATACACCTAAAATCTAAGTCATACACCTCTTGAACTATTTTTATTTTAATTATTTTGATTTATTCATTAATATTTCAAAAATAAATAAGATAAAGTATAGGCCTTTCTTACACAAAGACCAAGCCCATATCTTTGACCTAATTTGTCTTATATATTCTCATCAATTCTCACACAAAGACACGAAGAAAACCCTTGCCTCAAAACTTATCAAAATCTCAAAACTTTTCAAGAACCCTAAAAGCTTGAAACCCTTATCACAAACCCTTTCATTACAAAACCGCCATCCCATTCACTCCTATCAATCATACAGAGTAAGGTTGGATCAATTTTGATGTTCCAAAATGTATGAAACGCAATACATTAATCTTTGATCCCATAATTTTCACAAATTTCATATTTTGATTTTTGTTTTGTTTTAAGCTATGCTAATGTCATTATTATGTTTCTGAGATGTCCTTGCACATATCTGGATCATCGTGGAGGCCCCATGCAATCAAAACCATGAAACACCATGGTTACACCGATTCCATGTTGTTTTTGCTATAGCAGCCAACTCAGTCAGTTTTAGCTCTAAATAATCCTTCTATTGGATTCGCAGTCCTCGATTTAGGGGGGTAGGGTGTTTTTCACTTGCTAAACTTTTACATTCTTGCAGGTTGAATAAACAGGCTATCAGAGAAGACAACTTAAGCTAGGGCTCCGACGTCCCTCCGGTCAATGCATTCATGTTTTATATTTCTTTTATTTGTTTCATTTAAACTAACTAATGTATCACTGCCCCAACGGTTGAAGCGCATGCGTTAAGGCATTGGTATCAGAGGGCATGGGTTCGATCCGGCCTCTTGTCATTATTTTCTTCATATTTTTAAAGGTTTATTACATAAAGTGTTGGACGCATGTCCTAACACCAAGGCGCGCTTGGCCTGGTGGTGAGCATGTGGGCTGGAGTTGTTGAGGGCGTGGGTTCAACACCCACCCCTACCACTTTTGGGTTTATTTTCTTACAATTCTCTATCCTTCTTACTCTTCCTCTTAAAACCTTCTTTTCATAAAACCTTTTCAAAACCTTTAATTTTTTCTATAAAACCTAATTAATTTTTAGGTTTTCACTTAATTAACCTTAATTTTTAGGTTTTCATTTAATCAATTAACTTAGTTTTTTTAGGTTTTCACTAATTAACTATTTTCTTTTAATTAAAATCAACATACGATTTTTTTTTGGTTTTTAATAAATTTCCTTTTTTCTTAATTAAAACTAATTAGGGTTTTTAGGTTAGTCATCAAACCTTTTTCTACCAAAAAAATCACAAAACACTTTCCTTTCCCGTTTCTTTCTATTTTACAATTCCGCATATTTTATTATTGTCGCGTATTTTCATTATTTTCTTCAATTATATAACTGCTTACAGTTTGTAATAGTTTAATTAGAATTTTATTGTTTTCCCCCGTTTTAATATTGATACCCTCATTCCCGAAGCCTTGTAATAGTGTATGACCCTTTAATTTTTGCCTTTACTTTCTGCATTTATCGCTTTCCTTATAACTATAGTAATTAGGCTTGTATGAAAAGGCAAAAGCAATCGATAGCAAACCCTAATTTCAAGACTAAAATAACTGAACATGAATCACTCTTCACACTTGCACCTCTAGGGTGACCTCACTTATTGCCTTCGGAAACACAATCATATCCCTCGAACGTGGGGACGCTTTAGCATTGTCCCTCGATTAAAAAAGACCGTAGTCCTTTGATGATCCTTCGAATATTGCCTTTGGTAAACGATCTAGTCCCTTACGGTAAAACTGCTAAAGTGCCCCTACAAGTTTCCTTTATGATTGTACAATGACCCGCGTTTGTCCCTTCACATCCAGCGATAGGGCTTCCTACTAACTAATGGTAGGATAACACTATCTAAAGAAGGAGGAAAATAATACGCAAGACATTGAGTAAGTAGGTAGTTCTTAATCGCTTGCTAGCTCACAAAAAACAAAACATCTTTTTCACACCAAACACTTT
Source organism: Vicia faba (assembly GCA_948472305.1). Lineage (NCBI taxonomy): Eukaryota > Viridiplantae > Streptophyta > Magnoliopsida > Fabales > Fabaceae > Vicia > Vicia faba. The sequence goes on from OX451740.1 coordinate 268,200,628, forward strand.
TCTCAAATATTTTCAAAAATAAACACTTTGTACGCATTCTTAATCAATACAAGAATCATTACAGAGTTGTCTTAATATTGGCATTTTTTTTCAAAATATTTTCAAACGCACGAACATAAAGAATTTTCAAACAAAGTGAGCTAGCGATTAAGAGCTCGTAGATAACTACGAATGAAAATGGTGCTAACACCTTCCCTTTTCATAACCTACCCCCCGAACTCAATAAATCCCAAGGTCTTTCCTGTTCTTTTCACCCTTTCCTTATTAGATAAAAGAAAAGTCGATAGCGACTCTTGCTATCCAAAACTTTTACGATAAAACACAAAACAAGTCAGTTCTCTCACCGTATTACAATACCTAAAGTAGATAGCCCTCAGCGGGTTGCATATTATTGGCCTATTTCATTGATTGGTTGTTTGTACAATGTTTTGGAAAAGATTCTAGCTAACATATTAAGAAGGTTAATTAGAGGGCTGATATCAAATACTCAATCTTCTTTTATTTCTGGTAGACAAATTCTAGATGGCATTCTTATAGATAATGAGGTAGTGGATGATGCTCTAAAGAATAAGAAACAGTTATTGCTATTCAAAGTGGATTTTGAGAAAGCTTATGATTCGGTTGATTGGCAGTATCTAAAAAGGGTGACGATGAGAATGCATTTTCCTGTCTTGTGGGTGAAATGGATTACTAAATGTGTGTCGACTGCTACGATAATGGTTTTAGTGAATGGGAGCCCAATTGATGAGTTTAGGTTGGAAATAGGTTTTCTTCAAGGTAACCCATTATCTCCTTTTATTTTTCTAATCGCAACAGAGGGTTTCAATGTGTTAATGAATGTTATGGTTGAGGGTGGTATGTTCTCTGGGTATAGAGTGGGTTCTGGTGTAGGATTGCCTATTTCTCATTTACAGTTCGCGGATGACACTTTGTTGATGGGTTCCAAGAGTTGGGAGAATGTCTGGGCTCTTAAAGCAGTGTTACTGTTGTTTGAATCTATATATGGGTTAAAATTTAACTTTAATAAGAGCATGTTGGTGGGGGTGAATATTTCTGATTCTTGGTTGAATGAGGCATCTTTGGTGTTAAACTATAAACTGGGTGTGATTTCGTTTGTGTATCTGGGGTTGTCTATTGGGGGCAATCCCCACAAGCTCAATTTTTGGCTTCCATTGTTGGATAGAATCAGAAGCAGGTTGTCTGGGAGGAGAAGTCGTAATCTATTGTTGGGGGGTCGTTTGGATTTGTTGAAGTTTGTTTTGTACTATCCTGATTTATTTCCTTTCTTTCTTCAAGGCTCCCGCAGGTATTATCTCTTCCCTTGAATCTTTATTTAATTCATTTTTTAGGGGGGTAGGGAAGGTTGTAAGAAAATAACATGAATTGGTTAGAACACTGTTTGTAAGAGTAAGGAGAATGGCGGGTTGGTGGTGGGAAGGTTGAGGGAGTTTAACGATGCTTTATTGGGAAAATGGTGGTGGAGGATGTTTGAGGAGAGATGAAGTCTTTGGTATAGGGTTTTAGCTCATTGGTATGGTGAAGACGGAGGGCGGCTGAGGTTTGGGGTAGTCAGAGGGTCTGTGTGGTGGAAAACTGTGAATACGATCCGTCAAGGAGGTGAGATGATTGAAAATGGGTGGCTCCTAGATAACATTGAGAGATTTGTAGGGAATGGGAGAGGTTCTTTGTTCTGGAGTGATCATTAGTTGGAGGGAGGGGCGTTGATGACTATATTCCTTAGGCTTTATGAGTTATCTGAGTATAAGGGTACTTCGGTAGCGGAGATGTTTGCTTTAGCGTGGGGAGGGGATAGTCAGGCTTAGAGGTGGCGTAGGAGGTTGTTTTCGTGGGAGGGAGAGTTGGTTGATGAGTGTATTAGGTTGTTGGATTCTTTTGTGTTGCAGGACTCGATTGAGGATACTTGGGTATGGAAACTTCATCCTTCAAAACGTATAATGTGAGAAGTGCTTATCATTATTTGACGAACTCGATGGATCCTTATCATTCCGGAGATTCGCACGCTTGGTGGGCTAAAGCGGTGCCTCTAAAGGTTAATATTTTTCTTTGGCGGTTATATCGTAATAGACTACCGGTGAAGGATAATTTGGCTAAGCAACAAGTTATTAGTATAAAGGAGTAAAATTGTATAGCAGAGTGTAATCAGTATGAGGACTTGGATTATATTTTTGTTCGGTGTGGATTTTATGGTAACACTTGGTCGGTGATTTCGGGCTGGTTAGGCTTTTCGTTTGTTTCTTATGGCTATCTTCGGGAGCAACGTGATCAATTTATGGCTTTAGGCGGGTGGTCAAAATCAGACCGTAATGCCTTTCACATCATTTGGGTAGCATTTGTTTGGTGCATTTGGAAAGCACATAATCAACTGGTTTTTCAGAACATTATTCAATCGTTGAGTTCCATTTGTGAAAAGATTAAGATTCAATCTTTCTGGTGATTGAAAGTTCATTATATTTCGTTCACTTTTGATTACCTGACTTGGAGGTTAAATCTATTACAATATATTGCAGCTATTGTCTTATAGTTTTGTTTTTATTTACGGTAGTGTTTGAATCCTATTAGCATTATAACTACACTTTTGTATATTTTCTAGTACTCCTTATGCTAGAAGGTCTTTTTGATTTTTATTATATCATTTTAGCGTCTTAAAAAAATTAATCAAGCAGTTTTTTGTATTTAATGTATTTTAAAAGTTATTTATATCATCTTCTATCTCAATTTTATCTCTTTCCACCATTTCTATGGTTAATTTTCACTAAATGCATATCCTATAGTTACATATGACAAACCGTAATACATAAGTTAACTCCTCTACAGTCATTAGTCCACAGTTTCATGTATTTAAAAAAAAAAAATTATCGTCTCTTTTCTCAATTTTAACTCTCTTCACACTCTCCATTATCAATTTCACTAAATACATTTTCATTAGTCACATATGACCGCAAGAAATACCTAATTTAAATCATATGCATTCATTAATCACACAATTCTCTATATTTAAGTTTTGTTTTGTTTGGTAAAAATAATAATTGAGTGATAAATTAGATGATAATTTATAGTTTATGATTGATGATTAATAATTTATAATTAATGGTTAATGGATGATGATTTATAATTAATAAATTAATTGAAGTATTTAATAAAATTAACGATTCAATTAATTGATAAATCAAAATTATATAAAAAATATTTAATATATAATTGTTTCATTTTAAATTAAAATAAACTATAAAGGATAGTAATAGATTTTAGATAAAATAATAAGGATAAAAATAGATGAAAAAATGATAAACTATTAACTATAATTAAAATGCTATATAAAATAACATCTAAAAAATAAACTATAAGCTAGTAAAATAAATTATAAATTTGTGATGAAAAATCTGTTATCAAACAAACATTTTATTATCATATGAATGTATAAGTTATAAGCTATAAGTTCAAAAAGTGTCTTCTCAAATAGAATCTTAATACATTTTAAAAGTTATTTATATCTTAATAAAAATATTTTTTTAATTATAATTTAATTTTCTATATAAAATATAAATTTCTTTTTCTTTTGTATCATCTATATTTAATATTATGAACATCCATAAAATTCTGTCGTTTATTTTGTATATATGGTAAGTACAGGAATAATTGAATAAAATTATTTTTTATTTTTATTTTTAAGTAAATGTGTAAAAATCAAATTATACAATGATTTTTAGTTTTTTTTTTTATTATTGACGTGATTGTCAACTGGATTTATTTATTTTTTAATTTTTTTTTAATTTTTTTTTAATTTTCAAACATTTATTTTTTAATTTTCATGTTGGCCAAATTTATTTTTTTATTCATATTGATTTTAATGTCGTTCAAAAATATAATATTATCATTTTGATTTTAATTTTTGTTCAAAACACACAATATTATCATTTTGATTTTAATGTTATTCAAAACACCCGATATTATCAAAAGTTGACATTTATTTTGAACAACTTTGCAATCATATACATATGGTTGAATATATTTGGCATATATTGAACAAAATTTTTTTATAAGTTCAATATAAAAAAATTATAAATATATAAATTTGTTGTATTTTAAAAATAATTATAATATTACCATCTATTGATAACAATAATAATATAATCAGATATTAATATTATGATATATTAATTATAATCTTTAGTATAATTATTAATCTTTTTTTCAATGCATAATTATTTGTCGATGATATCACGGATATCCCAAAATATGTAACTATGAATTAGATACATAGTACTGTCTCCATTCATTTCTTGGTATTTTCTTCACATTACATCCAAATTCTCTCTGTAGCTCAAAACATTATTGCTCTTCACATTACATCCAAATTCTCTCTGTAGCTCAAAACATTATTGCAGCTGATGATTTTTTATTCAACGGTTACCATTTATTCACTTACTAAAGGAGTAGTACCTAATTATAAGTAATAAAATACTATTTAAAAATCAATATAATTAAACATTATTCATTATTCTCTTGTCTCAAATACAAACAACTATGTATACTTTAGAGTGGTTTCTACACATTTGTTTTTACCAAATATGAATGGAAATTTGTCATAAAACAAAAACTGTAAATGATTTTTCTTCTGTTTTTATTATTTTACTATATCATATAACTAAATAAAAATGAGATAGAGACAGGGTTTAATGATTTGGCCTGTTCTAGATATTTTTGTAAAAGATAGTATATCCAACCGAACCTAGACAGGAATCTGGTAAGATTCACTTAGATGCAACATTGAAATCTGGCTAATCTATGACACCGCATTACATATGTTTTTATAGTATCTTTTAATGTATATTGTATAATTTTTGTAAATTTTGCACTAGGGTTTATTTATATGCACGTTATGTCTTAGGAGACAATATTTATTTATATTCTCATCTTTGACATGTTTATCTTTTTTGGTTTTGTATTTATTCTTTTTTATTTAATTGTTCTTTTAATTTTGTGGAGATTTGAGAAGAGCTAGGGTTTGTTTTGGAGCTTTGCACTACGCAAAAATTATTTATCAGAGAGAATAATATATAATATTTGGTTATAGTGTAAATAATTTTAAGTATGAGTATTTCGGTACGGTTTGGGTGGTTTTGAAGTAAAAATCACTTAAATTGTAAGAGAAAAAAATATGTGGTTCCGTTTAGTTCGGTTGACTTTTAAAAATAAATTCAAATCAAACTATGCGGTTTGGATTGGTTCGGTTGGTTCGGTTTTTTACAAAAAAAAATTATTAAGTCATACATACACATATAGAAGAAAAAATAATTGTGTTTAATTGTTCATACGTTACCATAAAATTTTTTATAATTGTCAAAATAAATTTATAATTTGATACATAAAATTGCGTATTATAATTTTATCTAAATCTAAAAAGAATGATATAAACAAGATTGCATTTTTAAATAAATATTATACAAAGAATACGATAAAATATATTTTGTGAAAATAGTATTTATAAATGAATAATATTTTATTTTTTTATGATGTGTAAATTAAAATAAATATCATACAAAGTATGATAAAATATACACATAATACATATTGATTTCTCTAAAGAATTAAAGAAATATATATTGGTTAGTAAGATTTTATAACATAATACGGTTTTGTTTGGTTTGGTTTGGTTTGAAAAATACAAAGTGCAAACCAAACTGAACTACGCGGTTCCGTTAAAAATGACACAAACACATCCGAACCAAATGCAATTTTTTACAGTTTCGATTTAGTTCGGTTCGGTTTTGCGATTTTCTATTGGATCGGTTTGGTTTTGAACGCCCCTAATCTCAAGTCCTTTTCAAGGTCATGTATGATTGTTTTGTTTGTGAGCATGTCATTAAGATGAATGCGTTGTCTAGGAGAGTTGGCGAGCTAGTGAGATGTGGCTTTAAGTGGAACATACTTGCGTAAGAGAAATATTAGTTTTGTTTAATGTGTCTGTATGTTAGATTTGTACTGATGAGACACAAGCTTTGTTTCGTGCGGTTATGCTTTCAACAACACCTTGCACTTGTAAAGATTTCGTATGGAACCAGCTAGACGTAGTCATGCCTTAAATCGCACCTATAATGATTTCACATGGAACCGGTCAGGCACGACTATGCTTTGAATCATATTTATACGAATAAGGAATGAGTCATGTTAAATGTGGTTATGTTTTGAGTCATACTTATAGACGAGGGACATGAAACCGGCTAGATGCGCCGAGGCTTTTTGAACGGTGCTTTGTGTCACAGATGATCATTTCCCGACTAAGGGTAGAGGATCCACGTCCCTCTCCATAAGGTGTTTAGCTTGGATCGAGGTGGATGTTTACAGGCTCCATCACTCATGTAACACCCTATTTTTCCAACGAAAAATTTAATAAAAATCAGAGTAAAATAAAACTCTAAAATAGAATGTCACGTCATTCAACAAATTCAAATTTGCTCAGTTAAGATAAGACAAATACATAACACGCATTTCGGATGAACCGACAATATTTCAACATAATCTCCAAACTTCAATTTTATTAACGCAGCGGATAAAATTTCATAATTATTCTAAAATCATCAACCATTATAAAATCAATAATGAAATCAATTAAAAAGAGGGTCTACAACACTCCCAAAATCCTCAAAAAGACATCAATTAATTAAAACAATCGAGCGTTCATCCCCCCGATGTTACGTATCAATGACACCCACTCAATAAGAGAAGGCAACCTCTTATAGACTCCGCGACTTCACACTACTTCTGGCTATCTGCACGTTACCCACGTGGAGGCAACATTCAAACAATAAGGGTGAGATATCATAACAATATAATAAGTTTTATAATTATAAGTAAACAATAGATATATCATGCAAGAATTCAAGTTTGACAATTATTAGTCACATCATCTCAATAAGTCCACAATTCAACAAATGCAGTGCAACTAAATCTGATGCAAGATGCATGTGGTACCATCAGGGCATAAGTCCTCACAAATTTCCATATAGGCCAGGGCATAAGCCCTCAACATTTTCCATAAAGGCCTGGGCATGAGCCCTCAATGATTGCCAATACAGGTCAGGACATAATCCCTCAACGATGCATGAAATGCGACATGCTACAACCATAATTATACAATTTCAAGCATACCATTAACATTAAGCCAATTTTCGGGCCAACATCACCTTCTTAGTACTGCAACATCACCTGTAAATTCTTTGCACATCATAGATACGACAAACACAACTTATTCACAACACTTTTGGTGTCAAGACTCATCCAACATACACATTCATCATAATCGTTTTGATAAATCATTAGACCACTGTTATAAAAGTTAATTTCATATTATAGAAAATATTTTTAGCTTTCTAACAGTTCAAACGGTGCGTCAAACAGACACCCGAGGCGAAAGTTGTGATTTTTAAAAGTTTTTAAAAAAATTCTAACACGGTAACCGGTTACCCAGTTACGCTAATCGGTTACTGCAAGTCAGTAGCCAAATATTCAGAAATACAACAACAGTAACCGGTTACCCATATATGGTAACCGATTACCCATCACGAATACACGCAAAAACTTGATTTTTCTACTACGAATTCTCATCCTCTTCATCCATAAACTACTTTTTATGAAAGATCAAACACCTCAATTATTTTAAATCATCAACACACATCATATACCATAAAACCAACACAATCAACACACCAATTTCATCATTTACAAGCAATTACATAACCAATTTCACAATAATTTACCTCAAAAACCTAACATTCAATATCCTTATTTACCCACAATTAAACCACATATTAGAGAGTCAGAACCCCACCTTTACCGTAGGTTTGATGATTCTAAGATTTCAACCGGAGATTCCTCGCCCTAGCTTGTATGCTCTTCTCTCCGTTCTTCTCTTCTCACTTCTACGATCTATTCCTCGTGTTATTTCCTCTATTGTTCTAACTACACACTTTAGACCCCTAAATCTATATACCAACTTTGTCCCTCCTCTTATTACTAGGTTTATTTTATTAATTAATTATTAATATTATAAATTACCATTTATCTCTTATAAATATAATAGTAATAATAATAATAATAATAATAATAATGTTGCTAATATTCTTCATTCACCCCATGTCTCTACATTATTAGCCATACACCACTAACTTCTTCAATTATTATTACATCTATCCGTACAACAATTTGATCAAACGCATCATAAGATCATCAACACATGCAAGCACATCATATCATCTATTTTATTCCAATAAAATAATTCCAATTAAAATTGGGGGTGTTACAACTCTCTCCTACTTAGAATATTTTCATCCTCAAAAATTACCTGAGGCAAATAACTCTGGATAAGCCTCTCGCATCTTGCTCTCTAATTCCCATGTCGCATTCTCTCCGACAGCTCCGTCCCAAACCACTTTCACAAGCGAGATCTCTTTGTCTCTCAGCTTCTTTACCTCTCGATTCTCGATCCTCACAAGTACGATTTCAACAGTAAGATCATCCCGCACTTGTACATCATCCATTGGAATCACATGCAACAGATCAAAAACATACTTTTGGAGCTGTGATACATGGAATACATCATGCAAATTCGACAGATTGGGTGGAAAGGCCACTCTATATGCAACAGTCCCCATTTTTTCTGAAATTTGATACGGATCAATAAACCGAGGAGTCAACTTCCTTGACTTCAAAGCACGTCCTACATTGGTCACCGACGATACTCTCAAGAATACATGGTATCCTTCTTGAAACTCGGGGTCTTTTCTCCTCTTATCATGATAAATTTTATGTCTACTCTGCGAGGCTCTCATCTTCTCTTGGATCATCTTTACTTTCTACGTAGTTTCTCATACAATTTTCGGTACAAGTACTACATTTTCACCGGATTCATACTAACATAATAGCGTCCTACACCTCCAACCATATAACACCTCGGAAGGTGCCATACCAATACTAGAATGGAAACTATTGTTGTAAGTGAACTCAATCAATGGAAGGAAACTATCCCATGCACTTCCTTATTCAAGAAATCAAGATCTCAACAAATCTTCTAACGAATAAATAGTCCTCTTCGTCTGACCATCTGTCTGTGGATGATATGCAGAAATCAATTTCAGCTTTGAACCCAACGCGTCCTGCAAACTCTTCCAAAAATCAGAATTAAATCTCAGATCTCTATCTGACACCACACTGGATGGAACACCATGCAACTTTACAATCACCCGAATATAAATCTCCACCACCTTCGATACAGGAAAATTAATACAGATCGGAATAAAGTGAGTTGATTTCGTTAATTTATCGACAATCACCCAAATCACGTCGTGGCCTCTTGGAGTACTTGGAAGCCCCGTCACAAAGTCCATAGATATACTATCTCATTCCCACTCCGAAACGTCTAAAGGTTCCAACAACCCTGCAGGTTTCTGATGTTTAACTTTCGACTTCTGACAAGTCAAACATGCATACACAAATTGTGCCACATCTCGCTTCAACCTGGACCACCAAAATAATTTCTTTAAGTCGTGACACATCTTGGTAGCTCCCTGATGAATACTCAAGCTGCTTCTATGGCTCTTTTCTAGAATCATCCTTCTCATTCCAGCATTCTCAGGAATACAAATCTTGTCTCGGAATCTCAACACACCATGGGCATCTACCTTAAAGTCACTACCTCCATATTTATTACTTTCGACCATCAAATTTACAAACTTCACATCTAAATTTTAAGCTTATTTAATATCATCTAATAAGTCATTGCTAATTTTCAACATCCCCAACACCACACTCTGCGGTGTCACTTCACATACCAAACTCATGTCTCTGAATAGTTCGATCAACTCTAGTTCTCTAACCATCATAGCAGACATATGCAAAGTCTTTCGACTCAAAGTGTCAGCTACAACATTAGATTTACGTGGATGATAATTTAAGCCAAAGTCATAGTGTTGTATCCCAAAATTTTCCCTCCCATTTTTCTTCAAGACATTCTCTAAAGCTTCTCAAAATACTCAAGAATCTCAAGGAATGACCAGTCAACCCTCCTCCTAAGCAAAGGTCTACAACTAGGGTTTTGAGTTCCTCATGGAAGTTTGGGTTGCAAAGGTCTCAAGTGGATTCCATGATTCTTCATAAGTCCTCAATAGTGCTTACGTCAAGTTTCAAGTCCTACATCACAAGTTTGCTCAGTCAATGGCTCAGATGATTGAAAATCAACTGTATTGAGTAAAAAGTTGTGGTCAACATACAGTCAAACTTCAAGATTTTTGGTCAACATCAACATTTTTAAGTGATATTCATCATTTGATCAAGGGTTTATCATTACTCCCAAAGGAAAGCTCTCAAATTATCAAAAGTCAAGAACTGCCAAATTAGGGTTTCCTTATGAGAAGTCAACTGAACTTTGATCAAGCATAACTTTCAAATGCTTCATCAACTTTTCTCAAACCAAAGCCCATTTTGAAGGAAATTCAATTCTCTACAACTTTTTTTATGCTCAAGTCCAAAAAGTGATTCGCTTGAAAGATATGAGCTAATACATTATAGGTCATTTTCAAAAGTCAACAAAAGACACTTTTTGTCGAGGCAACTTACATCAAGATAATATCTCCAAATACAAACATGATCAAAAGAGAAAGTGTAGAGGACATATTGAGCTTTTAAAAAAGTCAAAGATCACCTTCAAAAAATGAAAATTGAGAAAGTTATGAGTTGCACAAGTTGAGAAATTTTGAAGGAATTCATGAAATGCAAATTGAGTAAAATTGAAATTTTAAACTAGTGGGCCTGCCTTTTGATGTTAAAAGATGCTCATAAGATGTTAAAAGGCCTCTAAAAATCATCCACACATTTTTATAATTTTTATTTCTTTTATTTGAATTTTTATTCAATTAAAAATAAATAAAATCAAACAAAAATGAAAACAATGTGTAAGGACTTGGGCCTTTTGAGTTCAGTCTGTTACAAGCCCAATACAACTCATGCAAGCCTGTTATGACGTGCCAAACTCGTGCAAGCTCAAGAAGGCAAGGATTTTTCAAGTTTGGCAAGTTTTAAAGTGGTTTTATTCTTGTTTACACCATGGCTTGATTAGCTTGATTCCATTCCATATTGGCTGGCTCATTCACTCATATATATAATGCAAGCAAGAACAAATCAAAAGGACACGAAAATCATTACACAACAAAACTCCAGAAAATTCACAAAAATTCAAAAGAAGTGTGAAAACTATAACTTGAGTTCCAACCCTTTTCATTCTAGAGTAAGGCTTGCATTCACCTCCTGAAGATCAAAGGAGTTTATTTAGATCCATAACTGCACTCCTCAAGCACCAGAACACTGTTTCTTCATTACGCCAGTTCTTAAATTGGTAAAAGAAAATCAAAAATGTGTTTCCTTTTGTTTTTAATCATTGCTAACATGTTTGATCTCCTCCTTTGCATCATTAGAACAGGATAAGTGTGTTACATGTAAAGTTTGACGCAGAAAAGGTGCTTTACCATTATTAGGGAAACATGAACTGAGATCTTTGAATCTCTATGTAGAGACATTTTCAGACCAAAAGGACCTCACCAACAGATTCATAATGCTTGATTTAGTAGGATATGATACCTTTGGTTGTTTAAAACTAACATTTTTACAGGTTTTGGCATTTGGGACGACCAGGGAAGATGACCAGAGGTTGACTCCAGCGTCCCTGAATATTATTGACCCCGGTAGAGCCAGCATGGCCTAATAAAGCATTTTGAATGGTTGATTCAAATTCCAGGGGGGCACTTAATGCACACATGTTTTTCTGTAAAAGATTAGCTAGAATTTTGTGTTATATTATTTTTGTTAAAAGATCGTAGTCCCTCGAAGACCCTTTGATTCTTCCTCGGTAAATGATCTTAGTACCTTAGGATATTTGCTAAAGTGTCCTACGAGTTTTTTTCGTGACTATACGGTGACCCGCACCTGTCCCTTAAAACATCCAATGATAGGGCTACCTACTAACTAATAGTAGGATAGTGTTATCTGAAAGAAAAGAGGAAAATAACAAAGACTTTTTGAGTATGTAGATAACTTATAGTTGCTTTCTCACTAAAAAAAAAATCTCACACATACACTTTCTTTTCTAAATATTTTCAAATATAAAACACTTTGTATGCATTCTCAACGATACGAGAATCATTACAAAGTTTTCCGCACTAAGGCATCTTTTCAAAATATTTTCAAAATACACTTACACAAAAAGGCATTTTCAAAGTGAGCTAGCAACTAAGAGCCCGTAGATGACTACGGATGAAAAGGGTGCTAATACCTTCTCTTTTCATAACCTACCCCCTTACTCAGAAAAATTCTCGAAAGGTCTTTCCTGTTCTTTTCACCCTTTCCTTTATTGGATAAAATAAAAGTCGGTGGCGACTCTTGCTATCCGCAACATTTATGATAAAACGCAAAACCAAAAGTCTATTCTTCCACCGTATTACAGAACTAGTGACTCTGCTGGGGAAGATAATTAAAGTAGGGTTACCTTAGAGATAGTTCATATTTAAATGCTTTCATTGTTTGAATTTCCTGATTTATTTTTAAAGGGGTGTTTGGGTTATTCTTGTAAAGATCCTATACCTGTATCTGGGGCGTTTTAGGTAAGTAGCAATAGATCGTGAAAATTGTACGACGTACACCGATACAGTTGAAGCGATGTCTACGTTAGTGCGACCCGTTGGTTGGTGCTGGTGTCCCTTGAGTTAAGTCAAGGAGAATGTTGGGTTGTCGCATGGTCTCATAAAGTACTAACTGACCTTAGAACCTTAGTTGACACAACTTAGCCATTAGAAGGTAGTGAGATAGTCGGGTTTGGTGCAGACTGAAGTTGGTTGATACTCGATGCTACACTCATTGAGGTCAGACTCTCGGGATATTTCGGTCGCAAATCAGATGCTTGAGCTGAAACAATGCCCGAGAGAAAGACCGGTGATATTGAGACTCCTAGAACCTGGTTACTTTATTTTAGGATAGGTTGAGCCAACTAAAACTTCAAGAGGGTTACTTATCTATAACTCCATGCAAGCTTTAACCTAAGGCCTTGTGTGTTTTTCTTGTGTATGATTAAATTGTTCGAACATAACCTCATGCACCATAACATTCATACCATTTCATTTCTATTAACCATTTCAAGGACTAGGGAATTTATCTTTGTTCTGTTTTGCAGACTATGGCCCCCGCTCGTAGAAACACTATCTGGGTCAACTTTGTAAGGGTACCCCCTTAACTTATAGAGTTAGTCTCAAGGGTTCCCGAAATTTCTTCATTTATCAAGAGTCATGGTCGACTGCTCAGTTTAGTTACTCCATGTTTTGACAAAGACATGATGAATGTTCTCTTCCAGTTCTTTGACCCTGCATATTACTGCTTCAACTTTCCTGATTATCAATTGGTACCCACTATAGAGGAGTTCTCTCAGCTACTAGGATTACCTATCCTTGATCAGATGCCCTTCACCGGTTTAGAGGAAGCTCTGAAACCATAAGTTATTGCAGCAACTTTACATCTAAAGCGGTCAGACACTATATCCAACTGGGAAACAAGGAGTGGAGTCAAAGGTTTTCTGGATAAATTTTTGTTGGAGAAGGCTCAACTATTCCTAGATACGCTATGAGTTTCCAGGCTTTTGAGGATATCTTGGCTCTTATAATCTATGGGTTGGTGTTATTCCCTAATCCAAACCAACTCATAGATGTGAACACTGTCAAGATTTTCCTTACTCGTAATCATGTGCCTACCTTGCTCGAAGATATTCTACATTCTCTTCACACTCGTACTATGAAGAGGCGCGGAACTCTCGTGTGTTGTATACCTCTATTGTCTAGGTGGTTTATTTCGCACCTTCCCCGCTCGGTAATGAAGAATGAATAAGGTTTGAGGTGGTCGCAAAGATTAATGTCACTTTCTCATACAAATATTTACTGGTGTTCCCGATCTCATGAAGACATCACTATCATTGATCGCTATGGGGAATTCCATAATTTTCCACTCCTCGGAATTAGGGGAGGTATTACTTACAACCCTTCCTTGGCTTTACTTCAGTTTGGTTACGCTCGAAGAGATGGTCCTCATGATGCACTTATCCAGGGTATTGTGTTCGATTATGAAAGTGATCTTCAAGGTTATCGTCAAAGGTTTATATGTGCTTGGGGCATGGTAAGCAAGATTGATAGTAAGGCTTTAGGGCAGAAAAATTCCATCCCTCTGGAGTCTTACCTCAAATGGGTACGAGCTCACGCTCAAAACCTCATGATGCCATATCCAGCTATCTTACCAGTGATCATAGAGCCTGTTATCGAAGGAGACGTTTCTCGCACCATCCTCCACCCAGACATGCCTACTAACCTTGAATAATTACAGAAGTATTGGGTTCAACTAAAGGAAGAACAAGACACCTTTGAGACTCAATTCTATGTAAGTGAGAAGAAAGTGTTGGAGCTCACAAATCTACTTCACGAGGAGCAGAGCCTTAATGCATACATCAGCGAAAAGAGGAAGCGTCCATGAGAGACTTGAGTCTTAAGTTTTAGGAGTTCACTTTTGTTTTGTCTCTTTGAGACCTTGTTGATTTCATTGTAAGCCTAAAAGGCAAATTATAATTTGAACTTTGCTAATAAAATTTTTGTTTTTTTTTCCTCTTGGTTAGAAAATTTAAATCTTCTAAGGTCCGTGAAAACATTTTCATTTACATACCATGCATCATTGCATAACAGGTTTTTCGTACAAGTTTCTCATTTTCTCGCTATTTATTTCATCAGAAAAAATAGCCCTCAAACAAACTATCAAGGATCTCCGGGCTCAACATGCACAATTCCAAGAAACTCTCATGAATCTGGCATAGGGACAGAAAGAGCTATTGGCGCTCGTCGCCAAGAAAAAGAAGACCAAGAAGTCGGCTGTTGTGCTCAACATGGGGAGAAGGTTCAAAGGTCCTGCTCAACCAGTCCATGTGGATGAGGTCTCCTCTAAAGAAGATGATAACCATTATGAAGATGGTAGAAGCATCAAGAATGAAGGTAGAATCAATCAGGGTTATGAGAATACTCCTGAAGATGAAGACTTTTCTGACGAACAGTATCCTCCTGCAGAAGACAAGTACAAGCACTTGGAAGACAGACTTAAGGCTATGAAAATCCAGAAGGTACCTGGATTGGATTTTGGTGAATTAGGCCTGGTTCCGGGGGTGGTCATCCCACCTAAGTTTGTAGGTCTCTATCTTTGTTAAGTACGATGGAGTCTCTTGTCCTAAACTTCATTTGAGGTCGTATGTTTAGAAGATACAACCTCACACTGCTGATCGGAAGTTATGGATCCATTTCTTCCAAGAAAGTTTGGATGGAACTCAAATGGAATGGTTATATCAGCTGGAGGGAACCAACATTCATACCTGGGAAGACTTGGTTGCTGCTTTCTATAAGCAGTATCAATACAATGCTGACCCGACACCAACTCAAGTGAAATTGCAGAATATGTCCATGGGCTCTAATGAAGGGTTCAAGGAATATGCACAGAAATAGAGGGACTTGGCTGGAAGGGTGCAACCTCCCTTGAATGATCGGGAAATGATGGATATGTTTATGGGCACTCTGACATGCCCATTCTTTAATCTGTTGATTAGAAGCTCCTCGTCGGTTTTTACAGAGATGATTTTGACAGGGGAGAGAATTGAAAGTGGTATCAAGAGTGGGAAGATCCCGATGGCTACATCTTCGAATGTTATGAAGAAGCCATTTGGAGGTAAAAAGGAAGTCAATGTTGTTTATGGCCAGAAGAGCCGTAGTAAAAGTAGTTGTCATCAATTTGTAGGAGCAGTGTTAATTTCCAATTCGGCGCCTATTCAACAACAACAATAGGGTAATCAACGAAGGCCAGACGCTCCACCGAGGTAGTTTACCAAAATTGGAATGCCTTTATCTTAGGCATTACAACATTTTCTAAAGGTTGAACTCATTTCACTGTGGGATCCTCCTTAGAATCCCAACACCTCCTCTCCAAAGTATAATCCAAACGTGAGGTGTACTTATTATTCAGACAGTCCTGGTCATGACACCAATAATTGCTGAGCTCTAAAGAGCAAGATTCTGGACATGATCGATAATAAAGAAATTGATTTTGATCCTCCAGAGACTCCAAACGTGATTATCTCACCTATGCCCAAGCATGACAAGGGCATAAGTGTTGTTGAAGATGTGATGTATATTACCTCTGTCAATGATATGGTTACTCCCCTCTCTACAATCAAGAATAATTTGTTACAGGCCGGTTTATTTTCGGGTTGTGTTGAAGCATGTTATTGGTGCACGGTCCAACCCAACAATTGTGTGTTGCTGAAGGAAGGTGTTCAATGTATGATGGATGAACACGTGATTTTTATTGAGAAGATTCTGAATTTATGCCAAGATTTTTCTGTTATCTCTAGTACTCCTTTTAGGATCCCTTCCAAAGGTCCTATAAGGATTACTTCCAATCCGAAATATGTTCCTTTGGTTATTACAACGCTCGGGCCTATCCCATATTCCTCAGAGAAGGATATTCTATGGAATTATGGGTCTGACGTCTATTACCATGGCGTTAAGCAAGAGTTGTTTGATGAAGATAGTGAAAAGGCTGATCCCAGTATTGTCAATATTGTGAGGACCAATAAAATTACAAGAAGCGGAAGGATTTTCTCCCCAAAAATCTCTCCACCTGCTCAGGTTACGGTTACCAAGACAACTTCTGAGGCTCGGGGTAAAAAGCTAGTGATAGAGCCATCCCGGAAGGAGGCGCCAAAGGAAGCTGCGGTCAAGGATACCTCTGGAAAGAATTTGGAAGAGGTTTTGAAGATCATTCGCAGAAGTGATTATAAAATTGTGGAACAACTGGGGCAGACCCAATCTAAAATATCCATGTTATCTTTGTTGTTGTGTTCTGAAGCCCATGCACAAGCTTTAGTTAAGTTCTTGAAGAATTCTCATGTGCTGCAAGAAATTTTGGTAGATCAATTTGGAAGCTATGTGGCTAGTCTTACGACTGATAATGGTTTGGGTTTCTCCGATGCTGACTTGACTCCGGAGGGGAGAAATCACAATAGGGCCCTGTATGTATCCATTAAATGCAGGGGCACTACATTGGCCTATGTATTAATTTATACGGGATCTTCTCTAAATGTTCTGCCAAAGGGCGCTCATGACCGACTAGATTGTAAAAGGGTTGTGCTGAAACCCAACAATATTAGAGTTCGAGCCTTTAACGGATAAAAAATAATGGTACATGGAGAGGTGGACCTACCAATCAAGGTAGGTTCACAGATATTTGAATCCACTTTGTACATGATGGACATCCGGTCGGCCTATTCTTATATATTGGGATATCCTTAGATTAATGGGTTAGGTGTTGTCACCTCCACCTTGCACCAGAAACTGAAATATCCGGTAAAAGGGAAAGTTGTTACTGTTTGTGGGGAAGAATAATATATGGTCAGCCACCTTGTGATACAGTGGGAGAACTGACTTGGGTGTTTTACGTTTGATCACAAATGTTGTGGATAGCAAGAGTCACCACCGACTTTTCTTTTATCCAATAAAGGAAAGGGTGAAAAGAACAGGAAATACCTTTTGAGAATTTTCTTGAGTTCGGGGGGTAGGTTATGAAAAGGGAAGGTGTTAGAACCCTTTTCATCTGTAGTTAACTACGGAATCTTAATTGCTTGATCACTTTGAAATGATTTGTGTTTGTGTAAGTTTGAAAATATTTTGAAAACGTCTAAGTTCGAAAAAATTTGCAATGATTCTCGCATTGTTGAGAATGTATACAAAGTGTTGGTTTTGAAAATATTTGTTGAAAGGGGAATGTTAGGAAAGATGTTTTGAAATTGCCAATGTAACGCAATTTTGTAATGATTCTCGTATCATTGAGAAGGTACACAAAATGTTTATTTTTTGAAATATGTTTGAAAGTGTGAGGTGTGAAATTGTTTTGTTTGTGAGTAAGAAATTACGATCAATCTATCTACTCAAAAAGTCTTTATTATTTTCCTCCTCCTTTAGATAGTGCTATTTTACCATTGGTTGGTAGCGAGCCCTATCATTGGATGTGAGGGACAGACGTGGGTCATTGTACAGTCATAGAAGGCAACTTGTAAGATGTTTTAGCAATTTGTCGTAAGGGACTAAGATCGTTTACCGAAGGCAACATTAAAGGGTCATCGAGGGACTACGATCTTTTTATCCAGGGTCTTTGCTAAAACATCTCACGTTCGAGGGACATGATTGTTTAAATCTGAGGCAACAAGTGTGGGTTACCCTAGAGGTGTATGTGTGCAAAGTGTTTTGTTTCCAAGTATTTTTATCTTTTGAATTTAGGGTTTTGCTAAGGATTGATTTTAGTCTTGTCATGCAAACCCTAATTACTAACAAATAAAGAAAGTGATAAATTGCGGAATTTAAATGTCCTATGCTATTACAATGCTTTGAGAATGGGGGGTATAATTTTGTGAATAGGGGAAAGAAAGCAATAAAGTCCTAATTATTATTACAAACCATTGGATATGAATTACAATAATAATACACAAAATTTAAAGAAAAGAAAAATTATTTTTTAGGGTTTTTGATGGGGAAAGAGGTTTTAGTAATGAACCTAATTAGACTAATTAAATTTATTTACAAAAATTAAGTTAATTAATTATTTAATCAAAACCTAAAATCTAGGTCAATTGAATTTAAGAAGAAAACAAAACCTAAGTCTAAGTAATTTGTTTAGAAAATAATTTGAATGTTAGTATTAATTTGGAAAATATTTTACAATGTAAAAGAAAATAATAGAACTTAATTTAATAAAAATAAAATAAAACACTTAAATTGAATTATTTAAGAAAAACATATGTTTTTGTGTTTTTTTAGTTTTAATAAAACAAATAGATAAATAAAAATTAATGAAAATATAAAATAAATGGGCTGGGTGTTTATAAGTAAAAAAGGTGGTAAAAAGTAATAAACAAGGTTAGGCACAAAAGTGAATTTGTTTGGAATTAGAAAATAAATAAATAAGTTATATGGGTCTGCGTGTGTGTGAGCAAAAAGGGGGTGAGAGTTCAAAAAACAATTCAGACACAGAATAAAGTCCATCGCCTGTTTTGGATCATGTGTGATTGACTTTTTTAGGTATACCACACGCTTGTTTTGTGGTGTGTTGGATGAGATGGTTGATTGATCTGATGGTGAAGGAATGAAGGTGTATGGTACACGTGTTGAGCTTGTATACACTGAATCTGCAAGGAAATAATAAGAAAAAACAAAAAGGGTACCACTGGGGTTCAAACCCAGGTCCCTACACACTAATGCCTTACGTGCACTTCCTCTGCCACTGGGGTGTTTTTTTCATCCGGATACATGTTGCACTAAATTTAAAATAAACTCAGTCCTAGTTACAACTTTATCTTCTTCCTCGTGCCAGCCTCCTTGGTTGCATTTTTAAATTTCTGATCTTGCTCATTTCTCAACCATTTGCAAAAGTATAAACATGAAATTTGCTTCATTTTTCAATACGAATTCAACCATGTAAACAACTTAAACTATAAATGAAAGATGAACATTAATTTCTGTTGGTACCAAATAAAACCTATTTTTTCAGAAAGTTCAAACTCAAAATTCGCATCACTCAGGGAACATAAATGAAAACTAAGGGCATGGTTATCTTCAAGGCTATGATGTCCACATTTTTTATTCACAAAGTAACCATTAATGATGCTTGTAGAGAGAGTTCAAAGTTGAGAAAACTTACCTCAAAACTGGAAACCGTGTATGGAGTTTGAGCAACCCTGGAGGTGTGGTGATGATCTTGATAGCTTCACTGGACTCCTAGAAAGCTAATGCAACTCTTACTCTATGCTGAAAGTGCTTGAATCATGTTGGAGAAGTCAAGTTGCAGAGCTGAGCTTTTGAGTTTGGAAGATGATGAAGATGGATTTATATTTATGAAACAGGGATGGGGATGAGTTATATATGATGTATGGGAGCTTTGTGATTGATTTGGAGAGGAAACGCACGAGTGGATTTTGAGGTGGAAGTTCAAGGTCAGAAATGACAAGCTATGGAGTTTTTTGTGCAAATTATGGTTTGAGAGAGTTTGATGGAGTTTGAGGGCTTGTAAATTCGTGTCCTAGATAGAAAAATAGTGTCTCTATTTATAGGGAAAGGTTGGAGAAGCTCAAGTTCATCAGAATTCAAAATCACATGTTAAGCTCAACATGTGATTTTCTTGAAAAAACAAGTTTCAATGCCTTGTACCTTTGATCATATAGTGGTTAAACACTTTAATCACATTTCTTCTGACCTTGTAGATGAAGTGTGATCAGATGGAACAGGTGAGAGGCTCAAGAATTGACTTTGTGCATAAAGCTTGCTTTTCAAGAATGGCAATGTTAACTTTCTTCCCAAAATGGAAAATTGATTTGGACAATGCTTAAACCACTTGGATCAGATCTCAAAAGTTTTTGTAATCCATTAATTATGGGTATATACACAAGTTAGAAGGCCTACAAAGCAAGATTATGCAGCATATCATTGAGATTGAATTATGTGTTTGTGATACGGTGGGAGAACTGACTATGGTTTTGCGTTTGTTTTCGCAAATGTTTCGGTTGAGCAAGAGTCGCCACCGACTTTTTATTTTATCCTAAGGAAAGGTTTAAAAAGCACAGCAAAAACCTTTGAGATTTTTCTTGGGTTCGGGGAGTAGATTATAGAAAGGGAAGGTATTAGCATCCTTTCTATCCATGGTTATCCATGGGCTCTTAGGTACTTGCTTAGATCAACTTGCCTTGGTTTTCAATTGTTTGAAATGGTGCTTTGTGTGTGGTTTTGAAAAGGTTTTGAAAAAGATGCCTTGTATAGGCTACCCTTGTAACAATTCTTTACTCGAATGTTTTACAAAAGGTGTTTGTCTTTTTGAAAAGATGTTTCAAGATTTTTGAAAGTTTGTTTTGAAAGTGTTTGTGAAGTGTGGTTTTGAAAATAGGCAAGTGTTTTGTTTTGCAAGTTGACAAGTACTTAAGAGCTATCTACCCTAAAGTTCTCAAAGATTTTTGTTATGTTTTAACCCTTTTAACAATTTTGTTCCACCATTGCATTTGGTGGACAATCTTGTGTTAGGAGGTGAAAGGGACGGGCGCGGGTCATCGTTTTAGACCATAATTGCAATGGTGCCAAGTATCTTTGGGCAATTTTCCTTAAGGGACTTGATCATTTGTTTAGGAAACATTTTGAAAGCGTCATCGAGGGACTATGATCATTTGATTGTTTGTTTTTGCCCAAAGAGACCTAACATGCAATATGGCCCATTTATTGAAGGCAACAAGTGGAATACCCTAGAGGTGCAAGTGTGATATGTGTTGTCCATTTTCATGCTTGTTTATCTTGAAATTAGGTCAAACTATTTTGTTCTTTTTATTTGCATACAAACCCTAATTCTAGCATGGTATATTTAGAAAGCGTTAAAGTGCGAAAAGTAAAATTCCTACACTATTACAACACAATATGGGAAGGGGGGTACAAATGTTCAAATGGGGGGATATTTAGACAAGGAATTTAAACCTAGCTATTACATCAATTTTGGAATATTTACAAAATAATTAATTGCATAGATTAAATGGAAAATAAAATAAAGATGCAAAAATGCAAAAAGGGTTTTTATATGTATGGAAAAAAGGATATTTTTTATGTCCAATAAATAAAATGAATAAAATAAAAAAAAGTAATATTTTTGGAGTTTTTTGTATTTTAAGGGTAAACCCTAATTTCATTAAATAAATATATTAACTATTTAATATGTATAATATTTAATAATTATATACAAAAAATGAAATAAAATGGAATATATTCATAAAAAGTATTTTTCATGTCAAATATTAATAAAATAAAAAATGTATGTATTTTTTGTATTATTGCCCTAAATATATTAATATATATAAATATCTTTACTATTTACTAAATAAGTATTATATATACAAAAATAATAATATTTAATATTTATAAAAAAAAAAATTTTGTATAAAATATTTTCAAAAGAAAAAATGAAATAAAAATCAGAAATAAATTATATTTGCATTATTTTTTCTAGTTTTTTTCTAAATAATAGTATATGTATATTATTTATGTACAAATGATTCCTATAAACAAATAAATGCCTAAAAATAGAAAAATGGTGTAAAAAAATGTTTTTTTTATGTTTTTAATATCATTAGGAAAAATAAATAAACCAGAATGAAAAAAGAAAAATCAAAAAATCAATAAAACACACAAAATGGGCTCAGGGGGTGTGAAATCAGAAATATGGTGTGAAAAGAAAAGACAAAGCAGGCCCAGCCCATGTGGCTTCTTCTTCAACCTTCAGACAAAAAAGATGTCAAAAACGCGCGCCTGTTACTCAAGTTCAAACATCTGGATTCTTTGATCTTTTGCACAAACTCACAACATAAGAAATGTTAAGCATTGAATCACGATTCTAAATATATAAAGAACTCATCCTAACTCTCAGAAATGAGAGAGAATTTTAACATTCCCAAATCTTAACCTAACTTTTCTTCCATATTCAGACCTTAAATTCTCATAGCTCAAGCAAAATAAATGAAAAGTAAAAGCATGTACAGATTCAGGGGCATGAGTAGAACACTTCTTATTCACAAACTTAGAGCTAATGATGCCTACACTAAGAGTTAGAAGTTCAAGAAGATACCTGTTCAGTTGAAGTTCTATCTGGCAATGGGGGAGCTTTCAGGGCAAGATGATGATCTGTACAGCTTGCCTGAAGTGTGGTGATGCTATTCCAATGCTTACTTTGCTTTGAAACACCTTGAATCGAGCTATGGACCTTCAACTGCAAAACAAGAAAGTGAAAATGGTGGAACTAGTTAGAGGAGTTACAGGTCGTGTTTTATGCTTTGGTCAACTTCAAATGATGCTAGGGAATTTGTTTGATGAGCCTTGAGCAAGAAAGCATGAAAGGGATGAGTTGTGGGATTCAATCTGCAGACCCTGCCCTGTTTTTGCAGTTTGAGAGTGATTCTGGGAATGGGAGTGTTTGGGACCTTGTTTGCTCGTGTTCTAGCTTGTGTTTGATGTTTATGATATGTTTGATAACTTTTTTTAGGCTTGCTTGTGCTGAGATGAAAGTTATGTTGTGATATGCTAGGTTTCTTAACACTTAAGCAAGAAAATGTCACTTGAGTTTCTAGGCTGATAGAGGACCCCTAAACATGCTGCAAAGCTTCTCCTTGATCAGTGTGATTAACTCATAAACTTGTGCCAATTAGATTTGATCTGTACTTGTTGATTTGCATTATGACATAAAGCTTGCTTTTGCAAAAATGGCAATTTCACTTTTTCCATTTATGGGTTAATTCAACATGTAATGCTTAAACTCATGAAACAAGGCCTTAGCACAATGAATATGCATTAAATTATTGAGTGCAAATTGGATTAGAGGCCTGTAATGTAGCATAAACCAAGCTGACTTGAAAATGCATAAGTTATGAACATGGAAATTGGCCAATTCAAAAGTGAGTTTTTGCCATATTGCAAAATTCGATTCTCTCAAGTCATGAGGTTGTTTGATGAGTTCTTGGACATTTTGGAAAGCTTGGAATGTGTACTACAATCCATATTTGAAATGCAAATTGAAATTACAAGTGGAAGTGTATGGAAAATGGTCTTGAAGTTAGGTAGAAAACCTTGCCAAAATAGGTCAAATTTTCACTAAGTTAAGAATGGTTTAGTACCCTTATTCCAAAAATTGTAACTTGAGATACAAGCCTCTTTTGGGAAAACTTTGTGAATCAAAGTTGTAGATTATGCACCAAGCTACAACTTTCATGTTTTGACTTTTTCTTGAATCCAAATGAATCTTGGTGAGAAAGTGGGGCAAAGTTGGGAAAAAATTAGGGTTTTTCATAACTTAGAAAAATTCTAAGTTATGAAAAATTCTCATTTCAAACCCTAATTTGCATTTTTTGATTTCTTGGTGAACAAGTTTCATGATTTTGCATGTTTTGATGAAAAATGAATCTTGACTCTTGATTTTGACCAAAAAGTCAAAGTTTGACTTTTCAGTATACAGTCAAAATTGATCAATTGACTGGGAAATTCAACTGTCAATCTTGTGCATTTGGGATCTTTTGAACTTGTTGAGCATGTCAAGATAATTCCATTGGGTCCTTGAGTCCATATGTGAGCTTGGTTTGCCATTGGCTAGGTCAAACAGTCAAAAATTGCCTTTGTGCAGTCAAAACCCTAAAAATGGCCATTTTGCCCTTTTGGTGATCTGATCAAATTTCTTGTGGAATTGTGATCCAAATTTGATCAAATGGTCCATGTGAGTTCATAATGTTGATGTGGGTCAATTTTCATGAGGTTTGACTGTCAATTGGCCACAGTTGACTTTTTCCCCAATGCAGCTGATTTCTAGGTCAACTGTCCAATTGATTGGGCAAAACTTGGAATCAAGACTTGAAACTTGGTATGGGTAAACTTGGGAGTCCAATATGAAGCATGAAAGTCATCTTAGGCATTTTAGGTCAAAATATCTTTGTGCAAACACAAACCCTAATTTGGGTCAACAGTGCAAGGAGAAGTCTTGAGCAGATGAAACCCTAACTGGATCTTGAGCTCCAAGGGCTTTGTGATGAGAAATCATTGAGAAATGAGAGGGCAAATTTTGGGGTACAACAGTTGCCCCTGTTCAATCTTCTTGAATCCGAAGAGTTAGATTGGCAAGTTTGCCTTTCGTGACTCGAGGGTAAAAGGAGATTGGACACTAAAGTGCCCTTAAATTTGCACTCGTCAAAGCAATGGATGCGGGAATGGGCTTAGAGATGCCATTTGGAGATGGGCTTAACGATGCCATCTGGAGGGATGACAGAAACTTGTCGGGGATGGGCTTAAAGATGCCATCTGGAATGAGTATCAGGAAGGTGTCCATGCTTAGGACCATCTCTGAACTGGGGGTCTGAATAAGCAATAGATTGACATCCGTTGTTGGGAGGAATCCGTAAACTGTTTTCAAAAATTGCATCTGAACAAGTTGATAGATTAACATTCGTTGTTGGGAAGAATCCATAAACTGTTTTCAGAAGTCTGGAGAAGAATCTGAACAAGCGATAGGTTAACATCCGTTACTTGGAGAACCCGTGAACTGTTTTCAGAAATCTTGAAGTTGAATAAGCAATAGAGCAGCATCCGTTGTTGGGAAGCGTCCGTAAGCCGTTTTCAAAAGTTTCATCTGAACAAGTGATAGATTAACATCCGTTGTTGGGAAGAATCCATAAACTGTTTTCAGAAGTCTTGAGAAGAAACTGAACAAGTGATAGGTTAACATCCGTTACTTGGGGAACCCGTGAACTGTTTTCAGAGATCTTGGAGTTGAATAAGCAATAGAGCAGCATCCATTTTTGGGAAGCGTCAGTAAACTGTTTTCAAAAGTCGCATCTGAACAAGTGATAGATTAACATCCGTTGTTGGGAAGAATCCATAAACTGTTTTCAGAAGTCTTGAGAAGAAACTGAACAAGTGATAGGTTAACATCCGTTACTTGGGGAACCCGTGAACTGTTTTCAGAGATCTTGGAGTTGAATAAGCAATAGAGCAGCATCCGTTTTTGGGAAGCGTCCGTAAACTGTTTTCAAAAGTCGCATCTGAACAAGCGATAAATTAACATCCGTTGTTGGGAAGAATCCATAAACTGTTTTCAGAAGTCTTGAGAAGAAACTGAACAAGTGATAGGTTAACATCCGTTACTTGGAGAACCCGTGAACTGTTTTCAGAAGTCTTGAATTTGGAGGAAGAACCGGTGTAGGGTTTCCTGATGATGAGCTCGTGTAAAACTGCATCTGGATGAATCTGGAATAAGCATTAGAATGTTGCCGTGTCTGGGTCACATCCGAACTATTCCTGGAAAGAAATCTCGGAAGATAATGATTTTAGTCTGTCGACTAGTCTTACCTGAAAAGGTAAAGAGTTAGTTATATGCAATGTCATGATGCATGATACAATGTATGTTATGTGATATGAATGTAAATGAATGCGCATGTAAGCTGGAGAGCCGTCTTGCAAAGGATAGATGAATCCGAGATGGCTGAAGATAACAGTAACTTGACTGCTGCCGGGAAGAATAATTCCTGGTTGTTGCTGGAGAATAAAGAGCTTGGGTTGCATACCAATCTTCTGGGGAATTCCTGATGACTTCTACTGGGGAGTTCCAATCTAATAGACTCGTGTTGGAGAGGTAAGACTGAGAATCTTCAGTTTGGTGGGAAGTATCTCTGGCGACTTCACTGGGGAATTCAAGATTTGCCCTCCCAAAATTCTGTGGGGAGAAGGTTCATTAGTCTGGCTTCGCTGGGGATTGATAATTTGAAGTTTTAGCTCTATTGGGGATACTGAAACTTAAACTCTGAGGGGAATTGAGTTCTGGAGGATCCTCTGGCTGGGGATGTGCAAAGACAACCTCCTCTGGGGATTGTAATGATAAGTTATGCTGGGGAACTCTGATGAACTCCGCTGGGGATAAGAAGAATTTTGCCGAGTGCGATCTTCCGTGGTTGTTAGCTGAGGATAACCCAGTTATAAGCCCTTGTGAGGAACAACTTTGAATAAAGCTCGGGAGAGACGTCCGTACTCTGCAGGGGATAAGCTTCCAGAATCTACTGGGGATAAGCTTCAGGGTTCGCTGGGGGACGTGGATTCCAAATCTCCTGGGGGTTTCCTTTGAAAGGGTATCAAGATATCCAACTGCGCCTTCAACCTATCAGTAATCCTCTTTCTTGGTTCATAAGGAAATGATTATGTTCAAATGCATATGCCTATTTAACAAAACATTGGACGTTTCTCAAAATAAAACAAATAGTGCAAGAGAAAAGAAAAGGAAATGACACAAATTTCTGGGAAAAGTATTTGTATTGACTTTCTATGAGTATATTTGTACAAGGGAGACAATCATCCTAGTAAGAGGATTTTGTCGTAAATATTTGAAAAATTTATACAAAATAAAGATGGCTATGTGAAATAATTCCATGGGATTCCATTCCGCTATAGCTTTCACAACTCTGAATATCTGTCCATTCAATGCTTCGTTTGCCGATGACTGGATTGATCAGAAGCCTTGAATTGGTTGATGAAGAGATTGTCCTTGAAGTGATCCGACGAGACATAGTCATACGCTTTAACTCCCTAACTTTTGCTTGAATCGCCCTTTCGGGTTTTCGATCCACCGGGAAACCCCTTTTTGCCCAAGCCGCCCTTTCGGGTTTTCGACTTGCCGGGTGTACAAATTTTTATATTTTTATCCCTAACTTTTGCCTGAACCGCCCTTTCGGGTTTTCGGTTCACCGGGATGCCCATTTTTGCCCAAGCCGCCCTTTCGGGTTTTCGACTTGTCGGGTTATTTTATGCGTAGTATCTTTTGACTATGTCTGCGTTCGCAGGGTGCGGCAAATCATCGCCGTCCATGGTGGTCAGAATCATTGCACCACCAGAAAATATGCTCTTGATCACAAATGGTCCTTCGTATGTAGGAGTCCATTTGCCCCTGGGATCACTTTGCGGCAAGATAATCCGCTTGATTACGAGATCTCCAACTTGATACACTTGACGTCTGACTTTCTTATTGAAGGCCTTGATCATCCGCTTTTGATACGCCTGACCATGGCAGATAGCAGCAAGTCGTTTTTTGTCGATCAGATTGAGTTGATCAAGTCGGGTCTGCATCCAATCATCTTCATTCAAACCTGCGTCCTTCATAATCCTTAGAGAAGGAATCTGGACTTCCAAAGGCAAGACAGCTTCCATGCCGTATACCAAAGAAAATGGGGTTGCCCCGGTTGAAGTATGTGCCGTCGTACGGTATCCATGTAGAGCAAACGGTAACATCTCATGCCAGTCTTTGTAAGTGACTGTCATTTTCTGAATGATCTTCTTAATGTTTTTGTTCGCAGCTTCAACAGCACCGTTCATCTTCGGCCGATAGGGAGATGAATTGTGATGATAAATCTTGAACTGTTCGCACAACGCGGTGATCATCGTGTTATTTAGATTTGTACCGTTGTCTGTGATGATCCTGTCTGGAACACCATACCGGCATATGAGATTTTGCTTGATAAAGCGGGCAACCACATTTTTAGTAACAGAGGCGAAGGAAGCTGCTTCGACCCATTTAGTGAAATAGTCAATGGCCACCAGGATGAAGCGATGTCCATTGGAAGCCGTGGGCTTGATCTCTCCAATCATGTCAATGCCCCACATTGCAAATGGCCAAGGAGCAGTCAGAACATTGAGAGGGACCGGAGGGATATGAACTTTATCAGCGTAGACTTGGCATTTGTGGCAAGTACGGGAATGTTGATGGCAGTCAGCTTCCATGGTAGACCAGTAATAGCCTGCCCTTAGGATCTTCTTAGCCATTGTATGCCCGCTCAAGTGAGTGCCAAATGTGCCGCTGTGTATATCAGTCATGATAAACTCTGCTTCAGCTTTGTCCACACATCGGAGTAATACACAATCATGGCTTCGTTTGTAAAGGATGCCGTTGCTCAGGAAGAATTTAGCAGCGAATTTCCTTAAGAATTTCTTGTCATTTACGGAAGCTCCTTCGGGATAATCTTTAGTCTCGAGATACCTTTTGATTTCATGGAACCAGGGTTGTTCCACTACTTCTTCGGTATTAATCTCATGACAATGCGCAGGTTCATCCATTCGCTCGATGGTGATTTGGGGAGCCTCATTATCCCAGTTGAGTTTAAACATGGAGGACATTGTGGCTAAAGCATCTGCTAGCTGATTCTCTTCTCGCGGGAAATGCTCGAAGGTAATTTGCTCGAAGCGAGGCAACAATGTCAGGACATGTTCTTTGTATGGAATAAGATTAGGATGTTTGGTATCTCACTCTCCTTTGATTTGACTGATAACCAAAGCCGAGTCCCCAAATACGACCAAAGATTTGATCCCCAAGTCTATGGCAGCCTTGAGACCAAAGATGCAAGCTTTGTATTCAGCCATGTTGTTTGTGCAGCTGAAGCAAAGTTGGGCCGTGAAAGGTGTGTGACAACCTTCCGGAGAAATGAGTACCGCGCCGATACCGTTTCCAAGTGCATTTGAAGCACCATCAAAGTACAGGGTCCATCGGGATCCCTTTTCGGGTCCGTCATACGGTCCGTTACCTTCAATGTTGTCCAAATTCATGATGTCTTCGTCTGGGAAGTCAAATCTCATGGGTTGATAATCTTCGATAGCCTGATGAGCCAGATGGTCAGCTAATACACTCCCTTTTATAGCTTTTTGGGTGGTGTACTGGATGTCATACTCAGTTAAGATCATTTGCCATCTAGCTATCCTTCCAGATAAAGCGGGCTTTTCGAAGATATACTTGATAGGATCCATTTTGGAAATCAACAAGGTAGTATGAGTCAACATATACTGCCTTAGTCGGCGAGCAGCCCATACCAAAACGCAGCAAGTTTTCTTGAGCAGTGAGTAGCGAGTCTCACAGTCGGTAAACTTTTTGCTAAGGTAATAAATAGCATGCTCTTTTCGACCAGACTCGTCATGCTGGCCCAAAACACACCCCATTGAGTTATCCAAGACGGTCAAATACATGATCAATGGTCTTCCTTCGACGGGTGGCATCAAAATAGGAGGTTCTAGCAAATACTCCTTGATTCTATCAAAAGCAGCTTGGCAATCGTCGTTCCATTCAACTACCTGATCTTTCTTCAAGAGTTTGAAAATTGGCTCACAGGTAGAAGTCAGATGCGAGATGAATCTGGCAATATAGTTCAAGCGCCCCAAGAACCCTCTAACCTCCTTTTCAGTACGGGGAGCAGGCATATCTTGTATTGCTTTCACTTTTGCTGGATCGACTTCAATGCCTTTGTTGCTTACAATGAATCCTAGAAGTTTACCAGACCTAACTCCAAAAGTGCACTTACTTGGATTCAGCCTGAGTTTGTATTCTTTCAACCTGGCAAACAGCTTTTCTAGATGTTCAAGGTGCTCCTCCTCTGTTTGTGACCGAGCTATCATATCGTCTAAATAAACTTCAATCTCATGATGTATCATATCTGAAACAAAGCTACCATGGCGCGTTGATAAGTTGCCCCTGCGTTCTTCAGCCCGAACGACATCACTTTGTAACAGAAAGTGCCCCATTGTGTGACGAAAGTTGTTTTCTCCATATCCTCGGGGGCCATTTTGATTTGATTGTAGCACGAGAATCCATCCATGAAGGAAAACACTTTGTGCTGAGCTGTATTGTCGATCAAAATATCAATATGAGGTAGCGGAAAATCATCTTTGGGGCTGGCCCTGTTCAAATCCCGGTAGTCCACACACATCCTGACTTTGCCATCTTTCTTAGGTACTGGAACGACGTTAGCGACCCATTGAGGATAGGACGTAACAGCCAGAAAGTCAGCATCGAATTGCTTCATCACTTCTGCTTTGATCTTTTCAGACATATCAGGCCTCATTCGGCGAACTTTTTGCTTGATCGGTGGACAATCCTCTCTTGTGGGGAGACGGTGAACCACGATGTCTGTGTCTAAACCCGGCATGTCTTCATAAGACCAAGCGAAGATTTCAACATACTCATTCAACAACCGTATCAGGCGTTCCTTGACACTTGATTCCAGATTGGCACCCACTTGCACCTCCTTCCGGTCTTCCTCGGTCCCTAAGTTGACAGTTTCCAATGACTCTTCGTGCGGTAAGATGGCCCTTTCCTCTTGCTGTAGAAGTCTGGCTAGTTCCCCTGGTACTTCACAACCTTCGTCATCTTCATACTCGGCTTGATTGACCAGATCTTCAGAGTTATTGAAGGATATAGCAGAATCGTCACCCATGGAATCCGGAGTGGATGGGTACCTGCATTTGTGAGTGTGGGTGTGTGTAAGGGATAACCATCCTTAAACAAAAATGCAAAAGGAAAGAAAATGAACACAAGCAGTTTATCAAATGAAAAACGTCCAATGAATCATTAAACATGGCATATGGATATGAAAAATAATCAAAACCCTTACAAATGGACCTACATGCCCCGGGCAAGGCATGAGGTGAAAAGATAGTGTACGGATTGTTTGAAAATAAATATTACAGACCAAATAAGAAATGTTTAACAGATAAATTACTGATGAATAAAAGTGATGGGGACAAAGTCTTTTGCCTCCCAGTTGCTCAATCCTCCTTTGACAGTTAGATAAATCCACTCTTCGATGTTGCTCTCTTTGTCTTCATCCTCCAAAGCGTTGATTCCATAGGGAGAAATTTTGACTGGCGCTCTCTCAATCTTCGCACGGCGCATAGCTTTCTGGCCCGCGGTGGTGAACCCTAATCCAAATTTGTCTGTTTTATGCGGAATGTCAGGCAAACTCCCCCATGATGAATTCTTCCCTTCCTTTATTGCGGCCCTTGCGTCCTCCAGAGATGCCATCCTGGCCATCTGCCTCGTTGTCTCAGCTGCCAACTTTGCTACTGTTATTTCAGGAAGGACTTCTTCGAAATGCTGAAAAGGCGTCTCAATGAACTCCCCCTCTACCTCCACGTACCGGAACAAGTTTAAGTGGCTAATCATGTACTCCTCTTCGCCATGGACAGTAATGATCTTTCCCTTGACAGGATACTTCAACATCTGATGTAAGGAGGAGGTGACTGCCCCAGCATGGTGTATCCAAGGCCTACCCAACAAGCAAGAATATGACGGACGGATGTCCATCACATAGAAAGTGGATTTAAACACCTCAGTGCCTATCTTGATGGGAATTTCAACCTCCCCATGGACCATTCTCTTCGAACCATCGAAAGCTCTGACAACAATATCACTCGGCTTCAATTCCAACCCTTCACAATCTAGTCGGTCCAAGGCCTTCTTAGGCAATACATTCAGCGACGAACCAGTATCAACCAAGACATGTGCGAGAGTAGTTCCCCGGCACTCGACTGAAATGTGCAAAGCATCATTGTGGTTTCTACCTTTAGGAGTTAAGTCGGCATTAGAGAAACCTAATCCATTGTCCGCAGTCAGGCTAGCCACGCAATTTTGAAATTGATCTGCAGAGGTTTCCTGGGGCACATGGGCTGCCTTCAGGAATTTTATCAGAGCTTTAGCATGCGCTTCCGAGTAAAGTAGCAGTGCCAGCATGGAGATCTTTGAGGGGGTTTGCCCCAGTTGTTCTACTACATCGTAATCACTCCTTTTGATTATCTTCAAGATCTCATCCATTTCCTTCTTAGAGGTTTCCGGGATGACCAAGGGTTGAGCCCTCGTCCTGACGAGCTCATCTTGGATTCCCTTACCTTTATCAGTAGCGGTAGGAGAGACAGTACTAGGAATAACAACATCTTCAATCAATGGGGTTCTAGCGGAGAGTTTTATTGGTGCAGGGATGACCTTGTCGGCAGATGAGGGTCCAAAGATTGCTCTTGGAGGGGCAATCTCTGGAGAAAATATTCTCCCGCTCCTGGTGATTTTGCTCGTGCCTGCAATGTTACCAATGCTGGCTTCTTCATCATCCGAACTTTCTTCAATTATTTTGATTTGTTTGATACCATGGTAGTAGATGTCACCGCCATAGTTCCATGGTATCGACTTCTCAGAAACATAGGGGACAGGCCCTGGCATTGTTATCTTCAAAGGAACAGATTTCGTAGCTGGTGTAATCTTAACAGGCTTTTTGACGGCCTTGGAAAGATTGGCGTGAATGGTTATGATTGAGACATCTTCAGTATGAGTTGGAACAGCAGAAACTTTTTCAAACAAAATTTGTCGACTATCTATAAGGCCTTGGATGCCTTTCTTCAGTAACGGACAATCAAACGGCAGAGAGTAACAACAATAGCAGTCTTCTTTACATCCCGGGAAGATCCCGGCCCTTAACAAATTCAACTTGATGGTTAACAATGGAGTTACTAGATCATTGACGTCAGCAACATACAAATCTTCTTCAATGGCATTGACATTTCGGCCGTGCTTCGGCATGGGAGCAGATATCACATTAGGCTTCTCCGGAGCGTCAAACTCCACCTCCTTCGCCTCTATCAGGTATTGGATTTTATGCTTGAGTGCCCAACAATCATTGGCGTCATGCCCAACACTGTCAGAATGGTAGGCGCATTTAGCATTAGGATGATAATGTGGAGAGGACGTATTCACATTCTTTGGTGCCTCCTTGATGGTGGCGAGATTCAACTTTAACAGATGGGGAAGCACTTGCGCTGGAGTCATATTAATACGGGTGAACAGCCGTTGTGGCCGTTCCACTCGTTGTTGATTTGGTCTGGATTGGTTATAGCGAGGCTGCTCACTTGAAGGGTTTTGAATCATTACGGCCCCACTGTTGGCCGACGCTCCGTCTTCCCTGCTCTTCTCTGAGAATATACCACAATTGTTTCCTTCTTAAAAGGCTTCTTCTCAACACTTGCAGCAACACCCTTCTGAATCTTTCCTGACTTGATGCCAGCTTCTATTCTTTCTCCTGTTAAGATCAAATCGGTAAACCCCGCGGAAGAGTTACCAATTAGATGATTGAAAAATGGCCCAGATAGGGTCCCTAGAAACATATCAACAAGTTCACGGTCGGTTAAAGGAGGCTGCACCCTGCCAGCCAAATCTCTCCATTTTTGCGCGTATTCTTTGAATCCTTCGC
The DNA here is from genome assembly GCA_948472305.1 of Vicia faba. NCBI lineage: Eukaryota > Viridiplantae > Streptophyta > Magnoliopsida > Fabales > Fabaceae > Vicia > Vicia faba. Next base: position 268,234,358 of record OX451740.1, read on the forward strand.
CTGTTCCTAGTGACATACCCTGAAGTTGGGTACAAGTAGGAGCAAGGTCAGAATTATACTGGTATTGTTTGTAGAAAGCGTTGGCCAAATCTTCCTAATTTCGTACGCTGGTTCCCTCTAGCTGATAAAACCACTCCAATTGAGCCCCAGAAAGGCTGTCTTGGAAGAAGTGAATCCAAAGGTTTTTATCTGCCGTATAGGGTTGGATCTTTCTCACGTAGGACCTGAGATGCATTTTTGGACAGGACAGCCCATCATACCTCACAAACACTGGCACTTTGAATTATGGGGAAATCACAATCCCGGCAACCAAACCCAAGTCTTCAAAGTCTAAACCCGGTACTCTCTGTAGTTCCATGGCGGCCAACCTGTCTTCTAAACCCTTGTATTTATCATCAGCTGGAGGGTATTGTTGATCAGAATAATCTTCATCCTCTTCGACCTCTTCTTCTTCCACATCGGACTCGGAAGGTACCGCAGCCCCACCTCCTTTGCTGGTTCCTTCATCAGAAGTAGGAGGAAATTCAAGCACTCTCCGAGCTTCTCCGTCAAATCTTCTCCCCAAAGTAGCCACTCCGAGTCTCTTTTTCTTCTTTTTCACTGGGTCTTTATTCCCCAGCAAGGTCTTGAGATCCTCCTGACCTTTAGCCAAGGTTGTCAGGAGTTGCTGGAACTGTGCATTTTGAGCTTGCAGGTCTTTGACTGTTTGCTCGAGATCCATCCTACTGAAATAAACAGCAGACAGATAAGGAAACCTGGAGTGAGACCTGCTTATGCACATGATGAATGATATGCTTATGTATGCAATGCATTCAAGGATTTAGGACATTCAAAATTGTTTCAGACAAAGAAGAACGCACGTCATATTAATAAGAAGAAAATTGTTAGTACATAAATGCCCCATGGGCCAAATATTACAAAATAACTTCTCAAGGCAAAAAGACATTGCGCATCCTCTTTGGTGCGATGTAGGTGTTGAGGGCCTCTTGCTCATGGAGTCGGCGGGTAAGCTCTAAAACCTTCTTCTCACTGGCGTAGAAGCTGGCTTCAAAAGTGTTCCGTTCCTCCTTGAGCTGAATCCAACTTTTCTGCATTTCCTCCCACGATGTAGGCATGTCAGGATGTAGGATGGTGTAGGGAACCTCTCCTTCCTTGACGGGCTCTTTAATCACAGGGAGCACATGAGGATAAGGCATCATCAGACTTTGGGCTCGGGCTCGTACCCACTTGAGATAAGGCTCAAGAGGGATGGAGTTCTTGTGTCCCAGAGTCTTGCTATCAACCTTGTTGGGCTTCCCCCAAGCTCTGATGAATCTTTGGCGAAGTCCTTGCGCATCGTTGTCGAAGTCAAAAACTAGGTCAGGAATCAACATGTCATGAGGGCCATCCCTCCGTGCATATCCAAATTTCCTCAAAGCCAGGCAAGGGTTGTAGGTGATACCTCCTCTGATTCCAAGTAAAGGAACATTAGGAAACTCTCCACAACGATCGACGATGATGACATTTTCTCTGGACCGAGAACACCAATGTACATCAGAGTGAGTAAGAGTCATCAATCGTTGGGACCACCTTGAACCTTGGTCATTCTTCAAGACAGATTGTGGAAGGTGCGAAATAAACCACCTTGCAAGGAGAGGAGTACAACACATGAGAACACCCCTCTTTCTCATTGTTCGTGTGTAAAATGAGTGAAGGATGTCCCCAAGCAATGTTGGTATTGGATTTCTGGACAAGAAGATTTTGACGGTGTTGACATCTACCAATTGGTCAGGATTTGGGAACAATACCAATCCATAGATAAGGAGTGCCACAATCTCTTCAAAGGCTTGTAGGTCCAATGAGTTCCAACATTCTTGTGCCTTCTCAAACAAGAATTTTGCTAAGAATCCCTTGACGCCGCTTCTGGTTTCCCAATGCCCCTTGATGTCGGATGGTTGTAGATGTAATGCTCGAGCAACATCTTCCGGCTTTGGTTCCTTTTCCGTACCGTTGAAGGGTAGTTGATTAAGGATAGGGATTCTTAGGAGTTGAGAAAACTCCTCCAAAGTGCGTACCAACTGGTAATCGGGGAAAGTGAAACAGTGGTGAAGAGGGTCAAAGAACTGGAATAGCACTTTCATCATGTCTTCTTCAATGTTGGTGTTGACTAGGCTGAGCAGTCTACCATGTCTTTCACTGAAGGATGAGTTTTTCGGAATTCTTGAGGTGAGCTCCTTGAGTTGAGGAGAAATTCTCACAAGGTTGACTTGGATGGTGTTTCTGCGAGGAATTTCCATGACCTACAAAACAAGAACAAAGATGAAGATCCAAACCCTTGAAATGGTTAGTGAATGCATATGATGTTTTATGATGTTTATGATGTATGCACAAAACATATGTACAAGCAAATCACACCAAACCCTAGTTTCAGGCTTGCATGGGGTTTCATTGGTAAGTACCCTCTTGAGTGTAGTTGGCTTAAAAACCTGTCCTATAAATAGTAACCGGGTTCTAAGGAGCTCAATATCATTGGATTGTTTTCATTGTTCATTGTTTCGGTTTAGCCACTTAACTAGCGACCAAAATATTCCAAGAAAACAACCCTCAATGAGTGTAGTATCGAGTATCTACCAACTTCGGACTGCACCAAAGCCGGTCATCTCACTACCCCTAATAAAAGGCCAAGATGGTCAAGTAAGGTTCTAGGTCATTAGTGCTTAGTGACATCACTCAGCGGCCCCGTACTCTCCTTGATTGAACTCAAGGGTTACCGGTACTCACAAATATGTCGCACTAATATAGCTATTGCTTCGACAGTGTCGGTATACCCCGCACAGTTTCCACAACGTATTGCTATCTATGAGATGTTTCCCAAAATCCGGGTGTAGGATTGCAAACCCAAACAAAAGAGCCAAGATGTAAAGCAAACAAGACAAACAATTAATCATGCAAGAGGGTGATCTAAGCCCTAAGGTTACTCCACTTTTAAATTTATTCCCCAGCAGAGTCGCCAGTTCTGTGATACGGTGGGAGAACTGACTATGGTTTTGCATTTGTTTTCGCAAATGTTTCGGTTGAGCAAGAGTCGCCACCGACTTTTTATTTTATCCTAAGGAAAGGTTTAAAAAGCACAGCAAAAACCTTTGAGATTTTTCTTGGGTTCGGGGAGTAGATTATAGAAAGGGAAGGTATTAGCACCCTTTCTATCCATGGTTATCCATGGGCTCTTAGGTACTTACTTAGATCAACTTTCCTTGGTTTTCAATTGTTTGAAATGGTGCTTTGTGTGTGGTTTTGAAAAGGTTTTGAAAAAGATGCCTTGTATAGGCTACCCTTGTAACAATTCTTTACTCGAATGTTTTACAAAAGGTGTTTGTCTTTTTGAAAAGATGTTTCAAGGTTTTTGAAAGTTTGTTTTGAAAGTGTTTGTGAAGTGTGGTTTTGAAAATAGGCAAGTGTTTTGTTTTGCAAGTTGACAAGTACTTAAGAGCTATCTACCCTAAAGTTCTCAAAGATTTTTGTTATGTTTTAACCCTTTTAACAATTTTGTTCCACCATTGCATTTGGTGGACAATCTTGTGTTAGGAGGTGAAAGGGACGGGCGCGGGTCATTGTTTTAGACCATAATTGCAATGGTGCCAAGTATCTTTGGGCAATTTTCCTTAAGGGACTTGATCATTTGTTTAGGCAACATTTTGAAAGCGTCATCGAGGGACTATGATCATTTGATTGTTTGTTTTTGCCCAAAGAGACCTAACATGCAATATGGCCCATTTATTGAAGGCAACAAGTGGAATACCCTAGAGGTGCAAGTGTGATATGTGTTGTCCATTTTCATGCTTGTTTATCTTGAAATTAGGTCAAACTATTTTGTTCTTTTTATTTGCATACAAACCCTAATTCTAGCATGGTATATTTAGAAAGCGTTAAAGTGCGAAAAGTAAAATTCCTACACTATTACAACACAATATGGGAAGGGGGGTACAAATGTTCAAATGGGGGGATATTTAGACAAGGAATTTAAACCTAGCTATTACATCAATTTTGGAATATTTACAAAATAATTAATTGCATAGATTAAATGGAAAATAAAATAAAGATGCAAAAATGCAAAAAGGGTTTTTATATGTATGGAAAAAAGGATATTTTTTATGTCCAATAAATAAAATAAATAAAATAAAAAAAAGTAATATTTTTGGAGTTTTTGTATTTTAAGGGTAAACCCTAATTTCATTAAATAAATATATTAACTATTTAATATGTATAATATTTAATAATTATATACAAAAAATGAAATAAAATGGAATATATTCATAAAAAGTATTTTTCATGTCAAATATTAATAAAATAAAAAATGTATGTATTTTTTGTATTATTGCCCTAAATATATTAATATATATAAATATCTTTACTATTTACTAAATAAGTATTATATATACAAAAATAATAATATTTAATATTTATAAAAAAAAAAATTTTGTATAAAATATTTTCAAAAGAAAAAATGAAATAAAAATCAGAAATAAATTATATTTGCATTATTTTTTCTAGTTTTTTTCTAAATAATAGTATATGTATATTATTTATGTACAAATGATTCCTATAAACAAATAAATGCCTAAAAATAGAAAAATGGTGTAAAAAAATGTTTTTTTTATGTTTTTAATATCATTAGGAAAAATAAATAAACCAGAATGAAAAAAGAAAAATCAAAAAATCAATAAAACACACAAAATGGGCTCAGGGGGTGTGAAATCAGAAATATGGTGTGAAAAGAAAAGACAAAGCAGGCCCAGCCCATGTGGCTTCTTCTTCAACCTTCAGACAAAAAAGATGTCAAAAACGCGCGCCTGTTACTCAAGTTCAAACATCTGGATTCTTTGATCTTTTGCACAAACTCACAACATAAGAAATGTTAAGCATTGAATCACGATTCTAAATATATAAAGAACTCATCCTAACTCTCAGAAATGAGAGAGAATTTTAACATTCCCAAATCTTAACCTAACTTTTCTTCCATATTCAGACCTTAAATTCTCATAGCTCAAGCAAAATAAATGAAAAGTAAAAGCATGTACAGATTCAGGGGCATGAGTAGAACACTTCTTATTCACAAACTTAGAGCTAATGATGCCTACACTAAGAGTTAGAAGTTCAAGAAGATACCTGTTCAGTTGAAGTTCTATCTGGCAATGGGGGAGCTTTCAGGGCAAGATGATGATCTGTACAGCTTGCCTGAAGTGTGGTGATGCTATTCCAATGCTTACTTTGCTTTGAAACACCTTGAATCGAGCTATGGACCTTCAACTGCAAAACAAGAAAGTGAAAATGGTGGAACTAGTTAGAGGAGTTACAGGTCGTGTTTTATGCTTTGGTCAACTTCAAATGATGCTAGGGAATTTGTTTGATGAGCCTTGAGCAAGAAAGCATGAAAGGGATGAGTTGTGGGATTCAATCTGCAGACCCTGCCCTGTTTTTGCAGTTTGAGAGTGATTCTGGGAATGGGAGTGTTTGGGACCTTGTTTGCTCGTGTTCTAGCTTGTGTTTGATGTTTATGATATGTTTGATAACTTTTTTTAGGCTTGCTTGTGCTGAGATGAAAGTTATGTTGTGATATGCTAGGTTTCTTAACACTTAAGCAAGAAAATGTCACTTGAGTTTCTAGGCTGATAGAGGACCCCTAAACATGCTGCAAAGCTTCTCCTTGATCAGTGTGATTAACTCATAAACTTGTGCCAATTAGATTTGATCTGTACTTGTTGATTTGCATTATGACATAAAGCTTGCTTTTGCAAAAATGGCTATTTCACTTTTTCCATTTATGGGTTAATTCAACATGTAATGCTTAAACTCATGAAACAAGGCCTTAGCACAATGAATATGCATTAAATTATTGAGTGCAAATGGGATTAGAGGCCTGTAATGTAGCATAAACCAAGCTGACTTGAAAATGCAAAAGTTATGAACATGGAAATTGGCCAATTCAAAAGTGAGTTTTTGCCATATTGCAAAATTCGATTCTCTCAAGTCATGAGGTTGTTTGATGAGTTCTTGGATATTTTGGAAAGCTTGGAATGTGTACTACAATCCATATTTGAAATGCAAATTTAAATTCCAAGTGGAAGTGTATGTAAAATGGTCTTGAAGTTAGGTAGAAAACCTTGCCAAAATAGGTCAAATTTTCACTAAGTTAAGAATGGTTTAGTACCCTTATTCCAAAAATTGTAACTTGAGATACAAGCCTATTTTGGGAAAACTTTGTGAGTAAAAGTTGTAGATTATGCACCAAGCTACAACTTTCATGTTTTGACTTTTTCTTGAATCCAAATGAATCTTGGTGAGAAAGTGGGGCAAAGTTGGGAAAAAATTAGGGTTTTTCATAACTTAGAAAAATTCTAAGTTATGAAAAATTCTCATTTCAAACCCTAATTTGCATTTTTTGATTTCTTGGTGAACAAGTTTCATGATTTGGCATGTTTTGATGAAAAATGAATCTTGACTCTTGATTTTGACCAAAAAGTCAAAGTTTGACTTTTCAGTATACAGTCAAAATTGATCAATTGACTGGGAAATTCAACTGTTAATCTTGTGCATTTGGGATCTTTTGAACTTGTTGAGCATGTCAAGATAATTCCATGGGGTCCTTGAGTCTATATGTGAGCTTGGTTTGCCATTTTCTAGGTCAAACAGTCAAAAATTGCCTTTGTGCAGTCAAAACCCTAAAAATGACCATTTTGCCCTTTTGGTGATCTGATCAAATTTCTTGTGGAATTGTGATCCAAACTTGATCAAATGGTCCATGTGAGTTCATAATATTGATGTGGGTCAATTTTCATGAGGTTTGACTGTCAATTGGCCACAGTTGACTTTTTCCCCAATGCAGTTGATTTCTAGGTCAACTGTCCAATTGATTGGGCAAAACTTGGAATCAAGACTTGAAACTTGGTATGGGTAAACTTGGGAGTCCAATATGAAGCATGAAAGTCATCTTAGGCATTTTAGGTCAAAATATCTTTGTGCAAACACAAACCCTAATTTGGGTCAACAGTGCAAGGAGAAGTCTTGAGCAGATGAAACCCTAACTGGATCTTGAGCTCCAAGGGCTTTGTGATGAGAAATCATTGAGAAATGAGAGGGCAAATTTTGGGGTACAACAGTGTTCATCAAGAAAATGACCTGTAATTCAAGAATGGATGCCCAACTTCTTCTCTTCGATTCTCTTAGCTCAAGAATGATCTCTTAAAGTTATTGGACATTTTGTAAAGCTTGAAACATTGTCTACAACCTTCATGTTGACCACTTTGGATAAATCATCTTGGAACTAGGTGAAATTTGGTCAAGAAGTTAGGTAAAAAATCTGCCTAAGGGACAAAGTTTTATGAAAAATGTCATGACTTTATGAGCTTATATCTTCAAATATAAGCATTTTTTGGACATCAACCCTAAGGGACAAAGTTTTAGAATTCACCAAGATCGACAAATTTCATGTTAAAAGTTTTCCTTGAATCATCTTGCATCTTAGTGAAAAATTATCATGAAGTAATGAAATTATCAAGGTTAAAAACACTTAGAAAATTTTCTAAATCTTGAAACTTTGAATTTTTATGGAATTTCTTGACATTCTTGATTCTTGATGATCAAGTTTGATATTTTTTAATGTCTTGATCAATTTTGATCTTTGAAATTTAATGTTGACCAAAAAGTCAAAGTTTAACTTTTTATGTATCAGTTGACTTTTCATCAGTTGATCAAATTTCAACTATCAATCCATTGATCTTGAGAAATGATTTGAGCCATGAAATTAGGTCAACATGTTGTGTTTGATTCCTTGAGATCATGTTTTAAGCCATTAGGTCATGTACTAGGTCAAAAGTCACTGATCAGTCCTTCTCTGTCAAAACCCTAATTTTGACAAATTTGCTCTTTTGATGATTTGAGTGCTTTTATTGAGGAATTATGATCAGCCCTTATTCAATTGATAAATATCACTTCAAAATATTGATGTTGGCCAAAAATCATGAAGTTTGACTGTATATTGACCACAATTGACTTTTTACCCAATATAGTTGATTTCCAATCATTTGAGTAATTGATTGAGCAAATTTGTGATGCAAGGCTTGAAACTTGGTATGATAAATATTGAAGACCTATAATGAACCATGAAAGTCATTTGAGGCATAAAAAGTCCAATTATCCTTGAGAAAATCCAAACCCTAATTTGGAGGCTCAATGTTTAAGAGGTGAGCTTGTCTGATCAAACTCTTGGGAATCCTTGAGAATTTGAGATCTTAGGTGAGAAATGTCTTGAGAAATGAGAGGTAAATTTTTTGGATACAACAACTTCCCCTGTTCAATCTTCTTAAACCTGAAGAGTTAGATTGGCTTTCCCGCCATTCGTGACTTGAAGGTAGAATAGGATTGAACACTTAAGTGCCCAGAAATTTGCACTCGCTTGTGTATGAAGTAAAACTGTTTGTTAATTATACAGGGAATGGGCTTAAAGTTACCATTTGGAGAGATGATAGAGAGTTGTCAAATATGGGCTTATAGATTCAATCCAGAGGTGATTATTGATAGAAGTTAGACTAAGTCTACGCTCGACTTTGACTGGGAAAAGTATCAGGAAGAATCTTTGGTTGATGTAATCTGAGTCAGAAGATGTCTACATCTGTCTTTAACTGGAAAAGAATCAGAATAAATCTTTAGTCGATTTAAACTGAACCAAAAAAGGGTCTCCTGGAAGAAGTATCAGAATAAAAATTTGGTCGATTTAAACTGAACTAGCAGATGTCTTGTGTCTTTCTTTAATTGGATAAGAATCAAAATAAATCTTTAGTAGATTTAAACTGAACTAGAAAAAGTGTCTACTGGAAGAAGTATCAGAATAAACATTTGGTCGATTTAACTGAACCATTAGATGTCTGTATTTGTCTTTAACTGGATAAGAATTAGAATAAATCTTTGGTTGATTTAAACTGAACGAGAAAAAGTGTCTACTAGAAGAAGTATCAGAATAAACCTTTGGTCGATTTAAACTGAACCAGCAGATGTCTGTATTTGTCTTTAACTGGATAATAATCAGAATAAATCTTTGGTTAATTTAAACTGAACCAGAAAAAGTGTCTATTGGAAGAAGTATCAGAATAAACCTTTGGTCGATTTAAACTGAACCAGTAGATGTCTAAAGGAAGTGTTCGTCATGTAGATAGTCGCCTCGTCCTATTTCGTGAATTAATCTGGAACCGTTTGAAAATTACCGATGATTTTCGTCTGTTGATTGATATTTCTTGAAAAGGTAAAGAGTTAGTTGTATGCAATGTCATGATGTATGAAATGCATTGCGTAATGATGTTCTCAAAATAAATGAGATTATGCTATATGCATTTTGTATGCATGTGCTATGATGTATGAAGGTGAAATGTTGTTGAAGTGTATTTGTTTCTGGAAAAATAAATTCCTGACTATTGTTGGGAGATGAAGAGTATGTGTATCTTCAATCTCGTCTAGAATGCTTCCGCTGGGGATTTCTGGTTACTTGTTTGAGGAAAATCTGCAGGGGATGTATTGATTTCTGTCTAGGGAGTAAAGTTTAGGAACATTGGTTGTTCATCACTCTACTGGGGAGTTTAATTCTTATATACCCTGACTGGGGATAAAATAGATGGGTAGACTTCCGACTCGTCTGGGGAGGATAGAGTTAACTGGTATCTTGTCGGGATTCCAAACTTTACAGCAATTTTCTGGGGATAGTGGCAATTTTACTGGAGAGAATAATTTTGTTAGTGATTTGTAGTGATCTAAGGAATAGACTCGAGCTGGGGAATTTTGTAGTTAGTTGGGGAAATAAACCCTTGTTAATGGAGAAATGCTTTGTTGAGGAAACAAACTCCAATGGGGAAATTGAATTTTCTAGAGAGAATGACTCTGCAAGGTTTCTTTTAGTTTTGGAGGACCAAACTCAGTTGGGCAAGAGAATTTCCATGAAGTACTGATTGGAACTTCGTAGGTTGGTGATATTACCGAGAAAGAGGTTATACTCCTTTATTTGCTAGAATGATCTGCCGGGGAGATTTTTGAGGAACGTATCCTTTATTTGTGAAGATTACTCTATGGGGGATAATCTCATAGAAGTGGCTCTGGCGACTTCACTGGGGATAACCTTATGAAAGGGATCTTGTGGGGATTTATGGACAGCTTGAGTGTCATCCCAACTCCTAGAGTTTTGAGTAAATGTTTGGTCCTATTCTTATGCATTTATTTGTTAACAGTTAATCATGTTCATATGCATATGTTCATTCAATTTTAGTCATTGGACGTTTTTGCAAGCAAAACAGAAAAAACAAAAAGTTTGGATTTTAAAGTATATTTGTATTGATAATGTGCCTATAAACAGGCGATTTTGTAAAAAGAGACGGAAATCCTTGTAAGAGGAAGTCGTTGTGAAATGAAAAGAATACAAATGTGAAAACAAGTGTATGTAGCCATGTGGAATTGATCTCATTGGGATTCCAACTCCGCTATTGCCCATATGCCTTTGAATATTTCATCCCTCGCCGTCAGAAGAAGTTGATTGCACTGATTTTGTACCATTTAAACTTTTGACCTTGGAAATAAAGATGGATGTGAGTGATCTGACGCGACATAGTCGTACGCTTTAATCCCTAATTTTTGCCTGGACCTCCCTTTCGGGTTTTCAGTCCACCAGGATACCCCTTTTTGCCCAAGCCTCCTTTTCAGGTTTTCGAATTACCGGGTGTACAATATTTTGTATATATCCCTTATTTTTCCCGAACCCTTTTGGTTCGTCGGGATGCTCTTATTTTTGCCTAGGTATGTCAACCTAGAGGGTCATTCTTATGTGTAGTATTTTTTGACTATGTCAACGTTCACATGGTGTGTGAAATCTTCACCGCCCATGGTGGTTAACATCATAGCACCGCCCGAGAATATTTTCTTGACAACAAATGGACCTTCGTAAGTGGGTGTATATTTGCCCATGGGATCGCCTTATGGTAGAATGATGCGCTTTATTACCAAGTCACCAATCTGGTATACTCGATGCTTAATCTTCTTATTAAATTCCTTGATCATATGCTTTTGATACATCTGACCATGGAAAATAGCAACCAACCTATTTTTGTCATTCAAATTCAATTGATCCAACCTTGTTTGAATCCATTTGTCTTCGTCTAAGTCTGCTTCTTTCATAATCCTTAGAGAAGGAATCTGAACTTCGACAGGAAGGACATCTTCCATGCTATAAACCAAAGAGAAAGGGGTTGCCCTAGTTGTTGTTCATGCCGAAGTACGGTAGCCATGAAGAGAAAATGGTAACATCTCATGTCAGTCTTTATAGGTCACCACCATCTTTTGCATAATCTTCTTTATATTATTATTGGCGGCTTCCACCGTGCCATTCATCTTAGGTCTGTATGGAGAAGAGTTGTGATGCTTGACCTTGAACTGCATGCAGAGTTCAGTGATCATGGCATTATTGATATTGGTACCATTGTCAGTGATGATTCTCTCAGGGATACCATACCGACATATGAGGTTATGCTTGATAAACTGGGCTACGATGTTCTTGGTAACTGAGGCAAACAAAGTTGCTTCAACCCACTTGGTAAAGTAGTCAATGGCGACAAGAATGAAACGATGTCCATTAGAGGCAGTAGGCTTGATTTCTTCGATCATATCAATACCCCATGTTGCAAATGGCCAAGGAGCGGTCATGACATTCAAAGGTATTGGAGGTACATGAACCTTATCAGCATAAATTTGGCACTTATGGCAAGTCCTCGAGTGGTGATGACAATCGGTTTCCATGGTCGAATAATAGTAACCAGCTCTCAGAATCTTCTTGGCCATAGTGTTTCTGATTGAATGAGTACCAAAGATACCTTCATGCATATGCTCCATGATATTATATGCTTCCTTCTTGTCCATACTACGAAGCATAATTGAATCATGGTTGCGCTTGTATAAGATCCCATTGCTCTGGAAGAACTTGGCTGAGAACCTCCGTTGGAGTTTCTTGTTGTTGACTGACCCCCCTTCAGGATACTCTTGAGCTTTGAGATATCTTTTCACCTCATGAAACCAAGGCTTCTCCTCTACACCATCAGTGTCAATCTCATAGCAGTGCGCTGGTTCGTCAAATATTTTGATAGTAATTCGGGGAGCTTATTTGTCCCATCTGACCTTGAACATAGAAGACATGGTTGCTAAAGCATCTTCCAACTAATTTTATTCCCTCGGAATGTGTTCAAAGGTAACCTCTTCAAAGTATGGGATCAAGGTTAGCACAAGCTCTTTGTAATGGATAAGATTTAGATGTTTTGTATCCCACTCTCCTTTAACTTGACTGGCCACCAAGGCTGAATACCTATACACACTCAGGAATTTGATTCTTAAGTTGATAGCAGCCTTAAGACCCGAGATGCACGCTTCATACTCTGCCATGTTGTTGGTACAATTGAAGCAGATTCTGGCAGTGAAAGGCATATGACAACCTTCAGGGGAAATAATCACAGCACCGATTCCATTACCCAGTGCGTTGGAAGCTTCATCAAAAACCATAATCCATCAGGATCCTTGCTCAGGTCCTTCATACGGTTTAGGATTTTCACAACCTGTTACTAGCATGATATTCTCGTCTGGGAATTCAAAGTTCATAGATCGGTAGTCATCTACAGCTTGATGCGCCAAATGATCTGCCATCATACTTCCTTTGATTGCTTTTTGTGTAGTGTACTGGATGTCATACTCAGTTAAGATCATTTTCCATCGGGATATCCTTCCGGAGAGAGTTGACTTCTCAAAGATATACTAGATTGGATCCATTTTAAAGATCAATAGAGTGGTATGAGTCAACATATACTGTCTCAGTCGGCGAGTAGCCCATGCCAAAGCGCAAAAAGTTTTCTTGAGCAGTGAATATCTTATTTCACAGTCGGTAAACTTTTTGCTAAGGTAGTATATTGCATGCTCTTTTCGACCAGACTCGTCATGCTTCCCCAGCACACACCCTATTGAATTCTCTAACACGGTTAAGTACATGATCATCGGTCTTCCTTCAACTACTGGCATCGGGATTGGAGGTTCTTGCAAGTACTCTTTGATTTTGTCAAAAGCTTTTTGACAATCGTCATTCCATCTTACCACTTGATCTTTTTTCAGCAGCTTGAAGAGTGGTTTACAAGTAGCAGTCAGGTGAGAGATGAATCGGGAAATGTAATTGAGCCGTCCTAAGAAACCTCTGACCTACTTCTCAGTACGAGGAGCTGGCATTTCTTGGATAGCTTTAACTTTGGCAGGATCGATCTCAATTCCTTTGCCACTGATGATAAAGCCTAGGAGCTTACCAGACCTTACCCCGAAGGTGCATTTGTTGGGATTCAACCTCAGCTTGTACTTCTTCAATCTTTCAAATAGCTTGTGCAGATGATCAAGGTGCTCTTCCTTAGTTTGTGATCTAGCTATCATGTCATCAACATAGACTTATATCTCATGATGAATCATGTCATGAAATAAAGCCACCATATCCCATTGATAAGTTGTGCCTGCATTCTTCAGCCCAAAAGGCATGGCTTTATAATAGAAGGTGCCCCACTGTGTGACAAAGGTTGTCTTCTCCATGTCTTCGGGCGCCATTTTGATTTGGTTGTACCCAGAGAAGCCATCCATGAAGGAAAATACCTTGTGTTGAGCAGTGTTATCAACTAAGACATTAATATGCGGTAGGGGAAGTCATCTTTGGGACTTGTCCTATTCAGATCTCTATAGTCTACACACATATGGACCTTACCGTCTTTCTTTAGCACTGGAATAACATTTGCAACCCATTGGGGATACAATGTTACTGCCAAGAAACCTGTATTGAACTATTTCATCACCTCGGCCTTGATCTTATCAGACATATCAGGATGCATGTGATGAACCTTTTTTTTTATTGGAGAACAACCCTCTTTCATTGGCATACGATGATCCACGATATCAGTATCAAGCCCTGGCATATCTTTGTATGACCAAGAAAATACCTCAAGATATTCGTGCAACATCTGAACCAATATGCTCTTGACACTATCTTTCAGGTTGGCACCGATCTTGACTTCTTTTATATCTTCCTCAGTACCCAAGTTTATCAGTTCGACCGGTTCTTCATGCGGTTGGATAGCCTTTTCCTCTTGTATCAGGAGTCTGGCAAGTTCTCCAGGTATCTCACAATCTTCTTCATCTTCATCTTCGGCTTGATAGATTGGATTCTCGAAGTCATGGACGATAATAGCATAATTGTTATCAATGAGATCCGGAGTGGATGTGGATCTGCAAATGTGTGTGTGTGCATGTAAGGTCACATGTCTATTTGAAAATGTAGTAAAGTAAAAGAAAGACAAGGAGCTCTAAATTTGAATGCAAAATCGTCCAATGTTTTCATTAAATGAGTATATGATATATGAAATGACAACCCTTAACAAATGGACCATTGTGACCCGGGAAAGGCACATGGTTTAAAGTCATTGTTTTAACAGAAATTATACAGACAAACTTCTTAAAGAAATAAAAACAGGAAATAGAAATTACTCCTGGTTGAAGGATATTGAGATGAAGTCTTTGTACTTCCAATTGTTGAGCCCGCTGTCAGTAGTTGGGAATATCCAGCCGTCAAAGTCACCATCACTATCACTGCCTTCTAGAGCATTAACTTCATTGTTGCTAATATGGAGAGGTGGTTTTCCAACACGAACACGACGAACCTCTTTCTGAGCCTTTGAAGTAAAACCTAACCTAAATTTGTCAGATTTGTAGGGGATATCAGGAAGTTGTCCCTAGATAGTGCAGCCTCCATCTTCTACAACAGCCTGAGCATCCTTCAGAGAGGCTATTTTTGGTGTGTCCTTAGCAGTCTTAGGAGTAGCAGGCATATCTTTAGAAACAACAATCATTGGAGGGATTACCTCAATTGCTTGACATGGGGGTTCAATGAATTCTCCATCCATTTCAACATATTTGAAAGAATTCAAATGATTGGCCATATATTCTTTCTCTCCACAGACTGTGACAACCTTCCCTCTCACTGGGTACTTCAACATTTGATGTAATGTAGAGGTAACTGCACCTGTCCCATGAATCTATGGGTTTCCTAGAAAGCATGAATAGGTCGATCTAATATCCATTACATAAAAAGTTGAATTGAAAACTTGAGATCCCACCTTGATCGGGAGATCAACCTCTCCATGGACCATTCTTTTCGAACCATCGAAGGCTCTTACCATAATATCACTGGGTTTCAGCACCAGCCCTTCACAGTCCAGTCTATCCAAAGCACCTTTGGGCGAAACATTGAGGGAGGACCCAATATCTACTAACACATGCGCCAGAGTGGTGCCTTTGCATTCAATAGAGATGTGGAGAGCCTTGTTGTGATTCTTCCCCGCCAAAGTTAAATTTGCATCAGAAAATCCTAAGCCATTATCAGTAGTTAGGCTTGCAACACAATTCTCAAATTGATCAGTAGTGGTTTCTTGTGGTACATGGGAATTCTTCAGGAATTTCAACAAAGCTTGGGCATGTGCTTCGGAGCATAACAACAAGGACATCATGGATATCTTGAAGGGTGTCTTCCCAGTTGTTCGACTATTTTATAGTCACTTTTCCGGATGATCTTCATAATTTCTTCCATCTCTTGTCTAGATGGGTCTTCAATTGTCACTTCTATGAATGGTACCTCCATCTGGACAGGCTCATATACTTTCTCTTTACCTCGGTTGTCAACAATTGGTCTAGAAGCAGGAATACGAATAGGTGTTGTAGTAGTTGTTGGAGGAGAGATCTCTGGAGAGAATATCCTTCTTGTCCTAGTGACCTTACTAATTCCGACAATGTTTGTAATTTCAGTATCTTCATTTTCAATGATCCATGGCTCTTGCTTGATACCATTATAATAAACTGCTGCCCTATAGTTCTAAGGCACAGCTTTGTCGGAGGAATAGGGGACTGGCCCTGGTGTAGTGATAATCATGGGAGCCACTCTTGGCTCAGCAGGAATCCTTATAGGGACTTTAGAGGTGATCCGAACATGAGTATTAGAAATTGGGATTATGGAAACATCTTGAGGTATAATTTCAGGTAAGCTCTTCATGGACGAAGTTTTCTCTAACAAAATTTCATGGTTGTCAATT
This sequence comes from Vicia faba, assembly GCA_948472305.1. Taxonomy (NCBI): domain Eukaryota; kingdom Viridiplantae; phylum Streptophyta; class Magnoliopsida; order Fabales; family Fabaceae; genus Vicia; species Vicia faba. The sequence continues at coordinate 268,250,518 of OX451740.1, forward strand.
AAGTGTTAGATACCTTTCTTCAGCCACATACAACGATTAGTTTGGGAAGCACAATGGTAACAATTTTCAAGGAATCCAGGGAATAAACCGACTCTCAGCAGATTCTTCTTAATTGTCAATAATGGAGTAGTCAAATCATCAACGGTGGAGACAAATGAAGCATCGTCAATGGCATTGACACCTTTATCATGATTGGGCATGGGAGCAGTAATGACATTAGGGGTTTGTGGAGGGTGAAACTCGATCACCTTGTTATCAATCAAATCTTGGATCTTGTTCTTCAACGTCCAACAGTTGTTGGTGTCATGGTCGGGACTATTTGAATGATAGGCGTATTTCACGTTCGGATTATATTTGGGAGAGGCAGTATTGGGATTTAGAGGAGGATCTCACAACGTTACCAAATCTACCTTCAACAGATGTTGTATAGCTTGAGACAATGCCATGTTAATCCTAATGAATTGCCTCCTTGGGGCATCTGGCCTTTGCTGATTGTTTAATTGTTGTGGTCATTGAACTAGGGTCGAGTTTGAAATCAATACTGCTCCTACCGATTGATGATGGTCATTCTTGATACGACTCCTTTATCCATAAACACCACTAGTTTCCTTCTTACCAGCAAATAGATTCTTTACAGTAGTAGAGGTTGAGGCCATTGGGATCTTTCCACTTTTAACATGTTCACCAGTCAAAATCAACTCGGTAAACCCTGACGAAGAACTCCATATCAGCTAATTAAAGAATGGGCCAGTCAAGGTTCCCATGAACATGTCCACTAATTCTCTGTCATTCAATGGGGGTTGCACACTTCCAGCCAGGTCCCTCCATTTTTTAGCATACTCCTTAAAGCCTTCATTTGAACCCATTGTCATATTTTGTAATTGCACACGAGTTGGTGCAAGGTCAGCATCATATTGGTATTGTCTGTAGAAGGCAGCAGCCAGATCCTCCCATGTGTGGGTATTAGTCCCTTCTAGTTGATAGAACCATTCCAATTGTGTTCCAGATAAGCTTTCTTGTAAGAAGTGCATCCATAACTTCCTATCGGCGGTGTGTGGTTGAATCTTGTGGACATAAGACCTCAGATGCATCTTTGGACATGAGACCTCGTCGTATTTAGCAAAGACAGGAACCTTAAATTTGTGGGGAATTACCACCCCAGGGGCTAGACCTAAGTCTCCAAAGTCCAAACTAGACAATGTTTGGATCTCTACAGCCTTAAGTCAGTCTTCCAGCAGCTTATATTTCTCATCCGCCGGTGGATACTGCTCTTCGGAATAATCTTCGTCCTCTGTAATCTGGTTATTTCCACCCCTAGCTCTAGTTCTTCTAACTTCCTCTTCTTCATTGTCTTCTTCCTTATAAGAAGCCTATTATATTTGAGCCAGTCGGGCATGCCCCTTGAACGTTCTTCCCATGTTGAGGATAACAGCTCGTTTCTTGGTCTTTTTTTGGTGGCAAGGAAGGCCATCATTTCTTGTTGTCCTTTAGCTAAGTTAAGGAGAGTCTCTTGGAACTGTGTGTGTTGAGCTTACTGATCTTTGACGGTTTTCTCTAGATCCATCTTATACTTAAATAAACATTAAAAAGATGAGGAAACCTGTATCATAAAACCTGCTTATGATATGATGAATGCTCTGTGGATGCAATGTTTTCAAGGACCTCAAGAGATTTAAATTTTCTAGCCAAAAAGGAAACAAACACAACAATTGTATTAATAAATTAAAGATTACAACTCCCCCTTGGGCTTACAATTAAAGATAAAAAAAAGAATGTCAAAATACAACAAAATAGACTTCTAAAACCAAAGACTCAGATCTCCCACAGGCGCTTCCTCTTTGGTGCAATGTATGAATTCTGGCTTCGCTCCTCGTGAAGTTGCCTTGTGAGCTTCAAAACTTTCTTCTCGCTTGCATAAAATCGAGCTTTAAAGGTGTCTCATTCCCCATTTAGTTGAATCCATGACCTTTGTAATTCTTCGAGATTTGTAGGCATGTCAGGATGGATAATGGTATAAGGAACATCCCCTTCGACAATAGGCTCCACAACTATTGGTAGAATAGTAGGATATGGCATCATGAGATTTTGAGTGCGAGCTCACACCCATTTGAGATAAGGATCCAAAGGAATAGATTTCTTATGCCCCAAAGTCTTGCTATCAACCTTGTTTACCATGCCCCAAGCTCGAACAAACCTTTGACGGTAACCTTGGACATTGTTCTCATAGTCGAATATAATACCCTAGATAAGCGTGTCATGGGGACCATCTCTTCGAGCATAGCCAAATTGTCACAGAGCCAGTGAAGGGTTATAAGTAATACATCCCCTAATGCCCAAGAGTAGAACGTTAGGGAACTCCCCACAATTTTCAATGATAGTAATATCCTCTAGAGATCGGGAGCACCAATGGATATCTATATGAGAAAGCGACATTATTCTTTACGACCAATTCAGACCTTGTTCATTCTTCAAAACTGATTGGGGAAGGTGTGAAATAAACCACCTAGATAGAAACAGTATGTAACACATAAGAGCCCCTCTCTTCTTCATGGTGCGAGTGTGAAGAGTATGCAAAATGTCTCCGAGTAAAGTAGGCACAGGGTTACGAGAAAGGAAGATCTTGACAGAATTCACATTTATGAGTTGGTCTGGATTAGGGAACAGTACTAACCCATAGATTAGAAGAGCCAAGACTTCTTCAAAATCTTGCAAATCCATATCCTTCTAAAACAGTTGAGCCTTCTCTAACAGAAACTTAGCTAGAAAACCCTTGACTCCGCTCCTTGTTTCCCAATTGGCTACAATGTCATGCCTTTTCAAATGTAGGGATGATGAAATCTCCCCAGGTTGTGGATCTTTCTCTAAACCTGTGAAGGGCACTTGATCAAGAATAGGTACTCATAATAGTTGAGAGAACTCTTCCATTGTGGGAACCAATTGATAATCGAGAAAGGTGAAACAGTGATGTTTAGGATCAAAGAATTGAAAGAGTACACACATCATTTCTTATTTAAAGCTTGAGGTAACCAGATTGAGAAGTCGACCACGTCTTTTGGTGAACATAGAATTCTCAATAACCCATGATGCTAACTCTTGGATTTGAGGAGGCACTTTTACAAAGTTGATTCGAATGGTATTTCTGCGAGTGGAAGCCATATACTACAAAACAGGACAAAGATAAATCCCTAGGTCCTTGAAATGGTTAGTTAAAATGCTATTGCATGTTTTGTACCCCAAAATTTTGCCTCTCACTTACCAAATATCTTCTCACAAAGATCTCTATTGGTTCAAGACTGCACTAGGGTTGATCAGCTCAAGACACCTCCTTAAGCACTGATGACTGAAATTAGGGTTTGAGATCGCACAAGGATAATTGAAATTTAAATGCTTCATATGACTTTCATGTATCATTATGGACACCCAAGATTACTCATGTCAAGTTTAAAGCCTTGAATCACATTTTTGCTCAGTCAATTGAGCAGTTGATCTAAAAATCAGCTGTATTGGGGAAAAAGTCAACTATGGCCAATTTACAATCTAGCTTCATAATTTTTTATCCACATAAACATTATAAACTCATATGTGTCATTTTATCAAGTTTGGACCATAATTCCTCAAGAAATTTGATCAAATCATCAAAAGGGTAAAATGGTCAAAATTAGGGTTTTGACCGAGAAAGGGCAATTTCTGATTTTTGGCCTAGCAAATGGTCAATTGGTTTGAGGCATGATATCAATAGTTCAATTGCATCATGTTGTACCCCAAAATTTGCCCTCCCATATTCTTCAAGAATTGCAAAGATCATGCTGCAAAATCTCCCCAAGGGTTGCACAGTTCAAGGGCCTCCTAACAGTCAAAAACTAGGGTTTTGGTTCTGACAAAGAAATTGAAGTTTTCAAGGGTCCAATCAAGTCCCACATGCCTATAAACATGGTCAAGAATCCTCATGCCAAGTTTCAAGACTTACAGCACAAAATTGCACAATCAAAAACCCTAATTGCCCTACAGTCAACTGCAGGGGCAAAATGGTCATTTGACAGTCAAAAGTTCAAATTTTTGGTCAACATCTCATTTTGAAGCCACAAACATCATTTGATCAATTCTTGATCATGATTTTCAAGGCATGGCTCAAAAAGTCTCAAGATGCAAAAGTTTCCATATTTGGACAGTTGAAAAAGTCAATTGTAACTTGACCAAGGCATAACTTCCACATGGATTATCAGAAAAATTCCATCCAAAGCTCATTTTGAAGAGAAAGACATTTCCTACAACTCCTCTTCACACTTCAAGTCCAAGAAATGCTCTCACAAAAAGTTATCAATTTCAACATTATAGGTCATTTTCAAAAGTCAACAAAAAGGGACTTTAAGTCAAAGGCCATAACTTGAGATTGGTAAATAAAAATGACATGGGACCAAAGGAATTGGTTATAGGACTTCAAGACCTTTCCAAAATGTCCAAGAACATGATCAAAGCTTAAAAATTGAGCAAGATATGCCTTGTGGAAGTTGGGAAATTTTTGGGAATTTTGAAAAGTCAACTTTGCTTCAAATGTCTTAAAATTGCTAATGGGCCACATTTTCTTCCAAGATTCATCATCCAAAGCATATGCACGATCATCTGGCCCAAAGGGGATTTATTCATCATTTTTATTTATTTATTTGAATTTTTAATTACAATTAATTCATTTAAATTAAGTAAAATATGGAAAAATATTAAACCAAAGTTTTTAAATCTTTTTATGCAGTACAATCACTCATGATTCACTCAAGATTCGTGCACAACTCAAATTGGGAAGATTGGCTATGATTGACATCAAAAACATGTGAAAAAGATTTGAAAAATATGCCATGGAAATCAAATATTGTTCTCATCAATGCAAAGATCTTTTGATTGAAAACTCAACCCTAATCCATCCTCATATAAGTGTGATCAAAACCTAATGCCAAGAGACCTCTAAGCTGCACCCATCTGAAGAAAGAACTTTGCACTTTTTCAAGAAAATTCCAAAACTGAAAACACGATTTCAAGGAGTTTCAGGGCAAAACATTGATTCCATTGCATTCCTGAGGCTCCAAGGAAGGTTTCTGGATCAAAACCATCACCTCTAACGCGAAGAATTGGTAGAACGACCTTGTCCTGTCCATACTTTTTTTCACATTCATGTATCATGATTCACGCATTATTTCCAATTTTTAATGTTTGGTTTACATTCAGTTAATCATTCTAAAGTTAACCATATGTTTTAATTGAGTTTTTATGCATCGTACGCGATTTCACCATTGAAGCTCGCTAGGGTTCCTCAAGCTCCAAATTGGGCATTTTCGTATACTGTAAAATTAGGACGTCCCAGTACCATGGCTAAACTCAGGAAGCTTGGACGAACTTAACACACTATTCGCGCTCAATTTATGAGCCACCATATTCTATTCGCTATTTTTATGCTTGCTATTTAGTGGGGGTTTAAAACCCCCGCTATTCAATTTGTTTTTGTTTCAGGCAAAGCAAATAAATGGAGAAGATGATGATGTGTAGGCCAACAAATGGTACATTTGAAATTCGCGCGAAAATCATCCACGAACCCTTGTTTTATCTCATATTGATTATTTGTCATATAATGAACAAAGCGCGTGGTTGGTACAGATGGTTAAGGCGTTGTCTCATAAGGCACTGGGACCTGGGTTCGATTCCCAGGTCCCCCACTTTGTTTCAATATTTTTTCTTTCAACATAATCCCATGCAGATTCAATCCAAAGGCCTCCCATACGCCCATAATCCAAGCGTGCCACATGGCCACTGAAGGCAATCCAAGGGCCAATGTTTGAAGTGTACCGTGGGCACCAGTCAACGCATACGTACGTGGCTCAGAAAAGTCAACAAGGCCAGGGTTTCAATGGGCCAAAAATGTTGATGATACCTCCCAATTGGGGTCAACACCCCCCAAGGTTTTGCAATTCTTTTCTTTTTTTTATTTTCCATTATTTGTGTTAATTCAATTATTTCTTTTTTAATTCTTTAAATTACTTTATTTTCATAAAACATAAAAATAATAAAAATCAGAAAGTCACAAAAAATAAAATATATTTGATTTGATATTTATTTTGTAAATAAATCTTGTTAATTAATTTAGTTCTTTAATTCTAGGATTAACTTTAATATTTTTCTTAATAAAATAAAAATTGGTAGAATTAGGGTTTTAAACACTTTTGTATTTTTATCTTTTCTTTTTCACCATATTAATTAATTATTTATTTTTTGTAAATCAAATTATATTAATTAATTAGGTTAACTTTAGGTTTAATTTTAACATTTTTTTAATAAATTAAAAATAGCTAGAACTAGGTTTTAATTCCAAATTAATTTTTCTTATTAAAAATCCATAAATACAAAAAAAATCCAAAAATCTTTTCTTTTAATTTAATTAATTTATTAATCATAATTTAATTTCAAAAGGGTTCAACGCCCTCGCTTTCGATTATTAGTTCGCGCGCTTATTTTATTTCCTCTTTTTTATGTAATTCTCCCAAAGCCGTGTAAATTGGACATTTATCTTTTCTCGCACTCTTTATTTTATTTTAAATCGGGTCCTGGATTTAATTTGGCGATGTGGACCCGCGCCTTTGTAATAGCGTAGAACTTTTAAATTTCGCAACTTTTTAACTGCTAATAAATTGGCATGCAAGAATGAATGTTAAAATAAAAACAAAAGCGTAGATCACCTATGACATGAACAAGATAAATGCAAATGAACATGACACACAAATCACACACCACCCCTAGGGTACGCCTCACTGTTCCCTTGCCCCTCGAAAGGTGATCGTCGAGTAGAGGATGGTTTAGTAAGTCCTCATGATCCGGGAACCTGGCATGAGGGTAGCTTCTAAGGTATCTTCCTATTGCTCTGGTGATCACCATGTCCCGAACCTTCGAATTGACCCGAACACCTCCAACGGTGGTGCTACCTACCTCTCAATGGTGGGATGGCACTACTTTAAGGATATTTACACAGACGAATTCCTTAGGGTAGGTAGACGACTCTAGATACTTGCTCTAACTTCAAAACAAATCAAAAATACTTTTCACACCAACACCTTTTCAAAAAGCTTTCGAAAGCAATTTTTCAAACACTCTTGAGGACTGATACAAGAGTCGAACTGGAATTTTCAAAGAAACTTTTTTTAAAAACCACAGTTGAAAAGAAAACAAACCATTTTTTGAAAACACAATGAGCAAGTATCTAAGAGCCCATGGATAACCATGGATAGAAAGGGTGCTAACACCTTCCCTTTCTATAATCTACCTCCCGAACCGAGAGCAATCTCTATAAGGAATTTTTCTGTGCTTTTGTCCTTTCCATTTGGAGAAAATAAAAGATGGTGGCGACTCTTGCTTCCGCGACATTTCGCGAACCAGCGTTAAACAGTCAGTTCCAGATCCACCGATCACAGAACTGGCGACTCTGCTGGGGATACTTTTAAAGTGAGGTGTACCTTAGGGTTAGTTCATAACTGTGTTTTCTATTGTATTGACTTGTGTGCTTTAAATTGTGGGATTGTCTTGGGAGTTCTATAGATCCTAACCCGGATATGGGGATACCTTCTTAGAAAGTAGCAACAAGGCTGTGAGGGAACTGTGCGGGGTATACCGACATGGTTGAAACAGTCTGCTACGTTGATGTGGCACTTTGGTGTGTACCGGTAACCCTTGAGTTCAGTCAAGGAGAGTACGGGGCCTCCGCGTGGTGTCGTGAAGCATCAACAGACCTTAGGAACCTTAATTGAACTATCTTGGCCTCTTTAGGGTAGTGAGATAACTGACTTTGGTGCAGTCCGAGGTTGGTTGATACTCGATACTACACTCAATTGAGGGTTGCTTTCCTGGAATATTTCGGTCGCCAGTTCAGTGGCTAAATTGAAACGATGAACAATGAAAGCAATCCCGTGATATTGGGACCCTTAGAACCCGGTTATTTCTAATAGGACAGGTTGAGCCCACCAACTTCAAGAGGGTACTACCCAGACCCCATGCCGACCTAAACCCTAAGGGCTTGTCTTGTGTGACTTGTGTGCCTTACATGTTTGCCTTTGTAAATAATTGTGGTGTGTTTAATCATAGCATCATGACATCATCCAGCATCATATGCATTGACTAACCATTTCAGGGGTTCGAATCTTCATCTTTGTTCTTGTTTTGCAGGACATGGAAACTGTTCGCAGAAAGACAATTCAAATCAGCCTTGTAAGGATCCCTCCTCAGCTTAAGGAGCTTATATCCAGGATTCTCGAGAGCTCTTCATTCAGTGAAAGACATGGAAGACTCATCAGCTTGGTCAATACCAACATTGAGGAAGATATGATAAAGGTCCTGTTCCAATTCTTTGACCCTCTGCATCACTGTTTCACCTTCTTGGATTATCAGCTGGTACCTACATTGGAGGAGTTCTCCCGGCTCCTGAAGATCCCTATCCTTGATCAACTACCCTACAACGGTACGGAAAAGGAACCCAAGCTTGAAGAGATTGCTAAAGCCTTACACCTGCAATCATCTGACCTCAAGGGACATTGGGAAGTTAGAAGTGGTATTAAAGGGTTCTTAGCCAGGTTTCTGTTTGAAAAGGCCCATGAATGTTGGAACTCCCTTGACTTACAAGCTTTTGAAGAAATTGTGGCCCTCCTTGTCTATGGTCTGGTGTTGTTCCCTAACCCAGATCAGCTCATAGATATCAGTGCTGTCCAGATCTTCATGTCCAGGAATCCTATACCTACGTTGCTGGGAGACATCCTTCACTCATGTTACACTCGAACCATGAGAAAAAGAGGTGTCCTTATGTGTTGCACTCCTCTCCTGGGGAGGTGGTTTATTTCGCACCTTCCACAATCAACTTTGAAGAACGAGCGGGGTTTGAGATGGTCACAACGGTTGATGACTCTTACGCATGCAGATATACATTGGTGCCCTCGGTCCAGAGAGGATGTCACTATCATTGATCGTTGCGGGGAGTACCCTAATGTTCCCTTACTTGGAATCAGAGGAGGTATTACTTACAACCCATTCCTGGCTTGGAGACAGTTTGGTTATGCTCGGAGGGATGGTCCTCATGACATGTTAATTCCTGACATAGTTTTTGACTTCGACAATGATGCACAAGGACTTCGCCAGAGATTTATCAGAGCTTGGAGGATGCCAAGTAGGATAGACAGTAAGACGCTGGGGCACAGGAACTCCATCCCGTTGGAACCTTATCTCAAGTGGGTACGCGCCCGCTCCCAGAAGTTAGTAATGCCTTATCCTCATATGCTCCCAGTAATCAAAGAGCCAGTCCTGGAAGGCGAAGTGTCCTACACCATTCAGCATCCTGATATGCCCACATCCTGAGAAGAGATGCAGAAGAGCTGGATCCAGCTTAAGGAAGAACGGAATTCTCTTGAGACCAGCCTACATGCTAGTGAAAAGAAGGTCTTGGAGCTCACCCGCCTATTGCATGAGGAGAGGAATCTCAACACCTACATAGCTCCAAAGAGGATGCGTAGTGTCTTTTGGGATTGATTTGCTTTGTATTATTGTGCCCATGAGGCCTTGATGTACTGAACAATTATTTCCTTAATGATAACGTGTGTTCTTTTTTGTCTACAACAAATTTGAACTTTCGAACCCTTGAATGCATTGCATAAACACATATCATTCATCATGTGCATAGCAGGTTTTCTTCTTTTCAGGTTGCTTACCGTTCTTCGCTGTTTATTTCAGCATCATGAATCCTGACTCATCATCAACTGAGATGTCCATCAAGGCTCTTCAGGCGCAGAATGCGCAATTTCAGGAACTAATCATGGGTTTGGCTCAGGGCCAAGAAGAGCTGAAGGCTCTGCTCCTGAAGAAGGAGAAGAAGAAGAAGAAGAGAAACGTTCTTTTCAACTCGGGCCGAAGGTTTGGCAACACTCTGCAGAATGAAGAGGCTGGTTCTTCTGTAGGCAAAGGAAGTCCCCAGGGGGGAAAGGCTTCAAGTCGAGTAGTCTCTGACAACGAGACTAACTTTGATGAGGAACAGTATCCTCCGGCTGAAGACCGGTATAAGCAGTTGGAAGACAGACTGAATGCAATGGAGATCCAACAAGTGCCTGGGCTGGATTTCGGAGACTTGGGTTTGTCTACTGGTGTGATTATTCCTCATAAGTTCAAAGCACCATCCTTTACCAAGTATGACGGGGCGTCTTGTCCCAAGCTACACCTCAGGTCTTATGTGCGGAAGATTCAGCCGTACTCAGTGGACAAGAATTTGTGGATCCACTTCTTCCAGGAGAGTCTTTCAGGGACTCATCTCGAATGGTTCTATCAGCTGGATGGGACCAAGGTTCGTAACTGGGAGGAGTTGGCTACTGCTTTTTACAAGCAGTATCAATATAATACCGACCTTGCCCCTACACGTACCCAACTCCAGGGTATGTCGCTAGGGTCAAGTGAAGGTTTTAAAGAGTATGCACAGAAGTGGAGGGATCTGGCTGGCAGGGTGCAGCCTCCGTTAACTGACCGGGAGTTGGTAGACATGTTCTTGGGGACCCTATCTGGGCCATTTTTCAACCATCTTATCGGTAACTCGTCTGCAGGGTTTACTGATCTTATTCTGACTGGAGAGAGAATAGAGGCTGGGATGAAGTCTGGTAAAATTCAGAAGGGTGCATCGTCAAGTTCTGAGAAGAAGCCCTTTAAGAAGGAGGCTAGTGCTGTATATGGGTCCAGAAGACCAGAGAAACCTGAGCGCCGCCAATCTGTCAACGCGGTGATGATTGCTAAACCTGCTGCCGCTCCTCGGCAAACCAATCCTCAAAAGACTGAAAGACCCAGGAGAGAGTTTACCCGTTTGAGCATGACTTTATCTCAAATCTTGCCACAGTTGCTGTCTACCAACCTAGTGACTGTCAGAGAGGCCCCAAAGGTTGTAAACACTGCCTCTCCAAAATACAATCCAAATGCCCGCTGTGATTACCATTCTGATAGCCCGGGGCATTCCACTGATGACTGTTGGGCCTTGAGGAATAAGGTGCAGGACCTTATCGACGCAAAAGAGATACAGTTTGAAGCGCCTGAGAGGCCAAATGTGGTGACTGCTCCTATGCCCCAGCATGGAGTGAATGTCGTTGATGAAGATGTATACGCTGTTTCTATGAATGATGTAGCTACTCCTTTAATGACTGTCAAGAGGAACCTACTGCTGGCCGGTTTATTTCTGGGTTGTAGTGAGGGTTGCCTTTTCTGTGTTGTTTCCCTTTCTGGTTGTCCTTTGCTGAAGTTGGGCATCCAAAGCCTAATGGACAGCAAAGAGATTCTGTTCAAGAAGACTGCTGTTCAGTTGGTTCCGGTAGAAGAAGTTTCTGTTGTTACAATCTTTAATAATCCGATCAAGGCTCTCCCAAGGAAGCCGGTTCAAATCATGATTGTCGCACCTGTTGTTATTACTGTTCCGGGGCCTCTCCCCTACGAATCTGATAAGGCTGTCCCCTGGCACTATGGGGCAGACGTGTATGTGAATGGAATCAAACAAGAGTTCAACACTGGCGCCAGTATCAGCAATATCACTGGTCCAGCAAAAGTTACCCGCAGTGGCAGGCTCTTCTCGCCTGACATTGCACCACCCGCTATTCGAAGACCCCTCACTATAACACCTACAAGTGCACCTGTTCCCAGTTCTGATCAAGTTGTTTCCCCTGCCGCCGAGTCATCTAACGCTCGGGGCAAAGGGATTGAAGATGAGCCTGCCCGGATGGAGGTACCTAGACCTGTAACTGCTGAGGCCTCCCAACAAGAGATGGAGGAAATCCTGAAAATAATCAAGAAGAGTGACTTTAATGTTGTCGAGCAGCTGGGGCATACCCCCTCCAAGATCTCCATGCTCTCCTTATTACTATGCTTCGAGGCCCATGCTAAGGCCTTGATTTCATTCCTCAAGACGGCCCATGTGCCACAGGAGACATCTGCAGTCCAGTTTACTGATTGCGTAGCAAATCTGAAAGCAGACAATGGTTTGGGTTTCTCATATGCTGACCTTACTGCCAAGGGAAAGGACCACAATGACGCCCTGCATGTCTCTATCGAATGCAGGGGCACTACTCTGGCGCACGTGTTGGTGGACACGGTTTCTTCCCTAAATGTGCTACCCAAGAAAGCCTTAGACCGTTTGGATTGTGAAGGCCTGGAGATGAAACCTAGTAATATTATCGTCAGAGCCTTTGACGGTTCCAAGAGGATGGTTCATGGAGAGGTAGACATTCCTATCCGGGTGGGTTCTCAGGTGTTCGACTCTACTTTCTATGTGATGGATATCCGTCCATCGTACTCTTGTCTACTGGGTCGACCTTGGATCCACAAAGCTGGGGCAGTGACCTCTACCTTGCACCAGAAGCTCAAGTACCCCGTCAGAGGGAAGATTGTCACTGTGCAGGGAGAGGAGGAGTATATGGTGAGCCATTTGAATTCCTTCAGGTACATTAAGATGGACGGGGAGTTTATTGAAACCCCCTTTCAGCATTTCGAAGAGGTACCTCCAACTTTAGCAGCAGTAGAAACAATGGTCGAAGAGGATGTTCCTTTGAAGATGGCTTCCTTGAAGGATGCCCGGGCTGTGGTCAAGAAAGGTGAATGTGCTAACTGGGGCAGGCTCCCTGATTTTACACAGAAAACTGACAAGTTCGGACTGGGTTTTACTGCAGAGGGTCAGAAAGCTACGCGGAAGGCAAAGACCAGAAGACCTCCTGTGCTTATTACCAACCCAGGAGTGAATGCTGTGGGAGATGAAGATGAAGTGGGAGAGTCAGAGTTCAATAGCTGGATCTACCCGACAACTGAGGGCGGATTGACCAATTGGATTGCCAAAGACCATACTCCTATTACTTTTGTTACGCAGTAATAAACTTCTTTGTTTTGTTATTTGTAATAAACAATTAAAGCTCTATGGCCCGGTGTCTTACCCGAGGCGCCGTGGCTTCATTTGTGAGGGCATATAAATTGTCATTTCATATATCATGAATAAAGATCTTGGACGTTTTCTCGCATTTCAAATCTTATGCTCCTTTTCTTTCTTTCCTTCCTTTATATATTTCAAAACAGCTGTATTTACACACACTCACTCATACAAGTTTCAATCCACTCTGGATCTCACTGGTAACGACTCTGCTACTGCCAGTTATGACTTCGAAAATCCGATCAACTTAGCCAAAGACGAAGGTGAAGATAATTGTGAAGTGCCTGGCGAGCTTGCAAGACTGTTACTCCAGGAAGAGAGGGCAATTCAACCACACGAAGAGCCGGTGGAAACAATAAATCTGGGTACTGAGACGGACAGGAAGGAAGTTAAGATTGGTGCTAACCTAGAGCTCAGCGTGAAGCAACGGTTGACTCAGATTCTACATGATTATATGGAGATCTTTGCCTGGTCCTACGAAGACATGCCCGGGTTGGATACCGATATTGTGGTCCATCACTTGCCTACTAAGGAAGACTGCCCTCCAGTTAAGCAAAAGGTTCGCCGTATGCGTCCAGAGATGTCTGAGAAGATCAAGGCCGAGGTTATGAAACAGTTTGATGCCGGGTTCCTTGCAGTGACTTCTTACCCTCAGTGGGTTGCTAATCTGGTGCCAGTACCAAAGAAAGATGGAAAGGTCAGAATGTGTGTTGATTACAGGGATCTGAACAGGGCCAGTCCCAAAGATGACTTCCCCCTACCTTACATTGATGTCCTTGTTGACAATACTGCTCAGCATAAGGTGTTCTCTTTCATGGATGGTTTTTCAGGGTATAATCAGATCAAGATGGCTCCTGAAGACATGGAAAAGACTACATTTGTTACTCAGTGGGGCACCTTCTGCTACAAGGTCATGCCTTTTGGACTGAAAAATGCTGGGGCAACCTACCAACGTGCCATGGTTGCTTTATTTCATGACATGATCCATCATGAGATAGAAGTGTATGTTGACGACATGATCGCAAGGTCCCAGACTGAGGAAGAGCACTTAGATCATCTGCAGAAGTTGTTTGACCGTCTGAAGTTGTACAAGCTGAGGTTGAACCCGAACAAGTGCACCTTCGGGGTAAGATCTGGAAAGTTGCTAGGCTTCGTTGTAAGTGATAAGGGTATTCAAGTGGACCCTGCCAAGGTCAAAGCTATTCAAGAGATGCCAGTTCCTAAGACAGAGAAAGAGGTCAGAGGCTTTTTAGGACGCCTGAATTACATCGCTCGGTTCATCTCGCATCTGACTGCTACTTGTGAGCCAATCTTCAAGTTGTTGAAGAAAGATCAGGTAGTACGTTGGAATGATGAATGTCAGGCTGCTTTTGACAGAATCAAAGAGTATCTCCAAGAACCACCCATCCTTATGCCACCGGTTGAAGGGAGACCTCTGATACTATACCTGACAGTACTTGACAACTCGATAGGGTGTGTGTTGGGGCAGCATGACGAGTCTGGCCGAAAAGAGCATGCCATTTATTACCTTAGCAAAAAGTTTACCGACTGTGAGACCCGATACTCACTGCTTGAGAAAACTTGCTGCGCTTTGGTATGGGCTGCTCGCCAGCTGAGACAGTATATGCTGACTCACACTACCTTGTTGATCTCAAAGATGGATCCTATAAAGTACATATTTGAAAAGCCTGCACTGTCCGGGAGAATAGCGAGATGGCAAATGATCTTGACAGAATATGACATTCAGTACACAACCCAGAAAGCCATCAAGGGAAGTGTATTGGCAGACCACTTGGCACACCAGGCAGTAGACGACTATCAGTCAATGAACTTTGAGTTTCCCGACGAGAGTATCATGATTGTGACTGATTGTGAAGTACCTGGACCGGATGAAGGACCCGAGGAAGGATCCCGATGGTCTATGCACTTTGACGGAGCCTCCAATGCTTTGGGAAACGGTATCAGCGATGTGATCATATCTCCTCAAGGCACTCATACTCCACTCACTGCCCGGCTATGTTTTAACTGCACCAACAACATGGCAGAGTATGAGGCATGCATCATGGGTCTCCAAGCCGCGATCGATTTAAGGATCAAGTTTCTGAGTGTCTTCGGAGATTCCGCCCTCGTGATCAATCAGATCAAAGGGGAGTGGGATACGAAACATCCGAATCTTATTCCTTATAGAGAATGTGTGTTGACCTTGATCCCCCACTTCACGAAGATAACCTTTGAACATTTCCCAAGAGAGGAGAATCAGCTGGCGGACGCGTTAGCTATGATGTCTTCCATGTTCAAAGTCAAATGGGACAATGAGGCTCCCCGGATCATCATCTGGAAACTGGACGAACCGGCATACTGTTGTGATCTCGAGACTGAGTTGGTGACTGAGAAGCCTTGGTACCATGAGGTGAAGAGATATTTGGAAGCTCAGGAATACCCTGAAGGTGCATCTGTCAATGATAAAAAGTTTCTGAGAAGGTTCGCAGCGAAGTTCTTCCTTAGCAACGGCATCTTGTACAAGCGAAACCATGATTCGACCTTACTGCGTTGTGTGGACAAGACTGAAGCAGAAAGGATCATGGAAGAGCTACATGAAGGGACCTTCGGAACACATTCCAGTGGACACACTATGGCAAAGAAAATCCTTCGGGCAGGGTATTTCTGGTCCACAATGGAAGCTGACTGCTACCAACATTCCCGGACATGCCATAAATGCCAGATATACGCAGACAAGGTGCATGTTCCTCCAGTTCCTCTGAATGTCTTGACTGCGCCTTGGCCGTTTGCAATGTGGGGCATAGACATGATCGATGAGATTAAACCTACGGCGTCTAACGGGCATCGCTTCATCCTGGTAGCGATTGATTACTTCACGAAGTGGGTTAAAGCAGCTTCCTACGCCACGGTAACCAAGACTGTTGTGGCACGGTTCATTCGGCATAACCTGATCTGTCGATACGGCGTCCTAGAAAGAATTATTACAGACAACGGTACCAATCTCAATAACAAGATGATCACTGAGCTCTGCGAGCAATTTAAGATACAGCACCACAACTCTTCTCCTTACAGACCGAAGATGAATGGGGCTATAGAAGCAGCAAATAAGAATATCAAGAAAATCGTGCAGAAGATGACAGTGACTTATAAAGATTGGCACGAGATGTTACCGTTCGCTCTACATGGGTACCGTACCTCAGCCAGGACGTCAACCGGGGCAACTCCTTTCTCCTTGGTCTACGGTATGGAGGCAGTCTTACCGATCGAAGTGCAAATACCCTCTCTCCGGATAATGAAGGATGCAAATCTGAACGAAGATGATTGGATCCAGACACGACTTGATCAATTAAACCTTATTGATGAAAAGAGGCTTGCTGCTATCTGTCATGGTCAGACGTATCAGAAACGGATGATCAGGGCATTTAACAAAAAGGTCAGACCACAAGAATATCAAGTCGGGGATCTGGTAATCAATCGAACCATCCTTCCTCAGAGTGATCCAAGGGGCAAATGGACCCCTACGTACGAAGGGCCATTTGTGGTTAAACATGTGTTCTCAGGAGGAGCCATGATTCTAATCAACATGGATGGTGATGACCTTCCTCACCCCGCCAATGCAGACATAGTAAAAAGATACTACGCATGAAAAAGACCCGCTAGGTTGACATACCTAGGCAAAAATTAGGGCTTCCCGGCGAACCAAAAGGGTTCGGGCAAAATGAAGGGATGAAATGAAAAAAATCTGTACACCCGGCAAGTCGAAAACCTGAAAAGGAGGCTTGGGCAAAAATGGGTATCCCGGTGGACTGAAAACCCGAAAGGGCGGTCCAGGCAAAAGTTAGGGATAAAGCGTAATACTATGTCTCATTGGATCACTTTGCATCCAGAATCCGGTATCAGCATCAAATTCAGACGGCATTGATCAATCAACTTCATCTTCAACTAAGGTCATCAAGTGATGAGACGCTCAAAGACATAAAGGCGATAGCAGAGTTGAAACCCAGTAGGGTCATTCATTTCACACAGCTGTTTTATTTTCCTTTGTACAAATCTGTATAAACTCTCTTGTTCGGCGGCGTTCTCTTACCAGGACGTCAGCCTCTTGTACATAAATGCCTATTCACAGGAAAATTCAAAAATCAATACAAATATACTTTTCAGTTAAAATTGCCAATTGTTTTTCCTTTTCTGTTTTGTTTTGCGAATAACGTCCAAGGTTCAATTTGTGATATATGCATTGACAATAATTTGCTAACTCATGAATATTTGCATACGAAACAAAGGATTAATTACAGGTAACATTAGAAACAGGGGCAATAAAGAGTTGTCTAAGCAATCTAATTGTTCTATCCTCCAAGGTATCAAGGTGAGTTCAGCTGAAGAACACAACCGGCATATCCTAATTCCCTAGAGAGTGAGCCAGCAAGTCAGTGCCCTCACCCCAAGCAAAGCTATTATCAAACTTAAGGAAGTTGGGTATCCTCCCGCAGATCTCAACATTCCCTAGCATTATATATGCATTCTTAACAAGCATCCCCTGCAGTCTTGGTCTAAAGATTGTTTCCCGGCGGTATATCAAACATTCAGTGGAGTTACTTCCCCGTTACAACTCAAAACTTCCCCAGGAGAGTCCAATCCAATTTCCCCAGGAAAGTTGGAATCCGTCTCCCCAAGCAGCAAGCTTATCCCCAGTAGATTCTGAAAGCTTATCCTCGCAGGGCACGAACGCGTCTCCCGGCTTTATTCAAAGAGTTATTTCCTTACCAGGATATAACTGGGTTATCCTCAGCCAAAAGCCACGGAAAGATCGTCCTCGGCACAGTCTTCTTATCCCCAGCGAAGTTACCATCAACATTCCAGCAAAGTATCTCTCTCCCCACAGAGTATTGCTCCCCAGCAAGATCGTTAGGGTACCTTTCTCCCCGCAGAGTATTCCATTCGCCAAGTTCATTCCCCAACGGAGTTATCTTCTCCTACCGGTATTCTCGCAACTATCGTCCCCAGCGGGAGCAAAGATCTATTCTTCAACATTAGCCCAGGAGTGACTTCCCGGCACCAGTCAAGGATTTACTTTCCTAAGATGAAAAGATACATTCATAAACATCGCACTTCCATACATCATTATAGCATGCATATACGCATCATATATTACAAATCTCATTTATGTTGAGAACATCATTGCTTGATCCATATCATGCATTGCATATGACTGACCTTTACCTTTCAGGAAAGATCCAGTTGAGTTCTCAGCTATATTTCAAGACCTAGACCGGTTCAGTTAAATCGACCCTAAGATTTTTCTGTTTCTTATCCAGTCCAAGGCCTTCTCTGGTTCAGTCAGATCGACCCTAAGATCTCCCTGTTTCTTATCCAGTTGAAGACATTTCAAGACCTAGACCGGTTCAGTTAAATCGACCCTAAGATTTTCCTGTTTCTTATCCAGTCAAAGGCCTTCTCTGGTTCAGTCAGATCGACCCTAAGATCTCCCTGTTTCTTATCCAGTTGAAGATTTCAAGACCTTGACCGGTTCAGTTAAATCGACCCTAAGATTTTCCTGTTTCTTATCCAGTCAAAGGCTTTCTCTAGTCCAGCTAAATCGACCCCTAACAGATTTTCCTGATAAAGACTCAGTAGAAGATATCCAAGATTCTCTCAGCGTTACTGTTGAGGTAGAAGTCGCTCAAGATTCTCTCAGCGTTACTGTTGAGGTTGAAGTCGCCCAAGATTCTCTCAGCGTTACTGTTGAGGTTGAAGTCGTCCAAGGTTCTCTCAGCGTTCCTGTTGAGGTAGTAACCATCCCTGGTTCATTCATCACCATTTGAAGTTCCAGATTCAGCTCCTGTAACCAGTCAGGACACATCTACACAAATAATTTGAAGACCAGCTCCTGTAACAGGCCAGGTAATCATTTTCTTTTGCAGGTACACAAGTTCTCGCTAAGGAATCTCTTACGCGATCAACATCCAGATGGCATATATAAGCCCATCCACCTATCCATCACCTCTCAGCATGGCATCTATAAGCCCATCATCCTATCCATCAATCTCCCAATGGCGTCTATAAGCCCATTCGACCATCACACTGCTACTATGTGAGCGCAAATTTCTGGGCACTCTAGTGTTCAATCATCTTCCACCTTCGGATTACGAAGGGCACGTCAGCCAATCTGCATCCTCAGGTCTAAGAAGATTGAACAAGGGCAACTGTTGTACCCCAAAATTTTCCCTCCCATATTCTTCAAGAATTGCAAAGAGCATGCTGCAAAATCTCCCCAAGGGTTGCACAGTTCAAGGGCCTCCTAACAGTCAAAAACTAGGGTTTTGGTTCTAACAAAGAAATTGAAGTTTTCAAGGGTCCAATCAAGTCCCACATGCCTATAAACATGGTCAAGCATCCTCATGCCAAGTTTCAAGACTTACAGCACAAAATTGCACAATCAAAAACCCTAATTGCCCTACAGTCAACTGCAGGGGCAAAATGGTCATTTGATAGTCAAAAGTTCAAATTTTTGGTCAACATCTCATTTTGAAGCCACAAACATCATTTGATCAATTCTTGATCATGATTTTCAAGGCATGGCTCAAAAAGTCTCAAGATGCAAAAGTTTCCATATTTGGACAGTTGAAAAAGTCAACTGTAACTTGACCAAGGCATAACTTCCACATGGATTATCAGAAAAATTCCATCCAAAGTTCATTTTGAAGAGAAAGACATTTCCTACAACTCCTCTTCACACTTCAAGTCCAAGAAATGCTCTCACAAAAAGTTATCAATTTCAACATTATAGGTCATTTTCAAAAGTCAACAAAAAGGGACTTTAAGTCAAAGGCCATAACTTGAGATTGGTAAATCAAAATGACATGGGACTAAAGGCATTGGTTAGAGGACTTCGAGACCTTTCCAAAATGTCCAAGAACATGATCAAAGCTTAAAAATTGAGCAAGATATGCCTTGTGGAAGTTGGGAAATTTTTGGGAATTTTGAAAAGTCAACTTTGCTTCAAATGTCTTAAAATTGCTAATGGGCCACATTTTCTTCCAAGATTCATCATCCAAAGCATATGCACGATCATCTGGCCCAAAGGGGATTTATTCATCATTTTTATTTATTTATTTGAATTTTTAATTACAATTAATTCATTTAAATTAAGTAAAATATGGAAAATACTAAACCAAAGTTTTTAAATCTTTTTATGCAGTACAATCACTCATGATTCACTCAAGATTCGTGCACAACTCAAATTGGGAAGATTGGCTATGATTGACATCAAAAACATGTGAAAAAGATTTGAAAAATATGCCATGGAAATCAAATATTGTTCTCATCAATGCAAAGATCTTTTGATTGAAAACTCAACCCTAATCCATCCTCATATAAGTGTGATCAAAACCTAATGCCAAGAGACCTCTAAGCTGCGCCCATCTGAAGAAAGAACTTTGCACTTTTTCAAGAAAATTCCAAAACTGAAAACACGATTTCAAGGAGTTTCAAGGCAAAACATTGATTCCATTGCATTCCTGAGGCTCCAAGGAAGGTTTCTGGATCAAAACCATCACCTCTAACGTGAAGAATTGGTAGAACGACCTTGTCCTGTCCATACTTTTTTTCACATTCATGTATCATGATTCACGCATTATTTCCAATTTTTAATGTTTGGTTTACATTCAGTTAATCATTCTAAAGCTAACCATATGTTTTAATTGAGTTTTTATGCATCGTACGCGATTTCACCATTGAAGCTCGCTAGGGTTCCTCAAGCTCCAAATTGGGCATTTTCGTATACTGTAAAATTAGGATGTCCCAGTACCATGGCTAAACTCAGGAAGCTTGGACGAACTTAACACACTATTCGCGCTCAATTTATGAGCCACCATATTCTATTCGCTATTTTTATGCTTGCTATTTAGTGGGGGTTTAAAACCCCCGCTATTCAATTTGTTTTTGTTTCAGGCAAAGCAAATAAATGGAGAAGATGATGATGTGTAGGCCAACGAATGGTACATTTGAAATTCGCTCGAAAATCATCCACTAACCCTTGTTTTATCTCATATTGATTATTTGTCATATAATGAACAAAGCGCGTGGTTGGTACAGATGGTTAAGGAGTTGTCTCATAAGGCACTGGGACCTGGGTTCGATTCCCAGGTCCCCCACTTTGTTTCAATATTTTTTCTTTCAACATAATCCCATGCAGATTCAATCCAAAGGCCTCCCATACGCCCATAATCCAAGCGTGCCACATGGCCACTGAAGGCAATCCAAGGGCCAATGTTTGAAGTGTACCGTGGGCACCAGTCAACGCATACGTACGTGGCTCAGAAAAGTCAACAAGGCCAGGGTTTCAATGGGCCAAAAATGCTGATGATACCTCCCAATTGGGGTCAACACCCCCCAAGGTTTTGCAATTCTTTTCTTTTTTTTATTTTCCATTATTTGTGTTAATTCAATTATTTCTTTTTTAATTCTTTAAATTACTTTATTTTCATAAAACATAAAAATAATAAAAATCAGAAAGTCACAAAAAATAAAATATATTTGATTTGATATTTTTTTGTAAATAAATCTTGTTAATTAATTTAGTTCTTTAATTCTAGGATTAACTTTAATATTTTTCTTAATAAAATAAAAATTGGTAGAATTAGGGTTTTAAACACTTTTGTATTTTTATCTTTTCTTTTTCACCATATTAATTAATTATTTATTTTTTGTAAATCAAATTATATTTATTAATTAGGTTAACTTTAGGTTTAATTTTAACATTTTTTAATAAATTAAAAATAGCTAGAACTAGGTTTTAATTCCAAATTAATTTTTCTTATTAAAAATCCATAAATACAAAAAATCCAAAAATCTTTTCTTTTAATTTAATTAATTGATTAATCATAATTTAATTTCAAAAGGGTCCAACGCCCTCGCTATCGATTATTAGTTCGCGCGCTTATTTTATTTCCTCTTTTTTATGTAATTCTCCCAAAGCCGTGTAAATTGGACATTTATCTTTTCTCGCACTCTTTATTTTATTTTAAATCGGGTCCTGGATTTAATTTGGCGATGTGGACCCGTGCCTTTGTAATAGCGTAGAACTTTTAAATTTCGCAACTTTTTAACTGCTAATAAATTGGCATGCAAGAATGAATGTTAAAATAAAAACAAAAGCGTAGATCACCTATGACATGAACAAGATAAATGCAAATGAACATGACACACAAACCACACACCACCCCTAGGGTACGCCTCACTGTTGCCTTGCCCCTCGAAAGGTGATCGTCGAGTAGAGGATGTTTTAGTAAGTCCTCATGATCCGGGAACCTGGCATGAGGGTAGCTTCTAAGGTATCTTCCTATTGCTCTGGTGATCACCATGTCCCGAACCTTCGAATTGACCCGAACACCTCCAACGGTGGTGCTACCTACCTCTCAATGGTGGGATGGCACTACTTTAAGGACATTTACACAGACGAATTCCTTAGGGTAGGTAGACGACTCTAGATACTTGCTCTAACTTCAAAACAAATCAAAAATACTTTTCACACCAACACCTTTTCAAAAAGCTTTCGAAAGCAATTTTTCAAACACTCTTGAGGACTGATACAAGAGTCGAACTGGAATTTTCAAAGAAACTTTTTTTAAAAACCACAGTTGAAAAGCAAACAAACCATTTTTTGAAAACACAATGAGCAAGTATCTAAGAGCCCATGGATAACCATGGATAGAAAGGGTGCTAACACCTTCCCTTTCTATAATCTACCTCCCGAACCGAGAGCAATCTCTATAAAGAATTTTTCTGTGCTTTTGTCCTTTCCATTTGGAGAAAATAAAAGACGGTGGTCACTCTTGCTTCCGCGACGTTTCGCGAACCAGCGTTAAATAGTCAGTTCCAGATCCACCGATCACACATCATTTTGACCTAATGGCATGACCCAAAACATTTCTCAAGATCAATTGGATTGATAGTGAATTTTTAGTCAACTGATCAAAAGTCAATTGTACACTGAAAAGTCAAACTTTAACTTTTTGGTCAAGATCAAATGTCAAAGATCACAATTCATATAAACATTTCAAAATATGAAACTTATTCATCAAGAAATCAAAAATTCAAGATTTCATTTTGAAAAGTCAAAGTTTTCTAACACAGAAATTTTTCTAAGGGTTTAAAACTTCATGTTTTTTCACAACTTTGAGCAAAATTTTCACCATGATGCAAGATGATTCAAAAGAAACTTTCAACATGAAAGTTGTATATCTCCATGAGATATACAACATTGTTTTACACAACTTCTTCTAAAAATGCTTGGATCTCAAGTTATTAATTCATAAAGTCATGGTCTTGGAATTAAACACTTAGTGAAATTTTGCCCTAGTTTAGGCAGGATTTTGACCTAACTTCATGGCACTTTTTCATATAGTTCCAAGGGTAATTTTCAAAATTGATTCAAAGATGGGTTGTAGAGAACATTACAGGCTTTCCAAAATGTCGGAGAACTCCTTGAAATCATTCTTGAGCAGGGATAATCGAAGATAGGAAGTTAGGGTTTTCAAACTTAAATTACAAGTCATTTTTGATGAACACATGAACCAAATGCATGCTAGGCTGCATAATCTTTGCTTTGCAGGCCTCAAACTTGTTTGTCACTCCATAATTAAATTATTACACATATTTTAGAGCTTTGATCCAAGCAATTGAGTTATTATCCAAGTTGCATTTCCATTAATGGCACAAAGTTGACATTGCCATTCTTGTAAAGCAAGCTTTTTGCATAAAGTTCATTCTTGAGCCTCTAACTTGTTCCCTCTGATCACACTCCATCCACAAAGTCAGAAGCAAGTATGTTTAAAGCATAACCACTCTATCTAAGCAAGTACACAAGGCTTTGAAACTTGAATTTCTCAAGAAATCACATGTTATGCATAAACTTGTGATTTTGAATTTTGATCAACAACAAGTCTCCAAACTTGTTGCTTATAAATAGAGTCATTATTTATAAATAGAGTCAAACTTGTTCCTTACATCAAATATAGTCCATCCCTGTCCTTTGTTTGGAACTGTAACATCTCCATCACCATCCTCCATAACCAAAAACAGAGGTCTGCAACTTGACTTCTCCAGACCATTCCAGCCATCCATTGCTCAAGCTAATCATTGCATTAGCTTCCTGGGAACTTGAGGAAGCTAGCCTAATCATCACCATTGCCTGAAACAAGCTCAAATCCATTTCATGATTTCCAGTTTTTAGGTATTTTTCTTGAACTTCTATCTTCATATTTAGGCATTGTTAGACTTGCATTTGTGAAGATAAAATGTAGACATCAATGCCCTGAAACTATACATGTCCGTAGATTTCATTTATTTTGATTGAGCTAGGAGAATTTTGAGTTTGAACTTTCTGAAATATTTAGGTCAGAATTTGGTAATTTTAGAAATTCTCATTCATCTTTGATTTATAGCTTATGATATTTATATGGTTGGATTTGTATGAAAAAATGGAGCAATTTTCATGTTTACATTTTTGCAAATGGTTGAGAAATGAGCAAGTTGCAGGGCTTCTGGCTGGAGGTTGAAGATGAAGTGTATTTAGGGCACGTTTTGTGTTATATATTTATGGTTTAACATAAGTTAACAGATGTATCACCACCCTAGTGGTTAAAGTGCGCGCCTGTCACTATGAGGTCATGGGTTCAAGCCCCAACGTGACCTTTTTTCCTTTTTTTTCCACTTTTTTTTTGACATTTTTTGGCTCTTTTTGCAACGCCTGGGCCTCCTCTTGTTGGGCCTGACTTTTTCTCATAATACCCCCCCGTTTCACTTATCAACCCCCTTAACTTTTTTTAAAAACTTTTTTATCTTTTATTTATTATTATTATTATTAATACTATTATTATTATTATTATTATTATTATTATTATTATTATTATTATTATTATTATTATTTCCAGTAATCATGAAAAATCCAAAAATATTTTATTTATTATTTACACTTATTTATTTTTATTTTCTTATAAAACAAAAATGGACTAAAAAAAACATTTTTCTTTTAACAAATTAATTTCTCTTTTAAATAATTAAACATTTAGACTTAGGTTTAATAATTATTTTATTTTCTTAATTAAAATTAACTTAAAATTTAGGTTTCTTTTAACTATTTAATTTTCATTATTTATCATTATTTAACTTAAAACCTTTTTTCATAAAAACCCTAAAAAAAAAATTTAACTTAATTTCTTCCTTAATTAGTTTAAACTTAATTTTGTTTATTTTTAATTAATCATCTTCTTCAAATTAGGTTAGAAATCTCTTTTCATGAAAACCAAACAAAAATCATATTTCTTTACATTTTACATTCTTTATTTTTGTACATTATTCAAAAT
Source organism: Vicia faba (assembly GCA_948472305.1). Taxonomy (NCBI): domain Eukaryota; kingdom Viridiplantae; phylum Streptophyta; class Magnoliopsida; order Fabales; family Fabaceae; genus Vicia; species Vicia faba. Next base: position 268,275,838 of record OX451740.1, read on the forward strand.
TCAATATGGTTGTAATATTTATTTAGATTTAAATTCTTGCAATATCCCCATTTGTAAATTTGTATACCCCCTCCCCTAATGATGTAATAGCGTAGTAATTTTAAATTCCGTAATTTATCGCTTTATATACAAATGCTAGTAATTAGGGTTTTGTATGGAAAGACTAAAACCAACAAAATAGCAAATCCTAATCAAGACAAAAACAAAGCATGAAAATCAATACACTTGCACACAAGCACCCCTAGGGTAAATCTACTTGGTTGCCTTACAAAAATGGCCATATTACGCATGTGAAGTAACTTAGCAAAGATAAGCAAAATACAAGATCATAGTCCCTCGATGATGCTATCTATGTTGCCTTTTCAAAATGATCTTAGTCCCTAAAAAAAACGCTAAGATACCTTGCAACATTGCTAATCATGGTTATACGATGACCCACGCCCGTCCCTTTTACATCCAAAGATAGGGTTACTTACCAAATCAATGGTAAGATAACAATGTCAAAGGAAAGAGGAAATGAACATGAAAGACTTTTGAGTAGTTAGAATGTTCCTAGTTACTTGCTCCATTTCAAAACAAAACATCCTTGCTATTTTCAAAACAAACACCAATACTTTGAAAACATCTTACAAACTTGAAAACATTTTCAAAAGATCAACACCTTTGTATACATTCTTACGAACGAGAATCATTACAAAGTTTGCTTAAACAATGACCTCTTTTCAAAAAAAATACTTTCAAAACCACACAAAGCACAATTTCAAACAAAAGCAAGTGATCTAGCAAGTAACTAAGAGCCAATGGAAAACCATGGATGAAAAGGGTGCTAATACCTTCCTTTTTCCTAATCTACCCCTCGAATTCAAGAAAACATCTCAAAGGTATTTCTTGTGCTTTTTCACCTTTCCTTTTGGATAAAAGAAAAGTCGATGGCGACTCTTGCTAACTGTAACATTTACGGTAAAACGCAAAACACCTAAGTTAGTTCTCCCACCGTATCACAGAAATGGCGACTCTACTGGGGATGATTCTAAAAGTGGGGTTACCTTAGGGTTAGATCATGTTTACTTGCTTTCTTTGTTTGACTTATATGCTTTACATTATGGTTCTTTGTTTGGGTTTGAATCCTCTACCCGGATTTGGGATACCTTATAGGTAAGTAGCAATACATTATGGAAACTGTGCAGGGTATATCGACATGGTCTAAGCAATAGCTACGTTAGTGCAATATATTTGTGGGTACCGGTAGCCCTTGAGTAGTCAAGGAGAATACAGGGCCGCTGAGTGATGTCATGAAGCACTAATGAACTTCTAGAACCTTTACTTGACCAACTTGGCCTTTAGGACATAGTGAGATGACCGACTTTGGTGCAGTCCGAAGTTGGTAGATACTCGATACTTCACTCATTGAGGTTTGGTTTTTTGGGATATTTCGGTCGCCATTAAAGAGGCTTATGCTGAAACAACGCCCAAAGAAACAAACCGGTGATATTGAGCTCCTTAGAACCCGATTACTATTACTAGGACAAGTTTGAGCCAACTAAACTTCAAGAGGGTACTTACCTATGAGACTCCATACAAGCCTAAACCTAAGGACTTGTTTTCTTTGTTTGTATATATTTACTTGTACATAACATCATAAACATCATAACAACATACTCACTAACCATTTCAAGGATTTTGGGATTTATCTTTGTTCTGTTTTGTAGGACATGGATTATATTCGCAGGAAAACTATTCAAGTCAATCTTGTAAGGATCCCTCCTCAACTTAAAGAGATAGCATCAAGGATTCCTGAAAATTCTCCATTTACCGAAAGACATGGTCGCCTACTAAACTTGGTCACCTCCGACACTGATGAAGACATGATGAATATGCTCTTCTAGTTCTTTGATCCTTTACACCATTGCTTCACATTTCCCGATTATCAACTTGTGCCAACTTTGGAAGAATTCTCCCAACTTATGAGGATTCCCATTCTCAATCAACCACCTTTCAACGGTACGGAAAGAGATCTAAAGCCATAAGATATTGCTCAAGCTCTACACTTGCAATCATCTGATATCACAACTAATTGGGAAACAAGGAGTGGTGTCAAGGGTTTCCTAGCAAAATTCTTGTTTGAGAAAGCCCAAAACTGTTGGAACTCTTTGGATTTGCAAGATTTTGAGGAAATTGTGGCTCTCCTCATCTATGGGATGGTTTTGTTTCCAAATCCTGACCAACTCATAGATGTGAACACCGTCAAAATCTTCATGTCTCGTAACCCAGTGCCTACTTTGCTAGGGGACATCCTACATTCCTTTCACACTCTCACTATGAGGAAAATAGGTATCCTTATGTGATGTACTCCTCTTTTGGCAAGATGGTTTATTTCGCATCTTCCCCAATTTGTATTGAAGAACGAGCAAGGTTCAAGGTGGTCACATAGGTTGATGACACTCAAACATTCAGACATTCATTGGTGTTCCCGATCTATAGTGAATGTTATTATTATCGATCGTTGTGGAGAATTCCCTAATGTCTCTTTACTTGGAATTAGAGGAGGTATCACCTACAACCCCTGTTTAGCCTTAAGACAGTTTGGTTACGCCCGAAGGGATGGCCCACATGAGATGCTCATTCAAGGTTTGGTATTTGACTATGAAAACGACGATCAAAGTCATCGCCAGAGATTTATCCGAGCTTGGAGGATGTTGAACAAGATAGATAGAAAGACATTGGGGCATAAGAATTCCATCCCTCGTGAGCCTTACCTCAAAACGGTACGAGCTCGTGCTCAAAGTCTTATGATGCCTTACCCCTCCATTCTCCCGGTAATCATAGAGCCTGTTGTGGAAGGAGATGTTCCATACACTATCCTGCATTCTGACATGCCCACCTCTCTTGAAGACTTACAAAGGGATTAGATACAACTTAAGGGGGAGCAAGACACTTTCGAGGCCCAATTCTACGCCAGCGAGAAGAAGGTTTTGGAACTCACTAAGCAACTTCATGAGGAGCGGAGCCTGAACGCCTATATCGTACCAAAGAGGATGCGTACAACCTTTTCATCTTAGAGTTTTTGTAATCCCAAAAGAGGCATAATGTACTCAAGCTTTGATTTATTAATATAACGTGTGTTCCTTTTTTGTCTAAAGCAAATTAAATCTCTAATTTCCTTGGAATCATTGCATATGCATTTACCATTCATCATAACATAAACAAGTTTCTTACAACAAGTCTCCTCATCTTTCTACTGTTTATTTCAGTAAGATGGATCTCGAGCAGACAGAAAAGGACCTCCAGGCGCAGAATGCTCAGTTTCAACAGATGTTCTTGACTCTAGCCAAAGGACAAGAAGATTTGAAAACTTTGCTGATGGAAGAAAAGAAGAAGAAGGCAAAGAAAGTAACCGGAGTTCTGAATATGGGAAGAAGGTTCCAAGGAGAAGCCAGACGGACCCTAGACTTTGCAACGTCATCTAGTGAAAAGGATAATCAAGAAGTGAAAGCATAGAAGCAATTGTCCAGTTAGAATTTGAAGAGGAAGAAGAAGAGGATTACTCTGAAGAGAAGTATCCCCCGGCCGACGACAAATACAAACATCTGGAAGAACGAATAAGCACAATGGAGATTCAGAAAGTGCCTGGGCTGGACTTTGAAGAGTTGGGTTTAGTCTCTGGGATCATTATTCCTCCAAAATTCAAGGCACCAGTTATTTCTAAATACGATGGAGTTTCGTGTCCCAAAATGCATCTCCGATCCTATGTGAGGAAAATACAGCCTCACACTACTGACAGAGATTTATGGGTCCACTTCTTTCAAGACAGTCTATCCGGAACTCAGCTTGATTGGTTCTACCAACTGGAAAGGGCCAATATCCACAGTTAGGAAGACCTTGTCGCTGCTTTCTATAAACAGTATCAGTACAATACAGACCTTGCTCCTACCCGTACTCAACTCCAGAGTATGGCTATGGTTTCAAGTGAAGGTTTCAAAGACTACACTCAGAAATAGAGGGACTTAGCAGGAAGAGTCCAACCTCCCCTTTCTGAAAGAGAACTAGTAGACATGTTTCTAGGTACCTTGTCTGGTCCTTTCTTTAATCATTTAATTCGAAGCTCCTCAGCAGGATTCACTGAATTAATCTTGATCGGGGAAAGAGTGGAAGCTGGGATTAAGAGTAGGAAGATCAAAAAAGACGCATCCTTCGTCGTTGTAAGAAAACCATTTATTGGGAAGAAAGAAATTGGTGTTGTGTATCCTCACAGAAATTAAGATAGGACTGAACGCTGACCAATGGTAGGGGTTGTCGTGATCCCTAAGCCTGCACCTATTCAACAAAGGAACGATCAGCCTAGAACAGAAAGACAAGTAAGAAAATTTACCCGGATTAATATGACACTATCTCAAGTCCTGCCACATTTGTTGAGATCTAATCTGGTAATTTTAAAGGAAGCTCCGAAGAATCCTAACACAACCTCTCCTCACTACCATCCTAATTCTCGATGTGCATACCATTCAGAAAGTCCAGGTTATGACACCTACAACTGTTGGGCTTTGAAAAATAAGGTGCAAGACCTTCTCGAAGCAAAAGAAATTGAGTTTGATGCTCCTGAGATCCCAAATGTTATCACCGCCCCTATGCCCAAACATGGCCGTGGTGTTAATGTTGTTGAAGATGATATGTTTGTTACTGTCGTAGATGAACTTCTTACTCCTCTCCTGACCGTCAAGAAGAACCTATTGAAGGCTGGTTTATTTCCGGGATGTGATGAAGACTGCCACTTATGGTTATCTCGGCCAACTAGTTGTCATTTATTGAAAGCAGGTGTTCAAAGCCTAATGGATGACAAAGAGATTTTGTTTGAAAAGACTCATGTTCCTACCGTTTCTTACAAAGATGTTTCAATAGTAACCATTTCCACCAATCCTTCCAGGGTCTCCACCAAAAGACCCGTTAGGATTACATCAGTTCCTAAAGTAGCTCCACTGATAATTACTATGCCAGGTCCAATCCCGTACTCATCAGATAAAACTATCCCATGGAACTATGGGGGCGACGTCTACTATCACGGTGTCAAGCAAAATTGGTTGGATGATGAAGACTCGATTCTTGAGAAGGCTAGCCCCAACATTAGTAACATTGCGGGAACCAACAAGATAACCCGAAGTGGAAGAATTTTCTCTCCAGAGATTGCTCCTCCGAAGAATGTTACCGGTTCTGTGATCATCCCTGTTTCTATTCCTGTTGACACTACTACTTCTACAATTCCTATAGTTACACCTGCTGATACTCCTACCGTCGAGTTGACCGAAACTCGGGGCAAAGGTATTTTGGTTGAGCCTGTCCGGATGAAGGCGCAAACAATATATATCCCTGAGGCCTCCCAAAAGGAGATGGAATAAATTCTGAAAATTATAAAGAGAAGCGACTACAACGTATTCGAATAGCTAGGGCAGACTCCGTCAAAGATTTTCATGATGGCTTTATTGTTGTGTTCTGAGGCTCATGCAAAGGCCTTGGTGAAATTCCTTAAAACTGTCCATGTACCACAAGAAACCTCTATGGATCAGTTCCAATACTGCGTGGCCAGTTTAACCGCTGACAATGGTTTAGGTTTTTCTGATGATGACTTGACACCTAGAGGGAGGAAGCACAACGAGGCATTACATGTCTCTGTCGAATGCCGGGGCACAACTTTGGCCCATGTCTTAGTTGATACCGGTTCATCTTTGAATTTGCTGCCTAAGAAGGCTCTTGGTAGACTTGACTGTGAAGGTTTGACCTTAAAACCCACCAATATAGTGGTAAGGGCCTTCGACAGTTCAAAGAGAATTGTGCATGGAGAGGTAGACATCCCCATTAAGGTTGGAACTCAAACCTTTGATTCAACTTTTTACGTGATGGACATTCGCCCTTCCTACTCCTGCTTATTGGGCCGACCATGGATTCACAATGATGGTGTTGTCACCTCTACATTACATCAAATGCTGAAATACCCAACCAAGGGGAAGATCATTACTGTCCATAGAGAAGAGGAATATATGGCCAGTCACTTGAACTCCTTCAGATACGTGGAATTATATGGTGAATTCATTGAAACTCCATTTCAGCATTTCGAGGAAGTCCCACCAACCGTGGCAGTAACCAAATTTGTTTCCCAAATCCCAAAGATTACAAGACCTCCGCTAAAGATGTCTTCTCTGAAAGATGCCAAGGCAATAATCGAATAAGGTGGGTGTACTATTTGGGGCCAACTCCCGAATATCCCATACAAATCTGACAAATTTGGTTTCGGTTTCACTTTAGGATCCCAGAAAGCTATACACCGTGCTCGTGTCAGGGGACCACCCTTGAAGATCAGCAACCACAAAGTCAATGCAGTGGAGGATGATGAGGATAGCTACGACCTGGAGGATTGGATTTTCCCAACTGACAATAGAGGACTCAGCAACTGGGAAGCTAAATATTTTATCCCAATTACTTTTATCCAATAGTAATTTTCTTTGAATTTTGTCGGATCTGTAATAATTAAACAATTCAGACTTTTAAAGTCTCGTGTCTTACCCGAGGCACAACGGTCCATTTGTAAGGGTTGTCACCTCATTTTCATATGTCATCAATGAATCATGGACGTTTTTACATACAAACTTTATGTTCTTTGTCTTTATTTTTTAGATTTTTATTTTTTTTCAAAGATAGCTTTACTCTTACACACACTCACATTCAAAATGCAGATCTACATCCATTCAGGATCCCATGGGTAACGATTCTTCTATGACTTTTTGTGACTCTGAAAATCTAATCTACCAAGCCGAAGATGAAGGTGAGGAAGATTGTAAAGTGCCAGGGGAATTAGCCAGGTTACTACAACAAGAAGAGAAGACCATTCAGCCCCACGAAGAACCAATGGACACAGTTAACCTAGGTACCGAAGAGGACAAGAAAGAAGTCAAGGTGGGTGCCAATCTGGAACCTAGTGTCAAGAAGCGTCTGATTCGGTTGCTACAAGATTATGTTGAGGTCTTTGCCTGGTCGTATGAAACATGCCAGGACTTGATGCTGATATCGTGGTACATCGTCTACCGACAAAAGAAGACTGCCCTCCGGTAAAACAAAAGGTCCGTCGCATGCGACCCGACATGTCAGAGAAGATTAAAGCCGAAGTCATGAAACAATTCAACACTGGATTCTTGGTTGTCACCTCTTATCCACAATGGGTCGCCAATGTTGTTCCCATGCCTAAAAAGGACGGCAAAGTGTGAATGTGCATGGACTACCGAGATTTGAATAGGGCAAGCCCTAAGGATGATTTCCCACTTCCCCACATCGATATTTTGGTCGACAATACAGCACAACATAAGGTGTTTTCCTTCATGGATTGTTTCTCAGGCTATAATTAAATCAAAATGGCGCCTGAGGACATGGAGAAAACAACCTTTGTCACACAACGGGGCACATTCTGTTATAAGGTTATGCCATTCGGATTGAAGAACGTTGGGGTAACCTATCAGCGTGCCATGGTAGCTCTATTTCATGACATGATACATCACGAAATAGAGGTATATATGGACGACATGATAGCCAGATCTCAAACTAAGGAGGAACATCTTGACCATTTGCAGAAGCTGTTTGAGAGAATAAAGAAATACAAGCTGAGGTTGAACCCGAATAAATCCACATTTGGGGTAAGGTTCGGTAAACTCCTAGGCTTTGTCGTCAGCGGTAAAGGTATTAAAGTGGATCCTGCCAAGGTGAAAGCAATACAATAAATGCCTTCTCCTCGTACTGAGAAGGAAGTCAGAGGATTCTTAGGACGGCTGAACTACATTGCCAGATTCATTTCTCACCTGACAGCTACTTGTGAACCAATCTTCAAATTACTGAAGAAAGATCAAGTAGTCAAATGGAATGATGAATGCCAAGCTTCCTTCGACAAGATCAAAGAGTACCTACAAGAGCCTCATATTTTGATGCCACCAGTCGAGGGAAGACCATTAATCATGTATCTAACTGTTTTGTAAAATTCAATGGGGTATATGTTGGGGAAGCATGACGAGTCTGACCGAAAAGAGCATGCTATTTATTACCTGAGCAAAAAGTTTACCGACTGTGAAAAAAGATATTCACTGCCTGAGAAAACTTGTTGCGCTCTGGCATGGGCTGCTCGCTGGCTAAGACAGTATATGCTGACCCATACTACCTTATTGATATCCAAGATGGATCAATAAAATACATATTCGAGAAGTCTGCCCTCTCTGGGAGAATAGCGAGATGGCAGATGATCCAGACGGAATATGACATTCAGTATACTACCCAAAATGAAATAAAGGGCAGTGTACTAGTTGATCACCTTGCTCATCAAGTTGTAGATGACTACCAGTCCATGAAATTCGAATTCCCAGATGAAGACATCATGATGGTAAACAAATGTGAAGAACTCAGACCATATGACGGACCTGAACAAGGATCCCGATGGACTTTGGTGTTTGATGGGGCGTCCAACGCACTCGGCAATGGAATCGGTGTTGTACTCATATCTCCGGAAGGATGTCATACTCCCTTTACTGCAAGACTCTGCTTCAACTGACGAATAACATGGTAGAATACGAAGCGTGCATTTTTGGTCTCAAAGCCGCCATAGATTTGAGGATCAAGTCCTTAAGTGTATTCGGAGATTCAGCTTTGGTCATCATCCAGATCAAAGGAGAATGGGACATTAAACACCCAAACCTCATCCTCTACAAATAACATGTGTTGACATTAATCCCACACTTTGAGAAGATTACCTTCGAGCATTTCCCGCAAGAAGAAAATCAGTTAGCGGACGCGCTAGCCATAATGTCATCCATGTTTAAACTTAAATGGGATAATGAGGCTCCCCAGATCACCATTGAATGAATGGATGAACCAGCTCACTGTCACGAGATCAATACTGAAGGAGTAGTTGATCGGCCTTGGTTCCACGAAGTCAAGAGGTATCTCGAGGCTCAAGAATATCCGGAAGAAGCTTCAGTCAATGATAAGAAGTTCTTAAGGAGATTCTCTGCTAAGTTCTTCCTTAGTAATGGCATTCTCAACAAACGCAACCATGACTCTGTTTTGCTTCGTTGCGTAGACAAGGTTGAGGCAGAGAAGATAATGGCTTATCTACATGAAGGCACTTTTGGCACCCATTCCAGTGGGCATACGATGGCAAAGAAAATCCTACTGGCAGGTTATTACTGGTCTACCATGGAAACAGATTGCTATCAGCACTCTCGAACTTGTCATAAGTGTTAGATCTATGCTGACAAGGTGCACGTGCCTCCGGTTCCTTTGAACGTCTTGAAGGCTCCTTGGTCCTTTGCTATGTGGGGCATCGACATGATTGGGGAAATCAAACAAACAACCTCTAATGGACACCGCTTCATCTTGGTGGCCATTGACTATTTCACGAAGTGGGTTAAGGCGGCTTCTTTCGCTTCTGTTACCAAGAATGTTTTCACCCGGTTCATCAAACAGAATATCATTTGTCGGTACGGTATCTCAGAGAGGGTCATCACAGACAATGGTACAAATCTGAACAACACTATGATCACCGCACTGTGCATACAATTTAAGATCCAACACCATAAATCTTCTCCTTACCGTCCAAAGATGAATGGTGATGTTGAAGCCGCAAACAAGAATATTAAAAGATCATACACAAAATTATAGTAACCTACAAAGACTGGCATTAGATTCTACCATTCGCTTTCCACGGTTATCGTACCACGACATGTACATCAACCGGGGCAACACCTTACTCTCTGGTATACGGCATGAAGGTTGTCTTGCCTATTGAGGTCCAGCTCCCTTCGCTGAGAATCGTGAAGGATGCAGGGTTGAGTGAAGACGATTGGATCCAAACTCGACTTGATCAATTGAACTTGATTGATGAGAAAAGGCTTACTGATGTCTGTCATGGTCAAATGTATCAAAAATAGATGATCAAGGCTTTCAACAAAAAGGTCAGATGCTAAGTGTATCAAGTCGGGGATTTGGTGATCAAGCGCATCATACTTCTGCAAGGTGATACCAGGGGCAAATGGACTCCTACATACGAAGGACCATTTGTGATCAAAAGCATATTCTCTGGTAGAGCAATAATCTTAACCACTATGGATAGCGATGACCTGCCGCACCCTTTGAACGCAGACATAGTCAAAAGATACTACGCATAAGAGACCCGCTAGGTTGACACACCTAGGAAAAACAAGGGAATCCCGGCGAACCAAAAAGGTTCGGGCAAAAATTAGGGATAAAACAAAAAACATCTGTACACCCGGCAAGTTGAAAACCCGAAAGGGCAACTTGGGCAAAAAATGGTATCCTGGTGGACTGAAAACCTGAAAGGGCGGTCCAGGCAAAAGCTAAGGAATTAAAGCGTATGACTATGTCCCATTGGATCACCTTACAGACAACCTTTGACCTAGATTGACAAACTCAGCGATTCTAATCAATCCAATCAACTTCAGACAAGGCAGCAAATGGACAAGACACTCAGAGACACGAAGGCTATAGCAGAAGGGGAACCCCATGGGATTATTACACAAAGCTATCTTTTCTTTGTATCAAATTTCCATTTTTTTATGACGACATTATCTTACTAGGATGTTCATCTCATTGTACAAAATACTTATTAATACAAAGTGATTCCTTTGAAAGTGCAAAACTATCTGTTTTTCTTTAATTTATGTGTTTTGTTTACAAAAACGTCCAATGATTTATTTTTGAGCATATGCGTTTGAACATAACTACTGTTTACAAATGAGCAAAAATAGAAGACAGTCATTAATGGCTTTAAGAAATAGGATAATATTTTTAGATTATTCCATAAAATTCCCCACAGTGTTCAGCTTAATGATGCCAAGCTCTCTCATATCCCCGACGGAACAAAACTTTCAGTTTATCACTCCCTAGTAAAGGTCGTCCAATTTTTCAGGATTCCCCAACAGGATTTCACAAGCAATACACGATGTTTCCCTTACAACAGAGTTTATTTCTCTAACAAATAGAAGTTGACCAACTCATCAACACTTCAAAACATGAAGACTTACACTCCACATCCCCAACAGCAATCAGGGATTTATTTTCCCTAATCCAACAGTGTTACAGCAGCATAACTTACATGCCTATACATCGCATCCATACGTCATAAACATTTATGACACGAATACATACAACATAATTGCATTCATTTGTTAGAACATCATCGCATCATGCATCATGACATTGCATACAACTAATCTATCATCTCTTCAGGAAAGATCAGTCAACAGATGGTTATCATCATCAATTTGCAAAAGGTTAGAGATTGATACCGGTAACAAACCAGGACAATCATCTACACAAACAGTTGAAGTGATCCTACACGGGTTTCTTCTCATTCAGCTTTCAGATACAATTCAGATACGCTCCAGACACGGATGCTATTCTGATACTCATTCAGATTCAGCTTTCAGATACAGTTCAGATACGCTCCAGACACGGATTCCATTCTGATATTCATTCAGATTCAACTCTCATATATAGTTCAGATACGCTCTAGACACGGACGCCATTCTGATACTCATTCAGATTTATCTCTCAGATACAGTTCAGATACGCTCCAGACACAGACGCCATTATGATACTCATTCAGACTCAGCTTTCTTATATAGTTCAGATACGCTCCAGACACGGATGCCATTATGATATTCATTCAGATTCAACTTTCAGATACAGTTCAGATACGCTCCAGACACGGACGCCATTCTGATACTCATTCAATTTCAACTTTCATAAACGAGTCAAATACAATCCATTTATGGATATTATTCTGGTACTCAACCCCACACATCCAGTACTTCAGTACAAATCAAACAGAGATTTATTATGACACTTCTTCCCTTCCCATCAACAATCATTTTTGGATAGCATCTGCAAGCCCATCTCCAACAAATTATCATCTCCTCTCCAAATGGTATCTTTTAGGCCCATTCCCTACACCATCTACCATCACATCCTCGAGTGCAAATTTCTGGGCACTCTAGTGTCCAATCATCTTCCACCTTCAAGTCACGAATGACAAATCTGCCAATCTAACTCTTCAGGTTTAAGAAGATTGAACAGGGGAAGTTATTGTACCCCATTATTTTCCCTCTCACTTATCAAATATCTTCTCATAAAGATCTCTCTTGGTTCAAGACTGCACTAGGGTTGATCAGCTCAAGACACCTCCTTAAGCACTGATGACTGAAATTAGGGTTTGAGATTGCACAAGGATAATTGAACTTTAAATGCTTCATATGACTTTCATGGATTATTATGAACCCACAAGATTACTCATGTCAAGTTTCAAGCCTTGAATCACATTTTTGCTCAGTCAATTGAACAGTTGACCTAAAAATCAGTTGTATTGGGGAAAAAGTCAACTATGGCCAATTTACAGTCAAACTTCATAATTTTTTATCCACATCAACATTATAAACTCATATGTATCATTTGATCAAGTTTGGACCACAATTCCTCAAGAAATTTGATCAAATCATCAAAAAGGCAAAATGGTCAAAATTAGGGTTTTGACTAAGAAAGAGCAATTTCTGATTTTTGGCCTAGCAAATGGTAAATTGGTTTGGGGCATGATATCAAGAGTTCAATTGCATAATTTTGACATAATGTCATGACCCAAAACATTGCTCAAGATCAATTAGATTGATAGTGAATTTTCAGTCAACTGGTCAAAAGTCAATTGTACACTGAAAAGTCAAAGTTTGACTTTTGGTCAAGATCAAATGTCAAAGATCACAATTCATCAAAACATGTCAAAAATATGAAAATTATTCATCAAGAAATCAAAAAGTCAAGATTTCATTTTGAAAAGTCAAAGTTTTCTAACTTTGAAATTTTTCTAAGTGTTTAAAACTTCATGTTTTTTCACAACTTTGGGGAAAAATTTCACCATGATGCAAGATGATTCAAAAGAAACTTTCAACATGAAAGTTGTAGATATCCATGAGATCTACAAAATTGATTTACCCAAATTCTTTTAAAATGCTTGTATCTCAAGTTATTAATTCATAAAGTCATGGTCTTGGAATTAAACACTTAGTGAAATTTTGCCTTAGTTTAGGCAGGATTTTGACCTAACTTCATGGAAATTTTTCATATAGTTCCAAGGGGAATTTTCAAAAGTGATTCAAAGAGGGGTTGTAGAGAACATTACAAGCTTTCAAAAATGTCTAATAACTCCTTGAGATCATTCTTGATCAGGGAGAATCGAAGAGAGGAAGTTAGAGTTTTCAAACTTGAATTACAAGTCATTTTTGATGAACACATGAACCAAATCCATGCTAGGCTGCATAATATTTGCTTTGCAGGCCTCAAACTTGTTTTTCACTCCATAATTAAATGATTACAAAGTTGTTAAAGCTTTGATCCAAGCAATTGAGCTATTATCCAAGTTGCATTTCCATTAATGGCACAAAGTTGACATTGCCATTCTTGTAAAGCAAGCTTTTTGCATAAAGTCCATTCTTGGGCCTCTAACTTGTTCCCTCTGATCATACTCCATCCACAAAGTCAGAAGAAAGTATGTTTAAAGCATAACCACTCTATCTAAGCAAGTACACAAGGCTTTGAAACTCGAATTTCTCAAAAAATCACATGTTATGCATAAATTTGTGATTTTGAATTCTGATCTATAACAATTCTCCAAACTTGTTTCTTATAAATATAGTCACTATTTGTGAGCTAAAGTACGATAAAAATCACCCTGAAACACTCCCAAACTCCCTCTAGCCAGGAATTGCACAAAAAACTCCATTGATACACAGTTCTGACCTTAAACTTGTATCTCTCATTTCCCTCGTGCATTTTCCCTTAAATTCATTCCTAAAGCTTCCTTACATCAAATATAGTCCATCCATGTCCTTGGTTTGGAACTGTAACATCTCCATCACCATCCTCCATAACCAAAAACAGAGGTCTGCAACTTGACTTCTCCATACCATTCCAGCCATCCATTGCTCAAGCTAATCATTGCATTAGCTTCCTGGGAACTTGAGGAAGCTATCCTGATCATCACCATTGCCTGAAACAAGCTCAAATCCATTTCATGATTTCCAGTTTTGAGTTATTTTTCTTGAACTTCTATCTTCATATTTAGGCATTGTTAGACTTGCATTTGTGAAGATAAAATATAGACATCACTGCCCTGAAACTATACATGCCAGAGATTTTATTTATTTTGATTGAGTTAGGAGAATTTTGAGTTTGAACTTTCTGAAATATTTAGTTCAGAATTTGGTACTTTTAGAAATTCTCATTCAACTTTGATTTATAACTTATGATATTTATATGGTTGGATTCGTATGAAAAAATGGAGTAATTTTCATGTTTACATTTTTACAAATGGTTGAGAAATGAGCAAGTTGCAGGGCTTCTGGATGGAGGTTGAAGATGAAGTGTATTTAGGGCACATTTTGTGTTATATATTTATGGTTTAACATAAGTTAACGGATGTATCACCACCCCAGTGGTTAAGGCGCGCGTCTGTCACTATGAGGTCCCGGGCTCAAGTCCCAGCGTGACCTTTTTTCCTTTTTTCCACTTTTTTTGACATTTTTTAGCTCTTTTTGCAGCGCCTGGGCCTCCTCTTGTTGGGCCTGACTTTTTCTCATAATACCCCCCTGTTTCACTTATCAACCCCCCTGACTTATTATTATTTATTTATTTTTTACTTTTTTATCTTTTATTTATTATTATTATTAATATTATTATTATTATTATTATTTTCATTAATCATGAAAAATCCAAAAATATTTTATTTATTATTTACACTTATTTATTTTTATTTTCTTATAAAACAAAAATGGACTAAAAAAAACATTTTCTTTTAACAAATTAATTTCTCTTTTAAATAATTAAACATTTAGACTTAGGTTTAATAATTATTTTATTTTCTTAATTAAAATTAACTTAGAATTTAGGTTTCTTTTAATTATTTAATTTTCATTATTTATCATTATTTAACTTAAAACCTTTTTTCGTAAAAAACCTAAAAAATATTTTTAACTTAATTTCTTACTTAATTAGTTTAAACTTAATTTTGTTTATTTTTAATTAATCATCTTCTTCAAATTAAGTTAGAAATCTCTTTTCATGAAACCCAAACAAAAATCATATTTCTTTATATTTTACATTCTTTATTTTTGTACATTATTCAAAATTCAATATTGTTGTAATATTTATTTAGATTTAAATTGTTGCAATATCCCCATTTGTAAATTTGTATACCCCCTCCTCTAATGATGTAATAGCGTAGTAATTTTAAATTCTGCAATTTATCGTTTTATATACAAATGCTAGTAATTAGGGTTTTGTATGGAAAGACTAAAACCAACAAAATAGCAAACCCTAATCAAGACAAAAACAAAGCATGAAAATTAATACACTTGCACACAAGCACCCCTAGGGTAAATCCACTTGGTTGGCTTACAAAAATGACTATATTACGCATGTGAGGTATCTTAGTAAAGATAAGCAAAATACAAGATCATAGTCCCTCAATGACGCTATATATGTTACCTTTTCAAAATGATCTTAGTCTCTAAAAAAATGCTAAGATACCTTGCAACATTGCTAATCGTGGTTATATGATGACCCACGACCGTCCTTTTTACATCCAAAGATAGGGTTACTTACCAAATCAATGGCAAGATAACAATGTCAAAAGAAAGAGGAAATGAACCGGAAATACTTTTGAGTAGTTAGAATGTTCCTAGTTACTTGCTCCATTTCAAAACAAAACATCCTTTCTATTTTCAAAATAAACACCAACACTTTCAAAACATCTTACAAACTTGAAAACATTTTCAAAAGATCAACACCTTTGTATACATTCTTACGAATGAGAATCATTACAAAGTTTGCCTAAACAATGGCCTCTTTTCAAAAAAATACTTTCAAAACCATACAAAACACAATTTCAAACAAAAGCAAATGATCTAGCAAGTAACTAAGAGCCCATGGAAAACCATGGATGAAAAGGGTGCTAATACCTTCCCTTTTCATAATCTACCCCCCGAACTCAAGAAAACATCTCAAAGGTCTTTCCTGTGCTTTTTCACCTTTCCTTTTGGATAAAAGAAAAGTCGGTGGCGACTCTTGCTAACCGCAACATTTGTGATAAAACGCAAAACACCCAAGTCAGTTCTCCCACCGTATCACAGAATTGGCGACTCTGCTAGGCATAATTCTAAAAGTGGGGTTACCTTAGGGTTAGATCACGTTTACTTGCCAACTTCAAAAGTCCATAACTCTCTCAATTTTTGGATATTTTGAATGGTTCAAGTTTCAAAATGTTATTCAAGAGGTCTATTTCATGCCATATTTTTTGGTCAAGGGAAAATTTCAAGTGGAAGGCCATGTTTGGATGCAAAACATTATAGGTCACTTTTGAAGAAAAACTTGAAATATTTCTAAGTATGGAAAGTCAACTTTTTTTCCCAACTTTGTCTCAATGTAACTTTCAGCTCAAGCATCCATTTGATTCCATTCTTTTTCCATTGCAAAGCTTGTAACCTCATCTTTCTAAAGCATCAAGAATCATGGCCTAAGACCCCTTGAGCTGAGAATTCCATTGATTTCAATTTGGTAACTTGGAACTGAAGTTTATTCAAAAGTCAGAATTTGAAATCATTGGTTTAGCTTCTAAACACTTTGTTTCTGCGCATTTTTTTGCCTCTAAACATGTTTAGTGAACTTCCAGAAGTGATTAGCACAATAAAACGCGCGTTTTGGATGAGTTTTGATCAAATTAGAAGTCACACTTTTCTTGTTTGCAACTTCACACGATTTCCCTCCAAACTTCATCATTTCACACGCTTGGACATTCCATTTGATTCCCTATAAATAGAGGGTCATCCCCCATTCATTTTCTCAAGCTTGGATAACCAAAATCACCCTGCCAAACTTGTTCCATAACTCAGAATTCTGCAACTTCAAAATCTGTTTTCAAGACTTTTTCAATCCAATTTTTCCATCAATTTACCTTCCTTGATCTTCCCTGAAGTTAACCATATAATTACATTCAAGAACCGTGCCCTATATTTCTCCATAGAAGTCCAGTTTCAGAGCTCTACAACTCAACTTCAATAGGTAGATTCTTTCATCAATTCTTCAAAACTTTGATATCACTGTGATGCTCCCATTGCCCTGGTTCTAGTCGCAACACTTAATTTTATCTGGAAACTTGTTTTGACCATGAAATTTCAAATCCCTTTTCAAAACTTTCTTTCCAAATTACTTGAGCTACGGTTTATATAAATTTATCGCGAAGGTGTAGTTGTCTTCGTCTTGAAGAGACGAATCGAATGACATAGGTCTCGTGCTCTAATTTTACAGATTGAGCAACCTGGTTTTGGGACTGGCTGGAGGTTGAAGATGACCAACGTGTCATCCTTCAACCAATGAAACAACGCCATTTGAATTTTTTGAATTTCTAATTTACATTTGATTCAGTGCTTTATTCACTAATGACCATGATATGCACAGCGTGCCAGATCTCTTGGATTTGATTACTAACGCACTTTGACTCTAATCCAATGGTCCACATATTTTTGACTTTATTTTTCTTTTCTGATTTTTATATTTAATTGTTTTAAATTTTAAAAAATCATAGAAAAATCATTTTTAGTCAAAAAAATCTGAAAAAATTATGAAAAATATTTTTGATTTTTCTCTTTCTGATTTTTATTTTTTCACAATTTTATTTTGTGTTTTGATATTTTTTATAAATTTCCACTTTATTTGATTTGTTTTAAATGTTTAAAAATACTTTTATGCATTTTTAAATTCTGAAAAAAATATGGAATGATCCAATGATATTGTGACAAATATTAGTGAGCTCATTTATTTTTTATTTTTGACTTTGTTATTTTTTATCATTTTTGGTTTATTTTACTCATTTCTTTTAATTTTAAAAATAGTTTCTGACTTTTAAAAATTACCAAAAATTTTATAAAATCATTTTAGTTCATTTCTGATTTTTCTATAGTCTTACGTTTATTTTCTTGATTAACTTGAATATAGTTGATATTTTTCTCTTTTATTTCTATTTTAAAACATTTTTAAAACCCTTTTTATGTATATATTAAATGCAATATTATTTTGTGATTATTTTCTAACTGATCTTGGATTAAATTTTTGGTCATGAACTTTGTTAACATCATTGGATCCATGGTGTTGAGTCTAACTCCACAAAATGGATTAATGATTTTAATGATAGTTTGATTTAAATTTAATTCAAATGTGGTTTGTATATACTTTCCCACCCATTTTCATCTCATCCCTTTCTCATTGTACTAAGTGTTATTGGAGAATGATCTCTATATCATGTCTCAAAACAAATGGTGCATAGATTACTATTGACCGGCCTCAAAATAGGTGCGACTTCTACATAAGTCCACTTACGATTGCTTAACATAGCGCTAAATTTTGTCCTGATTCGAATAAATGATCATTCGTGGCCCAAACCTATGTTTGCAAGCCCAAGTATATTAATTTGATCTCTTTGATCCAATAACCTTGAGATTCATTATGTGGAGGCTTTGGTTCTACCAATCCTCTAATGGATCTACAACACTTATGGTCAACGTGGATCACTTAAACACCGTTGATCATTAAATGGTACTTTTGAGGATTCCAAATGGATGATATACTTGACAAAGAGCAAATGCAACTTGTTGTGTGGAGGCTTTGGTTCTACCAATCCTCTAATGAGTTCCAAATGCAAGTTTCAAGATGGTCATCCAACTAACCACTAATTATTAAATTGTTTTTACTTTATGCCCTTTTATTTTTTATGCTTTATGTACCTTTTACTTTAAGCATTACATTTCATGTCATTTTTATTTTGCTCACTTGAGCCTTTTATTTTCTCTTCTAAGACATCTAATAATTAACATGAACCATAAAAACGTTAATGATACTTGGACTATTTGGTGACTATCCTTGGCATTATGGAGTATTGGACTTCTTGGACTCGGGATTAGAAACCTTGGCCTATGTTGGAGATCTTGTGACCTTAATTGATATTTTGTCTGGAGTTCTTGAGGTTTACCTCAAGACATTGGGTTGTTTGTTTGTTTTGTGTGCAGGTTACTGTGATTACATCATTTGTTTGTAATATGGGATTCACCCATATACAGCCGTTACTCTGCCCAATTTTTTATGAAGACTTAATATACTTGAAGTTTGGTTCTCACAAGAGGTCTAGTATCTTTGCTTGCTTGGTTTCAATCCAAAGAATGAGAATTCTATCTCGACTCATAATGTCAAGTATTGGCTTCTTGTTAGTTAGATGGTTCTTATCCCTAGCTTTTACCTTATGCTTTAGGATAGCCTCTTCTTCTCCTCCCATCTTCTTAAATTTCAAAAAATCTTCTCCCTCCTTTTGAAAAATCTTCTTGTTTTTTAACTTGAACCATTTTCATAATAAACTTGGACTTAGGTCCATGCATTTTCAAAAACATTTTCATAAATAAACTCCAATCAACTTAATAATACCTTAACATTTTTGTGAGAAGACTAAAAGTCAATCAATCTCATCCAAACCATTTTGCCATTTTGGGTCTTATCTTTAATTTTTTTCTCAAAAGATTAGAATCTTGTCAATCCTTGTAGTGATGCAAACAACTATACTTCTACAATATGTAGTGAAGAGAGATATTTTTCACTTGGATATTGAGTGAGACATTGTTGATTTTAAAATCCAAGCCATATCCTCCACTTTGAGATGATGTAAATTCTCCTTTCTCATAATTGTGGGTAGTAAGTATGTTTTCCACACGGATAATGACAATGATGTCTTATCTCATAAAATTAACCAACACATTTGTGTTTTAAAATTTTTTAAAGGTGGACTGTGTGTACCCTGATCCCCTATTGCACGAAAGATGGTATGTAGTCACTAAAGGTTCGCAATCGCGACGGATGTAAAAATCATAAAAAATATATTTCTTTTCTCACCTCCACCATCTATTTTTATACAATATTTTTTATAGCCAAAATATACAGATTTTACAAAGAGTTTCCTGCAGAGTACCGTAGATGTTTAAGGTGCTAATACCTTCCCTTTGCATAACCAACCCCCTTACCTAGAATCTTTCCCCCTCTTTTTTTTGGGTTATTCGCTCTTTTCCCATTCCTTTGGAAACAATAAAGCGCGGTGGCAATTTTCATTTTCATTTGTACAAGTCTAGTCAATCCAATGGCTTAGTCTTAAACATTTATACCGCTACACAAACCATTGGATATGAATTACAATAATAATACACAAAATGTAAAGAAAAGGAAATTATTTTTTAGGGTTTTTGATGGGGAAAGAGGTTTTAGTAATTAACCTAATTAGACTAATTAGTTTTATTTACAAAAAAGAAGTTAATTAATTATTTAATCAAAACCTAAAATCTATGTCAATTAAATTTAAGAAGAAAACAAAACCTAAGTCTAAGTAATTTGTTTAGAAAATAATTTGAATGTTAGTATTAATTTAGAAAATATTTTACAATGTAAAAGAAAATAATAGAATTTAATTTAATTAAAAGAAAATAAAATACTTAAATTGAATTATTTAAGAAAAATATATGTTTTTGTTTTTTTTAGTTTTAATAAAATAAATAGATAAATAAGAAATACTGAAAATATAAAATAAATGGGCTGGGTGTTTATAAGTAAAAAGGGTGGTAAAGAGTACTAAACAGGGTTAGGCCCAAAAGTGAATTTGTTTGGTATCAGAAAATAAATAAATAAAACAGTTATATGGGCCTGGGTGTGTAAGCAAAAAACGGGTGAGAGTTCAAAAAACAATTCAGGCCCAGAATAGAGTCCAGCGCCTGTTTTGGATCATGTGTGGCTGACTTTCTGAGGTATACCATGCGTTTGTTTTGTAGTGTATTGGATGAGATGCTTGATTGATCTGATGGTGAAGGAATGAGAGTGTATCTTGCGTGTGTTGAGTTTGTATACACTGAATCTGCAAGGAAATAATAAGAAAAAAACCAAAAGGATACCATTGGGGCTCGAACCCAGATCCCTACACACTAATGCCTTATGCAAGCTTCCTCTGCCACTGGGTGGTTGTTTCATCCGGTCATAATACATGTTGCGCTAAATTTAAAATAAACTCAGTTCTAGTTACAACTTCATTTTCTTCCTCGAGTCATCCTCCATGGTTGCATTTTTAAATTTCTGATCTTTCTCATTTCTTAACCATTTACAAATGTATAAACATGAAACTTGCTCCATTTTTCAATACGAATTCAACCATGTAAAAAA
This sequence comes from Vicia faba, assembly GCA_948472305.1. Taxonomy (NCBI): domain Eukaryota; kingdom Viridiplantae; phylum Streptophyta; class Magnoliopsida; order Fabales; family Fabaceae; genus Vicia; species Vicia faba. Next base: position 268,297,165 of record OX451740.1, read on the forward strand.
TTTAAACTATAGATCAAAGATGAACATTAATTTTTGTTGGTACCAAATAAAATCTAATTTTTTCAGAAAGTTCAAACTCAAAATTCGCATCACTCAGGCAACATAAATGAAAACTAAGGGCACAGTTAGCTTCAGGGCTATGATGTCTACATTTTTTATTCACAAAGTAACCATTAATGATGCTTGTAGAGAGAGTTCAAAGTTGAGAAAACTTAACTCAAAATTGGAAATCGTGTATGGAGTTTGAGCAACCCTGGAGGTGTGGTGACGATCTGCATAACTTCACTGGACTCCTAGGAAGCTAATGCAACTCTTACTTTATGCTGAAAGTGCCTGAATCGTGCTGGAGAAGTCAAGTTGTAGAGCTGAGTTTTTGAGTTTGGAGATGATGAAGATGGAGTTACAGTAGTGAAACAGGGATGAGGATGAGTTGTATATGATGTATGGAAGCTTTGTGTTGGAGAGGAAACACACGAGTGGATTTTGAGATGGAAGTTCAAGGTCATAAATGACAAGCTATGGATTTTTTGTGAAAATTCTAGTTTGGAGGAGTTTGAGGGCTTGTAAATTCGTATCCTAGCTTGCAAAATAGTGTCTCTATTTATAGGGAAAGGTTAGAGAAGCTCAAGTTGATCAGAATTCAAAATCACGTGTTAAGCTCAACATGTGATTTTCTTGAAAAATCAAGTTTCAATGCCTTATACCTTTGATCATAGAGTGGTTAAACAATTTAATCACATTGCTTCTGACCTTGTAGATGGAGTGTGATCATAGGGAACAAGTGAGAGGCTCAAGAATTGACGTTGTGCATAAAGCTTGCTTTTCAAGAATGGCAATGTTAACTTTCTCCCCAAAATGACAAATTGATTTGGACAATGCTTAAACCACTTGGATCATAGCTCAAAAGTTTGTGTAATCCATTAATTATGGGTAGATACACAAGTTAGAAGGCCTGCAAAGCAAGATTATGTAGCATAGCATTGAGATTGAATTATGTGTTCATTAAGAAAATGACTTGTAATTCAAGAATGTATGCCTAACTTCTTCTCTTCAATTCTCTTAGCTCAAGAATGATCTCTTCAGGTTCTTCGACATTTTGGAAAGCTTGAAACATTGTCTACAACCTTTATGTTGATCACTTATGCTAAATCATCTTGGAACTAGGTGAAAATTGGTCAAGAAGTTATGTAAAAAATCTGCCTAAATTTGTCAAAATGTTCACTAAGTGTTTTATGAAAAATGTCATGACTTTATGAGCTTATATATTCAAAACTAAGCATTTTTTGGAAATCAACCCTAAGGGACAAAGTTGTAGAATTCATCAAGATTGACAACTTTCATGTTGAAAGTTTTCCTTGAATCATCTTGCATCTTAGTGAAAAATTATCATGAAGTAATGAAATTATCAAGGTTAAAAACACAGAAACTTTGATATTTTATAGACTTTCTTGACTTTCTTGATTCTTGATGATCAAGTTTTATATTTTTTAATGTATTGATTAATTTTGATCTTTGAAATTTAGTGTTGACCAAAAGGTCAAAGTTTGACTTTTTGTGTATTAGTTGACTTTTCATCATTTGATCAAATTTCAACTATTAATCCATTAATCTTGAGAAATGATTTGAGCCATGAAATTAGGTCGACATGTTGTGTTTGAATACTTGAGGTCATGTTTCAAGCCATTAGGTCATGTACAAGGTATTCTCTTTCATGGATGGTTTCTCGAGTTATAATCAAATCAAGATGGTGCTTGAAGACATGGAGAAAACTACCTTCGTCACACAGTGGGGCACTTTCTGCTACAAGGTTATGCCTTTTGTGTTGAAAAATGTCGGGGAAACTTATCAACGTGCCATGGTAGCCTTATTTCATGACATGATTCATCACGAGATAGAGGTATATGTTGACGACATTATAGCAAGGTCACAGACTAAAGAAGAGCACCTTGATCATCTGCATAAGCTGTTTGAAAGACTGAGGATGTATAAGCTGAGGTTAAATCCGAACAAGTGCACTTTTGGGGTGAGATTTGGGAAGCTCTTAGGTTTTGTTGTCAGTTGTAAGGGTATTGAGGTAGATGCTGCAAAAGTTAAAGCCATACAAGAGATGCCAGCTCCTCGTACCGAGAAGGAAGTCAGAGGTTTCTTAGGATGACTGAATTATATTGCTCGTTTCATTTCGCATTTGACTGCTACTTGTGAGCCAATCTTCAAGGGGCTAAAGAAAGATCAAGTGGTAAAATGGAATGATGACTATCAAATAGCCTTCGATAAAATTAAGGAGTACCTACAAGAACCTCTGATTCTGATGCCACCAGTTGAAGGACGACCTTTAATCATGTACTTAACAGTGCTAGAGAACTCAATGGGGTGTGTACTGGGGCAACATGATGAGTCTGGTCGAAAAGAGCATGCAATATACTACCTTAGAAAAAAGTTTACCGACTGTGAAACAAGATATTCACTGCTTGAGAAAACTTGTTGCGCTTTGGAATGGGCTGCTTGTCAACTAAGATAGTATATGTTGACCCATACTACCTTGTTAATTTCTAAAATGGATTCCATCAAGTACATATTCAAGAAGCCAGCTCTCTCCAGAAGAATAGCTCGATGGCAGATGGTCTTAACAGAATACGATATCCAGTATACCACTCAAAAGGAAATCAATGAAAGTGTATTGGCCGACCATTTGGCACATCAGGTTGTAGACGACTATCAGTCTATGAACTTCAAATTCCCAGACAAGAACATTATGCTAGTAACAAATTATGCAGAACTTGGACCGTATGAAGGACCTGAGTCAGGATCCCGATGGACTATGGTTTTTAATGAAGCTTACAATGCACTTGGCAACTGAATCGGTGCTATGATCATCTCCCCTACAGGTTGCCATACGCCCTTCACCGCCAGACTTTGCTTTGACTTCACCAATAATATGGCTGAATACGAAGTGTGCATCATGGGTCTTAGGGCTGCTATTGACCTGAGAATTAAGTTCTTAAGCGTGTATGGAGATTCAGCCTTAGCGACTAGTCAGGTTAAGGGAGATTGGGACACAAAACACCCAAATCTCATTCCTTATAAATATCATGTGTTAACTTTGATCCCGTATTTCGAAGAGATTACCTTTGAGCACATACCAAGAGAAGAGAAACAATTGGCAGACGCCCTGGCTACCATGTCATCCATGTTCAAGGTCAGATGGGACAATGAGGCTCCCAAAATTACCATTGAAAGATTCGATGAACCAATGTGTTGCACCCAAAAATTTTCCCTCTCATTCTACTCAAAACATACTCCTAGAGATCCTCAATTTGCTCAAGTTTGCCCAAGAGTTGACCAGACAAACTCTCTCCTAAGGCATTGTGTCTCAAATTAGGGTTTCCACTTTCATCAAGATGTGTGGATCACAAAGGACCCAAATTCTCTCCAAGTCCCTAATATGTTCCCAAGATTCTCCATGTTAAGTCTCATGCCTTGCACAAGAAGTTTGCTCAGTCAACTACTCAGATGCTTGAGAATCGACTGTATTAGGTCAAAAGTCAATTGTGGCCCACATATAGTCAAACTTCAAGATTTTTGGTCAACATCAACATTTCGAAGAGATATCCATCATTTGATCAAGGGTGGATCATGATTCCTCAAGGGATGCCCCAGATTCATCAAAACCTAAAAGTTGCTAAATTAGGGTTTCATGGGAAAAGTCAACCAAACTTTGACCAGGCATAACTTTTTCATACTTTATCAGAAATTTTCCATCCAAGGATCATTTTGAAGAGGATGTAATTCCCTACAACTCATCTTCATTCCACAAGTTCAAAATATGTACTCATCAAAAGATATAAATTTCTACATTATAGGTCCTTTTGAAAAGTCAACAAAAACACCTTTTGGGTCAAAGCTTTTTAGATGAACATGGAAGACCCAATTGAGATTAAACCAAAAGGGTTGTTTACGGGACATCCTAAGCTTTCTAAAAAGTCAAATAACACCCTCTTAGGATTAAAATTAAGGGAGATATGTATTGTCAAAATTGACCAATTTTTAGAAATGTGCATGAAGTCAATATTGATCAAAATGACTTTTTTTCCAAATGGGCCCATGTTTTCTTATTTGAAACTTGTTCCTAAGATGGCCCACAACCCCTGAGCTTATCCACCTATTATTTTATTATTTTTATTATTTATTTTGATTGTTTATCCATTTAAATAAAAATAGATCAATTTAAATAGTAGAATAATCAAATAAAATCAAAGATTTGATTTTATGAGCATATTATGAGTCCATGAACAGCTAGAAAGTCAAAAAATTCATGCAAGAGCTAATTGATTGGAAAAGATCTTAATTTGGTTTATTTTGGAAACAAATCATACAAGGCAAAGAATGAAATCAAATCTCCATAATTTGCAAAGATATGATCAGTTTTTGTTGACCTAAATCGTTCTATCATATATACCTAACATCTCTAAAGCATAAAAAAGGGTTTGGGGTCGTGAAAACAAGGGGAAGAAATTGCAAATTTTGGAAGAAAAAGTGCATACTGTATTCTCTTCCATAGGCCGTTTCAAGTAATTCCAAAACCAAAAATATGTTCCTAGACGTGTTCTGAAGCCATTCCAATCATCCTCAAGCCTTAAAACCTTCAGAAATAACGCCTCACAGTGCCATGGTTTGCATCTTTTTTCAAGATTCATTTTCAATGATTTATCCATCATAAGCATGTTTTGATCATATATCCATGCTTGCTATCATATTTGCAATGTTTTTGATTGGTTTGATTGAAGTTTAAGTGCATGAATGGAACGATGCCATTGTTAGGGTTTCGAGGTCCCAAATTGGGAATTTCATATAGAGGCAAAATTGGACAAAATCAGGGGTACTATCATGCTCAAAAAATGATTTGCAATTGATCCATGTCTTTGGTTTGAATTTATTCTTCTTGTGCTGCGTTTTTGAATTTTACAGCTTTATGGCTACGAACAAAATCCGTCATTATAGCTTTTAATGACGGAAACGACTGTAGGTAAACGTGTGGCCAAAAACAACAGTTATGGGGAAGAAGACAATTAGGTGGCAGAATCCCATTGGGTGATTTGAATCACGCGCGTGTTTGGGAAAGACCACTTTATTTCCTTTATATTTTATTTATGTTATTATATACACAACTAACCATCCCAGCAAATTTTGTTTTCTTACTTTGTTTCTACAGATTCAATGCATCATCATCCAAAACGCCTACCATGCACTACCACCATCCGGCCATTGGATGTATCAATAATTCAGATCCAACGCCTCAAACAATGAAGGACTATGGTGCACTCTCAGGCTGGCACAACACAAGCCAATTCTTTTCTTTTCTATTTTAATTTTTTTAAATTGTTTTACTAATTATTTTCCTTTATTAAAATAACACCCAAAAATCATTATTTTTTATTTAATCAAAAAATCATCAAAAAAACATAAAAATCATTTTTTCATAAAAATATTTTATTTCCTTAATTAACTAGTTTAATTTAATTTAGGGAAAATTTAATTCCTTTTTTATAATTTAAATTAATTAGAAATTAGGGTTTTAATTTGTACATAACCTAATTAATTTTTCTAAAAAAAACTAACCTAAATCTTTTTTCAATTAGATTTTTTAGGTTTCCTAAATTATTCTCGCATTTAATTCGCCGCGCACATTTTTTTAATTTCCTTTTATTATTGTAACTGTTTCGAGGTTGTAATAGTAATTAGGGTTTAAATTTCGCCTTTTATTTTCAGTCCAAAATAATTATGTATCTGCAAAAGCCTTGTAATAGTTAGGACTTTAAACTTTCTTGTTTTTAATTCCGCAAACTATAAACTGCTTAGATGTATGTTAATAGGATTGTATGGAAAGACAAACTGAAAATTAATACGGTAGAAAACCCTAAATGTGCAAAGATAAATATAACTGAAAAAACACATTGTTGCACACTTGTACCCCTAGGGTACTCCCCACTTGGTTGCCTCGGAAATCAATGGTCATGTCCCTCGAACGTAGGGATATCTTAGCAAAAGACCCTCAATCTAAAAGTCATCATAAAGATCATAGTCCCTTAACGTCTCTCGAATTGCCTATGAGAAATGATCTTGTCCCTCGATGTTGCCTACGAATATATGATGACAGTCCCTTCGAAATGCTAAGGTATCCTTACATGTTGCCTTCAATGACCATTACGTCCCTTTTGATAGTCCCTCAAACATCCAACGGACTAGGGTTACCTACTCACTAATAGTAGGATAACACGGTCTAAAGGATAGGAGGAAAAGAATGCCTTTTTTCGAGTAGGTAGATAAATGTTAGATACTTTCTCTAAACAACAAATCTTTTACACAAACACTTTTCAAAACAATTTTCAAAAACAACTTCGTCACACTCTTGAGGACAGAAACAAGGGTTATCACGAAGTAAAACAAAACTTTTCAAAACGAACACATACAAGCGATTTCAAAATGAGCAAGTACCTAAGAGCCCATGGAAAACCATGGATAGAAAGGGCGCTAACACCTTCCCTTTCTATAATCTACCCCTCGTACTCAAAAACATCTCGAAAAATGTATTTTCTGTTATTTTTCCTTTTCCTGATTGGATAAAATAAAAGTCGGTGGCGACTCTTGCTTACCGTGACATTTTGCGAACAAAAAACGCAAACGAGTATAGCAGTCGATTCTGCCACCGTATCACAGAACTGCCGACTCTGTTGGGGAATTTAATAAGTGGGGTATACCTTAGGATCTAGGTCATTTCTAAAAATTTCTTTCTTGTTTGTTTTGCCTGCTTTATTCTTAAAGGGTTTTGTTTGGGCATTGTTAAAGATCCTACACCCGGATCTGGCGACACTTTTTAGGTAAACAGCAATAGATCGTGGAGATTGTACAGCATAGACTGATATTGTTTAAGTGATGGTTGTGTTGGTGTGGCACTTTAGTTGGTACTGGTATCCTTCGTGGGGAAACGAGGAGAATACGGGGCCGCCGCGTGGTGTCGTGAAGCACTAATGAACCTTAGAACCTTAGTTGAACAAACTTGGCCATTAGAAAGTAGTGAGATAGCCGGCCTCGGTGTAGAGATGAGGATTGGTTGATACTCTATGCTACACTCATTGAGATCAGACTTTCGGGATATTTCGGCTGCAAGAAAAGATTGCTTGAGCTGAGACAATGTCCAATAAAGGATGGTTAGTGATATTGAGATCCCTTAGAACCCGATTACTATTTATAGGACAGGTTGAACCAATCCAACTTCAAGAGGGTATTACCTTAAACTCAAGAAAGCCTTAAACCTAAGTACTTGGTGTGATTTGTTTGTGCTTTTTATACCTATGATTTCTCAACATAATCATGACATTATGACATCATAAACACGACATATCATACTAACCATTTCAAGGATCTCAAGGGTCTGTGATGTAGGTCATGGAGAACCAGACGTCTAGTAAGGGGCAAGGGGATTTATTTTCCTCTAGCCAATGTTGTCAAAGGATCATGAGTCAGGGGCTATGACCCACTCAATATGGCGAGCTTGACTCTTGAAGAAGGACTCTCAACGACACAAAGTTTCTTCAATCAAGCTGCAATCAAATTCTAACAGTTTCTTGTTTACCCCGCGAGATCCTTGAAAACATTGCATGCATATCATACACATCATTACAGGTACCATTACAGGTTTCTCATCTTCTTCGCTGTTTATTTCAGCAAAAATGTCTTATGAACAAAGCATCAAGGACCTTCAGGCACAAAACACCCAGTTCCAGCAAATGTTCATAAATCTGGCAAAAGGACAGGAGGATCTGAAAATCCTCATCCTGAAAGAGAAAAAGAAAAAGAAGAACACTGTCGGTATTCTGAATATAGGCAGAAGGTTTAGAGGGTCGTTGAAGCAACAAGTCGATCTGACCTCTTCATCTAAGGAAGGGGAGAATCAAGAAGAAGAGACAAGGGAAAAAGATCACAGTCCTGAAGTTTCTGACAATGATACCGACTACAATGATGAGCAGTATCCTCCCACTGAGGATAGATACAAGAAGTTGGAAGATCGCTTGAATGCTATAGAGGTCCAGAGGATACCTGGGTTGGATTTCGAAGAATTGGGATTGGTGTCGGGAGTGGTCATCCCGTAGAAGTTCAAAGCTCCAATTTTTGCAAAGTATGATGGGGTGTCCTGCCCAAAACTCCATCTTCGCTCTTATGTCATAAAGATCCATCCTCACACCGCTGATAGAAATTTGTGGGTTCATTTATTTCAAGATAGTCTATCAGGGACTCAGCTTGAATGGTTCTATCAACTGGAGAGAGCCAATGTCCGAAATTGGGAAGATATGGCTGCTGCTTTCTATAAGCAGTATCAATACAATGCCGACCTTGCTCCTACTCGTGCTCAACTCCAAAGTATGTCCATGGGGGCAAGTAAAGGATTTAAAGACTATGCCCAGAAGTGGAGAGACTTGGCTGGAAGATTCCAACCCCCGTTGTCTGATAAGGAGTTGGTTGCTATGTTTTTAGGTACGCTATCTGGTCCATTCTTTAATCATTTGATCGGTAGATCGTTAGCGGGTTTCACCGAGCTGATTCTGACTGGAGAAAGAGTAAAAGGTAGGATTCGGAGTGGTAAGATCCAGAAAAATACCTCTTCGAGTACAGAGAAGAAGTCATTTGGTGGCAAGAGGGAAGCCAATGTTGTGCACGGCCAGAAGGGGCGTAGCAAGGCAAACTACCACCAATCTGTGGGGGCAATGTTGATCTCTAATTTGGCACGCACACAACAACCACAACAACGAAACAATCAACCAAGGGTGGAAAGACCTCAAAGGGAGTTCACCCAAATCAACATGCCATTGTCACAAGCATTGCAACACATGTTGAAGATGAATCTGATTACGGTGATAAACCCTCATCCGAACCCTAAGACTTCTTCTCCTAACTACAACCCGGATTCAAGGTGTGCTTATCATTCTGGTAGCCCGGGGTACGATACTAACGATTGTTGGGCGCTGAAATACAAGATTCAGAATATGATTTACGCCAAGGAAATTAAATTCGACCCTCCTGAGACTCCCAACGTGATCACTGCTACCTTGCCAAAACATGGCTAGGATTGAAAGAATTTTTGTTCATTTGAATTCTGAAGTTGTATTTTCTTTGCTTATTCGAACAATTATTGTCATGTCAAACTTTATTATTTCATTAATGCATTACACATGTCTGTCTTGAATTAATTTGTTTTAATTATGCTTAAATTGCTTTATATTTACTTTTTGTGATATCCAACTCTCGACTAAAAAACTATAAGCCTTTAGAGGGAGGATGACGAAAATGATACCATAATCTCTACAGTATGCTTTTGAACAGACCTCGCTGACGCTGTACATGTGTTGTTTCAAATCCTAAACAGTGGAGTTATAAGGAAGATAATCCCTAGTCAACCCCTTTGAGCCAAAGAAGTGGGATTTTTTCTTTTCACGCAAATTAAAACCCTTAATCATAACCTGGGGCAGGGTAGTTTTCTCAGTTAATTCAGAGGCGCATTCAATCATAATCTTCTGCTTTGCACATAATGAATATCCTCAAAGACGTCCCTCCGAATCAGAAGATGGTGATGGTTTCGCATAAACATCAAAGCAGGCAGTCATTAATTTGCAAAAGAAAAGCCCGTTAAGTCAAAACCTATGAAGGAGACTTAAGAAAAAAACAGGGGCATCCCACTGACTGTAATTACAAAAAGAAACAGTTCAGGCAAAAGACAGGGATAATAAAATAAAAAAGAAAGAGGTCCTACATGTTAGAACAAGATTAGTTATGATCATATCTCAGAGTTTTGATGATAACAATAAATTATATTTTAGATAATTTATACTCTGATGAACTTATTTGACTGTTTCAGATAATATTCTGACAGAAGCATTTTGATGTGGTGAGCTAAATATATATGAAGAAGTTCCTTGATGAAAGAACTATTTTATTTAAGCGCAACTGCTGATGCTGACTCTGGTAAAGACAATTATTTAAATGCATCTTCTAACACTTAGCAGGATTCCTTGTTCAGAAGATTACTTAAAAGCAAGTGTTGTTCAGAAGTTAATTTGAAAGCAAGCGTTGATCAAGTTCTTAGTAAGCAAAGCATTGTTTAGAAGATAAGCAAGCATGTTCTGAATTCAAGACGTTGAAGCAAGTTTTGAAAGAATGTAAAAGCTAACTTGTCTTGTCAAGCTTCATGAAACATGTCCTTACAAGTTCCGTTTGCTCATTTAATGCAAAGACGACTGTATGCACTCAAGTGTCTAAGCTAGTACATTGGAAAATGGAATAGTGCAAAGAAACATGCAAGCGTTTAATGCTCTCAACTTTTTGAAGGCAGCAACAGTCATTTTGTTATTATTATATATAGAAGGACATTTATCGCAAGCCAACGAACTAATCAATTTCAAAAAGAAGCAAGAAACTATGTGAAAAACTCTGGGCTCACAAAATCTTTGTTCGTACACTTTGTGCAAATTATTCTAAGTGAAAAATCACAGTTGTGATATAGCTTGATTAGAAGCAAACTCTATCTCACTATCTGTAAAGATTAAACTCTTGTAATTGTTCCTTGAGAGACCAAGTTTGGTCAGATTTCTCAAGTAGATTAGGACTAGATTTAAGTCTTAGTGGTGTTAGTCACTTGTAAGATTACTTATGCATTGTTAGTCACAACAGTTGTTATGTGTTTGTAATCAATTGATTATAGTGAATTAAGTTCTTTTTGAGAAAGGCGAAATCACCTTGACGGGTGGACTGGAGTAGTTTGAGTTCAAATGAACCAGGATAAAAATAACCTTGTCTTTCCATTTTTGTTGAAGCTTTGTTAGAAAAGAAAAAGAGAAACTTATTCAACCCCCCCCCCCCCCCTTCTAAGTGTTTTCTTACCCTTCAATTGGTATCAGAGCTTGACTTTGAGCACAACACTTAACCATGTCAGGAAAAGATCCAGAAGAAAACACAATGGCCGCTGAACAAAACAACAATAGTTACAACAAATCTCCTGTATTTGATGGAGAAGATTTTGAGTACTGGAAAGATAGACTAGAAAGTTTCTTTCTAGGTCATGATAGTGATCTATGGGATATAGTCTTGGATGGTTACACACATTGTTGTACCCCAAAATTTGCCCTCCCATTTTTCATAGAAAACACAACCCTAGGGTTTCTCAGATATTCAAGTTGGCTCAGGAATCGATCAGACAGATTCTCTTCTGTGGCAGTAAACCAGTAATTAGGGTTTTTCTTGCAATTCTCAAAAGAAATGAATTCTCAAAGATCCAATTGGCTTTCACAGGTCTTCATGCTTTCTCAAGTTTACTGAAAAGACGATGTTTGTTCTCAGAGCATGGTTTGTTTGGGATAAGAGATTAAGACTGTCATGTGGGACACTCATGATTGTTTGATCCAGGTTAACCAGATGTTTCGCGTCTCTTAAAAAAATTGCTTGGTTAGGGAATGGAATATACAGTACGTGTTTGTTTGGAATGCAGTTGCAAGATTACAGAATTATTGGAATTTAAGTTATTAGATTGGAGCATTTTGTTTCAATTATCTTGATTGGGAATCTTTAAGAATCAGTTAGGATGCGAAGAGAAAATTACAAGTTATTGACAGTAAAGGGTTTCAATTGACATCAGATTATTTCATAAGACTTTCTCCAATTTCTCAAACATTGTTACAAAATAATTTGTTCTTTTAAATACTCTATGTTTTACAACTTATTGTATTTAAAAGATAAATTAGTACAATTGGTGGATACCATACAAGAATGTTTTTCTAAATTACAAGGAAATTCAAATGCTTGATTGGCCTAGGAGAACTAATTTATGCCTAAGTTTGACTGAAGTTCTTTTGCTATCTCCAAAGACCTCCATACTTGCCATAGAGTTCTTGCCTCTCATGCTTTGTCACATCCAATTGTGCTCACATGAAAACAAAAGAAAGAAAAATAGTTAGTACAAATTATTTGGGCATGAGCAAGAATTTTCAAAAGAAAAAGTGTTATTCATCATTAAAGTTTGCAAATTGGAATCAGAAGGCCATTTTAATTCATCATAATTTATTTCCTCTATTTTTGCAAATCACAAGAAGATTACTCTTCTTGGTTCACAAAAAGAAGCAAACTGTCCAAAATGCAAGCAAGTTGTCCAAACAAACAGCAAAGTTGGACAAAACAAATGCAGCAAACTTATCCAAACAAACAGCAAAACTGTCCAAACAGAATGGTACAAATTTATCCAAACAAACAGCAAAACTGTCCAAACAGAATGGTACAAATTTATCCAAACAGCAGCGCAAACTGGGCAGCAGTATAGCAACAAACAGCATCAACAAAAGCAAGCAACAAAAGGCAGAAGTATGGCAACATAAGATGCTAAGACAAGCAAAAACTTGTTCAAGAAGCCTAATTCATCATTTTCCATTTTTCATTGCAAACTTTTCAGAATTGGAAAAAAAGGCAAAAGAGCAATTGACTTTCTTAGTGTCATTGAGAGAGAAGAGAGGAAAGAAGTCACCTAGGTTATTGGGATGCACAGCCCTGCTGCCTTGACTGTCACAAGCTACATAGAAGTTGCTAGAAAACAAAACTGCCATCAAAAAGCCAAAAGAACAATATAGTAAAATATTCAAATTCTTTGTTTTCCCACAATTTTGAATAGGAATTCAACCAAAGCAACACCAATATAACAGTAAACAAAACTCTCAAGCAAAAGGGGGATAGAAAAAATTATCAAACTCAAAAAACTTGAACACAAGCATCCAAACTGTCAAAACCTGAAAAACCTCAAACCTCCAAAAAACTGTCAAACCAAAATCTCAAGTCTCAAACTGCCATCAACCAAACCTGATCTCAAGCCAAAGAATCAGAAACATCATCAAATACAAAGAAACAAAAACTAAAAAAAAAACTGTCAAAGTCTCCAATCTTCGAACTGTTAACCAACAACAAAAAACCACAAGAAATTGTCAAACCATCAAAAACCAACATAAGTCCCAACTGAAAAACCAGCATCCAACCTCAAAACACAGTAATCAACAAGTCACAAACTTGTTAACTCCCACAAACAAAACTTCAAATTTCAAACTGTCAAACCATCACAAAACTCATCAAACCTGTCAAACATTTCAAACCCAAAAACCAGAAAAAAAAAGTCTCAAGTCTGAACCATTACCAACCTGCCAAAACTGTTGTCAAACCTCAAAAACCATCATAAATCCAAAACAAAACAAAAAAACAGAAAAAAGGCAAACAAACTGTCAAAACCTCAAAGCCACGAATCCAAAACAACATTAAAAAAAAATTGGAACAGGTCTCAAACTGAGACACCAGAACTAACAGCAAACCAGTAACACCATTAACCAAATCTGTAACAAAGCTTCACCAATTCAAAAAAAAAAGTGACCAAGAATCAAACCAACAACATGGCAACTCAAAACACAGTAACATCATCCTAAAACCTCCAAAACCAAAAGTTTCAAACCAAACCAGTAACATCATCAAAGATCCCAAACAAAAATCCCAACAAACTCAAAACCATTAACCATCATCATCATCATTCAAACACAGGAAACAGAAGAAAGTTACCAGAAAAGCAACGAGTATCATCCTCATCTCCTTCCCTCGGCAGCTCCGGCCTCCAAGGAGCGCCGTCCAAAACCTCTTCGTCCCCTTTCCATTTCACAAAAAGTCTCCAACAGGTATGAACTTTCCCTCTTTCTCATGAATCCCTAAAAACCATTTCCTGCATTTCAATGGACAATAAGGTAGATTAACAGAAAAAAAACACATAACAAGATGAAAATCAATAAATCGTTCAAGCTTTAATAAGAACAGAACCTTACTTTTTTCAAAGAAAATCTTCAGAAACTAGATTAGGGAGGCGAGGTTAGTGACATTCCGGTGACTGAGAGTTGGGGAGGATCAGACGAACTGATTTCGTCGTTTTTAGGGCAATCCAAACTTAGGGTTTTCAAAAACGCCAAATCATAATGATACATTTTGCTCGCGAAACAGAGATGAAGAGATGAACAAAAAATACAGGGATGGATGAAGAAGATGAGAGCGGCGCCGCTATGAACAAAGGGTCCTAAGGAACCCTAATTTCGTTTACTTCCCCTAATCAAACAATTATGCCACTTAAGAAAGCTTGGGCTTTGTTCAATATCCTTAAGCCCATTCGTATTCTACTGGTCTCACCCCTCCCCCCCTTTTGGGCCTGTTGTGTTTACATTTCCCCTAAGCCCATTTGTGTTTGCTGGCCATACACCCCCTATGCCTGTTTTTAGTTTCAGCAAATAACAACTATGTTCTCTTTGGGCCTCACCCCCAAGTCACTATAAGCCCATGTTTCTTGTTTTTTTAAATTTGTTTCCTTTTTATATTTTTATTTGTTAACAAAATTATTAGATAAAACATAAAACACATTTTCATTAATGTGGTTTAAGTTTTTGTGATTAATTTTTTATCATTTTCTTTTTTTATATATAAACTTCTTTTGATTAATTTTTACATTTAATAAAACATCAAAAAATTAACTTAATTTGTTTTCTTTCTTTAAACTTATTTATATAGTTAATAAAATACAAAAAAAAATAAAGATTTTAATTTAACCAATTTTTTTTTTTGTTTAGATTAGGTTTTACCTTTCTTTTTTTCAAGTAAATATTTAAATTTTCATATTTTGTTAATATTATTTTCATGGATTGTCATAGCTTTATTTAAATCGCACAAAATTCGATTGGGTTGTAGTGTTTGCTATTTTGGATTTTTGCTATCTCATTTGATTCATCCCTATGATCGGTGGATCTGGAACTGACTGTTTAACGCTGGTTCGCGAAATGTCGTGGAAGCAAGAGTCGCCACCGTCTTTTATTTTCTCCAAATGGAAAGGACAAAAGCACAGAAAAATTCCTTATAGAGATTGCTCTCGGTTCGGGAGGTAGATTATAGAAAGGGAAGGTGTTAGCACCCTTTCTATCCATGATTATCCATGGGCTCTTAGATACTTGCTCATTTTGTGTTTTCAAAATTGTTTGTTTGCTTTTCAACTGTGGGTTTAAAAAAGTTTCTTTGAAAATTTCAGTTCGACTCTTGTATCAGTTCTCAAGAGTGTTTGAAAAATTGCTTTCGAAAGCTTTTTGAAAAGTGTCGGTGTGAAAAGTATTTTTTGATTTGTTTTTGAAATTAGAGCAAGTATCTAGAGTCGTCTACCTACCCTAAGGAATTCGTCTGTGTAAATGTCCTTGAAGTAGTGCCATCCCACCATTGAGAGGTAGGTAGCACCACCGTTGGAGGTGTTCGGATCAATTCGAGTTTTAGGCCAGTGTGGCCACCAAGCAAAGGTAAGATACCTTAGGAGCTACCCTTATGCCATTGATCTTTTATTCCGAGGCAACTATTCTGAGGCAACTTGTTTTGAGGCAACCAGATCAATGGGACATAAGGACTCACTAAGACGTCCTATAGTCGACGACCACGTTTCGAGGGACAAGGCAACAGTGTGGTCACCAGAGCAATAGGAAGACACCTTAGAAGCTACCCTCATGCCATGTTCATGGACATGAGGACTTACTAAAACGTCCTCTACTCGACGACCACCTTTCGAGGGGCAAGGCAACAGTGAGGCGTACCCTAGGGGTGGTGTGTGATTTGTGTGTCATGTTCATTTATGTTTATCTTGTTCATGGATTGGTGACCTACGCGTTGCTTTTATTTTGGCATTCAGTCTTTCATGCAATTTATTAACAGTTTTAAAGATGCGAGAATTAAAAGTCCTACGCTATTACAAAGGCGCGGGTCTACATCGCCAAATTAATCCAAGACCCGGTTTGAAATACAACAAGATGCGGAAAATAAATACCCTAATTAATCTATTACATAGCTTTGGGAGAATTACATTATATTCACAAAAAGAAATAAAAGTGCGAAGAGAATTAAAATCGGGAATGCGAGGGCGTTGGACCCTTTTAAAGAAATTGAATTAAAGTTATGCAATTAATTAAATTTAATGAGAAAAGAGAAGTTACTTTTTTGAGTTTTTTGTATTTATGGATTTTAGTAAGAAAATTTAATGAAATTAAAAAAAATAAAAGTCAATTAACCCTAATTCTAAATTACTTTTAATTTATTAAGAAAACTATTTAAATTAGACCTAGTTTAAATTAATTATTTACATGGCAAATTTTATTTACAAAAATAATTAATATTTAATAATGATAAAAGAAAAGAAAAAAGAATATAAATATTTAGAACCCTAATTCTACATTTTTTTAATTTATTAGAAAAAACATTTAAAATTAAACCTAGAATTTAAACTAAATCAATTAATAAAATTTATTTACAAGGAAAATATTTAAATAAAATATATTTTTTTATTTTTGTCTTTCTGATTTTTTTTGGGTATTTTTTATGTTAAAGAAAACAAATTAATTTAAAGAATTAAATTAAAACTAAATTAAACAAATAAAATAGAAAAATAAAAAGAGTGAAAGAAAGCAAACCAATGGGGGGTGTTGACCCCAATTTGGAGGTTATGTGGCCAGCAATTAGGCCCAATAGAATTAAGGCCTTCAGTTGACTTTCCAGAGCGCGTGTGGCTTCATTGACCAAGGCGTATGGAGTTCTCCAGATCAAGGCCATTGGTTTGATCTTCATGTATAGGTGGCAAGCACACACATGGAGGCCTATGGTACTCCCTTGAGAGCACGCTGCGTGGAATTACGTTAGCAAGAAAAATATTGAAATAACGTGGGGGACCTGGGGATCGAACCCAGGTCCCATTGCTTACCAAGCCAATGCCTTGCCATCTGAACCATTTACGCGCTTTGTATATAATATGACAAATAAACAACATAACGTGAAACAAAGATTAGTGGTGTTTTTTCGCGCGAAATTCAAGCGCACCAACCACTGACTTACACCTCACCTTCTTCTCCAATTGTTTGCTTTGCCTGAAAAAAAACAAACTGAATAGCGGGGGTTTTAAACCCCCACTAAGTGGTGAACATAAAAATAGCGAATAGGCCATCGTTGTTCATAAATTAGGCGCGATGGGATGACTAGATTCGTGTGAAGCTTCTGGTTCTGATGGTACAAGCCTCATGTCTCAATTTTTCCATAACAAGGAAACCCCAAATTTGAACCTCTGCAACCCTAAAAGACATTAATGGTAGGTTCTCGTACAGGGCATGAAAATCCAATTAAATGACATCATTAGCTTTAGAATGGTTAGATTAGTCCAAATCAACAGAAAGAATGCAATGAGGGTGCCTGTAAATTGAAACACGAATATCAAAAATGTTAAGGACAGGACGGCATCATATTACCAATTCTTTGCGTTAGAAGTTGTGATTTTGATCCAGAAACTTTCCTTGTGGCCTTGGCAAGCGATTGGAATAATTACCTTGCTTTGAAACCAACTCTAAAGGCGTTTTCAGTTTTCAATTTTTTCACAAAAATGCCATTGTTCTTAGGTTTGGGCGCAGCTTGGAGATCGTGAGCTTTAGGGTTTGCATCTGTATATGTATGGGAAGGGATTAGGGTAAGAATCAAGCCAAAAAATCCATGTTTTGATGAATCCAATATTTGATTTTAATGGCATATTTTTTCAATCTTTTCCATGTGTTTTGATGCCAATCATGACCAAATCCTTCCTTTTTTGATGTGCACGAATCTTGAGTAACCAATGAGAGCAAATGCTGCATAAAAGATTCAATCACATTTGTTTTAGTATTTTTTTCATATTTTATTTAATTAAATGAATTAATGGTGATTAAAAATTCAAATAAATAATAAAAATGATGAAATAAATCCCCTTTGGGCCAAATGGTCGTGCATAGCCTTTGGATGATGAATCTTGGAAGAAAATGTGGCCCATTAGCAATTTTGAGGCATTTGAAGCAAAGTTGACTTTTCAAAATTCCCAAAAATTTCCCAACTTCCACAAGGCATATCTTGCTCAATTTTTAAGCTTTGATCATGTTCTTGGACATTTTGGAAAGGTCTTGAAGTCCTCTAACCAATTCCTTTGGTCCCATGTCATTTTGATTTACCAATCTCAAGTTATGGCCTTTGACTTAAAGTCCCTTTTTGTTTACTTTTGAAAATGACCTATAATGTTGAAATTGATAACTTTTTGTGAGAGCATTTCTTGGACTTGAAGTGTGAAGAGGAGTTGTAGGAAATGTCTTTATCTTCAAAATTAGCTTTGGATGGAATTTTTCTGATAAACCATGTGGAAGTTATGCCCTGGTCAAGTTACAATTGACTTTTTCAACTGTCCAAATATGGAAACTTTTGCATCTTGAGACTTTTTGAGCCATGCCTTGAAAATCATGATCAAGAATTGATCAAATGATGTTTGTGTCTTCAAAATAAGATGTTGACCAAAAATTTGAACTTTTGATTGTCAAATGACCATTTTGCCCCTGCAGTTGACTGTAGGGCAACTAGGGTTTTTGACTGTGCAATTTTGTGTTGTAAGTCTTGAAACTTGGCATGAGGATGTTTGACCATGTTTATAGGCATGTGGGACTTGATTGGACCCTTGGAAACTTCAATTTCCTTGTCAGAACCAAAACCCTAGTTTTTGACTGTTAGGAGGCCCTTGAGCTGTGTAACCCTTGGGGAGATTTTTGAACCTTTGACTTTGCAAATTTTGAAGGATATGGGAGGGCAAATTTTGGGGTACAACAGTTGCCCCTGTTCAATCTTCTTAGACCTGAGGATGCAGATTGGCTGTCATGCCTTTCGTAATCCGAAGGTGGAAGATGATTGAACACTAGAGTGCCCAGAAATTTGCGCTCACATAATAGTGTGATGGGAGAATGGGCTTATAGATGCCATTTGGAGATTGATGGATAGGATGATGGGCTTATAGATGCCATGCTAAGAGATGATGGATAGGTGGATGGGCTTATAGATGCCATGCTAAGAGATGATGGATAGGTGGATGGGCTTATAGATGCCATCTGGGTGTCGATCGTGTAAGAGATTCCTTAGCGAGAACTTGCGTACCTGAAAAGAAAATGATTACCTGGCCTGTTACAGGAGCTGGTCTTCAAACTCTTTGTATAGATGCGCCCTGACTGATTACAGGAATTGAATCTGGAGCTTCAAAAAGGTGATGAATGAACCAGGGATGGTTACTATCTCAACGGGACGGTGAGAGAACCTTGGACGATTACTACCTCATCAGGAACGCTGAGAGAACCTTGGACGATTGCTACCTCAACAGGAACGCTGAGAGAACCTGGGGACGATTACTACCTCAACAGGAACGCTGAGAGAATCTTGGACGATTGCTACCTCAACAGGAACGCTGAGAGAATCTTGGGTGACTTCAACCTCAACAGTAACGCTGAGAGAATCTTGGATGTCTTCAACTGGATAAGAAACAGGGAGATCTTAGGGTCGATCTGACTGAACCAGAGAAGGCCTTTGACTGGATAAGAATCAGGAAAATCTTAGGGTCGATTTAACTGAACCGGTCTAGGTCTTGGAATCTTCAACTGGATAAGAATCAGGGAGATCTTAGGGTCGATCTGACTGAACCCGAGAAGGCCTTTGACTGGATAAGAATCAGGAAAATCTTAGGGTCGATTTAACTGAACCGGTCAAGGTATTGGAATCTTCAACTGGATAAGAATCAGGGAGATCTTAGGGTCGATCTGACTGAACCAGAGAAGGCCTTTGACTGGGTAAGAATCAGGAAAATCTTAGGGTCGATTTAACTGAACCGGTCAAGGTCTTGGAATCTTCAACTGGATAAGAATCAGGGAGATCTTAGGGTCGATCTGACTGAACCAGAGAAGGCCTTTGACTGGATAAGAATCAGGAAAATCTTAGGGTCGATTTAACTGAACCGGTCAAGGTCTTGGAATCTTCAACTGGATAAGAATCAGGGAGATCTTAGGGTCGATCTGACTGAATCAGAGAAGGCCTTTGACTGGGTAAGAATCAGGAAAATCTTAGGGTCTATTTAGCTGAACCGGTCAAGGTCTTGGAATCTTCAACTGGATAAGAATCAGGGAGATCTTAGGGTCGATCTGACTGAACCAGAGAAGGCCTTTGACTGGACAAGAATCAGGAAAATCTTAGGGTCGATTTAACTGAACCGGTCAAGGTCTTGGAATCTTCAACTGGATAAGAATCAGGGAGATCTTAGGGTCGATCTGACTGAACCAGAGAAGGCCTTTGACTGGGTAAGAATCAGGAAAATCTTAGGGTCGATTTAACTGAACCGGTCTAGGTCTTGAAATATAGCTGAGAACTTGACTGGATCTTTCCTGAAAGGTAAAGGTCAGTCATATGCAAGGCATGATATGAATCAAGCAATGATGTTCTCAACATAAATGAGATTTGTAAGATATGATGCATATATGCATGCTATAATGTATGGAAATGTGATGTTTATGAATGTATGTTTTTCGTCTAGGAAAGTAAATCCTTGACGGGTGCCGGGAAGTCACATCCTGGGCTGATGTTTGAAGGGAGTTCTTCGTTTCCGCTAGGGACGATAGTCGCAAGAATGAACCGGTAGGAGAAGATAACTCCGTTGGGGAATAAACTTGGCGAATAGATTACTCTGCGGGGAGAAAATTATTCTAGCGATCTTGCCGGGAAGCAACACTCTGTGGGAAGAGAGATACTTTGCTAGGATACTGTTGGTAACTTCGCTGGGGATACCATTGTTATGTTGGAAGTGTTAATAGACTCCGCTGGGGATAAGAGGACTTCGTCGAGGACGATCTTTCCGTGGCTTTTGGCTGAGGATAACCCAGTTATATCCTGGTAGGGAAATAACTCTTTGAATAAATCCGGGAGACCCGTTCGTGCTCTACGGAGATAAGCTTCCAGAATCTACTGAGGATAAGCTTACTGCTTGGGGAGATGGATTCCAACTTTCCTGGGGAGACTGGATTGGACTCTCCTGGGGAAATTTTGAGATGCTGGGGAAGTAGCTCCGTTGAATGTTTGATATACCGCCGGGGAACAATCTTAGATTAAAACTGCCGGGGATGCTTGTTAAGAATATCTGTATATCGTGCTGGGGAATGTTGAGATCTGCTGGAGGATACCCAACTTCCTTAAGGCTGATATTATAGCTTTGCTTGGGGAGAGCGTACTGACTTGCTGGCTCACTCTCTGGGGAATTGAGATGTACTGGTTATGTTTCTCAGCTGAACCTACCTTGATACCTTGGAGGACAGAACAATTAGATTGCTTAGACCAACTCTTTATTGCCCCTGTTTCTAATGTTACCTGTAATTAATCCTTTGTTTCGTATGCAAATATTCATGAGTTAGCAAATTATTGTCAATGCATATATCACAAATTGAACCTTGGACGTTCTTCGCAAAACAAAACAGAAAAGGAAAAACAAAAGGCAATTTGTTTGAAAAGTGATTTTTTGTATTGATTTTGAATTTGCCTGTAAAATAGGCGTTTATATACAAGAGGCTGACGTCCTAGTAAGAGAACGCCTCCGAACAAAAGAGTTTATACAAGTTTGTATAAAAGAAAATAAAACAGCTGTGTGAAATGAATGATCCCACTGGGTTTCAACTCTGCTATCGCCTTTATGTCTTTGAGCGTCTCATCACTTGACGACCTTAGTTGAAGATGAAGCTGACTGATCGATGCCGTCTGAGCTTGATGTTGATACCGGATTCTGGATGCGAAGTGATCCAATGAGACATAGTATTATGCTTTATCCCTAACTTTTGCCTGGACCGCCCTTTCGGGTTTTCAGTCCACCAGGATACCCATTTTTGCCCAAGCCGCCTTTTCAGGTTTTCGACTTGCCGGGTGTACATATTTTTTCATTTCATCCCTTCATTTTGCCCGAACCCTTTTGGTTCGCCGGGAAGCCCTAATTTTTGCCTAGGTATGTCAACCTAGCGGGTCTTTATCATGCGTAGTATCTTTTTACTATGTCTGCATTGGCGGGGTGAGGAAGGTCGTCACCATCCATATTGGTTAGAATCATGGCTCCTCCTGAGAACACATGTTTAACCACAAATGGCCCTTCGTACGTAGGGGTCCATTTGCCCCTTGGATCACTCTGAGGAAGGATGATACGCTTGATTACCAGATCCCGAACTTGATACTCTTGTGGTCTGACCTTTTTGTTAAATGCCCTGATCATCCGTTTTTGATACGTCTGACCATGACAAATAGCAGCAAGTCTCTTTTCATCAATAAGGTTTAACTGGTCAAGTCGTGTCTGGATCCAATCATCTTCGTTCAGATCTGCATCCTTCATTATCCGGAGAGAGGGTATTTGCACTTCGATCGGTAAGACTGCCTCCATACCGTAGACCAAGGAGAAAGGAGTTGCCCCGGTTGACGTTCTGGCTGAGGTACGGTACCCATGTAGAGCAAACGATAACATCTCGTGCCAATCTTTATAAGTCACTGTCATCTTCTGCACGATTTTCTTTATATTTTTATTTGCTGCTTCTACAGCCCCATTCATCTTCGGCCGGTAAGGCGAAGAGTTGTGGTGCTGTATCTTAAACTGCTCGCAGAGCTCAGTGATCATCTTATTATTAAGATTGGTACCGTTGTCTGTAATGATCCTTTCAGGGATGCCGTATCGACAGATCAGATTATGCCGAATGAACTGTGCCACAACAGTCTTGGTTACCGTAGCGTAGGAAGCTGCTTCAACCCACTTCGTGAAGTAATCAATCGCTACCAGGATGAAGCGATGTCCATTGGATGCCGTAGGTTTAATCTCACCGATCATGTTTATGCCCCACATTGAAAACGGCCAAGGTGCTGTCAGAACATTCAGAGGAACTGGAGGAACATGCACCTCGTCTGCATATATTTGGCATTTATGGCATGTCCGAGAGTGTTGTAGCAGTCGGCTTCCATTGTGGATCAGAAATACCCTGCCCGAAGGATTTTCTTTGCCATAGTGTGTCCACTGGAATGTGTTCCGAAGGTCCTTTCATGTAGCTCTTCCATGATCCTTTCTGCTTCTGTTTTGTCCACACAACGCAGTAAGGTCGAATCATGGTTTCGCTTGTACAGGATGCCGTTGCTAAGGAAGAACTTCGCTGCGAACCTTCTCAGAAACTTCTTATCATTGACAGATGCACCTTCAGGGTATTCCTGAGCTTCCAAATATCTCTTTACCTCATGGTACCAAGGCTTCTCAGTTACCAATTCAGTTTCGAGATCACAGCAGTATGCCGGTTCTTCCAGTTTCCAGATGATAATCCAGGGAGCCTCATTGTCCCATTTAACTTTGAACATAGAAGACATTGTAGCTAACGCGTCCGCTAACTGATTCTCCTCTCTTGGAAAATGTTCAAAAGTTATCTCTGTGAAGTGGGGGATCAATGTCAACACACACTCTCTGTAAGGAATAAGATTCGGATGTTTCGTATCCCACTCTCCTTTGATCTGATTGATCACGAGAGTGGAATCTCCGAAGACACTCAGAAACTTGATCCTTAAGTCGATCGCAGCTTGGAGACCCATGATGCATGCCTCATACTCCGCCATGTTGTTGGTGCAGTTGAAACATAGCCGGGCAGTGAGTGGAGTATGAGTGCCTTGAGGAGATATGATTACAGCGCCAATGCCGTTACCCAAAGCGTTGGAGGCTCCGTCAAAGTGCATAGACCATCGGGATCCTTCCTCAGGTCCTTCATCTGGTCCAGGTACTTCACAATCAGTCACTATCATGATGCTCTCATCTGGAAACTCAAAGTTCATTGACTGATAATCGTCTACTGCCTGATGTGCCAAGTGGTCTGCCAGTACACTTCCTTTGATGGCTTTCTGAGTTGTGTATTGGATGTCGTATTCTGTCAAGATCATTTGCCATCTTGCTATTCTCCCTGACAGAGCAGGCTTTTCAAATATGTATTTTATAGGATCCATCTTTGAGATCAACAAGGTAGTGTGAGTCAGCATATACTGTCTCAGCCGGCGAGCAGCCCATACCAAAGTGCAGCAAGTTTTCTCAAGCAGTGAGTATTGGGTCTCACAGTCGGTAAACTTTTTTCTAAGGTAATAAATGGCATGCTCTTTTCGGCCAGACTCGTCATGCTGCCCCAGCACACACCCCATTGAGTTGTCAAGTACTGTCAGGTATAGTATCAGAGGTCTCCCTTCAACCGGTGGCATAAGGATGGGTGGTTCTTGGAGATACTCCTTGATTCTGTCAAAAGCGGCCTGACATTCATCATTCCAACGTACTACCTGATCTTTCTTCAACAGCTTGAAGATTGGTTCACAGGTGGCAGTTAGATGCGAGATGAATCGAGCAATGTAATTCAGGCGTCCTAAAAAGCCTCTGACCTCTTTCTCTGTCTTAGGAACTGGAATCTCTTGAATAGCTTTAACCTTGGCAGTGTCCACTTGAATACCCTTATCACTTACAACGAAGCCTAGCAACTTTCCAGATCTTACCCCGAAGGTGCACTTGTTCGGGTTCAACCTCAGCTTGTACAACTTCAGGCGGTCAAACAATTTCTGCAGATGATCAAGGTGTTCTTCCTCAGTCTGGGACCTTGCGATCATGTCGTCAACATACACTTCTATCTCATGGTGGATCATGTCATGAAATAAAGCAACCATGGCACGTTGGTAGGTTGCCCCAGCATTTTTCAGTCCAAAAGGCATGACCTTGTAGCAGAAGGTGCCCCACTGAGTGACGAAGGTAGTTTTTTCCATGTCTTCGGGAGCCATCTTGATCTGATTATACCCTGAGAAACCATCCATGAAAGAGAACACCTTATGCTGAGCAGTATTGTCAACCAGGACATCAATGTGAGGTAGAGGGAAGTCATCCTTGGGGCTGGCCCTGTTCAGATCCCTGTAGTCAACACACATTCTGACTTTCCCATCTTTCTTGGGTACCGGCACCACATTAGCAACCCACTGAGGGTAAGAAGTCACTGCAAGGAACCCAGCATCAAACTGTTTCATAACCTCGACTTTGATCTTCTCAGACATCTCTGGACGCATACGATGGACCTTTTGCTTAACCGGAGGGCAGTCTTCCTTGGTAGGCAGATGATAGACCACAATGTCAGTATCCAAACCAGGCATGTCTTCGTAGGACCAGGCAAAGATCTCCACATAATCATGTAGCATCTGAGTCAACCGTTGCTTCACGCTGAGCTCTAGGTTGGCACCAATCTTTACCTCCTTCATGTCCGTCTCAGTACCCAAATTTATTGTTTCCACTGGCTCTTCGTGTGGTTGAATTGCCCTCTCTTCCTGAAGTAACAGTCTTGCAAGCTCGCCAGGCACTTCCCAATCATCTTCACCTTCGTCTTCGGCTAAGTTAATCGGATTTTCGAAGTCATAACTGGCAGTAGCAGAGTCGTTACCAGTGAGATCCAGAGTGGATTGAAACCTGTATGAGTGAGTGTGTGTAAATACAGCTGTTTTGCAATATATATATAAAGAAAGGAAAGAAAGAAAAGGAGCATAAGATTTGAAATGCGAGAAAACGTCCAAGGTCTTTATTCATGATATATGGAATGATAATTAATATACCCTCACAAATGAAGCCACGGTGCCCCGGGTAAGACACCGGGCCATAGAGTTTTAATTGTTTATTACAAATAGCAAAACAAAGGAGTTTATTACTGCGTAACAAAAGTAACAGGAGTATGATCCTTAGCAGTCCAATTGGTCAATCCACCATCAGTCGTCGGGTAGATCCAGCTTTCAAACTCTGACTCTTCCACCTTATCTTCATCCCCAATGGCATTCACTCCTGGGTTGGTAATGAGCACAGGAGGTCTTCTGATCTTTGCCTTGCGTACAGCCTTCTGACCCTCTTTCTTGATCACAGTCCGGGCATCCTTCAAGGAAGCCATCTTCAAAGGAACATCCTCTTCGACCACTATTTCCGCTGCTGCCAATGTTGGAGGTACCTCCTCGAAATGCTGAAAGGGGGTTTCAATAAACTCCCCGTCCATCTCAATATACCTGAAGGAATTCAAATGGCTCACCATATACTCCTCCTCTCCCTGCACAGTGACGATCTTCCCTCTGACGGGGTACTTGAGCTTCTGGTGCAAGGTAGAGGTCACTGCCCCAGCTTTGTGGATCCAAGGTCGACCCAGTAGACACGAATATGATGGACGGATATCCATCACATAGAAAGTAGAGTCGAATACTTGAGAACCCACACGAATAGGAATGTCTACCTCTCCATGAACCATCCTCTTAGAACCGTCAAAGGCTCTGACGATGATATTGCTAGGTTTCAGCTCCAGGCCTTCGCAATCCAAACGGTCTAAGGCCTTCTTGGGTAGCACATTCAGGGAAGAACCAGTGTCCACCAACACGTGTGCAAGAGTAGTGCCCCTGCATTCAATAGAGACATGCAGGGCGTCATTGTGGTCCTTTCCCTTAGCAGTAAGGTCAGCATCTGAGAAACCCAAACCATTATCCGCTGTCAGATTTGCTACGCAATCAGTAAACTGGACAGCAGATGTCTCCTGTGGCACATGGGCCGTCTTGAGGAATGAAATCAGGGCCTTAGCATGGGCCTCTGAGCACAGTAGTAAGGAGAGCATGGAGATCTTGGAGGGTGTATGCCCCAGCTGCTCAACAACATTAAAGTCACTCTTCTTGATTATTTTCAGAATTTCCTCCATCTCTTGTTGGGAGGCCTCAGCAGTCACAGATTTTGGTGCCTCCATCCGGGCAGGCTCATCTTCAATCCCTTTGCCCCGAGCATTAGATGACTCGGCAGCAGAGGACACAACTTGATCAGAACTGGGAATAGGTACACTTGTAGGTGTTATAGTGAGGGGTCTTTGAATAGTTGGTGGTGCAATGTCAGGCGAGAAGAGCCTGCCACTGCGGGTAACTTTTGTTGGACCAGTGATATTGCTGATGCTGGTGCCAGTGTTGAACTCTTGCTTGATTCCATGTACATACACATCTGCCCCATAGTGCCATGGGACATCCTTCTCAGATTCATAGGGGAGAGGCCCCGGAACAGTAATCACAATGGGTGCGACAGTCATGATTTTAATTGGCTTCCTCGGGAGAGCCTTGATTGGATTATTAAAGATTGTAACAACAGAAACTTCTTCCACCGGAACAACCTGAACAGCAGTCTTCTTGAACAGGATCTCTTTGCTGTCCATTAGGCTTTGGATGCCCAACTTCAGCAAAGGACAACCAGAAAGGGAAACAGCACAGAAAAGGAAACCTTCACTACAACCCGGAAATAAACCGGCCAGCAGTAGGTTCCTCTTAACGGTTATCAAGGGAGTAGCTACATCATCCACAGAAACGGCATACACATCTTCCTCCACGGCATTCACTCCATGCTGGGGCATGGGAGCAGTCACTACATTTGGCCTCTCAGGCGCTTCAAATTGTATCTCTTTTGCGTCAATAAGGTCTTGCACCTTATTCCTTAAGGCCCAACAGTCATCAGTGGAATGCCCCGGGCTATCGGAGTGATAAGCACAGCCGGCATTTGGGTTATACTTGGGAGAGGCAGTGTTTACAACCTTCGGGGCCTCTCTAACAGTCACTAGGTTGGTGGATAGCAACTGCGGCAAGATTTGCGATAGGGTCATTGTTGTACCCCAAAATTTGTCCTCCCATTTCTCAATGATTTCTCATCACAAAACCTTTGAAGCCCAAGATCCAGTTAGGGTTTCATCTGCTCAAGACCTCCTCTTGCACTGTTGACTCAAATTAGGGTTTGTGTTTGCACAAAGATGCTTTGACCTAAAACGCCCAAGATGACTTTCATGCTTCATATTGGACTCCCAAGTTTACCCACATCAAGTTTCAAGTCTTGATTCCAAGTTTTGCCCAGTCAATTGGACAGCTGACCTAAAAATCAGTTGTATTGGGGAAAAAGTCAACTATGGCCAATTGACAGTCAAACCTCATGAAATTTGACCCACATCAACATTATGAACTCATATGAATCATTTGATCAAGTTTGGATCACAATTCCCCAAGAAATTTGATCAGATCACCAAAAGGGCAAAATGGTCATTTTTAGGGTTTTGACTGCACAAAGGCAATTTTTGACTGTTTGACCTAGCCAATGGAAAACCAAGCTCACACATGGACTCAAGGACCCCATGGAATTATCTTGACATAATCAACAAACTCAAAAGATCCCAAGTACACAGGATTGACAATTGAATTTCCCAGTCAATTGATCAATTTTGACTGTATACTGAAAAGTCAAACTTTGAATTTTTGGTCAAAACCAAGAGTCAAGATTCATTTTCCATCAAAACTTGCCAAATCATGAAACTTGTTCACCAAGAAACCAAGAAATGCAAATTAGGGTTTAAAATGGAATTTTTCATAACTTAGAATTTTTCTAAGTTATGGAAAACCCTAATTTTCCCCAACTTTGCCCCACTTTTTCACCATGATCCATTTGGATTCAAACAAAAGTCCAAACATGAAAGTTGTAGCTTGTTGCATAATATACAACTTTGATTCACAAAGTTTTCTCATTTGAAGCTTGTATCTCAAGTTAAAAATTTTTGAATAAGGGCACTAAACCATTCTTAACTTAGTGAATTTTTTACCTATTTTGACAAGGTTTTCTACCTAACTTCAAGACCATTTTCCATACACTTCCACTTGGAATTTCAAATTGCATTTCAAATATGGATTGTAGTACACATTACAAGCTTTCTAAAATGTCCAAGAACTTCTCAAACAACCTCATGGTTAGGGAGAATCGAATTTCACAATATAGCAAAAAAACACTTTGTTCATGACCAAGTTACATGTTCATAACCTTGCCATTTGAACTCAGCATGCTTTAGATTAGATTAGAGGTCCTTAAACCAAGTTACACTCATAAATTTAATGCATATTCTTTGTGCCAAGACCAAGTTCTTTGAGTTCAAGCTTTGTCTAGAGGATTAATCCCAATTTGGAAAAAGTAAACTATCCATTTTTGCAAAAGTTCACTTTATGTCAAATTGAAATTCAAGCAAGTACAAACTAAATCTCTTTGGCACAAGATTATGAACAAATTACTCTGATCAAGAGAAGCTTTGCAGCAGGATTAGAGGTCCCCTACTGACCTAAAGCACCAAGTTGCATTTTGTTGCTTAAGAATGAAGAAAAGTGCCATAACATAACACAACATCCATCTCAGCTTAGATACACAAGAACAAAGTTATCAAACACCCTACACACATCATAACCAAGCTTTAGCACGAGTCTTTTACCTCCAAAACATCATCAAACCAAAAAACACCATCAAACTGCAAAAACAGAGTTGCCTCTGCAGTTTGATTGCCAACTTCTATTTCCCTCAAGCTCTTCTGCCAAAACCAGTTCACACACATTCCCTAATACCTATACAAGCTAACCATGCCTTGAAACACGATCTGTAACTCCTCTAACAAGTTCCACCATTTTCACTTTTCCATTTTGCAGTTGAAGTTATACAGCTCAGTTCAAGGTGTCTCAAGGCAAAGTAGATATTGGAACAGCATCACCACACCTCAAGGAAGCTATACCAACTAGTACCTTGCACTGAAAGTTCCTATATCTCCAGATAGAAGTTCAACTGAATAGGTAAATTTTTGAATTCGTATCTCTCTTATTAGGCATCATTAGCTTTAAGTTTGTGAATAAACAAGGTTCTACTCATGCCACTGAACATGTCCATGTCTTTACTTTTCATTTCTTTTGCTTGAGTTGTGAGAATTTTGAGTTTGAAAATAGCAGAAAAACTAGGTTAGGATTTGGGGGAGGAGAAATTCTCCCTCATCTTAGAGAGTTAGATTAAGTTATGCATATGGTTAGAATCGTCTCTTCATGCTTAACATTTTTTGTGTTGGAAGTTTGTTCAAAAAATCAAAGAATCTGGACATTCAAATGGAGTTCTTGGCGCGTGTTTTCTGAACATTTTTGTTCAAAGGTTGAAGAAAGGTGATTTTGGGCTGGGCTTGCTTCTGAGTTGCTTTTCACACCACCCTTTTTGGTTTTGCACCCCTGAGCCCATTTGCTTCATTTTTAATATTTTTGACTTTTGCCTTTTTTGATTGGTTCATTTATTTTTTCTCAGCATATTAAAAATATAAAAATATTTTTCTCATCATTTTTTGAATTTATTAAGCATTTATTTGATTAATTCTTTAGTTTGTATATAAATAAATAAATATATATCTTTTGTTTAAAATTACAAAAATAGCACAAATATACTTTTTATACACTTTTATTTTATTTTTACTCCCTGTAAATATTTTACATAAAAAAATACTTTTTTTGTTAATATTAAGAATTATTATTATTTATATATATAATACATGTTTAAAATAATATATATATATATACATATATTTATTAATATACTTAGGATAAAAATACCAAAAAAATGTACATATTTTATTTTTTAATATTTAATACTAAAAAATGCCTTTTGTACAAATATACCATATTTTATTTTGTTTTATATGTAAATAATAAATATTATATGAATTGATTAATTAATGTCCCTTTTGATTAAAAAAATTAGGGTTTTTGCCCTAAATTTGAAAATACCTCAAAAATAATATCTTTTGTTTTTTTATTTTATTTTTTACATAAATAATACTTTTGTCATACATATACAAAACATTTTTGCATCTTGCATACTTTGTTCCATTTTTTATTTAATTATTGTACCTTAATTAAATTGTATAAATTCAAAAAAAGATGTAATAGTTTAGATTTAATTTATTGTTTAAATACCTCCCCATTTGAACATTGTACCCCCCTCCCTATATTATTGTGATGTAATAGCGTAGGAATTTAAATTTCGCACTTTATCGCTTTCTAAACATACTATGCTAGAATTAGGGTTTTGTATGCGAATAAAAAGGAACAAGATAGTTGGACCTAATACAAGATAAATGAGCATGAAAAATGGACAACACATTTCACACTTGCACCCCTAGGGTATTCCACTTTGTTGCCTTCAAATAATTGGGCCATGTTGCATGTTGAACTTCTTTGGGTAAAACAAACAATCAAATGATCATAGTCCCTCAAAATGTTGCTTAAATGAATGATCAAGTCCCTTTTAAAAGAAAATTGCCCAAAGACATTTAACACTATTGCAATTATGGTCTAAACGATGACCCGCGCCCGTCCCTTTCATCTCCTAAAACAAGATTGTCCACCAAATGCAATGGTGGAACAAAATTGTCAAAAGGTTTAAAACATGACAAAAATCTTTGAGAAAATTTTAGGGTAGATGAACTCTTAAGTACTTGTCAACTTTCCAAGAAAACACTTGCCTTATCTCAAAACCCACTTCACAAACACTTTCAAAACAAACTTTCAAAAAAAAACCTTGAAACATCTTTTCAAAAAGACAAACACCTTTTGTAAAACATTCGAGTAAAGAATTGTTACAAGGTTAGCCTATACAAGGCATCTTTTTCAAAACCTTTTCAAAACCACACACAAAGCACCATTTCAAACAATTGAAAACCAAGGCAAGTTGATCTAAGCAAGTAACTAAGAGCCCATGGATAACCATGGATAGAAAGGGTGCTAATACCTTCCCTTTCTATAATCTACTCCCCGAACCCAAGAAAAATCTCAAAGGTTTTTGCTGTGCTTTTTAAACCTTTCCTTAGGATAAAATAAAAAGTCGGTGGCGACTCTTGCTCGACCGAAACATTTGCGAAAACAAACGCAAAACCATAGTCAGTTCTCCCACCGTATCACAGAACTGGCGACTCTGCTGGGGAGAATTTTTAAAGTGGAGTAACCTTAGGGCTTAGATCACCCTCTTGCATGACTAATTGTTTGATTTGCTTGCTTTATACTTTGGCTCTATTGTTTGGGTTTACAATCCTCCACCCGGATTTTGGGAAACATTCATAGATAGCAATACGTTGTGGAAACTGTGCGGGGTATACCGACACGGTCTAAGCAATAGCTATATTAGTGCGACATATTTGTGAGTACCGGTAACCCTTGAGTTCAATCAAGGAGAGTACGGGGCCGCTGAGTGATGTCACTAAGCACTAATGACCTAGAACCTTACTTGACCATCTTGGCCTTTTATTAGGGGTAGTGAGATGACCGGCTTTGGTGCAGTCCGAAGTTGGTAGATACTCGATACTACACTCATTGAGGGTTGTTTTCTTGGAATATTTTGGTCGCTAGTTAAGTGGCTAAACCAAAACAATGAACATTGAAAACAATCCAGTGATATTGAGCTCCTTAGAACCCGGTTACTATTTATAGGACAGGTTTTTAAGCCAACTACACTCAAGAGGGTACTTACCTATGAAACCCCATGCAAGCCTGAAACTAGGGTTTGGTGTGATTTGCTTGTACATATGTTTTGTGCATACATCATAAACATCATAAAACATCATATGCATTCACTAACCATTTCAAGGGTTTTGGATCTTCATCTTTGTTCTTGTTTTGTAGGACATGGAAATCCCTCGCAGAAATACCATTCAAGTCAACCTTGTGAGAATCTCTCCTCAACTCAAGGAGATCACCTCAAGAATTCCGGAAAATTCATCCTTCAGTGAAAGACATGGTAGACTGCTCAGCCTAGTCAACACCAACATTGAAGAAGACATGATGAAAGTGCTATTCCAGTTCTTTGACCCTCTTCACCACTGCTTCACTTTCCCTGATTATCAGTTGGTACCCACTTTGGAGGAGTTTTCTCAACTCCTAAGAATCCCTATCCTTAATCAACTACCCTTCAACGGTACGGAAAAGGAACCAAAGCCGGAAGATGTTGCTCGAGAATTACATCTTCAACCATCCGACGTCAAGGGGCATTGGGAAACCAGAAGTGGCGTCAAAGGATTCTTAACAAAATTCTTGTTTGAGAAGGCACAAGAATGTTGGAACTCATTGGACCTACAAGCCTTTGAAGAGATTGTGGCACTCCTTATCTACGGGTTGGTCTTGTTCCCAAATCCTGACCAATTGGTAGATGTCAACGCCGTCAAAATCTTCTTGTCCAGAAATCCAATACCAACATTGCTTGGGGACATCCTTCACTCATTTTACACACGAACAATGAGAAAGAGGGGTGTTCTCATGTGCTGTACTCCTCTCCTCGCAAGGTGGTTTATTTCGCACCTTCCACAATCTGTCTTGAAGAATGACCAAGGTACAAGGTGGTCCCAACGGTTGATGACTCTTACTCATTCTGATGTGCATTGGTGTTCTCGGTCCAGAGAAAATGTCATCATTGTCGATCGTTGCAGAGAATTTCCTAATGTTCCTTTACTTGGAATCAGGGGAGGTATCACCTACAACCCTTGCCTAGCTTTGAGGCAATTTGGATATGCACGGAGGGATGGCCCTCATGATATGTTGATTCCTAGCCTAGTTTTTGACTTCGACAACGATGCGCAAGGACTTCGCCAAAGATTCATCAGAGCTTGGGGAAAACTCAACAAGGTTGATAGCAAGACTCTGGGACACAAGAACTCCATCCCTCTTGAGCCCTATCTCAAGTGGGTACGAGCCCGAGCCCAAAGTCTAATGATGCCTTATCCTCATGTTCTCCCTATGATTAAAGAGCCCGTCAATGAAGGAGAGGTTCCCTACACTATCCTACATCCAGACATGCCTACATCGTGGGAGGAAATGCAGAAAAGTTGGATTCAGCTCAAGGAGGAACGGAACACTTTTGAAGCTAGCTACTACGCCAGTGAAAAGAAGGTTCTAGAGCTTACCCGCCGACTCCACGAGCAAGAGGCCCTCAACACCTACATCGCACCAAAGAGGATGCGCAATGTCTTTCTGCCTTGAGAAGTTTATTTTGTAACATTTGGCCCATGGGGCATTTATGTACTAACAATTTTCTTCTTATTAATATGACGCGCGTTCTTCTTTGTCTGAAACAATTTTGAATGTCCTAAATCCTTGAATGCATTGCATACATCAGCATACCATTCATCATGTGCATAAGCAGGTCTCACTCCAGGTTTCCTTATCTATCTGTTGTTTATTTCAGTAGGATGGATCTCGAGCAAACAGTCAAAGACCTACAAGCCCAGAATGCACAGTTCCAGCAACTCTTGATGACTTTGGTTAAAAGTCAAGAGGATATCAAGGCTCATCTAGAGAATAAGGACCCAGTGAAGAAGAAAAAGAGGGTCGGAGTGGCTACTTTGGGGAGAAGATTTGATAGAGAAGCTCGGAGGGTGCTTGAATTTCCTCCTACTTCTGATGAAGGGACTAGTAAAAGGGATCGAGTTGCGGTGCCTTCCGAGTCTGATGCAGAGGAGGAAGAGGTGGAAGAGGATGAAGATTATTCCGACCAGCAATACCCTCCAGCTGATGATAAGTATAAGGGTTTAGAAGACAGATTGGCTACCATGGAATTGCAAAGGGTACCGGGTTTGGATTTTGAAGACATGGGCTTGGTTGCCGGAATTGTGATTCCCCCAAAATTCAAAGTGCCAGTGTTTGTGAGGTATGATGGGCTGTCCTGTCCCAAAATGCATCTCAGGTCCTACGTGAGAAAAATCCAACCCTATACGGCAGATAAAAATCTCTGGATTCATTTCTTTCAAGACAGCCTATCGGGAGCTCAGTTGGAGTGGTTTTATCAGCTAGAAGGAACCAGTGTCAGGAATTGGGAAGATTTAGCCACCGCTTTCTACAAACAATACCAGTATAATTCTGATCTTGCTCCTACTCGTACCCAACTTCAGGGTATGTCACTAGGAACAAGTGAGGGATTCAAAGAATATGCACAAAAATGGAGGGATTTGGATGGCAGGGTGCAGCCTCCTTTAACCGATCGCGAGCTCGTTGATATGTTTCTTGGGACCCTATCTGAGCCATTTTTCAATCATCTAATTGGTAACTCTTCCGCAGGGTTTACCGATCTGATCTTAACCGGCGAGAGAATAGAAGCTGGCATCAAGTCAGGAAAGATTCAGAAGGGTGTTGCTGCAAGTGTTGAGAAGAAGCCTTTTAAGAAGGAGACAGCTATGGTATATTCTCAAAGAAGAGCAGGGAAGATGGAGCGTCGGCCAACTGTGGGGGCCGTAATGATTCAAAACACTCCGAGTGAGCAGCCTCGCTATAACCAGTCCAGACCAAATCAGCAACGGGTGGAAAGGCCACAACGGCAGTTCACCCGTATTAATATGACTCCAGCGCAAGTGCTTCCCCATCTACTGAAGTTGAATCTCGCCACCATCAAGGAGGCGCCAAAGAATGTAAATACGTCCTCCCCGCATTATCATGCCAATGCTAAATGCGCCTATCATTCAGACAGTGTTGGACACGACACCAATGATTGTTGGGCACTCAAGCATAAAATCCAAGACCTGATAGAGGCTAAGGAGGTAGAGTTTGACGCTCCAGAGAAGCCTAATGTGATATCCGCACCTATACCTAAGCACGGCCGAAATGTCAATGCCATCGAGGAGGATTTGAGAAGTTTATTTTGTAACATTTGGCCCATGGGGCATTTATGTACTAACAATTTTCTTCTTATTAATATGACACGCGTTCTTCTTTGTCTGAAACAATTTTGAATGTCCTAAATCCTTGAATGCATTGCATACATCAGCATACCATTCATCATGTGCATAAGCAGGTCTCACTCCAGGTTTCCTTATCTATCTGCTGTTTATTTCAGTAGGATGGATCTCGAGCAAACAGTCAAAGACCTACAAGCCCAGAATGCACAGTTCCAGCAACTCTTGATGACTTTGGTTAAAAGTCAAGAGGATATCAAGGCTCATCTAGAGAATAAGGACCCAGTGAAGAAGAAAAAGAGGGTCGGAGTGGCTACTTTGGGGAGAAGATTTGACAGAGAAGCTCGGAGGGTGCTTGAATTTCCTCCTACTTCTGATGAAGGGACTAGTAAAAGGGATCGAGTTGCAGTGCCTTCCGAGTCTGATGCTGAGGAGGAAGAGGTGGAAGAGGATGAAGATTATTCTGACCAGCAATACCCTCCAGCTGATGATAAGTATAAGGGTTTAGAAGACAGATTGGCTGCCATGGAATTGCAAAGGGTACCGGGTTTGGATTTTGAAGACATGGGCTTGGTTGCCGGAATTGTGATTCCCCCAAAATTCAAAGTGCCAGTGTTTGTGAGGTATGATGGGCTGTCCTGTCCCAAAATGCATCTCAGGTCCTACGTGAGAAAAATTTAACCCTATACGGCAGATAAAAATCTCTGGATTCATTTCTTTCAAGACAGCCTATCGGGAGCTCAGTTGGAGTGGTTTTATCAGCTAGAAGGAACCAGTGTCAGGAATTGGGAAGATTTGGCCACCGCTTTCTACAAACAATACCAGTATAATTCTGATCTTGCTCCTACTCGTACCCAACTTCAGGGTATGTCACTAGGAACAAGTGAGGGATTCAAAGAATATGCACAAAAATGGAGGGATTTGGCTGGCAGGGTGCAGCCTCCTTTAACCGATCGCGAGCTCGTTGATATGTTTCTTGGGACCCTATCTGGGCCATTTTTCAATCATCTAATTGGTAACTCTTCCGCAGGGTTTACCGATCTGATCTTAACCGGCGAGAGAATAGAAGCTGGCATCAAGTCAGGAAAGATTCAGAAGGGTGTTGCTGCAAGTGTTGAGAAGAAGCCTTTTAAGAAGGAGACAGCTATGGTATATTCTCAAAGAAGAGCAGGGAAGATGGAGCGTCGGCCAACTGTGGGGGCCGTAATGATTCAAAACACTCCGAGTGAGCAGCCTCGCTATAACCAGTCCAGACCAAATCAGCAACGGGTGGAAAGGCCACAACGGCAGTTCACCCGTATTAATATGACTCCAGCGCAAGTGCTTCCCCATCTACTGAAGTTGAATCTCGCCACCATCAAGGAGGCGCCAAAGAATGTAAATACGTCCTCCCCGCATTATCATGCCAATGCTAAATGCGCCTATCATTCAGACAGTGTTGGACACGACACCAATGATTGTTGGGCACTCAAGCATAAAATCCAAGACCTGATAGAGGCTAAGGAGGTAGAGTTTGACGCTCCAGAGAAGCCTAATGTGATATCCGCACCTATGCCTAAGCACGGCCGAAATGTCAATGTCATCGAGGAGGATTTGTATGTTGCTGACGTCAGTGATCTGACTACTCCACTGCTAACCATTAAGTTGAATTTGTTAAGGGCCGGGATCTTCCCGGGATGTAAAGAAGACTGCTACTGCTGCCACTCTCTGCCGTTTGATTGTCCGCTATTAAAGAAAGGCATCCAAGGCCTTATGGATAGCCGACAAATTTTGTTCGAAAAAGTTTCTGCTGTTCCAGTTCATGTTGAAAATATCTCAATCATAACCATTCACGCCAATCTTTCCAAGGCCGTCAAAAAGCCTGTTAAGATTACACCAGCTGCAAAATCTGTTCCTTTAAAGATAACAATGCCAGGGCCTGTTCCCTATGTTTCTGAGAAGTCGATACCTTGGAACTATGGCGGTGACATCTACTACCATGGTATCAAGCAAATCGAGGTAATTGAAGAAAGTTCGGACGATGAAGAAGCCATCATTAGTAACATTGCGGGCACCAGCAAAATCACCAGGAGCGGGAGGATATTTTCTCCAGAGATTTCCCCTCCAAGAGCAGTCTTTGGACCCCCATCAGCTAAAGAAGTCATCCCTGCACCAGTAAAGCTCTCTGCTAGAACTCCTTTGATTGAAGAAGTTGTTGTTCCTAGTGTTGTCTCTCCTACCATTGCCGATAAAGGAAAGGGAATACAAGATGAGCCCGTCAGGACGAGGGCTCAACCCTTGGTGATCCCGGAAGCCTCCAAGAAAGAAATGGACGAGATTTTGAGGATAATCAAGAGAAGTGATTACGATGTGGTGGAACAGTTGGGGAAAACCCCCTCCAAGATCTCCATGCTGGCACTATTGCTTTGCTCAGAAGCGCACGCTCAAGCTTTGATTAAGTTTCTGAAGGCAGCTCATGTGCCCCAGGAAACCTCCGCAGACCAATTTCAACATTGCGTGGCTAGCCTGACTGCGGACAATGGATTAGGGTTTTCTGATGCCGACCTGACCCCTAAAGGCCGAAACCACAATGATGCTTTGCATATTTCAATCGAGTGTCGCGGAACCACCCTTGCACATGTTTTGGTTGATACCGGGTCGTCGCTGAATGTTTTGCCCAAAAAGGCCTTGGACCGACTGGATTGCGAAGGGTTGGAATTGAAGCCGAGTGATATTGCCGTCAGAGCTTTCGATGGGTCGAAGAGAATGGTCCATGGAGAGGTTGAAATTCCCATAAAGATAGGTACTGAGGTGTTTAAATCCACTTTCTATGTAATGGACATCCGTCCATCATACTCCTGCCTGCTGGGTAGACCTTGGATACACCATGCTGGGGCAGTCACCTCCTCCTTGCATCAGATGCTGAAGTATCCTGTCAAGGGAAATATCATCACTGTCCACAGCGAAGAAGAGTACATGATTAGCCATTTAAATTCTTTCCGGTATGTGGAGGTTGAAGGAGAGTTCATTGAGACGCCGTTTCAACATTTCGAAGAAGTTCTTCCTGAAATAGCAGCGACAAAGTTGGTAGTTGAGACGCCGAGACAGATGGCCAGGATGGCATCTCTGGAGGATGTAAGGGCCGCAGTTAAAGAAGGGAAGAATTCAACATGGGGGCAGTTGCCTGACATTCCGCATAAGACTGACAAGTTTGGATTAGGTTTCACAGCCGCTGGCCAGAAAGCTATGCGCCAGTCAAAGATTGAGAGAGCGCCAGTCAAAATTTCTCCTTACAGAATCAACGCCCTGGAAGATGAAGACAAGGAAAGCAACATTGAAGAGTGGATTTATCCAACTGTCAGAGGAGGATTGAGCAATTGGGAGGCTAAAGACTTTGTCCCCATCACTTTTATTCATCAGTAATTTATCTGTTAAACATTTCTTATTTGGTCTGTAATATTTTACTTTCAAACAATCCGTACACTATCTTTTCACCTCCTGCCTTGCCCGGGGCATGTAGGTCCACTTGTAAGGGTTTTGACTATTTTTCATATTCATATTCCATGTTTAATGATTCATTGGACGTTTTTCATTTGATAAACTGCTTATGTTCATTTTCTTTCCTTTTGCATTTTTTTAAGGATGGCTATCCCTTACACACACCCACACTCACCAATGCAGGTACCCATCCACTCTGGATTCCATGGGTGACTATTCTGCTGTATCTTTCAATAACTCTGAAGATCTGGTCAATCTAGCCGGGTATGAAGATGACGAAGGTTGTGAAGTACCCGGGGAACTAGCCAGACTTCTGCAACAAGAGGAAAGGGCCATATTACCGCATGAAGAGCCATTGGAAGCTGTTAACTTGGGAACCGAGGAGAATCGGAAGGAGGTGCAAGTGGGTGCCAATCTTGAACCAAAAGTCAAGGAGCACTTGGTACGGTTGTTGAATGAGTATGTTGAAATCTTCGCTTGGTCCTATGAAGACATGCCAGGGCTAGACACGGACATCGTGGTTCACCGTCTCCCCACAAGGGAAGACTGTCCACCAATCAAGCAAAAGGTTCGCCAAATGAGGCCTGACATGTCCGAAAAGATCAAAGCAGAAGTAATGAAGCAATTCGATGCTGGTTTCCTGGCTGTTACGTCCTATCCTCAATGGGTCGCTAACATTGTGCCAGTACCAAAGAAAGATGGCAAAGTCAGAATGTGTGTGGACTACCGGGATTTGAATAGGGCCAGCCCTAAAGATGATTTCCCGCTACCTCATATTGACATCTTGATCGACAATACAGCTCAGCATAAAGTGTTTTCCTTCATGGACGGATTCTCGGGCTACAATCAAATCAAAATGGCTCCCGAGGATATGGAGAAAACAACTTTTGTTACACAATGGGGCACTTTCTGTTACAAAGTGATGTCGTTCGGGCTGAAGAACGCAGGGGCAACTTATCAACGCGCCATGGTAGCTTTATTTCATGACATGATACATCATGAGATTGAAGTTTACGTAGAAGATATGATAGCTCGATCACAAACAGAGGAAGAACACCTTGAACATCTGGAGAAGCTGTTTGCCAGGTTAAAAGAGTACAAGCTCAGGCTGAATCCAAGCAAATGCACTTTTGGAGTTAGGTCTGGTAAACTCCTAGGATTCATTGTAAGCAACAAAGGCATTGAAGTCGATCCGGCAAAAGTAAAAGCAATACAAGAGATGCCTGCTCCCCGTACTGAAAAGGAGGTTAGAGGATTTTTGGGGCGCATAAACTATATTGCCAGATTCATCTCACATCTGACTTCTACCTGTGAGCCAATTTTCAAACTCTTGAAAAAAGATCAGGTAGTGGAGTGGAACGACGATTGTCAAGCTGCTTTTGATAGAATCAAGGAGTATTTTCTAGAACCTCCTATTCTGATGCCACCCGTCGAAGGAAAACCGTTGATCATGTATTTGACCGTCTTGGATAACTCAATGGGGTGTGTTTTGGGCCAGCATGACGAGTCTGGTCGAAAAGAGCATGCTATTTATTACCTTAGCAAAAAGTTTACCGACTGTGAGACTCGCTACTCACTGCTCGAGAAAACTTGCTGCGCTTTGGTATGGGCTGCTCGCCGAATAAGACAGTATATGTTGACTCATACTACCTTGTTGATTTCCAAGATGGACCCTATCAAGTATATCTTCGAGAAGCCCGCTTTATCTGGAAGGATAGCTAGATGGCAAATGATCTTAACCGAGTATGACATCCAGTACACCACCCAAAAAGCTATAAAAGGGAGTGTACTAGCTGACCATCTGGCTCATCAGGCTATCGAAGACTATCAACCCATGAGATTTGACTTCCCAGACGAGGACATCATGAATTTGGACAACGTTGAAAGTGACGGACCGTATGAAGGACCCGAAAAGGGATCCCGATGGACCCTATACTTTGATGGTGCTTCAAATGCACTTGGAAACGGTATTGGCGCAGTACTCATTTCTCCGGAAGGTTGTCACACTCCTTTCACGGCCCGACTTTGTTTCAGTTGCACAAACAACATGGCTGAGTATGAAGCTTGCATCTTTAGTCTCAAGGCTGCTATAGACTTGGGGATCAAATCTTTGGTCGTATTTGGGGACTCGGCTTTGGTCATCAGCCAAATCAAAGGAGATTGGGATACCAAGCATCCTAATCTTATCCCATACAAAGAACATGTCCTGACATTGTTGCCGCATTTTGAGCAAATTACCTTCGAGCATTTCCCACGAGAAGAGAATCAGCTAGCCGATGCTCTAGCCACAATTTCCTCCATGTTTAAACTCAACTGGGATAACGAGGCTCCCCAAATCACCATCAAGCGAATGGATGAACCGGCACATTTCCACGAGATTAATACCGAAGAAGTAGTGGAACAACCTTGGTTCCATGAAATCAAAAGGTATCTCGAGACTAGAGATTATCCTGAAGGAGCTTCCGTAAATGACAAGAAGTTCTTAAGGAAGTTCGCTGCTAAGTTCTTCCTGAGCAACGGCATCCTTTACAAATGAAGCCATGATTGTGTATTACTCCGATGTGTGGATAAAGCTGAAGCAGAGTTGATCATGACTGATATACACAGCGGCACATTTGGCACTCACTTGAGCGGGCATACAATGGCTAAGAAGATCCTAAGGGCAGGCTATTACTGGTCTACCATGGAAGCTGACTGCCATCAACATTCCCGTACTTGTCACAAGTGTCAAGTCTATGCTGACAAAGTTCATATTCCTCCGGTTCCCCTTAACGTCCTGATTGCTCCGTGGCCCTTTGCAATGTGGGGCATTGATATGATTGGAGAGATCAAGCCCACGGCTTCCAACAGACATCGCTTCATCCTGGTTGCCATTGACTACTTCACTAAATGGGTCGAAGCAGCTTCCTTCGCCTCTGTCACCAAAAATGTGGTTGCCCGCTTTATCAAGCAAAACCTCATATGTCGGTATGGTGTTCCAGGCAGGATCATCACGGACAACGGTACAAATCTGAATAACACAATGATCACTGCATTATGCGAACAGTTCAAGATTTATCATCACAATTCATCTCCCTATCGGCCGAAGATGAACGGTGCTGTTGAAGCTGCGAACAAAAATATTAAGAAGATCATTCAGAAAATGATAGTCACTTACAAAGACTGGCATGAAATGTTACCGTTTGCTCTGCATGGATACCGTACGACGACACGTACTTCAACTGGGGCAACCCCATTTTCTTTGGTTTACGGCATGGAAGTTGTTTTGCCTATGGAAGTCCAGA
Organism: Vicia faba; assembly: GCA_948472305.1. Taxonomy (NCBI): domain Eukaryota; kingdom Viridiplantae; phylum Streptophyta; class Magnoliopsida; order Fabales; family Fabaceae; genus Vicia; species Vicia faba. The sequence goes on from OX451740.1 coordinate 268,339,427, forward strand.
TCCCCTCTCTAAGGATTATGAAGGATGCAGGTTTGAATGAAGATGATTGGATGCAGACCCGACTCAATCAACTCTATCTGATCGACGAGAAACGACTCGCTGCTATCTGCCATGGTCAGACGTATCAAAAGCGAATGATCGAGGCCTTCAATAAGAAAGTCAGACGTCAAGTGTATCGAGTCGGGGACCTCGTAATCAAGCGGATTATCTTGCCGCAAAGTGATCCCAGGGGCAAATGGACTCCTACATATGAAGGACCATTTGTGATCAAGAGCATATTTTCTGGTGGTGCAATGATTCTGACCACCATGGATGGCGACGATTTGCCGCACCCTGCGAATGCAGACACAATCAAAAGATACTACGCATAAAATAACCCGACAAGTCGAAAACCCGAAAGGGCGGCTTGGGCAAAAATGGGCATCCCGGTGAACCGAAAACCCGAAAGGGCGGTTCAGGCAAAAATTAGGGATAAAAACGAAAAAATCTGTACACCCGGCAAGTCGAAAACCCGAAAGGGCGGCTTGGGCAAAAAGGGGTTTCCCGGTGGATCGAAAACCCGAAAGGGCGATTCAGGCAAAAATTAGGGAATTAAAGCGCATGACTATGTCTCGTCGGATCACTTCAAAGACGATCTCTTCTTCAACCAGTTCCAGGCTTCTGATCAATCCAGCCATCGTCAAACGAAGCATTGAATGGACAGATATTCAGAGTTGTGAAAGCTATAGCAGAACGGAATCCCATGGAATTATTTCACATAGCCATCCTTTATTTTGTATAAAATCTTTCAATATTTACGACAAAGTCCTCTTACTAGGATGATTGTCTCCTTGGTACAAATATACTCAAAGAAAATCAATACAAATACTCTTCCCAAAAATTTGTGTCATTTCTCTTTTCTTTTTCTCTTGCACTAATTGTTTTATTTTGAGAAACGTCCAACGTGTTGTTAAATAGGCATATGCATTTGAAACATAATCACTTCCTAAATGAACCTAAGAAAGAGGATTACTGATAGGATGAAGGTACAGACGGATATCTTGACACCCTTCGAAGGAACCCCCCCAAGAGATTTGGAATCCACATCCCTGGTGAACCCTGAGGCTTATCTCCAGCAGACTCTCGAAGCCTATCCCCAGTAAGGCTCTGGAAGGTATTTCCCCGCAGAGCACGAACGTCCCTCCCGAGTTTTATTCAAAGTTATTCCTCACAAAGGCTTATAACTGGGTTATCCTCAGCTAACAACCACGGAAGATCGCACTCGCCAGAATTCTTCCTATCCCTAGCGGAGTTCATCAAGAGTTTCCCAACCCAACTTATCAATATGATCCCCAGAGGAGCTTATCCTTGTTATCCCCAGCCAGAGAGTCCCCCAGAGCTCAACTTCCCTCAGAGTGCCAAATTTTCAATATCCCCAGCGGAACCAGACTAATGAGCCTTCTCCCCACTGAGTCTTAGAAAGAGAAATCTTGAATTCCCCAGTGAGATCGCCAGAGTTACTTCCCATCAAATTGGAGATTCTCAGTCTTACATCCCCAGCATGAGTCTACTAGATTGGAATTCCCCAGTAGAGGTCATCAGGAATTCTCTTCCCCAGCAGCAGCCAAGGATTTATTCTTCCCGGCAACAGTCAAGATATTGTTATCTTCAGCCATCTCGAATTCATCTATCCTTTGCAAAACAGCTCTCCAACTTACATGCACATCCACTTACATTCATATCATGTAACATATATTGTATCATGCATCATGACATTGCATACAATTAACTCCTTATCTTTTCAGGTAAAATCAGTCGACAGACTAAAATCATTATCCTTCAAGATTTCTGAAAACAGTTCACGGGTTCTCCAAGTAAAACGGATGTTAACCTGTCACTTGTTCAGATTCTTCTTCAAGACTTCTGAAAACAGTTTATGGATTCTTCCCAACAACGGATGTTAATCTATCGACTTGTTCAGATGCAACTTTTGAAAACAGTGTATGGACGCTTCCCAACAACGGATGCTGCTCTATTGCTTATTCAACTTCAAGATTTCTGAAAACAGTTCACGGGTTCTCCAAGTAACGGATGTTAACCTATCGCTTGTTCAGTTTCTTCTAAAGTCTTCTGAAAACAGTTTATGGATTCTTCCCAACAACGGATGTTAATCTATCAACTTGTTCAGATGCAACTTCTGAAAACAGTTTACGGACGCTTCCCAACAACGGATGCTGCTTTATTGCTTATTCAACTTCAAGACTTCTGAAAACAGTTTACGGGTTCTCCAAGTAAACGGATGTTAACCTGTCACTTGTTCAGACTCTTCTTCAAGACTTCTGAAAACAGTTTACAGATTCCTCCCAACAACGGATGTCAATCTATTGCTTGTTCAGACCCCCCAGTTTAGAGATGGTCCCAAGTCTGGGCACCTTCCTGATATTCCCTGCCAGATAGCATCTTTAAGCCCATCCCCGACAAGTTTCTGCTACTCTTCCAGATGGCATCGTTAAGCCCATCTCCAAATGGCATCTCTAAGCCCATTCCCGCATCCATTACTTTGACAAGTGCAAATTTTCGGGCACTCTAGTGTCCAATCTCCTTTTACCCTCGAGTCACGAAAGGCAAACTTGCCAATCTAACTCTTCGGATTCAAGAAGATTGAACAGGGGCAACTGTTGTACCCCAAAATTTGCCCTCCCATTTCTCAATGATTTCTCATCACAAAACCTTTGAAGCCCAAGATTCAGTTAGGGTTTCATCTGCTCAAGACCTCCTCTTGCACTGTTGACTCAAATTAGGGTTTGTGTTTGCACAAAGATGCTTTGACCTAAAATGCCCAAGATGACTTTCATGCTTCATATTGGACTCCCAAGTTTACCCACATCAAGTTTCAAGTCTTGATTCCAAGTTTTGCCCAATCAATTGGACAGTTGACCTAAAAATCAGCTGTATTGGGGAAAAAGTCAACTGTGGCCAATTGACAGTCAAACCTCATGAAATTTGACCCACATCAACATTATGAACTCATATGAATCATTTGATCAAGTTTGGATCACAATTCCCCAAGAAATTTGATCAGATCACCAAAAGGGCAAAATGGTCATTTTTAGGGTTTTGACTGCACAAAGGCAATTTTTGACTGTTTGACCTAGCCAATGGCAAACCAAGCTCACACATGGACTCAAGGACCCCATGGAATTATCTTGACATAATCAACAAACTCAAAAGATCCCAAGTACACAGGATTGACAGTTGAATTTCCCAGTCAATTGATCAATTTTGACTGTATACTGAAAAGTCAAACTTTGACTTTTTGGTCAAAACCAAGAGTCAAGATTCATTTTCCATCAAAACTTGCCAAATCATGAAACTTGTTCACCAAGAAACCAAGAAATGCAAATTAGGGTTTAAAATGGAATTTTTCATAACTTAGAATTTTTCTAAGTTATGGAAAACCCTAATTTTTTCCCAACTTTGCCCCACTTTTTCACCATGATCCATTTGGATTCAAACAAAAGTGCAAACATGAAAGTTGTAGCTTGTTGCATAATCTACAACTTTGATTCACAAAGTTTTCTCATTTGAAGCTTGTATCTCAAGTTACAAATTTTTGAATAAGGGCACTAAACCATTCTTAACTTAGTGAATTTTTGACCTATTTTGACAAGGTTTTCTACCTAACTTCAAGACCATTTTCGATACACTTCCACTTGGAATTTCAAATTGCATTTCAAATATGGATTGTATTACACATTCCAAGCTTTCCAAAATGTCCAAGAACTTCTCAAACAACCTCATGGTTAGGGAGAATCGAATTTCACAATATAGCAAAAAAACACTTTGTTCATGACCAAGTTACATGTTCATAACCTTGCCATTTGAACTCAGCATGCTTTAGATTAGATTACAGGTCCTTAAACCAAGTTACACTCATAAATTTAATGCATATTCTTTGTGCCAAGACCAAGTTCTTTGAGTTCAAGCTTTGTCTAGAGGATTAATCCCAATTTGGAAAAAGTAAACTATCCATTTTTGCAAAAGTTCACTTTATGTCAAATTGAAAATCAAGCAAGTACAAACTAAATCTCTTTGGCACAAGATTATGGACAAATTACTCTGATCAAGAGAAGCTTTGCAGCAGGATTAGAGGTCCCCTACTGACCTAAAGCACCAAGTTGCATTTTGTTGCTTAAGAATGAAGAAAAGTGCCATAACATAACACAACATCCATCTCAGCTTAGATACACAAGAACAAAGTTATCAAACACCCTACACACATCATAACCAAGCTTTGGCACGAGTCTTTTACCTCCAAAACATCATCAAACCAAAAAACACCATCAAACTGCAAAAACAGAGTTGCCTCTGCAGTTTGATTGCCAACTTCTATTTCCCTCAAGCTCTTCTGCCAAAACCAGTTCACACACATTCCCTAATACCTATACAAGCTAACCATGCCTTGAAACACGATCTGTAACTCCTCTAACAAGTTCCACCATTTTCACTTTTCCATTTTGCAGTTGAAGTTATACAGCTCAGTTCAAGGTGTCTCAAGGCAAAGTAGATATTGGAACAGCATCACCACACCTCAAGGAAGCTATACCAACTAGTACCTTGCACTGAAAGTTCCTATATCTCCAGATAGAAGTTCAACTGAATAGGTAAATTTTTGAATTTGTATCTCTCTTATTAGGCATCATTAGCTTTAAGTTTGTGAATAAACAAGGTTCTACTCATGCCACTGAACATGTCCATGTCTTTACTTTTCATTTCTTTTGCTTGAGTTGTGAGAATTTTGAGTTTGAAAATAGCAGAAAAACTAGGTTAGGATTTGGGGGAGGAGAAATTCTCCCTCATCTTAGAGAGTTAGATTAAGTTATGCATATGGTTAGAATCGTCTCTTCATGCTTAACATTTTTTGTGTTGGAAGTTTGTTCAAAAAATCAAAGAATCTGGACATTCAAATGGAGTTCTTGGCGCGTGTTTTCTGAACATTTTTGTTCAAAGGTTGAAGAAAGGTGATTTTGGGCTGGGCTTGCTTCTGAGTTGCTTTTCACACCACCCTTTTTGGTTTTGCACCCCTGAGCCCATTTGCTTCATTTTTAATATTTTTGACTTTTGCCTTTTTTGATTGGTTCATTTATTTTTTCTCAGCATATTAAAAACATAAAAATATTTTTCTCATCATTTTTTGAATTTATTAAGCATTTATTTGATTAATTCTTTAGTTTGTATATAAATAAATAAATATATATCTTTTGTTTAAAATTACAAAAATAGCACAAATATACTTTTTATACACTTTTATTTTATTTTTACTCCCTGTAAATATTTTACATAAAAAAATACTTTTTTTGTTAATATTAAGAATTATTATTATTTATATATATAATACATGTTTAAAATAATATATATATACATATATTTATTAATATACTTAGGATAAAAATACCAAAAAAATGTACATATTTTATTTTTTAATATTTAATACTAAAAAATGCCTTTTGTACAAATATACCATATTTTATTTTGTTTTATATGTAAATAATAAATATTATATGAATTGATTAATTAATGTCCCTTTTGATTAAAAAAATTAGGGTTTTTGCCCTAAATTTGAAAATACCTCAAAAATAATATCTTTTGTTTTTTTATTTTATTTTTTACATAAATAATACTTTTGTCATACATATACAAAACATTTTTGCATCTTGCATACTTTGTTCCATTTTTTATTTAATTATTGTACCTTAATTAAATTGTATAAATTCAAAAAAAGATGTAATAGTTTAGATTTAATTTATTGTTTAAATACCTCCCCATTTGAACATTGTACCCCCCCTCCCTATATTATTGTGATGTAATAGCGTAGGAATTTAAATTTCGCACTTTATCGCTTTCTAAACATACTATGCTAGAATTAGGGTTTTGTATGCGAATAAAAAGGAACAAGATAGTTGGACCTAATACAAGATAAATGAGCATGAAAAATGGACAACACATTTCACACTTGCACCCCTAGGGTATTCCACTTTGTTGCCTTCAAATAATTGGGCCATGTTGCATGTTGAACTTCTTTGGGTAAAACAAACAATCAAATGATCATAGTCCCTCAAAATGTTGCTTAAATGAATGATCAAGTCCCTTTTAAAAGAAAATTGCCCAAAGACATTTAACACTATTGCAATTATGGTCTAAACGATGACCCGCGCCCGTCCCTTTCATCTCCTAAAACAAGATTGTCCACCAAATGCAATGGTGGAACAAAATTGTCAAAAGGTTTAAAACATGACAAAAATCTTTGAGAAAATTTTAGGGTAGATGAACTCTTAAGTACTTGTCAACTTTCCAAGAAAACACTTGCCTTATCTCAAAACCCACTTCACAAACACTTTCAAAACAAACTTTCAAAAAAAAACCTTGAAACATCTTTTCAAAAATACAAACACCTTTTGTAAAACATTCGAGTAAAGAATTGTTACAAGGTTAGCCTATACAAGGCATCTTTTTCAAAACCTTTTCAAAACCACACACAAAGCACCATTTCAAACAATTGAAAACTAAGGCAAGTTGATCTAAGCAAGTAACTAAGAGCCCATGGATAACCATGGATAGAAAGGGTGCTAATACCTTCCCTTTCTATAATCTACTCCCCGAACCCAAGAAAAATCTCAAAGGTTTTTGCTGTGCTTTTTAAACCTTTCCTTAGGATAAAATAAAAAGTCGGTGGCGACTCTTGCTCGACCGAAACATTTGCGAAAACAAACGCAAAACCATAGTCAGTTCTCCCACCGTATCACAGTCATGCTTAGACGGGTAAACTCTCTTTTGGGTCTTTCAGCCCTTTGAGGATTGGTTTGCCGAGGAGCGACAGCAGGCTTAGCAATCATCACCGCGTTGACAGATTGGCGGCGTTCTGGTTTCTCTTGCCTCCTAGGCCCATACACAGCACTGGCCTCCTTTTTAAAGGGCTTCTTCTCTGAATTTGACGATGCACCCTTCTGAATTTTGCCGGACTTCATTCCAGCCTCTATTCTCTCTCCAGTCAGAATAAGATAAGTGAACCCTGCAGATGAGTTACCGATAAGATGGTTGAAAAATGGCCCAGATAGGGTTCCTAAGAACATATCTACCAACTCCCGGTCGGTCAACGGAGGCTGCACCCTGCCAGCCAGATCCCTCCACCTCTGTGCATACTTTTTAAAACCTTCGCTTGACCCTAGCGACATACCCTGGAGTTGGGTACGTGTAGGAGCAAGGTCGGCATTATATTGATACTGCTTATAAAAAGCAGTAGGCAACTCCTCCCAGTTACGAACCTTGGTCCCATCCAGCTGATAGAACCATTCGAGATGAGTCCCTGAAAGACTCTCCTGGAAGAAGTGGATCCACAAATTCTTGTCCACTGAGTACGGTTGAATCTTCCGCACATAAGATCTGAGGTGTAGCTTGGGACAAAACTCCCCGTCATACTTGGTGAAAGTCGGTGCCTTAAACTTGTGAGGAATAATCACACCAGTAGATAAGCCCAAGTCTCCGAAATCCAGCCCAGGCACCTGTTGGATCTCCATTGCATTCAGTCTGTCCTCCAACTGCTTGTACCGGTCTTCAGCGAGAGGATATTGTTCCTCATTGAAGTCAGTCTCGTTGTCAGAGACCACTGGACTTGGAGCCCCTCCCCCCTGGGGGTTACTCTTGCCTATAGAAGAACCAGCCTCTTCATTATGCAGAGTGTTGCCAAACCTTCGGCCCGAGTTGAAAAGAACAGTTCTCTTCTTCTTCTTCTTCTCTTTCTTCAGGAGTAAAGCCTTCAGCTCTTCTTGGCCTTGAGCCAAACCCATGATCAGTTCCTGAAATTGCACATTCTGCGCCTAAAGAGCCTTGATATACATCTCGGTTGATGATGAGTCAGGGTTCATGATGCTGAAATAAACAGCGAAGAACGGTAAGCAACCTGAAAAGAAGAAAACCTGCTATGCACATGATGAATGAAATGCGTATGATTTATGTTTTCAAAGACAATCGGGAATCAACTTCGTAAACAAAATAGAACACACTTCATTAGATTCAACTTTGAAATTTAAATTGTTCAACAGGTTGCCCTTATGCGTTACATAAAAGGGAAATATTGAAAAGGGAAATAAAACTGTAAAAGAACACCCAAAGCTCCTTATTGATCCCATGGTCTCCTCTTCTCAGTACGGATGTAGTCATTTAGAGCTCGCTCATTCTCCAACTGCTTTGTCAGCTTCTGGATCTTCAATTCCTGCTCATTGAACTTTTCCCGATAAGAATCCCGTTCTTCTCGCAGTTGCGACCAAGACCTCTTTAATGTCTCATAATCAGTAGGTATCTGAGGAGGGAGGACAGTTGGAGGGGCCCCTTCTTTGTCAGGATACTCAAGAACGATGGGTCTGACAGCTTCGTATGGCATACCTAACTTCTGAGCACGGATGCGAACCCATTTGTAGTAGGCTTCCATAGGTAGAGAAGTCTTTGGCCCCAACTCTTGTGGGTCAGCTTTATGAACTTTGTCCCAAGCCTTGATGAACCTACGACGCAGCTCGTCACTATCCACCTGAAACTCAAAACTGATGTGAGGCACCAACATCTCATGAGGCCCTGCTCTTCTGGCTCTTCCAAACTGACGGAGAGCTAGACATGGATTGTAAGAGATCCCTCCTTGGGTACCAATCAAAGGAACATTAGGGTATTCTCCGCAACGATCAATAACAGCTATCTCATCCAAACCTTTGACAGTCCAAATGATGTCCTTATCAGTGAGAGACATTAACCTATGAGCCCAACCTCTTCCTTCTTGGTTCTTCAGTATGAACTTAGAGAGGTGCGAAATAAACCACCTCACCAACAAAGGGATACAACACCACAGGGTTCCTCGTCTTCGGGCAGTACGAGCATGAAGTTGTTTCAGGATGTCACCCAAGAGAGTGGGCACAGGGTTCTGAGACATAAAGATCCTTATGGCAGTGACATTGATGAAATTGTCAGGATTAGGAAACAAGACTAGCCCATAGATTAAGAGAGCTAGGATGTCTTCATATGCCCTAAAGTCCAAGTCATTCCAGAAACTGTTAGCTTTACCAATCAGAAACTTGGCCAAGAAACCCTTAACTCCGCTTCTAGTCACCCAGTTGTCCATTACTTCTTGATGGGTCAAAGGAAGAGCTGCAGCAACCTCCTCCAGCCTGAGGGTCTTTTCCCAACCAGTGTAAGGAGTCTGATCCAAGATAGGGATGCCAAGCAAATCAGAGAACTCTTCCAGGGTAGGGACCAGCTGGAAGTCTTGAAAGGTGAAGCACTGGTACAGAGGGTCATAGAACTGGGTCAGGACACTCATCAACTGTTGATCCCGCTTTGCAGTGACTAAACTGAGAAGAGAACCATGCCTCTGGATGAAGGAAGTGGTGTTTGGAATCCTGCTAACCAACTCTTCAAGCAATTCAGGTGGGTGAACAAAGTTGAACCGGATAGTATTCCTTCGCACAGGCATCATGATGTCCTACAAAACAGAGCAAAGGTGAAACCCTCTTGTCTTTGAAATGGTCAGTCCTTATGCAGGATGCATGCAATGCTCATGATGTTATGATGTTATGATAAAGCACACCACAAATATTTACAAAGGTAAACATGGTAAGGCACACAAGTCACACAAAAGAGCCCTTAAAGTTTAGGCCAGCATGAGGTCTAGGTATTACCCTCTTTCAGTTTGTTGGTTCATACCTGTCCTATCAAAAGTAACCGGGTTCTTAGAGGATCCCAATATCATTGACTACCCTTAATCGGTCATAACTCCAGCATCGCAATCTTTTCTTGCGGCCAGAACCATCACGAGAGTTTAGCCTCAATGGGCGTAGCATACTGCTACTGTTCTAATGGCCAAGTTGTGTCATTTAAGGTTCTAAGGTCTGTTGGTGCTTAATGACTCCTCAGAAGACCCATATTCTCCTCGTTGCAACACAAGGGATATCGGTACAGACCAAGGTGCCACACCAACGTAGCCACTGCTTCACCCGTGTCGGTCTACGCCGGACAGGTCCCTCACAGCTTATGCTACCTAAACAGGGTATCCCCAGATCCGGGTTAGGATCTATGTAACTCCCATGCAACCCACAATTTAAAGCAAGCAAATCAATACAATTGAAAACACAGTTATGAACTATCCTAAGATACACCTTACTTTAAGTAAGTCCCCAGCAGAGTCGCCAGTTCTGTGATCGGTGGATCTGGAACTGACTGTTTAACGCTGGTTCGCGAAATGTCGCGGAAGCAAGAGTCGCCACCGTCTTTTATTTTCTCCAAATGGAAAGGACAAAAGCACAGAAAAATTCCTTATAGAGATTGCTCTCGGTTCGGGAGGTAGATTATAGAAAGGGAAGGTGTTAGCACCCTTTCTATCCATGGTTATCCATGGGCTCTTAGATACTTGCTCATTTTGTGTTTTCAAAATTGTTTGTTTGCTTTTCAACTGTGGGTTTAAAAAAGTTTCTTTGAAAATTTCAGTTCGACTCTTGTATCAGTCCTCAAGAGTGTTTGAAAAATTGCTTTCGAAAGCTTTTTGAAAAGTGTCGGTGTGAAAAATATTTTTTGATTTGTTTTTGAAATTAGAGCAAGTATCTAGAGTCGTCTACCTACCCTAAGGAATTCGTCTGTGTAAATGTCCTTGAAGTAGTGTCATCCCACCATTGAGAGGTAGGTAGCACCACCGTTGGAGGTGTTCGGGTCAATTCGAGTTTTAGGCCAGTGTGGCCACCAAGCAAAGGTAAGATACCTTAGGAGCTACCCTTATGCCATTTATCTTTTATTCCGAGGCAACTATTCTGAGGCAACTTGTTTTGAGGCAACCAGATCAATGGGACATAAGGACTCACTAAGACGTCCTATAGTCGACGACCACGTTTCGAGGGACAAGGCAACAGTGTGGTCACCAGAGCAATAGGAAGACACCTTAGAAGCTACCCTCATGCCATGTTCATGGACATGAGGACTTACTAAAACGTCCTCTACTCGACGACCACCTTTCGAGGGGTAAGGCAACAGTGAGGCGTACCCTAGGGGTGGTGTGTGATTTGTGTGTCATGTTCATTTATGTTTATCTTGTTCATGGATTGGTGACCTACGCGTTACTTTTATTTTGGCATTCAGTCTTTCATGCAATTTATTAACAGTTTTAAAGATGCGAGAATTAAAAGTCCTACGCTATTACAAAGGCGCGGGTCTACATCGCCAAATTAATCCAAGACCCGATTTGAAATACAACAAGATGCGGAAAATAAATACCCTAATTAATCTATTACATAGTGTGATCGGTGGATCTGGAACGGAATGTTTAACGCTGGTTCGCGAAATGTCGCGGTAAGCAAGAGTCGCCACCGTCTTTTATTTTCTCCAACATGGACAGGACAAAAGCACAGCAAAATTCCTTATGATATAGTTTCTCGGTTCGGGAGGTAGATTTATAGAAAGGGAAGGTGTTAGCCCCCTTTCTATCCATGGTTATCCATGGGCTCTTAGATACTTGCTCATTGTGTTTTCAAAAGTGTTTGCTTTTCAATTGTGAGTGAGTTTGAAAAAGTTTCGTTTTAAAGATTTCAGATCGACTCTTGTATCAGTCCTCAAGAGTGTTTGAAAAATTGTTTTGAAAGCTTTTTTTGAAAGTGTCGGTGTGAAAAGAGTTTTGATTTGTTTTTTAGAGCAAGTATCTATGAGTCATCTACCTACCCTAAGGAATTAGGTTGTGTAAATGTCCTTAAGGTAGTGCCATCCCACCATTGAGAGGTAGGTAGCACCACCGTTGGAGGTGTTCGGGTCAATTCGTTTGTAGGGACAGTGTGGTCACCAGAGCAACAGTAAGACACCTTAGAAGCTACCCTTATGCCATTGATCCTTTTTAATTCCGAGGCAACCATTTCGAGGAAACTGGATCATGTCATGGACATAAGGACTTACTAAAACGTCCTATACTCGACGACCACGTTTCGAGGGCAAGGCAACAGTGAGGCGTACCCTAAGAGTGATGTGTGAATTTGTGTGTTATTTTCATGTTGATATTTATCTTGTACATGCATCATGGTGATCTACGCTTGTTTTTATTTTAGGCCATACATTCTTTCATGCAAAGTTTAGCAGTTTAAAAGTGCGGAAATTTAAATGCGGAAAGTAAAATCCTACGCTATTACAAGGCGCGGGTCTATACATCGCCAAATTAACAAAGACCCATTTTTAATAAAAATGCGGAAAGTAAATAAATTCCTAATTACTATTACAAGGCTTGAGCAATTACATAATATTTACAAGAAAAATAAGAATAAATGCGCGAAAAGAATAGAAAATAGAACGTTCGAGGGCGTTGGACCCTTTTGAAATTAAATGGAATTAGAAAGCTAATTAATTATTTAATAAAAGAAAAGAAGTGTTTTTTAGGTTTTTTTTGTATTTAATGAAATAAGAAAATTAAAATTAAAATTAAAAGAAACCCTAATTCTAAGTTATTTTTAATCATTTGAGAAAATATTAAAGTTTAACCTAATTTACTAAATATTTAATATACATGTTTATTTACAAAATATTTAATAATTAATAATAATAATAATGATGATAAAATTATTTAAGAAAGAAAAAAAAATGATGAAAAGTTAAGAAACCCTAATTTCTACATATTTTATTAATTTAAGAAAATATTAAAGTTTTAAAACCTAAATTAACTAAGTTAATTGTTAGAGTTTATTTACAAAATATAGGTTAGTGATGAAATTAATAATAATTAAATATATTTGTATTTTTTATTTTTCTGTTTTTATTATAGAAAATTATTTTATGGTGAAAAAAACAATTAAAACAATTAAAAAAGAATTGGAAAAGAAAAGAAAATAAAATTAAAAAGGATGCAAACCAAGGGGGGTTTCAGGCCCAAGGGGAGGTTTTTTTGAAGTATTTTGGCCCATTAGACAAAAAGCCTTGTTTGACTTTCTGGCATCACGTGCGTGTTCATTGACTCCTGAGTACCGTGGTCTGCATTCTTTGACCATTGGATTGGGTTTCATGCATAAGTTGTTCTACTTTGGCCATTTGACTTTTGGCTTTTGGCTTTTGGTCATTTGTGTTCTGGCCTCAATGTTCCTTAATCTTCTCAGGATGTCTGTCTCGCCATGTATTGGTGTCATGCATAAGTTGTTCTTTTTTGGCCATTTGGCTTTTGGCTTTTGGCTTTTTGTGTTCTGGCCTCAACGTTCTTTAATGAACCTGCATGGGATCCTGTCTAAATTTGCAATGTTGAATCTCATGAACACATTAAATAAAATCATAAAATGCAAATAAAGCCAATATATGAAGAAATTTGATGTTTAGGCACAATATGGCATGTATGAATGATTATACCCTTTTGATCATGAAGATCAAATCAATCTTACCCTTACTGTAAAATTAGTGACCTGAATGCTTTTATGCCCTTTGGATCATGGAGATCAAGCCAGCCTTATCCTTACTGAAGAAGTAGTGAGGTGTTGGTTTGTAACTGTGATGGCTTGTTTGTAGTGAGAGAGGGATTTGTAATAAGGATTTCAAGGTTTTAGGGTTCTTGAAAGAATTTGATATTCTAACAGTGTTGTGACAAGGTTTTTTCTCTCTTTTCCTCCTCCCTGGTTTGTGTGAAAAGAAGGTGATTATATAATGGAAATTAGGGTAAAGAAAATGGGCTTTGAATGTGCAATTGGGCCTCCAATGTTCACTTGAGTTCGTCACTTTCCAGGCTAAATCGCAGGGACTTAAGTGAAATTTTTGAAGTTGAAATGTGAAAACAAAATGTAGCCGACATCGAGAACTAACTTCTGTCCGAAAATCGGCTCAATCGGATAAACGGTGAATTAGTTATGAATTTTTGAAGTTTCAGCTCAAACAAACTTATTTTGGGCTCCAGTGTCGACTCTGACACGTTCTTCAATAAAAAACTGGTATTGATCGGAGCATAATCCGGTCTCGACTTTTGAAGAAAAGTTGTAGATCTATGAGTCAGGGACCTTGTGTAAAAATATGAGCCCAATCCGATAAAAATTGACCGAGTTATGAATTTTCGAAGTTTCGGCCCAGGTGAAATAATATTCAGCATTCAGGATTTTCAGCGTGTCACGCACTCTGAGCAAAAAACGAATGCCTTTTGAATACCGTTTGAACTCAATACCTTCTGTGAAAATGTAGCCAACTCAATTTGTGAAATTTTGGCGCCAGAACCAGCTCGATACGATGAAAATCGACCAAGTTATGATTTTCTGAACATGACGCAAATAAACTTCTGTCACAAATTTTCTGTGCGAAAATACTTGATAAATCCACATTTTTGAAGACCTTCTGATCAAAATTGGCTTCCAGCCGTGAGAGTTGAAAACGTAGATAATGTCAAGACGGAATTTTGGCCACCGGAACGGGTTCAAAACGAGTCACGATCTTCAAGTTATAAATTTTTTAGCGCGTAAAAACTGCACTTTCAGCACACTTTTTCACCATATTTCTTCAAGAAAACTCGCACATTTGGATACCTTCTTTAAAGAATTGACTCTTGAGCCGAACCTGAATTTGAGAATACATTATCAGAGATATCTTGGTGAAAGAACACCTGAATATGACGCGCCGGGTTGGACTTGTGAATTTTGTAAACTGCGATGTTTTGAGAAATATGGGAGGGCAAATTTTGGGGTACAACAGTTGCCCCTGTTCAATCTTCTTAAACCTGAGGATATAGATTAGCTTTCGGGCCTTTCGTGATCCGAAGGTGGAAGATGATTGAACACTAGAGTGCCTAGAAATTTGCACTCGCATAGTGGAGTATCAGCAATGTGATGTCGGAAATGGGCTTACAGATGTCATTTGGAAAGATGATGGATAGGAGGATGGGCTTATAGATGCCATCTGGAAGTGTGACAGAACCTTGTCGGGAATGGGCTTATAGACGCCATTCGGAGGCTGTTGGTATGTGGATGGGCTTACAGATGCCATCTAGGTGTCAATCGCATAAGAGATTCCTTAGCGAGAACTTGCGTACCTGAGAAAAGAAAGATAATTACCTGGCCTGTTACAGGAGTTGATCTTCAATTTCTTTATGTAGATGTGCCCTGGCTGGTTACAGGAACCGAATCTTTAAACTCTTCAGACGTGCCTTGGCAAGATACAGGAATCGAGTCCGGAGAATATAGCCGTCAACAGATACACCCTGGCGAGATACAGGAATCGGATCTTTGAACTCTTCAGACGTGCCCTGGCAGGATACAGGAATCGAGTCTGGTAATGTTAGTCGTCAACAGATACACCCTGGCAAGATACAGGAATCGGATCTTCGAACTCTTCAGACGTGCCCTGGCGGGATACAGGAATCGAGTCTGGTAATGTTAGTCGTCAACAGATACACCCTGGTAAGATACAGGAATCGGATCCTCAAACTCTTTAGACGTGCCCTGGCAGGATACAGGAATCGAGTCTGGAATTCAGAAAGGTTGGTGAGTTGTCTCTACTGACAGGTTGTTTCTATGACGGGTGGTTTTTTAACAACGAGTGTCTATAAAGACGAGTGTCTATAACGACGAGTGTCTATAACGACGAGTGTCTATGACGACGAGTGTCTATGACGACGAGTGTCTATGACGACGAGTGTCTATGACGACGAGTGTCTATAACAACGAGTGTCTATGACGACGAGTGTCTATGACGACGAGTGTCTATAACGACGAGTGTCTATAACGACGAGCGTCTATAACGACGAGCGTCTATGACGACGAGTGTCTATGACGACGAGTGTCTATAACGACGAGTGTCTATAACGACGAGTGTCTATAACGACGAGTGTCTATGACGACGAGTGTCTATGACGACGAGTGTCTATAACGACGAGTGTCTATAACGACGAGTGTCTATAACGACGAGTTTCAATAACGACGAGTGTCTATAGAGACGAGTGTCTATGACGACGAGTGTCTATGACGACGAGTGTCTATAACGACGAGTGTCTATAACGACGAGTGTCTATAACGACGAGTGTCTATGACGACGAGTGTCTATAACGACGAGTGTCTATAACGACGGGTTGTATCAGAGAAATCTTTAGGCATTGATTTAACTGGATTTGTATTCTTTGACTGGGTTGGTCTCTTTTGACTGTATTCGTCTACATAGCTGATCATTTAACTGTATCCTTCCTGAAAGGTAAAGGTCAGTCATATGCAATGCATGATATGAATCAAGCAACGATGTTCTCAACACATGAGATTGTATGATATGATGCGTATATGCATGTATCATGATGTATAACAATGTGATGTTATGAATGTATCTTCGTCTGGGAAAATAGATCCTTGACGGATGCCGGGAAGTCAAATCCTGGGCTGATGTTGAAGAGTGAGATTCTTCGTTTCCGTTGGGGATGATGATTGCAAGAATACCGGTAGGAGAAGATGACTCTGTTGGGGAATAAACTTGGCGAATAGATTACTCTGCGGGGAAAGAGAGGTACTTTGTTGAGGTTGATGAGGATAACTCCGCTGGGGATACCGTTGATAAGTTATGTTGGAAGATTGGATGAACTCCGCTGGGGAATAAGAAGAACTTTGCCGAGGACGATCTTTCCGTGGCTTTTAGCTGAGGATAATCCAGTTATAAGCTCTGGTGGAGAAATAACCTTTGAATAAAACTGGGGAGACGCGTTCGCTCTGCAGGGAGTGAAGGTATCTTGGTCGCATTCTTCAGCTGAACTTACCTTGGCACCTCGGTGGACAGGGCAACCGGATCATTTAGACAACTCATTATTGCCCCAGTTTCTGTTGGAGAAGAAGGTACATGTGAAGGTGTTTGATGACTGCCGTTTGACAAATCTTCTTCTGGTAGGCAAGTGACGAGATACCGGGACATAGTCGTACGCTTTGATCCCTAATTTTTTCCTGGACCGCCCTTTCGGGTTTTCAGTCCACCGGGATACCCATTTTTGCCCAAGTCGCCTTTTCAGGTTTTCGACTTGCCGGGTGTACAGATTTTTTTCATTTCATCCCTTATTTTTGCCCGAACCCTTTTGGTTCGCCGGGAAGCCCTTATTTTTGCCTAGGTGTGTCAACCTAGCGGGTCTTTGATTATGCGTAGTATTTTTTTTCCGACTATGTCCACGCTCTCGGAGTGTAGGGAGTTGTCACTGTTAGTAGCATTGTGTTGCCATACCACCAGAAGATGTTTGATCGTGCAAGATTCACAGCTGGAATTCATGTCCAACGCCCCAAGTGACTCAGAGGGAGGTTTGCCCCTGGCTATTGGGCATTTGAGAGATTCTCCGAATCTTGACTTAACTGCCCCAGATGACGGACAATGATCACGTCTGCCCCTTGGTTGGAAGTACTTTTGTTCACTAGATATTCTTCGTGTGAATTTCTTTGTTGTTCGAACAAATATTCATATGCAAACAATGTTATATCAGAAATGCAAAGCTTATGTCTGTCTTGAAGTTTTTGAAAATGCATTTTTTTCATAAAAACAAGTGAATTTTTTTTTGTAAACTGTGATGTCAAACTCATTATTTTACAGCGAGCCTTAAGGAGTCAGGATACCTTTCGTAACAGTACGCCTTCGAACTAACCCATGCTTCAGCTAGGACTTTTGAGGGTTATAACGTGGCCTGGTTCACGGTTTAAGAAACAAAGGATAAAGGCTCAAATTATTTGTACCCACCCGCTCTTCGTGATGTTCTTCGAACCTAAACTCAGTTGATCGTGTGTTAGACCTTGTTCGAGTCTTTTGCTCTAATATACCAGTGATGGTTCGGGTATTGACAATTTATTTTTAATGGGCAGTCATTTCCTTTTTTGTTGAGGGTTTGTATGACCTCTTTCTTTTTGATTTCATTATCCCTTTTTTTTCCTGAGTTGTTTCCTCTTTTGGAATTACAGTCAGCGGGATGCCCCAGTTTTTGTAAGTCTCCTTCATAGGTTTTGACTTAATGGGCATTTATTTTGAGGGGTAGTGACTGCCTGTCTGTATGATTGTTCGGAACCATCACTGTCTTTTGTTTTGTAAGGACTCCTTTGATGCCATTCATCGTGCACTTGGATAAACTGAGAGAACTACCCTGCCCCAGGTTATGATTAAGGGTTTTAATTTCGAAAAAGAAAAAACTCCAACTTCTTTGGCTCAGAGGGGTTGACGAGGGATTATCTTCCTTATAACTCCAGTGTTTAGGAATTGAAACAATGCCTGTACCTCATCAGCGGGGTCTGTTCAAAAGCATAATGTAGATTGTGGTATCGTTTTCGTCATCCTCCCTCAAGAGGCTTAGAATTTTAGATCAAGAGTTGACATCACAAAAATATGAAAACAGTTTGCATATAGTGAATACGAAATAATTACTTCAAAACAGACATGTGTAATGCATTAATGAAATAACCAAGTTTGACATGAAATAAAATGTTTGAACAATCGAAGAAAAATACAATCTTGAACATTCAAATGAACAAAAGTTTCCAATCCTAGCCATGTTTGGGCAGGGGAGCAGTGGTCACATTGGGAGCCTCTGGAGAGTCGAGCTGGACTTCCTTTGCGTCAATCAGATCCTGAACCTTGTTTCTCAAAGTCCAACAATCATCTGTAGCATGCCCTGGGCTATCAGAATGATAAGTGCAGCGAACATTGGGGTTATACCTTGAAGGCGTCCTGTTGGGATTCTTTGGAGGGTCCATGAGAGTTACCAACTTGGTTTCCAGCAACTGTGGCAATATCTGTGACAAGGTCATGCCGAGGGGAGTGAATTGCCTTTTGGGTCTCTCTTCCCTTTGCTGATTGTGACACTGAGGAGCGCCGGCCGGTTTTGCAATAACCACCGCATTGACCCCTTGGCGGTGTTCGGACCTATTCTGCCCTCTTGAGCCATAGACAGCACTAGATTCTCTCTTGGATGGTTTCTTCTCAGTGTTCGAGGAGTCACCATTATGTATTTTCCCCGACTTGATGCCAGCTTCTATTATTTCCCCGGTCAAGATCAGATTTGTAAACCCAGCAGCAGAATTCCCAATCAGGTGGTTAAAGAATGGACCAGACAGGGTCCCCAAGAACATGTCGACGAGCTCGCGGTCAGTTAGAGGTGGTTGTACCCTTCCAGCAAGGTCCCTCCATTTTTGAGCATATTCTTTGAAACCTTCACCTGCACCCATAGACATTCCCTGAAGCTGAGTGCGCGTGGGAGCAAGGTCGGCATTGTACTGGTACTGCTTATAGAATGCAGTGGCCAAATCCTCCCAGCTGCGGATGTTAGCTCCATTCAGTTGATAGAACCAGTCAAGTTGGGTTCCAGACAGACTATCCTGAAAGAAGTGAATCCATAAATTCTTGTCAGCCGTGTAGGGCTGGATCCTCCTTGTGTAAGACCTGAGATGCAGCTTAGGACAGGATGCCCCGTCGTACTTTGCAAAGGCAGGTGCCTTGAATTTGTGCGGGATTACTACCCCAGAAGACAGACCTAGATCCTCAAAGTCCAGGCCGGGCACCTTTTGTATCTCCATGGCACTTAGCCGGTCTTCCAACTGTTTATACCTGTCCTCAGCTGGAGGGTATTGCTTATCATTGTAATCGGTCTCGTTGTCGGAGACCACTGGACTAGGAACCTCCCTTTCTTGGGGACTGTCTTTCCCAACAGATGGGGTAGTCTGCTCAACTTCATTTCGTGATTCATTCCCAGATTTGCGTCTAGGGTTGAACAGCACCGTCCTCTTCTTCTTCTTTTTCGAAAGCAGGGTCTTCAGATCTTGTTGCCCCTGGGCCAAACTCATGATCAGCTCTTGGAACTGGGCGTTCTGAGCCTGGAGAGCCTTGATGGATTGCTCAGTAGATGTTTTCGGATTCATGATGAGACTGCTGAAATAAACAGCAAAGAAGGTAAGCAACCTGTAGAGAAAGGGTACCTGTTATGCAATGATATGTATGATATGCATGCGATGTTTTCAAGGATCTCGCGGGGTAAACAGAGAAATTGGTTAGAATTTTGTAGCTTGATTGAAGGAACTTCATGTTGTTGATAGTCCTTATTCAAGAGTCAAAGGCTCACCATATCCAGTGGGTCATAGCCCCTGACAACCTTGGCTAGAGGAAAATAAATCCCCTTTGCCCCTTGCCAGACATGTTGGTTCATCATGACCTGCATCACAAGCCCTTGAGATCCTTGAAATGGGTTAGTCCTTATGCGGGATGCATGCAATGGTATGATGTTATGCTATGCATGGGGTAATGTAGGTAAACCCTGTTATGGGTCCCAATTAAGGACTATAAACAAAACCTGCAAGAAACTCAAGTGTCAGATAACAAGCATGCAAGTAGTCAAGTATGAAAGCACACAAGTCACACCACAGCCCTTAGAGTTTAGGCCAGCATGGGGTCTGGGTATTACCCTCTTAAAGTTGGTGGGCTCAAACCTGTCCTATCAAAGTAACCGGGTTCTAAGGGTCCCAATATCATTGGATTGCTTTCATTGTTCATCGTTTCGATTTAGCCACTGAACTGGCGACCGAAATATTCCAAGAAAACAACCCTCAATTGATTGTAGTATCGAGTATCAACCAACCTCGGACTGCACTAAAGTCAGTTATCTCACTACCCTAAAGAGGCCAAGATGGTTCAATTAAGGTTCCTAAGGTCAGTTGATGCTTCACGACACCACACGGCGGCCCCGTACTCTCCTTGACTGAACTCAAGGGTTACCGGTACACACCAAAGTGCCACATCAACGTAGCAGACTGCTTCAACCATGTCGGTATACCCCGCACGGTTCCCTCACAGTCTTGTTGCTACTTTCTAAGAAGGTATCCCCCAGATCCGGGTTAGGATCTATAGAACTCCCAAGACAGTACCCACAATAATAAAGCAAACAATTCAGACAATTGAAGACACAAGTGATCTTAGTCCTAAGGTACACCTCACTTTTATAATTTCCCCAGCAGAGTCGTCAGTTCTGTGATCGGTGGATCTGGAACTGACTGTTTAACGCTGGTTCGCGAAATGTCGCGGTAAGCAAGAGTCGCCACCGTCTTTTATTTTCTCCAACATGGACAGGACAAAAGCACAGCAAAATTCCTTATGATATGGTTTCTCGGTTCGGGAGGTAGATTTATAGAAAGGGAAGGTGTTAGCCCCCTTTCTATCCATGGTTATCCATGGGCTCTTAGATACTTGCTCATTGTGTTTTCAAAAGTGTTTGCTTTCCAATTGTGAGTGAGTTTGAAAAAGTTTCGTTTTAAAGATTTCAGATCGACTCTTGTATCAGTCCTCAAGAGTGTTTGAAAAATTGTTTTGAAAGCTTTTTTTGAAAGTGTCAGTGTGAAAAGAGTTTTGATTTGTTTTTTAGAGCAAGTATCTATGAGTCATCTACCTACCCTAAGGAATTAGGCTGTGTAAATGTCCTTAAGGTAGTGCCATCCCACCATTGAGAGGTAGGTAGCACCACCGTTGGAGGTGTTCGGGTCAATTCGTTTGTAGGGACAGTGTGGTCACCAGAGCAACAGTAGGACACCTTAGAAGCTACCCTTATGCCATTGATCCTTTTTAATTCCGAGGCAACCATTTCGAGGAAACTGGATCATGTCATGGACATAAGGACTTACTAAAACGTCCTATACTCGACGACCACGTTTCGAGGGCAAGGCAACAGTGAGGCGTACCCTAAGAGTGATGTGTGAATTTGTGTGTTATTTTCATGTTGATATTTATCTTGTACATGCATCATGGTGATCTACGCTTGTTTTTATTTTAAGCCATACATTCTTTCATGCAAAGTTTAGTAGTTTAAAAGTGCGGAAATTTAAATGCGGAAAGTAAAATCCTACGCTATTACAAGGCGCGGGTCTATACATCGCCAAATTAACAAAGACCCGTTTTTAATAAAAATGCGGAAAGTAAATAAATTCCTAATTACTATTACAAGGCTTGAGCAATTACATAATATTTACAAGAAAAATAAGAATAAATGCGCGAAAAGAATAAAAAATAGAACGTTCGAGGGCGTTGGACCCTTTTGAAATTAAATGGAATTAGAAAGCTAATTAATTATTTAATAAAAGAAAAGAAGTGTTTTTTAGATTTTTTTTGTATTTAATGAAATAAGAAAATTAAAATTAAAATTAAAAGAAACCCTAATTCTAAGTTATTTTTAATTATTTGAGAAAAGATTAAAGTTTAACCTAATTTACTAAATATTTAATATACATGTTTATTTACAAAATATTTAATAATTAATAATAATAATAATAATGATGATAAAATTATTTAAGAAAGAAAAAAAATGATGAAAAGTTAAGAAACCCTAATTTCTACACATTTTATTAATTTAAGAAAATATTAAAGTTTTAAAACCTAAATTAACTAAGTTAATTGTTAGAGTTTATTTACAAAATATAGGTTAGTGATGAAATTAATAATAATTAAATATATTTGTATTTTTGATTTTTCTGTTTTTATTATAGAAAATTATTTTATGGTGAAAAAAACAATTAAAACAATTAAAAAAGAATTAGAAAAGAAAAGAAAATAAAATTAAAAAGGATGCAAACCAAGGGGGGTTTCAGGCCCAAGGGGAGGTTTTTTTGAAGTATTCTGGTCCATTAGACAAAAAGCCTTGTTTGACTTTCTGGCATCACGTGCGTGTTCATTGACTCCTGAGTACCGTGGTCTGCATTCTTTGACCATTGGATTGGGTTTCATGCATAAGTTGTTCTACTTTGGTCATTTGGCTTTTGGCTTTTGGCTTTTGGCTTTTGGTCATTTGTGTTCTGGCCTCAACGTTCCTTAATCTTCTCAGGATGTCTGTCTCGCCATGTATTGGTGTCATGCATAAGTTGTTCTTTTTTGGCCATTTGGCTTTTGGCTTTTGGCTTTTTGTGTGTTCTGGCCTCAACGTTCTTTAATGAACCTGCATGGGATCCTGTCTAAATTTGCAATGTTGAATCTCATGAACACATTAAATAAAATCATAAAATGCAAATAAAGCCAATATATGAAGAAATTTGATGTTTAGGCACAATATGGCATGTATGAATGATTATACCCTTTTGATCATGAAGATCAAATCAATCTTACCCTTACTGGAAAATTAGTGACCTGAATGCTTTTATGCCCTTTGGATCATGGAGATCAAGTCAGCCTTATCCTTACTGAAGAAGTAGTGAGGTGTTTGTTTGTAACTGTGATGGCTTGTTTGTAGTGAGAGAGGGATTTGTAATAAGGATTTCAAGGTTTTAGGGTTCTTGAAAGAATTTGATATTCTAACAGTGTTGTGACAAGGTTTTTTCTCTCTTTTCCTCCTCCCTGGTTTGTGTGAAAAGAAGGTGATTATATAATGGAAATTAGGGTAAAGAAAATGGGCTTTGAATGTGCAATTGGGCCTCCAATGTTCACTTGAGTTCGTCACTTTCCAGGCTAAATCGCAGGGACTTAAGTGCAATTTTTGAAGTTGAAATGCGAAAACAAAATGTAGCCGACATCGAGAACTAACTCCTGTCCGAAAATCGGCTCAATCGGATAAACGGTGAATTAGTTATGAATTTTTGAAGTTTCAGCTCAAACAAACTTATTTTGGGCTCCAGTATCGACTCTGACACGTTCTTCAATAAAAAACTAGTATTGATCGGAGCATAATCCGGTCTCGACTTTTGAAGAAAAGTTGTAGATCTATGAGTCAGGGACCTTGTGTAAAAATATGAGTCCAATCCGATAAAAATTGACCGAGTTATGAATTTTCGATGTTTCGGCCCAGATGAAATAATATTCAGCATTCAGGATTTTCAGCGTGTCACGCACTCTGAGCAAAAAACGAAGGCCTTTTGAATACCGTTTGAACTCAATACCTTCTGTGAAAATGTAGCCAACTCAATTTGTGAAATTTTGGCGCCAGAACCAGCTCGATACGATGAAAATCGACCAAGTTATGATTTTCTGAACATGACGCAAATAAACTTCTGTCACAAATTTTCTGTGCGAAAATACTTGATAAATCCACATTTTTGAAGACCTTCTGATCAAAATTGGCTTCCATCCGTGAGAGTTGAAAACGTAGATAATGTCAAGACGGAATTTTGGCCACCGGAACGGGTTCAAAACGAGTCACGATCTTCAAGTTATAAATTTTTTAGCGCGTAAAAACTGCACTTTCAGCACACTTTTTCACCATATTTCTTCAAGAAAACTCGCACATTTGGATACCTTCTTTAAAGAATTGACTCTTGAGCCGAACCTGAATTTGAGAATACATTATCAGAGATATCTTGGTGAAAGAACACCTGAATATGACGCGCCGGGTTGGACTTGTGAATTTTGTAAACTGCGATGTTTTGAGAAATATGGGAGGGCAAATTTTGGGGTACAACACATAGCTTTGGGAGAATTACATTATATTCACAAAAAGAAATAAAAGTGCGAAGAGAATTAAAATCGGGAATGCGAGGGCGTTGGACCCTTTTAAAGAAATTGAATTAAAGTTATGCAATTAATTAAATTTAATGAGAAAAGAGAAGTTATTTTTTTGAGTTTTTTGTATTTATGGATTTTAGTGAGAAAATTTAATGAAATTAAAAAAAGAAAAGTCAATTAACCCTAATTCTAAATTACTTTTAATTTATTAAGAAAACTATTTAAATTAGACCTAGTTTAAATTAATTATTTACATGGCAAATTTTATTTACAAAAATAATTAATATTTAATAATGATAAAAGAAAAGAAAAAAGAATATAAATATTTAGAACCCTAATTCTACATTTTTTTAATTTATTAGAAAAAACATTTAAAATTAAACCTAGAATTTAAACTAAATCAATTAATAAAATTTATTTACAAGGAAAATATTTAAATAAAATATATTTTTTTATTTTTGTCTTTCTGATTTTTTTTGGGTATTTTTTATGTTAAAGAAAACAAATTAATTTAAAGAATTAAATTAAAACTAAATTAAACAAATAAAATAGAAAAATAAAAAGAGTGAAAGAAAGCAAACCAATGGGGGGTGTTGACCCCAATTTGGAGGTTATGTGGCCAGCAATTAGGCCCAATAGAATTAAGGCCTTCAGTTGACTTTCCAGAGCGCGTGTGGCTTCATTGACCAAGGTGTATGGAGTTCTCCAGATCAAGGTCATTGGTTTGATCTTCATGTATAGGTGGCAAGCACAAACATGGAGGCCTGTGGTACTCCCTTGAGAGCACGCTGCGTGGAATTACGTTAGCAAGAAAAATATTGAAATAATGTGGGGGACCTGGGGATCGAACCCAGGTCCCATTGCTTACCAAGCCAATGCCTTGCCATCTGAACCATTTACGCGCTTTGTATATAATATGACAAATAAACAACATAACGTGAAACAAAGATTAGTGGTGTTTTTTCGCGCGAAATTCAAACGCACCAACCACTGACTTACACCTCACCTTCTTCTCCAATTGTTTGCTTTGCCTGAAAAAAAACAAACTGAATAGCGGGGGTTTTAAACCCCCACTAAGTGGTGAACATAAAAATAGCGAATAGGCCATCGTTGTTCATAAATTAGGCGCGATGGGATGACTAGATTCGTGTGAAGCTTCTGGTTCTGATGGTACAAGTCTCATGTCTCAATTTTTCCATAACAAGGAAACCCCAAATTTGAACCTCTGCAACCCTAAAAGACATTAATGGTAGGTTCTCGTACAGGGCATGAAAATCCAATTAAATGACACCATTAGCTTTAGAATGGTTAGATTAGTCCAAATCAACAGAAAGAATGCAATGAGGATGCTTGTAAATTGAAACACGAATATCAAAAATGTTAAGGACAGGACGACATCATATTACCAATTCTTTGCGTTAGAAGTTGTGATTTTGATCCAGAAACTTTCCTTGTGGCCTTGGCAAGCGATTGGAATAATTACCTTGCTTTGAAACCAACTCTAAAGGCGTTTTCAGTTTTCAATTTTTTCACAAAAATGCCAAAGTTGTTCTTAGGTTTGGGTGCAGCTTGGAGATCGTGAGCTTTAGGGTTTGCATCTGTATATGTATGGGAAGGGATTAGGGTAAGAATCAAGCCAAAAAATCCATGTTTTGATGAATCCAATATTTGATTTTAATGGCATATTTTTTCAATCTTTTCCATGTGTTTTGATGCCAATCATGACCAAATCCTTCCTTTTTTGTTGTGCACGAATCTTGAGTAACCAATGAGAGCAAATGCTGCATAAAAGATTCAATCACATTTGTTTTAGTATTTTTTTCATATTTTATTTAATTAAATGAATTAATGGTGATTAAAAATTCAAATAAATAATAAAAATGATGAAATAAATCCCCTTTGGGCCAAATGGTCGTGCATAGCCTTTGGATGATGAATCTTGGAAGAAAATGTGGCCCATTAGCAATTTTGAGGCATTTGAAGCAAAGTTGACTTTTCAAAATTCCCAAAAATTTCCCAACTTCCACAAGGCATATCTTGCTCAATTTTTAAGCTTTGATCATGTTCTTGGACATTTTGGAAAGGTCTTGAAGTCCTCTAACCAATGCCTTTGGTACCATGTCATTTTGATTTACCAATCTCAAGTTATGGCCTTTGACTTAAAGTCCCTTTTTGTTGACTTTTGAAAATGACCTATAATGTTGAAATTGATAACTTTTTGTGAGAGCATTTCTTGGACTTGAAGTGTGAAGAGGAGTTGTAGGAAATGTCTTTATCTTCAAAATGAGCTTTGGATGGAATTTTTCTGATAAACCATGTGGAAGTTATGCCCTGGTCAAGTTACAGTTGACTTTTTCAACTGTCCAAATATGGAAACTTTTGCATCTTTAGACTTTTTGAGCCATGCCTTGAAAATCATGATCAAGAATTGATCAAATGATGTTTGTGGCTTCAAAATAAGATGTTGACCAAAAATTTGAACTTTTGATTGTCAAATGACCATTTTGCCCCTGCAGTTGACTGTAGGGCAACTAGGGTTTTTGACTGTGCAATTTTGTGCTGTAAGTCTTGAAACTTGGCATGAGGATGTTTGACCATGTTTATAGGCATGTGGGACTTGATTGGACCCTTGGAAACTTCAATTTCCTTGTCAGAACCAAAACCCTAGTTTTTGACTGTTAGGAGGCCCTTGAGCTGTGTAACCCTTGGGGAGATTTTTGAACCTTTGACTTTGCAAATTTTGAAGGATATGGGAGGGCAAATTTTGGGGTACAATAATCCCCATTTGTAACAATTATACCCCCATTCCTGAATATTTTGTAATAGCGTAGAATTTCAATTCCCGCAATTTACTGTTTTCCATATACTATATAGTAATTAGGCATGTATGGAAAGATTCAAAATTCAATCGCTAGATGACCTAATCAAAGAATAAATTAACTTGAAACCAACGCACTTTCTCACACGCGCACCTCTAGGGTAACCTCGCTTGTTGCCTCAGAAATACAATCATGTCCCTCAAATATGGGACGCTCTAGAAATGACCCTTCGATAAAAAAAGATCGTAGTCCCTCGATGACCCTCGATGTTGCCTTCGATTAAAACGATCTCGTCCCTTACAAAAATTGCTAAAGCGTCTCACAAGTTGCCTTCAATGATTGTAAAATTTACCCGCTCCTGTCCCTTCACATCCAACGATGGGGCTTCTTACCAAATCAAGGGTGAGATAGCACCATTAAAAGGAGGAAGAAAAACACAATTTAAGACCTTTCGAGTAGATAGATTCGCTCTTAGTTACTCGCTTGCTCATGACAAAACTTTTTACAACTACACTCTCATTTCAAAACATTTTCAAAAAGATAAAATGTTTTGTATACGTTCTTATAGAGACGAGAACCATTGCAAAACCTCTTTTTCAAAACACTTTTTGAAACACGATTCACAAACACATCTTTGAACCACTTTTCAAAACAAAACTTTGTATACGTTCTTATAGAGACGAGAACCATTACAAAGAGATTTTTAAAAATACTTTCAAAGCCCACACCACAAGCACACAACCAAAAGCAAGTGATCTAAACGAGTAACTAAGAGCCCATGGAAAACCATGGATGAAAAGGGTGCTAATACCTTCCCTTTTCATAATCTACCCCCCGAACCCGAGAATAATCTCGAAAGGTCTTTCCTGTGCTTTTTTACTTTTCCTTTTGGATAAAAGAAAAGTCAGTGGCGACTCTTGCTAACCGCACAAGTGCGAACGAAACGCAAAACATCAAGTCAGTTCTCCCACCGTATCACACACATCCTACAGACTCATAAGGAAACAAAGTTGATAGAAAAAATATGGATAGACAACAAAAAGTTGATTTTAAAAATCATCATAGAGCTAGAAATATTTTTCTAAATGCTATCTCTAAAGTAGAATATGAAAAAATCACAAATAGAGATACAGCGCATGATATGTTTGAGTCTCTTAAAATGACTCATGAAGGAAACGCTCAAGTGAAGGAGTCTAAAGTTTTGGCTCTAGTTCAGAAGTATGAAGCCTTCAAAGTAGAAGAAAGTGAGTCTATAGAAGAAATGTTCTCTAGGTTTCAAACTCTGATCACTCGTCTGAGAGTTTTGAACAAGGGATACACTAAAGCAGATCATGTTAAAAAGATCATCAGAAGCTTACCCAGAAGATGGGCACCAATGGTCATTGCTTTCAAAGTTTCAAAAGATTTGAACAACGTGTCTCTGGAGGAACTCATCAGCGCTCTCAGAAGTCATGAGATAGAACTTGATGAGCACGAGTCTCAGAAGAAAGGTAAGTCTCTTTCCCTTAAATCAATTAAGAAATATGATACTAACGCTTTTCAGGCTGAAGAGGAAAACTCTGAAGAATCTTCTTCAGAAGAAGACGAGCTATCCTTGCTCTCCAGAAGGATCAATCATCTGTGGAAGCACAGACAGAAGAAATTCAGGAACTTCAAGAAGTCAGAAGATAAACCAGAATCTTCTGGACATAAAAAGTCAAATAGAAGAGAGATCATTTGTTATGAATTCAAAGAACCTGGACACTACAAGAGTGATTGTCCAAAACTTCAAAAATAAAAACCAAAGAAAAAGTTTGGAAAAAAGAAAGGGATGATGGAAACCTGGGATGACTCAGAATCCTCTGAAGATGAATCTGATTCTGAAGATGAGAATTCCAACCTAGCTCTGATGGCTACCACATCAGATGACTCAGACTGTGAGTCAGAACCAAGAGAGGTATTTTCTGAATTCACTAGAGATGAACTTGCTGATAGTTTATCAGAACTTATGGAAAACTATAGTCAGCTCAAAATCAAATACAAGAAACTCAAGAAGAGTCTTGCATCTGATCTTGAGAAACATGAATCAGAAAAATCTTAACTCATAGAAAATAATTTTAAACTTAAAGAAGAAATTCAAAATGTTCAAAAAATTTCTAGTTCAGAATCTGTGTCTAGTTCAAAAGATATTCTGAAAGAATATGACTGTAGATTTCAAACTTTTCTGGCTAAAAGCATAGATAGAAACAAAATGGCTTCAATGATCTATGGAGTTAGTGGGAAAAACAGAAGAGGAAATGGATATGAACCTCCCAAAGGGAAGGAGACATACATACAAAAACCTGTTGCTAAGATGACCTTCACTTACAAACCTCTGAACAAACAATTCAAGTTTGGACACTCACATGATATAAAATATACATCACATTCTGGAAACTCTTATGCTAACCCAAAGTTCAAACAGAACTTTAAACACTCTAACCCAAAAGGACCCAAAAAGATATGGGTACCTAGGGATAAAATAATATTTGTTGCAGATGTCCTTAACAGCTCAATTGAAACACCGGTCATGGTACCTGGACTCTGGGTGCTCACGACACATGACGGGGAAAAAAAGTCTATGTTCCAAAACCTGGAATTTAAAGCTGGAGGAGACGTAAAGTTTGGAGGTAATTAGAAAGGGAAGATTATTGGTTCTGGAACCATTGGAAACAGTAACCTTCCTTCTATCTCTAATGTTTTATTAGTAGAAGGATTAGCTCATAACCTATTATCCATAAGTCAATTAAGTGACAATGGTTATGACATTATCTTCAATTAAAACTCCTGTAGAGCTATGAGTCAAAAAGATGGATCAATCCTCTTTTATGGCAAGAGAAAGAACAACATATACAAAATTGATTTATCAGATCTTAAATCTCAGAATGTTAAATGCCTTTTGTCTGTTAGCGATGAGCAATAAGTATGGCACAGAAGATTGGGACATGTCAGTCTAAGAAAAATCTCTCAACTAAATAAATTAAATTTAGTCAGAGGACTTCCCAATTTGAAGTACAACTCAGAAGCTCTGTGCGAAGCATGTCAAAAAGGAAAATTTTCAAAACCTTCCTTTAAATCCAAAAATGTTGTCTCTTCCTCTAAGCCATTAGAACTACTTCATATTGATCTGTTTGGGCCAGTTAAAATTGCATCCATCAGAGGAAAGAAGTATGGATTGGTCATTGTTGATGACTCCAGCAGATGGACATGGGTCAAGTTTTTAAAACACAAGGATGAGTCACATCCTGTGTTCGTTGACTTCTGTAACCAAGTGCAAAACGAAAAAGATTTTAAAATCATAAAAGTCAGAAGTGATCATGGTGGTGAATTTGAAAATCATTATTTTGAAAAATATTTTAAAGAAAATGGTATTGTTCACAATTTCTCTTGTCCTAGAACTCCCCAACAAAATGGAGTTGTAGAACGAAAGAATAGAACACTATAAGAAATGACCAGAACCATGATCAATGAAACTAATATGGCAAAGCACTTTTGGGCAGAAGTTGTGAACACAACATGTTACATTCAGAATAGAATCTCTATAAGACCTATTCTTGAAAAGACTCCCTATGAATTATGGAAAAACAGAAAACCCAACATTTCTTATTTCCATCCTTTTGGATGTACTTGTTTTATTCTGAACACTAAAGAAACTCTGAACAAGTTTGATTCTAAAGCACAAAAGTGTTTTCTGCTTGGATATTTTGAACGCTCAAAAGACTATAGAGTATACAACACAGAAACTCTGATTGTTGAAGAATCAATCAAAGTCAGGTTTGATGATAAGCTTGGCCAGTAAAAGCCAAAGCAAATTGATTTTTCTGTATGTACAAAAGATCATCCCTCAAAATCTGAAACATCAGAAGCAAAGGAAGACTCGGAAGATCATCCTCTTGACAATGCTCTGGATAATCTCAGAATTTCTGATCAACCCACTCAGAAAAGGTTTCCTATAATCTCTTCAGCTCATAAAGAAGACGAAATCATTGGAAGAAAAGAAGATCCCATCAGAACAAGATCCTCTCTCAGAATCAATGAAGAATCATTGTTTGTTTGGTATCTCTGATTGAGCCAACTTCTATTGATGAAACTCTGGAAGATAATGATTGGATCTTATCAATGCAAGATGAACTCAATCAATTCTCTAGAAATGATGTATGGGATCTAGTTCCAAGACCCAAAGGATTCAACATTATAGGAACAAAATGGTTTTTCAGAAATAAACTGAATGAGCAAGGAGAGGTGATCAGAAACAAAACATGACTGGTTGCACAGGGTTATAGTCAACAAGAAGGAATTGATTATAATGAAACATTTTCCCCAGTCGCCAGGTTAGAGTCTATTAGATTATTAATTTCTTTTGTTGTTCAAAATAACATTTCATTATATCAAATGGATGTTAAAAGTGCATTTTTAAATGGCTATATATAAGAAGAAGTTTATGTTCAACAACCTCTTGGATTTAATGATTCAAAACATCCAAAACATGTTTTTAAATTAAAAAAGTCTTTGTACGGTTTAAAACAAGCTCCCAGAGCTTGGTATGATCGTCTGAGTAATTTTCTTTTAGAAAAAGATTGTACCAGAGGGAAAGTGGACACAACTCTTTTCAGAAAGACATTTAAAAATGATATTTTAATTTGTCAAATTTATGTTGATGATATAATCTTTGGAACCTCTAATATCTCCCTTGGAAAAGATTTTGCTGAGACCATGCAGGTAGAATTTAAAATGAGCATGATGGGAGAATTGAAGTTCTTTCTGAGAATTAAAATCAACCAGACTCCAGAAGGTACTTACATACATCAGATGAAGTATGTTAAAGAACTTCTGAAGAAAGTTTAGATGTCAGAAAGCAAAGATGCCAAGACACCAATGCATCCAACCTGCATTCTGGGAAAAGATGAGGTAAGTATGAAGGTAGATCAGAAGCTCTACAGAAGTATGATTGGATCCCTTCTCTATCTGACTGCATCTAGACCTGATATACTATTCAGTGTGTGTTTATGTGCTAGATTCTAATCAGATCCTAGAGAATCTCACTTAACTGCTGTTAAGAGAATTCTGAGGTATCTGAAAGGTACTACTAATCTGGGTTTGTGTTACAGAAGATCACAAGATTACAGACTAGTAGGTTATTGTGATGATGACTTTGCTGGAGATAGAATTGAAAGAAAGAGCACCTCTGGAAGCTTCCAGTTTCTGGGTGACAATATTATCTCATGGTACAGCAAGAAGCAAGCAACAATTTCACTTTCAACCATAGAAGCTGAGTATATATTTGCTGCTAGATGTAGTTCTCAGATGATTTAGATGAAAAGTCAGCTAGAAGATTTTAATCTTTATGAAAGTAAGATTCCTATCTTCCGTGACAATACTTCTGCTATTTGTCTTTCTAAAAATCCAATTTTACATTCTAAAGCTAAACATATTGAAATTAAATATCATTTTATAAGGGACTATATTCAGAAGGGAATTCTAAATTTAATTTTTGTAAAAATAGACCATCAATGGGCTGACATTTTTACCAAACCCCTCTCAGAAGATAGATTTAAATTTATTTTGAAAAATATTTGTATGGAATTTTGTCCTAAATAAAATAATATTTATCTTCTGTGTTTGACTTCACAATGTTCTGAAATGAATGTTCTGATTAACAACTCTTCAGAAGTTAGAAGAGAAGTTACATCAGAAGCTATATGAAAAGTTCTGAAATGTTCTAACGTTTCATTTCTAGTATAGTTCAGAAATTCATTAGAACAAACAGTTGTCCCATGCAACCTTCAGGAGATGAACACGTGGTGTGTTTCTGAAAGGTCACGCGTGCAAAAGCTATTGATGTCGTTCTAGGTAACTGTTATGATTAGCTCTAATCTCACGTTTTCCCCTAATTTTGCAAAATCATTAAATGCATGTAATGATGAGATTCGTTTTAATTTAGTTAAAAAAAATTAAAGTTTTATTTCCAAACCTATTTCAGAAACTTTTTCATATAAATACTTTTGAAAAAACCCTTTTTCACTTTTTACCGTCTCTTTCAAAACTCAAACGTTTCTGTGATTTTTGTCTGAAACCCTTTTTCATCTCTCAACTCTAAGAGTTCCAATGGCTTCCTCCTCTACCCATTCTGGGAACATCCACTCTGAGCAATACATCATTCCTGAGAGAACAACTCTTATTCCAGTGGATAGCTTGGAAGTGTTAAGTGAGTTAATGGTGGATTTTGAGAATCTAAGAGATAATGGTTTTGATCTGATTCCTGCTGTTGAGTTTCAAGGTTGGGGAAACTTTTTTTACCGTCTTGTTGGTCCAGTTTTTTCACACCTTGTGAAGGAATTCTGGATACATGTAATTGATACCCCTAAAGTTATCCTCTATTTCGTAATGGGTAAGGAAATATACATTACTGAAAATCAAATCATAAAGTTGCTAGGTTTTGAAGGACATGGAGTAACAGGTATTTCAAGTAGAAGAATGGAAATGTCAAAGGTCTATTCAGAAATTTTTACAAATGGACAAGGATTGTCTAAAGTCAGGGACTTGAAAAATAAGTACAAGATATGGGCAAGAATAATCCATGGATATATTCACCATAGGAAGGAAACTAGCTCTCCAGACTACATTAATGCTGATCAACAATACTTGTTGTTTTGCCTTGGAACAAATGTAAAAATTGATTTGCCTTATTTGTTGTTTGAACATCTCTGGAATCATGTCAAAGAGACTAGGGAAGCTGAAAGGATGAAAAACCCAAAATCCAAAAGGAATTGGATTCCTATGGGTAGATTAATCTCAGACATTCTGACTGAGAATGGTCTGATTGCTCACCTAGATGAAGCTAATCTTATGGGGGAGCTAGAGACTACCTGTGGAAAGGCTATGACTGGAAATAATTTAGTGAAGAGGAAAATTATTAACAAGCTGCTGGTGGAACCAACTTCGTATGTGTCAGCAACTGTTAAGAGAAGAAGGATACCAATTGTTGATTTCCCTCTGTTCAACTCAGGAGATCATCCATGCATCATCCTGCATTACATTGAAATCTGTAAAGAGATTGGAACACCAATTGATCCTGCTTGACTCCAAGGAAGACATCAAGCTGCTCCAGCCGTTGTTCTTCAACAACCTTTGAAGAGGAAAGTAGTTGAAGGACCTCTTGCCAGACCTCAAAAGAAAAAGAAATTAGGTAAACCTGCTGAAACTATTACTGTTTATGATTCTGTCAATATATCTACATCTGCTGAACCCCAAACCTTAGGAGATATAGATGTTGATATTGACCTAACCATACCCTCTGACCCTCTTGCTGACAACCCTCAAAGAGATCAAGTATTATCATACTTGAGTGACTTTGAC
Organism: Vicia faba; assembly: GCA_948472305.1. Classification (NCBI taxonomy): domain Eukaryota; kingdom Viridiplantae; phylum Streptophyta; class Magnoliopsida; order Fabales; family Fabaceae; genus Vicia; species Vicia faba. The sequence goes on from OX451740.1 coordinate 268,374,028, forward strand.
TCTGATGAACACTCTGAAACCTAAACAGAACCATCCCAATCAGAACCATCTCACTCAGAACCTTCTGAACCACCTATCTCTCAAATCATTCATGTTGAACACTTTTCAAGACCTCCTCCCAGACCATTATCACCCAGACCTACTGGATGGTATGATGCTGGCTCTTGGAGAATACCAGGCATCAACGAACCTCTGGCCACTCTAAAGCCTCCATTCAACCTACCTTCTGAAAACATGTTTGCCTTAAACAAAACACAAACACAAAATCCTACCCCAACTGCTGACAACACCATAATCATTTCACCTGACATCACGCCACCAACATCTCCACAACTTCCAACTCCTGACTCACCAGTCATTTCACCTCCTCACATTCCAGAACACCAAACTCATGAACCATCTGAACCCTCACCAACACATGAACCCTCTGAAACTCTCAATCCATCAGAAACACCTGAACCCTTTGAACTACCTGAACCCTCTGAACAACCTGAACAACCTGACCAATCAGCAACTCCTGAACAAACAGAAAATCCTGAACCAGCTAACTTTCTAAGAACTGTATTTGATTTTGAATCTCTACAATTTCTGAGAAACAAAACTTTCAAAAAGGTTGTCCCAAAACCTGTTCTTCCAGATGTAAATATATTGTTTCAGATTTTTTAACAGAAGTTCAAGCATGGTTGAACCTACTGAAGGAAGACTACACCAGAAGTGTGAACCCGGCTGCAACAGATCTTTTGTGGGAATTTTTCAGAAGAACGTTAGATGCTGAGTCACTGAAGCTGCAAGATTTATGTCACTCTCAGGTGATTGAGAACTTCTCCAAGCATCTGCATGCTTTTCAGTCAGAAGCTGCTGATATTTGGGACAAGAAGTCTTCTCTAATGATTGTTGATGCTCCAGCTGATGAAATGGACATTTCAAAAAATGAATCTGAAGAATCCTCTGAAGATTCAAATCCTCTAACAATTGTTCTATTGAATCAACCTTCTGCAAAAGCTGCACCTGAACCAGTGCCAACTCTTGTGGTGGATCTGGGCACTCTACTTTCAACCTTTATTCGTTCTGACTCAACGGTTGCTGCTCCAAAGGCTGTATCTGCTGAAGCTTCTTCATCCTCTTCTCCTACTTCACTTATCATGGATACTCTGAATGAGCTCAAGAGGGAAAATGAAGTCATTCATGAGCGCTTGGATAAGCAAGACCAGACAAACCAAGAAATCAGAAACTAGATGATGAAACAAGAGGAATATGCATTTGATATCAAGAATCTTCTTATGGCCCTTGTTACTAAGAAATCCTAGTGTCATTCTATTTCTTGTCTTTTGTTTGTTGTTTTGTACTTCTGGATATCTTTTGCTATTTTATGAAAATTTTTAAGCTCTTCAACTATTTTTATATACTTTTTGATTATGCCAAAAAGGGGGAGAAAATGAGTATTTTGATCTAATCTCTAATTAACAGTTATGAGACTAAGTCTCAGATATTCTAACAAAATACAAGATTTCTTTCTTTGTGCAAAAGAATTTTTGCAGGTATCACTTAAACTCTGGAAGAGTAATTCAGCTGAACATTATCTTCAAAAGAAGTTCTGAAGAAATCCAAGAAGATGTTTTCAAAGCTCTGATAAATAATCTCAGGAAGATTTATATATATAGAAATATTTATTTCAGGGGGAGATTCTTATCTCTTATTATATTTTATTTCTATATCTAAAAAAAATTTGTCATCATCAAAAAGGGGGAGATTGTTAGAACAAGATTAGTTCTGATCATATCTCAGAGTTTTGATGATAACAATAAATTATATTTTAGATAATTTATACTCTGATGAACATATTTGACTGTTTCAGATAATGTTCTGACATAAGCATTTTGATGTGCTGAGCTAAATATATATGAAGAAGTTCCTTGATGAAAGAACTATTTTCTTTAAGCGCAACTGCTGATGCTGACTCTGGTAAAGACAATTATTTAAATGCATCTTCTAACACTTAGCATGATTCCTTGTTCAGAAGATTACTTGAAAGCAAGTGTTGTTCATAAGTTAATTTGAAAGCAAGCATTGATCAAGTTCTTAGCAAGCAAAGCATTGTTTAGAAGATAAGCAAGCATGTTCTGAATTCAAGACGTTGAAGCAAGTTCTGAAAGAATGTAAAATCTAACTTGTCTTGTCAAGCTTCAGGAAACATGTTCTTACAAGTGTCGTTTGCTCATTTAATGCAAAGACGGTTGTATGCACTCAAGTGTCTAAGCTAGTTCATTGGAAAATGGAATAGTGCAAAGAAACATGCAAGCATTTAATGCTCTCCACTTTTTGAAGGCAGCAACGGTCATTTTGTTCTTACTATATATAGAAGGACATTTATTGCAAGCCAACCAACTAATCAATTTCAAAAAGAAGCAAGAAACTATGTGAAAAATTATGGGCTCACAAAATCTTTGTTCATTCACTTTGTTCAAATTAATCTAAGTGAAAAATCACAGTTGTGATATAGCTTGATTAGAAGCAAACTCTATCTCACTATCTGCAAAGATTAAACTCTTGTAATTGTTCCTTGAGAGACCAAGTTTGGTCAGATTTCTTAAGTAGACTAGGACTAGATTTAAGTCTTAGTGGTGTTAGTCACTTGTAAGATTACTTGTGCATTGTTAGTCACAACAGTTGTTGTGTGTTTGTAATCAGTTGATTATAGTGAATTAAGTCCTTGTTGAGAAAGGCGAAATCACCTTGACGGGTGGACTGGAGTAGTTTGAGTTCAAACGAACCAGGATAAAAATAACCTTGTCTTTCCATTTTTGTTGAAGCTTTGTTAGAAAAGAAAAAAAGAAACTTATTCAACCCCCCCCCCCCTTCTAAGTGTTTTCTTACATTTCACTACAAACCCTCAACAAAAAATGACTGCCTATTCAAAATAAACTGTCAGTATCTGAACCATCACTATAATATCAGAGCAAAGACTCAAACAGGATCTAAATGCACAATTAGTTAAGTTTAGGACTGAAGAACATCATGAAGAGTGGGTGGGGTACAAATAAAATTTGAGCCTTTATCCTTTGTTTCTTGAACCGTGAACCAGGCCATGTTATAACCCTTAAAAGTCCTAACTGAAGCATGGGTTAGTTCGAAAGCATATTGTTACAAAAGGTATCCTGACTCCTGAAGGTCTGTCACAGATCCTGAGTTGATATCACATCTTTGTAAAATTCTATTTTACTAAAAAAACTGCATTTTCAAAACCTCAAGACAGACATAAGCTCTGCATTCTTAAAATTACATTGTTTGCATATGACTATTTGTTCAACAGCAGAGAAATTCGCATGACGAATATCTAGTGAACAAAAACCTTCTCAATAAAAAGGATCACCTCAAGTGGAAAAACACTTCCAACCAAGGGGCACCGCAGGACCATTGTCCATCATCTGGGGCAGTCAAGTCAAGATTCAAGGAATCTCTCAAAAATGCCAAGTAGCCAGGGACAAGTCTCCATCTGAATCACTTAGGGAATTGGACATGAATTCCAGCAATGAATCATGTACGATCAAATGAGCATCTTCTGGCAGTGTGGCAACACTTACTACTATGGAAAGTGACAATTCTCCATACCCGGTGAACATGAACATAGACGAAAAATACTATGCATGAACAAAGACCCGCTAGGTTGACTGGCCTGGGAAAAAATAAGGGCATCCCGACAAACCAAAAAAGGTTCAGGCAAAAATTAGGGATAAAAAAATGTACACCCGGCAAGCCGAAAACCTAAAAAGGCGGCTTGAGCAAAAAAGGGTATCCCAGTGGACTGAAAACCCGAAAGGGCGGTCCAGGAAAAAGTTAGGGATTTGAAGAGTACGACTACGTCCCATCATCTCGTCACTTGTCTAATCAGTAGAAGGTTTATTACCCTGATCTGCATTCATCAGGGACTCCAAGAGTTGGGATAACACTCAAGCCATCCACAAAGCCTCCGCAAGTACTTTCTCCAGCAGGTACAGGGGCAGAAAAGTCCTGATGCAAAGTCATTGCCGTATCCTCAGCATACGACCCTGTGACATCACCACTCCCCACAGGGTAGAAGCAACTAAAGCTTTGACATCGGCTCCCCCAAACAGGAGCTACGTTCCCCAGCAAAGTTCCTTCAGAGAATAGACATCTATATTCCCCGACCGAATTTCATAATCGCAAGCGGGTCATAAAGTTTTCTCCTGAACAGAGTTTATTTCTCTGAATACAAAAGCTCAGTCCCCGACAGAGTTTATCCCTTCAGCTATGAAAGCTTCTCTCTCAAACGGAATTATTCCCCCGCAAAGTTATTCTCAAGCAGAGTCTCTCCCCCGGTAGAATATCCATAAACTAGGGGAAAATCCCCAGCATAGTCATCTCCGGTTCACCATCTCCAGCGGAAGTAGAAGAACCATTGTTTCTACGATGGTCAGGAACTCAATTTCCATTACTCTCCAGCAGCGGTCACGGATTTATTTTCCCATTCGGATATGTCACAATAGTATTTCATGTTCATATATCATGACGTGCGCATACATATTGCATACAACATAGTCTCGTTTATTTTGAGAACGTCATCATACAATGCATTTCATGCATCATATACGATTAATCATGTACCTTTTCAGGAAAGATGGTTATCATCAACAACGTCCAGCAGGTTCAAGATTAGCTCCTGAAACTAAACAGAGTAATTATCTGCGCGACCAAATGCAGCTTTACACGGGTTCATCGCGAAGCAATCTTACACGGGTTTCTCCTAAATGCAGCTTCACACGGGTTTATCCTAAAAAATCTTATACGGTCCTTTCTCATACATTTCCGAATGAAGTTTTACACGAACTTATCCTAAAGAAACCTTACATAGGTTCCTTCTGAATTTTTACACGAACTTATCACAAAGAAACCTTACCCAGGTTCCTCCTGAAGTTTTACACGAACTCATCCCAAAGTAACCTTACCCGGGTTCCTCCTGAAGTTTTACACGAACTTATCACAAAGTAACCTTACCCAGGTTCCTCCTGAAGTTTTACACGAACTCATCCCAAAGTAACCTTACCCAGGTTCCTTCTGAAGTTTTACATGAACTTATCACAAAGTAACCTTACCCAGGTTCCTCCTGAAGTTTTACACAAACTTATCTCAAAGTAACCTTACCCCGGTTCATTCTGAAGTTTTACACGAACTTATCACAAAGTAACCTTACCCAGGTTCCTCTTGAAGTTTTACACAGACTTAGCCCAAAGTAACCTTACCCAGGTTCCTGCCGAAGTTTTACACGGACTTATCCCGAAGTAACCCTACCCAGGTTCCTCCTAAAGCCCTACACAGACTCATCACGAGAAACCTTACCCAGGTTCCTTCTCAGTTCAGATGCATTTTTACCCAAACTCCTCACAAAGCAACCTTACCCAGGTTCCTTCTCAGTTCAGATGCAGTTTTACCCAAACTCCTCACAAAGCAACCTTACCCAGGTTCCTTCTCAGTTCAGATGCAGTTTTACCCAAACTCCTCATAAAGCAACCTTACCCAGGTTCCTTCTCGGTTCAAATGCAGTTTTACCCAAACTCCTCACGAAACAACCTTACCCAGGTTCCTTCCCATAAGCCCTACTATCCAGGTTCCTTCTCATAACCTTACCATCCAGGTTTCTTTTCTCTTATCTCCAGACAGCAGTCCACAACACTGTAAGACCTGGACCTGATCAAACCCGATTGGTTTCGCATTTCCCCAGTAAGTTGCAGTGCAGCTTGTACACTGACCAGATATGCAGTTCACCTCCGGAGTTAATTCCCTAGTAGAGTAACGGACAACTGAAGCTCCTAAAATTCTATTTCTCCCAAGACAAATACCAACATTCCTCATCAGATTTCTACTCAACGATATGAGCATGGACTCTCATCGAAGGAATGTCTCAAGAAATCAACATCCTCTAGATGGCATCTTTAAGCCCATCTCCAATGGTACTCCATTACATCTTGGATGACATCTTTAAGCCCATATCTGAAAATTCTCTAGCAACTTCCAAATGGCATCTATAAGCCCATCCCCAATATCCAAAATCAAGTATCACTTCATGCGAGTGCAAATTTCTGGGCACTCTAGTGTTTAATCATCTTCCACCTTCAGATCACGAAAGACAGACGAGCCAATATACATCCTCAAGTTTAAGAAGATTGAACAGGGGAAGCTGTTGTACCCCAAAATTTTCCCTCTCATTCTACTCAAAACATACTCCTAGAGATCCTCAATTTGCTCAAGTTTGCCAAAGAGTTGACCAGACAAACTCTCTCCTAAGGCAGTGTGTCTCAAATTAGGGTTTCCACTTTCATCAAGATGTGTGGATCACAAAGTCCCCAAATGCTCTCCAAGGCCCTAATGTGTTCCCAATATTCTCCATGTCAAGTCTCATGCCTTGCACAAGAAGTTTGCTCAGTCAACTGCTCAGATGCTTGAGAATCGACTGTATTAGGTCAAAAGTCAATTGTGGCCCACATATAGTCAAACCTCAAGATTTTTGGTCAACATCAAAATTTTGAAGAGATATCCATCATTTGATCAAGGGTGGATCATGATTCCTCAAGGGATGCCCCAAATTCATCAAAACCCAAAAGTTACTAAATTAGGGTTTCATAGGAAAAGTCAACCAAACTTTGACCAGACATAACTTCTTCATACTTTATCAGAAATTTTCCATCCAAGGCTCATTTTGAAGAGGATGCAATTCCCTAAAACTCATCTTCATCCCACAAGTTCAAAATATGCACTCATCAAAAGATATGAATTTCTACATTATAGGTCCTTTTGAAAAGTCAACAAAAACACCTTATGGGTCAAAGCTTCTTACATGAACATGGAAGACCCAATTGAGATTAAACCAAAAGGGTTGTTTACGGGACATCCTAAGCTTTCTAAGAAGTCAAAGAACACCCTCTTAGGGTTAAAATTGAGGGAGATATGTATTGTCAAAATTGACCAATTTTTGGAAATGTGCATGAAGTCAATATTGATCAAAATGACTTTTTTTCCAAATGGGCCCATGTTTTCTTGTTTGAAACTTGTTCCTAAGATGGCCCACGACCCCTGAGCTTATCCACCTATTATTTTATTATTTTTATTTTTTGTCCATTTAAATCAAAATAAATCAATTTAAATAGTAGAATAATCAAATAAAATCAAAGATTTGATTTTATGAGCATATTATGAGTCCATGAACAGCTAGCAAATCAAAAAATCCGTGCAAGAGCTAATTGATTGGAAAAGGTCTTAATTTGGTCTATTTTAGAAACAAATCATACAAGGCAAAGAATGAAATTAAATCTCCATAATTTGCAAAGATATGATCAGTTTTTGTTGACCTAAATCGTTCTATCATATATACCTAACATCTCTAAAGCATAAAAAAGGGTTTGGGGTCGTGAAAACAAGGGGAAGAAATTGCAAATTTTGGAAGGAAAAGTGCAGATCGTATTCTCTTCCATAGGCCGTTTCAAGTAATTCCAAAGCTAACAATCTGTTCCCGGACGTGTTCTGAAGCCATTCCAATCATCCTTAAGCCTTAAAACCTTCATAAATCACGCCTCACAGTGCCACGGTTTACATCTTTTTTCAAGATTCATTTTCAATGATTTATCCATCATAAACATGTTTTGATCATATATCCATGCTTGCTATCATATTTGCAATGTTTTTGATTGGTTTGATTGAAGTTTAAGTGCAGGAATGGCACGATTCCATTGTTAGTGTTTTGAGGTCCCAAATTGGGAATTCCATATAGAGGTAAAATTGGACAAAATCAGGGGTACTATCATGCTTAGAAGATGATTTGCAATTGATCCATGTCTTTGGTTTGAATTTATTCTGCTTGTGCTGTGTTTTTGAATTTTACAGGTTTATAGCTACAGACAAAATCCGTCATTATAGCTTTTAGTGACGGAAATGACTGTAGATAAACGTGTGGCCAAAAACAACAGTTATGGGGAAGAAGGCAATTAGGTGGCAGAATCTCATTGGGTGATTTGAATCACGCACGCGTTTGGGAAAGACCACTTTATTTCCTTTATATTTTATTTATGTTATTATATATACAACTAACCATCTCAGCAAATTTTGTTTTCTTACTTTGTTTCTACAGATTCAATGCATCATCATCCAAAACGCCTACCATGCGCTACCACCATCTGACCATTAGATGTATCAATAGTTCAGATCCAACGCCTCAAACAATGAAGGACTATGGTGCACTCTCAGGCTGGCACAACACATGCCCATTTTTTTCTTTTCTATTTTAATTTTTTTAAATTGTTTTACTAATTATTTTCCTTTATTAAAATAACACCAAAAAATCATTATTTTTTATTTAATCAAAAAATCATCAAAAAAACATAAAAATCATTTTTTTCATAAAAATATTTTATTTCCTTAATTAATTAGTTTTATTTAATTTAGGGCAAATTTAATTCCTTTTTTATAATTTAAAATAATTATAAATTAGGGTTTTAATTTGTACATAACCTAATTAATTTTTCTCAAAAAAAACTAACCTAAATCTTTTTTCAATTAGATTTTTTAGGTTTCCTAAATTATTCTCGCATTTAATTCGCCGCGCGTATTTTTTTTAATTTCCTTTTATTATTATTGTAACTGTTTCGAGGTTGTAATAGTAATTAGTGTTTAAATTCCGCCTTTTTATTTTCAGTCCAAAATATTTATGTATTTGCAAAAGCCTTGTAATAGCTAGGACTTTAAACTTTCTTGCTTTTAATTCTGCAAACTATAAACTGCTTAGATGTATGTTAATAGGATTGTATGGAAAGACAAACTGAAAATTAATACGGTAGAAAACCCTAAATGTGCAAAGATAAATATAACTGAAAAAACACATTGTTGCACACTTGCACCCCTAGGGTACTCCCCACTTGGTTGCCTCATAAATCAATTGTCATGTCCCTCGAACGTAGGGATATCGTAGCAAAAGACCCTCAATCTAAAAGTCATCATAAAGATCATAGTCCCTTAACGTCCCTCGAGTTGCCTACGAGAAATGATCTTGTCCCTCGATGTTGCCTACAAATATATGATGACAGTCCCTTCGAAATGCTAAGGTATCCTTACATGTTGCCTTCAATGACCATTACGTCCCTTTCGGTAGTCCCTCAAACATCCAACGGACTAGGGTTACCTACTCACTAATAGTAGGATAACACGGTCTAAAGGATAGGAGGAAAACGCCTTTTTTCGAGTAGGTAGATAACTGTTAGGTACTTGCTCAAAACAACAAATCTTTTACACAAACACTTTTCAAAACAATTTTCAAAAACAACTTCGTCACACTCTTGAGGACAGAAACAAGGGTTATCACGAAGTAAAAAAAAACTTTTCAAAATGAGCACACACAAGCAATTTCAAAATGAGCAAGTACTTAAGAGCCCATGGAAAACCATGGATAGAAAGGGTGCTAACACCTTCCCTTTCTATAATCTACCCCCGTACTCAGAAACATCTCGAAAAAGGTTTTTTCTGTTCTTTTTCCTTTTCCTGATTGGATAAAATAAAAGTCGGTGGCGACTCTTGCTTACCGCGACATTTTGCAAACAAAAAACACAAACCAGTATAACAGTCAGTTCTGCCACCGTATCACACAACGCACTGCTATTAAATTGAGACTGATAGAGTAGAGGAAAAACCTTGGTTTCATGAGGTGAAAAGGTACCTTGAGGCTCAAGAATACCCTGAAGGGGCATCCATCAATGGCAAGAAGTTCCTACAGAGGTTCTCGGCTAAGTTCTTAGTGAGCAATGGAATTATATGCAAGCGCAATCATGATTCAACTCTGCTTCATTGTGTGGACAAGAAGGAAGCAGAAGATCTTATGCAAGATATGCACGAAGGTGTCTTCGGTACTCATTCCAGTGGACATACTATGGCTAAAAAGATCTTAAGAGTTGGTTACTATTGGTCGACTATGGAAATTAACTATCACCACCACTCAAGAACTTATTATAAGTGTCAGATCTATGCTGATAAAGTTCATGTGCCTCCAGTACCTTTGAATTTCATGACTGTTCCTTGGCCATTCGCAATGTGGGGCATTGATATGATTGGAGAAATCAAGCCCACGACCTCTAACGAACATCGCTTCATCCTCATCGCCATTGATTACTTTACAAAATGGGTTGAAGTAGCCTCATTTGCCTCTGTTACCAAGAATGTGGTCACCCAGTTCATCAAACCTAACCTGATCTATCAATATGGTATTCCCAAAAGGATTATCACAAACAACGATACCAATCTCAATAACACAATAATCACTGAGCTCTGCATGCAGTTTAAGATCAAGCATCACAACTCTTCTTCGTATCGTCCAAAGATGAATGGCGCAGTGGAAGCCTCCAATAAGAATATAAAGAAAATCATACAGAATATGGTTGTGACATACAATGATTGGCACGAGATGTTACCGTTTTCTCTTCACGGCTACCACACTTCGGCTAGAAAATCAACTGTGGAAACCCCATTCTCTCTGGTCTATGGTATGAAAGTTGTCCTACCCGTCGAAGTTCAGATTCCCTCTCTGAGAATTGTGAAAGAAGCAGACCTAGACAAAGACAAGTGGGTTCAGACCAGGTTGGATTATTTAAATCTAATCGATGAGAAAAGGCTTGTGATTGTCTGTCACTGTCATATGTATCAAAAGCGCATGATCAAAGCATTCAATAAGAAGATTAAGCATTTAGTACATCAGGCTGATGACTTGGTAATAAAGCGCATCATTCTTCTGCAATGTGATCTCAGGGGAAAATGGACTCCCACTTATGAAGGGCCGTTTGTAATCAAAAAAATATTTTCTGGAAGATCTATGATACTGACCACCATGGACGGTAAAGATTTCCTGAACCTTGTGAATGCAGACATAGTCAAAAGATAATACGCATAAAAACGACCGCTAGGTTGATTGGCCTAGGAAAAAATAAGGGCATCCCGGGCGAGCCAAAAGGGTTCGGGCAAAAATCAGGGATATATAAAAGATTGTACACCCGGCAAGTCGAAAACCTGAAAAAGGAGGCTTGGGCAAAAAAGGGTATCCCGATGGACTGAAAACCCGAAAGGGCAGTCCAGACAAAAATTAGGGATTAAAGCATATGACTATGTCCCCATTGGATCACTTACAACAAGCTCTATCACCAAAGTCAAAGTTCAAACGGTACAGATCAATTCACTCACTTTCTTCCGACAACAAGGGATGAGATGCTGGAAGACATAGGGGCAATAGCGGAGTTGGAACCCGACGAGATTATTTCCACATAGCTATTATCTTGTTTACACTTTGTATTTATTTTCATTTTATGATAATTTCCCCTTGTTGGGATCTCTGTATCTTTGTACAAAATCGCTCGTTTATGGGCAAACTATCAATAAAATACAATTTCAAAATTTAAACTTTTTCATTTTTTCTGCTTTGTTTGCAAAAATATCCAATGACTAAAATCGAATGAGCATATACATATGAATACAATTGAATATTAACAAATATATGCATAAAGACATGAATAAGCATTTACTCAAGACTCTAGGAGTTGGGATAACGTCCAAGCCATCCACAAATCCCCACAGAGCCACTTCCATGAGATTATCCATACAAAGTAATATTTGTAAGTTCATACATTCCCCATAATTTCCCCAGCAGATTTCTCTGGAAGATAAAGGAGTATAGTCTTCTTCCCAGTAATATCGCCCATCTACGGAATCCCAATCATTACAGTTTATGGAAATTCTTCTCCCCAACTGAGTTTTCAAAACTGTAAGATTCCCTGCAGACTACTTCTTTCCAGCATAGATCATTCTCCTCAGCAAAGAGTTTCCCTCAGCAGAGTATTCCTCCGTTAACAGGGTTTACTTCCCCAGCGGAGTTCAGATTTCCGTCAACAGGGTTTATTTCCCCAGCAAAGTTCAATCTCCCCAGCTTAAGTCTGCTTCTACAACAAATTACCGACAAGATTCCCATCTTCCAGCAAAGGACAACCCATATTGCTATCCCCATAAATTTTCCACTAAATCTGAAACTGGATTAGATATCAGTCAACCAGACGAGTCGGTACCCGCATCAGAAACTCGATCAAACAACACCTCGAAATAATATCCATCTCTTTTATCCCCAGTCAGGGTATATAAGAATTATAATCCCCAGTAGAGTAAGGAACACCAATATCCCTGAACTTTTCTTCCCAAGCAAAAATCAACACTCCCTAACGAAGTTCCCTCAAACAGAGAACAAGAATCCCCAGCGGAGACAATCCCTAGAAGATCAAAGATACACATACTCTTCATCTCCAGCAACAGTAAGGGATTCATTTTCCTCAGAAAAAAATGTTGTCCGAGTTTACAAAAACACTTCAACAACATTTCATATTCATACATCATTTACGAACAACATAGCATACACATACAAAACACATATAATACAATCTCATTTATTTTGAAAACATAATTATGCAATGCATTCTATACATCATGACATTGTATACAACTAACCCTTTACCTTTTCAGGAAAATATCAATCAATAGATAAACATCATTAACTACTTGTATGTACAGACAGTCTTCTCAAAGACAACATCTTCTCGCTCATTTTAGATCGAGCGTAGATCTATTATGATACTTCTCCCAGTTGAAGACGAGCGTGGATATCTTCTGGCTCAGTTTAGATCTACCATAGATTTATTCTGATACTTCTTCCAGTTGAAGACGGTCGTAGACATTCTCTGGCTCTGTTTAAATCAAGCATGGATTTATTTTGATACTTTTCCAGTTAAAGTCAAGCATAAATATCTGCTGGCTCGGTTTAAATCAAGCGTAGATTTATTCTGATACTTCTTCTAGTAGACATTCTTCTGGCTCAGATTAAATCAACCATAGATTTATTCTGATATTTCTTCCAGTTGAAGACGGTCGTAGACATTTTCTGGCTCAGATTAAATCAAGCATGGATTTATTCTGATACTTCTTCCAGCTAAAGTCAAGCATAAATATCTGTCAGCTCTGTTTAAATCAAGCATAGATTTATTCTGATACTTCTTCCAGTAGACATTCTTCTGGCCCAGCTTAGATCGAGCGTAGATCTATTCTGATACTTCTCCCAGTTGGAATCAGTCTTAAAAATCTTCTGGCTCAGTTTAAATCAAGCGTGTATTTATTCTTATACTTCTTCCAGTCGAAAACATTTTCTGGCTTAGTTTAGGTCAAACTAGATTTATTCTGATACTTCTTCCAGATAAAAACGAGCACAAGTATGTGCTGGCTCGGATTAAATTGACCAAAGATTTATTCTGATACTTCTTCCAGCAGACCTTTTTCTGGCTCAGATTAAATCGACCAAAGATTTATTCTGATACTTCTTCCAGTTAAACACAAAGAGACCTTTTTTTGGCTCAGATTAAATCGACCAAATATTTATCCTGATACTTCTTCCAGTCGAAGTCGGGTATAAACATCCTTTGGCTCAGATTAAATCGGCCAAAGATTTATTCTGATACTTCTTCCAACAGACCTTTTTTCTGGCTCAGATTAAATCAACCAAAGATTTATTCTGATACTTCTTCCAAATAAAAACGAGCACAAGTATTTGCTGGCTCGGATTAAATCGACCAAAGATTTATTCTGATACTTCTTCCAGTGGACCTTTTCTGGCTCAGATTAAATCGACCAAAGATTTATTCTGATACTTCTTCCAGTTAAAGACAAAGAGACCTCTTCTGGCTCAGATTAAATCGACCAAAGATTTATTCTGATACTTATTCCAGTTGAAGTCGGGTATAAACATCCTCTGGCTCAGATTAAACCGGCCAAAGATTTATTCTGATACTTCTTCTAGCAGACCTTTTTCTGGCTCAGATTAAATCAACAAAATATTTATTCTAATACTTCTTCCAGTTTCAAACAAGCATAGACATCTTCTGGCTCAGATCAAATCAACCATAGATTTATTCTGATACTTCTTTCAGTTGAAGTCAACAATTACTTTAGATGGCATCTATAAGCCCATCTCCGACGACTCTCTGTCACCTCTCCAAAAGGCATCTATAAGCCCATTCCCTATATAATCAAACAATAGCGTTACCTCTTGTACTGATGCAACTGAGAAGGAGCCAGTCGTAGATGATGGAAAATGGCCACTTCGAAGTCTGAAAAAGAGAGTCTGAGGCCCATCTCCCGAAAAACAATGTCGTACACGGGGGGGTCTGCCTCTTGTTGTATTTAGAACAGATTCGACTATCTTTCCTAGGGATCTATAACGACCAATCCCCTTGACCTCCATCGTCTCACACCTCAGTGAAAACCTCGTCGGGGTGCTCGAAGAAATAAGAGGCCCAATCTTAAGGATCTTGGGTGACCCAAGACCGCAGGTCCTCGTTCTCGTCGGAAGGGAACAGGCCGGCCCGGTCGACGGGGACCATCTTTGCGTCTTCTCCCCCTACTTGCTGGTCCGACCTACTCGGTTCTCCACCAGAAATCTCCCGAACGCTCGAGAAACTACAGGATTCACCCGTGGAGCTTGGAGAGGACCCAGTTTGTTCATCTGAGAAATCATCCCCGATGTTGTCGACCATAGTACCTGAAAAGCAGATGATAGAGGTGAGTTCGACATCATCTCCAGAACCACTCTTCCACCACTAATAAAGTGAAAGGGTGTTGATAAACGAGGACCATGTCCCTGACCAAAACCCTCACTAAGGCATCTGAGCAAAGGAATGCTTCTTCAAACAAGAATAGGCCCCATTCCACAAAAGCAGCCTAAAACCCCAAAGAGTCACCTGCGGTGCGTCGTGAATGTCAAAAGCCTACGACGGCTCCAGCGATTCCAAAACATAGAACCACCGTTCGCCACCAAAACTCGTCTAAGAAAATCCAAACTAACGACATCCTAACCCTAACCGCATACAGTTTTAAGGCTAAGATCGCAAATATCTGAACTAAAAAGGTCTAATAACAACGAAGAATTGAAACCTTACCGATTGAAAGATAAAGAGGACTGAGAAGAGCGGTGGCGAGCGATAGAAACTTGAAAAATAGCGGCGGTCGACAGGCGAGCAATAACAAGCAGTGTGAGAGCAGAATGAAAAACACGGAACGCCCTACTCCTCTCATATTTATAGTTGGGACCATCCACGCATGGGTAACACACACCTAAGGAGCCCTAAGGGCGTCATCATTACACCCTAGCCCCTAGGCCATCATCGCGCCACTTCGTCAGCGCACTTCCCGAAACACACCACCTCTTCAAGTTCAAAGCCCAAAGCGACCAAGTGCTCATCTCCCTGCAAGAAAGGAGCAACGGACGACACTCGTGTTTCCTGTAAGAAACACCCCGTTTCATAAACAAACGTTAAAATCGTCGCTCCCATTCCCAAAAGCAACAACTTGAGGGGCTACTGTTTTGGACTGACCCGACAACCAGAGTGGGCCCAGTCTATACTCCCTCTTTGGCGCAGCCTATACGACCTTGACCTGAATCCTCTCTGTCCCCTGTTGGGCGCAATCGATCGTTTGCTCTCCTGGACCAGCACCGACCCACGGTGACCAACGAGCATCTCTCAGTTTTCCCAACACCAAGTCGCCCAGACAACCAGGAACCGACCAGACCGTTGGCCCGTAATCTACCTCATCCTCGGAACCAACGGCTAGTTACGGGCACACCTGCTCGGTATGACCAAGTTCTGACAGTTACCTATTTTCACGGGTCCGCATATCTAGGCCCAAAAATAAGAACCAATGGTCATGCGCAAGGGGTATTATATATACCCTCACACATGTGATCGAATATTCTATATTCACTACTAAAATCCTAACACTTTGCTTGTATCTCTTCGCTCTCTTACTTACTTGATCGTCGGAATGCCTTGCAGGTATAACCTCCATTTTTCCTCCTCGACTTTCCTGTCCGACAGAAGATCGTCATCCGGCCACCTTGCAGATTCTGATCACCGGTAAGATCAATCACTATAATATATTTTATTTTAATCAATATTTACTTTTATTCAAGATATAAATTTTTATTTTCAAATATAAAAAATCCCCTTTTCTCTCTTTTTATTGTATATTTTATAATTAAATAATTTATTTCAAATTTACTTATACATTTAAATATATTTTATTCTTATCAAATCAAATTATCTATGCGAGCGGAAATTTTATGTCATGCCTCACACGAGTATAAACACTAATTACTTTTATTTTTAGATATAAATATAAGACCATGGACTAAATATACACAAATACAAGTCTTTTACTATTTATAAATTTAAAAAGTGGATATATTTAATTAAAATATACAATTAGTATTTTTCTCAAATGAAATTAAAAAAATGATTGAAAATTTGATGTACTTAATCTTAATTATCAATTAGATACATCAACTTTTTACGTAATATTCTAGAAAAATAAATAACGTAATATGCTGATAAAAAACTAATTTATAAAGTTAAAAAGTTTAAAGAATGTTAAAAAATTAGGGGTGTTCAAATTTAAAACCAATCTAAATAAAAAAAAATTAAAAATTGATCTAAAAAACTAAAAATCGTAAAAAAATTAAAATTTATTGGACGTGTTTGAATGTCATTTTGTGAAAACCGATCGATTCTAATCGGATTTTAGATTAATTTTTTAAAACCGATTCAAACCAAACTAAATCAAACCGTATACATATATTTTTATGCTTATTTACTTTTTATTAATATGATATATTACATAAATTTATTATTAGATGATAATAAATTTTTTAATAATATTTATTAATTTGATATAATCTATTTATTTTTATTGTTTCAACTATAATTGATCACTCTCATTTTGTCATATTAATTTCTAATATACTATATGTTATATATTATATCAAATCTATGATTTATAAATAATTTTATAATATTAATAAAAATATAATATGTAATTTGCATATCTAAAAATCAATTCAAATTAAATCGCTTAAAATTGATTCAGTACTTCTCATTTTATATTGTCAGTACCTATGCACAATTTTTCATCTTCTTGCACAGTACTTTTCATCTGTCTCCACATTTTATATTGTCAGTTTTCACTAAATGCATATATGAATGTAGGGAATCAAGTCTCTCTCCACATTATGTGTTGTCAATTTTCAATAAATGTTGATCCTGAAATCACATATATTTTGTACAAAATCCAGGTACGTGAATACATCAATAATTAATTATTATATATTTAATAAAAATGATATTTTAAGACCATGAACACCTTCAAAATAACATTTTTTAGAACAGTAATAACCAATACTAATAATTTAATACAATTATACTTTTTATTTTATTTTTTAATAAATGTGTAAAACAAATTATACTCGTCTTTTCCGTGCATTATTAATTGCTGACAATATCCTGAATTTACCAAAATAAAGAGTACCTATGAATTGTATACATATTAGTGTCCGCATTCATTTTATATCCAAAATCCAAAGTCTCTGTAGCTGAAAACATGATTGTAGCTGATGCGTTTTTTATTCAACCGTCACCATTTATTCAATTATTAAAGGAGTATACCTAATTATAAATAATAAAATATCATTTAAAAATCAATATAATAAAAAATTATTCACGTATCTCAAATACAAATAATTATATATATTTTATAGTAGTTTTTATCAATATTTTAAAAATTAGATCGACAATTCGATTCAATCACTTGAACTGAGAATCAAACGTGACTTTCATTGTCGGTTTTATAAAATTACATATGGGTTAAAATTGAAATAAAATTGAAAAATTAAAATAAATCATTCAAAATCGTTTGAACTAAAGAGACAAAACCAATTTTGTAAAATCATTTGGTTTAGAAAAATGTTTGTTATTGTCTAATATTTTTATAAAAAAATTGAAAATAATTAATATGTTAGTATTAATATTTAAAATATTTTTCTTTCACAAAAAAGAAACTCTTCTTTATATAAAAGAGAAACACAAATTTCTAAATTACTATATCACTATGCTATATTTATTTTTGTTTCTTTAAAATACAACTCCTATCATAGACCAAATATATTATTTACTTAATAAATTTAAAAGATAAAGTATTCCCTATAATAAAAACCAGAAGAAAAAATATAATTCTGTTAAATTATGATGTAAAACTAATTTACAGCTAACACTGCAGTACTTTTATTCTCTTTACCAAATATGAATGACACTTATTCATAAACAAAAACTGTAAATGATTTTCCTTCTAATTTTATTATTATACTATCTTACATAACCAAATAAAAATGAGATAAAGACAGTGTTTAATGAATTGGCCTGTTTGAGATAAAAACTGTTTATTGTGTTGTGAAGGATAGTATATCCAACTGAACCTAGACATGAATCTGGTAAGATTCACTTAGATGCAACATGTTTTCATAGTATCTTTTAAAGTATTGTATTGTATAATTTTTGTAAATATCGCCAAAGGATATATGTACAGTCAGTCTTAGGAGACAATGGATGAGTTCTTAGAAACTAGAAAGACAATAATAAACTAATTAAATTAAATAGAAAATGTAAATAGTAAAATGGGTTAATAGTTAAGATAATTGTTTAAAATAATTTAAAGTAATAATAAATTAAATTAATTAAGAGAAAAAAATTTAATTAACGTTTAAACAAACCTTTTAAAATTTAGGGGCGTTTTCATATTTATAAAAAGAAATAGTATTTCTCTATTCTCTATTTCTATTTCTATTTAACATCTAATACTTTTTTATTTTATCATCAATTTTTAATACCTTGAACACCCTCAATATGTTATATTTTATCTTTTATTGTGTGGTAAGCATAGTTATAATTAATGATAATTTAATAAAATTATTATTCTTTTTTATTTTATTTTTTAGTAAATTTGTAAAACAAATTATACTCATTTTTTTCAATTCATAATTAATTGCTGATGATATCTTTAATTTACCAAAATAAAGAGTAACTATGAATTGATTACATATTAGTGTCTGCTTACGTTTCTTGGTATTTTGTTCACTTTGCATCTAAATTTTCTAAAGGAATAATTGTAGCTGCTGCATTTTTATTCAACTGTTACCATTTAATCAATTACTAAATAAAAATAATAAAATAGTATTATTAAAATCAATATATTGAAACATTATTCACTTATCTAAAATACACTTTATATACTTTACAGTTGTTTCTACAAATTTGTTTTACCAAATACTATTGAAAATTTATATTGGTGTATAAAGATTGAAGAAGATAGAGGAGAGAGAAATAGAAGAGAGAAAGAAAATAAAAGACGGATGTAATAATTTATTGAGAAAGAAACTATATTTACTATTGTATTATAAATATTTAGTTATAAATTTGTTTAAACACACAAAAATAAATGGTCACATAGGCCCTAACAAAAGTATTTTAACAAAAATAAACTAGGACCCTAGAAGCTAAACATACTTCTATGACGCAACCTCGGAAACCTCTGTTTCTGACTAATACAAATACTTCTGAATATGAATGACTTATAATATCATCCCTTAATTCATATTCAGCTAACTAAATTCTACAACACCAATTTAATTTCTCAAACGGATAAAGTATTCAGTCTTGACATCCTTCATAGAAACATCTGTAAATTGCTTCTGAGTGCTACAATGGACAACTTCTAGTACTCCATTATGAACTTGACTTCTCAGAAAATAGAACTTCATGTCAATGTGCTTGCTTTTTCCATTTAACACTAGATTCTTGGCAAGACTTATAGTTGATTTGTTGTCAATCATCAACTTCATAGGTTTGCATCTTGATCTTCAAATCATGTAACAAATTCATCAGCCAAACATCTTGACACGCGATCAAAGAACCTGCAATATATTCAGCTTCGCAAGTTGACAATGCAACCACATGTTGCTTCTTGGAGCACCAAGAAATGGGACTTCCCAAATAATTAAAAAAAATATCTAGGAGTACTTCTTTTGACAACTCTGTCTCCACACCAATTAGAGTCAGAATAACATATCAGTTTTGCATCAGTTTTAACACGAGAAGGAAATAACACTCCATGTCTTAGAGTCCCTTTAATATACCTCAGAATCCTTACAATATCTTAGTAATGTGACCATTTCGGTTTGTTCATAAACCTACTAACCATTCCAACCGCATAGCAAATATCGGGTTTGGTGTTACACAAATATCTTAATGAGCCAACTAATTATTTGAAAGTTGAAGCATCTACACCCTTAACATCATAATACATCTTGTGATTCCTTACATCAGGTGTGATTGCAGTCTTGCAATTTGTTAACTCAAATCTCTTCAGAAACTCAAGTTCATACTTCAGCTGATGCAAAATGATACCCTTCTCAGAGTACAAAATCTTCACCCTTAGAAAATATACCATATTTCCCATATCAGTCATCTCAAACTCATTCATCGGTACCTTCTTAAACTTGACTATCTCTTATGGAAAACTTCATGTTAGCAATATGTCATCAACATAGAGACACACCATAATCGTATTTTCTTCAGAAGTATGATGAACATAAACGTCATACTCCATCTCACACTTTCTGAATCCTTGCGCTTGAAAAATGAACCAATTTTCATATTCCAAGCTCTAGGAGCTTGCTTCAGTCCATACAACGCTTTTTGTAATCTATACACCATCCCTTCCTGATTCATTTTCACAAATCTAGAAGATTGTGACACGTATACCTATTTCTATAATGGACCATTCAAAAATTCAGATTTCACATCTAGATGTATCAAAGGTTAATTTCTATTTACAACTATAATAATCACCAATATGATTGTTTCATGTCTAGCTACAAGCGTAAACACTTCAAAGTAATCTAGTCCATACTTCTGTAGAAATCCTCTAGCAACTAGCCTTACTTTGTGTTTGCCAATTGATCCATCTGGATTTAACTTTATCTTGAAAACCCACCTGACGCTAATAGCTTTCTTCTCCTTTGGAAGCTTAGTCAATTCCCAAATCTTGTTTCTTTCTATAGCCTAAAGTTCTTCTTTCATGGCCTTCAGTCACACTTTCTTCTTTAGAGCTTCTTCAACACTAACTAGTTCAAATTCTACTAACATGGCACACTGAAGGACTTCTCCCTCAGAGTATACTTAAGTATCTTGAAATATGTCAAACTCTTTGAATCTCCTTGGTATTTTTCTGATTCTTTGTGGCCTTTGGACTTGTTTAGAATCCCCTTATAGTTCCGGAACCATGTCACCTTCTAGACTTCCCTCAAATGTTCGACCACCTCTAGAAGATCCACCTTCAAAAGGTCCTTCTTCATAAGCATGACCCCCAGAGTCTTGACCACCATATTCTAGATCATCATCAGAATCTGGATCAAAATTAGATCCAGAATCAGAATCGTCTTTTGACTCTGACTCATCTTTAGAGTCTCCTTCTGACTCTGACTTGACTTCAGAATCTTCATATTCTGAATTATCTTCAGAAGTTATCTCGGGTGTTAACACTACACCAGATTTGGATTGAGACTTGATCCAATCCCATTCTTATGACTCCTTCACAATGATGTCTTTGCTAACTTCAATTTTTTAGTGACTCGACAATAAAGCTTGTACGCACTTGCACTGTGGTACCCAATCAACAACATTACTTTGCTTCTATTATCCAACTTCTTTCTCTTAGCATCTGGAACATGTTTATAACAAACTGAACCAAATGTCAACCTTTTCTTATCTCCAGTCCACTTCTCTAAAGGAATAGTTTCCTTCAGCTTCTTTGTTGGACACCTATTGAGCACATACACTGAAGTGGCATCAACTTCTCTCCACAAGGTGTGAGACAACTTCTTCTCTTTCAGCATACTCCTTGTCATATCAAGCAAAGTTCTATTATTTTTTTCAGCAACATCATTGTGTTGAGTAGTGTATGGAGCAGTAACCTCATGCTCAATTCCATTATCCTCATAGAACTTCTAGAACTCTGTAGAGTTATACTCACCTCCACCGTCAGTTATGAGAACTTTCAACTTCTGACCACTTTGTTTCTCAGCCTTCACCTCAAACTTATGGAACTCGGTAAGCACTTCATACTTAAACTTGATGAGTGCTAACGATGGAATTCTTATGAACTCATCCATAAAAGACACAAAATAATTGTTTCCTCCAAGTGATGGTTCTGGAAATGGTCCACATACATCAGAATGTACTACTCTCAGAGCATGTTTTTCTCTTGGGGCTACTTCCGACGCAAATGGCAATCTAGATTGCTTGCCTTTCATGAATATCTCACATGCCTTCCGAGGCTTCACAATCTTCCGAGTTCCATGTACTAGATTCTTGGAACTTAGATGCCCTAAGATTTTGAAGTTTAGATGCCCTAATCTCTTGAGCGACAGCTCACAGTCACCTTCAGTGCCTTATGCACTAAGGCATTTAGTTTCAATTGTTTCAACGTTCACCTTGAATGTTTTGTTACTTCCCTGCTCTGATTGTATAATCAGCTTCTGATTACAATCATACAACTTTAAGAGATTGTTCTTCATAGTAACTGAGAGACCTTTCTCAATGAGCTGGCCTACAATCATTAGATTACTCTTCATTCCAAGAACATACCAAACATATTTGATCATAATAGTTCTTCCATTCTTTACTCTGACTTTGAAACTTCTCATACCTTCTGCATTAAGGTACTTATCATTAGCACATATGATCTTTGTTCTCCTCCTAGAGTCAAAACCAACCAACCATTGTTTGTTTCTAGTCAAGTGATTTGAGCAACCATTGTCTATATACCACCTGTAATACGGTGTGAGAACTGACTTTCTTGGTTTTATCCAAATGTGCGGATAGCTAGAGTCGCCATAAACTTTTCTTTTATCCAATATTTAGGAAAGGTGAAAAGAACGGGAAAGACCTTTGATAGATTTTGAGTTCGGGGAGGGGGGGGGGGGGGGGGGGGGTAAGTTATGAAAAGGGAAGGTTTTAGCACCCTTTTCATCCATAGTTATCTACGGGATCTTAATTGCTTAGCTCACTTTTGAAAAATTGCTTTGTGTGTGTGTGATTTGTTTGAAAATATTTTGAAATCGTCAATGTAAGGCTGACTTTGTAATGATTCTTGTATCAGTCCTCAAGAATGCGTATAAAGTGTTTTAAAAAATATTTCATTTGAAAATGTGATGTGGAAAAAATATCTTTTAGAAAAGTTTGTGAGCAAGCGATTAAGAGTTCCTTACCCACTAAATGCCGTTCTTATTCTTTTCCTTATCCTTTAGAGATAGTGTTATCCATACCATTAGTTGATAGGTAGCCATATCTATTGGATATGAAGGGACATGCGTAGGGTCATCGCATGGTCATCGAAGGCAACATGTGAGGATTCTTTATAAAATTGTATCGGAGGGACTAGATCATTCTCGTATGCAACTTCGAAGGATCATCAGGGGACTATGATCTTTATTCGTAAGGGTCTTTTGCTAAAGAATCCCTACTTTCGAGGAACATGACCAATTATCATAAGGGAACAAGAGAGGATACCTTAGAGGTGCAAGTATGCATAATGTGTTGATTCAATTATATTATCTTGAGATTAAGGTTTTCTACGTTTGGTTATTAGTCTTTCCATATAATCATAATTACTAACAGTTATACAGTGTACAGAAAATAAAGTGCGGAAAGTAAAATTCCTATGCTATTACATGGCTTTAGGGCAGTTACATAATAAGGAAGTGCGAGAAATTAAATCTGCAGCTATTACATCCTCGGAGCAGATACATAATTAGAAAAACACGAGAAGATAAACCTAAGTTATTACAATCGATAGTACGACCTATACATTTTATCTAAGAAAATTAAATAGAAAGAAAAGAAAATAAGAAAAAGTTTTTGAAAAAAAAGAAAATATTTAAAAGATCTAAATTTCTAAATATTAATATTTTAAAAAATATTTTAAGTGATAAAAGTAATTAATAAAACCTAAATTCTAATTGATTTTAATAGTAAAAAAGAAAGTTGATTAATTAATTAATTTAGGGCTAGAAAAGAAAAAGAAAAGACATTAGGTTAAAAGAAAATAGGGTAAAAATAAACTGCATGGGGTGGGTGTTGAATCCATGCCCTCCTGGCTTCACATTGCACCGCTTGCCACTAGGTCAAGCACCTATTGATGTATGGAATTAGAAATTACACAATATATATGAAACATGTGTTAGTTTGAAAAAAATAGCAAAAAAATATTGGAAGACGCAGGGATCGAACCCACGCCCTTAACATTACATGCCTTCGACTTAATCAACTGCACTACATTTCCATTTGGTTAGACAATACAAACAAATAAATATAATATAAACCAGTGGTCCGGAGAGGCGGCAGAGCCCTAGCTCCGGTCGTCTTCTTCGATGAGCTCATTTTTTAACCTGCAAGAATAGCGCGCTTTAGAGATAAAAAAAAGACAATATCCCTCTAAATTGACCCTTGCAAATCCAATGGTGGAATTATTTTTGGCTAATTCGACCTGTACAATGAGATACGATTAAAATAAAACAAAACGGTTCAATAATGGTGATGGACCATTCTGGCGTCATGAGCCTCATGCAAGGGATCAAACCTGCAATATTTTGTCTCAAGAACACATTATAGCTGTTAGTTTAGGTCAAAGCCTCATAAAAAAAATTAAAATATGAATTTCATAAAAATGTAAAATCGATGATGTATGAAATGCATGTTTTAGGCCTCTTTGATCATCAAGAACGATCAAAACTTACTCTATGATACCTTAGGGATTGATTGGAATGGTTGGCTTGCCTTGAGGATGGCTGGAAAATGGATTTCAAATTCTCTCTTTTCTTGCAAATTTTGACCTCCAAATCCTTGTTTCTTGAGCAGCTTTTTCGTGTCCACTTTGTCTAAAAATATGGTGTACTTATAGGAGAAAAGATTAGGTTAAGAGATGGGCTTCGACATCATGTAAAACATATCTTTTAATTTTGTTTGAAAATAGATTAAAATCATATAAAACCATGAATATTTGATTCAAGAATAGGTCTACACGGTTTGTAGTGTGACCTTGGGCCTCCAAAATATTCAGATCTCAAGCCTTTTGTGCCTTATGCATTTATTTAATATTTATTTAATTTGATTTTGAACTTAAATGAATGAAAATCAAAATAAATGAAATAAAAATTAAAATGATGCATGAATGGACTTAGAAGTCCACTATGAGGTTAGGAACACGTTTGGATCTTAAAATATAGTCCTATTAGCCCAACAATTCAAATTTGCTTAATTTGGATTTCATGCATTTTCTCAAAATTTCTCAACTTGCACAAATCATATCTCACACAATTTTTATTATACTAAGGTGATCTTGGACTTTTTGGAAATCTCAAGATATCCCCTACAATTTCCATGTTGGTCATTATTTCATTTGAAGAATTTATCTTGATGTAAATTGCTTTGACAAAAAGTGTCTTTTTATTGACTTTTAAAATGACCTATAATGTTTTGGCCCATATCTCTTAAATGAAGCATTTTTGGCCTTGATCTTAGACAGACAAAGTTGTAGATAATTGAATTTCCATAAAAATGGGCCTTGGTTGAGAATTTTTTGATGAAGTATGTGAAAGTTATGCTTGGTCAAAGTTCAGCTGACTTCTCCTTAAGAAAAACCTAATTTAGTAACTTTTAACTTTTGATGAATCTTGAGTTTTCTTGATGAATCATGATCAAACCTTGATCAAATGATGAATGTGACTTCAAAATATTGATGTTAATAAAAAATCTTGAAGTTTGACTGTAAATTGGTCAAAGTTGACTTTTTGTCCAATATAGTTGATTTTCAATCATCTGGCTAATTGTCTGAGCAAACTTGTGTTGCAAGACTTGAAATTTGGCATGAGGGTACCTTGAAGCATATGAGAAACCATGAAGTCCACTTGAGGCATTATAATTCCAATCTTCCTTGAGAAAAAAATCCCAGTTGTAGGTCACTATTTAGGAGGAGGGTTTGTCTGATCAATCTTTGAGTAGTCTTGAGAAATTGAGAACACTAAGAGCATGAGGAGGTATCTTGAAAATGGGAAGGAAAATTTTAGGGTACAACACCACCAGTCTACTAAATACTTACCATCATACTCAGAAGTCATCAACAACACATGTTCATCATTAGAATATATTTTGGCTATATTTGCTTCTACTGATATCCTTCCCTTGTTTGGCCAACAATCTTTAGCAAAATGGCCAAACTGCTTGCAGTAGTAACATTGAACCTTCTTGTTGTCAAACTTTTGTTTTCCCTTATGATGTTTCTTCTCATCAGAATTAGAAGCTTCTGACTTCCGGGAACTACCCACCATGTCTCTTATTGGCTTGTGACCAAGAATGCTTTTGGTCCTTCTTGACAAAATAAGCTTTTAGAGCCTGACCAACCCCTCTTTCAGAGGTTCTCTCAGTCAAATGCAACTCTTGCACCTCTAGACTACTTTGTAGCTCTTCAATTTGCATGGTGTCTAGATCTTTAGAATGTTGAATTTCTATGACAATGTAATCAAATTGAGGAGTAAGAGATCTCAATATCTTCTCAACTAGTGGAATACATGTGTGTTTGCACGGGTACTGATGTGGTACGCGCACTTTCATTTTCAAAATGTAATAAAAATATAATTAAGAAAAACAATTTTTTTTACCAAAGTTGTCTGTTATTTCTTTAGAAAGACATATTTTTAAAATAAAAATAAAATTATTTTATCAAAATTGTTTTACATCAATAATTTTTCATACATTATCTTTAAAAAAATTGTATCTTAAATTAAAAATAATTTCAAAATAAAAATATTTGATATACAAATAATTAAAAAACAACACATTTTTCTTGTGTTTGAATTAATACGTTAATTTTATTTTTATTTTCTTTAATTGTACAAAAAATGTAATATCTCATGCGTTCGCACAGATTTTGGTATGACTACTTGTGCGTTCACATGGTACTGGTGTGGTACGTTATTTTCAAAATGTAATAAAAATATAAATAAGAAAAACAAAATTGTTTAAGCAAAATAGTCTGTTATTTAAAAAAAAACATATTTTTACAATAAAAAAATTTGTTTTACCAAAATTGTTTTACATCAATAATATATATTTCAATGAAAAAAACACAAAATTGCCTAATCAAAATATTTTATTATTTTTAAAAGAAATAATAAATTGGTTTCTATAATTTCTTAGGTATATAAAAACATTTAAATCAACGGTATAATTATTCATATATTATAAATATTTTTATTTTGGAATTATTTATACAAATATTTAAATTAATAGTAAACTTGTTCCCGTTATTATTCAATATTTAAATCAATAGCTTAATATAAGCATCATATGCGCGTATCATGTCGGTACCCCTGTGTTTGCACGGGTATTAGTGTGGTATGTTAAGTTGTCGTCAGTTATATACAAATTTGAAGAAATAAGGTATTGTGATGAAATAAAGAAAAATCAAATAATTTATTAATTATTCCTAACCAAAATAGTTTATTATTTTTAAAAGAGATAACAAATTTGTTTATATAATTTCTTCCGTATATAAAAATATTTGAATCAATAATATAATTATTCATATATATAAATATTTTTGTTTTGGAATTATTTAAAAAAATATTTAAATCAATAGTAAACGTGTTGTCATTATTATTCAATTTAAATTAATAGCTTAATATCAGTATCATATATGTGTATCATATCAATAACTGTGTGATTTGTTAAGTTGTCGTCAATTATTTACAAATTTAAATACTTGTGCAGACCCCATGCGTCTGCACGGATAAAAATTGTTTTGTACGAAACATGTTATGTCGCTAGTGTTTATATAGTCATCCCAACTTCTGTTTGTCTAAGATACATACAGTAGAAACACTACACTATACTATAGTACCATTCACACATAAACTCAAATAGAAGAATACACAATTAACATAATTGATCACTAACATATGTTAGTATAGGATAATGTGTAGATTTATTTCGCTAGTTTCTTTTGTAGAAATTTTCTTTTGCATTGGGACTAGTTGTCATGTTACACGATTAGAAAGTAAAACTTTTAGTTTAGTAATTTAATTGGGCATTGATCGGTTGAGTATGACTTTTAGAACTATAGAGATTTCACATTTTGTTTCCACAACTCATTTATTTTGTTACTTGTTGTAGATGAATTCTAAACTATCAAACGGCATTTTGGAAAATGTTATGCAGTTGCCTTATGATGACTGCCAAGAACTTGCAAACTACATAGGCTATGGAGGGTATATTTCGTAGCTTCATTATTTATGATATAGGAGTAAAAACATAGCTTAGAAGGTGAGGTAGAAAAAAAAGGTAGAAACGGAAAAGTGATTATTTTGAGAGTTCAATTGTAATATCTTAGTTTCATGAATAATATTTGTAATATTAATTTAGATTTATATGTTCCTTTTGTGTACTATTGAACATATTTTGTTTAATATCATTACATAATATAATTAGTAAGATACTCGTGTGTTCGCACGGATACCAATCTGACACTTTTATTGAGTTAATCAGAGTTAGTTTATAATATACTCACAAAATTCATATATCAATAGAAATCCTTATAACAAAACATACTCTAATAATAATAATCAATAGAATGCAAAGATAATATATCTAATTCTCAAATAATTATTAACTAAAAGTACCCGAAAATAAATGACTATAATTTTATCCTATAAATGAATAAGACTACGCGGTTCAATTAGCAAGAGTTGTTGCAATATATAAATAATGTTTGTTGTATATATATATATATATATATATATATATATGACTATATTCTCAAGTTTTCCAAAACTCAGTTACTCAAATGGTAAACTTTATAATGTTTCACAATTTTGAAAATTAAACTGGCAGAGGAAAAAATCAAAACGTCATGGTTGAAATAATGATACTTAACCCACCAAAATCAAATATTACTACTTAGTAGAAGAATAATTAAATTAAACTGTCAAATGACTTTATTTAGTTTATGCCATTCAGTTAGTCACTGGGTAGTGGGTTATTGCTAACAAATCTACCAACTCAATTTCCATAACTACCAAAGGATTAATATCAATAGAGATAATAGAGCATAGTATGTGTTTATTGCTACACCATACACTATTATTCTATCCAGTATACATCACAGTAGCATGTGTTCATTGATACTATTATTATTGATACAACTCAATTCACACAAAGTCTACATCACAGTAGAAATTAAAATTCTAATCAAGGTTTCATGCGATTTCTTCTTTTTGCTACTATTCAGTTTTGGTCTATTGAGATGTTGTTCCAGAGAGTTACCACTGTAAGAACAAGATTAGTTCTGACCTATCTCAGAATTTTTCCTCTCATATTTCTCAAGACATTGCAAGGAAAATCTCCAAGTAGCTCAAGCTTGCTCAAGAGTTGGCCAGACAAGTCATCTCCTAAGGCAATCAACCCCAAATTAGGGTTTTGTGTTGCATCAAGATCCTTGAGTCCAAATGACCTCAATTACTCCCCAAGGTACTAATATGCTCTCAAGATCATCCATGTCAAATTTCAAGCCTTGCAGAGGAAGTTGCTCAGTCAATTGCTCAAAGGGTCCAAAAGTCGATTGTGCTAGGGCAAAAGTCAACTGTGACCTATGAACAGTCAAACTTCAAGATTTTTTGTCAACATTCTCATTTTGAAGGATATTTCATCATTTAATCAAGGTTTTATCATGATTCATCAAGGATTGCTCAAAATTCATCAAGACTCAAAAGTTGCTAAATTAGGGTTTTGTAGGAAAAGTCAACTCAACTTTGACCAAGCATAACTTTCTCATACTTTATGAGAAATGACCCATCCAAAGCTTATTTTTAAGAGGATGCAATTTCCTACAATCCATATTCATATTCCAAGATCAGAAAATGCACTCACAAGAAGTTACAAATTTGGACATTATAGGTCATTTTTGAAAGTCAACAAAAACACCTTTTTTTCCCAAAGCTTATAAATTGAGAATGGAATATAAAAATGAGATGAGACCAAAAGAGTTGGTTATAGGACATCTCAAGCTTTCTAAAAAGTCATAGAACACTTCTAAAAGTTCAAAATTGAAGAAGTTATGCATTGTTGAAGTTGGGAATTTTTGCAAAATTGCCAAAAGTCAACTATCCCCAAAACTTCAAATTTTGTCAAATGGGCCCATTCTTTTCCACTTGATTTGAGCTTGCATCATTTTCCACGTGTCCTAGCTTCAGCCATGAGCCCATATCTTATTTTTATTATTTTATTTGATTTTTTATTGAATTTATTCATTTTAAATCAAATTAAATCATATAAAATCCAAAGCTTTGATTACATGGGATTTTTTGGCTATTTCAGGATTGGATCATCATCATTAACATCATCAAATTCGTATCACACCATATCATGTGCAAAAAGATTGATTTTTGATAAATTTGGCAAGATGTAAAGAGTGAATCAAATCAAATCCCAAGGCATTGATATGAGAAGATTCAAACCATAATTGTTACCCTAACACATCATATGATACATAAGGAGGCAAAATCAATCGAGACAAGGGTTGGAGGCTGCAAGAAGAGGCAGAACAAAAGTTTGAAAAAATGGTACAAAGCTTGAATTCAAAATCATAACAAGAGGCGTTTTCAGAAGCCAAAAGATATCCCAAACGATTCCTGGGTGTTCACTCAGTCTACCTGGATCAAGAGCAAGCATTCTCAGACCACCTAAAGCGTTGTAAGTGTCACGATAATCACCTTGGTTCTTGAATTTGGTTTGATCTGTTATTGCATCTATAACAAAAATTAACTGCATATTCATGATCACCATGTCATTTGCTAACCTTCTGTAATAGCCAATTCCATTTATAGGCGTTGTAACCCCAAAACACCATAGCTAGGGTTGCGCTTTTGTTTTTAGGGTTTTCTTTTTCAGGAAAAATCAGGACTCAAGAAGGGCATAATGTTAATCAAGAAGCCAAGACGAACTCAGCCATGTGTTTGGAATTGATTTATGTGGCCTATAATGGATTTTAGAGCAAGCTTGCGCATTTAGCTGCGGATCCAAATCCACAGGTAATATTTGCAGGAGCTGGAGATAGGGGATGATGAGCTGTCGTTCTCCCAATGGCCAATTCAAAAACCACCCGCGCTTTTTATCGTTTGCTGGCAATAACTCTTGTTTTCATATAATATATAATATTTCTAATATATTAACAAATAGATCAAAGTGGCCTAGTGGTAAGCGCGCATGTTCATATCCATCAGGACCTGGGTTCGAATCCCAGGTCCTCCACTTTCTCAATATATTTTTTCTTCAGGTAATCACATGCATAGTCCAAGCGTGCAGCTCACCATACACCATCCAGCATCCAATGGCCAGATGGCCAAAGGCCAAATCTGGTGATCCAGGAGTGAGGGTCTACCATAAGCAAAGTCAACACACGCCCACTGGATCTCACAAAGTCAGCAAAGGGCCAGCTCATTTGGGCCTCAGATTTGCTTCTCAAACCACCAAAATCAGGCCCAAACCCCTCTTCTCTTCATTTATTTTATTTAGTATTTGTTTTATTGATTTAATTATTTTATTATTTATTAACCAATTAAAAATTCTTTCTTTTTATAAAATAAAATCACAAAAATATTTTCTTTATTTAATCAAATTTTAACTTTTATTTTTATTAATAAATACTAATAAATTAATTTAGGTATTTAGAATAACTCTAAACTATTTTTGTAAATAATTAAAATTAACTAGACTTAATTAGGTTTTTACTAATTCAATTAATTTTTATTTTCTTTCTTAAAATAACAAAAATCCAAAAATAGTTTATTTCTTTTTTAATTAATTAATTTATTTATTTATTAATTTAGCAATTAATTTAGGTAATTTCTTTCTTAAAATAAAAAAACCAAAAAGATATTTTCATTAACCAAAAGGGTCAAAACCCTAGAACTTTGCACTCGATTTAATTTCCCGCACGTGATCTATTTTATCCAATATTGTACTTGCTCCTGGATTGTAATAGTTAATAGGACTTTTTATTTATTTTTTATCGCTTTATTTATTTTTAAAGGGTTTGTCTTTGGCGATGTAAATACCCGACGCCTAGTAATTTAAATTCCACAATTTATTTTCCGTAAAATATAACTGTTAGATGTTTGATAATAGGGGATGCATGACAAGACTGAATGTTTTAACCTAAAATCAACTTAGATCACCATTAACATGTACAAAGATAAAAATAAACTGAAAAATAACACACTCGCACATGCGCACTCTTAGGGTACACCCCACTTGGTTGCCTTTGTACGCGGTCATTGAGTATAGGTCACTTTAGAGGTCGTCCTCTTGTCTAAAGATCATAGTCGCCTCGAAACGGTTGCCTCGGATATTGTTGCCTCAAACAAATGATCTAAGACATTAGGGTTACCGCTAAGGCGTCCTAACATTGCTTTGGTGACCGCATGTACCTCATTCGAATTGACCCTTAAACTCCAACGATGGTGCTACCCACTCATTAATAGTGGGATAGTATTATCTAAAGGACATTAGCATAGAACGATTCCTTTTTCGAGTAGGTAGATGGTTCTTAGATACTTGCTCTTTCAAAAAACAAAATCTTTTTCACACTTACACTTTTCGAACAAAATTTTCAAAAACACTTCATACGCTCTTGAGGACAGAAGCAAGAGTTAAATCGAAGTTTTCAAACAAAAACTTTTTTCAAACCCACAAGCACAAAGAAAGTATAATTTTGAAAACAATTGAGCAAGTACCTAAGAGCCCGTGGATAACCACTGATAGAAAGGATGTTAATACCTTCCCTTTCTATAATCTACCCCCAAACCCGAGAAATATCTCGAAAAAGGAATTTTTCTGTGCTTTTTTTCCTTTCCTTGTTGGATAAAATAAAAGTCGGTGACGACTCTTGCTTACCGCGACATTTTGCAAAAACAAACGCAAAACGCAAACCAGCATTCCAGAAAACAATCAGTTCTTCCCACCATATCACACCAGCCTAAGAAAGTTAAGGATCTGGTTATCAAACGCACTCCTCTCTATTCTCACTTCACCACTGGGCAAACACATGATATAAAACATGCTGGTAAGGCGTTTTATACTAAACCAGAATTCAAACAGAATTTTGGAAACTCTAACAGTCATGGACCCAGAAAGATATGGGTACCAAACACTATGCCAAAATTGACTTTAGACAGCGCCACATAGACAACGCTTATGCCTAAAGTGCTGCTATAGGTTTTCAGAAAAATTAATAATTAAAAATTAAAGGAGAAGCGCTGCTAAAGGTATACTATAGACATCGCTTATTATAAGCGCTGCTATAGGCCTTATCATATACAGCACTTTCTTTCCCTAAGCGTTGCTATAGGTTTTCAGTAAAATAAAAAATTAAAAAATTAAAATAAGCGCTGCTAAAGGTTATACTTTAGACAATGCTTACTAAAAGCGCTGCTAAAGGTGTTATTCTAGGAAGCGTTGCTAAAGCCTAAAGCGTTGCTAAAGGGTATACCTTAGACAGCGCTTTCCAGAAGCGCTACTAAAGGCATTACTCTAAAAGCGCTGCTAAAGATAATACCTTTAGCAGCGCTTCTTGAAAGCGCTATCTAAGGTAATTAAATAGTGTCTTAATTAAATAGTAGTAATAGAATAATCCTTTAGGAAAATAATATACATTATTAACCTAGCTTAAATGGGAATTAGAAACGAACGGTGAAGATTTGCATATGATTGAAAAATCAAACGACACAGAGCCGACTCAGGATGAGGAATGATGGTGGTGTCTGATTCCAATGTCTCAACTCAAGAACAATATCCAAAATATTCCAATCGATCAATCAAATTGGGATTAGGGTTTCATATTGGATGGAAATGAACTACGCTACAGAGTTTTCCATGGATCATCGTCCTCGAAAAAGGGCTAAATTGGCTCGGGAACTTCCTCAAACCCACTCAAAGGTAGCCCCTTTCAGTTTCACCACATTTGCAAAATTATTATGTTTTGGGAATAAATCCACCTTCATCGTGATTTTAAAAACTAATCATATGATTTTGAAAATTTGTTGTTAAGAATTTGTTTTGATCCTGAAAAGAGAGTTTTTTTTCTTCTTTTCATTATTGTCATAATTGTACATTTGATGCTTACCATCTAACGGTGTTAGGTAGCATAGAATTTTACATTTGATCCTGTAGTGTGTAGTATGAGTAAGTGATTGTGTGTAGGCTCATTCGAGAATGTATTGTGGACAAGAGTTTGCTAATGTGACAACAAGCTATGGAACATTGAGGGTACTTCCTGACCAAGGTGGTATATCAGTAAAAGGATGTGCGGAAAAAGGTTCTCCTCAATGGCGAGAGGATGATAAAGATGGACATTACATGTTTGCGCTTGGAGAAAATTTAACTTCTCAGTGTAAATGCATTTAACCACCATTGAAAAGTTTTTATACGTTTTCTCTTTCCGTTAGACTTGCTTATGTTGCTTGATGAATATTCTAAACTTATGTTATGGTCATTGTTTATATGATCGTGCATAATTCTATCTATTATCATTTTTTCAACATTTATTTTTTATTTAAGAGTATTTTATGATAAGTAATGATAGTTGTTTATTTATCTCATTTTCTATGGAAACGTTATTTTTTTCACATACATGCTCAAAATGTATATTTGAAATTTGGTTAAGTCGCATCATTACTTTAACTTTTTTACCTGTGAAAAACGTTTATCATCTTCTATATGTAACTTTACTTAAACCTTTATGTGATCTTGTATTGTGTTAATATACCAATTGATAAGATATTTTCTTATAATTTTTCTTACCATACTTTCCTACAAAAAAAAAACTCTCAAATTTTCCTTTGGAATCTTGACAAGGGATTTGTTTTGATGTCTTAATTTGTATTCATTCTCAATTTCCCATGTAATCCTAATGTGTGTTTGTTTCTATACGTGCAGATAAGATCCTCAGGAAAATCGGTGAAGGTTATTATCATCATTATCTTCTTTACTTCTTTTAGTATATACATGATTTCAATATTAATCCTACATACATTATCTGTTCTTTTTCAGGGACTTTTAGTCAGGTATTTGAGATGCTTGGACCAAGCTTATATGATTTTTTCCGGAAGAACAATTATCGCCCGTTTCCGGCTGATCTTGTCCGTGAGCTAGGAAGACAATTGTTGGAAAGTGTAGCATGTGGGTAATTGTCACTTTCATTATTTCTATGATTTCCAAAGTTGATGGCCAACTCCAGAGTCATATAAGTGACATTCTTCTATCGTCTTTAGGGTAGTTATGAACTTATGATGATTGTCTGTGGATTTAGTCAATAAATTTTACTTCAACTCTTCACTTCTTTTCCCAACAATACTCTTATAACTTATAATTTATCATTTAAAACCATTTTACTTATTATGAATGAATATAGATACCTCACGAAACCTACGAAAAGAAGAGATAAAATTGTTCAATATTAAAATGATATTCATGTTGGCTGTATTACTAAATTGGCAGTTGTACATGATATGCGCCTCATCCGCACTGACTTGAAGCCCGAGAATATACTTTTTATTTCCCCAGAATATGTAAAAGTACCCGACTACAAGGTATTTGTGCTTCCTATGGTCGATTTTTAGATTGTGTTTTTCTTGATTCTTCAAAAATTTGTTTCTGGTGGTGGAGCTATGAGTCTGCTTTACAGCATGCCTAAAAGTTGTTTGCTAAAGCTTTGTTAAGTTCTCTCAAAATTTTAATCTGCAGGTCATGTTCCAGTCGCCAAAAGAGGCAACCTCTTATAAAAGACTGCCAAAATCAAGTGCTATTAAGGTTATTGACTTTGGTAGTACTGCTTATGAGCACCAAGATCACAACTATATTGTCTCTACTAGGCATTATAGGGCCCCTGAGGTTATTCTTGGTAAGTTTCTACTTCTCTTTGGTAGTGTGGCGTATATCATCCCTTCCAGGCATTGTCAAACCAAAATCACAACTATATTGTTTCTATTACACCTATGATTTTCATATTCACCTTAAATAGTGTCTTATTTATGGCCAGCAAAGATATAGAAAAATTGTTCTTTTTACCATATAATACTGGCCCCAAGTAAGATTTTCATTCTAAATTTCCTCTATTATAATTTTTCGTTTTTTAACGTTGTGCAAAAAATTTCGATCTAACTTTTGTTTAATATTCCAGTGGACACTGGTTATTGGTTGCAATTAATCCTGTGAGAGAAATTGTATATTATCTAGATTCATTGGGCAGTGATTGGACAACATACCCAGATATGAAGAAGACGATTGACACGTAAGTGAGATTGTTCCAAAATATTACTGTGTATATTTAATTATTTATGTGCGATAGTTCTAAATATTCGTTATTATTTTATTATAGCATTCTACAAAGTTTTCGAGCACAAAGAGATATTCAAGTACCAAGGAGTAGAGTCAACAATATTTCTTGGATCAAAGTGGAGGTATAGATTTTCACAATTTTGATTATATAGCGATGATACTTGATAAAACAAGTTAAGGTGTATATCTTGATGTATATCCGTATTTTCTTTCCATGTGTAGTGTCCTCGTCAGCGCAATGGTGTAGATTGCGGTTATTTTATGTTGAGGTTTATGAAAGAAACTATTCTTTTGGACCGATTAGAGATTCCATCCACGGTATGAATTTCTAACTTAGGAATTATTTTAATATTTCTCATAAAATGACTTAGTATTTTAATTAAATCATACTATGTTATATTATTATGTAGTACTTTGATGAATTCAAGTGTGCTTCATACTCAAAAGATCAATTGGATGAACTTATGGAGGATTGGTGCCAATTTGTTATGGAGTTGAGAGTTTTATTATAAGGTATAACTTTGAGTTTTTAGAATATAATATATGTCGTTATAGTTGTGTTACAATATTATTGTTTTTGTTGTTGTTATTTGGTAACTTGTATGAATTTTGATTTTTTTATTTTGTTTTAAGTTATATAGGTGCAACTCGATGTAGAAGATAAAGTTATTTTGTAATTCATTGTTGATTTTGTTTCATTGTTGTATATACTAATGTTGTTGTTGTGTATATTGTGCAAAAAGGATTGAAGAGATGAATATTGATGTTGTTATAATATTGTTTCATTGTGGTATATTGATGTTGTTGTTGTTTAAAATGTTATAATGAAGCTATAAATTCTGGTACAAAAATGGTGAGATTAAATTTGATAGGCAACGTTTTGTTTTAAATGAAAAAAAATTATATTTAAAAAAATAATAAGGAAAAGCGCTGCTAAAGGGGGGGGGGAATAGACATCGCTTTTAATGAGAAGCGCTGTCTAAAGTGTTAGAAAAAAAATTATATTAAAAAAATAGTAAAGAAAAGTGATGCTAAAGGGGTGGGGGAATAGACAGCGTTTTTAATGAAAGCGCTGTCTAAAGTGATTGGAAAAAAAAAATATATTAAAAAATAATAAGGAAAAGCGCTGCTAAAGGGGGGGAATAGACAACGCTTTTACCAAGCGCTGTCTAAAGTTCCACATTAAAAGTGTTGTCTAAAGTTCCACATTAAAAGCGCTGTCTAAAGTGTAAGCGTTGCTAAAGGGGCTGCTAAAGGGGGTACCTATAGCAGCGCTTTTGAAATTACATAAGCGCTGTCTATACCTTTAGCAGCGCTTTTAAGCGCTGTTAAAGGCCTAAAAAAGCGTTGTCTAATCCCTTGTTTGGCATAGTGAAAAGACAAAATCATCTATGTTGCAAATATTTTTAACAGCAAGGTTGAAACTCCAGTATTAACACCTGGACTCTGGATGCTCTCTACACATGGAGGAAAGAAAGCATATGTTTCAAAACCTGGAATTTAAATCTGGAGGAGACGTCAAGTTTGGAGGTAATCAGAAAGGGAAGATTATTGGTTCTGGAACCATTGGAAATGGTAACCTTCCTTCTATCTCTAATGTTTTATTAGTAGAAGGATTAGCGCATAACCTGTTGTCCATAAGTCAATTAAGTGACAACGGTTATGACATTATCTTTAATCAAAATTCATGTAGAGTTGTCAGTCAAAAAGATGGAACAATCCTCTTTTCTGGCAAGAGAAAGAACAACATCTACAAAATTAATTTGTCAGATCTTAAAACTCAGAATGTAAAATGCCTTTTGTCTTTTAGCGATGAGCAATGGGTACGGCACAGAAGATTAGGACATGTCAGCTTGAGAAAAATCTCTCAATTAAATAAACTAAATTTAGTCAGAGGACTTCCCAATCTAAAGTACAACTCAGAAGCTTTGTGCGAAGCATGTCAAAAAGGAAAATTTTCAAAACCTTCTTTTAAATCCAAAAATGTTGTTTCTTCTTATAGGCCATTAGAACTACTTCATATTGGTCTGTTTGGGCCAGTTAAAACTACATCCATCAGAGGCAAGAAGTATGGATTTGTCATTGTTGATGACTACAGCAAATGGACATGGGTTAAGTTTTTAAAGCACAAGGATGAGTCACACTCTGTGTTCGTTAACTTCTGTAACCAAGTGCGAAACGAAAAGGATTTTAGAATTATAAAAGTCAGAAGTGATCATGGAGGAGAATTTGAAAACCATTATTTTGAAAAATATTTTAAAGAAAATGGTATTGTTCATAATTTCTCTTGTCCTAGAACTCCCCAACAAAATGGAGTTGTAGAACGAAAGAATAGAACGTTACAAGAAATAGCCAGAACCATGATCAATGAAACAAATATGGCTAAGCACTTTTGGGCAGAAGCTGTGGACACAGCATGTTATATTCAGAATAGAATCTCTATAAGACCTATTCTTGAAAAGACTCCCTATGAATTGTGGGAAAATAGAAAACCCAACATTTCTTATTTCCATCCTTTTGGATGTACTTGTTTTATTCTGAACACTAAAGAAAATCAGAACAAGTTTGATTCTAAAGATACAAAAGTGTTTTCTGCTTGCATATTTTGAACGCTCAAAAGGCTATAGAATATACAACACAGAAACTCTGATTGTTGAAGAATCAATCAAAGTCAGGTTTGATGATAAGCTTGGCCAGTAACAGCCAAAGCAAATTGATATTTCTATAGGTACAGAAGATCATCTCTCAAACTCTGAAAAGTCAGAAGCAAAGGAAGACTCAGAAGATCCTCCTCTTGACAATGCTCTGGATAATCTCAGAATATCTGAACAACCCACTCAAAAGGTTTCCCATAATCTCTTCAGCTTATAAAGAAGACGTGATTATTGGAAGAAAAGAAGATCCCATCAGAACAAGATCCTCTCTTAGAATCAATGAAGAATCATTGTTTGGATTAGTATCTTTGATTGAACCAACCTCTATTGATGAATCTCTGGAAGACAGTGATTGGATCCTAGTAATGCAAGATGAACTCAATCAATTTTCCAGAAACGATGTATGGGATCTAGTTCCAAGACCTAAAGGATTCAACATTATAGGAACTAAATGGGTTTTCAGAAACAAACTAAATGAGCAAGGAGAGGTGGTCAGAAACAAAGCACGACTGGTTGCACAGGGTTATAGTCAACAAGAAGTAATTGATTATAATGAAACCTTTTCCCCAGTCGCCAGGTTAGAATCTATTATATTATTAATTTCTTTTGTTGTTCAAAATAACATTTCATTATATCAAATGGATGTTAAAAGTACATTTTTAAATGGCTATATAGAAGAAGAAGTTTATGTTCATCAACCTCCTGGCTTTAATGACTCAAAGTATCCAGAACATGTTTTTAAATTTAAAAAGTCTTTATACGGTTTAAAACAAGCTCCCAGAGCTTGGTATGTATGTTTGAGTAATTTTCTTTTAGAAAAATATTTTACCAGAGGGAAAGTGGACAAAACTTTATTCAGAAAGACATTTAAAAATGACATTTTAATTTGTCAAATTTATGTTGATGATATTATTTTTGGAACCTCTAATATCTCCCTTGGAAAAGAATTTGCTGAGACCATGCAGGCAAAATTTGAGATGAGCATGATGGGATAATTGAAGTTCTTTCTGGGAATACAAATTAACCAGACTCCAGAAGGTACTTACATACATCAGACGAAGTATATTAAAGAACTTCTGAAAAAATTTCAGATGTCAGAAAGCAAAGATGCTAAGACACCAATGCATCCAACATGCATTCTGGGAAAAGATGAGGTAAGTATGAAGGTAGATCAGAAGCTCTACAGAGGTATGATTGGATCTCTTCTCTATCTGAATGCATCTAGACCTGATATATTATTCAGCGTATGTTTATGTGCTAGATTCCAATCAGATCCTAGAGAATCTCACTTAACTGCTGTTAAGAGAATTCTGAGGTATCTGAAAGGTACTACTAATCTGGGTATGTATTACAGAAGATCAAAAGATTTTAAACTAGTAGGTTATTGTGATGCTGACTTTACCGGAGATAGAATTGAAAGAAAGAGCACCTTTGGAAGCTGTCGGCTTCTGGGTGACAATCTTATCTCGTGGTACAGCAAGAAGCAAGCAACAATTGCACTTTCAACCACAGAAGCTGAGTATATATTTGCTACTGGATGTAGTTCTCAGATGATCTGGATGAAAAGTCAGCTAGAAGATTTTAATCTTTATGAAAGTAAGATTCATATCTTCTGTGACAATACCTCTGCAGTTTGTCTCTCTAAAAATCCCATTTTACATTCTAAAGCTAAACACATAGAAATTAAATATCATTTTGTAAGGGACTACATTCAGAAAGGAATTTTAAATTTAAACTTTGTAAAAACAGACCATCAATGGGCTGATATTTTTACCAAACCCCTTTCAGAAGATAGATTTATATTCATTTTGAAAAATATTTGTATGGAATTATGTCCTAAATAAAATTGCATTTATCTTCTGTGTTTGCCTTTAGAATGTTCTGAAATGAATGTTCTGATTAACAATTCTTCAGAAGTTAGAAGAGAATTTATATCAGAAGCTATATATAAAGTTCTGAAATGTTCTAACGTTTCATTACAAGTATAGTTCCGCAGTTCATTATATCAAACAGTTGTCCCATGCAACCTTCAGGAGATGAACACGTGGTGTGTTTCTAAAAGGTCACGCGTGCTAAGCTATTAACGTCGTTCCTAGGTAACTGTTATGATTTGCTCAAATCTCACGCTTTCCCCTCAATTTTCATTATTATTAAATGCTAGTAATGATTAGATTCTTTTTAATTAATTTTTTTTAAAACTCTTTACAGTTTTATTTTTAAAACCTATTTCTCAAAAGTTTTCATATAAATACCTTTCTAAAACCCCTTTCTCACTTTTTACCTTCTCTTTCAAAATTCAACCGTCTGTGTATTTTTCTCTGCAACCATTTTTCTTCTCTCAACCTAAGTGATCAAATGGATTCCTCCTCTACTCATTCTGGAAACACCCAATCTGAACAGTACATCATTTCAGAGAGAACCACTCTCATTCTAGTGGATAGTCTAGAGTTATAAGTGAATTGATGGTGGATTTTGATAATCCAGCAGCAACAGATCTTGTGTGGGAAATATTCAGAAGAACCTTAGATGCTGATTCATTGAAGTTGCAAGACTTAT
Organism: Vicia faba; assembly: GCA_948472305.1. NCBI lineage: Eukaryota > Viridiplantae > Streptophyta > Magnoliopsida > Fabales > Fabaceae > Vicia > Vicia faba. The sequence goes on from OX451740.1 coordinate 268,415,642, forward strand.
GTCATTCTCAGGTGCTTGAGAAATTCTCCAAACATCTGCATGCTTTTCGGTCAGAAGCTGCTGATATTTGGGACAAGAAGTCTACTCTGATGATTGCTAATACTTCAGCTGATCAAATGGACATTTCAGAAGATGAGTCTGAAGATGCCTCTGAAGATTCAAATCCTCTACCAATAGTTCTGTTTAATCAACCTTCTGCTAAAGCTGCACCTGAACCTGTGCCAACTCTTATGGTGGATCTGGGCACTCTACTTTCAACTTTTGTTCGTTCTGACTCAACGGTTTCTACTCCAAAGGTTGTATCTGCTGAAGATTCTTCATCCTCTGCTCCTACTTCACTGGTTATGGAGACTCTGAATGAGCTTAAGAAGGAAAATGAAGCTATTCGTGAGCGCTTGGGCAAACAAGATGAGACTAACAAAGAAATCAGAAACTGGATGATGAAACAAGAGGAATCTGCATCTGAGATCAAGAATCTTCTTATGGCTCTTGTTTCTAAAAAATCTTAGTGTCGTTCTGTTTCTTGTTTTTGTTTGTTATTTTGTACCTCTGAATCTTTTTTATTAAAACTTTTACGCTCTTTAATTATTTTTATATACTTTTTGATTATGCCAAAAAGGGGGAGAAAATGAGTATTTTGATCTAATCTTTGATTAACAATTATGGGACTAAGTCTCAAACATTCTAACCAAATACAAAGATTTCTTTCTATGTTTAAAAGAATTTTGCAGGTATCACTAAACTCTGGAAGTTTAATCATCTGAACATTATCTTCAAAAGACTTGCTGATGAAATCCTAAAAGAAATATCTCAAAGCTCTGATGAAAATTCTCAGGAAGTTTTTCTTATAGAAATATTTATTTTAGGGGGAGATTCTTATCTCTTGTTCAATTTTATTTCTAAATCTGAATATTTTTGTCATCATCAAAAAGGGGGAGATTGTTAGAACAAGATTGGTTCTGATCATATCTCAGAGTTTTGATGATAACAATAAAATATATTTTATATAATTGATACTCTGATGAGCATATTTATTTGTTTCGGATAATGTTCTGACAGAAGTATTTTCCTAGATGAAAATTATTTTGACGTGCTGAGCTAAAAATAAATGAAGAAGTTCTTTAATGAAAGAACTATTTGTTTTAGTGCAAGTTCTGATGCTGACTCTGATAAGAAACTAATTTATGCATCTTCTAAAGCTTAGCAAGTTTCCATGTAAACTATGTTCAGAAGTACTTTGAAAGCAAGCACTGATAAGAATTTATTTGCAAGCATATTCTGAAGCAAGATGTGAAGCTAGTTCTGATAGAATAAAGAAGCTAACAAGTCTTGTCAAGTTTCAGAAAACATGCTCTGACAAGTGTCGTTTGCTCATTTAATGCAAAGACGGCTACATGCACTCAAGTGTCTACGCTAGTTCATTGGAAAATGCAATACTGCAAGCAAACACGCAAACATTAATTGCTCTCCACTTTTGAAGGCAGCAACGGTCGTTTTCTTCATGCTATAAATAGAAGATCATTTGTTGCAAGCCAACAACCCAACTATGTGAAAATATTCTGCTGCTCACGAATTATTTTACAAACACTTTGTGCAAAACTAATCTTAGTGAAAAATCACAGTTTGTGATATAGCTTTCTAAGAAGCAATTTGTTTCACTATCTGTAAAGATTTAATTCTTGTATTTGTTCCTTGAGAGACCAAGCTTGGTCAGATTTCTCAAGAAGGCTAGGACTAGTTTGAGTCTTAATGGTGTTTGTTACTTGTAAGTTTACTTGTGCTTTGAATTGTTAGTCACAACAGTTTAGTTGTGTGATTGTAATCTGTTTGATTATAGTGAATTAAGTCCTTGTTGAGAAAGGTGAAATCACCTTGGCGGGTGGACTGGAGTAGTTTGAGTTCAAATGAACCAGGATAAAAATAATTGTGTATTTCCATTATTGTTGAGCCTTTAAGAAAAATAAAAAGAGAAACTTATTCACCCCCCCCCCCCCCTTCTAAGTGTTTTCTCCTCCTTCAGTAACTCTCCCAACTGCTTCTTTAACTCTGACAATTCAGATGCAGACATCATGTGTGGTTCCATGGTACCAGGTACAAGATCAATCACAAATTAAACTTCCCTCTCTGGAGGTACATCAGGAATATCATCAGGGAAAACTTCAGGAAATTCACACACCACCTGCAATTCCTCAATTATAGCTTGAGTCTCTACAGATAGCGACGCCATAAACGAGAACATATGTGCTTCCTCTTGCATCAACTTCCTCAACTGTTTAGCAGAAAACATACTACCTTCCTCTTCTTCAGGAGTAGAAAACCTTACAGACTTGTCATAACAGTTAATATGAACACAGTTATGATTTAACCAGTTCATACCCAAAATCACATCTAAACCTCTCAACGGTAAACAAACCAAATCAACAGCAAAGTCTCTGTCGAAGATCGACAAGGGACACTTCAAACACACAAAAGAAGTAGTCACCGACCCCTTGGATGGAGTATCTACGACCATTTCTCCATTCAAAGAAGACAACACAAGACCCAATCTTTCAACATAATCAGCAACAATAAAACAATGCGTAGCACCGGTATCAATAATAGTAATTAAATGAGTACTATTAATGAAACATGTACCTCTGATAAGTCTGTCCTCAGTAGCTGTCTGATCCTCAACCAAAGCAAACATTTTACCACTTGACTGAGCCCTCTTTGATTTCGAACACTGACTACCAATGTGCCCTTCTTCTCTATAATTGAAACAAATCACATCCTTATGTTCACACTCAGATACAACATGTCTGTTCTTGCCACAACGGAAACACCTCTTCACTTCAGTAGTACACACATTACTCTTGTGCACAGATTTTCCACACTTAAAACAAACTACACCAGCAGGAGCATCTCCCTACTAGTCCTCTGACTCTGAGCAACTCTCTGTTCATCTTTACCAGCTGGGGCATCATAAGGCTTACCACGCTTTTGTTGGTGCTTACCCCTTTTCTCACTGATAATCTTGCAATGAGAATTATTATCCTCCTCATAAATCCTGCAACTATCAACTAAATCAGCAAAGACACGGATCTTCTGGTATCCAACAGCCTTCTTGATCTCCGGGCGCAACCCGTTCTCAAACTTGATACACTTCGAAAACTCAGCATTTGCATCTGCGCAATGCGGATAAAACTTAGCCAACTCGGAAAACTTGGCAGCATACTCAACAACCGATATATTCCCTTGCTTCAGCTCAAGGAACTCAATTTCCTTCTTACCACTGACATCTTCAGGAAAGTACTTTCTCAGAAACTCCCTACGGAACACAGCCCAAGTAACATTCTCACCTGCAGCTTCCAATCCCTGACAGATCTCTAGCCACCAGTCATCCACCTTGACTGCTAGCATATGAGTCCCATACTGAACCTTCTGCGCTGGAGTTCAATCCATCACACGGAAGATTCTCTCAATCTCTTTCAACCAATCCAATGCTCCATCAGGATCATACTTTCCCTTGAACGTAGGTAGATTCTCTCTCTAGAAAGTCGCCAAGCTAAGAGATCCAGCATTCCCGTCAGCATTCGGCTGATTCTCCATCCCATGAGCCATTACTTCTAGAGCAGCAGCAAGTGCAACATCATTCCTTCCAGCCATCTCAACTTCTCACTACAACATAAACAACGGTTAGAACTCAAATTAACAATACTCGATTGTTATACAACTACGACTCGATGACAAGGTCGGACCAACCTTTTGCTCTGATACCAACTTTGTAACACCTCAATTCTACCCCGGCAAATTATATAAATAAATTAGAGTTATAAAAATCATTCATGCAAACGAATCGGGATGCCACAAATTCTTCTATCAAAATTCATTGCATTCATCGTAGATATATAACACTTTTAAAACATCGGATGAACCATCATCATAACATCTTTAATTAAATAGTTCAACATCTACGCAGCAGAATTCTCAATAACATCTTTATCATCATTACAACAACTTTAAAACAACACAATTTAATAATAATCAACTTAAATTTCAACGACTGAATAATCGAAAATCTAAAGCAACAAGCGTCCATCCCCCCGAGTGTTACATATCAGAGCAATGACACCGACTCGAACTACTAAAGGTATACAACCTTCACTCTCGATTACCTGCATGTTACCGACATAAGGGCAATATTCAAATAGAAGGGGTGAGATATCTAACAATATAATAAAGTGTATGATAATCAATATATTAAATTAGATCACAGAACATCACCACTTCTCATCTCATAATCAACAATGATCACAACTATAATACACATTCACAACATCAATACACACTTCTTTATGCAATCATATAATGCGACTCAACATTATGCAAATGCATGTGGTACCATTGGAGCATAACTCCCATCTCAAAAATTTGCCAATTAATAGAGGCAATGTATGCGACACAATCATGAATGTAATAACAACACCATAATTGACAACATCTCAATACAACACCATCGTTGGCCAAGGGCCTACATCTCAAAAGCATCTCAACATCTCTTCATCAACATCTCATATCATCATAATAATTTATCAAACATCATTTATTCGTCAAACATCATTTATTCATCAAACATCATTTATTCCTCATAAATTGTCAAACACAACTGCATTAATAACATCTCATCAACAACTCAGTTGTACATTAATACGACAGCAACCCATCAATTTCACAACGTTGGCCATAGGCCAATACTAGATATTGCCTATAATTAGTTAATCAACTAAGGCTTAATTCTAAGTCACCAAACCTCTACATACTGCTACTTTGTAATCTTACATTGTTATTATTATCAGTCCTACTGTTACAAACCAAACAGCAGCCTCTAAGCATCTCATCTTCATTATTCTGCATAAAAATCAACGTAACAATCAACACGGGAACTAACTCTAAATCCAAAAATTGGCTACTAGGACTAAACTTCATATTCCTTATTTTAATCCTCGGGAATAAAGTTCATCGCGTTAGCTATTCAACGCTTCGAACGGCATCCGAAAACTCAAGTTACAGCATTTTCAAACTGAATCTGCCAGAAACCAGACAACATGGGTTGATGCATAACTCCTTGGATCGACGTGTACTGCACTGAACTTGCAACATGAGTCGACACATCCTCTCTTGTATCGACTCATCCTGAGTCTAACACACAGCATGTATCGACACATGCATCCTACGTATCGACTCATCTTGAGTCTAAAAGTTCTCATGAATCGATGCAAAACCTCTTTGTGTCGACTCATCTTGAGTCTCTCAACCTTCTTGTATCGACACATCATGTTTGAGGTCAACGCATACTGCTCCATCCTGCATAATTTCTGCGATTTGCTATGTTTTTTCACTACGGGTTCCATACTTTAAGCCCTAAAAACCTAATCTAATCATAGATAATCATCACTTACAAGTACCCTATAATCTACACCAATTAAACTGCTCGGGGCATCATTATTCATCTATAATTCATCAATTTTTCATCATACAACATCATAAACATACAATTCATGAACAAGACAACAATCATCCCTAACCCCACATATCAATCACCATGAACTCAATTATAGAGTCAGAACCCCACCCTTACCATGGATTGAAGGTCGCTCTATAATCTTTCGGTCGAAACCTCGTTTTGTCGTTTGTCCTCTTTTTCCAGCAGCTTCACGTTCTTCTTCTCAATCCTTAGTCTTCTACTTCCTCTTATTTCTATTCTTTCTAACAACAATAAAATAACATATTATTCTTTATTCCTTATTGGGCTTAAAACTAATACACCCCCTTATTACCTATATTCCTTCAAAACAAGCCCACATCAAATAATATCATACTTCTAATATTATTTCTCCACTTAATAAAATAATTAAATCCAATTAATCACAACACATCTTCACAAATATTCCAAAAATAATTTAATTAAATAATTAATTAAATTACGGGCGTTACACGTGTTCTGTTGATGGCATCTTTAAGCCCATCTCTGACGGTCTTCTGTTATCTTTTCCAAATGGCACCTGTAAGCCCATTCCTGATATTATTCGCCAACAATATCACTTCAGACGAGTACAAATTTATGGGCACTCTAGTGTTCAATCATCTTCCACCCTCAGATCACGAAAGGCAGACAAGTCAATCTATATATTCAGGTTTAAGAAGATTGAACAGGGGCAGCTGTTGTACCCCAAAATTTGCCCTTTTATTTTTTACAAAATATTCTCTTACATGGGTGGCTACAAACACTTGCTTGAATAAAAATAACAAATTTTGAAGTTGATCAAAGTGCTCTTCGATAAGGTGTCTTTCGGTTGGCATCCTAATAATGTCTTTCGATTATCACCTGAACAAGGCCTTTCGATTGGCCTCATGGCCAAGCCCTTCGATTGGCATTGTGGCCAGGCCTTTTGATTGACATTCCAAAAGAAACCTTCAATTAGCATGGATACAAGGCCTCTCAATTGGCCTCATGACAAGCCTTTCGATTGGCAGGGAAAAGAATCCTTCGATTTTTCATCTCAAACCAGGCAGCTTCAATAGGCATGTTAACCAAGTACCCTTCGATTGGTATGGACAAAGACCCTTCGGTTGGAATTCCAAAAGGTCCATTAGAAGAAGCCTTCAGAAGACCCATTCGAAGAAGCCTTCAGAAGTCCATTCGAAGCATGCATAAGAGCCCGTTCGAAGAAGCCTTCAGAAGTTCATTCGAAGCATGAATAAGAGGTCCATTCGAAGAAGCCTTCAGAAATCCATTCGAAGAGGCATTCGAAAGAGTCAAGTGTCCAGGTTCATTCCAAGATTTCTAAAGAGACATGAACGTTTCAAAAAAGGAATGCTTTTGATATGTTTGATTCTTGTCTCATGGTCTTAAAAGCATGGTTAATTTGCTATCTCTTGTCGTTATTGGACCATCACACTCCTATAAATACAAGGCTAACACCACATTACAAGGGGGACAAAAGAGAGAACATAGACGAACGAAAGAGAAGACGGGAGGGGATACTGCACCCACACGCTGCCTCAGGAAGCGCATTAAAGAACTCAAAGTCCCAAGAAGCCTCCCAATCGAAACACCTTTTGCAGGTTCCCTCATCCAGCAAACGTCTTCACACCCAGAGCCACAGATCATCATCTTTGATTGGCATCTCCATTCCAAAAGAATATCAGATTCGAACCCATACCCATCACCATAGACTCATACACCACTGTTGGTAAGGGAAATTTAAGGAATTAAATTCTATACCTTTTTTGCATATTATAGTCATTCGATTTTTTCATTCATGATGGAAGGGCCTGGGTGTGGTACCCAGGTCCGTATTGGTTTTCGTTTGCTTCTAACATTTGTTGCAGATCCAGCATAAATAAGGCCAGAGCGCGCAGGATCGAAAGACCTGGGCTTACCACCCAGGTCACGCCTTTCGTTTTTGCCAGCATACATTTGCATATTCATTGTCCTCATAGCATCCATCCATGGATCGAAATACAATCATCTCCTCCCGGGTCGAAGGACACTCATCCCTCTTGGATCAAAAACCCCGACTATCTCCAAATCGAAAGCCGCCTTCCTCAAGATCGAAGGCAGTCTTTTTTTCTGAATCGAAGCTCTGATTCCCCCCAAGATCGAAGGATCCCCACTCCTTCATATTTTATTTTGGTTCTTTTTTTGTTATTTCTTTGTTTTGTTTTTTTTACTTTGACATAAAATCAATCCAAAAACCACAAAAAACATTAGGACAGTTTTTTTTCACTAAATTAATTTTATTAATCAATCATTTAATTATCTTAAGATTTTCTCAACAAAAAAAACTAAAATTAAAAAGATTTAGATCATTTTCCCAAAATAAACAAAAACAACAAAAAGATTTTATCCTTAGGATTTTTAGACATTATTTTCAATTCGCGCGCATTTTATTTTATTGTAACTGCTCACAGTTGTAATAGCTTTAGATTTAAAATTCCGCATTTTTAGTTTCTTGCATTTTTATGTAACTGTCCTGAAGCCTTGTAATAGCGTAGGATTTATAATTCCTGCATTTGACATCATTCAAAACTAGTTTGCTTCAAATGTAAAGACATTTAGCAAAATATTATCAAGTCAGTATTTTACCAAAATTACTGCCAACAAAGACTTACAAACTTCTCCTTTGGCAAATTTTGGATAAAACATTATTTTAGCACATTATCAGAGCAGCAACACAAGCAAAAAAAAACTCAGTTAGCAGTTAGCAAAAGTAACTAAGTTAGCTATTAGCAGAGGAAGATGTCAGATCATCTTCAGAGACATGAGGCTCCCCCTCAAACATTAAGCTCCCCCTTAGTCAGTGATCAGTCAGTCAGAGGTCAGTCAGTTTCTCTCCCCCTTTTTAGACATAATATGCCAAATAAAACATGCATTCAAGAGAATAGAAGTAATAGAATATGCCAAATAAGTAAAGACCATAGAATCCATGAGTCAAGCATATACAAGTGCCAAAAAGGAACAAAGGGGTCAAAACAAATAAATAGCAAATGGTCTAACTGTCTTCAGGACCAGTAGACTTGGCAGAGTCATAACTTCCTTCATCATCAGAATCTTCTCCTTCAGTGCTCACTCTATCATCAAAATTGTTGTCCTTCTGCAGCTCCTTGATCATCTTTTTAAAAATTAGCTTTCTTGTTTAGCTAACTCTAATTACATCAGCAAGTTCTTTGTAGGCTTCCCTTAATTCAGTAATCATGTCATCCTTGGTTGAGGTCTTGTTTTCAGAAGATGCAAATGTCAAAACAATGTATGGGACATGTTTTCTTGAAAACATCTTGAAGTGAAGGGTCAGAGCGGACTCCCTCTTGCAAAATACATCATTACCACTCAGAATTCCAGGATGTTGATTAAGAATAATTACACAATAAGAGATGAAAAGGCAATAGGAATTTTGATAGCACATGTTCTTGCATGCTTAATAGTCTGATAAAAAATGTAAACACCATAATCAAACAGTTTCTTATTTCCAACAGCATAGATAAACTTTCCTAAGCCAATTGTAATGATTGAGGTATTGATTGGTAGGAACCCAGTTAGCAGCTCCAATTTTATGCAAGATATCATATTTCACACTTAGCTTGCTAACAAGAAGCTTATTCTTCATGGACCACTCACTCACTTGGTTTGCAGTGATGGCTTTGCACACTTGATTATCAGTTACTTCCAGCTCACAATAATCATCTTCATACCTATCCAGAAATCTATTGATGACAACAGGGGAAAATTCTACACACCTACCTCTAACAAACACCTTCCTATATTCCTTACTATTATGATCAGCACAGTCAATAGGAATATTAACAATAAATTCCTTAACAAGAGTCTCATAACTTTTTGCAAACCTGGTGACAGTCTTCATCAATCCAGCAGAAGAAATCAGCTCCATAATCTTTTTGCACTCCAGTGCACCAGCTCCCAACTCTCTTTCAAGGGCAATTCTTCTTTGAAATACATATTTCCACTTTTCAGCATTTCCAACAGAATGGAAGAAAATGTTGTCAAGAGGAGCCTTAGGCACCCTAACAGAAAGCTTTTTGCTTGCAGATTTCTTCACATGAGAGATATCTTGGACATCTTCCTCGACATCATAATCAGAGTCAGCTTCTTCTACTAATGCAACTTTCTTCTTACTTCTGGATCTCTTCACAGGTGAGATGTTCTGGACAGCATCATCATCATCATCATCATCTGTGGGGCTATTAGGTTTAGCTTTTCTTTTGTCAGAGGGAGGAACCACTTTACTCTAGAGCTTTGGGGGACCATACATAGTCTTCTTCTTGATACTCTTGGCAGGGGTGTGACATCCATATTTTTTCTTTTTCTAGTCTTGAGCCTTTTAGCAATTTCAGGCACCACATTAGAAATGAGCTTATTGTCAGACAACTCATCAACATTAACCACATTCTCAGTATTTTGATTCTCTGCAGCTTTGGAGCCAGTAGCATCTTCCTTAGCAGGAGAGTTTCCAATATAACATTCAAGACTTTAGAATTTCCAATAGCAATTTCATCCTCTTCTTTAGACCAATCTTCTTCTGACTTTAAAATCTTTCTTTTGTTGTTATTTTATATAATTGAAGTTATAGAATCAATTGTATCGTTTATTATAAGTACATGTCAATGCTTAAAAATCGGTGCATATTATTAACATATATTTGAAACTATGTAAATGTTAACTAACTTACTAACGAAGATAAACTTTACAAATAATAATTTGATAGACGTATTAATATAAATTCAAAAGGAACTCGTGCAATAACACGAATTTCTTAATAGTTAACTAGTTAACTCAGAACATCAAAGGTTAACTTCTTAGTTTGAATAACATAGATGTATTCAAATTTCTTTGTCAAAAGTCACAAATATCGCTTTCAATTTGAATGTATAATAACTTCTTCGTTTGGTTTTAATTTATTATAGTTGAAAATTCAAAAAGCATGATTGTATCAAGTGTGAATTCGTTGACATAATTGATTTTTGAGTGGTAGAAGAAAGAAGGTCTAGGATTGAAAATATTCTATTGTTGGTTTATTAATAAATAATTGAGGTTAATGTTTAATTTTTTTTTTTTTTGAAGTTATAGGTTTATAAATATCATTAAATTGCTTAAGTTAAAACATTAGAAAAAATATTTTGAAAAATGATACTACCAAAAATTGAACTCTAAAAATCAATAACTTTTACATATCTAACTCAAATTAATTGAGGTACCCTTCTAACCTAATAATTAATATATTAAGTATACTTGTATTTAAAATATTAATATAAAGCTTAAAACATTTATTTTTATTTATTTATTATTTGATTATGTGAAAAAGAATTTAACACTATATAACTTTAAATTAAAAAACACGATAATAGTTCAATTGATAAAAATATTATTCCTAGTATCATATTTAGTAAAAAGCAAACCTAAATAAATGTAGTTTATGACTTATATCAATTATTTTGTTTATATTTTGTTGTACATATTCAACTCTTTCCCACAACTATATAAATATTTTGTTGTACATGTTGACATTACATTTTATGTCCTCTCATTCTGAAATAAATCGAGTGGGGGGTGGGGGGCTATACCTATGTTAATAACCTCACCAATAAGACTTGATAAATATTATCACTTAATTTTTTAAGTAGAACTTAAATTTTAGTGATGAGATCATCAACATAACACTCTCATATTAGTATGCAACACAAGAAAATCGAAATCCAAAAATATGAGGCAAAAAGAAGAGTTGGACTTTATTGAATTGTGCAACACCAGCAAAAGAAGGAAAAAAAAAGAGCTACTTAGATTAAATTGAAAGCCATATAGAAACCAGATACAGATAAAACTATGGTGTTGGCAAAACCATAAAAGTTGTAATGAATTACAGCAATCATAAAACCAGAGATGCTTTTTCCAGCTAAATCTAAAGTTGAACAAAATCTTGCCCAAATCAGTTTCATGAAGAAAAAAACATAAATGCTGTATCATGAACCACATCATACTATCAACACAGTATTCTAATAAATAACTGCACTATCAAGGCAAGCATTTAGCAAGAATGAAAGTAACAGCCAATGCTATTATGCTTGGTTGTCGCCACCCCCCCTACCACGTCCACCAATTCTTCCCCTACCACGGCCATATCCCCTGCCTCCACCTCTACCTCTTTCATAACCCATACCTCCACCTCTGCCTCCTTCATAACCCATTCCTCCACCTCTGCCTCCTACATAACCCATACCTCTGCCGGCTTCATAACCTCCACCCCTGCCACCGTCATAGCCTCCGCCCCGGCCTCCTTCATAGCCTCCGCCCCGGCCTCCCTCATAGCCTCCGCCCCTGCCGCCATCATAACCTCCGCCCCTGCCGCCATCATAACCTCCGCCCCTGCCGCCATCATAACCTCCGCCCCTGCCACCTTCATAGCCTCCGCCTCTGCCGCCTTCATAGCCTCCGCCTCTGCCACCACCATAACCAGTACCTATTACAGAATGCAACATATGAAGATCAGGTTTTTTCAGATTAAACATGCATCTCCTTCATAAATACATTAAGAGTTTCCTACATTTGATTGATGAATGCATTTACCAGGAGAAACAGGCTATAACTATGCAGCATTCATAACTTGCATACCTCCAAAGAAAAATGTAGAAATATACAATGCTTTTTCTTAAACTAAACTTACCACGATACCCCCAACCTCTTCCTCGACCTCCACCTCGGCCACGATTAGAATATCCACCATTATCTGTCAGGAATCAAGCACAGCCAAAGTATTATATATAAACTTTGCAAAAAGAAGACAAGACTACCAAAGCACTTAAGTTGAACTCCAGCTTTCAGAATCCATACCTTGATAATTTGCATATCCACCTTGGTAATAGTCATAACCACCTTGATAATTTCCATAACCACCTTGATAACTTCCATAACCACCCCTTCCCCAATTTCTTCCTCTTCCTCTCCCCCTACCTCGACCACGACCTCGGCCATACGAGTCTATAAGATGCACTAAAAGTTAGGATATGTATATTCAACAACTTATTATTTTAATGAATAGTTAATATAGTTATAGCATGTAACCTTCATTTACAGCATTATATGAATCTTGTGCTGGTTTTATAGATTGCTGCTGGTAATTAGAGTGTGGCTTTGGTTGTTCCACGTTAGATGGAGTTTGATACCTAAATATGAAATCATGTAGACATTTTAAATAAATCAAATAATCCAGAAGACGATTCAAAATATAACCTTCAAATTTTACCCCAAAATGTTATTATAACAAGCATATACTTCAATTGAATAAAAAGAAAGGAAATATGATCATGAAAGTAGTCAAGGAACTCACCCAGGGGAATTCTTGTCTAATTCTCCGGTTGATAAGGTGATTGAGATCATAGAGACATGTCTGGTCATTTCCACACTGCAATAAATGTTGAGGTTAAACAACTTGGCCACCCAAATAGAAAAAGATGATAAAAGTACAGAATGTTAAAATTTCAAACAGAACTTACGGTACAAGACCCTCTTCAATGGGCTCCCACACATCTGTTATGCTAACCGAGCTGATGGCAGTATCTTGGTGCAAATGAGCAATTCTCTTCTGTTAAAGGAGATTGAAAGCAAATCATGGAAAATCAAGATGAGTTCTAAGGCAAATGTATTATCCAGATTTTGAATTCTTATTCTAAGTTTATAACTTTTCGCAACCTTTTTTTAGGTTTATTGACCAATGAACTCTGTATTTGTTCACTAACTACCAGAAAAATATGCTAGACTTTCATTTGCAGAATTTTAAAAAACATATAATGAGCAAGAGAAAAACATCTTGCAAAGAAATGACCTTCAGAATCTCTGAAATGGCAACTGTCTTGCTGATGGCTTGACCCATTGCCTTCAAGACAATCTCTTTAACCTGCTTTTCCTGGATGAAATACAGAATACAATTATAAGATGAAATAGACCAGCAAATAGGTTCTTATGCATGTACCATTTAATAGTATTTGAATGACTTTACGATTTTACGCATGTTACAATAAAGAAGGAACATAAAAACCATTGGACAATAACTTCAAGTAAATGAGATGGGAGGGACAAAATGATTTTAAGTAATGAGAAACTCGAAGTGACTAGAAACATTGAAGTCAAATTGAAATATACAATAAAACTAAAAATGTTGTTTTAAGAATGGTGAATGGTGATTGATATATTTTGTTAACAAAGTGATATGTAATGTACTTTAAAAAACAGTATATAAAAGGAACAAAAATAAACGTTAACCCGTGTTAATGAGAATAATATCACATATGATACATGACAATATTTGGAAACCTGAGATTAATCACATGTTTCACAAAAGCCATAAAATTTACGTTCAAAAACCAAAGATTATAGTCAGAGTGTAAGACGATTTTGAAAATTTTGGAAGAAAATAGTAAAATTATAAAAACTTGGAGGACAGAATTGTTGTCAGAAGAAGGATAGGGTCTCAATCTGAAGAACAATAGAAGAATGAAAAGAAAAAATATAATCCTCTTGAGCCTACTGAACTGCCCGTCGGGAAAATGAAAGAAAACAAGCACACACTAAAATCATATTTTTCTTCATCAGTCAGGTGACAAAATCAGCTGTATCCAATGCAAAAGTGAAAAACTTTCCTGCTATTGTAAAATGTCCAATTCCCAGTACCTACAACACGCTTAGGATTCTAATAGGTTCCAGTTCAACTTCTGATTAGAATTGATACATTTGTTTGCTTGATAGCATTGCATGATTTGAATCATTAAAAGGAAAAAGTTGGAAGAAATCAATAAAAAATATCTTAGTAATCTTTCGCAAATCGCAAATTAGATGCTGCTACTGGAACAATAATCAATTAGGTGCTTATTTTGATCGGCTTATTAGAATCAAAGTATTAATAAAAACACAAACTGACACTAGTATACTTCTTAACACAATTACTTATTACAATTTCTGCTTACTTTTACAAGATAACTTCCTAATTTTTAACATCTCCAATTTCCTATTGCTCAAGAATATCCTGAGTATGTAGCTTCTTTCTTACTTCCACCAATACTTCAAAACCAGTCTCCTAAAATAAGCCATTAGGTAGCACCTTGCTTATACAGAAAGCTCTTAATACTTAATACTGCTACATTCTTTTCAAACAACTAGTAAGAAAAAATGCCAATTATGAAATCCTAGTAATCATCCACGGCGTTGCATTTAATATGATTTCCCTGTTGATTTGTTTATCGGATTAAAGCAATACCCAACATAAATGAAAGCGGTGTAGATTACAAAAAGTTATCAGAACACACATATCCCCAAACATAAATAATCCAGAAACACCGATAAGCTTCAAAGAGATTCACAACGAACAAATAAGCAAACAGAAAATGGACCGTCATTGATTATTCATTATTCCCGTTCAATCAATTCAACAAATGTTCTTAACAATACCACCAAAGAGCACTCGAACACACAAAAACAACATCAATTAAGAATCAACAAACACAACATTATCATCAATCAACATCAACAACTTCCAACATTCAAAAAACACAACACGATAAACAGCAAAAACAACATCAATCGCCACAAAACAAACACAACCAAAAACGATACATCAATAGGTTAATCGAACAAAGCATGCAACGAATCTAGGAAACAAAGATTAACCAAACCGAATGAAAGACCTGAAGAAGCGAAGTTGCATAAGTGATGTAGTTCCGAATGGCGCCTTGAGTGGTGATTCGGATCTCATTTTCGTTGATGGGAGACTCTGGTTTGGGTTTCTGAACCTTCTGGTACCTATCCATTGATAATCGAGAAGTGGAGAGAGAAAGAGGTAGAGAGAGAAGGGGGTGAATGAAACCCTAACCTTATAAACCCTAGAAAAGGAAGGGAAGACAATAGAGATGTAAAGGGTAAAGTGTTTCCTAAAACCTCAGCCTCGTTTGTTTTGTTTTCTTGTGCTTCTTTTTTTAAGTATTTATGTTTGGTATTCCATTAAGCGTTTTGGGTTTGTTTGGATTGGGCAGAAGTTGTTAATAACAAACGCGCGGTTGCACTTCCACGCACCATGCCACCATTACATAAATCACGTTTGTGTTTTCACAAATGGCACACTAAAAGTGTGCTTGGGTAACGGATTGACGTAAATTGTTCTTGAATGAGTTGATCGTATAAAATTGATTCTGATTAAAAGTGAACTGAAGATAAATGAATTTAGAAAAAGGTGTAAAAATATAAATTTACGCTATTACAATCGATACTGCGACTTATATATTTTGTCTAACAAAATTAAATAGTAAAGAAAGAAAATAAGGAAAATGCTAGAAAAATATTTTAAAGACCAAGATCTAAATGTTAATGTTTTTGGTACTTTGTAGAAAATAATTTAAGTGTTAATAATTAATTAAAACCTAAATTCTAATTGATTTTAATATTAAGAAAAAGCTTATTTAATTAATAAAATAAAAATATGTCAAAAAAATTAATTATTAATTAAAAATCCTAACCCTAATTTATTATGTTTTGAAAAAGATTAGATTAGTTAATGGTTAATTAAAAAAGAATTAATTAAGAAAATAGAAAATTAGGGTTAGAAAGAAAATAGGGCAAAAAAAGAAAGAATGCATGGGATGGGTATTGAACTCACGCCCTTGAAATTATAGGCGCGCCCTCTTGTCACTGCGCCATGCGCTTGCTGGTGTTTGAGAATGGGAAGCAATCATTATAATATTAACATGCACGTTAGTTTGGAAAAACAAAAAAATAATTACTAGACGTAGGGATCGAACCCACGCTCCCTATGTTACATGCCTCTGTCTCCAACCAACTACGCCACGCTGCATTCGTGTTATAGAATGTAAAAAATAAATATATAATAAAAACAAACGAATTAGAGAAGCATCGGAGCCCTAGCTCTGGTCGTCTTCTCCGGCGAGGTAAAATCCATATCCTGCGAAAACACACGAGTTAAAGATTAAGAGGGATCATGTCTCCCTAATTTGGACCTCCTGAATCCAATGGTGATGTTAGTTTGGTCTGAAACTGCTTGTATCGTGAGTTTCGAAGCAAATACTCTAAATTGTCCTAACAATGGTAACTCACCATCCCCGCGTCAAAGCTTGCAAGTAATGGATCAAAACAATTCTAAACATGATTATGAACATGTATGTATGCATTAAATGATTCAACAATGCGCATATTAAGAATTTGAGATTCACAAAAATTACCAAAACTGGTGCAATTAGATGTGGCTATTTTGGACGTGGAATTGCTTCAAGGATGGTTGGGATGGACTCCTGGGAACTTCAGGAAGATAATAGGGTGCTTGGAACAGATTGAAAGAGGCTGGAGATAAAGGTTTCAAGTTTCCCTAGTTTTGACAAAAATTGAGATTTTGAGGGTGTGTACTTGAGACAAATGGCACACTAAAAGTGTGTTTGGGTACCGGATTGACGTAAATTAATTTTGACTGAATTTATCATATAAAATTGATCTCGATTAAAAGTGAATCAAAGGTAAATTAATGTATGGTTTGATGTATTCATATGAAAGTAAGTTAAGAATAAATTTAGTTGTAAAATGGAGACATAATCAAAGATTAAATGAAACTTAAAAACTAGAATTGAACATGGTGACATAATCAATTCACTTTTAGAAGAATCAAATATAAATAAATCTGATTGAAATCAATTATATACCTCTAATTGTCTTTGACTCTTTCAAAATGAAACATGAAATGAGATGATTTTATTATACCTAAAAAGGGGGGCAAACTATGATAAAGCGATTCAAACCAAATGCAATAATATTTATGAATTTAGTTTGGCCGCCTGAAGCGCCTTTAGGTCGCCTGATTGAGCGTGAGGTATCTTGTCTGTTTTAGATCTTTGACATGTTATCACGTGTGGCCTATGAGGTGTCCAAGGAATGTCGGTCAAAAGGAAATTGTTTCCCCTCTAATTCAAGGGAGAATGAGTCTCATACTACATGTCATAGAATGAGGGGAATCGCTTTCTGGCTTTCTAGCTTAGCTCCAAGGAGTACTGTATAAATTATTTAATTCCATAATTAAGGAGAATATACACAAATTTAGAGAGAAATATATATAGTCTTCAGTGTGATGAAGGTGATGCTTTCAATATTTTTAGTGTGACCAGTGATATTGACGCTTTCGAGGTGAACTTACAATGACATCATTGTGCAACAAGGATGAACTATTTCCTTTTGTGTCACGATATTATATGTATGTTTTTATGTTTACTGCATTGAACATAACTAGTACATTTGATTGAAATGGTGCACTGAAATGAACAGGTACATTTATTAAAAATAATGTATTATACTAAATTGGTAAATTTTATTGAAAATGTCGCACTTAACTGACTGTTACACACACACACGCACACGCACACACACGCACACGCACACACACATACACACAAACATATATATATATATATATATATATATATATATATATATATATATATATATATATATATATTCGATCAAACTCTAGTATGGTCGAAGGGTTAGCTTCTGGTCTGGCAGTAATTAAGCATGAGATCAAAGCTTGTTTGCATGTTGTTGTCGAAATAGTGTGTGTTATAGACGAAGTTGTTCTAACATGCATTAGTTGATATTTACTAGGTTTGTTAGCATGTCGAAATTGGGCATGTTTCAGTCCAATTGTTTAAGTTAGCTTGTTTCCTAAGTTAGCTTGTAATGGGTTTGTGAGTAAAAGCTCATTAGTTTAGTGTGTTTGTTTTCTTATAAATAGTTGTTGTACCCCAAAATTTTACCTCCCATTTTCTTCAAGGCATTCTCATGAGGTCCCCATTTGCTTCAAAGCTACTCAGGAGTTGACTGGTCAACCCTCCTCCTAAGCATTGACCTATAACTAGGGTTTTGGTTTTCTCAAGGAAAATTGGACTTATAATGCCTCAAATGACTTCCATGGTTCATCATAGGTCCTCAATAATGCTCATGTCAAGTTTCAAGTCTTGCATCACAAGTTTGCTCAGTCAATTGCTCAGATGACTGAAAATCAACTATATTGGACAAAAAGTCAACTAGGGTCAACATACAGTCAAACTTCAAGATTTTTGGTCAACATCAACATTTTGAGGTGATATTCATCATTTGATCAAGGGTTGATCATGATTCCTCAAGAAAAGCCCTCAAATCATCAAAGGTCAACATTATCCAAATTAGGGTTTTAATTAAGGATGACTGATCATTGAATTTTGGCCTAGTGCATGACCTAATGACTTGAAGTATGATATTAAGGACTCAAATACAACATCTTGACCTAATTAAATGTCCCAAGACATTTCCAAAAATACAAGTGATTGATAGTTGAGGAAATTGAATCAATTGATGAAAAGTCAACAGTCACACAAAAGTCACATTTTAACTTTTTGATCAACATTGGAATTCAAAAATCAAGAATCATTAAAACATTCAAAATCATCAATTTGGATCATCAAGAATTAAGAAAGTCAACAAAAGTCAAATTGAAGATTTTCAAACACTTGGAAAAAATTCAAGTGTTTTGTACCTAAAAAACCATAACTTCACAAGCAAGTTTCCTCAAGATACAAGTTGATTCAAGGAAAACTTTCAACATGAAAGTTGTAGGGATTGATGAAATCTAAAAATTTGATAATGTGGGGTAATCCTAAAAAAGTTCTTAATTTAAGAGATATAATCCCATGAAGTTATGATGTTTTTTATCCAACCCTTAGAAATTTTTTAACAAGTTTTGACCAGTTTTTTGTCCCAACTTCATGGCCATTTTTCACCAAGATCCCAATTGATTGACGATGGTACTTCTTGATATGGCCCCTTGACCCATACATGACATTAGTTTCTTTTTTACCGGTAAAAGGTTTCTTCACAGTATTTGGTGTAGAGGCAGAGGCCATGGGAATCTTTCCACTTTTAATACCGCTCTCGATCCTTTCACCAGTCAAGATTAACTCAGTGAAACCAGATGATGAGCTCTCAATTAACAAATTGAAAAATGGTCAAGTCAATGTTCCCATGTACACATCTACCAACTCCATATCGGGCAATGGTGGCTGCACCCTACCTTCCAGGTCTCTCCATTTTTGTGCATATTCTTTGAAACCTTCATTAGAACCCATGGTCATTCCTTGTAACTACACTCTAGTTTGTGCCAGATCGGCATTGTACTGATATTTATGATAGAAAGAGGTGGCCAAGTTTTCACAGGTATGGATGGTTGAACCCTCTAACTGGTAAAACCACTCCAATTGAGTCCCAGACAGACTCTCTTGAAAGAAATGCACCCATAACTTCTTATTAGTGGTATGCGGTTAAATTTTTCGGACGTAAGATCCCAAGTGAAGCTTTGGGCATGAGACACTGTCGTACTTGGAAAAAACTTGAATCTTGAATTTGTGGGGGATCACTACCCCAAGCATTAAACCCATGTCACCAAAATCCAAGCCAGGCACAACTTGAATTTCCACAGCCATCAACCTAACTTCCAGTTGCTTATACTTGTCTTCGGCGAGTGGATATTGTTCATCAAAATAGTCATCATCCTTAGAGTTTGGATTGTTACCACCCTCAGCATGGGTGCTCCTTGCGTCTTCATCCTAATTCTCATCTTCTTCGGAGGAGTCTTCTACCACTTGAACTTGTCGAACGGGGCCCTTGAATATTTTCCCCATGTTGATCAAAGCCTTCTTCTTGGTCTTCTTCTTTGCAACCAGAAGTGACATTAGTTCTTGTTGCTCTTTGGCCAAGGTGAGCAAGGTTTCTTAAAATTGATAATTTTGTGTCTGCAAGTCCTTCACAGTCTGCTCGAGATCCATCTTACTGGAATAAATAGTAGAAAGATGAGGAAACGTGTGTCGTAAAATCTGCTTATGTTATGATGCATGTAATATGGATGCAAATGTTTTCAAGGACCTTTAAGATTTAGATTTGTTTAAACAAAGAAGGAACAAACATTAACTGTATTAATAAGTTCAAACAGTTTACAAAAATGCCTCTTGGGCTTACAATGGAAGAAACAAAAATAATACAAAATAAACTCCTAAAACAAAAAGGACTCAAGTTTCCCATGAGCGCATCCTCTTTAGTGCAATGTAGGCATTCAAACCCCGTTCTTCATGAAGTTGTCTCATGAGCTCCAAACCTTCTTTTCACTTGTGTAGAATTGGGCTTCAAAGGTGTCTCGCTCCCCCTTTAGTTGAATCCATGACCTTTGCAACTCCTCGAGAGTAATAGGCATGTCAGGATGAAGAATAGTGTAGGGAACATCTCCTTCGACAATAGGATCCATGATGATAGGTAGGATGGTAGGATACGGCATCATGAGGCCTTGAGCACGAGCTCGTACCAACTTGAGATAGGGCTCTAATGGGATGGAGTTCTTATGCACCAATGTCTTGTTATTAACTTTGTTCACCATGCCCCAAGCTCGCACAAATCTTGGATGATAACCTTGGACATCGCTCTCATAATCAAATATAATTCCTTGGACAAGCGCATCATGAGGACCATCCCTCCTAGCATACACAAACTGTCGCAAAGCCAAACAAGGATTATAAGTGATACCTCCCATAATGCCAAAGAGAGGGGCATTACGGAATTCCCCATAATGATTAATAATGGTGACATCCTCCAAAGATCAAGAACACCAATGAATATCCGAATGTGAGAGTTACATCAACCTACTAGACCATCTCATGCCTTGCTCATTCTTCAAAATAGATCGAGGAAGGTGAGAAATAAACCACCTAGCCAACAAAGGAGTGCAACACATAAGAAGTCCCATTCTCTTCATGGTGCGAGTGTGAAGAAAGTGCAAAATATCTCCAAGTAAGGTAGGCATCGGGTTACTAGATAGAAAAACTTTGACCGTATTCACATCTATGAGTTGGTTCGGGTTAGGAAATAGTACCATCCCATAGAGTAGAAGAGCCAAAATTTCTTCAAAAGCTTGCAAATCCAAAGCATCACAAAATTGTTGAGCCTTCTCAAACAGAAACTTGGCTAGAAAACCTTTAACACCATTTCTTATTTCCCAATTTGCCATAACGTCAGACTGTTGCACATGTAAAGCTAAAGCAATCTCCTCAGGTCTTGGGTCTTTCTCAATACCGGTGAAGGGTAATTGATCAAGAATAGGCACTCCCAAGAGTTGAGAAAACTCTTCCATGGTAGGCACCAATTGTTAACCAGGAAATGTAAAGCAATGGTGTTTAGGGTCAAAGAACATGAATTTTAAATGGTACATGTGATACGGTGAGAGAACTGACTTGAGGTTTTACGTTTCGTCGCAAATGTCGCGGTTTAGCAAGAGTCGCCACCAACTTTTATTTTATCCAAAAGGAAAGGTAAAAAAGCATAGGAAAGACCTTTGAGATGTTTTCTTGAGTTCGGGGGGTAGATTATGAAAAGGGAATGTGCTAGCACCATTTTCATCCATGGTTTTCCATGGGCTCTTAGTTACTTGTTTAGATCACTTGCTTTGCTTTTGAAATTGTTTTAAATGATGCTTTGTGTGGTTTTGAAAGTATTTTGAAAAGAGGTCACCGTTTAGGCAATCTTTGTAATGATTCTCGTTCGTGAGAATGTATACAAAGATGTTTGTCTTTTGAAAAATGTTTCAATGTTTTGAAAGGTGTTTGAAAATGTTTTGAAATGTGTGTGTTTGTCTTGAAAATAGTAAGGATTGTTTGGAAGAGAGCAAGTAACTAGGAACTATCTACCCTACTCAAATGTATTTCCTATGCATTTTTATTCCTTTGACATTGTTGATTTACCATTGATTTGGTAAACAACCCTATCTTTGGATGTTAAACGGGACGGGTGTGGGTCATCGTATGACCATGATAGCAATGTTGCTAAGTATCTTTAGCATTTTGAGGGACCAAGATCATTTGTTTAGGCAACCTTTTGATAGCGTCATCGAGGGACTATGATCTTATTTATTTGTTTTGCTTTGCCAAGATACTTTGCATGCATACCATGACCATTTTTGTTTAGGCAACCAAGTGGGTGAAACCCTAAGGGTGCTTGTGTGCAATGTGTGTCATTTTACATGCTTTTGATTGTCTTGGATTAGGTCTTTTCTATTTGTTTGATTTTTGTCTTATCATGCAAAACCCTAGTTTACTACATAAGTATAAATGCGATAAATTGCGTAAAGTAAACTAAACTATTACAACAATTATTATGGGAGGGGGGATACAAGTTTTTGAATGGGGATATTGCACAAAATAAACCCTAAATTAACTATTACAACCCAATTTAATTAAGTGCAAAATAAATAAATATACAAATATTTAAATATGCAATAAAAATGTATTTATGCAAAATGTTTTGTATTTGATTTTTTATATGAGAAAATAAAATTAATTAAACCTTAGAAAATAAGGAAAAAATAATAATAATATTTTTTAAGGGGAAAACCCTAGTTTTTAATTTAAAAGAAAATAATGCTTTCTAATATTATTTTGTCTATTTTTTGTACAAATAAATAATAAATAATAATATATACAAATATTAAAAATTAAATATGTATGAGAAAATGATATTTTTTGTGTAAAGTGATAAAATAAAAATGTATAGTAATTATTAAATGTATTTACAATTTTTTAAGAAAATAAAGTTCTATTTATTAATAAGATTATTTTTTTTATGCCAAAAAATAATTAAAAAAATAAAATAAAGTGCAAAAAATAGAGAAAATATTTTTCATGATTTTTATGATTCAGAAAAATAAATAAAAGCAATAAATATAAAAATGAAAAGAAAATATGAAAAATAAACAAAATAAAGCCAGGGGGTGTGGATATCAAGTCAGGGGGTGTGGATATCAAAAACAACAAGCCCAAGGCGCGCCAGGCCCAAGACAGTCATCCCTGTCTTCCAGCTTCATTCTTCTCCGCGCGTTTTTTTCAAACCTGCAATTCTCACATGCTTGCACAAAAGCAAAAACTTACAACATGAAACATGTAGCATTTTTTATCACGATTCCAACCATATCCATTTTGTGACCTAACTCTCAAAGGTCAGAGAGAATTTTGCAACCCCTAATTCCTGACCTAATTATTTCAGCAACTTCAAGTTTCAAATTCTCTTAGCTCAGTTAAAATAAATGACAAATATGCATATGTACAGCTTCACCAAGTTAAGGACTACATTTTTGCTTCACAAATCGTGGCTTGAGGATGCCTAAATAGAGAGATAAAGTTTTGAAAAATACCTCCTTCAGTTGGACTTAGATATGGCAATATGGGTACTTTGAGTGAGGCCTGAGGATCGTGTGAGCTTCCTTGAAGTTCCTTCAAGCTATTCCAATGCTTATGGGGCTTTGTGGATGGCCAGAACTTCCTGCACGAGTCAATCTGCAACCTCCAAGTTTGAAAATGGTGATGACTGAAACATATCTCACAATTGCAAGATGAAAGCTTGGATAGCTTTGGTAGGATGTATGGAAGGTGTTTGAAGTGTTACAAAGCAAAACGCACGAGCAAATATTGAGCTTGCTATGATTTTGCAGAAACTGCAATGTTGGGCAAAATTTTGGAGTTTTTTCAGTTTGGGAGAGTTTTAGATGATAAGAATTCCTCCCTAGCCTTGTGATAAGTTTTTGAATATGTATGGAGGGATACAAAGTCCACTCTCTAGCAGTTGTACAAGTTCTGATCCCTTTTGCCACTTTTCTTGCATTTGAAGAAAGTTGAAGTGACTTGTGCTACATACTTGTCCTTGCTTGCTTGAAGCCTGGAATCATCCTGTACCAATTGCTTGAGGGTTGTGTAAAATGCCTGTACCAAAGAGACAGCTCCAAGGCTCAAGAATGATAAAGTTGGAAAAGCTTGCCTTTATGAAAATGGCAATGTGCCCTTTATTTATGGATTTATTTCTTGTACAATGTTCCAAAAGTGAAAACAAAGCCTTTATCCATTGAGTTAGCATTTAATTATGGATTTTAGAGGAGTTTAGGACCTGTAATGCAAGGTACAAGCATGCTTGATCATATTTGCAACTTGGTGCATTGTGAAAATGGCTTGAACAAAAGTGACAAAATGCCAATTTCTCTTCTTCGATTCTCCCTAACCAAAAATTATCTTGGAGAGTTCTTGGACATTTTGGAAAGCTTGAAACATGCTCTACAATCCATATTTGAAATGAATTTTGAGATACCTTTTGGAACTAGGTGAAAAATGTCCATGAAGTTGGGTCAAAAACCTGCCTAAATTAGGGCAATTTTTCACTAAGTTATTTAGTTCATGGATCCCTATTCACAAATTCATAACTTGAGATCCAAGCATCTTTTGGGAAAACTTTGTGAATCAAAGTTGTATATTTCATGGAGGAATACAACTTTCATGTTGGAAGTTTTCTTTGAATCCAATTGCATCATGGAGAAAAAGTGGTGAAAAGTTGGGAAAAATAAGAAAATTTCCATACTTAGAAAAATTCTAAGTTATGAAAATTTTCAAATTCAAAACCCTAATTTTCAAAATTGGTTTTCTTGGTCAACAAGTTTCACATTTTGACATATCTTGATGAATTATGACCCTTGGTACTTGATTTTGACCAAAAAGTCAAAGTTTGACTTTTCAGTGTATAGTTGACTTTTGATCAGTTAACTGCAAAATTCATCTGTCAATCCAATGAACTTGAGATCTTTTGAACCATGTGATTAGGTCAAGATGATTCCATTGAGTCCTTGAATTCATGTTTGAACCCAATTGGTCATTGGCTAGGTTAAAAATCAGAAATTGCCCTTTCTCAGTCAAAACCCTAATTTTGACCATTTTGCCCTTTTGATGATCTGATCAAATTTCTTGAGGAGTTGTGATCCAAACTTGATCAAATGGTTCATATGAGTCTAAAATGTTGTTGTGGATCAAAAATTATGAAGTTTGACTGTAAATTGGCCATGGTTGAATTTTTCCCCAATACAGTTGATTTTTAGGTCAATTGTCCAATTGACTGAGCAAAAAATGTGATTCAAGGCTTGAAACTTGACATGAGCAATCTTAGGGGTCCAAGATGGTGTATGAAAGTCACATGGAGCAATGATGGTCCAAAAATACTTGTGCAAACTTAAACCCTAATTTCAGGTTATCAGTGCAAGGTGATGTCTTGAGCTGACCAAACCCTAATCTTGTCTTGAGTCCAAGAAGTCTTGTGAGAAAATTATTGATAAATGAGAGGGAAAATTCTGGGGTACAACAGCTGCCCCTGTTCAATCTTCTTGAACCTGAAGAGTTAGATTGGCGAGCTTTGTCGTTCGTGACTCGAAGGTAAAAGATGATTGGACACTAGAGTGCCCTTAAATTTGCACTCGTCAAAGCGTAGTTGAGGGAATGGGCTTAAAAGATGCCATTTGGAGAGGTGATAGAATCTTGTTGGAGATGGGCTTGAAGATGCCATCCAAGAATGTTTGTTGAGTTGTAAGTTGTAAGTCAAAAGAATGAGTATTCAGAATGGTGTCCGTGTCTGGAGCGTATCTGAACTGTATCTGGAGATTGAATCTGTATGAGCAAAGGAATAGCAGCCGCGTCTGGAGCGTATCCGAGCTGTGAATCTGAATAAGTAACAGAATAACTTCCGTGTCTGGAGTGTACCTGAACTGTATCTAAAATTTGAAATCTGAATAAGTAACAGAATGACTTTCGTGTTTGGAGTGTATCTGAACTGTATCTGAAGGTTGAATCTGAATGAGAAATAGAATGGCTTCCGCGTCTAGAACGTATCTAAGCTGGGGAAAATTAGAATAAGTGACAGAATGGCGACCGTGTCTGGAGCGTATCTGGACTGGAATCTGAATAAGTAGCAGAATGACTTCCATGTCTAGAGTGTATCTGAACTATAATCTGAACGAGTAACAGAATGACTTCCGTGTCTGGAGTGTATCTGAACTGTATCATGATTGTTGAAGTCTTGAATAAGTAACAAAATGACTTCCGTGTCTGGAGCGTATCTGGACTATATCTGAAGTTGAGATCCGAATGAGTATCAGAATGGCATCCTTGTCTGGAGTGTATCCATACTGTATCTGCAATCTTTGAACATTGTTAATGGTAGTTGTTAATCTTATCCTGAAAAGGGTAAAATGTTAGTTGAAACACAAAGTTACGTTGCATGAAATGTATGATGCAATAAATGTGCTTTATCAATGTTTATGATATATGGATGTAATGTATGTGCATGTAAGCTGATGTGCTGTTTTGCTGAGGAAAATAAATCCTTGACTGCTGTCGGGGAGAATGAATCCTTGACTGCTGAGGATAAGAAATCCTTGGTGACTGTTGGGGATTAAAAATCCTTGATGTCTGAGAGTAAGAAGTCCTTGGAAACTTCTGTGGGGATGTAAGGATCCTTGGAGTATTGACAAAAAAATCTGCTGCGAGCAATGCCACATACTGCTTGAATAATCCGCTTGGGGAATCCAGAGATTTTTGATGACTTCTACTGGGGGTTGCACAATGAGAATCCTTATTCTGCTGGGGAATAAAGAAAACTCTGATGACTTCTGCGGGGAATGAGAATGAGAATCTTCATTCTGTTGGGGAGCAATGAAAACTCTGTGGGGAAGAAGGCTTACTGCTGGAGAGTAGGTTCAGGAGTTTCGGTTGTCCGCCATTCTACTGAGGAATTACCCTAGGTTGGGGAAAGACAAAAGTTAACTGTTATCTGGTTGATTTTCAGTTTTCAAGATAACTTGCTGGGGAGTTTAGAGAAACTGGATGGTTTCTGCTGGGGATTGATAGTTAGAAGTTTTGGCTCCGCTGGGGATCGGGAGTTTGAAGTTTTAACTCTGATGGGAATTAAGGGTTTGAAATTTTAGCTCCGCTGGGGATCCATATGATGTACTGTAGGGGTTGCTCGTGGAATAGCCTAAAGATGTTTTCCTATCCTTTCAGTCTGTCAGTAATTGTTCTTTTCCATCCTGTTTATTTGTAAACAGTAATTATGTTCAAATGCATATGTTCATTAATGAATCATTGGACGTTTTTTGCAAATAAAACACAAGTGTAAAAAGAAAAGGACAAAGGGTTTTCTGCACTTTAAAGAGATATCTTTGTATTTACTTTGAATAAGTATTTTGTACAAAGGAGACAGGCATCCTAGTAAGAGGATGGTGTCATAAAAGTAAGAAATTTTTTATACAAAGATAGTTATGTGTAAAAATCCCATGGGGTTCCCATTTAGCTATAGCCTCCATATCTCCGAATATCTTGTCCATTCGCTGCTTCATTCGAAGATGATTGGATTGATCAGAAGCTCCAGGTTTGTCAATGAAGAGATTGTCCTTAAAGTGATCTGACGAGACATAGTCATACGCTTTAATTCCCTAACTTTTGCCTAGACCGCCCTTTCGGGTTTTCGATCCACCGGGAAACCCTTTTTTGCCCAACTCGCCCTTTCGGGTTTTCAACTTGCCGGGTGTACAAATCTTTTTTGTTTTATCCCTAATTTTTGCCCGAACTGCCCTTTCGGGTTTTCGATTCACCGGGATGCCCTTGTTTTGCCTAGGTGTGTCAACCTAACGGGTCTTTTATGCGTAGTATCTTTTGACTATGTCTGCATTCGCAGGGTGCAGCAGGTCGTCGCCGTCCAAGGTGGTTAAGATCATTGCCCCACCAGAAAAGATGTTCTTGATTACAAATGGTCCTTCATAGGTAGGAGTCCATTTGCCTCTGGGATCACTTTATGGCAAAATGATGCGCTTGATCATTAGATCTCCAACTTGATATGCTTGTCGTTTGACTTTCTTGTTGAAAGCCTTGATCATCCGCTTTTGATACATCTGACCGTGGCAAATAGCAGTAAGTCTCTTCTTGTAAATTAAGTTCAGTTGATCAAGTCGGGTCTGGATCCAATCGTCTTCACTCAAACCAGCATCTTTCATGATTCTCAAAGAGGGAATCTGGACCTCGATAGGTATATAGCTTCCATGCCATATATGATCTTTTTGATGTTTTTGTTCGGAACTTCAACTGCACCATTCATCTTTGGCCGATAGGGAGATGGATTGTGATGTTGAATCTTGAACTGCTTGCACCAAGCGGTGATCATAGTATTGTTAAGGTTTGTATTGTTGTCAGTGATGATCCTTTCGGGGATACTGTATCGGCAAATAAGATTCTGCTTGATGAAGCGGGCAACCACACTCTTAGTAACGAATGTGAAGGAAGCTGCTTCGACCCACTTTGTGAAATAATTAATGGCCACTAGAATGAAGCGGTGTCCATTGGAGGCTGTAGGCTTGATCTCCCCAATTATATCGATACCCCACATAGCGAAGGGCCACGGAGCTGTTAAGACATTTAGAGGAACCGGAGGCACGTGCACCTTATCTGCATAAATTTGACATTTATGGCAGGTCCGAGAGTGTTGATAACAGTCAGCTTCCATGGTAGACCCGTAATAGCCTGCCCGTAGAATCTTCTTAGCCATCGTATGCCCGCTAGAGTGAGTGTCGAAGGTACCTTCATGCAATTCAGCCATAATCCTTTCAGCTTCAATCTTGTCCACACAATGGAGCAGAATAAAATCATGATTGCGCTTGTACATGATGCCATTACTTAGGAAGAACTTAGCCGAGAATCTCCTTAAGAACTTTTTGTCGTTGACTGAAGCTCCTTTAGAATATTCTTGAGCCTCGAGATACCTTTTGACTTCATGGAACCAAGGCTGGTCCACTACTTCTTCGGTATTAATCTCGTGACAGTGTGCAGGTTCGTCCATTCGTTCAATGGTGATCTGGGGAGCCTCGTTGTCCCAATTAAGTTTAAACATGGATGACATTGTAGCTAGAGCATCTGCTAGCTGATTTTCTTCTCGCGGGAAGTGCTCGAAGGTGATCTGCTCAAAATGTGGTAGCAATGTCAAGACATGTTCTTTGTAAGGGATGAGGTTTAGATGCTTAGTGTCCCACTATCCTTTGATCTAACTGATGACCAAAGTTGAGTTCCCAAACACAATCAAAGATTTGATTCCCAAGTCTATGGCAGCCTTAAGTCCAAAGATGCATGCTTCATACTCTGCCATGTTGTTCGTACAGTTGAAGCAAAGTCTGGCGGTGAAAGGAGTATGGCATCCTTCTGGAGATATAAGTACAACACCGATACCGTTACCAAGCGCATTGGAGGCCCCGTCAAAGTATAAGGTCCATCGGGATCCTTGTTCAGGTCCGTCATATGGTCTGAAATCTTCAACATTGTCCAATGTCATGATGTCTTCGTTAGGGAAGTCAAACTTCATGGATTGATAATCTTCTACAGCTTAATGGGCCAGATGATCAGCTAGCACACTCCCCTTTATAGATTTTTGGGTCGTATACTGTATATCGTATTCCGTTAGGATCATCTGCCATCTAGCTATCCTTCCAGACAAAGCAGGCTTCTCAAAGATGTACTTTATAAGATCCATCTTAGATATTAGCAGAGTGGTATGAGTCAACATATACTGCCTTAGCCGGCGAGCAGCCCATACCAAAGTGCATCAAGTTTTCTCAAGCAGTGAATATCTGGTTTCACAGTCGGTAAAATTTTTGCTAAGGTAATAAATGGCATGCTCTTTTCGGCCAGACTCGTCATGCTGCCCCAGTACGCACCCCATTGAGTTCTCCAAGACGGTCAGATACATGATTAGCGGTCTTCCTTTGACGGGCGGCATCAAGACATGAGGCTCTTGTAAATATTCCTTGATTTTATCGAAAGCAATTTGACAGTCATCATTCCATTTAACTACCTGATCTTTCTTCAACAACTTGAAGATTGGTTCACAAGTATATGTTAGGTGAGAAATGAACCTAGCAATGTAGTTTAGGTATCCCAAGAAACCCCTGACCTCCTTCTCAGTGCAAGGAGCAGGCATTTCTTGTATAACTTTGACTTTGGCAGGATCAACCTCGATGCCTTTGTTGCTGACAATGAAACCCAAAAGTTTACCGGATCGGACTCTGAATGTGCACTTGTTAGGGTTCAACCTTAGCTTGTACTCCTTCAACCTGACAAACAGATTTTGAAAGTGATCAAGGTGTTCTTCTTCAGTTTGTGATCGGGCTATCATGTCATCTACGTAGACCTCTATCTCATGATGTATCATATCATGAAACAAAGCTACCATGGCGTGTTGATAGGTTGCCCCGATATTCTTCAGTCCGAATGGCATCACTTTGTAGCAGAACGTACCCCACTGTGTAACAAATGTAGTTTTCTCCATGTCCTCAGGTGCCATTTTGATCTGGTTATAGCCTGAGAATCCGTCCATGAAAGAAAATACTTTGTGTTGAGCTATGTTATCAACCAGGATGTCGATGTGCGGAAGTGGAAAGTCATCTTTAGGGCTGGCCCTGTTTAAATCTCTATAATCCACGCACATTCTCACTTTGCCGTCTGTTGTACCCCAAAATCTTCCCTCTCATTTTATCAACATTTCTCATCACAAGGCTCTTGGAATCAAGATCAAGCTAGGGTTTCCTCTGCTCAAGACACCTCCTTGCACTGTTGACCTAAATTAGGGTTTGAGTTTGCACAAGGATTTTGGACCTTCAATGCTCAAAGTGACTTTCATACTTCATGTTGGACTCATAAGTTTTCCCATACCAAGTTTCAAGCCTTGAATCAAATTTTTACCCAGTCAATTGGACAGTTGACCTATAAATCAGTTGTATTGGGGGAAAAGTCAACTGTGGCTAATTTATAGTCAAACCTCATGAATTTTGATCCACATCAACATTATGAACTCATATGAACCATTTGATCAAGTTTGGACCACAAATCCACAAGAAATTTGATCAGATCACCAAAAGGGCAAAATGGTCATTTTTAGGGTTTTGACTGCACAAAGGCAATTTTTGACTGTTTGACCTAGACAATGGCAAATTAAGCTCAACCATGGACTCAAGGGCATCATCTTGACTTATTCAACAAGTTCAAAAGATCTCAAATGCATGGGATTGACAGATGAATTTTTCAGTCAACTGATCAAAATTTGACTATACACTAAAAAGTCAAACTTTGACTTTTTGGTCAAAATCAAGTGCCAAGGGTCATTTTTCATCAAGATGTGTCAAATTATGAAACTTGTTCATCAAGAAACCCAAAATTGCAAATTAGGGTTTGAAATTGAAAATTTTCATAACTTAGAAATTTTCTAAGTTATGAAATTTTCTTAATTTTTCCTAACTTTGCCCCACATTTTCACCATGATTCAAATGGATTCAAACAAAACTTACAACATGAAAGTTGTAGTCATCCACAAATTCTACAAATTTTATTCACAAAGTTTTATCAAAATAAGCTTGGATCTCAAGTTATGATTTTTGGAACAAGGGTCCCTAAAACTTTTAACTTAGAGAAATTTTGCCCTAGTTTAGGCAGGATTTTGCCCTATCTTCTTGGCCATTTTTCACATAGTTCCACTTGGAGTATCAACTTGTATTTCAAATATGGATTATAGTGCATGTTTAAAGCTTTCCAAATTGTCCAAGAACTCCTCAAACACATTTGTGGTTAGGGAGAATCGAATGCTTGAAGTTGGCAAAAACTCACTTTGATCCATGGCATTTTCATGTTGACACAAGTTGCAAAATCTGTCCAAACTAGCTTTGTACTTGATTACAGGTCTCTAAAACAATTCACACTCCTTAATTAAATGAAAATACATTGGACATTGGTCTTATTCTGATCAACAAAGCTTGGCACAATGAATAAATCCATTTATGGCATAAAGGTAGCACTTCCATTTACATAAAGCATGCTTTATGTCAAATTGCATTTCTTGAGCCATACACCAAGACCTTTGCTGCAAACAAAGCTCCCTAATGTCAGGCAAAGTTCAATCACTTTGAGCAGCTAGAGTACAAGCCAGTACAGCCATAGCATTGTCAACTCTCATTTCTTACTTCAAAAACCAAGAAACTTGTAAAATACAAGACAACTTGAGCATCTGATATAATCAACTCTTGCCAACATTCCAAACAAGTTTCTCACATTACACTAAGCCAGAAACAGGAGCTAGCAACCTCTAAAACACCCTTGTACACAAAAATCCCAAGTTCTTGCAAAACAGGGCAAGTTCTGCAGTTTCACTTCCATCTTCACATTGCCTCGTGCGTTTTGCCCCAAACCTCTTCCAACACACTCCATACAACATACCTAAGCTATCCCAACCATTCCCAAGTCACTGTAACTCCATTTACAGTGTTCACCATTTTCAAATTCTGAGTTTGCAGGTTGAATTCTACCAGAAGTTTCCGACCATTTCAAAGCAAGCCAAGCATTGGGAAAGGTCAAAGGAACATCAAGCAAGCTCAAAAGAACCTCAGGCCTCACGGAAAGTTGTTGCATTGCCATACTCGAGCTTAACTGAAACAGGTATTTCTCAAACTTTTATCTCTCTATTTAGGAACATTTAGCCTTATGTTTGTGAATGAAAAATGTAGTATTCAATGCCATGAAGCTGTACATATGCTCAGTTTTCATTTATATTAAGCGTGCTAAGAGAATTTCATCCATGAACATGCTGAAAAAACTAGGTCAGATTTTAGGGCCAGAGAAATTCTCTCTGGTCTTTGAGAGTTAGATTAAGTTTTTAATATGGTTAGAATCGTGGTTTAATGCTCTACAAGTTTCATGTTTTGAGTTTTGGCAAAAGATCACAAATACATGAGTTAGCAATTTGAATATAGAGCGCGCGTGTTTCAGTCACAAGGAAGAAGATGAAGTGGAAATGGGCTGGGCTGGCTTGTTTCTGCTTCTAACACCCCCCATTTTCAATTTTACACCCCCTGGCCCAATTTCTTTATATTTTGTTTTTTTGTATTTTAATTTCATTTCTGATTTTATTTATTTATCCCCAAATATAAAAAATGCTTAAAAATATTTTCACTTTTTTTTTTACATTTATTTGGCATTTTATTCTATTCTTTCTAACATTAAAACATTTTTAATACTTTTTATTATTTGTTTAAATTTAAAAATAATGTAAATGATACTTTTACTTTTATTTTTTATTTCATTCACACTGAAAATATCATTATAAAATATAATTTATTTTTGTAAATATTTTATTTATTTTATACATACTTAATATATTTAATATATATATATATATATA